>OX411762.1:7912687-9200955 GCA_948252205.1 Orthosia incerta | reverse complement strand
TTATAAATTTCGTTATGTTAAAAGAGTATTCACATCTATATACTTCCAAGTCGATTGAGAGCGTCCGGTCGGCACCAAGTGCAATTTGCAACTGACAGAAATCCGACGACAGACGAAACACGAAGTTTGCCGAGGGCCATTAACAAAATGTTTGTACTTCAGGTTTGTGCTGAACCTTTGAAAGGGTGAAAGTTTTTTTGAAATAGTTGTTGTGATTCCAGAGATTGTCCTACAAATCTGAACGAACTCATAAAACTCGGGCTCTCTCTTAATAATATTAGTTAAGATATTCCTTTGTATCTAAAGATCCAATGTTCATTATCTATGGACGAAACTATTTCGAGTGAATTCTGAGTCAAGATATCAACATTTCTAAACATACTGGAAGAAAACTCGGTATGTCCACCAAATACCTATATAAATTCTATGCTGAAACCCATTAAAATTATTACCGAAGTTAAATAAGACATTAAACTGCCGTCTAATTTACTATATTGTTTAAATATTTCTGCTGAACTATTTGCAGATCAATCGACACAGTTTCTCTTGGCGTGTGTTTAGGTCAAAACAATTTCGCTGGGCTATTTCAGTTTTAACTCGAAACCTTCGGACATTTATTTTTACAGTTCCATGTAGCTATCTCGTTAATGTTATAAATGCTGGCAGTTTCTGGTATTTTTGTTTTGCATGACTAATTTATTGTAAAAAAAAAACAACCTTTGTCCATTATAGACTGAAACCATACAACCGATGTTCCCCAAACCGGTTTCATTAGTAAGCCAACCGGTTCATGCGCAGATGGTATTAGAGCAAAAAAAAACCGGCCAAGTGAGAGTCGGACTCGCGCACGAAGGGTTCCGTACCATTATCGCAAAAAAAGGGGGAAAAACCACGTTTGTTGTATGGGAGCCCCACTTAAATATTTATTTTATGCTGTTTTTAGTATTTGTTGTTATAGCGGCAACAGAAATACATCATCTGTGAAAATTTCAACTGTCTAGCTGTCACGGTTTATGAGATACAGCCTGGTGACAGACGGACAGACAGACAGACGGATCGCGGAGTCTTAGTAATAGGGTCCCGTTTTAACCCTTTGGGTACGGAACCCTAAAAATGGTAGGTAGGGTAGGGTAGGTTGGTATATAGGGTAGGGATAGGGTAGGTAGGTATATAGGGTAGGGTAGGTAGGTATATTGGGTAGGGTTGGTTAGGTAGGGTAGGTAGGTAGGTAGTTAGAATAGGGTGGGTAGATAGGGAGCGGTCAGTTGACGGGATCGAATCCGAGGTCAACAGCTAGTATGTTAAATATTGGAGCTTGGTTTTGGTAACAGGTTTATGCTTTTTATGTCATCCTTATTTTAACGGGATAGAACTCAAAATCGGTTGAACGGACTGTAAAAAGATTTGGAAACATGTCTAATTGTATTTCAAATGGAGTTATAGTAAATTACTTCTCAAGCGGGTCTTGTCAAATAGCATAGAAGAGAAACAGTAATTAAAGCTAAATTACTTAATTAAGTAAAAAACTTGATAATTATATCATCATTAAGTAAATATGATATGCCAGTAAAAGGTTAAGACCTACTGTCTTATCAGCAACAATTCTAGTTTTGTTTATGCTATTGTGTGGTCTACATCGTCATTTATTCAAAACTAGCTTTTTGCTGCGGCTTCCGTATCCACAGAAACAGTGCTTTGTATGGGATATAAAAACCGGCCAAGTGCGAGTCGGACTCGCGCACGAAGGGTTCCGTACCATTATCGCAAAAATCGGCAAAAAAATCACGTTTGTTGTATGGGAGCCCCACTTAAATATTTATTTTATTCTGTTTTTAGTATTTGTTGAGAAATACATCATCTGTGAAAATCAAAAAAAAATCTACTGTCTAGCTATCACGGTTCATAAGACACAGCCTGGTGACAGACGGACAGACAGACAGACGGATCGCGGAGTCTTAGTAATAGGGTCCCGTTTTTACCCTTTGGGTACGGAACCCTAAAAAAAGTAGCTTACTTGACTCAGTGATAGTGGATTCCGACCAGTGAAAATTAATTTGAGAATTGGATCAGTAATATTTTTTAGGGTTCCGTACCCAAAGGATACAAACGGGACCTTATTACTAAGATTCCGCTGTCCATCTGTATAAAAGCTTTGATTTAATTTGTACTAGCTGACCCGGCAAACGTTGTTTTGCCATACCCCATGCCCCACTTACCCCACCTACCCGACCTAATAAATGTATGGGAAAATGGTGTAACAAACCCGACTTGGTTTTGAATTTCTGAGTAATCAAATAAACAACAAAAAAAACAACGCCATCTACTGGCATTACCGGAAGGAACCAGTATACAACGCTATGTTCATTTTGGTCCGTGTTTTGTTTATGTCTTGTATCAGAGATGGGGCTGTGGCAATATGGGAAAATAATTAATTTTCTTCATAATTTATTTTTTCGTTAATATTTCCGATATTTTATTACTTATTATCCTATTCCGGACGAAGATAAATCAAAAAATACAAAAATCAAAAAAATTGGTCCAGCCGTTCTCAAGTTATAAGCGGTGTAACTAACACGACTTTGTTTTATATATATTGAAGCTTATATTGCATCCCGATACGCCCAAATCTACATAGACTTTTCTATTTATTCACCGTTATTATCTGTAACGTTTCAAAAAGGTTAAGGCCACGCATTCATCTTATCAGTTAACAGTTATTAATGCTTTGTTCATATTACTGTTATCTTATACTATTTATCCGTGTGTGGTCAAGATCATCATTGTTTATGTTCTTCAAGTACCTATTAATATTACTATTTTCATATTTCTCACGTACATTTTAAAAGCCGAAGAAAAACAGCACGAGGAAAAATACATGACCTACGAGAATTCGGTGAACGTCTTACGTTTTAGTGGAGGTTCATGCCCGAAAAAAATCATTGTCAAAATTTCGGTCCAGAAACACAATATATGCATATGCTTAGCCAGCATCGGTCTCCCCCTTTCTTCTTTTATACTTTCTAGAATAACTTCGACGGAAAATCATACTTAGATTAAGTATGATTTTTCCTTTGAAGTTTTTCTATAATAAGTTTCGTGGCACTAAGGCCCACTTATGCCAAAATTTAACTAAGAGTTAGTTTGTTAAAAACGTCATACATAATTGGCCGAGTTAGCTACTAACTCGCCAGTTGTAGTAGAATCAATTGTTATTATATATTACACTTCAATTTTTGACACTCAAAAGTGCCGCTCAATGGCCTAATTAAAATAAGCGATTTGATTTTGATTGAGTAAATTATAAAAAACTTTGTAAAGATCCATTGCCGATTGCAAAAAACACGCGCTAAACACAGTTTATTTTTCTACCTTTCAGGTTTCAACGCGATCTTCCAGAATTCAGTATTCGGTGTAGCAGCCCGGCTACCACCCAGCTACACTGGTGCGGTAGTCCTCGGTAGTAACCTATGCGGGTTGCTGATCGTGGCCCTCAACTGGGTCTCCGTGTTCTTCGACAACCCGCGCACTGCCGCCATCTACTACTTCATAGGCGGCATGTTTGTGCTGCTCATCTGTATTGACACATACTTCGCGCTGCCGTTGAATGTGAGTTGCTCATCTTAGTGTCAAACTTATGGCTATAAAAATAAAGATCAAAATGATGAAAAATAACAGAATGTACGATTTTTGTTTCGAATCTTCTTCTTAATTCAAAACTCGCGCCATATTTTCGAAAGGAGTTCGTATAGGTGCCTTGTAAAAAGGCCTGTAAACGGGCTACAAAAATTGCATCTTGTCGGCAATTTTGTTGATCAATATAGCTCAGTATATTTGCAACTTATACCCTTGCTGCAATTTCATTGTGCAATACATTGCCGGATGTTGCCCAGCTATATAGTGCAACTGGATTGCTGAGCAATTTTGCTCGTACACCCGGAGCAATAATTGCGGCTAGATCTCAGCAGTTGACGAAATGGCGGATACCGAGGCTGTTCTCTTTGCTGAAGCATTTATTGTTTTGTATCACTTTTAAACAAACCGAAACCGGTTGATATTGCAGTTAAGTCAATGACTTGCAATCTAGCCGGGCAGACATTGAATACATGCGACTGTTATGAAACTTCGCGGCAATTACGGCCCAAGCATCCTTCTTAAAGTGACGATCTTTATACGTATTAGATTCTACATCCCATAATTCTGGACGTACATGATTTCGTTGATAAAGTTCAAAATCTTTTCGTTTACCACTCGGCCTTGAGAACAGAATAAAATCAACAACGGATATAAAACTACTTCACTAATCAGGCAGCGGCAGGAAAAGGGGGGAGGCGAGCGAGGGAAAAGAGATGCACCTATACATCAGAGCAGAGACGATATACGGCGATATTGCAGTAAAGTCAAAGAGGGATAAATCATTTGCAATCTAGCCGGCTACACATTGAATATATGCGGCTACTATGAAATATCTTGCCAATATCGTCGGGCTACACTGCAAGATTGCAGCAATTGTTGCACTGCGTTAAAATTGGCAACTTATCGGCTATACAATTGCAGCAAGAAATTGTCAAAAAACTAGCCCGTTTACAGGCACCTTTAGGAATGATACGTACGACGACGTAACTGTGCACCTCGCTGAAATGCTCGCTCACGCCCGCCTACCGCCCCGCGATAGCGCCAATAGCGAAAGTCCAACGTCCGAGTGACGTCACTGCGCCAGGTGCACAGCAACACAACAGGTTAACCGTGTTATACTAACATTCCTAACAAGTCACGTACATGAACTAATTTCGAGGAACGTGCGTGTATTTTTTATTTTGAAAAAAGATATGAAACAAAAAGCGATCGTCTAATTTTTTTCTTTTTTGCCAATATTGCAAGTTGCAGATGGCGCCACATCGCATGAAGCAACGTATTGACTTTTATATTATTCTCACCTTTATTCCCACTACGCAACAGAGGTTACATTAACATTATGTTTCTTACTTTTTTAAGTGGGTACAATAATGCATTACTAAAGACGTGCATATTTTGATGTAAATATGTGTGCATTATGTTTTGCTACATCGATTTATTTCTCGATATAACTGTTTGATTTGTATGTGGATAAAGAAGCGGGTAACAGCCAGGCTTCAGGCTGCTGCTTTGGTCTAGTGCCCTTCAGATTTTTCTTTTTATTTTCTATTCACCTTTGACTTGAAGACCCCAGATTGTAGCTATCGGAAACACAGACTCCGGCAGGGAATTCCACTCCTTAGCTGTACGCAAATAAAAAATTAAAATAACGTTTACGTAGCGTAAAACGTAAACGTTTATACGTTTTCCAAAACTGTTTGTGCGTAAGGGTGTGATGTCCATCATGTACCAATGGCGCATCGCCGCATGGCGCAAGTGCAACTGCTTTGCGTCGTCCTTGGTTTGATCTTTAGGTTGGTCCTTATAGTTTCTACATGATCGACTGTCACTCCGTCTACCATAGCTAAGTTTAAAAGTATTGACCTATTAATCACGTGACTTCTGATTTTTTTTCTAAGAAAATTTTCCTTAAACCTAAGTATTTTTTGTTTTACAGAAATTCTACCGCTACCATGACCAAATGCACCAGCAACACTCTGCGGATACCTCTAAACCAGACAACGGTCCCCAAGTGTCCCGCATCACGCTGTTCAAGCAAGCGTTCGTGCAGCTGTACAACGTGTTCATCATCTTTTTCGTCACGCTCGCCGTGTTCCCGTCCGTTATATCAGGTGAATATAATATACGATACAGCATAGTTTCCGTGTCACGCTGTTCAAGCAAGCGTTCGTACAGCTGTAAAACGTGTTTATCATCGTCACGCTCTCCGTGTTTCCGTCCGTTATATCAGGAGCGAACTACTTATAAATAATAGTCGTATTCGCAAGTCGAAATATTATTTATTCCTATTATTTGAATATATTTCAACATTATTCTATCATATGATATTACAGCCTGTCAGCCGCCTGACAATATTCTTCTATTTTTAAATTCAATTCTGATTTCGCACGACGGCGACGTTTCAAAAGCAGTTAGAAAGTATATTCACCGTTGAGCACATCATCGCTTACCATCAGGTGAGATACTGGTCAAACGCGAGCCTATCTATACTTAATATTATAAAGCTGAAGAGTTTGTTTGTTTGTTTCAACGCGCTTTAATCTCAGGAACTACTGGTTGGAATTGAAATTTATTTTTGTGCTAGATAGTCCATTTATCGAGGAAGGTTATAGGCTATATAACATCACGCTACGACCATTAGGAGTGGAGCATAAATAAAAAATGTTGCAAAAACGGGCAAAAATATTGCGTCAACCATTTAAGTTACGCAACTATCATGCAAGTAGGGTAGGTAGGGTAGATGGGTAGGTAGGTAGCCAGTCTATAATAAACATAATAAAAAAGTTTTACCTGCCCTAATGCTGCAATAATTTCTATTCCAGCATGCAATCTTCACAATACATATTATATAATGAATTTAGTATAAAAAAAACTATTCATACACTGTGAGACGCTGGGTCTGTGCACTAGAGTTCCTTATTATTGTATTTATAGTTTATAGGTATATTTAAATAATCGATATAACTTTCAATATTGCACCTACCACTGTTTATCTCTCCATCACCCAAAGGTCGACTGGTAGAAAATGCCTAAGGCATTAAGTCCGCCTCTGTACTTGTGTGTGCATGAAGTATTAAATAAATAAATATGTAGAATTATTATTTAATATTCATCCCCTAAAGGGGTTGAAGTGTATGACGGTTTTAATGGCATTTAGTTATTTTTGCGGTAATCCCATCGGAAACACGGCTTGCTTCATATAAATACTCAATTTATTTCCTTTGAATCCCACTACGCAACAGAGGAGACATTATACTTATGTTTCTTACTTTTTTTAAGTGGGTACAATAATGCTTTGATGAGATTATTCAAGTTATCAGTCCTTAAACTTGCGTATGATTGTTGAAGCTACAAAACCATCTATACTAATATTATAATGAGGAAAGATTTTTTTTATTTGTTTGTTTGTACCGAATAGGCTCCGAAACTACTGGACCGATTTGAAAAATTCTTTCACCAATAGAAAGCTACATTATTCCTGAGTAACATAGGCTATTTTTAATCCCGAAAATGGGTCCTGTGGGGAGGTCCACGGGAGCGAAGCCGCGGGCATCAGCTAGTATTTAATATTTTATCTAAAAACCATTTTTTTGAGACACAACACAACATTGAGATCAGAATACGAGACGAGATCGTTCTTAAAGATAAAGGGAATAGGGACCTTTACTGCCAATTTCCACTGCAGCAAATAGAAAAAAAACGGCTTCAATCCCGTCTATGGTTATGTGACTGTAGTTTGATATTGTTTTTTAAAAATAATCATGTAGTTACATGTTTTAACCTTTTGATATTACATAACTATTTACTTTTACACCGATGAAACTTATAAAAAAACAGTCGAAAAAAAAAAACAAATTATACAAATTGAATTTTGCCGCTCTTTTTTGAACTTGTTTCGTTGACTCTTCATTTACGTGGCGCCATCTGGTCTCTCAGATTTGTGTCTCCCTTTGTAGTCTCCACTAATACCTGTGTGATCAGTGAATTTCTAAAATGCCACAAGACCTTACTGAATTTTTTTTCTTGCTTTCCAGACATATCACCGAGTACCGCAGGCTTCTTGGGTGACAACTTCGTGCGGATCACCTGCTTCTTGACGTTCAACCTGACGGCCACGATCGGCAATATTACGGCCAGCACGTGGCAATTCGTAAGTATCTGTTTGAGTTCAATATTGATAAAAAGTTTTAATAATCATCTTTAGAACCTTTTTGTCAAGGGAAAACCTTCGAAAGGCGGCTAGACTTTTGGAAAAACACCAGGCAGTGTGGGCTCTTTATCTCACTAAAACCACCCCGGTGATCACTATCAGCACATGGCCTCACAAAGATCACCCCGGAGCCGTGCAACGCCTGTTAGGGCACATCCCTTCCGTTTTTTTTCGCGCCTACTGTTGCTGTGAATCGGCTTGCGACTCCCGACGCCCAGGGCGTCTCCTGCGGTGGCTAGGGGCATGAGGGCGTCTCCGTTGCGTCTCCTTTACACGTACCGCCTCCACCTTCGCGAGAATTACTGCTTCGCAGAAGGAGGTGACAGCTTCCCATGCCCTCTCGCTCCGTACCATGGCCTGGACCAGGGCCGGACGCGAGAAGTCGCCACCGCTGATCGCCTCCGCCCAAGCGGGCAGACCTTCAGGGCACATCCCTGAGGAGACTGAAAAAGCGTCTCCCCTGAGCCTCGCTGTGACTCTCTCATCGCTCGTTCTTGAACTAATTAGTTGTTGGCGTAGAGTTGTCATCTGCTTAATGTCAATACTCAACCAAGATAGAATACTGCTATCGGCACTGTATATAGCTCGGTCAAGACAACTAAGCACCCGTGAGCCAATAGCGAGGGTCGAACGTCAAAGTGACATTGACATTTCGGGTGCTCAGTTCTAAGGTGACCGATCTATCCATTTTTAGGAAATCGTAGTGGTTTGTTAAGGTAGTAATTGCGTATTAATTTGCTCGCTAACAAAATGTAGTGTTTAGTATATTTTTTAGTAAGAGTGCTTAGGTTCTCAAAGTTTTTTTTGGTAAATAGATATGACGTTAAAAAATGCTTTTCCACTTCGCAACAGAGGATGCATTCTAAATATGTTTCTTACTTTTTTAAGTGGATACAGTAACGCTTTAATTTATTAAACTATTCAAGTTTCTGTCTATAAACTTGCTTATAACTATTAAAGCTACAAAAAATATTGTTAAGCAATCATAAAAAAAAGAATAACTTAATTTCTTTCAATTATTTTTACCTATAGCTTCTTTGTAATTTTATTCAATTAAAATTAAATCAATTCATAAGAAAGGCTGTCTGAACCGAGGTATTACCGGCAGGCTTATTACGTATCTTTTGCAAGAGCAAAACGATAGCGATTTTAGCGTAATAATTGCTATTCCATACAGAAGTTTTAGAGCTGTTGGCGGATTTTTCTTAATAAGTGCATTCGACAAACAGCGAGCGATTAGCAAACGATTGTGTAGGACCTACTATACCTACACTGCAGGTAATTCCGACTTTTATGATATAAAGCGTTTGATCGCTATCGTTTTACTCTTCCAAAAGATACGTAAAAAGCCTGCCGGTTTAGTGGTCGCAAGCATAGACTACTGAATTTGTGATCCTGGGTTCGTGTTCAGCAGCCTAATTGCGTAAGTGAATTCTCCAAAGCAAACAAGTCGATTCTTTCCCAAAAACGACTTTACGTATTGCATATTACGCTCTGAAACGGAAAGGTTATGCTCCTTTCCATTACCAATATTTTGACGTAGAATTTATTGTAAAGAATGAACGTAAGCGGCAGAATCGAGATAAAACTTCACTATTGGTATTGTGTAATGTTCGAGTTTGATGAAACATAACGCAGTAGATGAAATTCAACTCAAAGGAGGATGTTTGTACTTTTTCCAAATTAGTTTAAAAAAGTTGAAAGAAATTATTCTAATTCTTTGAATGAATCGACTCGTTTGCTTTGGAGAATTCACTTACGCAATTAGGCTGCAGGTCCTTCAGGAGTTTCTAGTGAGAGGATATAGCCTAGGCCAGCCTAGCCTAGGTGCCTATTATATATAACTCGCCCTCTATTATTTTAGGATATAAATAAATAAAATTGAAGTATCTGACTTTAATGACAATAAAAGCTTTGTTTTTACTATATGCATATGAATTTTACACGGCACCTAAAACAACAAATCTTTTTATTTATTTTTTTCTGTCGGTTTGTTCCGTCTAATGTCCGACACGTTTCTTTTCGAATGTATATATAGCAGGAGTTAAATTTTAGAGTGCTGAGTAAAAAATGTAAAAATCAAATTTTTTAGTTTTATGAGGCTCACGAGCACGAACTCATGGGCAAATAGTTATATGTACTGATGTTATATTTACTAAAACACCATTTCTCTGTCCTTCCAGCCCAGTCCTCGCTGGCTGGTGCTCTTCACGACAGTGCGCCTGCTGTTCATCCCGTTCTTCTTGCTGTGCAACTACTGGCCCGGCGCGGGGAAGGTGGAGCGCACACTGCCGGTGTACGTGACCAACGACTGGGTGTTCTGGGTCGCCTCTGCGCTGCTCGGCTGGTCCTCGGGCCATGGCAGCTCGCTCGCCATGATGTACATCGGAGGGTCAGTATTTTTTGCCTTCATAATCATCTTTTCAGGCGAAAGACGTCCACTGCTGAACATAGGCCTCCACCAAGCGTTGTTACATTGACCGGTCCCGTGCATTCTTCATCCAGCGGATTTCCGCAATCACACTATAGCGTTCCTACTGCAGGAACACAGGCCGCTTCGTTAGAGGGCTGTATCCACCACGTGGGCCCAGTGCGGGTTGGTAGATATCAAATGTCTTCGAATGTTTGGTTCTATACTAATCATCTGCCTAGCCTTTTCCCAACTATATTGGGGTCGGCTTCCAGTCTTACCGGATTCAGCTAAGTACCAGTGTTTTATATGGAGCGACTGCCTATCTGACCTCCACAACCCAGTAACTGGGTAACACGATACCCTTTGGCAAGACTGGTGTCAGATCTCAAGCTTCTGACTACCCGTAACGTCTGTCAAAGATCTTCAAATGACAGCCGGGACCAACGGCTTAACGTGCTTTCCGAGGCACGGAGGAAACTCGGTATGTTGAAATGGTCACCCATCCACGGACCGACCTCGTCAAGCGTTGCTTAACCTTGATGATCGACCCGTGCGGCAGTTATTATTTAGCCACGAGCTCCTCCACGTTGGTTTGATGTTTGGTTCTATACTATGATTTTTAATTTCGTAGACTAAACTGACAGCTGCCAATCACCTTATTTTATTAAAATGTTGCAAACATGGAGCATAGTGTTGTAGGTAAGACTCTATCATAATTGATTCATCGAATCGATGTGACATGACTCCTCAATTTAATTTTACTAATTGGTGTAAATAAATATTTTATGAATATAAACGTAATATATTTAAATATAACAGTATTCATACACATAGTGCATAAACTATTATTGTGTTAAATATGAAATCAACATATATGAGTTCCCCCTCATAGAGAGGAGGCCTGTGTCCCAGCAGTGGGAACATTAATAGGCTGATGATGTGTGATGTGATATATGAGTAGAAATTAAATAAGAGCCGCTAGTTTCTTAACAAATGTAATTTTTTTGTCGTGAAATTGTTCCATTTTCGATCTACTTCAATACGATACTATTTTTATGTAACGATAAACTGACAAGCCCCCAAATGTCAGTTTAGTCTACGAAATTAAAAATCAGGCATATTGATACGACAACTTGTTAACTACTGACAACTGGGGGGGTGACCATAAGCTCTTAGAGTGGTATCAATTAATTTATTTATTACTAGCCGTCCCACGCGGCTTCGCTCCCGTCAACTGGCTACGTACCTACCCTACCCTACACCTACTCCACACCTACCCTACACCTAATAAATATTCTTTCCCGTTTTTGCAACATTTTTCATTTATGCTCCGCTCCTATTGGTCGTAGTGTGATGTTATATAGCCTATAGCACTCAAGAATAATGTAGCTTTCTACCAGTGAAAAAATTTTTAGAATTGTTTCATTAGTTCCAGAGATTACCCCCTACATACAAACTTACAAATTTTACCTCTTTATAATATTATTATATATTATATTATATAGTAATAATATAGTATAGATTTATTAATTTGAGATCGAAAAAGGGACAGATGTATATGACTTATATACATCTGTCACTTACTCGATCTCAGATTGATACCGCTCTAAGAGCTTATGGTCACCCCCTTGTAATGAAAACTTGAAACAATTTTGTTGATACTGACGCTAGCTAGAGTAAAATAAATAAAACTGTTCTTTCTTACTCATTCTAATAAGTTTATTCCCACTACGCAACAGAGGATACATTAATAATATGTTTCTTACTTTTTTTAAGTGGGTACAATAATGCTCTACTCATACAAAACACACAGATATTTTCAAGTTAATTTGTGTGCACATGTTTTGCTACATTCTGATAAGGAACGCCAGCACCCTAATTGTGTAAGTTCAATGATTAGGATATGGATTGTTTCCCTTGCATGAATTGCTTCATGTGTTCAAAAATCCATCTACTCGACTACTACTACTACTGACAGATTAAAAGAAAGAAATAGTTATTTATGCTACAAGTGCGGAAATTCACGAGTCGGAAATCATCTTACGCACGTGTATCATACAACATTTTACTATGCATTGTGCGAGGAAATAAAAATATATATCTGAACCAAGCAAGAAATTAATAAAATGGCGCTTATTCAAGGGCGCTCAGCATATCCACAGATTAACTAATAGTTCATAGTTCCTCGGGCATATCTACTGCGCATGTGCAGTGCAAGCTGTCACGTCGTAACGCAAAAAGGCACGAGCAAAATATTCATTCTTCCAAACGTATTTAATGAATATTTAAAATTAATTTATTGATCAAAATATAAATCTAGAGTAATTAAAAACGTCTTAAATGAAGTATTAGTTTTGATTTGTCTTTTATTTTTATATGATTGATAATCTGTACTTAACTAATTTTTAAAAAAGTACAGGAAAGTAAAAAGCACTAGTAAAAAAAAGTGACACTTGCCGCACAGTTTGGCTGCTTGGAAAACGCTCTTTTCGAGGACATGCATTGTAAACTAGTTTATTTGGCACACGCAGATACACTCATTGTTTCATTGTTACATTTAATTTCTAGAAAGTATTCTTATATTTTAACTGGGCGTTCGCGCAATACGCAATTAGGGTGCAGGATGATTTATCTTTGGGTTCCGTACCCAAAGGGTAAAAACGGGACCCTATTACTCAGACTCCACTGTCCGTCTGTCTGTCTGTCACCAGGCTGTATCACATGAACCGTGATAGCTAGATAGTTGACTTTTGAATTTTTTGTAGATAGTTGAATTTTTACAGATGATGTATTTCTTTTATTTTTACAGAATAAAATAAATATTTAAGTGGGGTTCCCATACAACAAACGTGCTTCTTTTGCCGTTTTTTGCGATTATGGTACGGAACCCTTTGTGCGCGAGTCTGACTCGTGCTGTGTCGGTATTTTTATAATATTGTTGTAAAAAATGCCATGCCATTCTTCCCATGACTTTGGCTAAAAAAATTCTTGAAGACACAAAATACATATGTGTTATAGGTTGAAATAGTAAAAACTTGTGTATAATTTTCGCTGATTGGTTTGTAATGCTTTCGGAGTTAGGGTGTATTAAAGGTGCTTATTGGCAAATATGCTTTTCGATACTATGTATAAAAAAAATTGGATTACGAATGCTAACTTGCCTATTCCCTATTTTCAGCACGGTAGCCCCCGAGCATGCGAGCACAGCCGGTATGATCGGCGGTGCCGTGCTAGTGACCGGCCTGGTGGTCGGCATCACGTTCACAAGGCTCTGCCCCATCATCGTCACGGCCGGCTTCTGGCAGAGCGCCTAGCGATCACTCGACTACGTCGCTACGGCGTGGGACGTTCTTACACGACGGCTGGGACAGTGAACAACCCTAAAGTGACGTGACGTGTTTGTGACCAGAGACAGTGAAGTGACTGTGTGTTGTAGAACGTAGATGTGGCTATGAACGGGTTAGGGTAGTTACTACGATGTTTTGAGCTTCGAGTCAAACCGCACCACCACTGCTGGGGCCGATGCGATCGAAGTGTTTTGACTAGAACGAGTAAGCGACGATTAAGACCTATCCACGAAATTCCGTGTCGCCGCACCAGTGTCGAAAGTAAGCCTTTAAATACATCATGGTTCTAGTGTGAGAAAGAGACTGAGCAATACAGGACGACACACTATCCCTTTTTCACAATGGTATCATGATGGCGTTAAGACTTCATAGTAAGCACCCAAGTCTCCGCCATTTTGTTCAAAACTAAGGCGGAAACATCTCAGCCCGTTTTTTAAAGCGTAAGTGTAAATTAAGTGACAAGATCATCAAAGAAACGGAGATTATATCAAATGTATGTGACGTTATAAGTTGGAGTCGAGTATGAGTTAAGAATAAGGAGCCTGGATTACAGTGATATAAGGATTGTGACATTTGACAACATGTGTTCTATAGCTATATATATTATATGCAAGTTATATCATCATTTTTATGTTGCTTAGTTTGTTGTTGATCCGATTTAGGGAGATATGAGATACTGTTTGCCAAAAACTAATAGTTTTATCAGTTTGTGCCTTTTTTTGTTTGCTGGCCAATGTTTGGTATTGCTTGAAGGCTAGATATCTGTGGTTAAGATTATAATGCACACTCAGAATGAAAGTGACCTAACCCAAAAATGCAATTTGTGGGAAATGAGCAAAAAAGTATCAAATCAAATCATTTATTTGCGAAATATGGGTAGTTTTCAAATCAAATCATTGATTTGAGTAATATGGATAGTTTTCAGATCAAATCATTTATTTGCGAAATATGAGTAGTTTTCAAATCAAATCATTTATTTGCGAAATATGGATAGTGTTGACTGAGTAACTTTAGTAAGTGACCAATACACAGGCTGTCACTTTCTTATATTCTATAATTCGGACTCTTTTTCACCACAGGGTCTTAGAGTAGACTTTTTAAGGCCAGTTCATAGACAAAAATCAGAAATAACTGGTATCTTAATTATACGCACTTAGACGTGGAGTTGCAGACACCAGCCCGTCTTTATCTTAACTTATTTCACTTTCATTCTAAGCGTGCGAAAATGCATTTACTAGTTCCCTCACTTAAAGTAAAATTAGCAACATAAGTTGAAACCAAATATTTAATTCTGTCTCGAACAATATCGCATTGGAGTTGATTTTAAATTCTATCAAATATTACGAATTACAATATAAGTTGTTTTGGTGCTTGTTAAGAGTAATATTAATTGTTTGGACTTATTATAACCGTTGACTATCACTGATGTATTGACATTAATAGGGGTTAATATGGAATTAGAATTATGTAATTGAGTAATAATATTGGTCATCCTTCAGGCTATCACAAGTAAAAATGCAAAGAAAATTCAGACTTAGGACACGCTGTCAAAACATTCTGCAAAAATGACCAACAGAATTATTAAAATACAAGTTGATATAGTCCCCGGCATGGAACTTGGCAAGGTTTTGGCGTAGTGGGGTAAGTTCGCGCATAGTGCGTGCCTAGACCAACCACCATATAGAGCGAACGGAACGTGGACGCGACGCGATTGGTCAGTCTATCCTTGTGTCAACTGATCAACCAATCACGCGCTCGGAACGGTGCTCAACGTACCCCGCGTCCCGCTTGGTAACCAAAGAGACCTAAAAAACGACTCTTGCCAAGTTACGTGCCGGTAACTATACATGAAAAATCATAATTATTAATATAAAACATATAAATACGCTATATAAAATTATATATGTAAAGTTAAAGTTTGTAAGTGCATAAAATATATTTGATAGGTTAAACACAGTTGAGCGGTATGAAGTTATTATATTTGTTAGTGTTACTATTATGTATATTGTATAATTTTAGTTGCCTTGTTTGATATTTACGTATTTCTATTGACCCGAAACTGTATAATTTTAGTTGCCTTGTTTGATATTTACGTATTTCTATTGACCCGAAACTGTGTCCTATTAACGGCGAAGAACTTGCCCCTATTACATAAGAACTAAAGGTGACCATACATGTACTTTTGAAGATGCAATACAATGTAGAACTTTATTTACTAAACATAAAGGTATACATTTCAGTGACAGAATTCTTATAAATTTGAATTCCGAATGTTATGTTCGTTTCTTTCAATGGAATTTGTTCCTTTTTATGTAGTAGATAAAGTTCTATATTATTGCAATCGATCCTAATAGGTTAACTGTGTGTTAAATTTTATCTCTGATTTTACCCTTCTAGGGTCAAGGGTAATTAATGTGTTCTTTTAGTTTATGTGACTAAATACTAATCCAAAGTGCTTGTAAAATTATGACTAAAATTAAGTTAAGTAGTGGTTTGTACCAACATTGACGTGATTTTCGTCTTTGCACAAAATTTCTAAAGGAAACGCCGTGGATGACTTTTGTATTATAAATGAAATAGTAGGTTGTTGTTCCTTGTGCCTGTAAATTGTTATAAAAAGAAGATCAAAACGACATTTTTATACTTTGAAATTTATCAAGTTAAAGATTTTCTGCTAAAAGTTCCTTGTTTCAAAGTAATTGTGTTAATTTCAGCAAAACGTCATTCCCGTATTTATTATAGTTAAATTCTAACATTAACATGTATGTTTTACAGACTGAAACACTAACAAACATTTGATATTAGATTTATTATAAGACTCCTAGCTAATTGTGTTATTTTTCTCTGAAAATGTTTGTGAGACGTTTGAAAAGCTGTAAATTATTTGTACTGCGTTAAATAAGCATTATTTTATGCGTTACAATTTAAGTTGAAAACTAGGAGTTTTAGTGACTAGGCAACTTTAAAGTCTCGACTCTGATATTATTTTTAACTTTGTGTTCATTATTGCAAGCCAAATAATTCATCGTCTAAAGAAGAAAATCCGTCTCTGGCCAATATTTATTGTCAGTTTAAATTTGGAACAAATGCACAATAATCATAGTCTGCACGGATTCGCCTGTGCAGGTTAGTCTGTGGATATGCGTCTGTACAGATTAGTCTGTTCATACTCGTCTGTACAGATAAGTCTGTGCAGATTGGTTAGTACTGATTGTCTGTGCAGATTAGTCCATACAGATTCGGAGCGACCACAAACTTGGCTAGAGTTACACCTGATTTTATATTTTCAATCCCTAGCATGACAGTGTTAGTTCTATTTATTTGAAAGTAAAATGTTAATTTTTAAATTTTACGTTTTTTATTTTATTTTCACCTCATCCCTTTTTACTTAGAAAAGTAAATAATATACGCATTAAAATACTATCGTTAAGTAGAAATAATTACGGATGCGGTTATATGGAGAATTTGGCAAGCTGTGTATCAAATGCCGAAGATTTTATATAAATTTTACGCATACAGCAAGTTCTGTATGTATAACTATTGTATAAATTTTACAGCTTAATTTTTGGCTAGCCATGGCATGCTAAGACAGACCCCAGGGTGCTAATAGTGTGCTTTGCTTTCATTTTTTTTTTTCTAAAAACCTTTTTATAAAAAAAGTTTTTTTTTTTTTTTATTAAAAACATTGCCCCACACTAGGAATTTCTCCTGTATCGTGGGTGCGTTTACAAACATATAAACTCACATACACAAACAACAACAAAACAACGTGTCTATATTATTATTCGATTTCCATTATTGTTCGTGTTTGATACACAGTTTACAAAGTTTAGATGTAAGAAGTACAAACAAAGAAATATTGATTTTACAACCAAGAAGGACGACATTTTTGGTTCAGATACGGCTATTCTTACACAAGGCGATGCAAGTCTTCGGTATTCTGACGAAAACATCAGTACCAGTACCTATTAATAGAAACGAACACAAGAATAATAAAGATTCCAGTCTATTCTGTATAATCTCAATGGTTATTGGCAGCTTATTTCGCCCAATTTTTTACGGTGAAGTCTTACATTTTTGGTAAAAATCTCACCGTGATGACTTGAAGTGAAACTGAAGTGACCTGTCAATCCCTAGCATCGGTTGACAGCGTAAACATATTAAATAGTATGGACTGGAAATACCTACAAAAAAAAGGTGCATATCTAAAACTTAAAATTTCTCTTAAAATGGCTGCCGATGTTAGGGTTGTGTCAATCAAGGAACATACACATTCTCAAATCTCAACAATACAAAAGTTAAAACAACCATTTGACAGCAACACAACCACAAAATTCGTCGCCAAATATGGCAGAAATGGCACTTACCTACAACTGTCACTACGTCACAACAAAATGTTGCCATTATAAGCAACAACTGAAATATTTTTGTCTCTTTTATCAAATACGATAACTACATTAGAAAGAATGAAACAAAAAGATGTTTCACAGTCTTTATCGTATTTCACTCATATTTGTTTACGCTAATGTGTAGATAGAACATCGCGGCGCCGCCATGTATTTCCTATCTCAATGGTTGACAGGCCAGCCAAGCCAGTCACACCTCACTTCACTTATGACATCATGGTGAGTTATCTACAGAATCGACCGGTTGAATAGCGTGGTTAAAATTGAAGAAGTATTGAGTGCTATTAGGACAAGATTCACAGATTGCTCTTTTACTTTGCTTAGTACCTCTTGTACGCAATAATATGAATATGAACCTTACGAACAGTACCTAGTGTTCATATTCTTACAAGCGAGTATGAGCAAGCGATTATGACATGCTAATAAAGTCCATTTTCGTCGTCATGACTGTCATGAGTCATCAAATGAGAATGCGAAGTCTTGTAGTTGAAAGAGTAAATCTTAGATTGGTGTTGTATGACCCTGGTGCCTTATACATCTTCCATTGGTTTCAAACACCGCGTAGAATAAGTGGAGATTATTATTTAGCCTACAAAAGCAGGAATGTTAATTTGTGCAATAAGGAACTGTATTGAAAGTGAGCTAAAGTCCATTTTTATCAGAACTTATGTATCACGGAAATATTACTGTTAATAATGCTGTTATCAGTCCATTTTAGTTATTCACCGAAGATCTGGCACTGTTATTTAAAAATATTTTGCATAGGTACAGTCAACATCAAAAATAAATGCTGGTCTTTCGAATTTTGACAGACAAACGTTTCTGCCTACTGTACATGCATAAACTAAAATAATTGTACAGCATTATTACAGTAAGTACCTATTGTTTCAAAATAATCTGATGACAATAAAGGGGATTATTGAAAATTGCCATAACTATAGAGTTAGGAAAAAGTTACCAGAGAACTATTTAATAGTACTAAAATATATAAAAATATATTATTAAACGTTAGAGCTGATTTCATCACTTCTGTGTACTTAAAGGTTGATTTTTAATTCTTTGACAATCTTTCAGAGGGTGAAAGCACTTAACAACACAATTTATACAATAGGATCAACACTGAAGCATGAAAAAAGAAACAAGGTTTCAATAATTATATAACATATTAATTTATGTTTGCAAAATCGATAAAATGTAGGCAGCAGTTGATTATTTTCACGATTTAGGGAATGATCCTATAGTAAAAGTTGTTCATATTCATGCCTCTCGTTAGGTAGAAAGGTGATCAGCAGCCATATTGCGTACGGCAAGGCAAAGATGGATATCCACATCGTGTCTTTCATCTCGCATGTGAATGTGATTGGTCGATTTTTCATACTCGTTGCTCTATGCCTTGCCGAATTCATTACGCAATACGGCTGCTAGTTACAAATGAAATCCGTTAATGCGATACGCACAGGACCGGTCAATGTGGGGGAGGCTGAAATGATGGTGTTAATGATATTCATGAGTACCTAATCTCCAGAAATATCGTCAATGAATTGAAACTCATCCTGTAGGTAAAGGTAGAAAATAAATAGGAAAGAAGTGGTGAATATAATGTTAAATTGCTATATCTTGCACTTGTAATAATCCACTATTACCTAACTCCATCTTCAAAAACCTATCACTTATCTATTAAACTGTAACATCAGACTTTATTCCATCATGATGGCTAGCTGGATATGTAGCTTATTTCATCTATTTCTACTTATATAAAAGTATTTTATACATAAATATCATAAAAATAATGTATATTTATCAGACTATGTGCTTTTTACTTTACATTTTATTTTATATACATCAATAAAATAGGAATCAAAAGAACTGGACCGAGCAATGAGTCAGGTCAGAAAATTGTACACACAATAACAGAAGAAATTTTTGATCATGACGCAATCATCTTCTGACGTATCAGGCGATGGTTGCCTCATAGGAATGTGACACTAGAGTACACGTATATCAGGAGAAAGTCCTGACCACGAGGCTACCACCGTCTACCATAATGTCAACTAATGGTTGCCTATGTTCCAAGCAACCTTCATGGTTATGAATTTCTCTAGATAAGTGTTTGTAACGTACCTACTTTAATTTTTCTGGTGGTAGTTGTACCACATGACAAACTATAAGAGGAGTTGGGCTGACCTGAGTATCTTGAAAGTTCTTACCTGAAGCATAGATCTGCTTACCTTGGCCAGCCTGGGTAATCGTAATTGTTATGAGACTATGTTGACGCACAAATCGATCAAGCGCACAAGTTGACATTTTAAGTTTTTTACTACTGGGTACAGTCAGAGAAATTAATTGTTTACCACCTTAAAAGTCAAAAATTGCACTCGCACTTCACAAACCGACTGAGGTATGTTTGTCTGTGTGACATGTGACAGTTAAATACTCGCTTGGTGAAATGTCTATTAACTGGGCTTTGTTGTCAAACGTGGTACATAAGCAATTAATTTCCTCGACTTTCCGTTCTACCTATGTCTATATATTACTATAGGTACTTATGTGTATTCATAAAGTATTTGTACCACCTATGTATCTGTTAGTTTTACTTTTTATTTGGCAGATCGAAATAAAATCGTATTTCCGAGTAAATTCTGCGAAATATAAAGTAAAACTACATAAGAATAAATAATACTCGCGTAAGTATATAAATACTAGGATCAAATTAAATTGGTTGGCAAAACTCCGCAGGCGTGATGAGGCAGAGGCTGTTGACGCCATTAGTCAGTTGTAGTTACCTGCTTGTTATGATATTAGAGTTATGATTTTATATATCTAAGTAGTAAAAATATCGCAACATATGGCAGATAAAAAACGGACAAAGGTTGATTGGAAGATAATGCCTTGGGGCACATTGGCTTTCGTCACATTGTAAATGCAGTTTAAATAAATAATAAAAAAAACATAAAAATCGAGTAGCTAATTCATGTACGTAGCTCAAAGCTGATTACGGGATCATCCTTCGATGGCAGTGTAGTTATTTGAAATTATATTATTAAGTTTTTTACATCCACACACACATCTGCGGATTTTTGTTCGCCAATTTAATTCCTGTATACCTATTCAAATCTCCTTTCCTATGGCTGTTTACTATAGAAAGAGTACCTTATGAAGCTCTCCTTATTCGAGGCTGTGAGATAATAGCTTTAACCTTCCCACTGTAGATATCACATGCACTTGAGTTCTGTTCAGATGGAAGAACCTTTTATATGTACAACACGGTCAACTTAACTGTGCACCTGGCGCTGTGACGTCACTGACATTCGACTCTCACTATTGGCGCACGAGGTGAATGCGGGGTGCCGGGGTACCGTGCGGGTAGACGGGAGTGGGGTTACAATGCAGCGAGGTGCACAGTTAACTTCACCATGTTATACCTACATTATATTCATTGTTAGTACAGTCAACAAAAGAGATTCTTACGTATCACTGGTGTTGTATAAAACTATAAACACAACACAAAAAACTAGTTATATGTCAAGCGCGTGTCAACTGTTGATTCACTGAATCATCAACAGCCAATCGAATCACGACATGGTTGCCCTGGGGCGGGCAGAACCTGGTTGGCTCAGACGCATGCAAGCAAGGGGTTGGCAAAAGAAAAATAGGCCTATTCCCAGCAGTCGGCGAAGCGGGCTGTGGATGATGATGAAGGTTAATCAGATCACTAGAAATGCATTTAATTTTAACACGTTGTTGATTTTCGGTGGTGTAGGTTAGAACTTAGGGCGAATACTGGAAGACTCGGTGTTAAAAATATAAAACTACAATAGAGATGATGCCTGGGTGAAAAAAAAACTATTTAGTCTATCAGTTAGCTGTTAGATGATCAAATAATATTGACCTTATTTTTTGCTATAACAAATCAATAAAATAATACATAGATAAAGCGCATGTTCAGGATTTTGGCTTATAACGTCAGTTTTGAATAAAAAGTGTATACGACGAGACGTCACACGAAATTTCAACGCACTGTCATCGTCTTTATTTTTTGTTTACGAGACAAAAGAAAGGTACGTGACATGTCCAATATTTTTTGGAAATTTAACTGACGGACTAAATTCTTTGTTTTGTCATCATCCGTATTTAATAGACGTTCTTGGCACAATGAATGTGTCCCAAACCAATTTGTTGACTGTACTTTTCATTAAGATGACAATTTATATGTATATATAAATGTAGTGTATAAAATAAGAAGGAAGGATGTGTGTATAAAATATAAAAAATGCCTTCGTAACTTTTATTTAAGTTTTTCATCTGAACAGTTGATTTTACTATCTTCATCGTTCACCTGTTTTATGAGTACAAAACATTTTTTTTAATATATTCGACTAGCAGTAGTTTTTACCCTTCAACTTAGGTTAAGTTCTTTTTTACCTGATACGGGGTCGTATTAAATTAGTAGGCGAAATTCCGCAGATGGGCATGTAAATAGTAGATTTTTTTATCTCAATTTTTTTCAGTGTCTATTGAGTCCATTGCTGACATGTACCTACGGAATGCATTCATTACATAAACACAACACAAAAAACTAGTTATATGTCAAGCGCGTGTCAACTGTTGATTCACTGAATCATCAACAGCCAATCGAATCACGACATGGTTGCCCTGGGGCGGGCAGAACCTGGTTGGCTCAGACGCATGCAAGCAAGGGGTTGGCAAAAGAAAAATAGGCCTATTCCCAGCAGTCGGCGAAGCGGGCTGTGGATGATGATGAAGGTTAATCAGATCACTAGAAATGCATTTAATTTTAACACGTTGTTGATTTTCGGTGGTGTAGGTTAGAACTTAGGGCGAATACTGGAAGACTCGGTGTTAAAAATATAAAACTACAATAGAGATGATGCCTGGGTGAAAAAAAAACTATTTAGTCTATCAGTTAGCTGTTAGATGATCAAATAATATTGACCTTATTTTTTGCTATAACAAATCAATAAAATAATACATAGATAAAGCGCATGTTCAGGATTTTGGCTTATAACGTCAGTTTTGAATAAAAAGTGTATACGACGAGACGTCACACGAAATTTCAACGCACTGTCATCGTCTTTATTTTTTGTTTACGAGACAAAAGAAAGGTACGTGACATGTCCAATATTTTTTGGAAATTTAACTGACGGACTAAATTCTTTGTTTTGTCATCATCCGTATTTAATAGACGTTCTTGGCACAATGAATGTGTCCCAAACCAATTTGTTGACTGTACTTTTCATTAAGATGACAATTTATATGTATATATAAATGTAGTGTATAAAATAAGAAGGAAGGATGTGTGTATAAAATATAAAAAATGCCTTCGTAACTTTTATTTAAGTTTTTCATCTGAACAGTTGATTTTACTATCTTCATCGTTCACCTGTTTTATGAGTACAAAACATTTTTTTTAATATATTCGACTAGCAGTAGTTTTTACCCTTCAACTTAGGTTAAGTTCTTTTTTACCTGATACGGGGTCGTATTAAATTAGTAGGCGAAATTCCGCAGATGGGCATGTAAATAGTAGATTTTTTTATCTCAATTTTTTTCAGTGTCTATTGAGTCCATTGCTGACATGTACCTACGGAATGCATTCATTAGGACACTGGAAATTCTGAAGTCTCAGACATGGCTGATCATCCATGCACCGAGTCTCCTCTGTGCCACGTAGGTACCTAAGGCTTAGACGCAATGCGGTTTTTATTCACTCGATTTTTTTCGCACATTCTTTTTAGGGTTCCGTATCCAAAGGGTAAAAACGGGACCCTATTACTAAGACTCCGCGATCCGTCTGTCTGTATGTCCGTCTGACACCAGGCTGTATCGTAATAGCTAGACAGTTGAAATTTTCACAGATGATGTATTTCTGTTGCCGCTATAACAACAACATACTAAAAACAGAATAAAATAAATATTTTAGTGGGGCTCCCATACAACAAACGTGACTTTTTCGCCGTTTTTTGCGATAATGGTATGGAACCCTTAGTGCGCGAGTCCGACTCGCACTTGGCCGGTTTTTTATATCATTTGATTTTTTGCGACAAATGGAATTGTATTAAACTGCACGCATTGCGGTAAATAATACCGCAAGAAATCCGTGTTTTGCAACAGAATATTTTCAGCTCTATGAACAGGTAGAAAAAGACAAAAATCGCGCGGTTTTTTATCCGCAGCGGTTACATATATTAGTTATGAGTCAGCACGTGAATAAAAATACGCACGAATAAAAGCCACGCTGCTAAAAATCGCAATGCGTGCTTAGCCTAAAGCCGTTGGTCGCGGCAGAAAAGATCTTTGACAGTCGTTACGGTGGTCAGAAGCTAGAAAAATGACACCAGTCTTACCAAGAGATATCGTGTTACCCAGTTACTGGATTGTGGAGGTCAGATATGCAGTCGCTCCATGAAGAAACACTGGTACCTACTCAGCTGCATTCGGTTATACTGGAAGCCAACACAGTTTGGAAAAGGCTTGGTAAAAAGATTATGAAAGGATTTTTTTTCATCCTTTAGATATCGGGAACCAGATCATAGCTGCAGAATTTCTTTACTAAATTAAGTCCTTGTATATATCTAGTGTTGTACTGTGTCTATATACAACTGTAGTATATGCACGACCATTTATTAAATTTTCGTACTTGTGAGCGCCATTGCTAGTGGAAAACTAAATTTTTCATAAGTTGGAGTGTAGTATATACTCAGAGTGGTGTTTTACGGGAGTTGACAACATTTATATTCTCAAGATGCAATTAATTAAAGTTATTTATTAAAATAATAAAGGTACCTAAGTCGAAAAAAAACATCCATATTTATTTTTAAGATCTTGTTCATTCGCGCCGAAATTCTAACATTTTTGAAATAAAAAGGTCAAGTGGTTTTGCTTTACGAAAATAGAATGTTGTCAATTCTTTTGGGTCTTTCCACCGTACCTTCACAAATAAAACGGTATTTACTACACTCTTAACTACACTACTACTTAGATATATATATCAATTTTCTATCTAGAATAAATTGTTATACCTACCTACCTAACGCAACAAATGAATCTCACCAACTAATTTCAAAATCTAAACTTTTATATCAATTTAATATTTAGATTCCTAAAGAAAAATATGAATTTATTGTAACTTTATTAATGACGGAAACCATACCTTTGTGACAATAATAATGAACTTATTAACACCTCCGACCTATTTTTTCACTATTCCTCACATTTGTGTACTGAAATTATACAATATGAAACATTTCTTCCCCATTCTTCACCTGATAATGTGCTAATCGCAGTTAAAATTAATAAAGTAAAGAAAAATGATTATTGACATTTTGTCTTTTATTTATTGCCCTCTATTTTCCGTTATTTTTTAAATAAAAACTGCTTTAGCCGCGTTGAGCAACTTTTGGTAGGGGCAAAACTTATGGGTTTGCGACACCGACATGCTAATGGGACCGCGTCATCGACATGCCGATGTGACTTGTTGCGCTGCTAATAATAAACAGGCCGCCCAAAGTTTTAAGTTTTCACTTCTGTCGGCAATCCCCATGACTGCCTATTTTTATATTCTTATTTTTTTATAAAGTTGTATTAAAACTTTAAAATCTACGATAAAAAAAAACAAATTACCAAAAGCCGAATAACTCTGTAATTCGTCCAACACTTAGGATCTCTCATAGATACGGGGCTTTCAATAGGGGTACCCCAAGGAACCATCTTCAACGGAATATATTAGTAAATATTTGAAATGTTGGGTAATAAGTAGATATCTCTTAACTTCCAAAATATGACAAACAAGTTGTCTATAGTGTAGTAGGTACATACTTGGATACAAATCTTTCTGAAGCCTGACAATGCATAACATAAGGGAAAGTTCCAGTTGCTAAGTAGGGAGCAAGGCATTGACTTGCGATGGATCCGATCATTCTGTTGTACCGTGGTGAACTCATACCTACTACATTGTGCGTAGAAATTAAAAGCCGCATACAGATCCAACATGGCAGTGCGATGCGACAAAGATGCGACGACGACGTTTTTTTTTATATTTTCTATTCTTGCAAGGATACCGATTTTAATGAAAAAGCGTCATTGCAACTTGCAACATCGTCGTTTTGTCGCTTCGCACATGTAAAAACATACTAAATTGTGCAGCTTACAATTATGTTGTGCAGTTTGGATAACAGTGGTGTCGGTATCGGTTTTTTTTTTTGTTATTTTTAGAAAATAAGATGGTGATGGCATCCGCAGTAGATAAATAATTTATTGCTATTTTTTATAAGTTGTGTAGTGTAGCGAAAAAAGGTACAGTCCGGCAGCCTAACTGCGCAAGTGAATTTAGCAAGGCAAAGGGTTTGACCGCCATCAATCGACCAATCACATGCGAGATGCAAACGCGATGTGGATTTCGTCTATGTGATTGGTCGATTTTTCATACTCTTTGCCCTTTGCCTTGCCGAATTCATTACGAAATAAGGCTGCCGGTCAAAACAGGACGTATGCTCACTTACGTGCTATTTTATAGACATTGTATTAAAGACAGTATAAAATACATAATTAGTACTTACCTACCTATTTAGCCATGTATGTCAACTGCCCCAAATACGATTGACCTGCCCATCATAAGCATGTCAGGAAAAGCAGGGCAGTAATATTGTATTGTTTATTATTATGGCTATTGGTGAAAGTTTATAGGAATGCAGTGCACATCCATACAGGTACTCGTACATAATATGGGGCTAATGCTATTAAAGCCCTAGGGAATTTTTATGGGCCAATAGTCTGGATTTCACATGCCTTTTTTGGAAGTATGACCCGGATATTGGATCTTCCCTTAAAAGATTATGAATGTTTCAGTTTTGTTCTTTGTAGGAAACTAGGGGCGTTTGAAATAATTAACCATTACTAAAGCGACAGTTTCTTTATTGTTTCTCAACAAATAATAATAAATTAAAATCGTCAATAAATAACTCTTCTAGACCCTAGCCGTTTCATTGGTGCGTGCGTCAAAACACTATGTACAATGCGTTTCCCGTGCGTATTTACATGAGGTAGTATTCGTTTAGTTGGTGGCTGAAGACGATGATGCTGATGAGGACACGGAGGACACGCTGGAGTAGCTCGGAGACGGGTTCGAGGCTGCTGACGGGCTTGAGTCACCAGGGTAGTACGAGCTGTAAGCGAGCTGCGACGGGTCCCAAACTCTGGCGTAAGGACCGCTACTGGATGGCTCCCAAGCAGGATTGTAGGAGTCCTGGGGCGCAGAAGGTGCAGGGGTTGAAGGAGGTCCGTATTGATTGGCCGGGGGACCGTATTGGGGTGCGGGAGGGGCGGCTTCGGTGGGTGGCATCATCATCATGGGCATGGCTGACAACAAAAAGAAAAAAACATTATTTATCTTCTAAATACAAATGGTAGGTAATAACAGGCAAGAATATCATCCGCCGATATCTAACCTCCTTTCTTCATGACCAAGTTGTAGATCAGGAATCCGAGGACGAGAGTGATGGCCAGTTTGCTGAGGATCAGAGCTTTGATTGACTTGATGCCGATGATGGCGACGAGGATGGGCATCAGAGCCTTCATCTTCAGCTTCAGCAGCAGCATGACGGGGAGCAGGAGCTTCTTCTTCAAGATGCCTCGAGCTGGAAGAAAAAATTGTATTAAGTTTGATGTCTAATCTTCATGTTCCTTTCTTTGTCGTGGTTGATTTCGTTACCTTCGCCGTTTTCACTGTCAGTTTCAGGGAATTCCACATCCAAACCTCTGTCAGCTCTGTAGGAGACCTCAGCACTCTCGAAGAGGAACTCAGGCAGCTGGAACCTAACTTCATTGTTGCTCAGGTACCGGCCTACGCGTTCGAAGATCACTTTGTCAATGTCGTCGAAAGCCCTCGCAGATTCGGAGCTCACTCCAAGTTTGGTGTCCAGGAACGAGAGAACTTTCACTTTGAGACATGATATCGGAGATTCGGCATCAAAGCAATCACTGATCACACTCTTGAGCAACTCATCACTTGTTCCTAATCGTGCCGTTTGAATTTCATTGTCCTTGATGCTGTAACCGCGTACGATGGCGACGGAAGCCAGTAGTAAACACAAACACTTCATTTTGATTTTTTTATCACTTTGTCATTAGATTTGTTTAATTAGACGTTCGACCGGTCCGGTTAATGGAGCAACAATGATTTAATTTTTCAATGGGCTTGGTATTTATACCGTGATCCTTTGGGCGGCAATGCGCGCGGTCTTTGCGCGTGCGCAGAATGTCAATTGCTTTCATACTTGGCAAACTATATATTTTCATTTAAAGAAAGTCCTGGTGGTGAGAGTGATGTATTTTGGCGATGATATGAAAAATATTCATAAAACTATATTTTTGAGAAGTTCTGTTGTATTCAGCAATTTTGTGAAATTTCAGGGGTTTTTACGTTACGTAAGGTCAATGTAGTGAGATTTCGTTAATGTTTCTCTCTATCTAACATTCTCATTGACTGCTTTTCTTATTCAATTCAGGTAATCTGTGCACTTAAAAATCTACGATGCTCATGCATTTCTGGGGTTTAGCTTCCAAACATGATCTTTTCAGGGTCTGAAACGATACAGCTGCACATTGCCCGTATCATTATTGTCTTTGCTTCTGTGCCTAGCCTGTAAGAAATTCAATATGAACTTTATTTGAAAATATAAATGTTTCTTCCTTCAGGAATTTGATACAGTCGCAAATTAATTAATTTGTTTATTATCACAAATTATAACATATTTACAGATGGATCTAATATGATGCTACGAGTCACAAACACACAAAAATACAACTAAACAACGGCCAAGTGCATTTCGGACTTCGCACATTTAGGGATTCGCACCACAGAAAAATCAGAATTTTTAATATATTGGTATTTGTAGGTAAAATATACGTAATAATAAACATTATCACCAAATTTCAAGTTGGTAGGTAAAACGGGCAGTTAAAATATTTTTTTCGGAATAAAATTGTGTGACAGACGACAGACTGACAGACGGACAGACAGACACGTGAGTGACCCTTCGAGCACGGACCCTAAAAACCTAGCAGCTAAATTGCACACAATAAAAAAAAAGCATTAATATTAGTATTAATACGAAAGTAACTCATGCAGTCTGTCTGTTACATTTCCCCGCCTAAGCAGCTAAAAAAATCATAATGAATTGAACATAGGGCCTAGAAAATTGTCTCGATGTTTATATCGGTGGTATGTTCCCTTGGGAATTGGGATACCTAATAAAACACATTTCACTCAGGTCAAGCTGACTACAGAAGTTAGTAACTTGTATAAATTTAATGAATTTGGTAACTCATAACTTCGTCAGTCATTTAAAATTCAGTCTCTTTATTGTTTACGTATACTGTAATGCTTTAGACGTAGTAAATAAACGTGATTCTCACTGTACTCTTTGCGAACTGTTATATGGACATAACCTTCCTAGTCACGTTCTTTTTACTACAGATTTTTACGTAATGAAAAGGAATACTATACGGTCCATTAGATACCACGTGAGCACTTGTAAAGCTTACATTTATTTGGTAGTTTGTACTAAATTTTGGCGGATAGTATCTTATCTTATGGAGGGGCCGAGAAATAACTCGACCACTTCAACCCATTGGGATCTTTTGTGTTCCCATAGATAACTTACTCCTCCCCAATGTCGTTGAAAACTGTTTTCATGAATTTAACAACGAGGCTAGGAGATATGAGCATATAGTCTTCTGGTTTTGGATATCCAACCCCTAGGAGACTCATTCGCTTACCAGCCAGTGCATCGCATGTGCTCAGAAGGTGCTGCAAGCGTTCGGTATGTTCCCCACACAATCTGCACATGGGTGTCGCGGTCAGACCCATCTTCATGAGCATTTTTTCATTTATAGTTGCCAAATTTGTACACTGCGCAATTTTGAGCATCTTTTGAGGGTTCTAGTGCTTCTAAAGATAATGTATCATAAAAAGGAAAACATAGGGGCACAGTATTTATCTTTATTTTTCAGTTTAGTAGTTTTTTCATGATATCCATATTCCCAAAGGTCTGTTAATAAAATTTCGCGCGCACGTTTTCGTCCAAAATCATCATCCATTTCGCTACATCTTTGCAAAAGTGTTTATTCGTACGCGAACTAGCTTCTTACTGCTAATCACAGCATCTATCTCTTTCGAACGTGTTGTCGGATGAGATAGTATGCATATTAAACCCGCGCACAAAATAGCCATCGACTAGGGCAACCTTAACTCAATTGCGTTAGCATAATTAGCCTATTTTCCCACTGCTAGGACAAAGAGGCGAGCTCTGTGAGAGGGAATGGGCTCTTATCCACCACACGGGCCCAGTGCGGGTTGAACATGTCATATGTCATCAAATTTGGAGTCGTTGTGGAGTCGTTGGGATTGTGGGGCATGTTTGAAAACTTCCCAAGATTTTGGGATGAAAGTAGGTACAAAAGCTGCTACATGCCCATTTGTATATTATTATTAAGTTAGGCATAATAGGCGTTCGTTCCTCATTATTTCAAACACAGAGTTGCTACGTTAATTAATTCTTCCTTTTTTTTCCAGATATTGGTTTTACTTCCACTATAAGGTATTATGCGGAAACAGTCACCAATAAGTGCCAGTACACCGAAAACAATCAAACATGTAAAACAAAATTCATTCCTCAACACTTCACGAAGACGTACGTAACATCGAAACATGTTCGATTCGATGTCTTTAACCTTCTTGTTGGATTCTTGGACGTATTGACTATTCAGACGAGCTACTAGCAGTTGCAGTTGCAAAGTTGCTAAACAGAAGCTTGTGTGGATAATGTTACTGCAGTTGTTTGAAGTTGCAACTCTCTTTGCGTTTGCAAATCACCATGCTCCTGTGTTAGTCTCCACCAATCACGATGTGGTCAGAGTTGAGCACATGTTGGCGATAGCTGTAAATCGTAATCGGCTTCAAGTTGATGCGCAGACAAGCAAAACAACCCACTTGGCTGTAGTGATACAGTGCATCTTCACCTATGAAAAATAGAAGTACCACAGGCATCGTTGATGTGTTGCCATTCGAGAGACAAAAAGGCACATGTTTTAATCAACACCCGTACTCTTCAAAACGGATCACCACGCTTTGTGGTAACAGTACAGTAATTGATAATCTACGTCTTCGAATGATCTACGTCATCAATATTATTCTAAGGAGGTATTACTATGTGTCAAAACCATTCTAAGTATTCTATGTCAATATTACTGCTGCGGTTGTGTCCCGTCTGCACAGACCCATAGTCAATAAGCTTGTTTATCATGCAGTGTCGAACTATGCTCTCACCACGAGCGTGTACATACCAATCAAGCGATGTGTCGCTTTTGTAATGTCATTCATTCATTTTATGCAGCGTATTTCGTTAAAGCTGTCAGACTCGACGGCATGGTCGGCGCGATTTTTGTACGTCTGCGAGTAGACTTATAAATTTTAACCAATTTCTATTTGATCATCTTACAATTACAGCTTCATAATGTATACTGGTAGTGTTGGGTATTAAAAGTGCAAAGTTGGTAACTTTTCTTTAACAACATTTCATTCGTAAGCTGAAATAAGCTTTTTTTACGATACGAATCAGCGCTATGAAAATATATATTTATGGTATTTATTATAGTAAATATATAAGTAGTATATATATCTACTATTGTACCCATTGTACTTTAATATCTTTTTTTTTATGCACCTGCCATGTTATCTCTCCACCACCCTTGGTTGACTGGTAGAGAATGCCTCAGGCATTAAGTCCGCCTATGTACAAAGGTACATAGGCGGACTTAATGCAACATAAAGATGTTGCATGAAGTTTTAATAAATAAATAAAATTACATCAATGTTTTGTGGGACGCATGTGAATGAATTTATGTCACGTGCAGTCGCGTTGAATACAAAACTGATATTATAAGTACCAAAGCAGTTCACCTATGAGCACGTTCACTCATGTTGGCATTATTTAATATTCCAAATTTTAAGGCCCACTTGCACGAAAAACTTAACTCAGAGTTAATTGGTAACACGAGGTTAAACTGTTTGTCAAACAATATTGTTAATTTAACCTCATGTTAGCAACTAACTCCGAATAATTTTTTTCGTGCAAGTGTGTCATAGTGATATAAAATTACTTTTTATTGTGAAGTTCATATTCCATCTCATCAGATAAATTTACAAAGAAAAAAGAAGACAAAGAAAATATACAGGATAGTATAAAAAAATGTCGACTATATGACAATTAAAAATAAAATAATCCAAATGCTAAAACAATTCAAATCACAAACTCTATCATCAAAAACTTAAACCATGTTACAACTAGTTACATAAAAAGCCCCTGCATAGTTTTACAACAAAAGTGAAACTGCTCTCGTTAAGCAAAATGTTCGCGCACATCTCCGTTATGCAATAAGGGTTGGTCATCGCGAATGCAACGCGTGCGCACATTAGCATAGCCCGCCATGTCCGGATTGTGAAATGGCTGTTTCACTTCCGTTCTGATAATGTTCGGCTATAAATCTGTGGATTGGTGCCGTTTTATTTACGGTTTTATAAAAGCTGTTGCTGAGTGGATTGCTTGGTCTACTTAGGCTACTTCTAATTTTGTTATCATCATCCAATTGGGACTAGAGCAGAAGCCCCTACCAATGCAATTTTTTTTTGTGTTCTTTGCAGCATGTTTATTTCCTTAAATCTTTATCAGCCGTCATCTTAATGATGGCTGATAGAGATTTATGTTTTTTTTTTATTACATGCTTTTCTGGCCGTATCGTCTTCCATCGTTAAATTATTTATCTATTCATCGTTATTTTGGCTCTTATCCACTTTTACAGAATGAAAAAAATTACATACAAGAAAATTACATATTTTTGTAACCTAAAAATTAAACATCCTAATTCAAAAATAATCAAAAAATAATTAGCAGTTATTTTTAGCTCTAACACTTCTTTAATTTGCAATAAGAAAGTAAGTAAACCGTTTATGCCGTCCGTATTAGGTAACAGTCATACACATAACACTACCCACTTACAAACATTGCGCTCGTGACAAACATACAAACAGGGCCGAAACCCCATCATCTACTTCTACATACAAATAGACAAATTAACCTTTGCTACCACACAACGTTTATCCAAGCAAATCTGAACCTTACTCCGTTGATATACAAAAAGGTATTGAAAATTTTGTAAGAATTTCGATTTGACAGGAGCGTTCCATAAGGTGTGTATGCTATAAGGACCTAAAAATAGTAGAGTTATGGGTCTGAATCCGTGCTAATGTGTGCCGAGTGGGTCAGCAGGGTAGAGCAGGTATGCCGGGCGACGGCCTGGCGCATCCTGCGTGAGGACTCTGCATTATAATGAGGAGTGCCGCAGGGCTCCCGTCTGAGCCCCCTCATTTATGTCAGTGATTTGAAACCAAATAGACAATACCAAATTGGATATTTTGTAAAACCCAAATAGCTTGGTTTCAAGTATTTATTTCGTGTTACGAGTCTTAAGTTGGTAGGTTAAAGGCTAAAATGCGAGTCCTATTTTTAAGTGACAAGAATCCAGGTGGCATTGTCGTCATCAGTATAGTTTGTCATCATATCCCAGTATAGTATGTAACTAATTAGTTGCGCTAAGTAGGCACTGTTGAGTAGTTTAGTAAAAATTCAAATAAGGAACATACCGACCCAGTTTTCTACGATTTCCTGAAAGAGAACTAAAAATAAAGTTATTACCCAAGTGCTACGGCTGTGCATGGGATCAGGTAATCCTGGTTTTTTCCGGATCAGGTAAATTGATACTATTGTTTTTTGGTTTGCTCGCGTTTGATCACGATCTAGCTTTAAGATGACTTTTTATCTGTTTTTTTTCTCAGTAGCAGGAGTAGTCAGGATTTGTGCTAGGATTTTTATTGATGGCAACGAGCCAACATGGGATTTAAAGCCGATGAAATCTTTGAGTAATACCTGGCTTAGGGTATACATGCCTGGGAGGTGACATAATTATGTCATTAAGGTATTGTTACATTCAACATTATTTCAGTCGATTTTAAACTTCGTAACTAGCAGGCTGAAGATGTCAAAGACTGGGGCAAATATCGTTACCGCTTTGAAACTAAATACGCTTTTCGTATTACTGCAGGGTTGGCTGGCTGCATCTTGGCGCAACTAGTTTTTCGTTGCTTTTATTAATAATTTTTAACTCTCGGATCGGAGGATATCATGTTTATCTTTGGGATACTAAAATGCTCACTTTACACGCAAATTCTACACAGCTACATAAAACAAAACAAATATCAGATTTACAGGGCTATTAGATTTTTTTTTGAGTCATTTCCAACACCTTATTACCAGATCCAAATTTCTTGGATCACGTCAATATTATTTTGATTGTAAGATATTAACGTGGGCCTGTATGGATTGTGTGAAAAATGAGATGACTATTGGGATCACGTAAGAAGACGAACTGCTGCGCCTATCCTGAAACTAATTGGAAAAAAATGTCGTGGTGGCCCAGTGGCAGTGACCTCACCTCTCGAGGTTCTTATCCAAGCAAGTACCATGAGATTTCTTCAATTCTTAGAATACATTCTAAGTTTATCTCGGGCAATGCTAACATCGGTGAATTAAACATCGTGAGAAAACCTGAACTTATAGTTAATATAAATATGAAATCGCCAATCTGCCTTGAGCAAGCGTGGTGATTAATGTTTGTGTCTTCTCTGTATGAGAAAGCAAGGCAAAGGTTCTCATACAGAAACAGACTGGTATTAAGAATAGCAGGATGATGGTGTCACATCTATTAAAAATATTATTTATAATATTTAATATTATTTTTATTTTTTCCTTTATTCAATTTTCTACACACTTTCTGTTTAAATTTTTAAATATTTCTTTATTAAAACATATCATAAAAAAAAACATTTTAAAATATATAAAATATGTTTTAAAATGTTTTTTTTATTAACTAGCTGACCCGGCAAACTTAGTTTTGCCATAAAACACCAAACATTCATCTACCCTAGCTACCCTACTTACCCTACCCTAACTACCCTACCCTACCTACCCTACCCTACCTTACCCTACCTACCCTACCCTACGTACCCTAAACTACTTACCCTACGTACCCTGCTCTACTTAGGCTACCCTACCTACCCTACTTACCCTATGTACCCTACCCTACTTACCCTACCCTACCCTACCAATTTGTTTTTGAGTATTGACAAATATTGACATTAATATTTATACGATAACGTCACGTCGCTCAATTGTTTTGCCTTCCCGGAACCTCTCCACTAACACTTAAACTTTATGGTATGGTATTAAAGTTCAAATTGACTTTTAAGTATTACTACGAATCGTTTGTGTTCTACGAATGGTTGTTTTTAGACTTTTTTAGGCAATTTTTTAAATTCTTCTCTCCGTAAGAACCTTCTCCTAATAATAACAAACACAACAAAAAAAATTAGCGAAATCGGTTTAGTGGTTTTCGAGATTTGCGGTTAGCAACACTTTTAGCGATTCATTTTTAGGCTTCCGCACCCAAAGGGTAAAAACGGGACCCTATTACTGAGACACCGCGATCCGTCTGTCTGTCTGTCTGTCTGTCCATCTGTCTGTCCGTCTGTCACCAGGCAGTATCTCGTGAACTGTGATAGCTAGACAGTTGAAATTTTCACACATGATGTATTTCTGTTGCCGCTATAACAACAAATACTAAAAACAGAATAAAATAAATATTTAAGTAGGGCCCCCATACAACAAACGTGATTTTTTGGCGGTTTTTTGCGATAATGGTACGGAACCTTTCTTGCGCGAGTCCGACTCGCACTTGGCCGGTTTTTGTTACATAATACCTAACTTTTTTTACAAATTGTATGGTATTTTGTGTCAAAAAATGGTAATAAAATGGTAGGACGTGACTCGCACACTCAAATAATGGGCCCCCATAAAGGGTCGCTAGCACTTGAGTGACGTAGCGCCAAGGGGTAAAACATATCCACGGGTGCTTGAGGAGTGGAGAGGTATACCACGGCTAAAGGACAATCCCGGAAGTACGGTCAAGATCCCTACCAGCATCTTACTGGTTTATACTTCCTTCCACCGCGCAAGTGTGCTCCTGCGAATCTCCACTTAAATGATTATTATTTATTATTATTATTGGCGCTTGACTCGGTGGAACGCAGAGCCAAGAGGCTCATTGGCGACGTTGAACTGGTGGATGCCAAGCTTCACAGCTTGGCTCATCGCCACAAGGTTGCCTGTTTGTCAGTCTTCTACACACTGTACTTCGGTGAGTGTGCTCAAGAACTCCACGACCTCATCCCACCAGCCCTCTTCTACCATCGGACATCTAGACGCACTGCAAGTTACCATCCTTACCTGGTTGCCATTCCACCAATTCGCACCAAGCGCTTCCAAACATCCTTCATAATGCGCACAGCGAATGAGTGGAACTCACTACCTGCGTCTGTGTTTCCGAACGCATTCGACCCGAATCTCTTCTTCTTTTGGTTAAGCTCACTCCATTGTCGACTCTGTCTCTATAATCTCTGACTTAGACTAGAGTCAAGAGCAAATCCATCTCAAATAAAAAAAAACAGGCTCTAACCACAGTCTACATTCAAGTTAATAAAAGTATTCTAGAGACAAATAAATCAATAACCACTTAATCAATCGATCAGCTGGTTTAAATCATACTATTGGATCAAAGTAAAACGTAGCTAGTGACATTGATAGGATCTCGCACGTGATCCTCATGGCAGATGAGCAGAAGTGTCGGTAGAAAGCGATTGGCACTCACGTGGAAACTTAATGTGTTGACAATGCCACCTCGTATCGAATTTTCCTCCCTTGCAGAGAAAGTATTTTATTACGTCCTGCTTTTATTCACCTACATAGTTTGAATTTTCTGGCGTTTAATTTTTGTGTGTGTTTTATGGTGGTGTTGTTTTTGTGTGTGTGGTGGTGTTGTGGTACTCTTTTTCATTCATTATTACTACCTATTTGACTGACCTATATTTTTTTGTTATTGTAGTTCATGACTTTGTCTAATGCTTTGTTCATATTTTCAAGTGTGCATCTATTTTATGAATGAGATATTTCTTAGTTGCTATTGGCTTGTTGAAATATACTCTCTGAATGATAAGTTACATACCTGCCATATATATGTTGTTATTCATGATGAAAGTGTGAATTACTTGCTGGAAAACTAATTGGTATTTTAATGTTACCTATTCAATTTAGTTGAGTTCGTCAGTGTTCTTGAAATACTGTATTAGAAATTGTATTAATATGTACTGTTAAAGATCTGATTGATTGTTTGCAGAGGTCAATTAGATTATCTACTATTTCTATTAAGAATTTTAATAATTTAATTAATAGTTTTATTGAAAGGAGCACCAAATAAAATAATGTTATAATTCTTCAAAGATTTATTATTAAAATATAAATAAATAACATCAGTCATACATCACAATCACACGCTCTCAAGCACAATATTTTAATAAATAAGTTGCATTACATAGTATTTACACGGTCTCGATTTCTCGACGAAATCATTTATTTGGTCTATGTTATCTGTGCCCGTCAACCTGCTGTCAAAAAACGGCAGGAAAAACGGAGTTCGGATACAGGTCGTTGGGTTGGGTTTGCGTTCGGATAGTTTAATGGTAAGCGTTGTAGGCGAGTTCCTGGGCCAGTTCCTGGGGCTCGGCGTCTCTCCTGCGGCGGGTGGCTGCGTAGGCAGCATCCCAGGGACCGTGGGCGCTGATCTGGGGGTGCGAGTTGTCCGCCGCAATCTGGGTAAACTACAATGTTAGGCTTATGGATAGTAGAGTTGTGAAAGAAGGTTAGTACACAATATCACTTTGTTTATGGGGTAATAAACTCATTGCCGGATTAAATTGTAAAGTTAATTGTGCAAATCAAGTTCAATCGGTGCCAATAGATCGTAAAAGTTGTGCCAAAGGTGCAAATAGTTTTGGGAAAGTGCTGTGCTTTTCAATACAAGTCAGTGCTACTTTAAAGATTTTGCATTGATTCTAATGAGAGGACTACATTGTTAATGGCCAAGTTAAAGTTTAACTCACCTTTTTGCAAAGCTGGAAGATGGCCAAAGCGACGGAAACCACAAAGGAGAAGAAGGACAGCTGCAGCGCGTTCCAGGCCTTTAGACCGAGGACACCGATGGCCAGGGGGATGAGGGTCATAGCCTTGAGGAGCACGAACACTAGGATGGGGACGATGATCTTCTTGAGCTTGGCCTTGCGGGCCTCTCCGACGGAGCGGGCACCCTCCTTGTTGAACTTAACATTAAGGGAAAGCTCATCATTGTCAAGATTCCTCGGGCTGACCGTGATCTTGGTGTCAACAATGGGCAGCATGAAGGTCACGTCATGGGACTGGATGAAGCTCTCAATGCTGTCCATGAAATCTCCAGAAGAACGACCAGTGACGTCATTGGCAGCACCATTCTTCGTCACTTCAACGGCATCGGAGATCTGGGGAGAAAGCAATTAATTGTAAAACTTTCGATTCATTGGAAAGTGGAAATTAAATTCGTAATGGAAAGTCGGATACCTGGAAGGTGTCCTTCTTGAAAATGGAGTCCAATAACGACATGACCTTGTACTTGATGCAGGCTGTGGGGTCTGATCCTTCGGCGCAGCCTGATCTCATTTCCTCGACCATGCCATCCATGGGGGTTCCCTTCCAGAAGGCTTCCTTGGCGGGCTGGGCAGCTGCGCTCCCGAAGAGGGCCAGAGCCAACAAGCACACTACTTTACTGGACACCATTTTGCTGAGCTCCTCGTGCTGTGGTGGTGTTCACTGACTGAAGGTTGGATTGTTTGTGATAGTTTCGACAAGGACCCCGCGGTTTTTATACAGCTATTTCAAATTCAGCACGTCGTGTGCAGTTCCGGTACGCATTGTCTTTCAACGTACGAGTCGATACGTGCACATGCGACCTTCTGGCACGGAGGGGACCCAAGTGTAAGGGAAAGCTATCAGATACGAATCCTCGTGGAGATATGGAATACAAAACGTCCTAAGTTCTAACATTGTCAGTCGCTTATCGTACATTTTAGAATAGTTATTCGTTTGTATGAAGCGCCTTTTCTGTTGTTTGTGACACCGTACCCTGAATCGGAGAGCCATGATCCAGTTCATGTGTCTCTTTTTGGTTTATGGGTTGTTGGTAAGGAGTGAGCGAGAGGAGGGATTGTTCAAGTAGTGAGGTGTTTGATATGGAGGAGCAGATGCGTGCACGCGCGTCTTTGCATACGTAATGGTGTTTAAGTTGATATCATTGAACTTGTGCGTCTAGGAGATAATGACATTGTTGGTCGAAGGATCATCGCCTTGTCCATGAACTTCAGAGAGGTTTATGACCCGAATACGGCGACTGTTCAGGTCCACTTCAGCATGCATTTCTTCAAAATCTGGGTCTGTTTTGCATATCGGCAGTTTATAAACTTGGCAAAAACAATTTGAAAGTGAAAATGGATAAAAAGTGAAAAGCTTTCTTGGAAACTGGTTCAAGACTTTTACCGTGAATATTTTTTTGTAGTAGGAGGTCGTTTCTTTGCAAGTTTTAGTTAAAATTACATATTGGTCATATTCGATCCTGCAGTGCAACCTGTGTAACCTTGAATTGGATTAGGTACTTATCTACAGTCTGATGCAAACAGTGAGTCAGGAGGATTACAATGGCTTTAGCAATCGCTACGAGGCAACGCGCAGACTTTTTTATAACGTATGGGCATGATAAATAATGGTTTAATTATGAGTAGGATAATTGGTTATTCTTTGTCTTAAATTACTAATTGTTATTTTGTTACTACTGCAGGATAAAAGCCTTCCTTACCTCACCTTACTATTTGTACGGTCTGATGCAATTGATCCTTTAAAATTAGAGTCTAGCTCATCCCTCGATCTCCTACCCTGCTTTTGCCCTTTGTTGCTCTTAGTGTGCGGTTGTAGGTACCGACCCACGCCCATAGCACGAGAATGACCTAAATAGGTAGTGTAGTTAAAACAATATGGTATGTACTGGTATTAAATCATCTTCTTACTTCATCTTCTAATTAGTTTTCTTTATACATAAATTGTGTGCTATGTTCAGCATTGCACGTCTTTCGGCTGAATTAATGATGACGATCTGTATTTTCATAAAAACGAAAAGAATAACTCTGAATATCTAATGCCATGGATTGAATCCTGTAGATGTTGCAACCCATAGATTTCATTAAGGCTTTTGATCGAGTGATGCAAGTAAAGATAGTCGTGTCATGGTTTAAATGAGAATGTTATATGCCACTCATACAAAATAAGAGAAAATTACTTGGAAAACACAGTTTTCTTCCGATTGGTTTATGTTACTTGCTGCCTACGTGCACTGAGCTGGTGAGTATTGATTTAGAGACTAGGTAAATATGGAATAAAAAAGTGGGTCTTTTTTTTTGTAACTTTAAGAAAGACTTTACAAATTTTAGGTAGATGCTAGGCGTAATTTTGCAGAAGAGCAGATTTAAAGGAAATCGCCATGAGACAACGCGTTTTCAGAGAAATTGTTTTACGGATTTTATAAAACATGCTAACGCAACGTCGCGTCGTGTCCCGCTTGTCTGCGGATGGTTTTAATTGGATTAGTTAATTTAATTATTATTTTTAGCCTGAGTTGTCCCACTGCAATGCTAAAGCCCTTTCTTCTTACTATGCTTCCCGGGTTTGGGTAATGGTAGAATGGTAGGTGTGAAGTTCATGCCGCCATCTTCACCTTTGTGGTAATGTTTTTATCTTGAATTTTCTGGTCGATGTTACTAATATCAGGATCACTGCTCGTTCTTTCTCCGAGTTCTAAGAAAACTTTATCTTGCAACAAGCCGTTTATCTGATGGGCTTTTATTTCGAAAATGACGATTTTTCTTTTTGCCTACTTTCCTTGGAAGCTTTCCTCAGAAGCTTTTTCCCTATATAAATCACTTAAGGAGTGAATTTTCAAAAATTGATCCTTAGAGCCGTTTTTTATATATTTCATGCTTCTATACCAGATGTTCCAAAAATTCGAAGACATGTGACATCCACCAACCCGCTGGGCCCGCGTGGTGGATTACGGCTTTTTTCCATCCAACATTTCATTCCCTCTCACAGAGAGGAGGCCTGTGTCCCAGCAATGGGAACATTAATCGGTTGATGATGTGATGTGATGATACCAGATGTTTAGATTGTGCGTTGTCTGCATGACCTAAAGTGCTGGTTAGTGAATGAATTAGATGAGTAAATTATTAGGTATAACCTGCTGCTGAAAATAGAAAATTAAATCACAATGAATTCGACCAACAATTTTAAAATGTAATCCCAATAACTGACACAAATACTTGCCACAAGGTAACGGGTGATATCCAATTATTATTGATCCGGCATAGCGTGGCAACATTGAATACTAATGGGGTTGCCATATGCGTCCCATAGTTCCGCCATGGTGAAAGTGATATACCAACGAAGTATTAATTATATTAATGAGTTGGTTACGAATTTTCAACGTTGCGAAGGAATTACGTAGGTATTAAAAGGTAATGGTTTAAAAGGTGGTTGTTAGTTTAGGTGGTGACAACTGCTGGTGATGTAGTTTTAGTAAACCCGTAAGAAGGTTTATAGAAAGGGTCTTTATGTCAAGAGTAAATAGGTTACTACTTGGCAAGCGTGCTTACCATCAGGTGAGATACTGGTCAAACGCAAGCCTATAGTTAATATAAAAAATACCAGCCAAGTGCGTGTCGGGCCACGCACAGTAATAGGGCACGATAATGTGGACTAAGAAGAGGGCTTTTTGTTGTTTCATGAACATTAATTTTACAACATTAATTTTACGCAAACGGATCCCTGAATGTAAAAATGGTATTTTACAAATCCATAATATTTTTGAATGGCTATCCAACGATACCCCCACCATTGGATAGACGACGAGAAAAAAAACATCACTGCTTTACGTGTACAGGAGGTACACAAAAAAAAAACTGTCTGCGTGATTAATATGTATATCCATTCCAAATTATAGCTTTCTAGTACTAAGAGTATCTGAGCTAAGCTGCGGAGGGACGGACAGATAGACGGACATGGTGAAACTATATGGGTTCCTTTGACTACGGAATGCCAAAAAGTGTGGACTCTTAGGTTTGTATTCTTCGAAAGGGATATATTTAGGGTTGGGTTTAGGTCATAATAATATTGATTTTCTCGTTAACACTAACAGTGATCGCAAGTGCTACTGCTGAGAACGAAGTCCTAGGTTCGTTTCTCGGATGGGGCAAAGGGATATTGGGTTTTTTATCGAGAATTGCTCAATAGCAGCTCGGCGTCTAGACTTAATAATAAATAACGTACCTTTAAACAAACTATGTACAAGAGGAGGAGTGGTTTGGGAATAGTGCAGTGATATTGTCCAAAAAAACTATATGCAAGCGGGTAAAAAAAGAGGACAGTTAAAGGATTTCAGATACAGATTATTGTATATATATCTTGAACGTAACTTTAGTAGCCTCTTTATTTCAACAGTAAGTATTTGGTCGCGTGGCCATTATTAGTGTTTCAACGCACGTGCGTAGTTTGATACTCATCTAGGCAATGAGAGATCTTAGTCAAGAGAAAACTGGTCCCATTTAAATTTGGTTAAGATCTGATGAAGAACTTCGGCGATATACAACAGAACTCTTCAATAGACAACGGCAAATCTCTCGGGATTGCTGCAATCGCATGTCTGTTTATTGTTTACGCTTCAATAGGTTCTCATAACTTAAGCAGTAGTTAAGCTGTTTGTAAGTGACTATGGTCTGCCTAAGTGGGCAAATCCCAGACACCAAGATTTCTGACGCATCACAAAAGGTCAAAAATCCCGTAAAATGGATGGAAATCGTTAAGAAGCAAATGGCAGAAGGAGGAGAAAAAGCCTTTTGTATAAGAGGGCGTTAAAGATACGATTTCGTTCGTTTACAGATTAAACGAACGAAATCTGCGCTACCACGGGGATATAGCGCAGTTATGTGGGACCCCAACCCACTAAAACTCCACGGTGTCCTTCTGTGGCACTTATGGCGGGAACACGGGCACGCGTTAGCACTCACCGCGAACCCGCCGCGGCCGTCCTTCACTGGACCCTCATCTGGGTAGTAACCTCCATCACCGGCGCAACAGAACACATTGCACGCCGTGGCCACCCCACTTCACCCCAGGGAGCAAACCAGCACATGGGTGCCAGACGAACCCGTGTATGGCACCCTTGGTCCCCCTGTGTCGGGTCAGGTCAGTGGCCCCGCCACCTGCCACTTTTCGGCCGCAGAGGATAGGGACCTCCACTGCGGCCCCACCGCGTCCGCCATCAGACGGTGACGACCCCGTTCAGGCCGCGGAAGGTAGTGAGAGCAGCGCACCGTAATACCGGCACTCCTCTCCCGCCGCGGCCTCCAACAATAAGCCGCGATACCCCCCAAGGTGTGGAAGACCCCATACGACATCGCGGCCTTCCTCAGTTGCGACGTCGCCCACGCGGCACCGCAACAAAAAAGGTGGAGCATGGTATGCGACTCAGCACCACATGCACACCCTGCCGCTGTTCCGTTGTGGTAACCCCATTTTGCGAGGTTGGAGTTACACCTTCCTACCTGGGTTCTGAGGCGGTTCACTGTCTTTCTCGTAGACCACGGAAGGTCCTGCGGGAAGATGCTTGCTTGGATGTAAATAATATGTTGGTGGCGGCGGGGGAAACGTATTCTGCCACAGCCTGCAGCGGGCGTCGGCCAGTTCTCCTGACAATCACCGTTTTCAGGAAGCTGTGTCTGCTTTTCAGCCATTGCGTTGGTAGATGTGCACCGAATAGTGGGTGTCTGGTGTCACGCTCCTGCTTTTGTTTCTCGAATGCACTCGCAACTTCCCTTCGGACGTGTGGAGGTGCTATCCCGGCGGTGGGGTATAGTAAGCTGATGGGTGTGGATTTGAGGCACCCGGCAATTGTACGGCATGTGTCGTAAAGAGCAACATTTACTTCCTTGGCGTGGGTGGAACGGTTCCACATTGTACACGCATATTCGCCAGCCGAGAAGCAGAGTGCTAGGCCAGTAGTCCGGAAAACATGAGGTGAGGCGCCCCAGTTGGTTGACTTTAGGTGTCTGAGTAAGTTGTTGTGGGATCCCATTTATCACACAATAGAATTAAATAATAATAAAAAGAACGATATTTGAATCGTGTTATATAATGTATGTGATAAATACCACATAGTCTCCTTCTGTCTGTAAGTCTTAACATTTTCATAATTAATAATCAAAATATCAAAATTCAGCATTTCGGAATTACGCCTCTCAATTCCGGAATTGATATATCAGAAAAATTGTTACGGAATTCCGTAATTACGAATATCCGGCATGCCGGAATGCATGCCCTACGCATAGAGCGCTGTACTGTTTCTTCGTGTAATCGACCCACAGTCTGCCAGTATAAAACGAATTACAAAATGGTCTAAATAGGGCTATTTTGACGCCCCTCGAACACCGAGCAAATCTGCGAGCTATAATATTCGCACGAACAGACAGCGCCCTACGCTCCCTTTCAATGTCCGCATCGTTTTCCAGGCCAGAGGTTAATAAATATCCAAGATACTTAAACGTATCAACTCTTCTAAGTGGCACCCGTTGAGTTTAATTGCCGGTAAGTATAGCGAAAGATCTTAGAGATACAAATACCATGCATATTGTTCTCGACTATGGTATGCTATCATAGTAAATTCGCATCATACAATACATTCCTTAGTACTATAAATATACAATCTTGATACTCGTGACTCCTATATTCCTCACACGAGTGTGATAACATCTAATGTGGGCGATGCATGGCGAATGAGGACAGCGATAGTGTGACACCTGTCGATCATGTGTAAATAGCCTTATGTAGTGCGTCATTTATGTTCATTGATATGTTGGCGTTGTATGAATAAAGTTGTTGTAAGAGAGCAATTGCAATTGCAGAGCAATTGCACTTAAGGTATTTTTTTGCGTTTTTGGGGGGAAACCTGCAAAAGGTGGGTGTTTGTGTGTGGGATTTTTACCTCGCTAAAACCAACCCGGTTATCATCATCAGCACATGAGCTTGAGGCCTACTACGGTCCTAGACAAAATATCAGCGGCGATCGAACAGTCAACATGTTTGGATTGATTGATTGGGTAGCGCATGTCAACCCCGTACGTTTTGGCCTTTTTGACAAAAGTTATTTCTCGTGTTGCCATTTAGTTGTGTTTTAGGTTATTCTTATCTTAGTAAAATTAGGCTACAGACACTTGACTTAGACAGTAATCTATTTGCACCAATAAACTGGTTGAAGACTGATGTTATAAAAGATCGGTAGATACCTACCTTGTCTGTCTGGTGGACGCTACAGCAGTTTATCTGTTCTATGATGGATAGGTAGCGCGTGTCAGACTCTAAATGATTAAAGCCATATATAGATTTAAATTATTCAAACGGATAAAATGGTTCTAAGTCTAGACCTTTCATTTGATCCCAAAATCGTTCAAATATCTCCATAAACAAAAAATCATGTTTTCAAGTTACGTAATTATAGCACACTATGCACTCATAACAAAATTCCTTTAAAAACTATATTCATCAATCATTAAACGTTAACTAGGATTCTAATATGACTCTACTTGCTACTTTAGAAACGAAATATAATAATAAGAACACTTCTTCTTCTTCTTTTCTTGTGAGTATGTGGCCACCTCTGGTGTCAGAGTTAGTTAAGCCGCCTCTGGGAACTCCACATGCCTCTGACTTACCTATTTCAGATTTAGATTAACTATTTAATACACTAATACTCGTAATATTTTCTAATTGAAAACGGTGTTTCTCCAGTTACCTTGAGCTTGAGATCGTTTTGCCTTTTTGGATTTCAGTGCATTGCTGGAGAAAAAGAAGACATAAGTACCTAAACCTTCTTGTCCCCTTTCCGACTCCTGTTTTGCAACCATCAGTTCTTCGAGACGTTGCCATCCTTGGCCCTTTTGCCCCCAACATGGATTGCTTACCTTCAATAGAAATCTGCTATTTAAATCTCAAGTACACTTGTACTTAAAACAAGTTAATGACCTCCGTTATTATGCTTTACTTCAACCTAATTAATTCAGTTTACTTGGTCAGATCAGACTATTGACATACACAAGTGCGGCTCACGACCAAATTCAAATTTTCCATTATTTGATTATGTTCTAATCGAATGTGGGTTTAAAAGCTTTGTTGAGTACTAGTTATTGCCCGCGACTTTCCGCGCATCTTTCCTTAAGTTTATTATTTATTTATTTTTATAAAAAATACAGAGTAGACTTATAAGCTACGTATACTCACATACAGTTTGAATGCGGGATCAATCATACTCGCTTACTAAGGTAGATACAAAATTACGCAAGTGCTTAAAATTAGAATTGTAGGTCAGTAAGTAATTACTTAATGCAAACAATTAAGATAGTGCTTGAATAATTTCTTTTTTGTTTCTTTGGCAATGTCGGCGCGTAAACTAGTAAGTAGTTTGGCGTATGACATTTACTGCCCAGATTTTTTTCTCCTTATTAGTGACACTACCGGATGGTGTAATAATACAATAAACATTAGCTGGCTCGGAATATAGATTTAAAAAAAAATTATTATTCGGTCCCGTGACTCGTTTTAGTGTTTTTCGCTATTCCCTATTCCTATTATTATATTTGATTAGGCTTGCCATGCCCACTTAGAAAACTCACACTGTATACCTTCATAGGCATTTAGTGACAAACTGTTATTTTTACATTACCTACACACATACATTTCAATTTTATTTATTTGTGTAGATATAGATTTGTTAACTTATTAGACTCTGCCCGCAGATTTACTCATGTGAGTGTCGGATAATTTAGCATTTACATTGTTTTAGCAGTTTAGGTGTGAAAGCATAACAGACAGACAGATAGTTACTTTCCCATTTTCACTTTTGTTTAGGCAAGGGAGCAGTGGTGGCCCAGTGGTAACTGACTCTACTTACGTGTCCGTAGGTCGTAGGTTCGAAACCAGACAGGCGCTTTACTTTGTGAAAATTGTTTCATCACCACTGTTCTAAAAACGGTGAATCGTCATGTCCTAGAAACAAAAAAATCGATGAAGGGCTCGCGTGGCGATTCGCTCAAAGAGAGGAAGCCTGAGTCCTAGCGGTGGAAACTTTAAAAAGACTGATGATAATAAATGAGCTGGTCAGGTTTTTTGTGGCTCTGTTTTTTGGCCAAATACGCTTACGACTTTTCACGAGGGTGTCTTGAAGACAGTAGAACGCAAGACCTTCTTCTCTAGGTAGGTATCACTGCGAGTAATAATACATTACTTACCTGATCAGGGTAATATTCCATTCAGTACATCGTTTTGAATAAACAATTCGAATTTGAATCGGTCATGTCTTAAATAATATAAGTAAAAATCATCGTCGGCGTACCTACCTTTTTTTTTTTTTTTTTTTTTTGGGTGGGAAATCATCCAATGACTTCTCCCGCTCTGGGTGAAGCGGAAGTGCGTGTCAGACTTTTACTGACTAAAACCCACCCGTGTTCCTTCAGTTGCTTGAGCCAGGGGATGACTTTCAACGCAGCGTCTTCCAGTACGCGGTCGCCAATCCAGAACTTTTCAGCACTACCGTCCGTTCTGCGAGTAATGTGTTACTTTACCTTAGTTTGACAATTCTTCGGGCTATGTTGGTAACTTGATCCTCCTGCGGATATCCTTATTTCTGATGCGATCACTCAAGGAAACTCCTAGCATAGCACTCTCCACTGCCCTTTGGGTGACTTTAAGCCTTCCGAGACCCATTGTGTGAACAGTTTTATTGCAAACAAAACAACTATGTGTACAAAAATCATGTTTTGGGGGCAGAGTCACCCACGTCCGTAGGAGTGTACCCCATTTGATTCCCGACACGTGGTCCCCAGGTCATGCAAATCAGGTGATACTAACTGGTGGTAGGCTTCGGCCGAAGACATACCGCCAAGTGGCCTAGCCGTGTTCCGGTCACGATTCTCGGTGTAGCCAACTAGAGGAGTTGGGTCGAGATAGCTGTTCCACTGCAGGCAGACCCGTCGGACGCGTGCTGATGGATGTACCGGGAGACTGATCGCGGAGGGTAGCGGGATCCGTGGCACGGTACGCCGCTGGCCAACCGCACGTAGTTGGGGGCCCAAGTAGTGTGCCAGGCACACAATAAAGGCTGCCCCGCCATCTGTTGAAAAATCCCGAAATGCGCCATCGTGCTGGTTGGCTAAAGGATGACATTCCCGGGGTGGCATGGAATTCCCTCAGTCTCCAGACCAGTCCCCCAATGATGGCACCCTGTCGGCGTGTATCTGTGGTTTGCCAGCGTGGAACCTCATCTCACTTCCTTCTCCTCTTCTACCTTCACTCTCAATCATGGCAAGGAACTGAAGAAAAAAAACTGTACAGCGGCAGCACTCAATGTCACATAAGGTGCATGTATGTAACATCAGAAGTCTACACTCAAACCTTGATGCAGTTCAACATCATCTGGAGACTGATAAACTAGCGCTTTTGTTCCTTTCGGAAACGAAGATCAGATGTCCGTCCATCCATTAAAAGAACGTACTAACGGTCACTAAGGATGTCCTTAGCTTCTAGAAGCTAACGACATCCTTAGTGACCGCCAATACGCCAATACATGGTGGACATCCCACCCAGACGCACAAAACGTTTTGGAAACACTTTTATTATGCGTACAGCTAAGGAGTGGTATTCCCTGCCGGAGTCTGTGTTTTCCGACAGCTACAATCTAGGAGTCTTTAAGTCAAGAGTGAATAGGTTATTTCTAGGCAAGCGTGTATCACCGTCGACCACATCATAGCTTACCAACAGGTGAGATAGTGGTCAAGCGCGAGCCTATAATATATAAAAAAAAAATATATATATATTTTTCCTAATCTCTGGGACGGATCTCTCTACCAAATATCAGCTTGATGCACTGGAGTCGATCGAAAAACGGGCGGAGAGGCTCTTCAGCAATGACGCACTGGTCGAGTCAAAGCTCCCGAGCCTTGAACATCGTCGCCGAGTTGTCAGCTTGTCGGTTATTTATCGTTTGCATTTCGGGGAGTATGCGATGGAATTGTGTGATCTAATTCCGCCTAGCCCGTTTCATCATCGGACTACAAGACGTACGGTGAGGCGCCATCGGTACATGGTGGGCATCCCACCCATACGCAATAAACATTTTGGAAATACTTTAATTATGCGTACAGCTAAGGAGTGGCATTCCCTGCCCGTCTGTGTTTCCCGATAGCTACAACCTCGGGGTCTTTAAGTTAAGATTGAATAGGTTACTTCTAGGCAAACGTGCTACACCGTCGACCATATCATCGCTTACCATCTGGTGAGATAGTGGTCAAGCGCGAGCCTAAGTATAATAAAAAATTAAAATAAAACTGACTTTATTATAAAACTTTAAATTGTTTGTGTTCAAAAGACCATTCTTCAGCCAGAATGCACCATCATCGATCATGATCATCAAACTAAGGATCATCGGGAAACTAAGTGCGCACTTGTGTCTTTCTTTATGTATAGGTATAAGGAGTGTGTTACGTAATTAAACTGCCGGTTTAATAGGTTTGTAGAAGCTAAATCAACTGTAGCAGTCTTCTTTTGCGAATTTCGCAAAATTTTGGTAAAGTATTCTGAAAATGTAAAATATTCTAGTTCTAGACATAGTTTGCTTATAAAAAAATATATTTGAAAAATATCGGATTGTTCGTATAGACTTAAATAAAATTGTAAATAAAAAAACAATAGATACTTTTATAGATTTTATGGAAAACTCGGATCTAAAATACCAACCCATTAAATCATAACCACCGTTACCGTTTATCTCAAAGTTTTGCTAAAACGTAGTAATGTCAACATTACAATGCAAACTGCATTAAGACCCACGCCAGCCAATCAATACTGCTTATAATAAATTCATTGCCACGCCTAGGAAGCGCTGGCGAACCAAAAGTAAGGAGCGAAGCCCACACTTGGTGCGGTGAGGCCAACCGTTCAGTATTTCATATGACCGCTCACTTAGTACCATGATCGTCATCACGGTGGACACAAGCGTCAGTGAAAAAATCCAGTTCAGTGATACGAATTTTCATCGCCATATTTAAACACACACCAAATATAGACATACCTAGAAATGTCTAAGCTGACAGTGACAAGTTTCACCAAGAGAACGGGAAGCCCCTTCCAGAAAGGCAAGGAGACTTCGGAGGAAATTAAGGTCGTGCACGAAGAAGTCATCGAGAAGAGCACTTTTGAAAAACAGAAGGAGAAGCAGAGTGAATTGATTCAGAAGGTAAATAAAAAAGCGGCGGAGTACCAGTCGAGTAAACCAAGTTCTGGAGTATTTACTGAGGTGGTTTCTCATGGTGCTTTTACATCAAAAAAAGGGAATACGAAGACCACAACCAATACCAGTTCTCCAAAAGTAGAAAGCCCGACTCCACCGAAGTCTAACGGATCAAATGGCTCCAAGTCGTTGCTCGGGTTCCCATCATCTGCGAACGATCTGGCTTTAGATGCAAAAACGGATCTAGAATCAGACTCAAACATATCAAAAGCGGTTAAAGATAAGGTGATTGAGAAATTATTTGCCCTAGTCTCGATGGTACAACACACGTACGAGTCAAAAGTGAGAATTATGACAGAGTACGAGAAATATAAAGACACGCACATGAAGAATGAGATGAGAAGAGAAAAAGAACATTCGGAACAGCTGTATAAACTCAATATGAATTTCCAGAACGAAGTGATTCAAGCAATACAGAGGTTGAAAAGTGAGTTAGATATTTCAAGAAATGTTAGTAAAAACGTTGAAGAAATCAATAGCAGTGCTAGTTTAAAGGATACTTCTATAGATTTTAATACCTTTGATGAAGTTCGAGACACTGATTTTGTTGAAAAAGGGGATGATATCGTTGATGAAGCAGTAGTACCCACTGATGACCGACTTGAAGATGAGAATGCAAATAGTGACGTAATTTAAAAATGAGTAATTTAGTAATGTATGTATAAGAATTAATTTATAAACCATTAGTCATTAATAAAAATATTGTAGTTCTTTTTTGGTGTTTTATTTTGATTACGACGTTTTACTGCATATGTGTCTCTAATACATTATTTACACTTAGTGATTTCTTAGTAATTTTCTGGACATTGCTTGTTGGCAGAAAGCCAAAGGGCTTATAGTATCAGATCCTAGTTACTTGAAATTTAAACACTCATCATAATACTTAATATTTCTTCAATAGGTCAAGGTTGCATAGTGTTAATGAGTATTCAATGAGTAGGCGTGAGTGGGAAGCATACTTAAACCTTTGGAATTTACACACTACGACGTAGCTAAGAATTGATTAATTTATTAATAGAATTGCGAAAAGCGCCATCTAGCGAATAAATCAGGAACTACTTGCGTACGCCAGGTTCAATACGTCGTACTTTAGTCAAGTTTAAGTTTTTGGTTTCTTAGTTCCTGAAAGTTTTAGTTGGTTTCTTGATTAAATTAATTACATGGATGGCGATAAAAATTCATTATGGTGGAGTCTCTCAAAACGGTGAAGGAAAAAACCGGAAACCGGCAACCTAGAACCAAAAATTCGAAGACTTGTGACATCCACCAACCCGCACTGGGCCCGCGTGGTGGATTACGGCCCATTCCCTCTCACAGAGAGGAGGCCTGTGTCCCAGCAGAGGGAACATTAATAGGCTGATGATGTGATGATGTGATGTGATGTTGGACTGTTGTCGCCACCACCATCAAACATACTAACACATACAGACTAACGTAGGTACAACTCTAATTATTTTTTGATCGATTTGATACCCAATTACGATTAAGATTATTGCGAGTGCGATGCTTTGTCCTACCAGCTGGAGTGTTCGAAGTTCCCGTTCATTGGCACCTTTGAAGACCTAAAGTATTCTACTGATGACTGAACACTTCACAATCCGCATACTGGACTAAAACGCTGTAACATAATATAAATCAATGTAGAAGTGACCTCTCATTTGTATTTACGAGGATCCTATGTTGTGGGCTTTGCTACTTTGGTCGAGGTTTCTTGAAAGAAAGGCCTCTTCATGAACCACCAGATTTCCTATAGAACATAATGTTTTGAGAAATACGGTTATAAAGAATTACTGCGCATGCCAATGGAAGAGGATTTCACTAACTCACTTCTTCTGTTTTGGTAATTAGTAGAATAAATGACAAACGTTAATGAAATACCCATTTTTTTATAAAAATGCTTTGTAATTGTGACGAATAATTTTTCCTACTTCTATAGGTATAAATATAGTACATATGTGCAAAATAAAGAACTAGGTATACCTAGGTACTTACTGCAAATAATTTTAAATCAAGAGTGAGAATGTGATTATCAAAATTTAAACAGAAGTTATGATAATAAACAAGTCAAATCAACACTAATGCATTATTTCTTTATAATATAGAAAACATAATACCTTATTGAACCTAATGGGGTTAATGACCCATTAAATATGTACCTACATGATTAATGATAGTCTCATACCTACTTTACTAATACTCGTAGATTAACGATACTCAGCTGTCTAATAACCCGTGAAGTTATTCACAAAATGCACGAATGCACTTTAATAGTTAATTGGCAATTCTCGCTACATAAATGAATGAAACTGGGTAAACCCCAACCACAAGAAATCGAGAGAGGTACATGACACTAACTTCATATAGTACGTAAAGACCGGCTTAGCTGCACGCGAAACGTTTCTAAAGATAACATCGTCTTATTTGTGACTTATTTTGACCATATATTTGAGACGTATCTTGTTATTTAAATATATATAGTGCACAATGAGTTGATAACCTCTCTGCCAAGTGAATCGTAAGGAATTTGTGTTATTAGTGGCTGAACACTGAATATTCAGGGAATTAGAAAGGTAAATATCAATGCTTAGTGGTTTTTGCACTTATTTTTAGTAAAATGTTGACAGTGAATAATATAAATAAAAAAAATACAAAGTCCTCAATGTGTGTTCGTCAGTTATTTAGTCAGTTATTGATATGTTTTTATCTTGTCAGTTAGATGGCAGTGAACTATAATTGCGCATAAATCTGATCAAAGATCGTAATACAAAGCATACTATGTAAGTGAAAACAATATTAAAAAGTAATTTTGAGGGAACATCGACGTTTGTGTATATAGTTGTGTCAAAATATACTAACGTCGATGTAATAATGACTGTCAAGAAATAAAATCATGTTGTATTCAATTTTGTTACAATATTAATGACAAAGGAACAGTAACATGATATTTAATTGTGCAATTTTATGTATTTCCAGACATGGCTTCATTAAGAAATACTCTAGCTGCTTTTCTAACAATACTAGTCATCGTTGAAGCCAAGCCAAAATGCAAAACCCATAATGAGAAAGATGTCGTCTGCACAGCAGGAAAGTCTGATTATAAGCTCGTTAGAGGTCTAGTATCTGATAATAACATGACTACAGGGATAACACTGCGAGGATGCAGGATATCTGACGTCGACTTTGAATCATTCAATGATCTCAATTCACTAACGTATCTAGATATGTCTGTAAACAAGATACAAAGACTGAAACTTGGCGTTATAGATGAACCTAAAAAACTAACCTATCTAAATCTCTCATACAATCAACTTGAAGATTTTCCTTTAGGATTATTTGATCAGCTGACTAATCTAGACCTCTTAGATTTTAGAGGAAATAAAATAAACAAACTAGAACTGGGGATATTTGATCCTTTGACCAAGTTAAAATTTGTAGACTTATCAAGTAATGCACTTGTGGGAAAAGATTTTAGTCCGTACATCTTCGATCAGAGTCCACACATTACGTTTATGGATTTTTCAAGAAATAATATGGAAAATGCTCCAGACAACCTTTTGAACGCCTTCCAATCGTTAGAAATTTTAAACTTGGATAGATGTTTCTTAACCGAAGTTCCAGCGTTCGCAACGAAATCTAATTTAGGAACTATGAAACACTTGATATTGTCAACAAATCAAATATCAACGCTTGATAATCCTGCAACTTTTGTCAATCTGGATAGTTTGGAACAACTAGATCTGACCGCTAATGTTATTGACACCATTAATGATAATATTCTGTCACCGTTAAAGAATCTTGTAAAGGTCGATTTGAAGCATAACAAGATTAAAATTATAACAGATAACCTGTTTAGAAATATGCCAAAACTGATAACAATCGACCTATATGGTAATCAAATTGAAGATGTACCAGTAAACGCTTTTAGAGGAAGTCCGTTGAAGAATTTGAATCTATCTAATAATAAAATAACATATTTGCCGGATAACTTTTGTCTCGAACTGAGGAACTCTGGAGGTAAAATAAAGAAATTTTTGATGGACCCAAATCCATGGCAGTGTGCATGTCTGAATGACTTGTTAAAAGAACTGAAGAAACTTGGGATTGAATATAACAGTAACAAATATGATGGAAGTCGACCAGTTTGCGTAACAACGAATGAATTCAATTGCATGAGGCAGAAAAGCGTTAATGAAATGTATCAAAATATGTTCAATGAAGTTAAAAAAGTAAGAGCAGTGTAACGCCATCTGTTGATTACGCTCAGAACTATCATACAACTTGGCCACCGAGCAATGAAGTAGCGCCACCTGTCGTGATCTATATGAACAATGGGTAAATAGTTCCCTGTTTAACTGTAAGATGTCTCTGATTAAAGACTGAGTTTTTATGTAAAATTATTTTATTTTTCTGAAATGTTTAGCCTCTGAGCAATTCAATGACTATCTATTATGCGGACACTTGAAATAGTATTGAAGTAGTTTTTAAGCAAGTTGAGACAAACTCATTTATGTAGCTGTTACTATGTATGTAACTTCGCGGTATACTTTACCGAGAAAACGGTAGGTAAGTTATACTGTCTTCGGTAGTCATACTGATTCCTAAAAGTTGTGGCGGACATTAACCAAATTAGTTTTAAACTAAAGATAAAGAATAATGTGACCGTTCATTGTATATATTTATTTGATTCAAAATCGATGGAGAAAAATGTATAAAACCGAATTTAAAAAAATACGGTTTCAGTTTCAGAGAACTTTACTTTTCGTCCGTACATTTTGTTAAAAATTAGGTATTAAGTGTCATAACTATTCAGAATTTGATCGTTATTAGTGATACTATCGGATTGTGTGTTTATTTCCTTTAAATCAACAGGTTCGATTCCTGGCTAAGAATGTTGAGTTTTCAAAAATCCCTTTTTACAGTTTAAGCTTTTTCTCATAGTTTCGGATTTGGCCCACTTAAAAACTTACCCCGTATAATATATATTTATTATAACCATATATTACTACATTCTACTATATTTAGTTTTTGTACGCCATGGGTATGGTTTCTATACTAAGATGGTCAATAACCTTTATCAGGGTCCCTACTCTACCCTGATATATGTACCTGTACGAAGGGTAGTGGCAAAGATAATATAATACTAGCATTATAGTGGGAAGTTGCATTCCAACCTACGCTGATTTTATGAAGAGAGAAGAGAGTGTGAATTTTGTATTGAACATAGGTGTGCGGTATGTATGAATGATAATCTCAAGAGCCACTGCACCAATTTGAAAATTCTTTCACCATTTAAAAGGTACATTATTAACGCTAGCAGAAAACGAATCAATGTATGGGCAGGGCACAACTTTAAGGTTACATTAGTCGTCGGCACGAACTATTTTGTGCGCGGGGTTAAAATGCCTGCTATCTCATCCGACAACTCGTGCGAAAGAGATAGATTCTGTGATGAGCAGTAAGAAGCTAGTTCGCGTACGAATTAGCACTTTTGCAAGTTTGTAGCGAAATGGATGATGATTTAGGACGAAAACGAGCGCGCGAAATTTTATAAACAGACCTTTGGGAGTCTAGTTATCATGAAAAAAAACCGGCCAAGTGCGAGTCGGACTCGCGCACGAAGGGTTCCGTACCATTATCGCAAAAAACGGCAAAAAAATCACGTTTGTTGTATGGGAGCCCCCCTTAATTCATTTTATTTTAATTCAATCATTACTATTTTTTGAAGTAAATATACAACTAAATATTCTGTGAATATTTCAAGCGTCTACCTGTTGCCGTTATTAATATCGAGCAAAAAACGGCAAAAAAATCACGTTTGTTGTATGGGGGCCCCCCTTAAATATGTATTTTCTTCTGTTTTTAGTATTTGTTGTTATAGCGGCAACAGAAATACATCATCTCTGAAAATTTCTACTGTCTAGCTATCACGGTTCACGAGATACAGCCTGGTGACAAACGGACAGACAGACAGACGGATCGCGGAGTCTTAGTAATAGGGTCCCGTTTTTACCCTTTGGTTACGGAACCCTAAAAACGACTACATGTATATTTTCAAAATAAAATTATTTGCATTGTTGATTTACTAATCTATCCCTGTATGGTGGCCGTTTTGCTATTTTATTTCTTCTTATGGTATTTAATGCCGCCCAAAGATGCGTTAAAATTAGTGTTGAAATATGGTACTTTCGACGCTCATAACTTCCAAATATTTTTCTTTTTGTTTCCATATAGGGCTAGATAATGATGAGAAAAATTGATATCATTTTTTTATTTTGAACGTACATTGTCAAACAGTGGAGTAATCCCTAGACTACGTTTGTATGGAATAATTATCGACTAGTGTACACGTGGTCAGACCATACAAATAAAAGGCGTTAAGAGCGGACTCTAGTCAACAAGAATTTGAAAAATAGGTATTTGAAGAAACTATTGCCGTCGCGCTGCGCCCGACCAAGCGAGCTATCAATGTGTGAACGAGTAGTGTATTTGTGTGTGTAAGAGCGCGCCGAGCGGCCGACCGACTCCGCCGGTGCACGCGCCCTCGCCGCGAGTACCGAGCCGCTTTACACTTTACGAAAAAAATTAAAGAGACGATGAATTTTGGAGAAATGTAGTTTTTTTAGGGTTCCGTACCCAAAGGGTAAAAACGGGACCCTATTACTGAGACTCCACGATCCGTCTGTCTGTCTGTCTGTCCGTCTGTCTGTCCGTCTATCACTAGGCTGTATCTCATGAACCGTGATAGCTAGGCAGTTGAAATTTACACAGATGATGTATTTTATTGCCGCTATAACAACAAATACTAAAAACAGAATAAAATAAATATTTAAGTGGGGCTCCCATACAACAAACGTGAATTTTTGGCCGTTTTTTGCGATAATGGTACGGAACCTTTCGTGCGCGAGTCCGACTCGCACTTGGCCGGTTTTTTTTAATGCCTTCCGCCAAAAATTATTGATGGTCGTATACCACGAAATTTACCTGCAAGTGAAGGGATTGAAATTACGATGGATAAATGCACATTTTTCCACGACTGCCCAAAAGAGGAGTGTTCTGTTTATAGGGCTCATGTATGTTTGTGAGTTTCTTTATTCCACCATAAATTCTCAACGGCTTAACCGGTATATATTTATGTGGTATCTTTAGAAGCGTAACTTTATTAAAAATAAAAAATAAAACTAATGGGAAAAAAGGAAAAAAAAAGTATTCCATAAAAAAAATACTACCTATTCTATCATCGTCTAGCTAGTCTAGTATATTTATGTGGTATCTTTAGAAGCGTAACTTTATTAAAAATTAAAAAAAAACTAATGGGAAAAAAAGGAAAAAAAAAGTATTTCATAAAATAATTACTACCTATTCTATCATCGTCTAGCTATTCTAGAGCTTATTTAGTATATAAATAATAATATATAACAGTAGTATTAAATAATCATTCTTTCCCTAATAACATACCAAAAGAAATTAACTAAATATAACAGTAGGTACTATTCAACATCCCATAGAAAACGTATAAAATAAATTGCTTTTCCAAAAATATCGTTTTATTACTAAAAGAGGTATGATATAAAAAATAAATCATTAAAAATAATTAAAAACACGCCTGCCTTGCAGTCGGGGGATGGTTCCTTGGATCAGTTTTTTACAGGTCCCCCGACTTCGTTGAAAAGATTGGTTTTCAGTTGAGCCCATTCAACACAAAAATAATTTCGCTTGTTTTTAATTTTTTGTTCAATTTTTTCATTCACTTTTCGACAAGCTGCCTTGTCAAAAAGTGCTTTTAATCATAGATATAGGAAAACTCTTTTGAGTTTTTCTATATCTATGCTTTTAATTAATAAGCGTGTTTTTAATTCTTTTTTTATTATTTTAATTTAAAATTCTATATTTTAATTTAAATACCCACAAACCCCACTTCTCCAAAATTCATAAATCATTTTTATAAGTATCTGCTTTATAAGAAATCAAAATTTAGTTTGCATAATACTGGGTGTAAGACCAACCGAAAGACTGCAAATCAGCAGACAGGACGTAAGGTGAGCGAACGATTCAGAAGATCTGAGCCATCATTTTGAGGGCCGGGTCACCCGCGTCCGTAGGAAAATAAGCGTTTTGAATCCCTACACGTGGTCCCCGGATGGTGCTAATCATGTGAAGTACTGGTGGTAGGTTTCGACCGAAGGGCTTGTGACCACACAGCGGGCAAAGACATACCGCCACGTGGCCTAGCCTTGATCCGGTTACGATGCCCGGTGCAGCCATTAGAGGAGTTGGGTCGAGATAGCTGTTCCACTGATGGCAGGCTAGCCAGACTCACGCTGTTATGGATGTATCGGGAGACTGGTCGCAGAGGGCAGTGAGCACGTATGCAGCCACTTTAAAAAATAAGATGCAATATACCATTCGTATTATGAATTTGTTTTATATTGCAATTTTAAAGTAACATTTTATTTGCAAGTTATTGCACCGAAAAAGGTCAAATACCATTTCTAGAAGGGAACTTTTGGAAAAAATAAATTTATTATATTTATATTATACAGCGAGCGTCTTTTGTTCACTACAAAGAGCCAATTTCATCCGGCTCCATCTTTCCGAGGTGTAACCGTGCCGATAACGGACCATATTGAGGAGCTTCTTGGCGTAACGTTGACATCGACACTCAATTTTTGACCATTATATTGAGGAATGCCTCAACATGCTGCTAAGAAGTTGAGACGGTACTTCAAGCCAGAACAGCTGCTTAAATTGTATCAAGCGCAAGTTCGATCTTGCATGAAGTAATGTTCTCGTCTCTGGGAAGGATCTGCCAAATACCAGCTTCATGCACTAGATTTGATCGAAAAACGGGTCAGGAGGCTCATCGGCAATGAGGTCGAGTCAAAGCTCCAGAACCTTGAACATCGTCGCAGAGGTGTCAGCTTGACGGTTTTTATCGGTTGCATTTCGGGGATTTTGCGATGGAATTGCATGATCTAATTCCATATAGCCTGTTTCATCATCGAACTACAAGACTTACGGCGATGCGCCATCGGTACAAGGTAGATATCCCGCCTATAGGCACTAAACATTTTGGAAATACTTTAATTTTGCGTACATCAAGGAGTGGAATTCCTTGCGTCTGTGTTGCCCGATAGCTACAACCTCGGGGTCTTTAAGTCAAGAGTGAAGTTACTTCTGGGCAAGTTTGCTACACCGTAGACCACATCATCGCTTACCATCAGATGAGATAGTGGTCAAGAGAGAGCCTATCTATAATAACAAAAATCAGCTATTTCTTTTCAACAACATTTGTTAGTTCGTTCGGTTGGTCTGTACCGAGCTTTATTCTGGATCCTGGCTTAATTTTCTAAACAACTTTAGATCGTGTATTCGCAACTGCATTTTTCAGATTTTATGCATGCCAAAGTTCATACAAGTGCCTTCAACAATAATAAGTAATACTCACAATCACACGATTTATTAAATAAAATATTTGTATAGTGTAAATATCGACATCGGTGTATATCACTAGAAAATCGATAAAAATATCGACAACCGCTACTTCCCTATTAGTGTACGTATAAGCCTTACCCTCCCTCGCCTCCAACCTCCCCCCGTAAAGTGCGAAAGGGACAACTGCAGCTCAGGCTGATTTTACCTACAAAAACCTTGGCTAAAAGGCGTTTCGTATTCCGCCGTTTTCTTCTTCAACACTCGCCTGATCTTAAAAATTCTTATATCAAAATTTAGAGGAAAAGTATATGTATGCTTCTATCATTTTCTTTTTTGTTAAAAACTTATCAATTTTGTCTGAAAGTCGTCTGAACATGGCGATAAATACGGGCATTTTTTTCGGGTTTTTGGATTGTCATATTTCTTTTAGTGATTATGTTTTCGAAAAAAGGAAATGACAGGGGCACGTATTAATTAGACCTTGATTTTATGGGAAAAAATCATTGCTCTGGACGCATTATCCACGAAGAAAACAGCGGAATGTTTTTGTATGGAGAAAGGCCCAATAGAGTATCCTCTTAAAGATTGTAGGAGATTCGATACGAAACGTTTGTAACTTGGCTAGGGGGGGGCAGATAGACATAAGCTCTTTTATATAATGCAAATATAACTTGGCTGGACGCTAGTATCTAAAGACAAAATGATTGACCATGAAGTTAGTAGAATAGCATAGAATGCAGCAGTTATCTCAGATATGTAGTACAGGCATCATTATAAGATCCTGTAATAGTTTAATCCATACTTCCTGACTAATATTATAAATTGCGAATGTGTCTTTGTTTGTTATGCTTTTCATTTAGATTAATTTATTTTCATCTATTTTTTAGTTAGTTTAAGTATAATTTTGTAAAGTTTACATATTTAATGAATATTTAAAATTAAAAACATTTTTATATTAAATAAAAAAATAGTTATACTTTATTGTAGGTACACCGAATTAAAAGTAAGGTAAACTAAAAAAAAAACAAAATATAGTTCTCGCCAAACTTCTTGGCCATTCTTCTTCATTCCGCGATCTCTTCCAGGCAAAATGAAATTGCAGTAAAGATAAATCTATCTCTACTGCAATTATTCAGTTTTCCTGGAAAAGTATCTTAAGTCCTTCTCCGCAATCCAATTCAATCTAAAGGGCTTAAGATACTTTTTTATCTCGAGAATATGGTCTCTTGGGATAATTGCCGACGAACTACGGCGAAACCGCTGACAGAAGCTAGTATCTTATAAATTTGAAATTAACTCTGTCTACCTGTTTGTAACGATTTCAAGACTAAACTGCTAAAGCGGATCTTAATGAATCACATTTTTACTTATCACACTAATTTATAAGGCGAAAGTTTGTGAGTGTGTGTGTTTTTATGTTTGTTATTTCTTCACGCTCAAACGGCTGGACGGGTCTGGATGAAATTTGGATCAGAGACAGATTATAGTCTGGAATAGGAAATAGGCTACTTTTCAACCCGGTATAATGTTCCTTTTTTATCATCTATAGGCTTGCGCTTGACCACTATAAAGAAAAGGGGTAAGAAAACACATTTCACGCGAGCGAAGCCGCGGGCAGAAGCTAGTAAGTAGATATAGCTTAGGACATAGGATGTAATAGAAACTACTTAGGATAGAAAATAAACTACTCAGGATGGAGTAGAAAATACTTAGGATTGAATAGAAAGTACTTAGGATGGAATAGAAACTACTTAGGATGGAATAGAAACTACTTAAGATGGAATATAAACTACTTAGGATGGAACATAATCTACTTAGGATGGAATAGAAACTACTTAGGATGGAGTAGAAAGTACTTAGGATGCAAAAGAAACTACTTAGGATGGAATAGAAACTACTTAGGCCCGCTTGCGCTACCTTGGGTTATCTTACTAACTCCAAGTTAGTATCTAACCCGGCCAATTATATGACATGTTTGTTACTTACCATTGTTTTGCAACTAACTCTGATATGAGTGAAGTTTTTGGAGCTAGTGGGCCATAGATAATTTTCATAAATATAGCACGCGGAAGAAGCCAAAGCCAAAAGCAGAAAGAAGAATAATAATAAACCAGTCCACATTTTTAGAGTTCCGTACCCGAAGGGTCCCTACGGAGCCGTCCGTCCGTCTGTCTGTCCGTCGTCTGTCACACAGGTTTTACAGCCAAACGGTTTGAGCTAAAGTCTTCAAATTTTTACAGTAGAAGCATCTTGTTGACCCAAAGCCATACAAATTGTAAAAAATTATTTATATTATAAAGCAAAAGGGAGGGGGGGGAAATGTTAACTACCCCATCGTATCATTGTTTAGAGCTTGATAACAGTTTTTAACAGTTTCAGCAAAACATTTTTTTTTTGTTCTAAAAAATATGGGATAACAAAGGAATGAGAATTCGCCAAAGTAAGAATTATTTACAAAATTTTGCGCCGAAGATTTTCTAGTTTCCCGTTGACTTATGAACTTTAAATTTGGTGATAAAGTTTATTAATACATATACTAACAAATACCAATATATCGATAAATCAGATTTTTCTTCGAAATGCCCTCATTTTTCTTATTAAAACCTACTTGATTTAGCGGTTTGATACGGAACCCTAAAAATGCGAGTCCAACACGCACTTGGCCGGTTTTTATAAAATAGTGCATAACTAAATTATAGGTCCTCGATATTATTTCACTAATGGTCAAAACTAAAGTTTAAATTACGACATTTTAAAACTCAATTTAGCAAATGAACTAATAATCGTAAACAATGTTTTGCCATCATTATTGTGGATCGCTTTCTATCTGTTCATAATAGAGTAAGCCTATTTTTATATTATTGGACGATTTCATAGATCCAGAGACCGCACACTCGAGTTTAGAAAAAACTGTGAGCGATCGTATTTTTGCCTCTGGGTTCTGTCGAGTTACGAAATATTTTAGATTTTTAATTAGTTTGACATCTTGACACAATATTCACTTTTGTTTATTCACATCACAAATCACATCATCAGCCTATTAATGTTCCCACTGCTGGGACACAGGCCTCCTCTCTATGAGAGAGAATGGGCCGTAATCCAACACGCGGGCCCAGTGCGGGTTGGTGGATGTCACGTGTCTTCGAATTTTATTTTTCATATTTCTGGTTCTAGGATATGCTGTTTTCCTTCACCGTTTTGTTTATTACATTACATTAATAGGTACATTCAATTTATTTATTTGGGAATTAATAATAAAATAAATTAATAAATGAATGAATGAATTATTAATTCATGAATCGATGATAACAATAACATATTTAATAACAAATAATATCACACCTGTAAGCTGTCAGGCAATGGTATACCTAACTAAAGTCTTAAGTTTAAAATAGTTAGATAAGAGAGAACAAGTATAGAAAATATAATTTAATTACCTACTAATGAATAGTTTGGGATATTCGAAAGATTATGAATTATGAAATTTTATGAATGTGGAGGAAAATAGGCATGTCTACAATTTTGTTCGAAAAATAAGGATATATGCCAGAATGACACGCAAATTAATTGTTTTGTTTTATAAATTAGTGTTCCGTTTAACTTTATAACCAAAGAACCCTGAAATATCAAAACACGTGCAAGAAATTTATAAAACCAACATCTGCGAAATCGTATTTTTTTTCTACAATTTCTTTCGAAGTTTTGTTAAAAAAACCCGGGCTCTGCTGTTTTTTAGCGCTTACAACACATATCCGATAGATTCGGTGCACGTATGTGACGGGCCTGAGTATACAGCGTGATGCAATTTGCAAAAAAAGAATGACAAAATAAAAAAAAATTGCGTTCTTACCGAATTAGTAGTTTTGGTAAGATAAGTTGGTATTTTGCATATATTTTTGTTGTTTTTAAACGACTGTCCACAAAGGAGGCAGTTCTATGTTCGATTTTGGTTGTTTTTTTATATATGTTCACCGATTACTCCGTCAATTTTAACCGGTTTAAAAAAAATATTTTTTGTTTGAAAGTGTATACACTTTCCGAAATTGGTTCCATTTAAATTTGGTGAAACTAACTAATTTGGTGTAATTTTTTTTTTACAAAAATATACAACCGATTTCTAAATAAAAACACTACAAAGTGAAAAATTACTTATTTTTCGGGAGTCGGTATCAAAAAACGAAGTAAAGAACAGGAACACCGACTGCCGAAAAATAAGTTATTTTTCACTTTGTAGGTAGTGTTTTTACTTAGAAGTCAGTTGTATTTTTTTGTAAAAAAGTTTTTTGCACAATAATTTCCTAGTCTTTCATTTGTTTTGTACTTTATGTTTAGTTAAAAAGAGATAGGTTAAAACGGGACAAGTAAATAAAAAAAAAGATAAAGTAGCCATCTTTCTATACATAACTTCTGTACTTCTTGTTATACAGAAAATTAAACAAATATTTCGACTATACTCCACACATTTAGTGTGAGTCTCTATATTCACAAACTAAAAACTTTACCACAATCGTAAAAACTTCAAAACATCCACCTGTACACATAGAATTTAGATATCTCAGGTAAAAAACGTTTTTTCGTAATAAATACCTCAAAAGCCTTATACTTAATTATCTAGCACGAGATCGCACAGTTTTTTAGGTTTTTTTTTCGACGCAACGTTCCGCGCCATTTGGTTGCACATCACATTATTGCTATTAATTTAATCTGTTGTTTTTCGTTTAATCTCTATGAAATTGATGCTGGTTTAGATGTTTTTGAAAAGCGAAAATGTTGTTTTGACGGAGTTAGGTTTGATTTTATATAAAATCAAGCTTTGCAAAGGTGCAATCCATTTTATTCCCTAAGTGAAAGCCTGTGTTGTGTTCCAGCAGTGGGCAGTTGCTAAATGTAAATTAAATCATTAATACTTTAAAATATTACTCCAAGTAGGCCGCAGGAATCCGCTGGCAGAGAGAAGCACAGGACCGCATGCTTATTACGTATCTTGCAAAATCAAAACGATAGTGCGTTTGGGGTATGCCTACATAATTATGTGCAGCTGTTGTGGATGTCTTTCAGCTGAAATTGTGATGATGGTGAATACTTTCTGTTGAAACCAGGATTACAAAACAATGTAAATAACCATATTATGTATTTAGATAGTATTTTTAATTGTACCTACGCCAGAAAATACATCGCTAAAGGACTCAATTAAAGCGGCCGGCCATATCGAATTTCACGATCTCTTCCAGGCAAACTGAATAACTTATAGGATTATTTGATTTACATTTTGGTATGTTTCAAATATGTTAAAGGTATTTGACAACGAGCCTGATTCCTTAATGAAATTTCAATCAAATGACTTGCAAACTAAAAACATACAAACTATAGTTTTCGCAAAACTTTTTGGCCGCCCTACATACATAATTATGTATACATAATTTTAAACGCCATGCTGCCAACGCACCCAAACTTTTTCGTTATACCTAAACATAAACTTTTTATTTTTGAAACGCATGTATTTATACACCATTTGAAATAACATTAGACATGTTTCCAAATCTTTTTACAGTCCGTTCAACCGATTTTGAGTTCTATCCCGTAAACATAAGGATGACATAAAAAGCATAAACCTGTTACCAAAACCATCTGTTTACTACAGCTACTATTTGTCGTATCACTAACGCAATAGAAGTCAAAATCGGTTGAACGGGCTGTAAAATGGGCTAATTTAAACGTCTAATGGAATCGCAATTAGTCAATTGTCAAATCAGGGAATTATTTGGGGATTGACCAGCCAAACTATTTTGTTTTTTTTTTTTACATGTATATTCTACCGCGGACATGTGGCAATCCGCGCTCTTTTTTATCGTGTTTATATTTTGTTTGTTTTTTTTTCATCAAAATTACAATTGTTTGACTCCTACGTCGGACATTATTTCTAGGCTTACTTAACTAACTTAAGTCTACGTGAGTTCATCCCTCACTAAATACTATATACATGATGTCTTTTTTTATATATTACGCACTGGCATTACAATTGTAGATAATAATTAAATACGCTAATATTGCCTACTTACCCAAAATACGCACTTGGAGATAGATAGATTTGCGGATACTAGCCCGATACACCTAAAACATAATTTAATTTAAATACAATTTTTATATAAACAGGCACGCAAATTGTTTTTAAAAGGTAATCTCTGGATGTATTTATTATTCTACTGATTAAATTTTTTCACTGACAGAAAGCTAGCAGATTGCAATGCAACCGCGACAAAAAGCTGCACCTACATTGTATAGTACATAATGTACCGCCTTTCTAACAGTCTTGTCACTAACATAACCCAGGCATATCCCAGTTGTAAATGACTATTTGTGCCAATTGGCCTTATTTGTTCTGTCTCCTACTTGATACGGAGGGAAGTGAAAATTATGATTTTTTTTACTCATCCGTTATTCTTTTCCGATTAATTTCGATGCGGGCTCCAAGACAGTTAAATTCATTCTCCGGGACTTTGTCGAGCTTCATTGCCTCGGCGATATTGTAGTGGTCGCCACTGTTGATTCTGGCTTTCAGGAGTTGCAGTGACTTGGGAATAGTACGGTGGGATTGTAACTATAACGGCTCGGGTAGTTTTTAAAAAGAAGATCGTTGCGACCATTTTTGTTTCACCACTGGTATGCGTCAAGATTGGCGCAAATAATATTTTTTTCATTCTTTCTTCTTCTCTATCATCAAAAGAACGTCATAGCCTATCAGATGGTCGGATCAAGTCTGCACATCGTTGAATACCAAACTGCATGATGCTTTCCACGAAGCAAAGTCAGACACATATGACGCAAATTGGTGATGGAAAAGTTGTTTCTACGACTGAGGGGTAATCACGACCCCCAGTTACGAAGAATACGACGCAAGGACAAGGAGGATTACAAAAGAAAATTAAAAATATATACCTCCATCGTAATCCTTTATTAAAGTAACAAATGTATTAAAATATATACATCTGAATATACTTAAAAAAATAAACCTATACCTACACAAATAAAAAGGAATGCCTCCTTAAATTTTTGATTTAAGTATGTATCTATGTAAAAACCGTTTAATTTCGTATTCTGAAAAGACTTGAGTTGAGTCGTCATATTCAATTAAGAAATAAAATGAAGATGTTTAGATAGGTACCTAAAGAAAAGGGAGTCAGTGATAGCGTGAGACGGGTCTCACTGTCTCAGTGACAGCAGGCCGCGTCGGAGATAGTGGGCTAGAGGAATGATTACGTACGGGTTTGCAAAAGGTGGCCATAGTGGATAGAGGCCATGACCTTTGTCAAGATGTGGTAAAGTATCGGCTAGCATAAAAAAATCTGCTGAAAAATGTATATAAAACTATATTCAAACTAAAGTCCGGCAAACGATCTTACGAGTAATTTTGAAATCTTCACATCATGATCATCAGCATTATGTCAGCATTGGTCTTTATCGCTGATATGACACTTTGGCCGTCTGACCCGTTACTCTCAAAATATTCAACTAACCTCCAATTCCGAACAACAGTTGTCACCCACAGATGTTTATTAGATCTATAATGAACACTTTCTATGCGAAAACGCGCCGCGAAATCGCAAAGAAAGCAAAAGTATGGCGGGGCAGCTGACATGGCACGAGCTACATCCGACTTTGTTGGAGAGATGATAAAAAAACGTCAAAAAACTTTGATAAAAAGGTACAATTTGGCAAGGAAGTTAAAAAGACAGGAAGAGGCGGCCGTGCTGCGGCTACTTCCGCGGTTTTGGTGCAGCGATATCTTAGTGTGGATGAGGCGTTGAGTAAAGTTTGTTGTACAATACAAAAGCAAACAACTTATTTTTTCTTCCTCAGTATGTACAATATCTGGTATTTGAATTGCCTTTTTAGGCAAAAATAGCCTTTATTGTTATAGCACTTCGTTCTTCGAAAACGTATTATTACAATATGTACCTACCTGTTGTGGAAACAAAAATTAATTTATTTCGTTTGGCCTGCCTTCCAAATCTCTCTATTTGAGAACCAGGGTTACCGACATAGCCCGAAGAATTGCTAAACTTAAGTGGCAGTGGGCAGGGCACATTGCTCTACGCTGAACGGATGGCCGATGGAGCAGAAAAGTGCTGGAGTGGCGACCGCGATCCAGAAGAAGTTGCGTTGGAAGGCCGTCCACTAGGTGGACCGATGACCTGGGCAAGGTTGCGGGGATCCGCTGGATGCGAGACGCACGGGACCGGTCAATGTAGTGACGCTTGGGGGAGGCCTATGTCCAGCTGTGGACACATTTCGGCTGATATGATGATGATGATAATTCCTACCTGTAGATGTCACACTCGTCATAACATCATTTTTTAGTTATTAAACATTATGTACAGTAATGGTTCATAATTTAGACTTAAGGTCAAACCGCACTACGCGTCAGCGGAGCGACGCGACGCGACATTGCCAAATATACTTTGTATGATATTGTATGAGATAAACCGCACTACGCGGCAGCGGAACTACGCGACGCGACACAATATCCCATACAATATATTTTGTCGCGTCGATCCGCTGACGCGCAGTTACGCCTAGTGCGGTCTGACCTTTAATGCAACAAGGAAATCTCTACCAGACAACCATCTTCTCCTGGGTCTACCGCGATGTTGCTGCAAAAATAAATATGAAGACAAATGTTATAAGTACTGGTATGGCTAGTCACTTAGGGGAATTTAAGTATTAGGCATAATGCATATATATATAATAGATATTACAGATAAGAGATATTAAAATTTTCTCAGCTTTAGGGCGCCAGGCTTTGCTCATTAGGCTTTTCTAATGACAGATCCAATTCATGTAAGGAATTTTTAATTTTTATTTAATGTGTAACTGCCGATGACCTGGTGAAGGTTGCGGGAACCGCTGGATGCGGGACGCACGGGATCGGTCAATGTGGCGGCGCTTGGGGGAGGCCTATGCCCAGCAGTGGACGTCTTTCGGCAGATATGATGATGATGATGTGTAACTGCCGCACTCAGAGCCGTTTACGGTTACTTAAGGCGATCCTTAGTATTGATTCGTTAAATGTTTCTAATTGCGGCAGTAAGTGCGTAATATCGTTTACCTGTCAGTTAATGATATCAGACTGCAAGAATGGAGATCTTCCTTCAGGTCATTCATTTATATTATCCATAAGAATATATAGACTTGTTAAAGTACGGAATATAATTATTGTGTACAATTTGACCGTTGTGTAAATCCTACTAATAAGCTAAACGTGCAAGTTTGTGAGGATGGCTGAAAGGATGGATAAATGTTTGTTACTCTTTCACCCAAAAACTAAAGACCGGATTTTGATGAAACTTTACAGTAATATACACACTGCCATTTTAAACGTGCAAGTTTGTAAGGATGACTTGAAGGATGGATGAATGTTTGTTACTCTTTCACCCAAAAACTAAAGACCGGCAGAAAAAAAATTTGCGGGAAGTACTAATTCCACACGAGCAGAACCGCGGGCGGTAGCTAGTGTTTATATAAACGTTATTTTATAGAAAATGTGACAATTGTTAAAATGTTACATATTTATATTAAGCCAAAAGGTTTTTGTTTAACATTTCCTTTTCAATCCAAATCTATATTGAATCCTTCAAAATTATAATACTTTGTAAAAGTTATGTATTATTAGGTGATTTTACCTCTAAATTAAACGGTGAAGGAAAACATCGTGAGGAAACCGGCATGTCCTAGAGCCAAAAAATCGAAGACATGTGACATCCGCCAACCCGCACTGGGCCCGCGTGGTGGATAACGGCCAGTGAACGGATAACGGCCCATTCCCTCTCACAGAGAGGAGGCCTGTGTCCCGGCAGTAGCAACATTAATAGGCTGATGATGTGATGTGTGAATGACCTCTAAATTACGTCATAAGCGCTACATTATTCTGAAGCCTTTGTCTCAAGAAAGACGTGTTATTAAAAGTAAATGAAGCAAACATATTTAAGATAAATTATTTGATATATTGAAGGTCGTTTTATTTTTCTTTTCTTTTACCCGACTATGGCAACACTAAAATGGGGTTAATTACATTTATTTATTAATACAACAGTACTTGCTGATGCACCATTTTTTCGTTCTATGTTATGCTGTCTCTAAGGAAATCAAGAAATTGGTGCTTGATACTGCATTTTGCACGACCGGCTTATCCATGTTATGCCTCTCGCACAATAAGGGACCATAACTTTTTTCTTAATTTGATCAACAATTGTTCAGATCATAATAACACACACTCTACACACGAGAAGAAAAATTAAAAAAATGTGGCTCGTGCTTATGCAACCTTTTTTTATTTTTGGCCACCATAGACTAATGCCATTCGCTTTTTTATTTCTTTGTGTTTTCGTGCAATGTAGTGAAATTAATTTTGGAAGCATGTGTTTATGACAAGACGAATAGTTCGACAGATGCAAAGGAAAAATGTTTGGTCTGCCTAGTGCAGAAAAAAGTTAAAAATGAGAGTTTTTTTTTCTTTAATGATTTATGTTTTCAGTTGGATGATGAAATACTTACGAAAATATTCATTTGACGGGTTTTAATGAGACTAATAAAATTCAATGGTATTAAAGCTATACTAATGTTCTATTAAATGTTGGTAACATTTGAAGATACTGCAAACAATTAACATTTTATAAAGTTACTAGACGATAATTAAGAGTTAATTATGCTAACGCTAAGGAATGAGCAGTAATTATTAAATTATAATGTTTATTTAAATTCAGGATACTGGTTATAATAAAGACGATACGTATTCATTAACTATACCTAATTAAGTAATTAATAATACCATCGGTAACTTGACGTTTTTTCAACCTTAAAATATTTTTGCGGTCTAAAATAAAAATGGTACGGCCAAACTGTCCAACAGTTCAAACACAGTGCAGTTTTTACAAACTAACATTCTGCTCTTGTTTTAAAATATCGATGGTCAAGACCGTATGAAACAAACAATAAAACACAAAAAAATATTCGCTGAAGTGTGCATTATCGCTCAATATAAACAAATACCATTAAAAAATTAAGCATTGCGCGGCCGAACAGCGGAAGTTTGGCACATGCCGCGATCAAAAAACGTCAGCATTGCCAACATAAAAAACCATAGTCTTATTTAAACTTTTTTTTTGTAAACCGCGCGCTTTTTAGCAAGTATTTTTTATCTGTGGGTACAAAATGTTTTTATATTGACCAGATGTTGTATGCAGATGACAATTTTTTATTTCTTAGTGCGATTTTTAGTGGTTTGTCGGTAGATCGGACTTTTTTGAAGGCAGATGGTTTGCATATTTATATTTTTTTTGTTTAATAGGCTGTATGGCTGAAAAAAAAACGCGCGTGCGCTATCAGCTGCTTGTTATGGAATTTGCATAGGTAATAATGTTAATGTAGGTGATGAATAGCAAACTTGTAGGCTTTGGACTGAATTATACAGGTAGTATATTGATGAGTTATTTTCAAGCTGATTATAGCCAGGTCTTGTATTTAAATGCCAACTACCTACTCTTGTTAAGGGTCCACAGCGTTCCTCCCATGAGACGTACTTCAAATATTTTTTTGTAGGCTTTGGCTATACTATGGTCCTTCATTAATAGTTTATTGAAGAAGATCACTTTACTCATACAGCTAACATGACATAACCAAACCTCTTAACAACAGTGCAACGAATTGCAAGATTAGAATCGCGATAAAATTATTATAAAAATCTAAACAAGGTGCAGTCGCGTGCCACAAAGTTGTACAAGCACCGACCGCTTAGTTTATCATAATCATGCAATTATCTTAAGAGAACGTAGCACTATGCTCAGCTTTTTGTTATTAGGTTGGCAACCGAGACGAATTTCGCGGAAATTAGACAGTAAGCGATCATGCGAGATACTTTTATAATAAAATATAATTGCCATTCAAAAACAAATAAGTCGTGTGCCCGCCTGCGGCATGGCCGACAATCAAAAGATTCTTGATTTGAATAAATCAATCCCTTATAGAAATGCATCGATATACAGGCGATGTCGGTTTGATGTGGCTCAAGGGCAGGATGATCTTTAATGACGTTTTTTTAGGGCAAAATTATACCCTGGTTTTCATTTTCGTTCTTTTTTCTAAAATTTTCACTCGTAGGACTTAAACTAGAATAAAATAAAAATCTTTCAATCATAATTATGTTCCCATAAACTAGCAAGATTTTGGCGTACCTAACTATCTAATTCCATTTATGTACTAATGTATGTGGAACTAACATGATAGTGCATTATGTTAATATATTATTAGGTGTATTAATTTATTCCTGATTTATTGAATATAATTGCACTGCTCCACCCGTCACTGTTCATTCATAAAAGTCCGACATATAGATTCTTAGAGTGTAACAGCACATTCCTATTTCAAAATTAGAATAAAATGGAACATCGCATAGACAAAATTCTCACATTTTTTTCTGCTCTTGCACGGCTTGAAGTGTAAATAAGGTTGAAGTGTCACACCCTGTATCCGAGCACTTTTTCCTAACGTTTAGAGGTCGCTTTTTGAAAGGTTTTTTCTCCATTTCGTTGCCAATTATGCACATTTTTGCCGACGCGGTTCGTTTGGCGGACGATCGTTCGCCCTCTTCGCATCTCATACTTGCTTCGACGGAATCCTTCAAATAAAAATCTGGTGGGACCCTTTTTGTGATGGTTTTTGTCCGTATATTGATGAGTCTTCCAGATTTTGAAGGAATTCCTGAGAGGGCGTCGAGGGCAGACGCTATTGTGTCGTGGAACCAGATTTCTGTAAGTTCTGGAGTCCTGTAACATACGTATGTAGGTATAGTGGGCACCCATATTTCTAATATGAGATTTTGTAGTTGAAATTTTGGAATAAATAGTTTTAAACTCTTCTGACTTTTGCACATTGCCAGACATTAATTTTATTGAGCGATGCGCGTCATCAATGAAAGGCACGGAATTGTACAGGTGTCTGAACAATACTGAAACGTCAACTCATACGTCATAGGTGTCAACCAATAATAACTTTTCGATCACTTCTATGCTAATTTGCCCCCCATAATAAGCTGTTAGCTCGCTACGCTTCTTTGGGTCAGTTAATCATGTAAATTGTGCAGGTTGTTTAGTTTAGAAGGATGAATAGTTCAACCACCAGTTTTTTAAAGCATTCATTAAAAAAAAACTGAACTGTTTACTGTAAGGAGTTTGCATTAGATTGCGTTACCTTTATAAATCATTCCTGGCTGGATCAAATTTAAAGTGCCATTCGTATCTAGAATGTTCTGTTTTGTAATTTTTTGCTAGGGCGCCCCGAGCCTCGGAGCGCATAAGCGCGTCTTTTGATAATTAATGTGAAAATATATAAAGTTATTACGAATAAACGCTAATTAAAATACAAATATAGCGTACTATTTACTGTGACAACCCCGAGGGTTTTCCATTAAGATTCTTAATCTAATATTGTTGTTTATCTTTCGTAAAGAGAATTTTGCTAATCAATTAGTAACAGAGCAGAAATTTCATCTAAATATTTCTACAGTTTTTAGTTAAGTATTTAAATGATTTTTGCTCATTGTAGCTATAGATAATCTACATCTTATCTGACGAAGAAAAACTAGAGTATTATAAATACGTGCTGACAGTCAGAGCAATTTCCAGTAGCAACTAAAACGCACATTCGATCTTCAATAAATTCTTTATTACTACCCATTAATTTACTATTTTGCATAGAACGTGCCTGGTATTGCTAACGTAAAAAAAACGCCACTTAAAGAGTACATAGGCAAAAACTTCGCAGTTTCGTTGAACAGGTATGCATGCAGTAATCCCATGTGACAATGCCAGTTCACCTGTCAAAACAAGACTTGCCAGTACAGGTGGACTCACACCTGACAGGGGATGAAGGAGGGGAGCGAGGGGGATGACCAGGTGACCAATACTATTTTGAAATAACCCATTAATGGACCTCGCACGCGGGATGATCTATCATTTATAAGCCCTTATACATTTGTGCTTATTTCTTTAAATAGAATTTTCTCGAGTGACCCAGTGCGAAAATGGGATGGCCAGTATTAGCTCGAAGTGTTGCCACCTAATAAATGAGGTTTTATTTATTAATGTTTTAGTTTTTGCTTCTCGATATCGGTGTTAAGGCTTTGTAAGGCATTTATATTGATGAGTGTATATTTACTCGTCTAGGACTACTGCTTACCATTTATTTATTGAAATCTCCCTTACAATATCATTAAAGGCGACTATACTTAATGCGATAGCCACAAAAATAGTCCAAAAACGATATTTATTTAACTTTGGCTTCGTTATGGGCAGTCGTCGTCATTAATAACACAACACGTGTAGATACTTTTCGTCTCATACCTGCATGGTCCCTATAGACTCCAAGTTTTTTATTACTTTGAAATTCGTTTTTAGGGTTCCGTACCCAAAGGTAAAAACGAGACCCTATTACTAAGACTCCGCGATCCGTCTGTCTGTCTGTCTATCCGTCTGTCACCAGGCTGTATCTCATGAACCGTGATAGCTAGACAGTTGAAATTTTCACAGATTATGTATTTCTGTTGCCGCTATAACAAAAATACTAAAAACAGTATAAAATAAATATTTAAGTGGGGCTCCCATACAACAAACGTGATTTTTTTGCCGCTTTTTTGCGATAATGGTACGGAACCCATCGTGCGCGAGTCCGACTCGCACTTGGCCGGTTTTTATAATTTTTTTTACTTATGGCAAAACTTGAAAATGAATGGCCGAGGTTCATTACTAAGTATATCGCTATATACCGAAGGGCAGTCGCTTCGATATCTACTTTAAAAAACAGATTTCTGAAGACTAACAGACTAAGAAAAATTTGTCAAATCTAAACCACTGGAAATATTACTTCGAAGACGTTATGTAGGTTTCGTTCGAAAAGCTGAGGAAAATAGTGTCTGGAGAAAACGAGATTTGTAACTCCAATTCTAAGTGGATCTAAGGGAGGGCTGAAATTTGTTTTCATGTCTGACGGGCAAGTGGATAAAGAAATAGTATTTTATAAAGACATATCACATAAGTATTTAATCGGTCTTGAAGACACACTTCTACTTTTGGTGATAACATTTGAGAGGCACCTGTTTGGCTGTATTTATAGACACAAGAGTAGGTCCCCTGAAGGGACAGATGTTCGACCCGCGCTAAATGTATATATTTTAGATAGTAATTTTAAATACCTACGAATATTATTATAACGTGGTTATTTTTATAATACTTAAGTACAGTGTGTATGCAAAAATGTAAAGACCACTAAAACATTTTTTTAATGTGCATTTTTTTTTGGTATAAAAGTTTTTTACTTTCCATCAGTTAAAGAACATAAGTCATGGGACCAGTAGGTATTTCCAGCGATTCCCTCCTACAAACAAAAAATAATCAATTTCACTTTTCCATAACAAGAGTTTTCATAACTACAGAAACACAATAGTGAAAATGCTGATTGCTGACACATAAAACCGCTCCATTTTCACATTTACGAAAGCATAGATAACAAAACTATAGTTTTCCAATGTGACCAACACAGGCGCTAAATAATTTCAAAAATAGAATCACCTCAGCTGTAGTAGCACTAAAAACAATAATTCGCGTTTGTTAAAAGGGTTAAAAACAATACAAATAATGTATTGTCATTGTTGTGGCATATGCCACAATCCTTTTTGCAAACACATTTGATCGGTTTATACGACCCGACCGACCGTTGCAAATCAAATAGAAAACAATGTAAGTAACCAAACTGATACAAAAAGAAGGGATGCTGAAAATGACACGTAACAATTACATAAAACCAAAAAGAAACACAAATGCACTCGAAAAGAATTAAAAGAAGAGAGAAGGAATATTAAATAATTCTTTACTTTTTTTTTACAAAATTGATACTTACTGATAGAAGTCGTGAAAAATTATGGAACCATATCACGATCAATAGAGGACTACATGATTGTAGCCGTTATTCCAGTCTGACCAACATTATAGTCTCATGTTACCACATAGAACTAGTTAAAAGCCCTGTCTATGTCCATAATAGACCAATTGAGTCTAGAGAGCTTTAAGATTAGTCTAATGCGTTACTTCCTCCTTATGTGCAGCACTTAGAATAATTTAACCATTTTATACACGGTCTAACTTAATCTACAACAAACTTACTACTTAGGTGCTTAATATAAAGGGTTTTTGCAATATAACAAGCCAGTATTTTATGTAAAAAGAATGTCAATATAAGATCTTCATCTTCCTCGTTTTCGAGTAATCTTCCACCTGGCCGTAAAACTTGACTTTAATACCAATTTTATAAGAATAAAATTATGGAAACTAGCAACTATACTTTATTTTTTTATTCATCTGATAGCTTGTCTACGTTTATAATAATATATTTACGAAAGGTGTTCGCCGAAATATTAATTGGATTTTTTTAATGATTCAATTCAAGGATTGGGCATTTAATAAAAAAGTAGTAAAACCCTTTTATTACATCACAGCATGTGTTGAAAACAGAATGGGATCGTAAGTGACGTTTACAATAGACTCGTGCCGATTTTTTTCTACACGGAAGACGATAGGCGAAAGCAAACATTTGACAGCCACAAAAGACTGGCACACTCCACTCAAGATCGAGTTTCTTGAAAAAAAATGAGAAAAAAAGATAGCACATGCCGAAATCTGATTACACCACCATATTTGATCAAAGGGTTGCCGTTTTGCCAAACATTGTTGATCACAAAAACTATCGGAACGTAGGTACCTTTTTGCACCCGCTTGTTTTTTGTGGAAAAAAATGCAAAATCGATTTCGGCAGATGTCCACAAATAGAAAGGGTTTGATAGGTTTTTTTTAATAAAAAAATTGCGGACGCATCGGCTGTAGACAATGGATGGACCGTTATGGATCGACTGTCAAAATTCGCCATTATTGAAGCTAAAGAGTTATTTTGTTGCATCATTATAATGATGTGTTAAATAGCTGTTTTCTGTTGCATATTGGGTAATTATTTTTTTATACTAAACGGAAAAGGATGCATGGTTTTTATTTTTTTCAGGGGATCTGTAATCGTTTAGGAGCTATTTGTATCGATTCAAATTATGTGTACTTCCCTACTTAATGGTTATTAACGATTTTCTTTATTTGACGGGTTTTTTAATCGACTCATATTTTTCTGCAGTATTTTTCTTTTCTTCATAATGTATGTAGGTATGTATATGGTCGATAGAAAAATGTGCCTACAATATTTTTAGATTTCAACAATTTAATAATATTGTTTTATAATCGATTCTATTTTTGTTGCGTGCCGTTTTATAATACAATTTAAATATTAAATTACGCAGATTTATGCACTTGTTGAGTAATTGTCCGTGTTTTGTCACCATATATTTCATCGAAACCTTCGATATTGGCGGAATGTTGTTTTAATTGTCCAAGGATAACAATTTTTTATTTTAATACGTGCATTTTTATAGGTATACGCACTGCGTTACTAAGCTGATTTTGTATTATTTTTAAATTTGTTGGCTCATTATTTTAAATCAATTAATTAATTATTATTTTAAAATACGAGGACTTTTGTGCATGATTGGTGTAATTATTCGACAGCTTAGTATTTAAGTAAAATACTCAATAAGGTACTAGCTACTTATTGATGTTATATTTTTTTTTGGTCTTGCCATCCTTTCTGTTTATTTTTACCTATTACCTAATAGTTGTGCTTGATTTTTGTGTTGTATTATTGTCTAATAGACACTATATATTAAGAAATCTATAGTGATTACGATTACATGAAAATATATTTTATAAACATTCTAACATGGTGGTTTGTAGGGTTCCGTAACCAAAAACCGTACATATTACCTTGATTAAATTAAATTTTGTAGTAAATAAACATACGGGACGAATAGTAGCTAGATAAAAAACATAGTATGATGTTTTTTGACAAATCTACAAAAAAACATAATTTGCTTCGGTCCAATTAAATTGAAATTGAAGTGATTTTTCCTGATCAATCTCATATGCTATAACTTGCATCAAACATCGCCAGATTCAGAATATGGCCACAGTTTTTCTGAGCTCAGTCTAATGCCAAAAATGGTCAGACGCCACACTTCATTTGGATTCCTAGTTAAGTAACCTTAGACTTAGTGTTCACCATGACTAATGCTTTCTAACTATTCAGTACTTAGCTACGATTAATATGTTGTATGCATATTTGGGTTATTTTTATCTGATTTTACAGTTTGGCCACGTCTGTCTAGTGTTTGGCTTTGTGAATATTCGGCAACGTTTTGGCAGATTTTTTTGTGCTATTATTTTCCAGCTACAATGTGTGCCTCTTTAATCCTTCCTTAGAGCATACTTATATTTCAGCACTTAGATAAAGGCATACAGGTTGAAGTTCTCTCTATTTTGACTTTAATAAAGCATTTGAACGGGTAGATAACGACGTATTGCTCACCAAGCTTAATAACTTAGGCATTTCTCTCTTCAATTCTTCGTAAGTTACTAACGGGATCGCCAGCAGTATGTTCGACACGGTTGTTTTGTGTCCGCACCCAATTTTCTAAAATCACAACTAGCTTTGCCCGCGGCTGCGGTCCCCTCAACCGTCAACTGCCTACCCTACCCCACTTGCCTACCTTTCTACCCGACTTACCAAGACCCAGCTACCTATCCTACTTACCTTGCTACCTACCTACCAACCATTTTTTTTCTAGCGTCATTCTTCCGCGGGGAATCTTAACACCACCATTTAGAAAATGACTGCAAATGCCATTGAAAAACAATACATCACGGGAATTTAACGCGATTATTTCGATTATTTATGAAACGCGAAAGTTTTAAAGTTAATATGCAGAACGCCATCTATCGAATATGAAGTTCAACTATCCGAGTAACTGAATGGCGTGTTTTGTGATATTTTACTTCTTGAACACTTTAAATTCATCTAACTTTTGATAGAGTCGACTGATTGCAATGAAACACAAACTAAGTAAGTATATTCAAGTTTTTTTTATATTTATATATGTATTATATTCAATTTTTATGTAAGTATAAAAGTTATCTACATTGGTTTCGTACATTTTACGTGATGCCTGCTCAACTAAACAGATAATCATATAAAAATGCTGACATTGGGTTCTGTTGGTTATCCTTTAAAACCCTGGCTATTTCTTTTGGAAATATTTTCGACGTACAAAAACGTCTTTTCTACAGATTTATTATATGTATTGATTAGCTAGTGTATTCATTTTCATTGATTTCTCTAAGATGAAACAATAAAAACCTATCCCTCTTAGAGACAGGCAGCCTGTGTCTCAGCGGTGAGAAAATTAAAGGCAGATAGAAGATTATAATATAAATAAGAGAATATTGTATATAACATATCGGCAATGCTTTAGTCAAACCGTTTGCCGACTCAGAGACAACATTTATTCCATTGTTAAAATGTTCTCAATTTATATATTATGCAGTCAAATTATGCGGTGAAGAAATCCTTACACTAGGTAGTGCTATGATGCAAAATAAGAAGCATAACACAGTAGTAATTCACTCTGTAGCAAACAACCCTATTAACGAGTTTAAGAAGAAAATATCCTTCTCATCACAAAAACTGATCAAACCCTCGTACATTTGATCGGCGATCCAGACCAGAAACGAAAGTCCCTTCTGTGAACAGCGTTTGACAATCTTGCACTTTATTTTTAGTAGGTTAAGGTTCGTAGTAGTCTATTAACATTCTTAGTGAGGTCAGCATATCTGGTAATTCTTTACTATGGAACGCGACGTAAATTCTATCTTGAGGGTTACCTTGTATGGAGATGAAAGGGAAAGCCCTCGGCTTCGAAATAAACGTATCGGTATTTTTGCCTCTGAAAAAAAAGTTGCGTCTATGGTTTCCTTTTTTATATTTGGAATACAGTCACGGTGGAAATCGCAGGAATTTTCCTACGTTGCGTCTTCACTTTGCTGTAGAATGTAAAATAGTTTTGGTACAAAAACAAGTTTAAACAAAAAATCCCATTCCGTCAATCTTAGTTATCAGGCTTCCAAAGTTCCACCCATCCAGAAAATACCTAATAAATCACAAACTAACCATATAGAAATCCGGAATAAAATCGTCAATATACATTTCAAATCCCTATTGTATTTTAAGCGGTTCGTTTCAAAATAAAGGTATGTATCGTTGAGGCCTGCCGTCGCCATGTCGTGCGTTCAAAAATGCATTGGCAGGATGTGTGGAATCTTTGCCTTAACCTTATAAAGACGAAGCTTAGACTAACAAGGCCGGGACCGAGCGATGTGCAAAATCGATTAAGCATTCGAATTAATCGATTAATTCGAATCGTTGCAGTTGGCTGGTTAGAATTATTTGAATTTAGAACATAATTAAGTTAATTGTCAATATAGCGAATTTGTTTCGGTGGTTTTAATCGTGTTTATTGGCTTTATCAAAGAGTTTAAATAAAGTTACAATTACAAAATAAAAGAACCATAGAAGTAGGAGTACAAATCTACCTTAAAATTACAGAACAATTAGCTTCTGCAAGCATTAAATGATTTTATTGTCTCAATTATCACTGCCGAGATAAAATGTATCCTTTTCTGATCCAGCAGGAGTGCCATCATCATCATTATCATCAGCCTTATAATGTTCCCACTGCTGGGATACAATCTCACAGGCATCCTCTCTGTGAGAGATCACAGAAAGGATGCCTGTGAGATAGCCTGTGATTGTGTGTGTGTTTGTGAAGGAGTGCAGGAATGCCAAGTCTCATCCAAATTCATTTTTCAAGTTAACACTGATAAGGACTAATAGAAGTACTATACTATGTATAGCCAAGCATATACATATTGTGTGTCATGTCCATAAGAAAAAACAAAACTGAATTAAATATACAACAAATATGACTCTCCATAAAGAAAACTCGACTCAATTTTACAATATTTTAATTTACATTAGTCGATATTGCCATAAGGGCGTTACTTTTGGTTTTACGACGTTAAACAGTGATTGCAAAATGGCTTCATTCGTTTACAAAGTACCTATAGCGAGTTTAGCATTGACTTGTCTTGATTTAAATTCGCGTTTCCTAGTACACTCGACGACAATCTGTCTTTTGACTTTATTTTATTTTGACGGAACCCATCATATTATTGCAAACTAGAAAATTATGTATCTAACCAAGGACTGCTAATTAATTTATTGATTGATGTAATAATAATAAATAGTGAATATTGTGATAAGCGATACATATTTTAACGGATGGTAAAAATAGAACGTAGATAATTATCATTGCAATCGTATAAAGAAATACAGTGAAAACGCTGTTACGTCATCATCATCTGCCTAGCCTTTTCCCAACTATATTGGGGTCGGCATCCAGTGTTTTACATGGAGCGACTGCCTATCTGACCTCCACAACCCAGTAACTGGATAAACACGGTACCCCTTGGCAAGACTGGTGTCAGATCTCAAGCTTCTGACTACCCGTAACGACTGTCAAAGATCATCAAATAACAGCCGGGACCAACGGCTTAACCAAGTGCTTTCCGAGGCACGGAGGAAACTCGGTATGTTGAAATGGTCACCCATCCACGGACCGACCTCGTCAAGCGTTGCTTAACCTTGATGATCGACCCGTGCGGCTGTTATTATTTAGCCACGAGCTGAAAACGCTGTTACGTGATGATGAAAACTCCTCTGTCTGTCTGTCACCAGGCTGTATCTCATGAACCGTCATAGCCAGACAGTTGAAATGTTCATAGATGATGACTGTATTTCTGTTGCTGCTGACAAATACTAAAAACAGAATAAAAATAAATATTTTAGTTGGGTTACATATACCACGGGGTCTCATTGCTAACAAAGAAAAGTTGGTTCAAATAAATCTCACTAGATGGCGCAATATGCACCTGTCTGTAATTGAATGTGTGTAAAATTTATATTTTCTGGAATTACAACATAAAAATTGTATGTTTTTGTTTAATCAACTCTCCTAAGTACAAAATTATGGAATATTGGGCTCTTAATTCACATTTCAAAGATTATTCCAACGGATCACTTAAAATTGATGCCAATAGATGGCGCATTTTTAAATTTCTGAGGCATTCCACTAAATTGTTAAAATTTGCATTGTAACACATTTTGGTGCAAAAAAACTGTAAAAACGTGCAAAAAAATACTGTGAAACGAACCTTCACTGTATTTAAAGAAAAAAAAATTCACGAACCTAATAAATCCTTTTACTTGCGAGATGGTGTTATCTATCTATCAGATGAAAAACGCTAGTTACGTCGGCACGGTTTCTTTGTATGGGATGAGGCATCTGTATGCTAGTATTATATTATCTGTGCATATACATACAACAAACGTGATATTTTTGCCGTTTTTGCCATAATGGTACGGTTAACGAAGAAGTTCTTCGTGCGCGAGTCTGACTTGCACTTGGACAGTTTTCTCTATTCAAAATCAAAATCTTTTATTTTTATTTTACATAGCCCTACATGGGCACTTATAAAACGTCGATTATTACTTGTTAGTTTATGACTAACTTAATCAAACGCTTTGGATCTATTTTCTAAAGTAACAAAATATTCTATTGACTTGATAGGAGGTACGTACACGTATTATTGAAAAATAGTTATCAAGTAAGTATTGTTTTAAATAATTACAAATTATTATGAGTAGAAACAAAGTACACAATGTAAAATACTCATAAAACAGAAAAGCGAAGAAAATTGTGTTGAGACACTTTTTAAAAAGAATATTGTAAATCTTATGGACTGACCCAAAACTCCACTGACGTAATGTTTGATCTGACATTTTGCTTTACTTTTAATTATTATCTTTTGAACTTTTGTTGTTATGAAATGTTTTCTTCGTATCATCGACTGGTTAAAAATCAGGTTCTTCGTTTAGACGGTTAATGTTTTAGTATTTTAAATCTTGTTTTTTATTCTAATTTTGTTTATTTATTAAGCTTGTGAGAATTCAAACTCTTTTTATTATAAATTACTAGCTTCTGCGAGCGGCTTAACCCGCGTGAATGTCGAAAATTATCCCTAGGGATAAAAAGTATCCTGTGCGCTATTCCTGACTACAATCTATATCTATAATAAATTTCATAAAGATCCGTCCAGCCGTTTGAGTGTGAAGAATTAAAAAAACACACACACACACACTCCTAAACTTTCGCTTTTATAATATTAGTGTAATTAGATGTAGTTGTATATGTAACACCCACCCCCGAAATGCCTCCCTCTTCTCCCCGAAATGTATCCGAGAAAAACCGACAAGTTAGCAATTTGCCGACGATGTTCAAGGCTCTGAAGCCTCTGGACTTGACCAGTGCCTCATTGCCGATGAGTCTCTTGGCCCGTTTTTCGATCGACACTAGTGCGTCAAGCCGGTATTCGGCAGATCTGTCCCAGATATGAGAACAGTACTCTTTGCATGATCGAACTTGCACTTGATGCTAATTGAGCAGCTGTTCCAGCGTGAAGTACCTTCTCACCTTCACAAGGATCCCCAATTTTTTTGGCAGCTAGCTGAGCTTTTGCCTCAATGTATGGGCCAAAATTGAGAGACGATGTAAACGTAACGCCAAGATGATCACAAGATGGTCCGTTATTGTTACGGTTACATCACGGAAAGTTGGACCCGGGTGAAATTGGCTCTTTTTAGAGGAAAAAAGACACGCCTGGCTTTTAGCAGCATTAAACCTGACAAGATTGGTATCGACCCATTCGGAGACTGCTTGCAAGGACAGGTTCAAACGCTCCACCATGGCCTCAAGGAGATACCGGATCTGCGGCCCGGTAGCCCATGCGTTGGACAAGTATTTCTCAGCAATAGTGCTGTCGTCTGCATGCCCAAAGGGTTTTAGCAGATCGTTAATGTGCAACAAGAATAATGTTGCTGAGAGTACCGACCCCTGAGGGACCCCGGCATTAATATCCAATTGGTCCGACGAGCCATCAATAACCACTCGAATGGACCGATCTCTCAGGAAGTCAGCAATCCAATCACACAGACCACCGGGCAGACCAAATGAAGGTAGCTTACCAATCAGGCTTTCGTGCCAGAAAAAAAGTCAGGGTTTCGTCACAAGCCTTCGAGAAGTCGAGGGAGACGGCATGCGCTTCCCCGTGTCTCTCGACTCTCACTCCATATATGAATGGCACAAGCTAGAAGATTCCCAGTAGACCGATTTCGGCGTCGAAATCGGTCTATTGGGTCGCTGGCGAAAAAAAAGAGGCAAATAAATGTAAGGCACATTTATTTGCCTCTCTCTCCTCAACGGTGGACCAGGGACCCGTCGGGTTTCAGCTGTGGAGGTAGTGAAGGACGGCAGTAGTTCGACTAGACCGACTTAGCCAGGGACCAAAACGCTTAACTACCTGCTGGGTAAGAAGCAAGTTTGGTCCCTATTCGGCCAATGTGCTCGAACCGAGCCCTTCGCAACACCAACTTGCAGGACTTGGCAGCCCTGTTGAAGGCTCTCTTCTGCTGACCCACGTCACTCGCTATGCGCGATCGAGCGTCGACCCATGCCAGATACGCCTCATGTTTAAGCGCGTTGGCGCGATAATATTCGGCGCCAAACCATGGCCGGTCAACGCTGGACATTGTTAAGTCAGAGAACGGAATGTAGTATTCCATTTCCTGAAGCAACACATTCGTCACGGCGTCCGCGCACGACGAAGAATCAGCCGAAGAAAATCAAGTAGGCTGCCAAGGATACCATGCGAAGAAAGATCGAATGCCATCCCAATCTGCTGACCTGTACCGCCAAACCCATCTTTCCAAACTCCGGGTGCCTCTTGGGCTGGGATCGGGCGGGGAGTAGATGGACACAGACTTCACCAGACACTGGTCGGAACTACCCAAAGGTGAAGTTATCGATACAGAGTAACGGTCTGGATCTGTTGTCAGCAGAAGGTCCAAGCAATTGGCCGTGTGTGAACCAACATCCGGCTCCCTCGTTGCCCCCTTTTTTTATCGTGTAGAAATGCTCATGCATACTGCGCTACCACGGGGAGATAGCGCAGTTATGTGGGACTCTAACCCACTAAAACTCCACGGTGTCCTACTGTGCCGCTTATGGCGGTAACACGGGAACCCGGCAGCATACATCCGCGAACTCGCCGCGGCTGTCCGTCACCGGACCCTCCTTTGGGGAGTAACCCCCGTCACCGGCGTACGAGAACACGTTGCACGCCGTGACCACCCCAGGGAACAAACCGGCACATGGGCGCCAGACGACCCCGTGTGTGGCACCCTTATCTTATCTTATCTTATGGAGGGGCCGAGAAATACCTCGGACACTTCGACCCATTGGGATCTTTTGTGGTCCCCTAGATAACTTACTCCTCCTCCTTCTCGTTGAAAACTGTTTTCATGAGTTTTACAACGAGACTAGGAGATATGAGCCTATAATCTTCTGGTTTTGGGTATCCAACCCCTAGGAGACTCATTCGCTTACCAGCCAGTGCATCGCATGTGCAAAGTAGGTGCTCCATGCGTTCCGTATGTTCCCCACACAACCTGCACATGGGTGTCGCGGTTAGACCCATCTTCATGAGCATGTCGTTGGTTCCAAAGTGCCCAGTAAAGGCCCCAAGCAGGTAGCGGATTTGCCCCCTGCTCATGTTCCAAATGCAATCCCGGGCTTTGAAAGTGGAGCCCAGGAATCTCTTGGAGTGTTGTAGACCGGTAGTAGACAGCCAACAAGTTCGTTGTCTGTGATCTGCAAACTCCCTAAATGCGGCTTTTACGAGACACGTCGAGATGCCTACACATGGTTCTGGACCCACAAAATCATTCGCTGAGCCCTCCCTTGCCAGTTCATCAGCCACTTCGTTACCATGGAATCCTTTGTGCCCAGGGACCCACATCAGTCTTACCCTGTTGTGCTTCCCAAGCCTGTTTAGGGTTTGGATAGCATCCAGAATAAGTCCGGAGTCCACTTTATAGGATGCCATGGCTTTGATTGCAGCCTGACTGTCACTAAGAATATATATGGATTTACCTTTGGTCCCTCTATCTATATTCTCTTGAGCACAGGTTATAATGGCATATGTTTCCGCTTGGAATACAGTTGCCATCTTCCCTAAGCTTTTGCTACATTTGTAGCCTTTTGCGTATATTCCCGCTCCTGTACCTGATTCCATTTTGGATCCATCAGTGTACCACACCAGACTATCTTGTTCTGGTGGATCAAGTCCCTTCGTCCAGTCCTCTATTGTAGGGATTTGGACCTTGAAAGACCTCTCAAACACAAACATAGTTTGCATTTTATCGGATAACATGCTTGTTACCCGATCCAGGTCTTCATTCTCATCGAACTTTGTATGGTTAGTCTTTGGCTTAGAGGCATCCCATAGTCCAGCGACAGCGAGACGATGTAATGTCTTCCTTGCCTCGAATTCAACCATCATATGCAGAGGAGGGATATTGAGGTATCTCTCAATCGCTGCCGTAGGTGTTGTCCTGAAAGCACCCGTGATGCCGAGACACACTGTTCTTTGTAACCTGGTGAGTGGCGCTTTGCACGAGGCAAGCTTTGTTCTTGGCCACCACACTATGCTGCCGTATGTGATAATAGGTATTATCATTGTCCGGTACAGCCATCGTATCACTTTGGGCTTTAGCCCCCAAGTTTTACCGTAGGTAGAACGACACATGCCGAACACTCGTAAGGCCTTTGTCGTAATATTTTCCACATGAGTTTTCCACCTGAGTTCTTTATCAAGCGTTACACCCAGATATTTAACTTCGGTGGACCAGGGCAGTTTTATTCCATTGAGGGAGAGCTCTCCTAGGTTTCCTAGTTGTCTCTTCCTCGTGAAGGGAATAATGACTGCTTTGCTTGGGTTGATAGAGAGGTGGTTCACTGTACACCATTCCTCTGTCATCCTCAATGCCTGTTGTAATAATCCAGACACTATGTTCGGGAATTTACCATTGACCATTATAGCTATGTCATCCGCATAGCCTACTGTGTAGAATGGTCCGGTATTAAGTTTGGTTAGTAGCGAGTCTACTACCAAGCACCACAATAATGGTGACATCACTCCGCCTTGCGGACAACCTCTTGTTGTTTTTGCACTAAGTCTGTCTCCCATTAGTTCCGATCTGACTGTTCTGCTTCTCAGCATATAGTCAATCCAGTTGCACGTGGTATCATTGATGCCATGTTCCTTTGCAGCAGTGCGTATGGACTCAAATGTTGTCTTGTCAAAGGCTCCCTCTATGTCGAGGAAAGCCCCGACACATATTTCTTGTCCCTCTAGCGCAGCCTCGGCTCGACTCGCAACATAGTGCAATGCCGTTTCCGTAGATTTGCCGGGGCTGTAGGCGCATTGTAGTTTATGTAGAGGGAATACTTTCAGAGGACCCTCTCTTAAGTACCTGTCTACCAGTTTCTCCAGAGTTTTCAAGAGAAAGGATGATAGACTAATGGGCCTGTAAGCTTTAGCTTCTTCATAAGTCGGTCTACCCACCTTCGGTATAAAGGTGACTTTGACCTCCCTCCATGCTTTGGGTACGTACCCAAAGGCTATGCAGGCTCTGTAGAGCTTACTCAAATGGGGTATCAAAACAGATGCCCCTTCTTGCAATAGTATTGGGTAGATGCCATCTGGACCAGGGGATTTGAGTGGCTGGAAGCCCGCTAAGGCCAGCTTCAGTTTATTTTCATCTACCACTTTCTTTGCCGTGAGCCAGTTATTTTTGGACGTGTGCCTTGTAAGCTCGTCCCTTGTGACTGGTTCCTCTTCATCGCTATCGCGCAGTATACATTCTGGGAAGTGGGTCCTGAACATCACGCCCAGAGTGTCCTGTCCAGTTTCCGTGAGTTGCCCATTCTCATCCCTTACAGATGCTAGTGGGTTTGTCTTGGTCATGGACATTGCTTTGCACAACCTCATCCCATTTGGCAGAGTTTCGATGGAAGTGCAATGCTGCCGCCAATTAGTTCTTCTGGCCTTGCGTACCGCCGTGTTATACCTTGTTAGCATGCTATGATAGCCAGAAAAGTCCTTCCTGGCTTTAGCATCATTAAAGGCCTGTCGTGTTTCCTGACGTATTTTGGCTATTTCAGGAGTCCACCATGGTACCTTTTTGCCATAGGCCTTCTTCTCTGGGCAGTTATCTTCCCATGCACCGATGATGCCTGCCTTGATTCTGTCCGCTTCAAATTCTATATCCAGTATGGAATTGAGCTTACCTTTAGGGCTCCCCAAATTTACTTTGAGGTCCCTCCTGTATGAGTCCCAATTTGTATACCTTGGGTTTCTTCTTCGTCTAGTTTCGGCTTCTCCCGCCGTCCTAAACCTAAAGCATATATAATTATGGTCAGACAAAGAGATTTCGTCCGATACATGCCAATTTTCAATATGAGCGCTGGCCCTGTTTGAAGCCAGCGTAAGGTCAATAACTTCAGTCCTCGCAGAAGTCCTAAAAGTAGGTTTATTGCCTACGTTAAGGATTTGTAAAGAAGAGCTTACCACAAAGTCCAACAAATCCTCCCCTCGTTTGTTGACATCCGAGCTGCCCCAAACGACGTGGTGTGCGTTCGCATCGCAACCAAGTATCAGGTCAAGGTTCTTTTGGTTGCCGTAATCAACCAGTCTTCTGATTAGTGGTGTTACTGGTTCTTTTTGTTCATATGGGAGATAGGCAGAGGCAAGGATGATTCTCCTTTTCTCTGTTCCCGTCCCCACTTGGATCAAGGTTGTTGTGAGATCCCTGTAACAGAAAGTAGGTAAGGGCATTGCCTCTATACCGCCCCTGATATAGATGCAAGTCCTCGCGTCATTAGTTGGACAGTCATAGAGCACTATGCCTCCTGTCCCACCTAAGCCTTTTATAGTCCCCTTATACAGATAAGGTTCCTGTATCAAGGCAACGTCGTATGTGTTAAGCTTCAGTTGCCGAGCCAGAAGGGCAGTAGCGGCTCTGCAATGATGCAAATTAATTTGTACACACCTTAGTCCCTCCATCTTGGATGATTTTGATGGGTCTGTGTTGATATGGGAGGGCCTTAGTCTTGAGGCCCCTCCTCCATCGCCTGGCTCTCCTCGAGAGCAGTCGGCGACTCGATTCCCAGGGTGTCGAAGTCCCCGAGGATGTCATCCTCGTGGTCTGTCTCCGACGCTCTGGTCCCAATCTCTGTTGCCTGCGCTGCGCCGTCAGCAGAGATTTCTTCAATGGCCTCCCCATGTTGTGGTGGTCCATCCTCGGAGGGCTCCACTTCTGCTTCCGCAGCAGGCGCCTCTCCCTTGTCTTCTTCCAGGAGCTTGAACGAGTATTGTTCAATCCCTCCTGGAAGAGAGTAGCCCGCGGCCTTGATGACCCCAGCGGACACCCCGTCCATGAGGACGATACGACGGATGCCGGTCTGCTCAGTGAGCGTATTCACGACCTTCCAGTCGTTCGTCCTCAAGGTAGGGTTGAGTCGCTGGAGCAATCGAATGGCCCGGGCAGAGTCTTGCAACGCCAAGTTGCGACTCTTCCATGCCATTTTGACTGGCTTTGGAAGGTCCCTGGCGTCAACAACCTTGAGTTTCAGGGCACCAAGTTCCACATTGTGGATGGCACCCCGAAACCAGTTCGCTGCATCAGAGTTGTCGCAGGATACATGAATTGCACCCGCGACGACTCCGGGAGCAACCGTTAGGACAGGCAGAGGATCCGGCGCCACTTCCAGTTTCTCAATTATGAGCTCCTGGATCGGCACCAAGTCCTCCGCCTTCAAGTACTCCTCCGGGTACTTGACTGTCACGACAGCGAGTTTCACAGCCGCCACCGCATCCCTAAAGGATCCGGTTGAGGATGATTGCCCTTGGGTCTTCATCCTCTTGGCCGCCATGTCCCCGCTGTCCCCGCTGAGAGCAGCACGCGGTCTCTTTGATGGGCCCTCCGTAGGAGTCCCCTCCAGAGCCGCCTGCTGTCTCAGCTTTTGGCGCTTTTTCCTGCGCGCCCCAGATCGTCCAACCGGAAGCCAGCCTGATTCATGCTGGCCGCCGGGAGACTACGAGGTGCTGTCTTTGCCGGTCGCGTCCGGGGCCGCAAGGTCCGAGGTCATACGATCTCTAACGCAAGCGTCCCGTATCGCGCCAGCTTTGGCAGTACCCTTATGCCCGGTGGGCTGGTTTGCAGTTCCGCCCTTCGGTGGTCCCGCAGCAGTGCCGGCCCTCGACAGTGCCGCGACAGTCCCGACATTTGACAGTCCCGCCACAGCCCCGCCTTGAGACGATCCCACTGCAGTATCACCTCTGGACGTTCCTGCGGAAGATGCAGTCCCGGCTTGCGCCGGTCCCGCCGTCTGGTGTGCAGTCCCAGCTTTCGCCGGTCCCGCCTTTTGGTGCGCAGTCCCAGCTTTCGCCGGTCCTTTCGCCTTGTGGTTTTTTTTAATTAAATTGTCCATTAAAACCCGATAAAAACAATTTTCATCCCTCGACTATCCCCACCCGCCATGGAGTGCTCAAGTGGCGATGCTACGGTAGCACCAGGGATTAGTCGAGGGATATAGCCCCCCCCCCATTAGTTGCCCACGAGACTGCACGACACCAACTCACACCGCTACCACTAGCGATGCGAGCGAGCGCCGCCGTCTGCAAGCCCCTAATGGGAGTGAACTCGCCTGGGGGCCGTCTGACCGGACCCCGCAGCCGATTGACCGTAGCTGGCTAGGCTACGGCCACCCGTGTGAGAAGAAATCCGGGCCAAAGTGGAGGGTTGCCTCAGAGACGTTAAACCGCCTACGCTCATCGGCTCAGCCACCAGGATCCCATCATCCTTCCGTACGGGTCCCTGCGCACGGCACAAACACGCAGGAGGTCATTACTATCCATCATCTGATTTTTTCCGATGGTGGACACCCAGGGGCATGACCTCGCCACCCCTGTGATAGGGCGCCCGGTGATTTCTGTTACGTCTATTTCATAGGGAATTAGACCAAAAACAGGGCGGCAACCACGAGAAGGAAAATCACCGAACTTGCCTTGAGGATCATCACGACCGTGCGCTCTCCCTCAAGACCACGCCACCTTGCCGTCTCTGAAGGAGTCAGACAAGGTAGGACTGCATCGACAAAGCCAAGCCCCATAGGGCTTGTCGCTGAGGGCTCAAAGCGCAAGTTTGTTAAAACAGCCCAGCCCCCCGTCACAGGGGGACCAAGGGTGCCGTGTGGCACCCTTGGTCCCCCTGTGACGGGTCAGGACAATGGCCCCGCTACCTACCACTTTTCGGCCGCAAGGGATAGGGAGAGCGGCCAACGCTATACCGACACTCCTCCTCCCCTGCGGCTCCACCGCGTCCGCCATCAGACGGTGGCGAACCCGTTCAGGCCGCGGAGGGTAGGGCAAGCGGCGTACCGTAATAACGGCACTCCTCTCCCGCCGCGGCCTCCAACCACCAGCCGCGATGCCTACCATACCATATCGCGGCCCGCCTCAGTTTCGATGGCACCCATACGGCACCGCAACCTACTTATCGGCCGCTACGTCGTCAGCTTGCCGGCAAAAGCCCAGACGAGCGGCCCCTCCTCGGGTTCCTCTTCGCTTCGCCGTGGTTTTTCCAAGCCACGGCTACTGAGCCCCCCCCGCCTCTAAAATGCGGGAACCCACCGGGGGGGGGACCCTCGTTGCCCCCTGGACCAGCTGGGTAAGGTTTAGCAAAAGCTTACGCATCGCCCGTCCAGCATGGTCAGTGCACTGGTATGGGAAGAGCCACTCCTGGTGGTGGGCATTAAAATCACCCAGTAACACTGATTATGGATCATGGTCCGAAATAAATAATTGATTGATGATCTGGCGGAAGTGTACCGCTGCTGTGCCGCATCACGAGTCTCTTGATCTCCACTGTGTGAACGGTAGAGACAGGCGTAGATAATTTTACCCAGACGTGTCCACCAGAGCCCATAGCGTTGAGAATCTGGAGTCCTCAAGGTAACGGAGACGCCGACAGCAAGTGTCGTCACGGGCGTCCATACACACACCCGCGTGTGGTTTATTATTGTGCTCCAGGGTAAATCCTGGGTAAGATAAGTACGACACGTTTGACAGACTCGCTATCTCCGTAAGGAAAAACAGCGCTGGTTTCTCAGCCTCCAGGTGGTACCTAGTGGACTGCAGAGAGATTTGAGTGCAGACCTCTTATGTTGGTGAGGTACACTTTGTGGGGAAGGGGTTCCAGCCGCTGTTGAACTCCAGTATTTAGGTTAGACGCGGTTCCACGCTGCTAACCTACAGACACGCACTGAAAGGGCGCCATCATTGGGGCACTAGTCCGGAGACTGCGGGGACGCCCGAGCCCTCCCGGAATGTCCATCGAGCCCTCCCCATATGTTAGCCAACAAGCACGATGGTGCATTCCAGGATTTTTCGACAGTTGTCGGGGTAGCCTTTCGTGTGTGGCTGGCACACTACTTGGGCCCCCAACTTCCTGCGTTCGGCCAGCGGCGCACCGTGCTTCGGATCCCACTACCCACCGCGACCAGTCCATAACAACGTGTCAGGCTAGTCATACTGCAGTGGAACAGCTATCTCGACCCAACTCCTCTAGTGGCTACACCAAGCATCGTACCGGAACACGGCTAGGCCGCTTGGCGTTATGTCTTTGCCCGGTGGATGGTCGCAAGCCTTCGGCCGAAGCCTACCACCAGTTAGTGTCACCTGATTTGCACCACCCGGGGACCACGTGTAGGGAATCAAAGGGTACACTCATACGGATGTGGGTGACTCGGCTTCCTAGAACCCCCAGGGGGTTCCATGCTTAGATTTCGTGATGTCTAAATCAAGAACCATGTAGTTTAACGTCCATGTAGTTTAACGTCTGAGTTGGTCTTTTGAGGAAAGCACCACACAGATTTGAGTGGACCTGTCGAGACAGTGGAACCATTTGATAGTTTTTAACCGACTTTCGAAAAAGGAGGAGGTTCTATGTTCGACTTCTTGTATGTTTTTTTTTTTTCTTGTGTCTGTTCACCGATATCTCCCCAATTTATGGACCGATTTTGAAAATTCTTTTTTTGATTGATTTCTTTTTTTGTTGATTTTATTGAAGAGTATGTTCCGAAATTGGTCCCATTTTAATTTGGTGAAGATCTGATGAAGAACTTCGAAGATATACAACAGAACTCTTCAATAAATAACGGCAAATCTTTAGGGACTGCTGCAATTGCATGTCTGTTTGTTGTTTATACAATTTCATAACATAACATCACGCCAGTACGCTCTTAAAGGGTAAACAGATGTCTCATTTGATCGGTTTTGTTCAAGTTTCATGATATTCGGGTAATCTATTCTGGCGTTATAAGAAACTTACTAAACAACTCGCCCATTAGGTTAGGTACTCGTAGGTACAACTAAAAAGTGTAAAATAAAAAAACTTTTTTACAAAAAAATATTACCGACTTCCAAATAAGAAAACTACAAAGTGGAAAATAACTTTATTTTTGGAAGTCGGTGTCCATAACGCAAAAAAATGGTATCTACGAAAGACACCGACTTCCAAAAATAAAGTTATTTTTCACTTTGTAGTTTTTTTATTTGGAAGTCGGTAGTATTTTTTTGTAAAAAAGATTTTTTATTATTATGTAGCTTACTGCTCAACTCAGAATTATAAGGCGCTCAAAAATAAATTGTAAAGCAATGCGAAGTGGCACGTTTAACATGTTATCTCATGTTCTATGTAGTGTAAAGTTGAACAGCCTGTAATCAGTAAGAACTAGCGAATAAATCGAAAAAAAGAACTATTTAAAATCGGTTCACTGACCTGTTACAATGCGTTGTTAGTACATGCTAGTTACTTTTTGTTTTCTGATAAGTTTGAAATTATATTTCTTGTACTAATGAATTTTATGAAATTCTATAATTATTTCTGCAACATATTTGAGAAAATCTGGAACGCCCACCTTTTTATTATTGTTCAGAATGTAGACAAAAATACCGAATTTGCAAGGGACTATGTTTGGTCCGCTCTTAAATATCTGGGACTATTGTTATGATGACAAACATAAATGTTGGAAAACGAAGACATGCTGCGATGACACCAAATAAATTTATATAGGGGAAGGAAGATGGTGATGCCTGAATGTGAAATAAAAGTGTTTTCATCAAAATGAAGAAAAGTAACAGTTGTTCAATCCCAAGGAATGTTTTTCAGTCCCTAAAGTTCGTGCTGTAATAAAAAACAAAAGTTACAAGACTTATCAGGTTGAACCAAAATGTACATCCGCCAATTGTTTCAGATAGCAATGTTGAATTTCCTCTAGAATACCCATGATAACTGGTTTTTTAAACATACCTACTCCACTAAACCTTAAGAACGTTTTGAAAACTAAAGCCTAAACTTAAACTAAGTTATGTTAGTAGCTTGCAAGTTCGTGATTCCGTTGTGAAAAAGGGATAGTGATTTTTGTCCTGTGTAGCTCCGTCTCTCTCCCTCAACCTGCAACAATAATGGTTATAACACGCCATAATACGGCCGCTAGGGTCGTACTATAACGTCTTAACGCTATAATGTTTCCGCTGGGAAGGAAAAGGGATAGTGCTCTTCGTCCTTTATAGCTCCGTCTCTCGCTCACAGTGAAACCATGTAAGTTTTAACACGTCAGGGTAAGGCCCCTGATAGGTGGAATCTTTCGTGCCAACTACAGGTATATGTATAACTATCTTAAAAGGTATGCAAAAGTCCTCAGTGGCAAGACTTTGTCCATCTTTATCCATTTTATGACCTGGTATCATATTATTAATTGCTTTAATTAATAGTGCTTCATTAATATAATAATTGTATATTTTTATTACTGAACCGCTGTTGTCTTTGAGATTACCATGAAATAAGGTTATGGATACATTTCGTCGCTACTTGCTGACGCCTGTGTTAACTGCATCGCAAATGTCAGGGCCGCCTTTATCACCGTATTATGGATATTACGATTACCTACTGAATGTTTATTCATTATCATGTTCGAGTTATTCAAAGTTGTGTAGTTTATGGTTCATGGTGTCGAACGCTTTTGACGGGTCAATATTTTTGGGAAGAAGTTTTTTGAACGAATTTTTATATATTGTACACCTTTGCCGAAACCTTCGGGGAATACAGTCGTAATGTTATGTTATTTTGTTTTGTATTATGTCTTTTTATAAGTATTCTTCGGTTTTCGATTTGTCGATAAAAAAAAACTCTTTCTATTAACAGCGCTCTAGTTGTCTTGACAAGTAAAGTCATAGCTCCTAAACGGATCAACCGATTTTGTATTCGTTTTTTTTGTTTGAAATGTGACTTTATTGAGAGTGTTCTTAGCTATGTTTGATGAAAATCGGCTCCTGAGAAGTTCTAAAGTTATCGGCGTTTTACTGTTTGAATCGGGGAAGATATCGTGTCAAAATTACGTGTTTAATAGATTGTCGATCGAAGCGTGTCTACTACTAGATAAATTAAGTAGCATGAAATAAAAATGTGTCAGGGGCTTTTTAAATTTTACTTGTTCTATTATCAAAACCATTGTAGCATTAATGTTGACTTACCAAGTTAGCAAACACTTTATTCAGGGAATCGTTCTCATCACCGCAAACGATTAAATATGCAAATGTAGTACCTCTTCCACTCTTAATAACACCAAGGCATCATAAGACACAATATTCGAACATTAATTTGTACAGGTGATCTAGTATCCAGCTACTTTTAGTGGTAACAATATAACCATGGCAAAAGAAAACAAGCAAAAGTCAACCTTATAGCTCAAGAAAGTAGAATGTTAGCACGTGAATATAGATGAGTGAATTACAAGCATATGGCTAGTAGGTCTGCAATTATAGAGGAACATATGCTTCGAGGCACGTGCCACCGGCAAAACAGAAATGGACATAAAAAGAGCCATTTTTTTTTGTTTCATAAAAGTTTGCTTGTTTCGTCTTGAAGTTTTTCAAGTTGTCAAAGAAATAATACAGAGTAAGATATGATATTTTTGCTGTCATAACATTGTTCGGAAAAAAGAGAAGAAAATATGCCTTTATGTCGATTTTAGTGACTTTTCAGTCATGAGTAGCTTTGTTAAGTGAAATATTTACACAAAATCATTGCAGAACGTTACGCTTTCTTTCGAATCTAATTTAATCAGCCTTAATTGTATTGTCCTACTGAAGGGCCAAACCGTCCTTCTCCCTTTTCCAAATTCTTATATCTTCTGGAGTCAAATTCGACCTGCCATCTTAGCCTTGGTCTGTCAGTTTTTATTTATCTTGGTCTGCTTTACCTGCTCTTTCTTTATTATTAGGTACCTATTCAATTTGTCACAGTTAATGTTCTAATTTACACAGCACTTATTAAGTTATCTTTAATCTAACTGTAATAATGAATCTAACTGCGTATTAAAAATAAAAATCATGAGTTGATTCCGATAAAAAATAATGAGAATTTTAATGAAAAAAGTAGTTTGAATTAACTTTTACTCCGATAAAATGTATAACGTTTTTAATTGCTATTTATATCATAATGCATTAAACATGATCATAAAAAAGTAGTCGTATAGAGTTTACAAAATATTCTGTTTTAGTCTAAACTCCTGTCCTTGTCCCAATTAACTTGGGGTCTGCGTAGCATCGCTTCTGTTTCAATAAATCTATTTTTGTCGGCATCTCAGAAATCACCCCCTTATCGAGCCATATATCATCTTTTCAATCCATCCATAGTTTCCCTTTTAGCAAAATAATTTTTAAACAATCTTCTCTATACATTTCTGTTCTCACCTCCCATTGTTTTTTCAAAATCAGTCTGCAAAGTGCATCTGTGTCCGACACCTGTAGTTCCTAGTTTTATTTGAATTTGTTATCACAAGTACGTATTTATTAGGTACATATCGATTGCTGTTAGATACCTATCGTAAGTTTGTTAGTAGTAATATGTTTAACATTTTTCTACTGTATTGACACCTTGCTCATTTGTGTTGTGTATATGGTGATGTTATGGGCGTTGGCAATGTTGGCCATACTTTTGGATTCATTGTTGGGTAAGTATGCACTGAGATGCAGGGTTTGAAAGCGATGGGGAACGATATATGCCCAACATTGGTCTATGGTACAGAAGTCAAGACAATGAATATAATTATGATGTTATAACCGTGTTACGTGTTTGTATTTTGAAGTAAATTTATTTACATTACGTCTACCTCGACTGCAATGACAAATGCCCAAGTGTTCAAATGACGTTTTTAAACATACAAAGAAACTAAATTTTCATGTAAGTATCAATAACTAAAAAAGATAAAAAATATGTGAATAATATATACTATTTGCACTAAGTCGACCTATCTCTAACTGTATATCAGTTTACTAACATGAAAAAACAATTGAAGATAGCAACTAATAGCAATAGCCATTACGGTGACGTAAGAAAATGTTATCGTTTTTCCTATACGCCACGTGGTTGCGTCACGGAGATCGCCTATGCATTCGTGGGATCCTGGTACTTTGATCTGCTGTTAAGACGACTTAATCCGGGTTTAAAGGTTTCGTAGATAGGGCAAATCAATGAAACTGAATGCAATTAATTAATACATCTATACTGCGATCAAGATCTGTAGGTATGTGTTAATACTTTTTTGTTCTATATTCTACTGCATTAATCTTTACATTTGGCTGTTTTATAAATTTTGTTAAAATATAAAATGAAGAGGAGCTGGATGGTGATAGTAGAGGAACACCAAAGAAAAGATGGAACACTGTGTGAAAGATGATATGGCCTAAAAAAGCTAAATGTGTGGAAGAAAACACGCTTCGACGACAACCGAATAAAATGGAATACGAGCTGGAGGATGATGATGTTGGAATAAGTTGGATTAAGGAGAACCCGGTGGATGCGAAACGCACAGGACTGATCAGTGGGCCTAAGTCCAGCAGTGGACGTCTTTCAGCTGAAATGATGATGATGATGAAGGAGAAATTCTCTGTTCTATTATCTGTTCTGTGTTTATGGTGTCACTTGCTTCTGCCAGCGGCTTCACTCGCGTGGAAGTCAAAAAATATCCCGAAGGAACATATTAAAGTATCATATGTGCTATTCCTGACTATAATTTGTCTCTGTGCCAAATTACATCTAGATCCGTCCAGCTGTATGAGCGTGAAGAAATGACAATCATACAAACACATTTTCGCACTCACAAAATTTTGTCTTTATAAATTAGTAGGATTGTGGTAAACTGGGTTCTAATATTAATGACTAGCTGGACCCCCGGGGCTTCACTCCCGTCAATTCGATACTTACCTACCCTACCTACCATACCTACTCTATCCACCTACCCTACCTATTCAACCCTATCTACCCTACCCTACCTAATCATATAGTACATATTTTTTATGTATCATCATCAGTTTTCTCAGCGCACGCCAAAGAATGAATTTTATATGCAACATTTTGCTACTTTGGGTTACATTATTGCAATTTTCATAAGAATCTCAATTTTTTTTAATATATAATCGCCTATGACACTCAGAAATAATGTAGCTTTCTACTGGTGAAAGAATTTTCAAAATCAGTTCAGTAGATCCAGAGATTACCCCCACAACGTCACAAACTCACAATTCACAAACTTTACCTCTTTATAATATTGCAATAGTATAGATATAATAGTATATACAAGTACTTAGTAATACAGGCTGTGACATATATGGCCCACGTTTTGTTAGTACACTAATTCTGCCCTTCATCAGAAAGATGACGATTCTAAATCATGAAAAGTTTATTATAATTATGTTCCCAAATATTCATCGATATAACAATTAATGGTTTTATAACTCTTTTTCCTTCCTCCCAGTGGATTTTGCAATAGTCCTTCTTGTAGACTTTGTATTCTATCGAAATGTGGTTTTGCGGCTACGGTGATTGCATATAAGTCATGGTCTAAAGTACATACGTTTATTAATTATGAGTTATCCTAATCAGTCAGTTTATATTACCTTAAAAGTAATTGACCTATTTTGGATAAATAATTTGCAATGGTGGCAACTTTGTAAACTTGGTAAATTATTTCATCATCATTGCTCTAAAATCCAATAAGGAAAATATTGCGAGGAAACCATATATTGTTCTAAAATGAAGAATTCAAGGACATATAATTATGGCCCACTCTTTCTTAAAGAAAGGAGGCCTGTCCCAGCTGTGGGAACTTTACTTGCTTTATTTATACTAATGTCTACCTTTTTGTGTTTTTTATACGCTCGCGCTTGACCACTATCTCACCTGATGATAAGCGATGGTACATAAGAATTACAGCCCAAGATTATTAATGGCAAAAAACTGTTTTTAGTATTTGTTTTAGTATTAGTCGACTAGTGTACCCTTAATTCACTTCATTATGTAGACCAAGAAACATTAGAACACATTTTTGCATCAAATTTACATAAGAACACATTTTACACTAATCACTTAGTGACATATGCTGAAAGAAACAACCCTTGTTAAAATTCTTCAAAAACAATACATACTACAACTTAACCATATTCATTCCTACTCCTACCCTAATAAATTACAAAATTATAATTGACGTCCCATTAAAATTTGAAAACAGTGTAAACACATGAATGAGGCATTTGCAGCTTTTAAGTACCCTGTTGATAGTCAGTGGCTAGATCTAGATGCGATCTAGATAGCCTAGGCGTTATATTTTGATACCCCTCGGGTTGATAAAGGCATTCAATTCAAATTGGGAGTTATTTCTGTAGCCCTGTTTTTTTGAACGCGTGTGTGATTGTAGTTTTGTGTCAATTAGGCTAAGGTTTCATTAGTTCGCGATCAGCGTCATCCAGTCAACACCGGCTATTGCTGAAAACCAGCGCTGCGGCTCTGTCTCGCACGTGAATCACAGCATTATGCTGAGCGATGGCCGTTTTGTGTAGTTGTATTTAAGTTTATTAGTTTTGTTTTTTTTTAAGGTGTGCGTCGTGCCTAGCGCAAATTAACTCTTTTTCTTCCTTTCTTTTCTTTCTTTAGGTGCTTTTATTTCTTTTTACAATTCATTAACTTGCAATGCCGAAGGAAAGAGAGCACGAGGCGTTTCACTAAAACGAAAGTCTGACCAAGCGTGAATGAAACTACGTCCTTAAGAAAATTTCAGCAAGTGGTGATGGCAACTTTGGACGGGAGTCGATCCAGACAGATTGTGCGCTTAAGGTTGCCCTAGACGATCATTCTTCCATACAAACGTAGTCTGGCAATTACTCCACTGTTTGACGGTGTACGTTCAAAATAAAAAAAATATAACAATTTGTCTCATCATTATCTAGCCCTGTATGGAAACAAAAAAGTAAAAAAAAAAATATGTTTGAAAGTTATGAGCGTCGGCAGTTCCATATTTCAACACAAATTTTAACGCATCTTTGGGCGCAAATAAATACCATAAGAAGAAGGAAAATTGCAAAACAGTCACCGTACAGGAATAGATTAATAGTTCTACAATGCAAATAATTTAATTTTGAACATATACACATAGAAGTTTTTTCATGATATCCATACTCCCAAAGGTCTGTTTATAAAATTTCGCGCAGCCGTTTTCGTCCTAAATCATCATCCATTTCACTACAAATTTGCAAAAATTTGTATTCGTACGCGAACTAGCTTCTTACTGCTCATCACAGCATCTATCTCTTTTGCACGTGTTGTCGGATGAAATAGCATGCACTTTAACCCCACGCACAAAAATGTTCGTGCCGTTGAAAGGGGCTATGATCCTCAATAATGAGAAAAAGAAGTTTGCAATATTGGACATAATGTCTGATCTGAGTGATTACAATAAACTAAACGTAGGGTCAATCTCTAAACCTAAGCTATATCATGGACTTGCTTTACCCCGCGGATTTGCTCCCGTATCCTACTACACAGGAACCGCTTAAATATTTCGGAATAAAAAGCATGGTATGCTAAGCCTTTGGCATTGAAACCTTCTGCATGCTTTTCATTTAAAAGAAAAAAGTTTGAAAAACGGGCCATAAGGCACTTCGGCAATGAGGCTATGGTCAACATCATCGCCTAGTTGCCAGCTTTTGATTTTTTTATCGGTTGCATTTCGGGGAGTGTGCGATGGGATTGAATGATCTAATTCCACCTAGCTCGTTTCCTCATTAGACTACAAGACGTAAGGCGATGCGCCATAGGTTCATGGTGCACATCTCATCCATACGCAATAAGTATTTCAGAAATACGTTAATTATGCGTACAGCTAAGGAGTGCAATTCCCTGCCGGAGTCTGTGTTGCCCGATAGCTACAACTTCGGGGTCTTTAAGTCGAGAGTGAATTGTTTATTTCTAGGCAAGCGCGCTCCACCGTCGACCATAATTATCATCGCTTACCATCAGTTGAGATAGTGGTCAAGCGCAAGCATACCCACAATAAGAAATATTGAAAAATATATTTCGGATCAAGCTCTTAGAGTAAGGTTATTTTGAGGGTGTGTAAGGGACAGATGTATATGACTTGTATTATCTGTCACTTAAGCAAACTCAAAATAACCTTACTCTAAGAGCTTAAGGTCACCCCCCTGTAGGAACTTCCAGAGACTGTAGTTGATATTAGATTTATTAAGATGCCAAAGTTGGATATGCAAGTCACATGACAGAGCAGCAAATCTGAGCTCGCAAACAAAATGAGGAGCAAGGAATGCGGTCACTGTGGCCGAAATCGGCTAGATGGCCATATATGTAGTTTAAGCTTTTTAAATTGTTTTTTAAAGGTTGATGGCTAAAAGTAAACAAATATCAACAATGTATGAATTTATTTTCATCCTAGATGAATCAATTGTGGTCCATTCTGGTAGGGGTATATTTATTTATTTATTTATTGAACAAGGCACACCAACGACTCATTTACAAATTAATATCACAAAATAACATTCAGAAGAGATCCTGTGTAAGCAAGTCACGGCATGCACATCACTGTCATAGTAGGTAAGTCGTATAAAGTAAAATAAGTATTTATTTATTTATTAGTACACTTCGTTGTATCCGTTTCTTCCTAATATCCTAATATTTCGTTGAAAATCTATAAACATACAGTTAGCACAACAATACGATTATCTTATTTCACCTTTTTTTTCAACAGAACGCGTTCAATAAATCATTTATAACGGACACGCACGATCTTTTTAATTTTTCGCGTGAACCATAGACAAGATGTTTATCTGCGCGGGTTGCGCTTAAAAAGTCTATGATAAACGATTCACGCGTAGCAGATGATACTTTTTGGTAAAAAATAATCAGTTTACGAACAAAACGTGATATCCGAATGTTAAAAATATGTTCTTTTTTAATTTGAGTTTTTGTTATTTTGTGTTATAAAATTGTGACAGATAAGCTTTCATTTATTTCATAAAGTTATGACTTCTAGTTCAAGAGGACTGGAAGGTAATTGAAACTGGATTCTGACAACTATATTATGTAAATCGATCTCCTACAAGGTACGTAGGAGTCATCATCATCATCAGCCTATTAATGTTCCACTGCTGGGACACAGGCCTCCTCTCTGTGAGAGGGAATAGGCCGTAATCCACCACGCGGGCCCAGTGCGGGTTGGTGGATGTCACACGTCTTTGAATTTTTGGTTCTAGGACATGCCGGTTTCCTCACGATGTTTTTCTTCACCGTTTTGAGAGCAGTGGTGATGAAATAATTTACACAAAGTAAAGCGCCTGCCTGGGCTCGAACCCACGACCTACAACTTGTAAGTCGCGGCCGATACCACTGGGCCACCACTGCTCTACGAGTAATTATACGTAGGAGTAATTATACATAATAGACCACAGCGTTTCCACAGCTCGGACACAGCCTGGCCTGGGTAGCCCATGAAGCCGCTACATGTTTTCGAATTTTTGGTTTCAATACATGCCGGTTTCGTCACGATGGCGGTGTATATAAGGTACTTGCATATTATGATCAAAACTCACAAAATATATTCTGAAGTGAAAGAGGGACAGTGATCTCTGTGCTGTATAGCTCCGTCTCTCTCTCACACTGGAACCATGCATGATAGTTTTGTCACGTAATGGTAAGGCCCCAGTTGTTTTGGCGCAGTTGCTAAACAGCTAGTTGTTAAATAGGCATTTAAACATATTTTGCTCCTAGGTTATATCATTTATGTAACTAACAAAATTACAGTACAATGTTTGACCTCTAAAAAATTTCTTTATTGCAAAATGCCCTGTGATATCAAACCATGTTCTTATCAATCTGTAAACATTGGAAATGTCGTTAATGTGTTATTGTGGGTACTTCATAATTTTGTTTGTAAACAATCTTTCAAAGTACCCACTATTTTGAGCATGCTTATTGCTTTTTTTTCTATTTTTACTGGTTTCCAGTTCTAGAAGGGTCTTTAGCAACAGAATCAAAAAACTGTTGGTAGAGCTATCGAACTATGGTTACTATCATCATCATCAGCATATTAATGTTCCCACTGCTGGGAAACAGGCTTCCTCTCTGTGAGAGGGAATGGGCTGTAATCAGCAGCAGTCAGCAGTGCGGGTTGGTGGATGTCACATGTCTTCGAATGTTTGGTTTTAGGTCATGCCGGTTTCCTCACGAAGTTTCCTTCACCGTTTTGAGAGCAGTGGTGATGAAATAATTTTACACATTGTACAGCGCCTGTCTGGGCTCGAACCCACGACTTACCACTTGGAAGTCGCTCTACATCATGGTTTCTAAGACTTTTCAAAATGGCGTGAGCTCATAAACTATTACTTTCCTATATGTTTTTAACGTCTCTCCTTGTACTCAAAATCTTAAATGTTGGCTGAATTGGCTCGTTAACAACAGTCAGGTCAGCTAAGCCAATAGGGAATAAGCTAAACCAATAGGGCATAAGGCTTAAGTTGATGATCAAGTTTGGGACCTTAATAACTTATACGTCAACAACTTTGCCTATATCCATCTATTTATTAACTTTTGTTTTCCAGTAGACTCACACTAGAATCCCTAAAACTTAAGTCAAGTTACCGAATTGGATATTTAGAGTTGAAAACGTGTCAACCCCTACTTTAAGGGCCCTTTCAATTTAGACGTTTGGTGTAGGATTGCTGCGGCGCCCGCAGCGGTGCGGGTGTCGTACTGTGCACGTACAGTTCATTTATTCATTTCCACATACAATTATCACTTATTTGTTTTCATACAATTTATACACCAAGAGAGCAGTGCGGCACCGGTGCCGCACGACAGCAATCGAGTATGCGTGTACATTGTATGAAAAAAAATCAACTGTCTGTGCTCAGTACGACACCAGCACCGCTGCGGCACCGCAGCAGGCCGACACCAAACGTCTAAATTGAAAAAGCCCTTATACCAACGTGGAAGTAAAGTTTGACAAATACTCATCTTAAAGTTGTTAATTCAGAAATGGATGGCTTTAGCCAGGTAACCTAAGTAGCCTAGTAGTATTCGTCGGACTCCCTTTTCCGCACTTAGATTCTCATTCGGTCCGTTATGGGTGGGATCTAAACCCTATATACCACAAGCTCTTTCCGTTACCAACAGTTACATAACGCTAGATCTTTGCTAGAGGAAGCAACAAACTTATTAGAATACAAGATGCATTTCTCACGCGCCCCCTTACACGTGAGAGTGCTCGCAAAAACAGTTGCCATCTTTACACGGAAACGTTTATGATTACGAAACTCATTTAGGGTTGCGTGTGCGCAGGCGAAAATTCTTTGCTGGCGAAAGGAGAGAAGGATACGAAGGAAGGAACAGAGAAACAAGAATGCACCTTTGGCCATACTTTAAATCGTTTTCTAACAGGAAAAAAAATTGGCCCTTGTGCGTGCAAAACTTACGACGAAGCGGACGGAGACGGGCGACCAAGGAGATGGTAGGACGATTTAGATGTCTTCCTCGTATTAGAGTGAGTGGGAACAGTGGAAATAATGGAGGTCTTTGTCCAGCTGCGGGACAGTACATACTAGCTCCACTTACCTGCACTGAGATCGTATGGTGGATTACAACCCATTGCCTCTCACAGAGATGAGACGTGTGCCCAAGAATGGAAACATTATTGGCTGATTATGATTAAACGTGGAAGGCACAGGCGGAGATCAGATGAGGAGGGGCAACGTTTTTTAAAAAAGAAGAAGAAATAGTGAGATTAGCTGAACTTCTTTGACAAGCAGACTACCCTCTTTTTTATTCTAAGTTTTTTCAGTCCGTCCAAAGGTTGTCTGGTAGAAATCGCTGTCAGCGATAAGACCGCCTTTATACCCGTAGAAATAAGTTTTTCTTATAAATACGGAGCAGTGGTGGCCCAGTGGTATCGGCCGCGACTTACAAGTTGTAGGTCGTGGGTTCGAACCCAGGCAGGCGCTTTACTTTGTGTAAATTATTTCATCACCACTGCTCTCAAAAACGGTGAAGGAAAACATCGTGAGGAAACCGGCATGTCCTAGAACCAAAAATTCGAAGACATGTGACATCCACCAACCCGCACTGGGCCCGCGTGGTGGATTATGGCCCATTCCCTCTCACAGAGAGGAGGCCTGTGTCCCAGCAGTGGGAACATTAATAGGCTGATGATGTGTAAATATGTATAATTTTATGGTGTAGAATAAAGTATATTCTATTCTATTCTAAAGACTGGTCCTTGGCCACACTGATCAGAAAGATGTGGAGGTCTTTATCCAGTAGTAGGATAATATGGGCTAATAATAATACTCGTTGAAATTGCATCCATTATAGTATTAGGCCGACCCTATATTCGGAATTGATTATTTAATAAACATAGGCTTTTGTTTACAGCAGTAAGCAGTTTCATAGTTACAAGTTGCGTAAGGTGATGCATTTCGATTTTAAGCAAAATCGGTAATGCATGATTACAATATTTGGCATGGCGACGCGGAATGCTGTAAATTAACAGTTTAGAAACTGCTTCAGCTGATTGCATTTGCTGGGTCTTTTTGTTGCCTTTTCTCCTTTTTTTCAGACTCTGAATACTTGACACGTGCTAACTTTTGTAGATACCTATCTGTTTCAATTAAGCAACTAAATTAAAAACAGAAAGACGTCGTAGGTCTATAATGAAGAGTCTAAAATAAATCTACAGAATAAATTAAAATACGTTTATTTGAAGCGTACTGTTCGTTCATTTGGAACGATACAATAAAATAAGTGCCTGATATAAAGTTAACAAGTATCCATTTTGTTTAAAAATAAAACCTCTTATTTTAATATTCATTTAACACTTACGGAATCCATGTTTCGCCATGTTTCGGACTTATCCCAATTTGTTTTTTTTCCGCCGCCAAATGCGCTCAGAAACCAAATGGTCCGACCACATTTCACACCCGGAAACACATCTAAACTTTTTTGCCGCGAACCTTCTTTGAGTTTAATTTAAAAAATCGAATGTCGTCATAATTTTAAAGATAAGAAGTAGAATGGAACAGGTATGTTTAAAAATGCAAATGGCAACTTTTGGCGCTAAAATACACCTACTTAGTTTTATTTTTAGGTTACTTTTATGCAACTTTGCAAACGGAGTGTTGTTTAATATGATTGGTTGATAGCATCACGGGCTATTGAATATAGAATTATATAATTTATTCAAACAAGGCTCGATAGTATAAAGAAAAATGCACAAGTCATAAAATGTTCTTAGAGCATGTTATGTCAGGCAACTGAAGACTTATTACGATTAAACACGCAATTAGCATGTAGCAATTAAAATATAATAATATGACTTGACAATAGAATATTTCAACAATTAATCTTCTTGAAGGTAAAGTGATCCTTATCAACTGTCAACTTTGATGGGTGTTTGACAATTCATTTATCAAGATGGCGCCGTTAGTTTATGATCAACGTGTGAGGTGGCGCTACCTGTCGTCAATGGCAGGATTCCGGACCCTTTGACCCCTATCTATGAATGGACGGTAACACAATTTTTTTTGGATAAAATTTACTTTATGGGCCGCTGATTTTTGGTGCAAGGAGGGTGGGGGGGCAAGGGGGAGTGGTTAGGCTACCCCCCTGTACGATCCCCACCACTCGGAGCCCCATGGTTATGGAGATATCCATGGTTAAAGTTTTTAGGTTAGACTAAAAATTTCCACAAATGTCCAATCTTTTTATGGGGTGGGGAGGGAGAGAGGGCAAGGGGGGTAGGGGGGCTACCCCACTATACCATCCCCACCCCACGGAACCCCATGGTTATGGAGATATTAGATACATTTTTTACTTAAATATAATTAGCGAGTTAAAAAAAATGTGAATTAGTCCAAGAGCGAGCGAAGCGAGCTCGGGAGCTTACCGGGAGCAACCTAACCTCGACACGGACAGGTTAGGTTCGTGTTAGGTTACTTTAGACTCTTCAGACAGAAATAGCGGCGCAGCGGGGCTCCGTCGACTTTGTTGCTTAAAGAGTAATCGTAAAATCTTGAACCATGGATATCTCCATAAACATGGGGTTCCGTGGGGTGGGGATAGTGCAGGGGGGTAGCCCCCCAACCCTCCTTGCCCTCCCTCCCTCCCCGCGTCTCAAAACAATGGACATTTATGGAAATTTTTATTCTAACCTGAAAACTTCAACCATGGATATCTCCATAACCATAGGGCTCCGAGTGGTGGGGATGGTACAGGGGGGTAGCCAAACCTCCTCCCTCCTCCCCCCCACCCTCCCCGCGCCAAAAATCAGCGGCCCATAAAGGAAATTTTAACCTTTTTTTTTTTATAATTCAAATCCAGTTGAAATAAATACTGTTTAATGCGTAAGGTTTAATAAGTTGTGTGTTATTTAGCAGAGACGTATGAATCAAATTAGGGCCAAGCATGGTATTGATTAAAATATTATTATAATTATTTTTATCATAGTTTAACGTTTTACCAGAAGAACTGACCCGTAATGGAAGAGGACAGATGTATGTGGAAAAGGGAGAGGAAGGCATTTGGCCGGCACTGGGACATAACAGATTAATTTAGTTATATAGTGCCAGGTGGATTTTTTTTATTTAACAGCTAAGGGCCGATTTTTTAATAGTCTGTTAAATTTAACTGAGGAATTAAAATGACGGTTTGACATTTTTATTCCTCAGTTAAAAGTTATCAGACTATTGAAAATTTGCCCTAAATTTAAATCTTATAGCCGGTAGCTAAATAAGCTAAGCTAAGTTAGCTTGGGTCGCATAGCTGAAGTAATTTTTCATACTTTTGTTTTTTCTTTGATTACAAACATCTGTAAGTTTTGATAAATAAATGAGTCAATTCAGCTAAGTTAGCTTGGGTCGCATAGCTGAAGTAATTTTTCATACTTTTGTTTTTTCTTTGATTACCAACATCTTTGAATTTTGATGAATAAATGAGTCAATTCAAATTTTCAATGTGACAGTGGATTTCTTAAGGCACCAGATGAATTGTAGGTTAAGGGAAAGGTCTTTAACCCGTCTTGAAAATTAAAACGTTATTAGAATCCCTCACATTTACTCTTGTTTTATCGTAATAATATTAAAATGAAGTTTCTAAGCCCTTAGCTCTATAAACATGTCACCAAGTTCATTATAAGGATCGGAGGAGGAGGATTCTGTAAGTAATGAGTTCCAATCTAACATGGGAATTATAATAAAAATCTTAGTCTTGTTCCGCTATATATTGCTTACGTCAACGGAGAGTAATTTTATCGTGTTTATTTAATGCCGTGGCTATGAACCTGTCTGCGGTAGTAGTAAGATCTAACATTTTTTGATTTTTTTAAGCAAAGTTTTGATGTAATATTGTAAACTAACATGGGAGTTAAAATAAAAATAGAGTCTTGTTCTGCTAAAAATTGCTTACGTCAACGGAGAGTAATTTTATGGTGTTTATTTAATGCCGTGGCTATGAACCTGTCTGCGGTAGTAGTAGATCTAACATTTTTTGATTTTTTGAAGCAAAGTTGATGTAATATTGTAAACTAATATTCGGTATGAAATACAAAGTTACATTGGATGATATGTCTAGAAAGGAGGTATTATTATATCATACTAAGCTTACTATATACTATAATATTTTATATGCGAAATTTTGGATGGATGGATGTATGTTTGTTACTCAATCACCCCAAAACGAATTAACGGATCTGGATGAAATTCGGCACAGAGATAGATTAGTCTGGAACAGCACATAGGCTACTTATTTCAGTGTAATGTTCCCTTGGGATGATAAACACGGGCGAAACCGCTGTCAGAAGCTAGTCACACTAATATTATAAAGGCGGAAGTTTGTGAGTGTGTATGTTTGTTACTTCTTCACGCTCAAACGGCTGGACAGATCCGGATGAAATTTGGCACAAGGATAGATTATAGTCAGGAATAGAACATAGGATTTTGTTTCCCGGGAATATGTTACCGCAGGATAATTTTCGACTTTCACGCAGGCGAAGCCGCTAGCAGAACCTAGTTGGTCTATAAAACTGGCGTGAAATAGAGAATGATTTATGGTGATGTGGTATGGAAGATATACAGCGCCGACAGCATATTAATTGGAATGATTGCAAGATGATAATAATGGTTAGTTACTGAATAAGGTGACACCAGTGAGACTTCAAATCTAGAACGATATCAAGTCTCACTACAAGGCAGCTCATTGCTAGATGCTAGGCTTCTCCATTCTTCACTAGTTCCCTCTTCTAGGTATGTTAAAATCAGTCTAAACGACACAGGCGCCGTTCGAATTAGGTAGATAACTTAACCTAATTGTGGATATAAGATATCAACTAACCAGAGGGTCTAGACCAGGTATGGGGAAAAGTTGGCCCGCGGGCCAAGTCCGGCCCCCGACATGATTCAGTCCGCCCCGCGATCAAAACCCGGCTCTATACAAAACTGGCCCGTGAAAACAATAAATTATTAGAATGTTCACGCTAAAAACAAAAGCTTATAGTATTTTACAAAATTCTACCAAAATCTAAATTCTCCAATTTAATTAAACACGCTCAGAAAATTATTTCTATGTTCGGGTCTTCATACATCTATGATTAAATATTTTCTACAACGAATCTTCGTAAAATCAAATTAAGGAATAGGATGACTGACGAACATCTCGAGTGCGTTTTACGACTTCTAGTAACTAAGAGGCAAATTTCGGCGCTATAATTATTGAACAATGAAAATTTCATCTGCCTCACTGACCGAGCACGTCGAAACAACACATTTTGCGGACTAGTTTTTCTTACATAATAATAAATGCTCTTTGGCCTGTATAAATGATGTAATTATTTCATACGGCCCTCCTTTAAATATATTTCCCCATCCCTGGTCTAGACAAATTGACATTATGTCAGCATTACCTATCGATTGCCATAAAGTCCAAGTAGAGGATTGGCATGCGCTACCCGCGCTACCGAGATGTCCTCAAAGATTTTGTACTTTTGTCAATGTCTAGACTATACTTCGTAAAAGATAGCTTGATCTCTGCGACATATGTCAAACTGACGTATGCGTTACTGTTACGTTATTGTTAGCCTGTCAAGCGCTATTGTTACTGTATTGATACTGACAGCTGTCGCAGAGATCAAGCTATATTTTATGAAGTATTGAGTATTTTTACAAAAAATTATGTAGAAGCGTGGTGTGAATGATGTAATAGTGTAAAGATGTTAAGTGTGATCTTTAACTCTAATTGAGATATCTCGCAATGCCCAGAAGCCTATTGACTTAGTACAGAGAAAGGGCGTCTTTCTCAATAACTTTTAACGACTGGCACTAAAATATTAGCCAGTAACTCTCCCGGGCGAGTCATAAATGTCGATCATACTCAGTTTTAGTTGCGTATCGATGCGAAAGCTAGTCTTAAGAGTCTTTAAATATAGTTTATATAAGTAGTACAGACACCCTGGAGATTGTATTCGTCTCAACACCTTTCTAAACGTGTGTTATTATTTATCATCTCCTTTGTGCATTTTTTAAATTATTTTTTTGATGTTTTGGCAGATTATCTTTGTTTCCATAGATGAGTAAACATTAAATAATCCCATTTTATCTATTGTAGGCAGCACAATAACTACCATTTTTCATTAAACAACTGGCAAGCTTCAAAATTTAATTTTTGACATTTGTCTTGTCTACTTTGACAAGTAGGGTGTCTGTCATTAATGTCAAAGCATTTCGCGTAGACTCGGTATCGCAACTCTATTTTCGCCGTATAGAATCTAGACAAAATAATATTACATCAGCTTTAACGATTGTCAAAAATATATAATTATAAGGGATTGACCACGTGTCATTTCGGAAGCGCATGTCATCCAAATCTATATATTATAATATTGGTATAGATTAAAAAAAAAAAAGAGGAAATATTTTTTTTGTTTGTTTGAGTGTTTGTACCGAATAGGCTCCGAAACTACTGGATTATTTCACCTATTGAAAGCTACTTTATACCCGAGTAACATAGGCTATAAATAATTTAAAAAAAAAATAGAGATCCTGATGAAAATTGCAATAATGTAAATCAAAGTAGCAAAATTTTGCTTATAAAAATGGCAATGGCAAGGTTGGTGGGTAGGTAGTAGGGTAGATAGGTAGGTGATAGGTAGGTAGATAGCCATTTGACGGGAGCGAAGCCTCAGCGGTCAGCTAGTATTTAATAACGTCACTTTGTCGAGAGCCTCGTGCTTATGTTTGGTAAGATGTTTTTTTTTTATGCACTACATTACATTTAGATATTGTTTAACGCAAAGGTAACAGGACCGATCAGAGTGGCGACACTCGAGGGACGCCTATGTCCAGCAGTGGACGTCTTGCGGCTGAAATGATGATTGCATAATGTTCGTGAAAATTAAACTTGAAAACGGCACGTGTAAATGCAAATCAACAGTCTTGGTCACGTGAAGTGCAACGGAAATCTGCAGAAACGGTACATGCAAGAAAATCTAAATATTTATACGAAAATTACCGCTGTTGTGCCATAATTTATAACATTATTTGATAACCGAACGATTAGGAGAAAAATGCAGTTAAAAAATACTCCGTTACCTGCTTGATTACAGCACTTTTGTTAGTACAAATTATATCATTGTTCTTGACTATTAATCCGTTGATAATAGTTATAATTGCACAAAAATAATTATGGTATTACCTAGGTATCATGTTTTCTTATAATTAAAAACGACAACTGTTTTTAAACCCTTTTCGACTTAGTAAATCTTACATGCAACAGTATTGTCTCAATGGTTCTTCAAAGACAACTTATATAGGACTATTTGGGTCTTACGTCTTGATTCTAGAATAATTTTGAGTCAAATTATAAACTTGTATCTCCAAAACAGCATCAAAACTGTTGACTTGACAACAAAGTTCGGATACACACACAAAAATATGCCGTGTCGTGTCCTTTAATTCAAAACCTTATACTTCTTAGAATTATAGTCCTCATTCCCGAGAGGAATGGCTCTAAAACCCGATGTTATCACACGCAAGCCGGCAGGATGGTCACTCGGGCCGAGTAAGTAATGTCCGAGGCATCCTGTACCGAGAGTACATACAAGTTGGGCAATTTAAACATGGAAGTACTTATAAACTGCCCTGACTGCTCTGCAGGTTTAGGGGAGCAATGACCTATATCCTAGCCGCACAGCGCACGCCATAACGATTTAACTACACGAACACCCAACAACTATACTAAACTCTATTTTTTGTGCATTAGAATCCAGTTCTAATCATAGATTTCAGGATGTGATTCCAAATTTAAAAAGTCATACGTCAGATTTGGCGGCAATTCCAATTTGATTCGTATTGGAATGTGTATAGTTTGAAATTGGAAAATCGTTCGTGTCATTTACAGTCAGTTTGGATGTTGTGTGCGTCTATGAAGTTTATGTTTTTTAAGAATTTATACTGAGTCGACCGGTGGTGCTCTTGCGTCGGTTATTTTTAACCAATCCAAAAGTTTATTACATGTGCTTACGCAATTAATAGGAGTTTTTATTGGACCGGTAAAGGACTAAAAGCGTTTGATCGGGCTAGAGATGCGTTCAATGGTATTATTTCGGGAACATTGGACTGTGCTCGTTAAAGGAATGTTCGTACAACGTTGTATGAGCTTCTCATCAACGTAATTGTTTATTTTGGTCCTGGACGGTACTTGGAATGCTTTTTAACCGACTGCCCCAGAAGGAGGGTAATGTTTAGATCAATAGTCACTTTACATAAGGATTCATTGCCTTATTGGTCGAGTTTTAAAGGATGTTACATTTATGACGTCCTTTTGACATGGGAAGCGTTGGATTCCTTCCAGTAAGTTCTAGTCCTATCCTTTTGGGAACTGAGATGTCATTTCTGTAGTAGTTTATAATAAAAGTTTCGTCCTTCGTACAGGTCATATCAACTAACTGTGACACACTTAATCGAATGCAGATCAAGTAGAATAAATTACTCTCGTGTACATCTAGAATATAAATACTTATCTCATTCTAGCAGTTCTTTTGTATAATTTTGGTAATTTGTGCATTCTTGTTTTAATTTGAATTATTTATGGTAAATAAATAATCGTGGAGAAACCAATAAAATTTCGTAGTCATATAGTAATGCGACTGCTGGTAAACATTCAGTGGGCCCGAGCGTTGATTTTGATCCTCTCTTAGAGAACACACGAGTGGGAACAAAATAGGCTGATTTTGAATTTGATGCTTGTGATCTTTCGCCAAATAGCATGTAAGCCAATGAATTTGCCTTGAAAAGTTTTCGCAACAGTACACCTACCTAAATGAAATTGGTTTTTAAAGTTTTCGTGATACAGAATCGTAGTTCACAAGTCCGATTCGCAGTTGACCGGTTTTTCTACACGTTTAGTAATAAGCCTTTATTTGCCTACTTGTGTCAGAGACAATCGTTGTGATGATAAATAAAATCTAATTGCAATGGTCACAGCCATCTGTCGCGAATTAATTACCGGTCTTATTTCACTAATTAAGTAGTACGTATTTTAAAATACTAGATTTTGCACTTTAAGTAGTTATATATTTTTTTCCTGTTTTTAATTCGATCTAATATAATGCTGGTCGTAAAACTTAGGAGGTTTAGTATTCTTAATCCTCTTTTTAGTATTTATGTTAAAAAAGAAGGATGCCAGTATTTATGGTAAGCTTATATTCATTGCCCTCGTGGCTTATATTTAACCCCCGACGGAAAAAGAGCACCCCTCTTTTATAAGTTTGACGTGTGTTGCTGTATATCTGTGTGTCTGTCTGTGGCATCATAGCTCCTAAACGGAAGAACCGATTTTGATTTTTTTTTTGTTTGAAAGGTGACTTTGTCAAGAGTGTTCTTAGCTATGTTAGAAAAAGTTATTCGCATTTTACTCTTTGAATCTGGGTTTTTTCGCAAGATATCGTGTCATAATTACGTTTTTCGATATATTGTCGATTGAAGCGTGTCTACTACTAGGTATAACTATGTGTAGTTTAAAGCATGAACTAAAAATAAAAATTAAAAAAACCCCGACACAAAAACCTCTAAAAAGCAAAAAATTAACCTCGTAACCTCGTCGTCGGAGAACCGCTAAGTAAATAAAATAAACTGCTGCAAACGTTGGCGGTTCCCCGACGCGAGTACGATGTTTATTTTTTGCTTTTTAGAGATTTTTGTGTCGGGGTTTTTTTAAATTTGTAATTTTTATTTTTAATAGGGGTTTTTTGTAGAATTTGAATCAGTCAGCTGCTAGAGTAGATCGGAATTAAAAAAATCAAAACGAAAGATCTGCTTTGAAAACTACGCTAAAAAAGAGGGATAGAGGTTTTAACTGTTTTTCTTTTTGTAGACAGATAAAAAAAACAAATGACACTCAGACGTTTATCGCCATTTTGAAACAGTATTTATTTGAGAGTATTAAACAACTAATACTCTCAAATAAATTGTTCTGCACCTGTAGGTGAAGACGACCCTTAAACGATAAATGTCTGTCATTCTCATTTGTAGCTAAGATATAGATTTATATCCACTTGCCAAAGTACCAGTACTTAATTTAAAACACATTCAGTTCGATCAATTAAACCAAAACGCATGATCATTTACTTGCCCGCGCATTCTCACCTGAAAACGTCACTTTATAGTCTATGGTACGCTTCTACATTTGTCTCTGCTAATTGTCGCGCGCCATTTTTTTATTTTATTTATTTTTTAGTTCGAGTGGTCTGATAATTTAACAAAATAGCAAAGATAACATCACTTCTAAATAGGTATAAACAATATTTCAGAAAAAAAATCTTTTTTACAAAAAAATACTACCGACTTCCAAAGAAGAAAACTACAAAGTGAAAATAACTTTATTTTGGGAAGTCGGCGTCTTTGGTAGGTACCTATTTTTTACGTTATGGACACCATTATTATAAAGGTAGAATTTTTTTGTAAAAAGTTTTTTTATTTTTCACTCTTTAGTTGTACCTACCTACCTATAGGCAAGTAGTTAAGTAAGGTACCTATAATGCCATAGATTACCCGAATATCATGAAACTGAACATAACCGGTGAAATGAGAGTGTACCAAGGTGAACTGTACACATCTGCGTACCCCTTTAGAGGGTACTGGCGTGATGTTATGTTATGAAATCGTATAAACAATAAACAGATATGCGATTTCAGCAATCCCGAGAGATTTGCCGTTATTTATTGAAGAGTTCTGTTGAATATCTCCGAAGTTCTTCATCAGATCTTTACCAAATTAAAATGGGACCAATTTCGGAACACTTTATTAAAAAAAAAAAAGAATTTTCAAGATCGGTCCACAATTGACGGAGATATCGGTCAACAAACACAAAAAAAAAAACAAACAAAGTCGAACATAGAACCTCCTCCTTTTTGGTAAGTCGGTTAATAAATAAGTATCATAGCAGCTGATTTTTCATCATCACTTTACTGCCTTACTTTAATCTGTTTGGGGTTAGCGTAGTTTGTCTCCTTCCACACAAGTGTTTTTTACTGTCATCACAATATCTTTATCAGCTCATAACCTATGGCTCTAAATGTGTCCTACTGGTGTTTCAAGTAACTAATATCGATAAGTAATAGTAGTAATTTATAGAAAACTGGCTTTGGCCAGCGGCTTCCCCCGCGGAAAATATTCCCGGGATAAAATGGTATCCTATGTGCTATGCCCGACTTAAAATCTCTCTCTGTGCCAAATTTTAGTCAGATCCGTCCAGCCGTTTGAGCGTGAAGAAGTAACAAACATACAAACACACATTCACAAACTTTCGCCTTTATAATATTACTAGCTTCTGCCAGCGGCTTCGCCCACGTGATTGTCAAAAATTATCCCAAGGGAACATATTCCCGGGTTAAATATGTGCTGTTCCAGACTATAATCTATCTCCGTGCCAAATTTCAACCAGATCTGTACAATAAAATACGATACAGTATAAGATACAGTATGATCCTTTTGACATTATAGAGGTCATATGAATGCTGCAGATTTTACAAGTCCTAGCGTAGCGTAACGAAGGTTGAGTGGGTGAAGCGAAATTCAGTGCCTGGCGACGACAAGCAAACATTAGGGTTATGTTTTTTGGAACAAAGTTTAGGGTAGGTGTAGGGTAGGTGTAGGGTAGGTGTAGGGTAGGTGTAGGGTAGGTGTAGGGTAGGTGTAAGGTAGGTGTAGGGTAGGTGTAGGGTAGGTGTAGGGTAGATGTAGGGTAGGTGTAGGGTAGGTGTAGGGTAGGTGTAGGGTAGGTGTAGGGTAGGTGTAGGGTAGGTGTAGGGTAGGTGTAGGGTAGGTGTAGGGTAGTATACAAGTCAAATACATCTGTCCCTTATTCGATATCAAATTGATACCGCTCTAAGAGCTTATGGTCACACCCATTTTTTTTTTTTGCTTCTAGAAATGCTCATGCATACTGCACTACCACGGGGAGATAGTGCAGTTATGTGGGACTCTAACCCACTAAAACTCCACAGTGTCCTCCTGTGCCGCTTATGGCGGGAACACGGGCACGCGTTAGCACTCACTGCGAACCCTGGCACACGGGTGCCAGACGACGACGACGACGACGTGTATGGCACCCTTGGTCCCAATGTTACGGGTCAAGGTCAATGGCCCCGTCACCTACCATTTTGCGGCCGCAGGGAATAGGGAGAGCGGCTAACGCTATAACGACACTCCTCCTCCCCTGCGGCCCCACCGCGTCCACCATCAGACGGTGGCGACTCCGTCTAGGCCGCGGAAGGTCGGGAGAGCGGCGCACCGCAATACCGGCACTCCTCTCCCGCCGCGGCCTCCAACCCTCAGCCGCGATATCGTATGGGACCTGGGAATCTCCATAAGACATCGCGGCCCGCCTCAGTTGCGATGTCGCCTGTTGCCAAGCGGCACCGCAACCTACTAGTTGGCCGCTACGTCGTCAGCTCAATCAGCAAAAGCCCTGACGAGCGGCCCCTCCTCGGGTTCCTCTTCGCTTCACCATGGGTGACCAAGCCACGGTTACTGAGCCCCCGCATTGACAATGCGGAAAGCCACCGAGGGGGATGGTCACCCCTCTGAAGTAACCCATCCACCTAGCCTTTTCCCAACTACATTGAGATCAGATTCCAGTCAAGCTGTATGCAGCTGAAATCAGTATTCGACATGGAGCGAATACTATTTGACTTCCACAATCCAATTACTGGGGTAACAAGTGACATTCCTTGGTAAGACTATTTAAACGGCACCTGTATTTGCCACTAAGATTCTACTTCATAAGCGACCCTTAGGGGAATGAATGGAGAAGGGTATCATCTATAGACCGACCGCTTAATTGAGACCATTATGAAGTATAGTTGTCAGCACGTAACTTGGCAAAGTTTTGGCGTAGCGTAACCATATAGAGCGAACGTGGATGCGACGAGGTAGGTCAGTCGATCTTTGTGTCAACTGACCAACAAATCGCGCGCTCGGAACAGTGCTAAATGTTCCCCGCGTCCCGTTTGGTAACCAATGAGACCTATAGCTGCGCGGTACGGAAGGGGTGTATTTATTTATTTATTAAAACTTCATGCAACATAAAAGTACATAGGCGGCTTTAGTAACGCCGTGGGTGAAGGTCCGAACCTGTCAGTCGATAGTTCGCTGATGGATGTCAACATTTCTTGCCACCTTTTTTTTTTTTGCGTGGAGAAATGCTCATGTATACTGCACTACCACGGGGAGATAGTGCAGTTATGTGGGACTCTAACCCACTAAAACTCCACGGTGTCCTCCTGTGCCGCTTATGGCAGGAACACGGGCACGCGTTAGCACTCACCGCGAACCCGCCGCGGCTGTCCGTCACCGGACCCTACTCGGGGGATTATCCCCCATCACCGGCGCACAAGAACACACTGTACGCCGTGGCCACCCCAGGGACCAAATTAGTACTTGGGTGCCAGACGACCCCGTGTATGGCACCCTTGGTCCCACTGTGACGGGTCAAGGTCAATGGCCCCGCCACCTACCATTTTGCGGCCGCAGGGGATAGGGAGAGCGGCTGACGCTATACCGACACTCCTCTCCCACGGTGGGGCTGCGTCCGCCATCAGACGGTGGCGACCCCGTCTAGGCCGCGGAAGGTAGGGAGAGCGGCGCACCGCAATACCGGCACTCCTTACCTACCTTAGGAACGGTCTTAGTTAAGCGGTCGGGCTATAGCAATGGACAACCTGAGGCCTCAGACACAATGTAATTCTACCAGCGACGACGATGGTCCAAATGTCAGAATGTAAGGGATTTACCACGTGACATTTCGATAGAGCTTGACCTATACATTTCTGACATTTCCTAATCGCTATGGCGATGCTGTTGTCGATAGAATGACACTTGTCTTTAGTCTCTGGTAACTGAAAAGCAGAAATTAGTAGAGTAAAGATCAGGGGCGGCCTTAACCGATGAGAGGCTCCGGGCGAGTGGCATATATTTGCGAGGTCCTTGTCTTTTTTGCAATGTATGTGATAAAGTGGTGATAGACGAGAATTGCAAAACTTGGCACTCATTATTATTAATACTTTACTATGAAATACTTTAACAACTTTATTTTGTTGTTATGAATACATTTTTGCAAAGTCTAAATTGTAAGCTTTTTCGGTGGTGGCCTGGTGGCGCGAGGCCCCTGCAAGAGCGGGGCCCGGCCCGCGATTACCCTGCTCGCCACCCCCTAAGGCCGCCACTGGTCAAGATAAAATAAAAACAAAAATATTGTTTAAATATCTTTAATCTTACATAACTAGACTTTTAAAGGGCAGGTGCAGGCTAATTTTAGTAACTATCGACCTGTCTTATCCCTACACATTGTATCGCGGCCGTATTATTATTCAACTTGAATAAATAATTGCTAACATCTTCGTTGAATTAATAATATTTAAATGGATACTTATGCATTCGGTTTTGTACAATGTGTTGGTATTTAGCTGTATATTAAACATAGTGCTCAGTTAACAAGGACAGTAAGATGATGATGATAAATGCTTACTAAACAATGCATTTCTAACTGAACAGACAGCTGTGCTGCTGGGGAGTTTGTTGCGCCACTTCTTCTTCCCAGCAAACGCACTAGGAAGTGGTTAAGGGCGGGCGTTTTTGGGGGACTGTCTTATGTAATTTTGATGTTCGGAAAGTGCCTTTTGAATAAAATTGAGGTACTGGTCGAGTCTAGGCTCCAGAGCCTTGAACATCTGCGCTGAGTTGCCAGCCTATAGGTTTTTTATCGGTTATATTTCGGGGAGTGTGCGTTGGAATTGCATGAACTAATTCCTCCTAGCCCGTTCCTTCATCGGACTACAAGATTTACGGCGATGCGTCATAGGTACATGGTGGACATCTCACCCATACGCACCAAACGTTTTGGGTATACATTTATTATGTGTACAGCAAAGGAGTGGAATTTTCTGCCGGAGTCTGTATTTCCTGATAGCTACAACCTGAGAGTCTTTAAGTCGAGAGTGAATAGGTTTCTTCTAGGCAAGCGTACTTCCTCGTCAACCACATCGTCGGTCACCATCAGGTGAGATAGTGGTCAGTTGCAAGCCAATTAATAATAATTTAAAAAAAAACCGGTTTCATCCCCGCCTCCGAAACTTCAAATTCTTCATACAGGGGTTCTCGTATGAAGAATATTAAGTCGAGTATTTTTCAAAATTTATTTTCCCTGTAAACCTGTCAAGTTTTGGCATTCAAGTAGCGCTTGACACGTTCTTAGCTCTTAAATATTCCTACAATTCAGATTTTTTACTGAAAGACAAAACTATGTTTAACCGGTGGACGTCTTTTAGCTAAAATTTGAGTTATTTTGAAAAGTCTTAATGGTTTAGTCCGAGCTCTCACTTTTATTTAACTTTTGGTTTTGGATTTAATCAAACTCTCGATTTTAGATCAATCATTTCATAATCCATTACAAGAATTACATACAAACTCTTATACCGTATAGTAGTGGTAGTGTTAGGGACTCCTGTTGCCGCACTTAGACTCCCATTTGGTTCGTTGTGCGTGGGGGCACTGGTTAACAAAGCTAGCCTTGCTCCGTCCAAAAGCACAGAAGCTTCCTGGGGGCTTCACAGGGAGCGACCTCACTGTTCCAATGATTTCTTCGCGTTGAGATGCCACACGGCCTCTCATTAAAACCGTGACAACTTCACAAATTGACGACTTTTTAGTCGCATTATCAAACGTTTGTCCAAGTCCTTAAGTAAACGGTTTATTTAACATTTTGATTGTTTAATTAAGATTGTGTTCAAGCCACAGTCGTGACTATTACATTACTAGTACAATATCTGACTTATGAATACATTATTTCGCCGGTTTATTAGATTTTAATAATACTAACATACCAAGAGTTATTTTTATTACGTATTCAACTAAAATCACTTTGAAGATAAGACGCGATTGCAATATGATTTGCAAAGTGCCTTTAGGAAGTGTTCATTTTTGACTTTTTGTTACTGTGATTAGTCGCCAACGACTTTGAGGGAACAAAACGCGCAGCGTTTCACACCCGCGCGACCCAAAATTCAGTAGTTTTTGGTATTTTCTTTATTATTCTATGACTTAGAGCTAAAAGAGGAGCTCATGGCTAAATAATAACAGCCGCACAGTTCGATCATCAAGGTTAAGCAACGCTTGACGAGGTCGGTCCGTGGATGGGTGACCATTTCAACATACCGAGTTTCCTCCGTGCCTCGGAAAGCACGTTAAGCCGTTGGTCCCGGCTGTCATTTGAAGATCTTTGACAGTCGTTACGAGTAGTCAGAAGCTTGAGATCTGACGCCAGTCTTGCCAAGGGGTACCGTGATACCCAGTTACTGGGTTGTGGAGATCAGATAGGCAGTCGCTCCACGTAAAACACTGGTACTTAGCTGAATCCGGTAAGACTGGAAGCCGACCCCAATATAGTTGGGAAAAGGCTAGGCAGATGATGATGATTCTATGACTTAAAAAAAGCCTTACATCAAAATGTAGACAGTTAAATTGTGAGACGATGTCAATTTTTATTAAAATACGCCCGGCAGTTTTGGTGCGATTGTCGATTTTTTGTCCGTGTTAGCCATAATTTTACAAATTAATTACACTATATTATACGAATAAAAGTAATTTTTTTTCTGAGATCATGTTATTAAAAAAATGGTCTAATGTAACATACATTTTCTCCAAAAACTTACGACAAGCCGTTTAGACGTAATTCTCATTTTAAAATAAGCTGCTCAGGGGTATCTGTGCCTCAAAAGTAATTAGTGATTACACCATCATCATTCTCTTGCCCTTTTACCAATTTATTCAGGGTTGGCGCACCAACTTTCATACTTTTTGTCCTTTTCCTTTTAGGGCCCTATTACTAAGACTGCGCAGTCCGTCTGTCTGTCTGTCCGTCTGTCACCAGGCTGTATCTCATGAACCGTGATAGCTAGACAGTTGAAATTTTCACCGATGATGTATTTATATTGTCGCTATAACAACAAAAACTACCATACAAGTTACAACAAACGTGATTTTTTTGCGCGAGTCCGACTCGCACTTAGCCGGTCTTTTAGTACTTTCCCTCTTTCTAAACAAAGGAAGTTATCATTTCGACACGTATTTAGGTAATGATGTTGGAATTGCAAGAAGAAAACGTGTTGCGCCGACCCCAAGTAACATGGGACAAGGGCAGGAAGATGATGATGATGTTGGAATTGCACAATATTCATATATGTTGCTCTATATGGGCTTCATAACATGTGTGCCAAATTTCATAAGTGTATGTATATGTGTATGTTTGTCCACGCATATCTTTGAAACTAGTAATCGGATCGTGTTGAATCAACTTAGGGAAAAGTACAAGTTTCATTAAAATCGGTTCAGCAGTATTCAAGATTTCCATATCATTAAAAATAAAACTTTTTCACAAAAAGTAAACCGACTTTCAAAGCAAAACACACAAAAATAACTTGCAGTTCGGCAGTTGCTGTCGCAAAACGCCAAAAAATAAGATGTACCAAAGACATCCACGTGGATACACTTTAATATTTATGTACATTTATTCTTGTTATTCATTTATTGTGAATAATGTTTGGAAGTGGACACACATTGGAACAATAAAATTAACCAAAATCGTTTAGCAAATTTTTATCAACATTCCATTCTATTTGAACTCTCAAAATAAACAAATCCCCTACTTAATAAAAACAAACTTTACATCAATTAAAGCAATGTTTTCTCAAGAAAAAAATTATCAACATTATGTCTGAGTATCCTATAATGACACCATTCAATCTAAGTAGGTCGTTCCACCCCATAGGGTACTGACCCTATGTCTAACAGGACTATGGTTTTTTGGACGATAGGACGGACAGGACCATTTTTTATCGGCCGCCCTACGAATGATTTTACTTATATAAGTACCGTTAAGGTCAGGTGCACGAGGGAGTAGGCGCTCGAGATTTATCCGACGATAGATCTTGGGCTATTGGAGAAGGATGTAGGAAATATTATGGCAGAGGAAGTCTATTGATTCGGTTTTTAAAATATTATTATCTTAGTTACTTTTATTTTTCGTAAGGTGTGATTTTTTCTTTTTCATTTGTATTAAAACATACCTATTAATTTTGTTGCAAGGAATGACGCGCGGTAAAAGGGTACTATGTTAGGAAGATAAATCCACTTTTAAATGCAGTTTACTTAATATTTCTTTCAGCCAAGAAAGTAATGATTCACGTCTGTTTTAATTTAAAAAAACCAGTAAACGAGAAATTTTACTGCCATTACCTTCTTTGACAAAAAGGAAGCAACACAAATTCACAAATCACGTAAATAAGGAAGTTTTTCACGCCACAAGTGACATGAGATCCGCAGAAACAGCTCAAGAAATTAACAGCTCATAATTTTAAATTAGTGAACTTACGGTTCAAAAGGTGAAGTTCGATACTTTTGACCCTCAACGATCTTAAAACAAGTTTATACATAAGTTTCTTTTAAATTGTTTACATACTGTATATGGTAAATATGTGATTTAATGTCAGTACGGGTGAATGTCGTTGTCAATAAAACAGGTGTCGTTTGACCTTTAATTGTTGTTCAAAATGTTTAATCCAGACATTGTTATCTTGTAAGTATTAAATACACGATTCGATATTCATCAGGCATCAGTTTTTATTGAGCTATTATAAGTGTAAAGTACAAGCTGGTCTAGAGAGCTGCAATTTGTGTAAATGACAGCTGTATTCATACAAAGTATTGTATTTTGTAAAGTGTTTATGTGAGATAAATTATGTCATCTTATCCATCATCTTATGTTTTAATTTGTGATTTATATTACTCATGTTTTATTTTGTGTTTTGTATTGACCGTGTATAGATTTGATATCTGAAATAAATGTATTAATAACTATTGCAATTCTATTGAGGTTCCGTATACTCTATTCGCCGTCATCTTAAAATAGTTACTCATTTTAGCTCATCAAACCATTTTCTAATCAGTATTTAACTAGGATAACATATTGAAACCATAACAATACATTATAGTATATCATTTAAAATTTAAAAAAATATTATAAAAATTGCTACGAGAAACCGCTACGATATTCCGTAGCACTTCAACCTTATTAATTCGCAATCAAAGTACCAGGCTCGCACGACATAGAGGAGCATCTAACGATCACAATCAATAGCACAGTTATCGTGAGTTGGACAAATCCTACGGTCGCGCGTGTATAGCTGGGAAGACGCCCTTCCGCATTCCGAGCGGCCGGCGACCTACTGCGCCAGTGGCCAAGTATCCCTGATCCTGCCGCGGGTTGCGCTAGCGCATATCGATGTATCGATACTTCGATAGTCGATGTTTATAACTTTAGTTCGTTGCGGTGTTTTAGAGAGAAGATAAAATGCGTCGAAGGACCAGAAACGTAGTAGATTAATTTATTGAAAACGGAGCATACTTATTCGATGCGCTAAGTAATTTCAAATTTGGGATAATTTTGAAAATTTTGTTAATGTTAAATGATATTGTATTTTATGCTGATAAATCTTTTAAATTTCATTCGAAAGTATGTTATTCAAATCACGTGAGTATGAATTTAAAATGTATAGTAATTAATCAACACATTTTTTATTGTTCTCATTGAAATGTGCAATTTGCATAGCAAATATCAATGAGGTCATACAGTTATTCGAACTGTTTTTATCCGTCATTGTCTTTCTAAAATCTGTCGGCCTTGGCTTTAACTTTTCTTACGAGTCTCAAACTCAAATTATCGATACAGCAAGCAGCTAGCACATCACTAGAGCTCTGTTTAACGGGTCCCAACCCTACATAGTCGGCTAGCTTACATGGATACCGCTAAACGATGCATCAAAAGGTTAGTACTTCGGTAATAGCTTATTATAGTCGCTCGCGCTCCTATCTCGTAAGTGGTCGCGATTATACCGTGGCTGGTTTGGAATTTAGGACTAACGGTTGGCTTTATCGCTCTCCTATGATTTATAGGCTCCTGGTAACGTTACTTATTTATATTTGTCTGGTCTTCGTATTGAGGAGCCTATCTGTTGATTGTCTGTCACTTTTTTTGCTCCTACGGCACTTACTTTGTGTCTTGGTAGTGATTACACAATGTAAATTCTCAGTGTAAGGATTATTTAATTGAAGGTTTGTCTTGTGGAGGTTCTTTCTTGTTTCTTTGGTTTTCAATGTTATCATTGCATACTAACAAGAACTTTTTATCTAAATGTTAATACTAACTATCAAAAATATTAGTTTCATGACCGTTTGTTTGCTCAGAAGCTAATAGACTAATATTTTTGTTTTATTTTCATTGATTTTTCTGTTGTTTACTAAGATATACTGGCACTCCAAATGGCTTTATACATTTACAAACTATCGTCAGAAATAGTATGATGATTTTTTTAAGGCTAGAATCTACTTAGTAATTTCAGGTGTAAGTAGACCTTAGTGTTTTTTTAGTCTAAATTCATCTAAAACTTTGTTGTTCTTATTACATTTTCGTTCATTACTTTTCTTTTGACTGTCAGATCTGTTTTAATGAAAGTTGATATTGTTTTATGATAGTGTATTAAGTGCATTGGGTGCAATTACACGTATACTTGACATTTGCAGTATTATTTGTCATCAGGAGGGTCGCCATGAACTCTCATTACGTCAGTTTGAATGCTGTTACTTACCTGCTCAGCGAGTTGGTAATGTAATACGGTCCCTATACCTTATCGACAGCCATTGGTTAATTTTGGTTTTGGTTAACTATTTATGTAATTTTCATCTCGTTTATATCATGGCTTTGATAGTGCAGTGTTTGTTCTTGAAACAGCATAAAAGTATTTACCTATTCATTTATTTACCTATAAAAATATTCTATAGTGGGCATGCAGTTTGTCTTTTCCATAGAATTCTTCTTAATAGGTGTAAAATTATGTTCTGAATGTAGGAATTTATAAAAAATATACATCTGAAGATCTTCTGATGAAATTCCATATTCAATGTGAGCTTAGGTAGTAAGTTTGTCCAAGACGTTTTTATTGTGTAGCCACTGGGCACACCAAATAATAGTCTACAGGTGCTTTTATACTTTTATTATAATCTTTTTTTTTGTGTCTAATAAATAATTAAAAATTATACCATAAAAAGAGGCTGCGAATTTCGTAAGCTTGTTTATGTATAAGTGGAGGGAAATCTCAGAACTTCTGCAAGTATTTGAAAAAATATTTCATGATTAAAAGTTCATTATGCCTGACACGGTACACATATAAATATATTATGTAAATATAACCAAGTCAAAAGCAGACCGCTAGCTCGCTTTTATTAGATCAAGCCTAATTCCCCTTCAAAATCAGACAGCGGTCAAAACGGTCTACAATTTGCCTATCATGAGTCAAACCATACGTCAATCCTTCCAACGGAGTACCGTTAGTAATTAGTGCTAGTAAAAAGGCCAGCGAAGACTCAACTAATGACCTGTTGTCGTAGGTCCCATTCATATCTCTAGCGTTATCATTGAATATTGTTTGTCTAACAAACAATATTCAATAATAAGGTGCGAAATTCTTTGGTTAGGTATTGATGATGTATCATTCGATAGTTTGTTTTATATTGTGATGTTAATGTTATGATATATTATTTACATTTTATTATGTTTGGGTAAATTATTTACAGTAGCTTGGGTTTGCTACTAAGTATTTCTATGGTCATCTTCTAAATTGGTTAATGTTGCTTCTTAATTTACTTTTGAACTCTTACTGAACAATATATTATGTCTAAAAGTCTTTGTTTTGTAATTTCTCTTATAATTTTGATCCTTGTGAACTTTAGTCTTTCTTAGTCTTCATTTCATCACTGTATTGATTGCAATGTGGCTATTGATTTCCCGGAGTTCCCGAAATTATTTCATGTAATAACTCTCAGTCTGCCTAGCCTTATGCCAACTATGCTGTTATCGGCTTCCAGTCTAACTGGATGCAGCTGATTATCAGTATTTCATATAGGGCTTTTGCCTATCTGACCTCCAATTCAGTAACTGGGCAACACGATATCCCTTGGGTAAGTCATGTGGTCTTATTTCAGAAGAAAATCTTATTTCTGATTTTTACAAAAAATTGCTTATGATGCAAACCCATTTTTAACTATTATGGATTCCTTTTGTAGTTCGCCCGCGTCACTTGTGGCTATCGATACGTGCTATGCAATTTTTAAATCTACCTGTACCCCAAGTTTCAACAAAACTATTACACAATTGAATGTATTTTAACAATGTTTTGTATTTGCGAATATATGTGGCGGTGTGCCGATTGTTTTGTGTTTTTGTGCATTCATCCTTATAATAGTATCGTTATCTGTTTTGCGGATTTTTTTACTATTGTTTGGTGTTACGTTGAGATGGCAGGCGTCTTTTTCTGTGTGGTCATCATTATTAGGTGTATCTGGTCGAAATGTTACGTTCTGGAGGTCTTTGCTAGTTTTATGCCTGCCTTATTTAGGTATTTCTTTATACGTGGGTACCAAGTAAATTAAAACACAATTTCAAAATAATATAAACATCTTTATTATCCCCTATATTATGCCTTTACTTTCGCTTACATTCATATAAATTCAAATATACTAGGGTGGGACTTTCTGGGCCTTTTTACCGAAAGAAGGACGAAAGAGGTTAAATTCATTAATTTTAATAATTCAGTCTTTTTTGGCAACACTGAATTTTTAAAAGTAGCCACTTAAATTTAACGCAGTCTTATCTACTTTATCTACATAATAATAGAATATACTAATATTTAGACAGAATTATAAGTAAAAATCTAAGGGGCTAACGAGGAGCACTGGTAAAGCGTTGCAAATTTATTTACATTTTCTCAAGCGGAAGGTATATTATGGTAACTCGAATTGTGTTGGAAGTTACGTATTTAAGGAGCCGAATTACTAAACTAAGAACTTAGAACTAATAATTTTTTTACATATAATTTGCGGTAAATTTTTGAAGGTTTCTCTAAATAATATACAGTCAGGGTGAAGAAAACCATTCAAAATCCCTTTGCCTCTTTTTGCTTGTCATTTCAATTTTCTTAACCTAGCTCTTAAAGATGTTACTTTATTGACACAAAAAAGAATACAACTAGAAATGGAAAATACATTTATGCGAACAAAATAACATCGTCTTATGTTAAAGTTATAATAATTTATATAAAAATAAAAATGCATGAAGGATATGTGCAATTCCTTGAGAAATATATCAGTCGCATAACACCTTATTCACTACTGAGTATTTATGATAATGAAGTACATAGAAATAACGAATATGGAGTTGGATGATGATGACGATGGTGATGATGACATTGATGACGAGAGTGATGAAGATGATGTGTATCTGAAGGCCGATGTAGTCGCAGCAACATCTGGAAAAGAAGAAAAGAAAACGTTAATATAAATTGGCGAGGGGAAAGGCAATCACACAACACAATCTATACTATACCAATATTATAAAGAGGACAGATTTTTTTGTTTGTTTGTACCGAATAGGCTCCGAAACTACTGGACCGATTTAAAAAATCTTTCACTATTAGAAAGCTACAGTATTCCTGAGTGACATATGCTATTTTTTAATCCCGAAAACGGATCCTGTGGGGTGGTCTACGGGAGCGAAGCCGAAGCGCTAGATTTTTCATAAAATTTAGATAGAGTTGGTCAAAACAAAACGCTTGAGCTGCGAGCTACGATTTTAGGATTTTCGTCTTCAAGATATTATTATGATCTTTATACTTGGATAGATAATTGCTATATTCGCAATAATAATCGATACGTAGCGTTGTTTTTGTTTAATAAAAAGCGTAAATAATATAAGCTTCGCGACTTATATCTTCCACACGTAACAACCCTTTTTAGAATTAAATAGAGTGCTTAAGTATTAGAATTATTAGGTGCACAGTAATGGTGGTTAGACATCCAACGATGCTTTGCCCGTGTTGCACATTAACTGTACGTTTCCTGTGTTGAATCTTATATAATACCGGCTATACCTGAGTTCATTTTTTTCTGCGGATTACATTAGTTTTCACGAAGTTTAATTCAAGTGTACGCACAGTTCACTTTTGCCTTTCAATTTGGTTGAAGGAATCAAATTGATATGTGTACTGTAATTAAATAGAGTAATTCAATGTTGGCCATATATTGTGTGTCGTATATAATTATGGCTCAGTAGATTTCGAACCAATGCAGTGTTTTGCTTGAACACTGTTCTGCCTTTCCCTTAGATAAATACATGTATGACGTTACGTTTTATGCTGAGTTCTATAAAAACACATTGTCACGCCTATGGTCTTAACAAAGACGTTGGATCTTGTGGTTTGTTTTCTAGGTTTTTGCAGTTCATAATTTTTCATTCCTATACATAAATGTGGTTGCCTGTTTTCGTCCCTGTCTCTATAAATCTATTTTTTATCTCTTCCATCTTAATCAGTCTCTATTTACGCTCTTTGCATTATGGTCCGACTTTGACACACTGAATGACTACATCCCGTGCATTGTGCCTTAAACAAATACCCGTTGTAAATTAATATTGTCTAAACTGGACATGGTCCATGTGACCCAACGTCAGGTGGTCAACACGCCACTTGCATTTTTTTAATATTTTTAATATACTCTAGTTATCAGTGTTTTGATAGTATTCTTTTCATAAGTTCTTTAAAAATATGTAGGTATGAAGCGTAATCCAGAAGTTTAAGTGCTGTTCAATTTATACTTTTATTTTGTTCAATGTCACCGTCCATCCTAATATGTTTTATAAATTTGATTTAAGTAGTTATATTAATTTTCTTTTGAAATTATTTTCATTCATATCAAAATTCATAAAACGAAAAAAGTAGGCAACTACTTATTTTCAGACGTGCTTACTTTCAACTAAAAAGCCAACTAACCGAGTGGAAGTAATAGTCTTAAGTTTCAAGACTTTAAAAAACTCAAAGATGCTGTCTGTCACCAATCTAACACAATATAAGGGACAATGGGCGGTGTGTTCTTTGACATCCATAACACAATTGAACAATAATCATAAAAAGATTTTTTGGACGACATTTGCGACCACCTAGCTCATCCCAAAACTATTGCGCATACATTTATTTTAAGGTCGCTCTGAACGTTTTTAGATTTTTTTTTCGCAAAAGCAAACGCATTTTTTAAGAATCCGCAATGCAAAAAGTGGTCCATTGTTTTCTACAGCATCTTACATCTATTTGCGCAAGTTAATTGTTGCCCATTGGTTTCTGTTCTTTGTTACTTATAATGTTTTAGTGTTCGGCTAGCTTTTGTCAAACCTCAAACGGCTTTGAAATAATACACTCTTGCGCAGGTTTTCAATAAAAACCTAGCAGATCAGTCTTATATGAACTTTAATTTTACAAGTGCGTGGCTTTACTCTCAACTTAAACGATCAAAAGCGCCTACCAACTGCCGCGTCATTAACGTAAACATTTAAACGCTTGTTCTGCAGCTCAAATAAAATATGAAATATATCTATGACCGCGCGATATTTATGAGTGTTTGAGATACACAATTCAATAGCTATAAAACTTTCGAAATCATAATCAATAGGATGCGCTATGGAAACAATCCTATTAGTCTTCATTTTTCTCACAATTGCTACACATTCTGGAAACAAAGGATCTAGTTTTTCACGCGACGCATCCAATTACAATTTACTGATAAAGACACTAATTATAATAGAAGACTAGTGCGTGTCCCGCTCATGCCCTAGGGCAAAAAACTAGCCAATATTTGCCGCCAGTTGCCCCAGTGTGCACCAGCTGACCGGCACACTGGTCATCCTTGGCTGGGGCAGGCTCCATGCACCTGTCATTGTTCAATTAAACCTGGCGACATTGCCTTAAATAATTCCACAAATTGCATGCTAGCACACAACGCATAACGAAGCATTTTTATTTAAAAAAATACCATTCTTTCTCTGTCTTGTCTGTTCATAAATTTTGTAATTTGGCGCTAGTCGATAACAGATGGCGTTGCGCGACATGGTGCTCTTTTTAGTATTCAGTTTCAGTTTACTTAATCTACTGACGTTTTTTCACAATTAAATATTACTCATCTCATCTCATTAAAACTAAGTATGGAATCGATTAAGGTTCTTGAATTGCGATCGTCATCTCGTGACCGCTTGGATCGTCAACTAGAACACTTTGTACCAGGCTTGCAGAGACTATGAAGAGTTTGTATGTTACGTCGCGCCGCGTCGCGTAGTTACGTACTGGCAACGCCTTCTTAGCAGTTCTGATTACCGAGTATAAGTGTAAGTCATATGAAAGGACTTGCAGGTTTGGTCGACCTGCCAAGAATGGGACACTGGGATTTTTCTTATAACCCAAATTAATATTAATTAACTAAAAAAAATTTTTGATCAGTAATATTCGTTTCTGTGAGAACTCCTGTTTCACTAACTAATTCCAACGCGAATGTTTCAAAAATATTGCCAAGGTACTTAATTTTCTTAATCCTTATCTAAAAAAAGAACACGGAAGCTAAAATGCCTTCCTTTATTGTAAGATCAAGAAAAGCGAGTTATCTTCAGCTTATTACGGGGAGACGAGGTACCAGGCTCGCAGAGATTGCGGGAGGCCAACTTGTGACGTACGTTGTAGTTTCAATGTTGTAGCTATATACACAGACGTAGGTACGTGAGCAATGTTGGAGGTGTGCGTGAGCGCGTGTAGGCGCGTCACAATCACAGCGACAATGACGACATTTTGACGTATTTTTCTATTTTCATCAAAATAAATGTCGTTCTTTTCTTTGGAAGAAATCGGATAGTAAACATTTATAATTTCAGCTAAACAAAAAATTCAGCACAGGTATTATGTCATTTATTTTAAGAAAATGCCTAATTTAAAGCTATGAATTTAAAAATCCGGGCAATGCGTCAAGACGAGGCGCAAAGCGACTTTTTTCTAATTCGTAAGGTTGACGCTCTCATGTTCACACGGGGGCAAGCCTTCACACGTTCGTGTTCGTTGCCTCTACGAACTGCCTATGCGGAAACACAACTTTGCTATTAACACGCGTTCCTTTACTATGAGATACTGCCACTTAAGCACATACATACATACAAGTATACGTACGAGGAAAGCGTTTTCACTACAACACACAGGCATCCGTCCAAATACAAGCAGAATGAGAGCATGCCGTGTACGCATGTAGATTTACACTTGTGTACGATTTTCCACATGTGAAAGTTGCGTTCATGTTGTATTTTCAGATTCGTTCGTGAGCAGTTTCTATGTTTCGGGTACCAGGGCAGCAGAAGTTCTGAGGAGTCATTCACTCACACGTGTTTGCTTATCTACTGATGTGTGCGTTATCTAAACAGCGCTCTTATCTAATAGACACGACAAACACATCTATTGGTGTTTTGATTAGAATTTAAATTTAAAAATGATTGGGAATTTTGTGGTACGATTACGTTATTGTTTCGGAATAGCATGTTAGGCGGTGTTGATAAGGTGGATGCACCTCTAGAGTTGATTGAACGCCTGCGATCTCATCATATCCTAGTATATTGGCGTTCATTGCAGTCGTGTCAATGACTTGATCGATGACGAATCCATCAGTAGCAACGTCAGAAAAAATATACGAGAAAAGCTATCTTCAGTAAATTAAAATGATCATCTACAATTTTATCTTATAATGGATCTACAATGTAGACACTGGGTGACATTGGATGAATAATAATGAATGTCTAATCTTGTATTAATTTATTATTTTGGACGGCAAATTGTTGTAGCTCATATTTATTATACGCTGAAGTTACTTTTGTATTTTTATATTATGGAAATTATTAAACACGACGCACGTGGCCATTGCGTGAATCGATTGAATACATTCTATTGTGAAACATACACGAATACCGCGTGGAAAACACATTTAAATTATACCCAGGATAAAATAAATGTGCAATGTGTAAAATACCTTTGAATATTCATCATTGTGATAAAGACTATGCGCAGTAGATTTTTTATGGACAGGAATTTATAAAAAACCTTGAACCAAGAAGAAACAAAATTTATTGGGAATATAGAGCGCGCACACGAAAATAATTGCAATAAAAAAGGTAAAAACAGAGCGACCAATTAAATAAAAGTGCAGTTCAAATCGATCAGCGTAAAAAGGAACGTTCACGCGGATATTACGGCAAGCGATACGTTATGCAAACTCTGATGCAAGCCGCCTTGTATTGTAACAAGTAAAGTTGCAGATAAAATATTTAATTTTAGGTGTCTGTGGCCAATATTTGACCCACTGACTGCATTTACTGACCGCGCGTTTGATGTACATTTGGCACGAGTGCGGTAAATGTCAAATTATAAAGTTAAATTTGTTCCAACTATTTGTGAATTCATTAATTCTGTTAGCAACTTCATTCGCACTTTATTTTAATAGTCTACTTCCAAATGCAAAAATAATGATAAAATTTTAAATAGACGCTGTTCTTTTTGAATATAAAGCAAAAAAAAGATTAATAATAAATTTTAAATGAACTAGAAACAGATATAGAAAACAAAGTTTCAAATTTAAAGATTGTAATGACAGGTTACAGAGATATCGCGTGCAAATATGAAAAGAAAACTTTATGTAAGGAAGATAAGCGAGTAAACAATGCGGTTTTTTAATTTTCAGATAAGCATAGATTATTAACTGTTGAAATAAATCAGCGTGCCATTGCAACATTATATGTTTCGAATAAACCAGTAGCAAATATTTACAGGTTAAATTAGTGCCTTTAAAAATGTCGAACGATCGAAATTGCACATGATAGCACAAGCATTCGAGGTCACTCAGTTGTGAAATTATTTTACATTTTATTTCATACAGTTCCGATAAACCTTTTGATATTTAAGATGGTTTAAGTGAAAGGATTTTATTTGATTTAAGTCGCTAATAAGTAGAGGAAACCGACAAAAATGTGGCACAATCTATGCAAATAGCACTCAAGGTTACATTCTTTTCTTTAGTGTTTGCAAAAAATCTGCGAGACCTAGCAACATACCTGAATATTTAGTAACAGGTTGAAAGGTTAAAGCTTATAAATGAATGATTTGAAATTAATTTGCATCTTTTGTATCGAACAAAATGTTCTTCAAATAAGGAAGCTGTAGAACTCAATGCATTTATTGTTGGATCGCCATATATTTTTCTTTCAATACCATGGATTCTAAAATCTTATATTAAAATAAAAAGCCCAATCAAGCCCAAAAGCTCAGAATTCATTGATAACTAATTAAGCGACGTGGATATCTATCCACAATATATATTTTATTTTTGTAATGTTTGGTCAAAGATGTGTTCAAACAAATAGGAACTGGTTCCTTATAAGTTTATTGACTCCACAAAACTACCATACATTCCGTGTCTCATATTTTTTGATAGAAAATTAAAAACATTGGGTGATTGTACGTGTTTTTTTTCCTTTGCCTCCTTGTGGTTACGTCATGATGTGACTTTGTATTCATTGGATGCTTCTAGATATTTCTAGAGTTTAGGTAATGATTGTCATGTTAGCTAACTTTTGGGAATTACGTTTGCTGTTCCTAACATCGTTTTTTTTCATATTTGTTTTTAGTAGTGAAGAGTCTACTAAATCCTTGTTCTCACTCATTTAATAAGTGTTCAACCTCTCTAAGAGTCCTTGAAGCAAATAAGCAGACACCCATTGGTGTTAATAATTAAGAAATAAACTCGTAATCGATACTTTTTACGATAAACTGCACATCAATTTGAATCAGCAAACATCCAGTCATAACTTCGATCTGACATAAAACTATTGTAGACATATTCAAATGAGCCTTTCAAGCAATTTATCTTACGTGTGCATAGGCAATAATAGCATCGAGACTATATTATTAATGCAAGTAATTTGGCATGTCCCTAAATAATGATTTTATACTTGCATAAACAAGACGACACCTGCTGTATCGTCCAGCGTGGCTTGGCACTGCCCACTTAATTATTTAAACATAAAACCTTTAATTAGACCTACCAGCTGCCATTCGGCCTTGTACTGCACCTTTGTAACGCGACAAGCAGTATTTTGCATCGCAAAAAGTATACATTTTTAACTTCAATTCACGGGCTGTTTTTACTTGTTGCAGAAAAAAAATGCGATCCCGCGATGTTCTTTGTTGATATTTTAAGAATCGATAACATTATTGATCTAATTTGCATGTTAAACGGAATAATAGGTTGATGTGCGTCCATTATTACATCTGCTTTAGTAGTCTGATATACATTAGCTCCTGTGCGTGTTTATTCTTTCGTGTCTATTATGTCTGCAGAGACACCTGTATGTCAAACTGCATGTTTCATCTGCTTTTAGGACACATGGTTTGCATTTAGACTAGAATTAAAATCTATTTTTGTCGTGGATGGAGTATAGTTCTACTTTGTAATTTAGAACTGCATTGTGCCTGTTTAGGCTTCATAGCATGGTTCTAATATACAGAGTAGTGTAGGAAAACCGATTATGTATTGACTGATCAAAGTTTTAAAATGTTGTCGAAATTTTGCGTTACATGCACGTCATTGTGTTAAAGTAAAACATTATCTCTCTTTTGTTATAAACGCAGCTTGAAGCAAATAACTTACAATCAGTACTTTTAAACCACAAATTAACCTCGACGCCCGATTATTTATTTAAAAGTTCAAAACGTAAACCGGTCGTACATTTTAACCCTACAATTTGCGTACTAAAATGTTGTTTGAGAGTTTTTCAAATAATGCATTTTATTGCGTCACAACGAACGTTGCAAATTCCTGAGTTGCTGTCGTAACATTGATTGTTAAGTATGTGTGTCGCACTTGATTTCATATTTTTACATAATGTTGTGAAGTCTGTAGCAAATATCTGAGGCAAGTGCTTAAAACTGAAATTAATTTTTACCCAAGTGCGTAAGGTTTCAAGAACTGATTGGGTCGGCTCATGCGACTTTGTGAAACAACTAATTCCCTGTTCGATGACCGCAATTTATGGTCACGTAATGTCAGTAAAGGACGCGCAATAAATAGTCTATGGACGGCCACATATCATCGCATAATAATGTTATTTTCATCATCCACCAAAATCGTGTACCTAGGCATATTTTTTTGTATATGTCGGATTATCTAAACACAAACCAACTTTTTAGGAAACTTGTATCCGAGTCTTTAACCTGACCATATAACGTGTTTTATTACTCCTACTTGCCCTAAAAAGAGAAATAAAATATCTTTTTCCAACTCAAGTTTTATCACAATCAAATTACGCCACATTAAGTTACGACGCGACCAGTCTTGACTATATTAAGTTACCAAAATAGATGGCATGAGTTTAAATGGACTAACAAAGGAAGAAACCAACGTGCGGAGAATATTATGAGCAAAAAATATGGCTGACTAGGGTGGTAGTGACCTATGATGACGCAATGCCAAAAACAGGCCACACTGCAGCCGACAGAGGCTCGCTGCCGAAGAGGGGTCAAGGAGGTTCATCGCGGTATATTGCTCAATCTCGTACAGACATGTGCGATCCTAAATATCACGTACTCGTGAATCACCGTGACATCGCCGACGACCAATTAAAAAAATAAATCTGTTTCCAAATTCAAAGTTTCGAACGCGTTTACGTAATGACTCTTCCGTGGTGTTGCATTTGTCAAATATCTAGTTCAGTGTTGCAATTCTATAAAATCGATATATAAAATCTTGTTCGCGTATTAAATTGGTATCATAGTAAAGTAAAGCAACGAAATTTTTTGATGTCGTCGAGGCGCGTGGTGGAATCGTGTCCGCGTCTATTTTGAACTCCCGATCGGACGTTCGCCCGGTTGTTGAACTGGAATAATTCGGCAAACACAGGCACATTACGCGCTTGTTAATCTCACGATGTTATGATACGTGTTGGGCCGTGTGCCGATTATAAAATACTTTTCCGCGTACTCATCTATACACGGTATCTGAAGGTACTTTATTTCACCTCATGTTATCTATTATCTATGTCTTGAAGGAAGTCGATACTGAAACAATATTAACTGCAGATTCCTATCAGATAATTGAATATTGAAGTACCATTAAAGTTTAAAGCCTCGTTTTAAAAGTTACTTTTTAGATTCGCGAGGAATATGACACAATAATGATAATTAATTATAGCAACGATTACATTCGTGATACAAATGAGCGGTGTGTTGTGTTTACGCGAAGTGGACGCAAACATGCAGAGATGGGTCGCGCTGTGTGGGTGCGGCAAGCCCCAGTGTGGGTGTGTAGTCTCTGTGTGTGTACGTGGAAGCGCGCGATGAAATAAAATATGTCCGGTCAATGAACTCGGCGGTCGGTGCCATAAAAATCGCGATACTGGCCGAAATTCGGACAGAAAGCCGAATACTCAACTTTATAATTGATTTAAAAATATAAAGTTTATGGTAGCGTGTGGGTATAGCGCGTGTTCTAAATTCAAAATGATCTTGTTTCGGCGTCCAAAAAGTCTGAATATGGCGGCCGGGGAATAGGAAGGATTACAGCTGTGCAACGAACTTTAATATGCAGCGTGCGGTTGTCGTGTCCGCCACGGCGACAGCTGTCCGATTCGCTCTTTGTCTCAGCACCCATGACTGAATCCTAATTTTGACCAACCCTTAAAAACGGAGATGTCTGACAAATAAAACAGGACCATTCGAATTACGAATTAAAAATTTGACAGGTATCTCTCAAAAAAAGAAAAAGAAAAATATATTAAAAAAAAATACTCACTTGAATTGAATTTTAGTGTCGTCCGAAGTGAAACAGCATTTTGCAATTTTCTCTTCCAAACAGTGGTATTGTTTCTATGGGTGTTCATTTCCGGATTGCACGCGGCGCGCGAGTCAGCTGATTTCCATCCAATGACCTTGCGAACACGTCCTCCCTTCATTTTATTCATAGTATTTACAGGCGATGAGTTGTTTATCGTTCAGTGGACTCGTTCGGAGGTGAACCTTCTCTTTCTACAGGAGGAAGTCTCTCCCGGACTGGTGCCTGTTGATATCCTGCGTCTTCCGCAACACATCTTGTCTCATCGGAGTTGGGGGGGTTTAGTATATTTCCGTGGGGTCTAAACCGATCATTGTCACTTTAGTATTGCCCGGTAGGATCAAGTACTTTGGTGTCCATTTTTTCTTAAAAGATTCTAGGATTTGGATCATGGACAGCAAGATTGTAGAACTTGTAGAAGTTAGTACTGACCGGTGGGGTCCAGCGTGGTGTCCATGGTTGTTTTTTTAATAAAGTCCAGTTGGGTCCAGTGTGAGTATATCCATGTTAGCACAGTAAACACAACAGTTCGTTAGGTGCACGGTCGCGAGTAGTTCGGGCACTGGAGTGATCGCGCGTGCGTCGTGCCGGCCAATGAGACGAGCGCTGCGGCCGCGCGCTTATATGATAGAAGCGCGCTCTGCGGGTGACATCTGGTGGCGAGTGGACGAAACGTGGAAAAGTTTTTCCGAACGAGGATACATTGCACTTTGTAACCATTCTTGGGCTTGAGAATTTTCATTTCAGCAAAAAGAAAATTTTCTCAAAAATTGTGGAATAACTGACGTATCGTACAAAGAGTGAAGGTCGATGTAGTCTAAGCACTAAAAAGGTTGTTGAACTCGCCAGACATCGTATCTCTAATAAGTTTAACAGGTGGTCTTGTCCCCCGAACTAGATCAATGACTGCTTCGCAATGAAGGGTTATTGATCATGGTACGTAAACAGATTGGTATTGGCAGAATTGTTTATTAGCATAAATGGAAATTTTCGGAAAATTTTCGCCAAGTCACATGATTTGAAAAACATCGGGTAGAAACTAAGTAACCTGTTGTAGAGTAGATCTTTTGTTACAAATAAAAGAAAAAAAAATGCCAACGAATTTTGACCGATTGTAGAGAGTATTAAAATTTTCTATATGGTGAAAAATGTGATCACTGAATGTAATTTTTAGGGTTCCGTACCCAAAGGGTAAAAACGGGACCCTATTACTGAGACTCCGCGATCCGTCTGTCTGTCTGTCTGTCACCAGGCTGTATCTCATAAACCGTTATAGCTAGAGAGTTGAAATTTTCACAGATGATGTATTTCTGTTGCCGCTTTAAGGTTACACTAGTCTAAAATTCTTCCATACTAACGTAGTTTGGGGATTATTCCACTGTTTGACGATGTACGTTCAAAATAAAATGTGATATCAATTTGTCTCATCATTATCTAGCCCTGTATGGAAGCAAAAAAGTGAAAATAGAAAATATTTGGAAGTTATGAGCGTCGAAAGTTCCACATTTCGACACTAATTTTAACGCATTTTTGGGCGCAAATAAATACCATAAGAAGACGGAAAATTGCGAAACGGCCTCCATACAGGGATAGATTAGTAGTTCAACAATGCAAATAATTTTATTTTGAACATATAGATTTAGTAGTTTTTTCATGATATCTAGACAGCCAAAGGTCTGTTTATAAAATTTCGCGCGCCCGATTTCGTCCTAAATCATTATCCATTTCGCTACAAATTTGCAAAAGTGTGTATTCGTACGCGATCACAGCATCTATATCTTCCACACTTGTTGTCGGTTGATATAAAATGCATTTTAACCCCGCGCACAAAATAGTTCGTGCCGTCGACTAGTGTACCCTTAACAACAAATACTAAAAACAGAATAAAATAAATATTTAAGTGGGGCTCCCATACAACAAACGTGATTTATTTGCCGTTTTTTGCGTTAATGGTACGGAACCCTTCGTGCGCGAGTCCGACTCGCACTTGGCCGGTTTTTTTTTCTTTTCTTGACATGTTCGCGAGCTGCACAGCATGATTTTCTTCTTGTTTACGTCTTTTTAGTTCGCTTTTTAAGCAGTCGGGTTTTTTGGTTTTTGTAATTAACTTTTATTATTTATAACTTTTTAGTTATTTTTAGAATTAGGTAAATTTAAACATATAAGTGTAATATATTTTTGAAATCACCTCTTAAAACCCTATATTTTGAAAACCCACACGATGGGTTTGGAAGAAAAAAAAATTGGTGCCTCACAATATGGCGCCCAAAATCTGCAATTTTTTATTAATTAACCAATTTTAATGTAGCCAGTGACACTCGCAGGGTTAAGACGAATCGATTGACGTAAGAATCATCAAAATCGGTTAACGTGTTTGGTCTCTAGAACGCCACATAGGAACAAACATAGAACATTCATACATACATACATATATACATACTTACATACATACTTGCTTATCTCTGCCTGCCGTATTATGCGGGGAGAGTGCGATTGCCAGGAGCTCGTGGCGCAGTTGTTGAGGCTGTTCGTTCCTGTGGTGCCCAAACAACAGCTTAGACCGCGAAGTCACCGGCTTTTGGCCGTACCTTCGGCACGTACGGTGTCCCGAGCTAACTCGCCTCTAGTTCGGGCGCTCACAATGATAAATGCCCTTCTGACATCAGCACCGGAGTGTGACCTGTTTGCTGGGAGGTGGATAGATGTGTGTCGTGAATGTTTAAGTTTTTGTGAGAAGATGGATGAAAGTTAGATTAGTGAATAATTGTTTATGTATTCTTTGTACATTTTTTACTTCTGTTTGATATACTTATTTTTTTTTCCGTGATTTTTTTTCCGTTTTTGTATCTTTTTTTGTGTATGTTTTTTGGTATCGTGTTTTTTTTTGTTATAAATTAGTTTTTATTTGTTTACATTTAATTTTGCCTAATTCTTTTATGTTTCGTTTGTGTGTATTTTTTTTCTCTCATTGTATAACGCCTTAGGTGTGACCTGTAAAGTTATACATGTATAAGTACTTTTTCTTTTCTTTCCTTTTTTTTTATACTTAAATAAATAAATAAATACATAGACTGATAAACATATTACCCTCCTTCGGCAGTCGGGTAAAATCTACTGTGTTACGATAATAATAATACCATATTAATTTGCATATATGATTGGTTAGTTTTTTATTTAAATAAAAGTTGTTTTTATTTAATTGTGCTAGAGCTTAACAGCGCTGTTTTATTTTAAGAAAATATGTAATTACACTTCTGTTTCTATTTTCACCAGAATGGAAATTCACTGCTTAGAACGTTTGAACTTTCCCTTGTTTCAACAATTCTGTTTGTATTTTTACTAAAATGAGAATTCTTTGAATTTCTTTCTTTTATCTCTTCTTTGGCTAAAGACAAAGTGTCATTCCTTGAACGAGGACGATGAACGAAATGCCAAAATGTAAGGAATTGATCACTTGACATTTCGATCATCATCATCAACATCATATCAGCCGAAAGACGTCCACTGCTGGACATAGGGCTCCCTCAAGCGTCTCCACATTGACCGGTTCCGTGCGTCTCACAACCAGCGGATCCCCGCAACCTTCACCAGGTCACTGGTCCACCTGGTGGGAGGCCTTCCAACGCAACGTCTGCCGGTTCGCGGTCGCCACTCCAGAACCTTTCTGCCCCATCGGCCACCCGTTCTGCGAGCAATGTGCCCTGCCCACTGCCACTTAAGTTTGGCAATTCTTTGGGCTCCGACATTTCGATAGCGCCTGGCAATACATTTTGTAATTTGCAATCGCTATTGTGATGCTTTCGTTGACAGAATGTCACTTGTCTAAAGGCTCTGAACGGAAACTCACTTCGTTTACGTACGTTTGAACTTTCCCCTGTTGCAACAACTTTGTTTGCATTTTTTTTTAACAAAAACTCATTTCTTTGTACTTATTTCCTTTAGCTCTCCATAATTATTATTTTTCACTTAGCTCTAACCTTGGATGTGGTGTCTCATTGACGGAGACAATTGAACTAATAAATGGCATAAATGATTTGTTTTATAGTAATAACTGTCTGCTGTTTACATAATATTTCTTTATAATTAATTTTATCATTAAAATACCTGCCTAGCAACCAGTGGCTAGACGCTCTGAATATTTTAAATGAATACCAGTAAAACATGTAGAAATCGCAAAAACAATACAAAATAATTAAGGTAATAATAATATCACGATATAATTAAAGATATATTTAAAATCAAGGTCGAATAAATAAATTTATTCCTAATACTCAAAGATTGTTGATGCTATAATAAATTGAAGTTTACAGTTTAATCAGTTTATATTACCGTTTCTTACAGATATAATATTTATGAATATCTTTCTAACAGAGCGCATGCTTACTGTATTTTAGAGACAGAAATACTTGATTAAACTGTCAAAACCTCAACAAAAAAAAAGGAAAATAATGCGAATTAAGTAATTCAGGAAATAACAACTGTTGTATTTTTGCAAGGCATTTGATTAAGTCGATCACGTCACACATCACTTTTTCGTATGTAAAATAGCAAAAAAAGTAGATTTAAATTAACTAATCAAAAAAATTGAATCCACGATATAGTAAACGCTCAATCACTTATCTCTTATTAAGCATAATAGCTTAATCACTAGTAAAATTAGGCATACAACAGGGATCAATTCTAGGTCCCATATTGATTCTTTTGCTAAGATCCAGACCTTCTCACTGTCAGAGGATTTTATTGCTAACTTGCTTTTATTAGAGGCTTTTAATATATATATTTTTAATAATTGACTATTCAAAAACACTAGTATTAGTCAAGAATTAAGTCAACCGATGACGGCAGGTTACAAAAAAAGTATTTCTACAGCTAATACCAAATAATTACCTTTTAAAGCTGTCTGGTAATAAAAGGAACAGGTAAAATTAGATAATAGTAGACAAAATAACCTACACAATTTTGCGGTCAACAAATTGCGTCAGTACTTAATTAGAATTTATTAATTACGCTGTATGTGATCTTGACTCACACGCAAATTTTTGTTAAATATTCAATACTTTAGTTACAAACAAAGGCTTTGGAAGTGTCATGTCATTTCTATAGTGAGTATTATTAATAAGTTCATACATAGGGTTACATGAATGACTGACTGACTGATATGACTGAGACTGACCTTATTTTGACTCAAAAGGAGTTTTATATTCATTATTTATTATATTTCATCTGAATAAAAATACTATAGCTAATTGAGGTAGGTAATATTTTAGACATTATTTATCTATCTCAATAAAAAAATCAACAGTAATCTATAATAATTTTGGTTTATTCAACTTATTAGCGGCATACTAACTTATCAAATCCAACACCACACGTAAACAATCTTGTTTTTGTTTGAATTCGACGACTTTCTCCTGATGTTTTTCTTGATATTTAGACATCATGCGAAACAACATCGCCCGCAATCCACTTTTAATTGTTTTATCATTTTCACTTAATAAATGCTATTATCAAGACCACAACAAATCACCAAAAATTGATGTTGACATTAGTATAGCATTGCCTTATAAAAAGTTTGCAAATAATTCGAGTGTCTACTTTTGTTTGCCAGATTCTAAAAGTACCAACAGTTTTGTTAATTTCTAAGCATTTCAATTTACTTCTGAAGGTTTGCTATGAAGTCTATGGGCAAGCCAATTTCATACAAGCTAGAAACAAAGAAATCTTTTAGAAATAATCCTACAGTACCAATAAATGCCATTAAAAATGTTTTCAATATACGATGGTCGAAAAGATTGTCATTGTCCAATTTCAGATATCATGTTAATTTGAGATAATTTTCTTGTGTTTAAAAACATCACCCGTAACTGCGGGTCAAAACCAGGAATGCTTTGGGTGTTTAGCTAAGGAGTGGCCCCTACGGACATCTCCTTTACCTCCTTTCACTCCATCGTCGACTTTGTCTCTATCACCTATGACCTAGACTAGAGTCAAGATCAAACACATCACAAATAAAAAAATAAAAAAATCTACTGACATTTTTTTATCAGAGAAACAGAAGAATTTTTTTTTGATTGGGATATCTTCCAATGACTTTTGCCGCTCTGGGTGAAGCGGAAGGGCGTGTACCCACGCGTGTCCCTTCTGTTGCTTGTGCCAGGGCCGCGGTAACTCTCTTTCAAATTTAACCGCGACCTTTACCTACTGACCTAAACGTGATAAAGAATATCACCCCAAAGGTTAACAAATAAAATGTTTTTTTTTTTATTACAATTTTGATACAATCACTCAGGCGTGATTCATTTAGGTACATAAGAAAGAGCTCAACGCGCTACGCACTCAACAAAAAACTTTATGTTCGAAGATTTAAAGTTGAATATTGATTGTATTTTATAAGAAACTGAATTTTGGGGTTTCCCAACCAAGGAGGGGTTTTTTAAAAGTTAAGAACTTGCAATTGAGAACACAGTATGGTTTTATTTGCAAGTTCTTTGAAAAACGAATCCTTATGACCACAATGTTATAAAATAAAACGTATGGTTATAATGGAAGCTTTTTGTTGCCAGTACAGACGAGATTATATTGATAACATGACGCCAGTTTTTCTAAAAGAGATAGGCAGGGGTATTTTTTTTGTGACAATCCCACCGCACTATTCCCAAACCACTGCAACTCCTGAAAGCCAGAATCAACAGTGGCGACCACCAGAAAAGCGACGAGGCAATGAAGCTCGACGAAGTTCCGGAGAATGAATTGCTGTCTTGGATCCCGCAACGAAATTAATCAGAAAAGAATAACGGAGGAGTAGGAAAAATTTCAAATTTCCACTTCCCTCCATATCAAGCAGGAGACAGAACAAACAAGGCCAATAGGCACAAAGGGTCGTTTACAACTGGGATAAGCCCAGTTGCCTAGCACCACGGATAAAAATAGCGTTAATATTAATGGGTCCTACATTGTGAGCTGCTATATTTGTTTCCAATTATAGGTATGGCAAAAATGCTTGAACGCACCGAAATTTGTTCTAGTTTCCACAAGGTCCGTATAGTAAACAACTCCTGATGCAGCTTGTACATTATTCAAGATAAAATTGCGTTCATTCTGCAACTCCTGAAAGCCAGAATCAACAGTGGCGACCACAAGAAAAGCGCCGAGGCAATGAAGCTCGACGAAGTCCCGGAGAAAGAATTTAACTGTCTTGGATCCCGCAACGAAATTAATCAGAAAAGAATAACGGAGGAGTAGGAAAATAATATAAATTTCCACAGGCAGGGGTATAACGCAGGTACCTAGACCCACTATTGGCCAGTATATGCTTAGGTTTAGGGACTGTATGGTGCTCTCCCACCTAGCAGCAAGAGAACCGGACGCGAATTACATACTCTTCCAGCGCCCTTAATAGGGTGCCGGAGGCCACGTGCCTCTTTTAGACGTAAAGCGGGAGATAAAAACCTCACAGCTCCAAAAGGGTCGAGGCCTGTGGTCGGCGAGCCCTCACTAGTTTGAGGGAGCGAAATGTTTGCTCCCGCAGCTACCGACGCAAGTGCGAGGGAACGCCAGACATTCGTGAGCAGGGCGGACCGCAATCCGAATCCGTACAAGACCTATTTTGTGTGGTCCTTAAGTAAACAGTACTTGTGTTACTTGAGTACCTACGTAATTAATCATTTATCCCACGATTTGTCTAACTGCCGTCGATTCAACAAATGACGAATCATCTCATCAAAATCTTCATTGATATTGTATCTATTTTTACATATTTAAGTTTAGTATTTCGATTTAAACAATGTAAATACACGTGACAATATAAAGGCAAAAAAATCCACCCGGATTTAAACCTTACGGACCGTGACGGCCATACTATTTAAAAAACTAGACCCAAAATGAAAGTGACCTCTGCTCTAGAATCTTAGAGCTTCTGGTGTTCCAACACCAGTGAAACAAAAGAACCCAAGAAGTAACGATTATTTCCAAACCCGTGAAAATAATCGTACTTTGGGAACTAAATCAAAGTTTAAAAAGAATTAAATGTTGACGTAATTGTAATCTAAAATAAAATCATTGCATTACAAATCTAACATTTTAATTTACTTCTTTATAGAAAAAACACAGTTCGTTTATGGATGCGACGGTATCAAGAAACTGGTGAAGTGAAGTGTAACACCCAAGGGCCAGGTCCGATTGCTTACACAAACCAATCCAGCCGTCATCGTGATATTGTGAATAGCCAAACCACGGATTCTTTTACAACCACCCGCTCATGGCATTTCGGTTACCACTGTCCGAAGATATTTACATGCAGCTGGAATCTATAATTATAAACCTGCCAAAAAAAATGAACTAACCGAAGCTCACCGTCAAGCCAGGATAAGATTTGCAACCATTACAATTTGTTTTAATAATATGGTAAATGGAATGAGATCAAGATTAGAAGTAATAGAAAATAAAGGTTATAAGTATAGGTTTGACCCCACAAGTTACAGTTAAGTTTATTATAGTAAACTAAATTCTGCCCGCGTCTGACGAATAACTACCGAAGACATATAATGAAGGACGGGATGGTTGACATGACTGTGTCGGGCATACCACCGTCCGGGTGAATCCATCACACACTTATCTCTGGTTTTTCTCGTCTGGCTAACGGCGAGTATTTACACAGGCATAACCAAGTGGCCAGGATTATTCACCAGCAGTTGCTGCTTCAAAGCAAGTTTGCTTTGAAGTACAATCTAGTGGATTCTGAGGTTACCGTATTACAAGTATGTGCCCAACCCAGTTCTCGAAAATGACCATGTCACGTTGTAGAGCAGAGCAGTGGTGGCCCAGTGGTATCGGCTGCGACTTACAAGTTGTAGGTCGTGGGTTTGATCCCAGACTGGCGCTATTTACTTTGTGTAAATTATTTCATCACCACTGCTCTCAAAACGGTGAAGGAAAACATCGTGAGGAAACCGGCATGTCTTAGACCCAAAAATTCGAAGACATGTGACATCCACCAACCCGCACTGGGCCCGCGTGGTGGATTACGGCCCATCCCCTCATAGAGAGGAGGCCTGTGTCCCAGCAGTGGGAACATTAATAGGCTGATGATGTGTGATGTGCTGTGACGTTGTACTGGGATCGGTCCATCATAACTGATAGGACTATTGTTGCCAATAATCCGGATATAGTGGTGATAGACCGATTAGCGCGCCGCACAATGATAATCGATGTCACCATTCCGCATGACGAGGACCTCGTGAAAGCTGAGAAAGAGAAACAAATCAAGTATCTCGACTTAGCACACGAGGTTGTCGACATGTGGAATGTGGACTCGGCGATCATTGTGCCGATGGTCGTCGAGGCTGTCATTGCGCGGTTGGATCAAGGGCCTGATACAGATGGCAGAACTCCTCGATACGGCTCGCACTGTGAGGAAGTTTTTGTCTCTGGAGTCCTAACCACCGGTAGCTTGGACACTGCTCCTGACACCGGCGGACAAACATTATTTTTTATATTTCAAAAGTCTTTTTTAAATTGTTTTTTATAAAGAAATGTCAAAAATTAAAAATATGAAATGTGTACAAAATTGAATAAACGAAATAAATAATACTCCGTAAATAAGTGAAACTCCTTTATTTTGAAAGACCGCCTTATAATCACCTACCTACTTCCCCTCAACCCGGAACACCCCTCTATAGCCATACAGTGCAGCCTAAATATGCTGATGTTGGTAAGCGCATAACAATTTCGAATCAATAACGTACGAATCGATATAAATAACTACAGAAAACTTCAATAATGTCTCAAAGATGGGTGCGCACGTAAAAATCGTAGTATATCATCTTGTCCATAGATGTCGCTTTTTATACATTTCTAGGGGGTGAGGTCTCTCTGGAGCTGTATGTACGTTTTTGTGTTTTTTTCAATCACCATGACGACACTTTCGTTCACAGTATGTCACTTGTCTAGAATCTCAGGGTGGTTTCTGTCAGCAAGACTGCATCAGACGCCACCCTAGGATGGCGAATGAGGTTAAACGGTTTTCTAAACCTATAAAAAACAGACTGTTTGAAGACTTTGTTTAGTAGGTATGCGCAATTGTATACGTACAGGTGCAGAATTGGAACACATTATCCCTCGTAATTGGGTTATGATGTGAAGGTCAAATGGTGCGACTTCGTAAAATAATTAATTCCATTAACTTTTTGTCAGACCCTAGATACCGGACAGTCAATTAAAACTAGGACGAAAAAAAAACTAACATTAGCTGAGGTTATATCGGTTCCGGTTGTAAGACCTTTGAAGCACTCCTTTGTCGTTACTCACTATACATAGTTAAAGTAACTTTGAGCTAACGAAAAATATCATAATGTCATTCAGAGTCTGTGTTTCCAGATAGCTACAACCTCGGGATCTTTAAGTCAAGAGTGAATAGGTTACTTCTAGGTGCTTCACCGTTGAGCACATAATCGCTTACCATCAGGTGAGATAGTGGTCAAACGCGAGGCTTCAGTAATAAAATAACCGGCCAAGTGCGAGTCGGACTCGCGCACTAAGGGATCCGTACCATTATCGCAAAAAATGGCAAAATATCACGTTTGTTGTTTTTAGTATTTGTTGTAATAGCGACAACAGAAATACATCATCTGTGAATTTTTAAACTGTATATAGCTATCACGGTTCATAAGATACAGCCTGGTGTCAGACAGACAGATAGACGGACAGTGGAGTCTTAGTAATAAGGTCCCGTTTTTACCCTTTGGGTACAGAACCCTAAAAATGTACTTTTGTAGACTGCCCGTTATAATTTTTAATCTATACTAATATTATTAAGCTGAAGAGTTTGTTTGCTTGTTTGAACGCGATAATCTCAGGTTGGAATGGAAAAATTATTTTTGTGTTGGATAGTCCATTTATCGAGGAAGGCTATAGGTTATATAACATCACGCTACGACCAATAGGAGCAGCGCATAAATGAAAAATGTAGCAAAAACGGGCAAAAACATTCCTTTTTGAGAGCTTTCGTTGCGTGCGCTGCGTAACCGGTTTAAGTTACGCAACAATCATGTATGTAGGTTAGGTATGGTAGGGTAGGTATGGCAGGGTAGAAGATGGGTAGGTAGGTAGCCAGTTGACGGGAACGAAGCTGCGTGGGACAGCTAGTATACTATATAGGTCAGTTGCACAGCAAATCACTAAACAAAAAACCAACATTCTATTTCTTTCAATCTTTTGAAGATGTTAAAGATGAAGTGAATGAAGTTTTAAATACTTTTAGTAAATGCACTTTTACTTATTTGTGGTACTGTTGAGCCTAAGTCCTGGCCATTTAGAAATTACTGATAAATCTGTAAACATAAAATTAACTAGTATTCTTCAACTTGAATATAAATAAAACATTACAGCGAAAATCAAGGATAACGTAGGTATGTACTGCATACGTTCTGAAGTAATCGTATTGGGGATTCCTTGTTGACAAATGAGTCTGAGAACTCGTACATAAGTACTTAAAACCTATTTATGTATTGTTTACTTAAGGATACATACATTAGGTACAAATTTGAAAATCCAAATTGAGAGAGGAAGCTGTGTTAAAATATTATTCACAATATTACCTAAGCCATTGATACAAACTAATGAATGAATAGACGTAAAATAAATTGTATTTATAATTTAGATCGCGGAAAACGACTTGGATTTAGCACAATGGGTTTTTAACAACTCTTCAGTTGTAAACATGTTTAGTATGTGACTAATAATGTGTTTGTTATGTTTAATAATATGAACATGTTATTAAACAATAACAATATTGGCGGGACAATTTCTATTTACGAGTATGAATGAAAATACTCGGTATTTTCATGTATAAAGAAATGTTCATTAAAATAATTCCAATCCTAATAAGGTCATATTTATTTGTTATTTCCTTAGTAAATAACTGGAAAATGAGTTATTTATTAAGTGATTTTGTAATGGTCGAAAATAAATCGTCTGATATTCATAAATGTGAAAATAATTATTTATATTCAGCTTTATGTTGGAAAGTGAAATTTTCCACTTACGTAAGTAATTTAGCTTCTGCCAAATGCCAATATCCTTCTGCAAGGTCCAATCTTTTCTTCAAAGTTAATTCCATATCAAAATTGGTTCAGTACTTTAAGAGTGAAAACGTAACAAACTGACAGACTGACAGGCAAATTTACGAGAATGTACTTTTGAATTTGTAATGCTAGTCCATACTAAAAGTATGGATATTTTCCTAAATACCGACTTATTTATTTTATAAGAAGAAGGAACATAAAACACATACAAACTTTCATCCAATTTTTTTGTGTGTGGGATATCATCCAATGACTTCTCCCGCTATCGGTGAAGCGGGAGAAGTCATCGGGAGAAGTGTCAGATTTTTACTGACTAAAACCCACCCTTCATTTGCTTGTGCCATAGCCGCGGTAACTCTCTTTCAAATTTATCCGCCACCCAAACTTTCATACCTATTAGTGCTCCCACACTGCTGTTAAAAATGTTTACAAACATTTTCTAACACTAATACATTTACTAACAAATGTTAGGAATTGTTAAATGTTTTGAGTGCTCCTACACTGATGGCAAATGTTTATAACATTTGAAAACATGAAATATCGGCTCGCAATTTACCTTCCAATGTATCTACACGAAAATATATAACAAATGTTTTATTTGTTACAATTTTGTGTTTACTAACATTACTTACTAACTTAATATTTTTAACAACAGTGTAGGAGCACCTTAAAAAAAATTAGTGTACCTATATAATATGACTGAATAATATTAAATGCCTTATAAATAGTCATCGAAATAGATTTAATTGCCTAAAAAAGTATGATTATTTATACTACTATGTCTGACGTGTGCCTATTAATGTAGTGATGTCCATCAACATATTTTAATGTCGATAGATCCGTTTACATAATATTGAGCCGTTTTTTTATCCTGTACTAGAGCTCATGCATACTGCTCTACCACAGGGAGATAGCGTATTTATGTGAGACTCCAACCCACTAAAACTTCACGGTGTCCACCTGTGCCGCTTATGTCGGGAACACGGACAGGCGTTAGCACTCTCCGCGAACCCGCCACGGCTGTCCGTCACCGGACCCTCGTCTGGGGTGTACCCCCCAGCACCGGCGCACTAGAAGCATAGCACGCAGTGACCCCAGGGACCAAACCAGCACATAAGTGCCTGACCATGTATGGCACCCTTGGTCCCCCTGTGACGGTTCAAGTCTGTGGCCCCGCCACCTACCACTTTTCGGCCGCAGGGGATGGGGCTGCACCGCGTCCGTAATCAGACGGTGGTGACCCCGTCCAGGCCACGGAAGGTAGGGAGATCAGCGCACCGCAATACCGGCACTCCTCTCCCGTCGCGGCCTCCAACCTTCAGCCGCGATATCGTATGGGACCTGGGACGCTCCATCACCAAGCCACGGCTACTAGAGCCCGCCTCGGCAATGCGGGAACACACCGTGGGGGATAATGTTGTGCCCTGCGATGTCGATAAACGTACGGAAAATGGAGAGAAACTGTACGAGTATGGAGACTATGAAACAGTCTCTAATGTGTAGTAATAATCATACTTCTTACTTTAGGTTACACTAGTCAACGGCACGAACTATTTTGTGCGCGGGGTTAAAATGCATTTTATATCAACCGACAACACGTGCGGAAGAGATAGATGCTTTGATGAGCAGTAGGAAGCTAGTTCGCGTACGAATACACACTTTTGCAAATTTGTAGCGAAATGGATAATGATTTAGGACGAAACCGAGCGCGCGAAATTTTATAAACAGACCTTTGGGAGTCTGGATATCATGGAAAAACGACTAAACGTATCTGTTCAAAATAAAATTATATGCATTGTTGATCTACGAATCTATCCCTGTATGGTGGCCGTTTTGAAATTTTCCGTCTTCTTATGACATTTATTTGCGCCCAAAAATGCGTTAAAATTAGTGTCGAAATGTGGAACTTTCGACGCTCATAACTTTCAAATATTTTCTTTTTTTACTTTTTTGCTTCCATACAGAGCTAGATAATGATGAGATAAATTGATATCACTTATTATTTTGAACGTACATTGTCAAACAGTGGAATAATCCCTAGACTACGTTTGTATGGAAGAATTTTCGACTAGTGTACCCTTAATATTATAAATTGATGACGACTGGATGAAATTTGGCACAGAGATAGATTATAGTCTGGAATAGCACAAAGGCTACCTTTTATCCCGGTATAATGTTCCCTTGGTATGATAAAATACTATTCGAGCGGGCGAAGCTGCTGGCAGAAGCTGGTAATAAATAATAATACCAGCCTGTAACTGTCCCACTCTAGAGAAAAGGCCACTTCTCATACAGAGAAGGCACGAGTATGGTGATCAATACTCGCGCGCTCAAGATGGGTTGGTGATTTTAGACTTATTCTATCATCGAAAGCGAAGCGATAGCGGTTGGAAAAACGTCAAAAATTACTGGCATTTCGACAATCGCCATCGCTATTGTGCGATTTTTAATTTCGAAGACTAAACTGACAGCGGCCAATGACATTATTTTTTTTAATGTTGCTAGCGCGGAGCATAGTGTTGTAGGTAAGACTCAATCATAAGTCATTTATCGAATCGATTTGACATGAATCCTCTATTTAATTTTACCTAATTGGTGTAAATAAATGTTTTATGAATATAAACGTAATACATTTATAAAATATAACAGTGTTAATACACACAGTACATAAACTTATATTGTAATAAATAAGAAATCAACAATACAATGAATGCAATCGATAAAATGTAGTCTGACATAAATGAGTTGAAACTAAATAAGGGCTGCTAGTTTCTTAACAAATATATTTTTTTGCCGTGCAATAGTTCCATTTTTGATCAATTTTCGATCACTCAGGATACGACACTATTTTTATGTAACGATAAAGTGGCAACCCACCAAATGTCAGTTTAGTCTACAAAATAAAAATCAGAGATTAATAGATTTTTACTTTGTCCAGAGTCTCAGGTTTTCTCACGATGTTTTTCCTTCACTGTTTTCAGCAATGTCCAAGATAAACTTTGAAAGTACATATGTGAAAATCACATCGGTACTTGGCTAGATTTCGAGAGACGAGGTCTTTGCCATTGGGCCACTACGACCCACGACTAAAGTGTACATTCATATTAGAACATACAATAATAAAGCACGAGGTCTTTTTATCGCGAATCTAAAAATAAACCTTATTGTTGTTTTTCCGGGATTTCAACCTACGTATAAACTGACCCACATCAAAATATATACAGCCGTAACAGCACTATATTAACCATACGAAACTGACCTACATTTATAAAATTGTGGTATAAAATCACCAACACACGTGAGAAAATTGCATTCCTTTTTATTTGAAACAAAACTTTGTCTTCAAATAAAACTGAGCAATATTAGTATAAAACATTTCAACAAGCTCGAAAATGGACTCAGTGCGTGTGGAACTCGTGTGGAAAATGGCGGCTAGCCCTCACAGAAACTGAACACGGCATGTGAATAAAAATCCGCGAGCATTTCTTACAAAACTTGTGTTGCTTAGAGCAGTGGTGGCCCAGTGGTATCGGCCGCGACTTACAAGTTGTAGGTCGTGGGTTCGAGCCCAGGCAGGCGCTTTACTTTGTGTAAATTATTTCATCACCACTGCTCTCAAAACTGTGAAGGAAAACATCGTGAGGAAACCGTTATGTCCTAGGAAACAAAAATTCGAATATATGTGACATCCACCAACCCGCACTGGGCCCGCGTGGTGGATTACGGCCCATTCCCTCTCGCAGAGAGGAGGCTTGGTCCCAGCAGTGGGAACATTAATAGGCTGTTGATGTGTGTGTGATGTGTTATAAAAAAAAATAGGTTTGTTAAAAATATTGTTAAATACACGTGGGCATTTGTCACAATGGCCTCGCCTTTGGTTCTATTGCCAAACTTAAGTGGCAGTGGGCACATTGCTTGTAAAACGGATGGTCAATGGGCCGAAAAGTTCTGGAGGACGGTACGTTGGAAGGCCTCCCACTAGGTGGGCCGATGACTTGTTTGAAGTTGCGGGAATCCGGTATAGTTGTTCTATCTTACGATGACGGATGATTCGTAGCAAAATGAATCTTATTTCGGCGTCATTAAAGTCACGTAACCCGCCTTCGTGAGATAGAACAACTATAGATGCGAGACGCACGGGACCGGTCCAAGTTGTGACACTTGGGGGGACGCCTATGTTCAGCAGTGGACGTCTTTCGGCTGAAATTATGATGATGATTAACAAACACACATTAACAAATAATTAGTCGTGTAGCCCCCCCCCCCCCACCTACATGCACATATCAAGCTGTCGGTTGCGACGTTTCCTTTTCCCTGTGCGAGAGAAAACTGCTTTCTTATCTGACGATATCCAATCCGCGAGTACAGACGGACACGTAATCTTAAAGATATTTTGTACTTAGGTGCGTTTTATGAACGATCGCGAAGTGAATAGGGATACCACCATAAGCCATATAGCAATTAGACACGTTAACATCGAATGTCATCATCTGTCCTAATTAGCGAAACAATAGACAAACACCTGATTCAGTTGTCGCGTCGTGGCTTAGGCCATATAATATACTTTTCTTCCAACTATGCTTTAATTTCATCACAATCACACTAAAAACTCAGTACAAAGCGAGTCTTTATTGCTCTAGAGCAATAAAAATGTATGAAATTTCATTATTGCACAGTTTTTTTTTTAATCGCACCAAAAGGTGCCAATCTCAATGGATTAGCTCTATTCAGCCAGCCGATATCAATACTTTTTTTTTACGTACGTATTATTCGTTTCTATCCTACTTGTTCCAAATTAAAAAAATGATTGCTGCTAACTCTGATTTAAAAATGAAAGAAATGTAATAAAAGTGATTTTCGACATCGCCGCGCCCGTGGCCGCGCCCATCTACTTCCCGTGATAACGACTTCATTGTAACAAATCAGCCAGGCCTATCTAACTCGTCTGATAATATTATTCAGTCCCAAGTTAAACAAACAAATATAAATTTGCCCAACAAAACTTAACCTTACGTTTAATAATTGCTCAAGTATAACTCACTTTCAATTTCAATAATTAAACTTCTATTTTAACTGTTTGATATGAGTTTCTTTTATCTACTATTCCTATAGGTAATAGTTGAAAGAAAAGCAGATTATGCACCTCGCCTTAAGTAATTTATATTGCCCTCGTGCCTGTTAGATTAGAGGCACTCGGTGCAATAATAAATTACTTTGTGCTCGATGCAATAATCTTCTATTTCATCACACCTATTCGAAAAACGACAATTGTCTATAGAGGATAGCGGGAGCCAAATCCAATTTTGCGCCCGTAGGAGATTAAGCTTTCTCTCTTCTGATTGGTCCGCTTCGTGCTTCTGATAGATTTGCGTAGTTGGGTTGGAGGCGCTCGCGTGAAGGTTTAATGTAAAAAAAATATATAGTTTTGAGTAAGTAGGTACTCGTAGCTTTTTGTTTTTCTCTTACGTAGTGATGAAAAATAGTGTGTATCACTTGGGGACAAAACATTTTGTTCTCGGGCGGCGTATATTGAATTCCTCGCTACGCTCCTGATTCTACTATAGAATCCTTTGCTTAGCTCTGAATTCAAAATAACGCCCTGGAAGAACAAAATATTACTTTGTGCCCTTGTAACACAAATAAATATTTTGTCCCGGGAGAATGTTTCATGATAATTTCCGACATTCACGCGGGTGAAGCTGTTGGCAGAACTACATGCATTTGGAGATACACCGTCGTCTATGAATAGTACACGGGACTGTTATATAGGGATGTTCTATGTACATGGTTTTTTTTTTGGGACAATCCCACCGCACTATTCCTAAACCACTGCAACGAAAGCCAGAATCAACAGCGACCACCAGAAAAGCGCCGAGGCAATGAAGCTCGACGAAGTCCCGGAGAATGAATTTAACTGTCTTGGATCCCGCAACGAAATTAATCAGAAAAGAATAACGGAGGATTAGGAAAAATATAAATTTCCACTTCCCTCCATATCAAGCAGGAGACAGAACCAACAAGGCCAATAGGCATAAAGGGTCGTTTCAAGTTCTTGGTTTATGGGGTTTGGTATCCGCATTTAGTCCTTCAGGTGGACCATTGTGCGTGGGCCATGGTGGCTGTTTGGTAGTTATTCCAACCAGCCCACCTCCTTCCAGAAGTTAATTAAACTCCTGGTTTGCTCAGAACATCTGTGTAAGATCTGGACGACCCGAGGGTTTGTATTCTAATCTGGGTGATACCTGTGCATTCAAATAGCACGAGCGCGACGGTTTCCTCAGCCTCCATGCACTCCCTGCACAGAGGACTGTCCTCTGTGCAGGCAGTGACTGAAGTCTGCCTATGTACCTTTATGTTGCATGAAGTTTTAATAAATAAATAAAAAGGAAAACAACACATAATATAATAATTTACATAAAATATCAAATAAAAAAAAAATGAATAATAGGTAACTTTAAAAATCTAAATAAATTAAAAACATATCCAGTTACGTTACAAAAACAAAAAAAAACATTAACAATGTATAATATATTATATACGTCAAGTAACATTATGAAATAAAAAAATAAAAACCATGTCAACTTAGGTGTATTGTAAAAAAAAAACAATAAAAAATATTAAAAGAAAAACCATGTCAAGTTATATTAATAAAAATGAATTGAATAATTGAAATACTCCAGGGCCGTTTCTATTTAATTAAGTACTTTTATTCAGTTTCATTCATTCGCTACAAAATCAGCACGAATAAATGTAGGTACTATTTAGATATGTATTACATGCATGAGGGTGAATAAACAAATGCTCATTTAGTCCAAGTGACGTCAATCCGTCACGAATTCACGATTTGACGAATAAATCTGAATGATGCATCCCTGTTTTGGCATATTTGTATATCCTACTTCAATAAAATGCTAAGCGCTACAAGTCAATGTGACTTAGCCCCTCCTCAAGCCGAGCTCATTTGCTGCATGATTTTGTTGTCCGATATAGCATGAAGAATAGTCAAAACTAAATGGCAGGGTTCTTTAATAGGGATGTTCCCTGGGAAGATTCACATCACATCATCAGTTAATGTTCCCACTGCTGGGACACAGGCCTCATCTCTGTGAGAGGGTATGGGCCGTGATCCACCACGCGGGCCCAGTGCGGGTTGTTGTATGTCACATATCATCGAATTTTTGGTTTTAGGACATGCCGGTTTCCTCACGATGTTTTCCTTCACCGTTTTGAGAGCAGTGGTGATGAAATAATTTACACAAAGTAAAGCGCCTACCTGGGCTCGAACCCACGACCTACAATTTGTACGTCGCGGCCGATACCACTGCTCGTCGACAGAGAGATTATCAAATAATATTGGACCCATATTTTTTGCTTTATCAAATAAATAAAAATTGATAAAGATAAAACGCATCAAAGTTCAGGAGTGGGGGCTTGTGACGTCATTTTGTTAGTATAAAGTGTAGCACACCGTGACGTCACATTACAACGCTCTGTAGTGTTCAATATTTTTAGGTTATCTAACTGACGGTTAATAGATGTTTTTTGTCAACTACCCTATTAACTGCAAAACGAAAGACGAAGCATTGGAAGGCCTTTTACAAGGTGGACTGGTGAGACCCGCGGGAGCCTGTTGTTTGTGGAAAGCTCAGGACTGGTCGTTGTGGCGATGCTTGGGGGAGGTCTGTGCCCAGCAGTGGTCATCTTTCGTCTGAAATGATGATAATGATTTTGTTTTATATTCCAGTTTTACAGTCGTGATTGACTGAATTATGTGAGCGATCTTTATATTTAAGGCGCCGATTCCCTTGAGTAGCTGATTTTAGAATGAGAATCACGTCTAAACAGCCAGTCGTAATTTTTTGGGAAAAATATATGTTATATAAGACCATTTTCTTAATAATTTGATCTAAGATAATTTTGAGTTTTATTCCTATAACATAGTGTAATTAATTTGTAAAGTTATGTTTAAAACGGCCAAAAACACGACAATCACACTAAAACCGCTGGGCGTATTGTAATGAAATCGACACCATCTCAAAGACAATGTAATTATCTACATTTTGATCTGAAACTTTTTTTTTAAAGTCATAGAATAATAAGAAAAGTACAAAAAACTACAAAATTTTGGGTCGCGCGGGTGTGAAACGAGTGCGCGTTTTGTTCCCTCAAGGTCGTTGGCGTTAGTCGTCTTCTTAATTGAGCACACCAAGTGATTTTTCTGTGTTGGCAATAATTAATTTGGCGCATGGATTAATGGGCGCATGGTTGGCGTAGTGGTTGAGCGATTGACTGCTGCGCTGCGTGTCGCGGGTTCGATTCCCGCACGGAACAAATATTTGTGTGACCTACAGATAGTTGTTCCGGCTCTGGGTGTTGTGTATGTAAGTTTATATGTTTGTAAACGCACCCACGATACAGGAAGAAATTCCTAGTGTGGGGCAACGTTTTTATAACTAAAAAAAAAAAAAAAGAAAGAAGAAAAAAAATTATATTTTTTAAGCTTGCAACAAAGATGGACTGCTTATTGTCAGTTTGGCTAACGATAAGTTTGCACTTCTCGTTTCCCGCCCATTCCAAGAGGTTGTAAATAGGGTCTCATGTCATTAAAGTCAGTCTACCTTTGAACAAGGCGTGATAAATAACTATAAGGGTACGTGCTACTATATAAACTATTTTCTATAAACTGTGTTTTGTGTAGGTGTGTATTTGATATGAGAATACACTAGGTGAGTAAACCCTTTTAAGCATTTTTATTTACATCGCCATCCCCGCTGAAATACCCACACAAGATTTTAGTCTTTCAACTAAAAGACAACAATTATCACTTTGGTTCATATTAACACAGTTTTATAATTGATCTGATTGATTTAATTGCCATTTGGTTTGCAGCATACTTACCCACTTATCAACTGTTTAATGCTAGCAGCAATCTGTCGTCCAATAATTTATTAAGGTGCTTTAGCCTTGAACATTATTCTAAGTCTTCAACTTAAGGCTGTAGTGGCAGAGCTGATCCCGTACCGACAATCAGCAAATCAGTAAGAATGGTAAAAATATCTACTTCATAATCAACAGCAAGAAATAACTAAAAAATAATAATTATGATGCAACTATGCACCTATTTGTCCACGTAACACTATATTCAAACACCTCCGACCAATCAAGAAGAATCCACATAATAATGACGAAATCACGTAATTTCAATCCACGTGTTTTTGCCTACGTTATTAGTTCCAACGCTGCACATTGTGTTATGTTACGACAGCGCAGGGAATACCTTGATGACGCTTAGTCATTGTTGCTAGTATTATATTATTTGTGGTAGGTACATAATTATCACCTGATTAATTACAAAGATGACTTTAAGATTACGATGGTTTTATGTAACTATTGTCTTTGTAGCCATTACTCACTCACTGATCAATGATCAGTGAGCTAATGGCTACTGGTTAAAGATTACGATATAAGTACTAGCTTCTGAAAGCGGCTTCGCCCGCTTGAATGTCGAAAATTATCCCAAGGGAACATATTCCCGGGATGAAAAGTGTCCTATGTGCTATTCCAGACTATAATCTATCTCTGTGCCAAATTGCATCCAGATCCGTTCAGTAGTTTATGCGTGAAAGAGTAATATGTATGTTACAAACATACAAACTTTCGCCTTTATTAATATTAGTGTGATAAGTGTGATAGTGTGATTTTACAAGCATTTAATTAACTTGTTTTATTATTTATTTATTAAGTATGGGTCAAACAGTTATCCCCAACGGAATAATAAAAAAAAATTCAACACACTTGCTCATAAAGTGGCTCTAATTTCACCGCAATTAGGCATATAATGATACCTGTAATCAAACTGTGACTTTTTCATTGCTATTATTCACAAGTGAGTTATAGTTTTTTTTTAAATGGTTTCCTGCCTTCATTTTAAATACTTTTAAATAAAACTAATTTTAAAAGTGTCACAAATCAATCCAATGAAAATTAATAAAATAAGTCATTAATTTTAATCCAGTTAAAATTGAAGTATTTTCAATGTAATAAAATGTTACACTGTTATCAATTATAAGTGTCCCATTCGACATTAATCCCTTTCCATTCCTGTCATGGAAGTAGTACTTACTACATCCATAACATGATATGGGTAGTAATTACTATTTCCATGATATCCATTAAATACATAAAATGTGGCATAGCTTCTAGTCAAACAATTCAGCAAAATGCTAGTACCTAACATATTGCTTGCTCATTTCATGCAACGTACGTGTTTAATAAATAAAACTTGCCCTCAAATATAACTTTTGTTTCTCTGAAATAAAGAAAACTTGAAATGCCCGATTTTGTACGTGGCTAAAACGTTATCCGCGAAAAGCTAAAAAAAAAAGGATAACCTCATTGTTTTAGTCTATGGCCGATCGCCATTGTTAGATGCGCGCGCATAGGAAAACTGAATAATTTACCCCGCCATTGCGAAAAATTTTTCACAACTCGTTTTCACTGTTGAAAATGACTTTTCAGTATTATTTTCTTCACAAGTGTGTTGAAAAACGTCGTATGATACACGTGTGTATTGATGATTACCGTCCTCGGCTCTCTTAAGACCCTCACCTACGGCTCGGGTCTCAATGGCGCCTCAGCGATAATCACCAACATTGCACACTTGTACCATAATGTACTATTGCAGACACTTTTTTTGTACTCTAAATCCAAAATAGCGGTCTTCCAAAGATGTTGGACCAATAATAAAATTTTCTTTTGATGCACCCTCATAAAATAGGCTAAAAAGGAAAGCTTTTGCTGTGAGGAATACAAAAAAAGCAAGTCGTTTTTAAAGAGTAACCTGGAGTTTCTTGCCGGTTCTTCTCTATGGAAGCACTTCCTCCAAAGCTTCGGTCAATATTAACCAATAGGAACAGGCCCATAACTTCCTAAGTAAGTCTTAACTTGAACACATTTCCACGCGAGCGTACACCAGTTATTAGAAAACAAGTATGTACTATGTCTTAGATTTCTAGTTCCTAGTTTTCTATCAATAAAATGTGTATTTTTACGTTGTCACCTGTACTAAGCGTGTTAAGAATGCTTCGACGTGTTAATTGTAAAATTAGTGAAGATGTTTCGTTTCCTTAATTACTAATTTATGTTAAAACTGTTGGTTAAAGGCGCTAGTGTCGAATTTACTTGGAAACATGTAAAGTTATCTAGACAGTTCAGAGAAGTAATCTGCATTATGTTATGTAAAGATGTGATGGTCTACAGGTTTAGGAGTCGCTTATGAAGCGTTAAGCGCGATGTAGGTTCTAGACTTAGAAAGTTTTTCAAAGACATACAAGTTACTATCAGTCACGCACCCACGATACTGAAGAAATTCCTAGTAGGCAAAGGTTTAAAAAAACCGGCCAAGTGCGAGTCGGACTCGTGCACGAAGGTTTCCGTACCATAATCGCAAAAAAACGGCCAAAAAATCACGTTTGTTGTATGGGAGCCCTACTTAAATATTTATTTTATTCTGTTTTTAGTATTTGTTGTTATAGCGGCAACACCATCTGTGAAAATTTCAACTGTCTAGCTATCACGGTTCATGAGATACAGCCTGATGACAGACGGATCGCGGAGTCTCAGTAATAGGGTCCCGTTTTTACCCTTTGGGTACGGAACCCTAAAAAAGTAGAAAAGCACTATGGTGTCTCAATGTTGGACAATAGGCACCATTTCTATCATCTAATATATAAAATTCTCGTGTCACAGTTTTCGTTGCCATACTCCTCCGAAACGGCTTGACCGATTTTGATGAAATTTTTTGTGCTTATCCGGTATCTATGAGAATCGGCCAACATCTATTTTTCATCCCAAAAAAAAAAAAAAAAAATATGGTAGGGTAGGTGTAGGGTAGGTGTAGGGTAGGTGTAGGGTAGGTGTAGGGTAGGTGTAGGGTAGGTGTAGGGTAGGTGTAGGGTAGGTGTAGGGTAGGTGTAGGGTAGGTGTAGGGTAGGTGAATGTTTGGAGTTTTTATGGCAAAACAAAGTTTGCCGGGTCAGCTAGTCTATATATATTATATTAGATGAGTATGGGTAATAATTATGGGTATGATGTGTTCATGTCGATGAAAATACGAGAAGATTCAAGAATTTCAGTCTGTCACAGTCACAGCCAGTGGCGGCTGGTGGATCATGGTAGTAGTAGTGCACTTTGCCGTCTCACTGGGTAATTGTGTTAGATTTACTAAAATTCACAGGAGCCTATGTAAATCGGCAAACCATCTCGCTAGCGACTTCTAATTCGACGCCAACGCCATCTAGTTACGTCATTGTACAACTTGTAATGTTGGTACTCGACCCGAAGATAAAATTCGTTCGTCAAACTTCGCCCGCTCTCGGTAATCTTCGGTTCGCAGGGACGAGAATGGTGATATTTTGCCGTACATTTTCTATTGAACTATCTCTGTCTCACGCGCCAGGCGTTTTCGCTTGTTTCTTATAGAATAGTATGAACTCTAGCCGTGCGCTTTAGCCTAGCGCACGGGGAGTATTATTTACAGAAATATACGTCTTATTACTTTAGCAAAGAGCTTAAATTTGTTCGTCATAATTTCGTAAATATTAAATAGATCGTTAATCAGATATTATATTACATTTTTATTTTATTTCTAAACCTATTCAAATCTGGCAGTTCAGTGCACGAGTGAACTTAAAGTACAGCCGCCTCTGGTCACAGCAAGACAATGCTAGCGAATAAGTTCTTCTGTATCTAGTAAAATTGATAAATTTAATAACCCCAGACACATTTTTATTACATGCTACATAATTTATCTAGTAGACCCACATCGATCGACAATCTATTGAACATGTAATTATGACACGGTATCTTGCAAAACACCCCGATTTAAACAGTAAAACGCCCATAACTTTTGAACGGCCGAACCGAAGTTTATCGAACATAGCTAAGAACACGCTCGATAAAGTAACCTTTCAAACAAAAACAAGCGAAATCAAAATCGGTTCATCCGTTTAAGAGCTATGATGCCACAGACAGATACACAAACACACAGGTACACACGTCAAACTTATAACACCCATATTTTTCCGTCGGGGGTTAATAAAACAAAAATATGGATGGATGGATGACATCATGGATCATCCATTAACACTTATGCTAATTTAGATGATTATTGATTACTTAATAATATTTCCTGTGCTCGTTTGATGGGTCATTGTTTTTTCTGAGTTGCTAACCATGCTGTCTTAATTTTTTAATTTTTTTTTTTATTTTAGGTAGGCTCGCGCTTGACCACTATCTCACCTGATGGTAAGCGATGATGTGGTCGACGGTGTTACACGCTTGCCTAGAAGTAACCTATTCACTCTTGACTTAAAGACCCCGAGGTTGTAGCTATCTGGAAACACAGACTCCGGCAGGGAATTCCACTCCTTAGCTGTACGCATAATGAAAGTATTTCCAAAACGTTTAGTGCGTATGGGTGGGATGTCCACCATGCAACGTGGAAACTGATTTTCCTGGTGTACAGTTTATAAATATAGATTTGATTGTCTTACCATAAGTAATCGTAGAAGTGTGCCTTTCCGCAAGTAACCATGGCATTTGAACAAAAATCTTACAGCCAAACAGCCAAAGCAAGATGAACGCAAGTACGGTTTTTTTAATCATCCCTTTTTGTTGCATGGGCACTTCGTATGTAGGTACAGTAGCGTTTCTAAAAAAACCGGCCAAGCGCGAGTCGGACTCGCGCACTAAGGTTTCCGTACCATTAAAGCAAAAAACGGCAAAAAAATCACGTTTGTTGTATGGGAGCCCCCCTTAATTCAAATATTTTAATTTAATAATTACTATTTTTTGAAGTGAATACACAACTAAATATTCTGTGAATATTTCAAGCGTCTACCTGTTGCCGTTATTAATATCGAGCAAAAAACAGCAAAAATAACACGTTTTTTGTATGGGAACCCCCCTCAATTTATTTTATTTTAATTTAATAATTATTATTTTTTGAAGTGAATATACAACTAAATATTCTGTGAATATTTCAAGCGTCTACCTGTTGCCGTTATTAATATCTAGCAAAAAACAGCAAAAATAACACGTTTTTTGTATGGGAACCCCCCTCAATTTATTTTATTTTAATTTAATAATTATTATTTTTTGAAGTGAATATACAACTAAATATTCTGTGAATATTTCAAGCGTCTACCTGTTGCCGTTATTAATATCGAGCAAAAAACGGCAAAAAAATCACGTTTGTTGTATTACACTTCTGTTTTTAGTATTTGTTGTTATAGCGGCAACAGAAATACATCATCTCTGAAAATTTCAACTGTCTAGCTATCACGGTTCACGAGATACAGCCTGGTGACAGACGGACAGACAGACAGACAGACGGATCGCGGTGTCTTAGTAATAGGGTCCCGTTTTTACCCTTATACGGAACCCTAAAAAAATTGAAATTTACCAATGCTGTAATGCACAGGCAAACCCAGGTAACATTAGCGCGAAGAATTGTCAAACTCAAGTGGCAGGGGATAGAACGGATGGTCGATAGAGACGTGAGGTTGCAAGGCCTTCCAAAACATAGATTGTGATGACCTGGTGGGGGCCGCGGGAGTTCGCTGGATGCGAGAAGCCCGGGATTTGTTAAGTCGAGTAGCGTAGCTTGTGGGAGGTCTATGTCCAGCGGTATATTTTAGTGTCGTGATGAATCATCTTTTAATAAAGAAACTTTCAATCTACAAATGCAAACAACAGAAGCAAGTTAATTCAGTAGAAACAAGGTGTCAATACGTTATATAGTTCGGTAGCTATTAGCGTGCCGGTACATAAGCGGTGTGCGAGTTTTCACCGCGCAGCCGACGCGCATGCAATAGTAATGCACTCCTGGTTACTTATGCACTCCGCGTACCAGGCTTGCGCAATGGTTTGATATCCTCCATTTTACAATTACGATAGATTCACCAGGAGTTTTTTTTTTGTATATTTACATATTTTTTTTATATTTTGTTGTCACGTGCGGAATTTTGTGGGTTCGTTCACGTGAGAATGAATTTACAAAGAAGTTTAAAAGAGCCGCTTTATGGTTGTTTTAAAGCTGTGTATGAAGTAGGGAGACCGCTCTAGTTTGTAGCTGAGAGATTCTAATTCAAGCTCAGATTCTTTTGAGACTGTGATGTGGGTGCAAGTTTTATTTTTTAATGTTGTCGTAACATTATGGGTATCAACTGAAAACTTTTTTATTTTTTTTATCGTATATAGTGCTTGACCACTATCTTACCTGATGGTAAGCGATGATGTGGTCGACAGTGAAGCACGCTTGCCTAGAAGTAACCTATTCACTCTTGACTTAAAGACCCCTAGATTGTAGCTATCGGGAAGCTACTAAATATACCATTCCAAAAATATATACATATCGTATCACTTTTATGTTACTACTGTGGCACAAATTTTAGATAATCGTAACTTTGATAGCAAAATAAATAATCTTTTGGCACAAATTTTAGATAATCGTAACTTTGATAGCAAAATAAATAATCTTTTGGCACAAATTTTAGATAATCGTAACTTTGATAGCAAAATAAATAATCTTTTGGCACAAATTTTAGATAATCGTAACTTTGATAGCAAAATAAATAATCTTTTGGCACAAATTTTAGATAATCGTAACTTTGATAGCAAAATAAATAATCTTTTGGCACAAATTTTAGATAATCGTAACTTTGATAGCAAAATAAATAATCTTTTGCCAAATAACTTATCTGGAGATCTCTTTCATTAATAAAACTAAAAAGTCTGAAATAAATCAAATTATTATAAAAAACAAAAAACTCGACTGCTACAAAATAAAAAGAGAAGAACAAGTACTAGGTACAATTTATAAAACGTTAAATATTATGAGGTACCAGCTTATGAACAAAAATTATAAAAGCCTACCAAAACTTCATTTGTCACCGCACTGGCAGCACCTCATAATATTTAATGTATAAATTTGCCAGCACTTGTTTTTTCTCTTTTCAGTTAACTATTTTTAAGCAGTCGAGTTTTTTGTTTTTTATTAATTTGGTTTTTATTTATCGTCAATAGTTCAATAGTAAACATTGTCGACAGGTGACAGTAGTACGTGAATATATTAAAGATAACCATTTACTATTGTGTTTAGCAGTTCAAGTAATGCTAGTATGTATATAGCCCCAGGCTTGAATATCTTGGCATTATTAATTTTAAGAATTCATTATATTTTATGAAAATAGATAGGTACAAGTTTCTAATTTCAGCAGTAGTTCTGCAAGGTTCTTACGCACAGCTTAGGTCCTTCTAGAAGCGTACCGCTATAGATTTACATACCATACCCAATCGACACAAGTGGGGTAACACAGATTGGTTATAAGTTACATCATTAAGATCATTGGCAGCTTTTCATAAGCCACCTTTTATATAGAGAACATGACTTCGTTAAATTAACTTTACAATTGTTCCATTTCCATTTATACTGTGAGCAGACACGCACCTCCGTTTTGGGTAAAACGGTGTTCTTAATTTTGTCTTAAGTTACTGACGAAAAGCAGCAACAGCGACAAGCGTACGCTCGTATCGGAAAGTATTTAGTAGTTCAAAGAAAATAGTATTGTCGCTGTTACTGGTCCCTGCTGTTTGTAGAAGGTGACGGATTCAAGCGTTTAGGCACACAGCGAAATTCTTTGCAAGGTCTGCTTGGAAAATTTTATATCTATGAACTTTCATATAGGCGTTCTCCGTTAACGATATTTCCTCTTTCAACCAGTACTGATCGTAGTCAATCTATTCTGTAGTCAAACCAGTGCTGATTTACCATTAAAAAAGAAATACGTCATGCTTGTTATTTATGTATGTTCCTCCTGGCAGCCAAGTTGTTGCCTTTGCCAATAGAAAAAAGTCGTGAGCAATAGATACATATTGAACTTTCTAGGAAAGTATTGCGTAGTTACTTTATTGCATGCAAATGGTGAAATCAGCTTTTTGGTATTTTTTCTAGAAAATTGTAAATATCAAAAGGGAGTTTATAATGTACCGTTTTTCTTTTTTTTGCTACCTCTAGAGTATGCCGGGTGAACATCTGAGTATCTAAACTTGTGACTGTTCTAATTTAAAGCACTTCAAGTAGTCATAAGCACAACTTGTGCAATAAGTAGTGGACCTATAGTAGTTCCCTGTGGAAGACTTGTATCCATTTGCTGATGTTACGACAGTATAATTCGGTATTTAAATAAGTTAATGAGCAACAGCTTCCTCCTGTCTGCCAATGATAACATAAAGCGATTTAGTACATAAGCACAATGATATTCACTTACTCTTGTTTGGTAACTAATTGTTCATAGGATTCAAAGGGCTTTTCAGTGTCGATGTCTAGCAGTAAAAGTTATGCCTATAGTAATATTTGGCAAATCTTTAGCAATAGCCAGATATCCTGAGTGACCGCCAATACGGCTTCCGCCGAAATCGGTCTACTGGGGATCTTCTAGCGTATGCCATTCACATCTGGAGTGAGGCCATCGAGAGGCATGGGGAAGCGCTTGCCGTCTCCCTCGACATCTCGAAGGCTTTTGATAGGGTCTGGCACGAAAGCCTTATTGGTAAGCTTCCTTCATTCGGTTTGCCCGGTGGTCTGTGTGATTGGATTGCAGACTTCCTGAGAGATCGGTCCATTCGAGTGGTTATCGATGGCTGCTCGTCGGACCACTTGGATATTAATGCCGGTGTCCCTCAGGGGTCAGTACTCTCAGCAACTTTATTCTTGCTGCACATTAACGATCTGCTAAAACCCGGTACCTTTGGGTATGCAGACGACAGCACTGTTGCTGAGAGATACTTGTCCAACGCTCGTACTACCGGGCCTCAGGTCCAGTCTCTCCGGGAGGCCATGGTGGAGCGCTTAAACCTGTCCTTGCAGGCAGTCTCCGAATGGGGCGATGCCAATCTGGTCAGGTTTAATGCTGCTAAAACCCAGGCGTGTCTTTTTTCCGCAAAAAAGAGTCAATTTCACCCGGCTCCAACTTTCCGAAGTGTGACCGTGCCAATAACTGACCATCTTGAGCTGCTTGGCGTTACGTTGACATCGACTCTCAATTTTGGCCCATTCATTGAGGCAAAGGCTCAGCTGGCTGCCAAGAAGCTGGGGATCCTTGCAAAGGTGAGAAGGTACTTCACGCCAGAACAGCTGCTCAGCTTGTATCAAGCGCAAGTTCGATCATGCATGGAGTACTGTTCTCATCTCTGGGACGGCTCTGCCAAATACCAACTTGATGCACTAGAGTCGATCGAAAAGCGGGCCAAGAGGCTCATCGGCGATGAGGCATTGGTTAAGTCAAAGCTCCAGAGCCTTGAACATCGTCGCCGAGTTGCCGGCTTGTCGGTTTTTTATCGATTACATTTCGGGGAATGTGCGATGGAATTGCATAATCTAATTCCGCCCAGCCCGTTTCATCATCGGACTACCAGAGGTACGGCGATGCGCCATCGATACATGGTAGACATCCCACCCATACGCACTAAACGTTTTGAAAATACTTTTATTATGCGTACAGCTAAGGAGTGGAATTCCCTGCCGGAGTCTGTGTTTCCCGATAGCTACAACCTAGGGGTCTTTAAGTCAAGAGTGAATAGGTTACTTCTAGGCAAGCGTGCTCCATCATCGGCCACATCATCGCTTACCATCAGGTGAGATGGTGGTCAAGCGCGAGCCTATATAAGACAAAAAAAAAAAAAAAAAATATAAAGCGTTATAACATGTTTTATGATAACCACTAAATAAATGCTTAATAAACTCCTTAATACCATAGTTTAAGTTTAAATTGAATGTCAATGTTTATCTTCACTTAACCTTAGATAGTTTAGAATCATAAAAATATGAATTACAAATAGTTGACCCCTTGCGAGAATTTCTGGATTTACGTTAGATGTAATTTCAATATTTACAGCTTCTGAAAGCAGCTTCGCCTGCGTGAATTTCGAAAATAATCCCAAGGGAACACAAGGTATAAAAGTATCTTATGCACTAAACCAAGACATGGTCTACCTGTGTGCTAAGTTTCATCTGAATCCGTTAAGACGTGAAAAGGTAACTAACATACAGGCAGATATGAAATTTTCGATTGCGTAAAGCATAGCTTTACTAACTTGGCATCGTTTTAAACGAAAAAACATTCTGATAAGCTCTTTTTAACTTTAATTAGGTTGCATACCTAATGCAACTTTTGTTGAAATCTTAGGGCATTACGGCTTTATGGTTCTCGTACTGCAAGGGTACCTTTTGTCCAAGGTATCCAAAGTCCGGGGTGAACCATGAGGAAGGAGGAGAGAATGAAGGACCAATGGTAACAGCCGCAGCTTATAATTTATATGTCGGAGCTTCAAATTCCAGGTGCTTTACTTTGTGCAAATGGTGATGGAAAACTTACCTTTGCTACAGTTCTTCCCAAATTAGAATACATGTGACATACACCACCCCGCATTGGGCCCGCGTGGTAGTTTGCAGCCCGTCCCCTCTTACAGTGAGGAGGCTTTTGTACGAAACATTATAGGAAGCATGAGGTAGCCAGCTTATTCACCAGCCAATAACATAAAAAAAAACGAGAAATAATGACAGCTTTCGCTACAACAAAACGTCGTGTTGACTGCAAGTATCATTGGCTTCTGAGAATGTTTACTAATATAGATTTGACGTAAGCGCTCAAGTAATAGCGGCTGTGGCGTTAAGGAGAGAGTAGTCACTTAAGATGCGCCACCTAGCTTTGTTTAGATGCATTTTTGGATAGAAGAAACTGTGCAGTCGCACTTTTGTAAATATTTTGTTTTATATTTCAACTGTTCTTAATTCTTTATTGTACACCAAAATGAATATTCAATACAGTGTGATAATTAAGTTTATCTACAAAGGCGAGCTTAACTCAATGTTATGACAATGTTGTTTTTTGTACTAGAAAATTGAGAGAATTAACAGTAATTGGCAATAATTGGCTAATTTTAAAAATATTTTGCTATTATTTAAAAAAAAATGGCAAAACTGCTTTAAATATTCTAGTAACCGGATTACGCTGGCGTCTATACTATCAATTAAACACTCAGTAGGCCGAGATGATAACAATTAGGAGAATCCCTTATGATATAATAAATTAATATTTTTTTATTGAGGAAAATGGTAATTAAAAGGAATTTATTGCAATTACAAATCATCGGGCTTCCCGGTCATCCATTGACATTATGTATTATGTAATCAAACCAAGTTTCACACTAAATGAAAATGCCCAAAGGAAAAATAAATAATATTTCATTTATAGAGGATTCCCCGCATAGTAAATCAAATGAAGGTCATATTGGAGGGAGCAGAAGCTCTAGAATTTATGTCTATCAGCCTTAAGGATTATCAAAATGTATGGATAGACAAGAGCTAGCGAATTGTAATCAACATCTCTCGCTTTGGAAACCACCTTCGACAATTTATAAAGAGATTTATATATATCACAATATTATGAATATTTAAAATGGGCAACAGACAAATTAACATGATGGTCGTATTCCCGAAGGTTTGTTCAAAGGTGCATTTATACTACCACCCACGTTTCGCCGACCTATTGCCATCCATTCTCCTGACTGAAACACGAGACAGTACCAGTTAAAGTAAAAGTTATAGAATAGAATAGAATATCTTTATTACGGACGCAAAAATCCATTGTGATAGTAACATAGAAAAACCTAATTACCTAGTAAACAGTACCAGTAGAGTAGTCACCTAGTATACATTTTATTTTTTTAAACAAATGCCTCCAATACTGGATGAAGGCCGGCCCCAGCCTTCATCTCTTGCCGGTGTATCTCCTACCAATTTTTCTTTAAAGAAGAATAAAACTAGCCACGAAGCTCTCAAGCTAAGCGACTCAGTCTGACCGTGCGCTAAAAGTGGGTTAGCGCAAGAAAGCGTCGCGCGCACCGCGCATGCGCGAACTGCGGCCACCTGCGCGCGAGACCGTCGACACTTTTTATTTCTATTTAGTTTCGACTTTGTAGGTCTGTGGACTTAGTTTGAATATAGAATGTTGTTTTTATAAATTGTGTAGTAATTATAGTTTTTGAATATGGAATAGTGAGTGATCGTTTTTTGTTTTTAAAACTTAAAGATGATTGTATACTTCGTGATTGTTTTTGTTTTGGGTGATTATTACCTACATTATGATGCACTTAGTTGCTAGACTCTTATTTATTTTATAACCATATAAAATTATAAGTGACAGCTTTCTTTTTGCAATAAAATTGTTCTGAAACGGAAAATGAGTAGATAAAGGAAATTGATCCTTTTTCCTTTGGTTTTACATCTTATCGTTTAGTATGATGTATTTACTAAACTTTTAAACTCGAAGTAGACAGACAGTCGAAGACGTTTATATTCTGTATGTGGATGCGACAAAGAACTTGGAAAATCCAAAAACTTGTCGTTTCTTATTTTTTCAGCAACACGTAAGTCACACGTTTACTTGCTGCAAATTGATAAACATTGGGCAAATATTAGACAAAAACTAAATCCAGACAAACAAATCAATAACAAATTTTTACCCGATAGGGTTATGTTTTTCGCGCGTATCTTGTACGTATGTAATATTCTTTATTACCTCATATCTTGCAAATTAAGATCATTCGATTATCGTTAGATACGTCTTAACCGCTTTTCTTAGATAAGTGTTAGATGTTAAGAAAACAAAAATTGTGGATTTTGGGCGCCATATTGTGGAGGTCACAATTATTTTTCTTTCAAACCCATCGAGTGGGGTATCAAAATGAAGGGTTTTAGAGGTGATTACATGAATATGTACCTATCACTTATATGATTAAAAATTATTCGAAAAAAAAAACAGATAGTTAAAAATTGGAAATAAAAAATGTTAAGATCGATTCACGTAAGAGTCATCAAAATCAGGCAACGCGTTTCATTTCTAGAACGCCACATAGGAATAAACATACATATACTGATAAACACATTACCCTCCTTCGGTAGTCGAGTAATTAAAGCAGCTCCTCACCGCGTTTCGGCCATGCATGGCGCCCAATTTCAGCGGAGATTAGCAATCCGTGGCGGCGCGGGCGATAATATATCGCACCACAAGTGTGTGCGTAAATTCAACCTGGTTTTTTATTAACTTTTTAAAGCATAGGTAACCTACATGGACTAAAGTCACGCCTATAAACCCACCCATTATGACGCTATTCCATTGCTTATTATAAAATGTGGGTTTCCACTAGTTTCCTTTGAAATTGTGTATTTAGTACAAAGTTTAGGTAAGTTAGTCTGAAAACTACGTCAGAAAACCACACTTATTGATTACCTAGGTAGGTATAAGTATCCTATTTGAATTAAATTTCCATTTAACAAGTAGGTACGAAATATTTGAGTAGAAGTAATTGTTATTGTTAAAGTTTTGTTACTTTGTGTTATGTAAAAAGTGGTTTTTCGTTTCTGGGAAATTGATGCAGTTACGAAGTTTGTTTAGTTCTTAGTAAATGACACTCAAGTTGTTTTAATTATGTAAGCTAATAACTATGTATTGGTAAAATTGTTGTTGTTTGTCTTCTCGTCCAACTTACCACAGTGTCTCAAGACGAAAGTCTATGACCAGTGTGTGTTGCCAGTGATGACATGGCTCTGAGACGTGGTCGCTTACAATGCGCCTCATCAGAAAGCTTACAGTCACTCAAAGGGCAATGGAGAGGGCTATGCTCGGAGTTTCCTTGCGTGATCGAATCAGAAATGTAGAGATCCGCAAGAGAACCAGGGTTACCAACATAGCCCAAATAATTGCCAAACTTAAGTGGCAGTGGGCAGGGCACATTGCTCGCAGAACGGATGGCCGATGGGACAGAAAGGTTCTGGAGTAGCGACCGCGAACCGGAAGACGTTCCGTTGAAAGGCCTCCCACCAGGTGGACCGATGACCTGGTGAAGGTTGCGGGGATCCGCTGGTTGCGAGACGCACGGACCGGTCAATGTGGTGACGCTTGGGGGAGGCCTATGTCCAGCAGTGGACGTCTTTCGGCTGATATGATGATGATGATGGTAAAATTGTTTGTTGTAATGTTGTTTGTTTGTACCTACTTCTGGAAGTATTGAACCTATACTCGTACGAACATTCTTTAACTGGTTTCTACCAGTAAACCACTACTTATTAGTAGTACCAACTAATCCATGGTTGAGAGTAATCTAGGCTACAATTATTCGAAAAACAAAAAACTTGGTTCCTGTGTTTTAGGCCACCGTGGCCTAAAAGATATATTTTAGCGTCTGAGAAATATGAATTTTTATATTGACTGTGTATGTATTTTATGAGAGCAGTTGTGGCCCAGTGGTAAAGGCCGCGACTTACGTGTCGCAGGTCGAAGGTTCGAACCCAGGTACTTTTCTTTGTGTACATTATTTCATCTCCACTGCTCTCTAAACAGTGACAGAAAACATCGTGAGGAAACCGGCATGACCTAGAAATTCGAATACATGTGACATCCACTAACCGGCACTGGGACCGCGTGGTAGATTACGGCCCATTCCCTCTCACAGAGAGGAGGCCTGTGTCCCAGCAGTGAGAAAATTAAGAGGCTGATGATGATGATGTATTGCTAAAAATTAAAATGCCGAATGGCGTCTTCGTTTTTTTGCCATATCTCTTGTTTTTCTAATGCACTTACCTTTTGCAAAATCTTTAAAAGGATTAACTGATGCTCTATGGTTTCTATTTCGTATTCCTGGTAATTTTATGACATTGCCCTATACCTTTATGTACGTAAATAGGACATGGTAATATGGGTTTCTGGCACGAAGCCCTGAGACTGTGAGCGTGGATGTGAACGTGCCTTCCACACGTAAAGACAGACATATCTTGCTATTATAACATAAATATCGGTGAAAACTTTTATGGCCAATAAATTGACATATTTTTACTAGCTTTTATTTAACTTGCAATGTATGTATGTGTGTTCGGAACAAATCTTGCGACTGAATTTTAAAGCAGTTATCCGCCACCGATTAAGATGAAATTTTGCATACACGTTCAGTTTGGATGACAATGCATGGTTAGCTAAGTGACGACATTCTAAATCCAATATGGCGGATGGCCCAAGATGACGGATTAGTTATTTTTTGTGCACTGCCATGATATGGGTATCAAATGAAAGATGAGAAGAATACGAAAAAAGCTTGTTTTAAAAAATATTGTTGTTGAATTGATGATGAATTTATTAATGTATTGTGCTTAAGTTATGTCAGGAACTAGATTCTGAGTATCTTTTGGTGTTAGTATTTTAAGCCTTTTTCTTTCCTTTTTCTGTTTAGTGTTGTATCTATTATTCTAGTTCACATAAGAATGAAATTATTGACTTGGATCCCTTGTAGGTAGAAGAAGGTGGTCCCTACAATCATGACACAGCACCCGGTGTTCGTTATAAATCTGAATTGGTTAACCTTTTCAGGTGCATGTGGGTCATTTATACAGGGTAACAATTTGATGTTGACAGCGTCGTTATTTCGTAGCTGTAAGGGTGGTTTTCGTAAAGCAGGGTAAACGTTGGTACAGTACAACTATTTTCTTATTGTCCATCGGCAAACTTCGTGTTTACAACTATTTTCGTAATGCCCCTCGGGAAACTTCAGGTTTCGTCAGTCGTTGGATTTCTATCAGTTGCCCATTGCTTGCACTTGGTGCAGATCGGACGCTCAATCAACTTGGATGTCTGATAGAAATCCGACGACTGACGAAACACGAAGTTTGCCGAGAGACGTTAATAAAATAGTTGGTTCAGAACAATTAGCTTATTCACCTTATTTGGGTTCTTCTATTGGTAGAAACTGTGCTGGACAGTTGCTGAATCTGACCCTTATCTAATCTAAATCTAATCAACAGTTCATCATCATCAGCCTCATAATGTTCCCACTGCTGGGACACAGGCATCCTCTTTGTGAGAGGTAATGGGCCTTAATTCACCACGCGGGCCCAGTGCGGGTTGGTAGATGTCACATGTCTTCGAATTTTTGGTTCTAAGACATGCTTGTTTCCTCACGATGTTTTCCTTCACCGTTTTAAGAGCAGTATGGTGATGAAATAATTTACACAAAGTAAAGCGCCAATAGTTACAGCTCGCTACAATCATCGAGGATTATTTTTCAGTCGATTGGAGCGGAGGCATTTACCATCAAAAGGACTTACAATAAATATTGCCTTGAGAGACGATGTTTAAGAACCTTCTAGAAATGCATTAGAAAACTTCCGACTGCAGATTGTAAGACAGAAATGATTAATGTCATCCGTATTTATTTAATTACCTCTTAGATGTTGACTTTCTAATTATAATTGATTCAAACATGATGCACGTCGTATTGCAATAAAAAAACTAAAGCACTAAAATCAAGCTGCAATTATCAAGACGAGAAAGTATTTAATTTTGGGTCACAGACTTGATGTGATATAGGTGTTTTAGCTATATGTATTACTGCCTGGCCCCGGTGCTTCGTTCCCGTCAATTGGCTACCTACCTACCTACCCTACCCTACCCTACCTACCCTACCCTACCCAACTTACCCTACCCTACCTACCCTACCCTACCTACCCTACCTACCTGCCCTACCCTATCTAATCATGTAGTACATATTTTGTATGTATCATCAATAGTTCTCTCAGCGCACGCCAAAGAATTAATTTCAACATTTTGCTACTTTGGGTTACATTATTGCACTTTTTATAATGATTTATAATTTTTTTGAAAATTTATTATAGCCTATGACACTTCGGAATAATGTAGCTTTCTGTTGGTGAAAGAATTTTCAAAATCGGTTCAGTAGATCCAGAGATTACCCTCTACAACGTCACACACTCACAATTCACAAACTTTACCTCTTAATAATATTAGTATAGATTTATTTTTGAACAGTTATATCGGTATCTAGAATGAAATTATCGCCGCGTCACAAATTAAACAAATTTCAAGTCATGCGAATGGGTGTTGAAAATTCATTCAACCAATCACAGGAGCGAAGGCGATAATTTTATTTCTACAACATGAGGGTTGATCTTCAAGGATAAGCAACGCTTGCCGAGGTTGGTCCGTGGATGGGTGACCATCTTTACATAGCTAGTTTCTTCCGTGCCTCGGAAAGCACGTTAAACCGCTGGTCCCGGCTGTCATTTGCAGATCTTTGACAGTCGTTACGGGTAGTCAGAAGCTTGAGATCTGACACCAGTCTGGTCAAGGGGTGTCATGTGACCCAGTTTCTGGGTTGTGGAGGTCAGATAGGCAGTCGCTCCATGTAAAATACTGGTACTCAGCTAAAACCAGAAAGACTGGTAGCCGACCCCAACATTGTTCGGAAAAAGGGCTAGGTCCATGATGATGAACCTGAGGGCTGAAAAAGTTAAGACAGTAGCTCAGAATATGTACCACTACGTCTGTAGAATAGGAAAATTTGCAGGTTAAGGTCCGACCGCACTAGGCGTAACTACGCGTCAGCGGAGCGACGCGACGCGACATGACCAAATATACTTTTTGAAATTGTATGACATAAACCGCACTACGCGGCAGCGGAACTACGCGACGCGACACTTTAGCTCATAGGCTCATACAATATATTTCGTCGCGTCGCTCCGCTGACGCGTAGTTACGCCTAGTGCGGTCGGACCTTAAAATTGTCACCGAAAATATAGAATTTTTAACTTGATATAATTTGCGCTAAAATCATAACATTTTACAAAGATAAAATGATTTGTCTATTCGAGCTTACCTCTGAACCTGGTATTCCTGGTGGTGGGTTTCCTGGTGTAGTCCTTCTGGTATATTTTCCTACTCCTCCATTATTCTTTTCTGATTAATTTCGTTGCGGGATCCAAGACAGTTAAATTCATTCTCCGGGACTTCGTCGAGCTTCATTGCCTCGGCGCTTTTCTGGTGGTCGCCACTGTTGATTCTGGCTTTCAGGAGTTGCAGTGGTTTGGGAATAGTGCGGTGGGATTGTCCCAAGCTTACCTTTGAAACTACTGACCCGATTACGATCATTCTTAAACGAAAAGCTACATTATCGGTCAGTGTCAAAAGCAACAAGGTCTTAGTTTACGGTTACTTAAAAAACCGGCCAAGTGCGAGTCGGACTCGCGCACGAAGAGTTCCGTACCATTATCGCTAAAAACGGCAAAAAAAACACTGTTGTTGTATGGCAGCCCCACTTATATATTTATTTTATTCTGTTTTTAGTATTTGTTGTTATAGCGGCTACAGAAATACATCATTTACGGTTCATGAGATACAGCCTGGTGACAGACGGACAGACAGACAGACAGACGGATCGCGGAGTCTTAGTAATAGGGTCCCGTTTTTACCCTTTGGGTACGGAACCCTAAAAACTACCCATTAGCGGGATTATACTCCATTTAACAATATAAGAATTTAAAATTGATATTGCACGGCCTTCGACACGGGACCGTTGATGTAAGCCGCGGGAAAAACCTAGTATGTATTAGGTAACTAAATAAAATATCTGGAAAAACATTAGCATAACAACATTCTTATCTTACTATGTTATTTAATTAAACCACCAACTATATGGTCACAAAACCTCCCTAGGGTTATCAGAATTTGATTCATGGGTATTTTACCCTTAACAAACAAGTATTTGCCTTTATACTATATAATGTAAACATAAAATAATAATAGGATAGTAATATTCATATATTTTTCTGGGATAACCCGAGTTTTATATATATGTGGTGATATCGGTAAACTTTTGTACACCTTTTGGTCACATTGGGACATATTTACGTAAAAATGTTACTGTAACTTTTTGTTCTTTACCAGTAAACCAAAGAATTGTTACAAATAAACCCAACTGCCGAATTTTAAGACACAATTTTATTTTATTAACGTTTTTAAGTTAAGGTTACACTAGTCGACGGCACGAACTATTTTGTGCGCGGGGTTAAAATGCCTGCTATCTCATCCGACAACTCGTGCGAAAGAGATAGATGCTGTGATGAACAGAAAGAAGCTAGTTCGCGTACGAATTAGCACTTTTGCAAGTTTGTTGCGAAATGGAAGATGATTTAGGACGAAAACGAGCTCGCGAAATTTTATAAACAGACCTTTAGGAGACTAGATATCATGAAAAAACGACTAAATGTATGTATATTTTCAAAATAAAATTATTTGCATTGTTGAACTACTAATCTATCCCTGTATGATGGCCGTTTTGCAATATTCCTTCTTCTTATAGTATTTATTGCCGCCCAAAGATGCGTTAAAATTAGTGTTGAAATATGAAACTATATTTAATGAAACTATATTTACTTTCTTGTTTCCATATAGGGCTAGATAATGATGAGACAAATTGGATGGAGCCTGAAGCAGAAAAACCGGCCAAGTGCGAGTCTGACTCACGCACAAAGGGTTCCGTGCCCAAAGGGTAAGAACGGGACTCTAAAAAGTAAACAGGAAGAAAATCCACGAAAGTTGCCACGCAATTTACGGCGTCGCGTCCCTGGCGAGAATAATTGGTCATCTAAATTGGCGGTGTATGGGCACTGGGGTCACTCCAGGTAGGTAGGTAACTATACTGCTAACTTAGGCATGTAATATGTTGATTCACTTGTAATGTGTTCTACTGACGTACGATGTGCGTATAGGAAATTTGGAAAGGAAAACAATAAAACAACAACTGTTGGTTGCATTGCCATCATAGGCATAAAGGTAAATTGTAACCACAGATTACAAAAAAAACTGTGGTCTGACGTACGAGCGACGTGGAAGAGGTCCCTTTGTTGAGGTCTTTCGGGGAAGTACTATCACTAGGTACCTGGTAACTATTTCTACCGCCAAACTGCGTCAATGAGTGTTAAGTTTGAAGATATTCACTTGGGTAAACGAATGTTCGGATCGATAAACATACTTAAGTGTCTATAATTTTTAAACTGCATTTTTGGCGTAAACTTGATGATACCTTAATAAAAAGAACCTTATAGGCCGCGCTATTAAAATTCACCGGGGCCACGCAAGGATTAGTTTCGTCCACGATCAATTCAACATATACACGACAAGTATACTATCAGACCCTTTTTTTTATTTACGGGGGAATCCTTCAAAAGGCGCCTGAACTTTTGGGCTTAAAAGGCCAGGGAGTGTGGGATTTTTACCTCACTAAAACCACCCCGGTGATCACCATCAGCACCTGGAAGGGAGCCCGTCACCCCTTAAGAGGAAACGGAGGCAGAGAGTGCCGACTGAATTTCCTTAGTAAAAAGTCATAATTCGAGGATTGCCTCTCATCTCTTTTCTCCTCCAATATTAAACCAAATTAAAAGATATTCAAAAAGCTCTTAGCAGGTGACTTTTGTAGTTTCTGCTACCCCCACGGGAAAAAGGCGTGAGTTAATGTATGTATGTATCTAGTAATTTTGTATTAGGACGAAAGCTTTAACAGCAACATTTGTTGGGCGTTTCCTATATTCGATGCAATGTGGACATTTCCGGCCTACTATGACTTTTTTTTATGTGGATAAGCTCGCGCTTGACCACTATCTCAATAGGGAACTATCCGCAAAGCTGCGCTCAGATGGCGCCACAGGTTTCTGCGTAAACAAACTAGAGGAGGGCGTTTTCGGTTTTTTGCGCAAACGGTTATGTATGTGTTTTCATATCGATATCGAAAACGGTTTTCAGATATCGAAATCAGTAGTACAGTTTGCAAAGGTTAAAATGTTATTTAGATGAGCAAACTAACAACGAACACGAAATAATACATAGAAAGATAGGTAACGCATAATTATGGTTCCTAACTTTTGTGAAGTTTGCGTTTTGTTCGTAGTTCGTACGTTTTCGCATTGTTACGGTTTTAAGTTTTGAATTATTCGTTCTCACACGCTAGTAAGGTTTTTATTAGATACAGCTTTTGTAATATCGGTTATTTTGATATCGATATGATATGATATCTAACACATATCCGATTTAAGTTACGTTTAGATACATCGGACACATCCCTAAAAAAAACCAAACTGTCAAAGTCCAGCGACAAAATTTCGCAGTTTATGTATACAAAATATAAAACAAATAGTGAAAGAAAAATGAAGCTAGCCAACTTCCTCAATACTATTATTTGGTTTTTGAACACAAATTATCTTAAAAACAGTAAAAAAGTGTTCGGTAACCACAAACAGTAGTAGACGCCAATTTGTTATGTTTTTGTTTACTCAGAGCCGTCAAGCGCCATCTGGCGGGAGCAATTGGCAGTAATGTTCCCTATTCGTGGTAAGCGATGATATGGTCGACGTTGTAGCATGCTTGCCTAGTCACTCTTGAGTTAAAGACCCCGAGGTTGTATCTATCTGGAAACACAGACTCCGGCAGGGAATGCCACTCCTTAGCTGTTCGCATAATGAATTTATTTCAAAAACGTTTAGTGCGTATTGGATGGGATGTCCACCATGTACTGATGGCGCATCACCGTACGTCTTGTAGACCGATGATGGAACGAGTTCGGCGGAATTAGATCATGCAATTCCATCGCACACTGCCCGAAATGCAATCAAAATAACACTGTTTTTTTGGGCAGTCGTGTAATAAGGACGAATCTGACGCTAAATTAATAACCCGAAGATACTTCCTTCCCACAATATTACCTCTTATACTGCAAAAACGACGCTCTCTCGTACTTCCCTTTCTGACGTACAACAGACAATATTATACAACTGTATGAAACCACCGTTTTCCTGTGTAGTTATGTATTCATCTTCATGACAATAAAACCTATTTTTATTGTTCATTTGTTTTAATGGTTTCATGTTGTTTACTTCCTTGAGGATCCATTGAGGGTTTTATACAAATGCGACGTGGTTTTAATACTGGCCATTCATAAACAGTAATAATTTTATTGCTATTATTATTATTTATGAATGGCTTGTGTTTTAAGGAATTCTGTATCCTTATGGGTCAACTTAGGGCGCCGTCCCTGGATTGAGAACTATACATTTTTGATGTATAGTTCAAGATGAGCTACACTGCAATTAGATCGTCAAGGATAGACCAAAATTTCAATAGTTCCCTAGTTTGTAAAGGAATAAATTAGTTAATAGCTCTCGATGTAACCGCGTCTTTACACCGTACTTTTAAATTAGCGATACAATATAGAACTTTATTTACTTCACAAAAAGGTACAAATTTAAGTGAGAAAATACAAATATATATATTCGAATTCAAATTCCGAAGTGTTTATTACAATACACTGGAATGTGTACCTTCTTCTGTAATCAATAAAGTTTAACATTGTATAGATATCTTAAAAAGTACGCGTCACATCGCTTCTCAGTGTAAACTGACCCTTAAGTCATAAATGTGGGAAAATTGAAGCGTGATTTTGTTTCCCCAGCATTGACGTGTAGTTTTTTCTATGCGTATGAAAAAAGTACACGTAAAGGTTTCAAGCAATTTATGCAGACATTTCTAAATCAATCTGCATAGCATTTTCCCCACTATTTTGGGGTCGCCCTCAAACTTACCAGATGCAGCCGAATACCAATGTTTTACATGGAACGAAACAAGCTTGCAATCGCCCAAAGGGCAATGGAGAGAGCTATGCTCTGTGTTTCCGAGCGTGATCGAATCAGAAATGTAGAGATCCGTAAGAGAACTAAATAGTGTTACCGACATAGCCCGAAGAATTGCCAAACTTAAGTGGCAGAGCACATTGCTCGCAGAACTGATGGCCGATGGGGCAGAAAAGTTCTGGAGAGCGACCGGAACGCACGGGACCGGTCAATGTGGCAACGCTTGGGGGAGTCCTATATCCAGCAGTGGACGTCTTTCGGCTGATATGATGACATGGAACAACCGCCTACCGGATCTCCGCAACCCAGCTCGGAGTCTGGATTTAGGTCAGTTTGATGACAATTAGTTCGCCTTCTATAAGTGAGACCTAAGGTTACACTAGTCGATCATTATCCCATACAACCGTAGTCTGGCGATTATTCCACTGTTTGTCGATGTACGTTCAAAATAAAAAATGATATCAATTTGTCTCATCATTATCAAGCCCTGTATGGAAACAAAAAAAAAAAAAAATATTTGAAAGTTATGAGCGTCGAAAGTTCCATATTTCAACACTAATTTTAACGCATCTTTGGGCGGTAATAAATACCATAAGAAGAAAGAAAATTGCAAAACGGCCACCATACAGGGATAGATTAGTAATTCAACAATGCAAATAATATTATTTTGAAAAAATACATTCAGTCGTTTTTCCATGATATCTAGACTCCCAAAGGTCTGTTTACAAAATTTCGCGCTCTTGTTTTCGTCCTAAATCATCATCCATTTCGATACACATTTGCAAACGTGCTAATATATCGTACGCGAACTAGCTTCTTACTGCTCATCACAGCATCTATATCTTTCGCACGTGTTGTCGGATGAGATGGCATGCATCATTCTCATGCGACTAGGGGAACCAGGAAAGTATGGATGTGTACTATAGGTACACTTGGAAAGAACCCTTCGGGGAATACACGCAACATGCGTGTATGTATGCATGTGACATCAATTCTCCGAATTGCATAGTTTCACCGTGATTCAATATCCTTAGTTAAATCCTGGGGAATTTTATAACACAAAAATGTAGACCGGCAGCCTTATTGCGTAATTAATTCGGCAAGGCAAATGGCAAAGAGTATGAACAATTGGCCAATCACATGGCGAGAAGAAAGACGCGATGAGGATTTCCGTCTATGTGATTGGTCGATTGTTCATACTCTTTGCTGTCACCTTTGCCGAATTCATTACGCAATAAGGCTGCAGTCCATCATTCGTTCATCCTTATCTGAATCAATTGTATCCACCCTGAATTTAACTAATGAGTTTTGTGTTGTCGAAAGTGTCAAAATGTATAATGTTTTTTTTTTTATTCTTTTTTTAATGTATGGTTATATATTGTGTTTCGGTACACCAATTACAAAAAAAATACGATATATTTTCTAAAAAAGCCTAGAGGTGCAGTATTTTTTCCGGATCTGAACTCCAGTCTTTTGAGCTAATACAAAAATATAGTTTTTGATGCCTACGTTTTCAATACATAATTTACCTTAACAATATTGTGGCTTTTTTCCTTGCCCTCTCATGCGATGCCACTGATTAAAAGTAAATTATTACATAAACTCATTAGCGAGGCAACAAATCCCTGTTTGATACTTCCTATCAATGACGTCAAAGACCAAATATTTATTTTTATCCTCCCTTTTAATTAATAGGATACGGAAGTATAGGACGCAGTAGCTATTTTGTGTTTTAAAAATGCATTTTTCCTTTCATTGTAACAAAGTTGGGGAATAACCAAACATTAAAATGGGACACCGGAAAAAAATAGTGTTTAATTGCACAGTCGAAACCTTTGGTGATGAATATCAATGTTGCTGTATTGTAGCCACACTGCTCCCAATCACTGCAACGCCTAAAAGACACTAGAAAAGGGCAAAGGCAAGTCTGATGGTCGACGAGTCTCGCAGAAATGATTCAACTGTCTTGGATCCCGCACTGAAATTAATCAGAAAAGAATAGCGGAGGAGTAAGTAAAAACATGTTTTTAACAAGCTTTTATTTAACTTGTAATGTATGTATGTATGTGTTCGGGTCAAATCTTGCAACTGAATTTTAAAACAGTTATCCTCCACCGATTAAGATGAAATTTTGCGTATACGTTTAGTTTGGATGACAATGCATGGTTAGCTAGGTGACATCATTCTAAATCCAATAAGGCGGACGGCCCAAGGTGGCGGACTAGTTATTTTTTGTGCACTCCTATGATATCAAATGAAAGGATTTGCTGAGAAAAATACGAAAAAAGATTTTTTTAAAGATTTTTTAATAAATAATTTTATTTTAGGTTTTGACTAATAGAAATATCAGTCAAAAATCTACGAATCACCCATCCATGTACCCTGCATTTCAGCAAGCGTAGCTTATTAACCTCGAATATCGACCCTTTCGGCTGATATTATTTAGCCGCGAGTTCATCTAGTGTAAAAGGTATCTAAAACTGCTTGGTGCCAGACACAAGTACATGAAGCTTCTGCTCGCGGCTTCGCGAAAAGGTGAAAAGTTTTATTTGACTGAAGGAACTATATCGGGATGTAAAATAAAATATTTCAGACTATAATCTACCTCTGTTCCGAAGAACAATGGCGAAATCTTAGCTGACTTAAATTTGAGCGTCTGAAAGTGAGCTATATACGAAAGAAATTCCATTAACTGACTACGTTTTACCAAAGTTTAACATTAACTGGTTCAAAGTGAACATTATAAATGAAAGTTATTTGATTTTTTCGGTAACTCTCATTAGCTTAGTGTTGCCATTTTACACTTATTCTGCCAAGTGACAAGTAGTGACTGTAGTTTATTATAATAAAACGGAGTAAATTAATTAACAATATAGTTTATGTCTAAGTGTATACTGTAGTGTAGTAGAAATAAATGAATTACTTACTTTCAATTAATGATAGGCAAAAAGACTGGTATCCAAGCCTAAAAAAAATAGCTTGGTTGTTGAATACGATCTTTTGATACACGTCAAAGTCGCTTAAATACATAAATATACTCTTTCCAAAGAGTATATTTTACATTTCATGCTGAAATGGAAGGGAAATACTAACGCGATATTGCCCTTTTACTTCCAAGAAATTGAATAATATTAACTATTAAACACATTATTAAAAGTTAACCTACAAAAGTTCATGGCTGAATATATATTATTCTCGGCGTTCTTGAAGAAAAATTCTTGCACAAACTAATGCACAACATGATCCTGAATTAAACCAGATATTTTTCATTTAGAGTCGTAGGAATTTAATCTCAGCTAAAACAATGTATGGGCTTCTGCCATTGTCCTTTCACGCAGATCCGTCTAGCCGTTCTGCCGTAATTGAGTAAAAAATCTGAGATAATATAATATCTCAGATTTTATATTTATTTTATTATTATATATTTATTTTATTTTTTATTTTATTTATTGTATAATGTTCCCTTGGGATGATAGAACATTTTTCATGCGAGCGAAGCCGCTGGCAGACGCAATTCTTATCTTACTTAATAATCATATAAAATAATATTATAAAGACGAAAGTTTGTGAGTGTGTGTGTGTGTTTGTATGTTTGTTACTTCTTCACGCTCAAACGGCTTGACAGATCTGGATGAAATTTGGCACAGAGATAGATTATAGTCTGGAATAGGAGATAGGCTACTTTTTATCCCGGGCATATGTTTTTTTGGGATAATTGACCGACTAACACGCGGGCGAAGCCACAGACAGAAGTAAGTTTATAATATTTGTATGATGTAACCAAAACCTTCCCGGAAAAGCTCTTTCACAAGGAAATTTACCATTAGATACTCAAATTTACAATAATATTGATTGAGTTCATTGTGTAAATCCGTCGTATTTATAAGTGCCAATATTAATTAAATTGGCCTCTGAACTGTTATCTGTGCAGTTAAATATATTAAGCCTTGTTTACATGAATTCAGTTAATCGCTTTGAATGAGCGAGTATCATAACAGTAATAACTGAATTGAGTAAACAGTAAGTTTGATATTTGATAATGCATGGATGTAAAAAGAAGAAAATAGTTTCGTCCTTCAACATTTATAGCATCCTAAACACTTTTACCCAATTTTCCAATTAGAGTTTTAAAAGGCGACATGCTAATAGAAAACGATTATCGCGCGAATATTATGCTATCGTTGCTTTCGTTTGTACGTCGCGACGACAGAGGGAGCTTGCCCTAAAATTAAGGCAAATGTCGCATATTTGCGTGATGACCGCTATTAAGAGGAAGCCTAAAATTTGTGTTTATGTCTTCTGCTTCTGCTGTAAGCTCACTCCATCGTCGATTCTGTCTCCGTCACCTCTAACCTAGACTAGAGTCAAGAGCAAACCCATCTCAAATAATAAAAAAAAACCTTATTTATCTAGTTCGATTTTTTTTCTTTTTTTGACATAGATGGAGACACATTTTTGAGATAATCGCCTAACAAGTCTCGTACATGAAACTCTCAGAAAAAAAAATCACCTCTCAACTTAATCGAGTAACTCAATCCGTGTAAACGAGGCCTTATTCTTACAAAACACACCCACGTTTGACAGCCGGTACTGGCTCGCGGATACATAGCATAATACTACGGTAACTGAGTCCATCAAGGCCCTCCACATTAACTTGGGGTTACGTAAGTAATGGATTCCTCGGGCTCCGGTCGGCGCCTTGCGGTCTACTGATAAACGTTTCTCTTCGTAAATAAAATTGAAGTAGGTATATATGTATGTAGATTCGAATAAGTATCAGATGAAAAAAAAGAAAAGTGCTTTGTTTTTTCATAAGTACTTTGTAATAAAGCACAATTATACTTCATAAAAGATAGCTTGATGTCTGCGATATATGTCAAACTGACGTATTCGTTATTGTTAGGCTGTCAAGCGCTATTGTTACTGTATTGATACTGACAGCTGTCGCAGAGATCAAGCTATCTTATATGAAGTATAGTTCACTTTTTTAAAACCACGAGTTTCCTCCGTCAGGGTCAATGCACTGACATCGATAACAGAAATGTCAGAATCAGAACTCTCGGGAGGAATTTAAGAAGATAATTCACGACGATCTTGAATTCTTTATCTCTACAAGATATTCAGGCTCTCTACGAAATTCAGCTTCTTTCCATTCTAGGTCAAAATTTATTATCTCGATATCTTTCACTGTTATACACTTCATCTGTCCCAGAAGCCCAAAAATGCTTATTAAATATCCAAAATAATATATCCAAAATACTAACAAGTTGACATTTTTACCTCAATCTATTCTAATTCTAAAGAATATTATTTGAATAACGCACAAATATTTGCCGTAGAGCAGTGGAAGCCCAGTGGTATCGGCCGCGACTTACAAGTTGTAGGTCGTGTGTTCGAGCCCAGGTACGCACTTTACTTTGTGTAAATTATTTCATCACCACTGTTCTCAAAACGGTGAAGGAAAACATCGTGAGGAAACCGGCATGTCCAAGAACCAAAAATACGAAGACATGTGACATCCACCAACCCGCACTGGGCCCGCGTGGTGGATTACGCCCCATTCCCTCTCACAGAGAGGAGGCCTGTGTCGCAGCAGTGGGAACATTAATAGGCTGATGATGATTTGCCGTAGGTATGAAACTTGAGAGTTCAACATAAGTATAGTAAATATATACCTGCTATAGATATCCACTCAATTTCATTACCAAGATAACAGACTCTCTCAACTCAGAGCTGTGTCATAGCACCCGCATTCATAAATGATCACTTTCAAATAACAATGAGAATGAGATCAGAACTAGAAACACTTACATATTCAATATATTGTGAATTATTTTACTGTCAACATGTTTGTTGCTTGTTCTAGAAGTCATGTATTTGGAAAATTTATTACGTGAGCTTCAGTCATCATTCATCTATTCATTGTTTTATACATGAAAAACAATAATTATATCATCATCACTTCAACTGAATGACGAATTCTGCGGGATATATACTTGCGTGATCGAATCAGAAATGTGGAGATCCGCAAGAGAACCAGGGTTACCGACATAGCCCGAAGAATTGCCAAACTTAAGTGGCAGTGGGCAGGGCACATTGCTCGCAGAACGGATGGCCGATGGGGCCGAAACGTTCTGGAATGGCGACCGCGAACCGGAAGACGATACGTTGGAAGGCCTCCCATCAGGTGGACCGATGACCTGGTTAAGGTTGCGGGAAGGCGCTGGATGCGAGACGCACGGGATCGGTCAATGTGGCGACGCCTGAGGGAGGCCTATGTCCAGCAGTGGACGTCTTTCGGCTGAAATGATGATGATGATATCCTGCCGCAAGCGTCGCCACTTCGATCGTTGCAGAATATAAATGAAGATTTATACATATTTGTCCCTAGCCAGATGTATTTGGCCCTAGTATTCGCTAGAATTAAAGACATTTGGCCAGGGTACAAGGAATACAAGTATTGTGCTTCAAACAAAAATAAAACTAAATCACAATCGGTTCATTCGTTTAGGAGCTATTATGCAACATACACAAATACACAAAGACACAGATACACACAAGGGTGGATCCAGGCTTTTTTTTCTGGGATGGGCACAAGGACCCTCCAAAATCAAAGGCAGAAAAATCAACAATAACTGTTAGAAATAAACTTGAAGTATCATACTTCAAGTTTATTTCTACAAGTTCAAGTATGTGTAGGAAGGTTTATGAAAGTGTCAAAACAATAGAAAAATTATTTTATGCATATATTTTAACAACTCTGATAATTTGATTTGCTTCTAAGTATGTACTGTGATGGAATCTCCACAGTACACAAAAATACCGCCTGGGGGTGGCAAGTGCGCCCGTACCCCTCCCCCTTAAATCCGCCCTTAGATACACACGTCAAACTAATAACACCCTCTTTTTCCGTCGTGAGTTAAAATAACATTTCTACTTCTATTATTTCGTATGAACTAGTGTGCATGGCGTACAGCTAAGTGGAATTCCCTGCCGGAGTCTGTATTTCTTGATAGCTACAACTGGGTTGCCTTTAAGGGCCTACATACGCTTTAGTACCGTAAAACGACAACTTTCTAAAGCATACTCCTTAGTAATGGCTAGGTTAAAAGGTTTAAAAAAAAAAAAATACATATTCATGTACATAATTTTGAACACAAGGTTTTTACGTGTAACTAATACTTTTGCTTTAAAAAAATAATTAACAACACGATAATTTTCGCAACTTTTGGAAACTCCTCCAAAACGACTTGGATGTTTAAAAATATTTTTACACAGAAAAATTGATGGCTGGAATTTCTTCATAACAAACATAGCATATGTAAATCAAATAATATTTTGCATACAAAACTGTTCAAAAGGAGGTTCAATTTTGATATTTTGGTATCGAGCGGGCGCACGGCCAGTACTGCGTTAGCATTGGGGTGTATATATCGCCTTAAGAGGAAACGGGGGTAGAGAGCGCCGACTGAATTTCCTTAGTATAAAGTCATAATTCGATGGTTGGCTCTCGTCTCTTTACTCCTCCAATATTGGACCAATTTAAAAGATATTCTGTAAACTGAAAATTAAAGATATATAATATGTCCCTATGTTTTCCTTTTTGATGATACATTATCTTTAGAAGCACTAGAGCCCTCAAAAAATTCTCAAAATTGCGCTGTTAACAGAGGCTTATTGTACAAATTTGACAAATATAAATGAAAAAAGGAAAACATAGGGACATAGTATATATCTTACTTTACCAGTTTATGGAATATCTTTTAAATTGGTCCAATATTGGAGAAGGCAATAGACGAGAGCCAAACCTCAAATTATGACTTTTTACTAAGGAAATTCAGTAGGCGCTCTCTGCCCATATTTCCTCTTAAGTCAAGTGGGAAAAGGTAACTTCTAGGCAAGCGTGCTTCACTGTCGACCACATAATCGCTTACCATCAGATGAGAAAAATGGTAACTTGTGGTAATTTGTCTGCCCAGGGAGCATTTACCTATGCGTTACTAGTCAAACAATTTATATTCACACAAATCACCACATATATGTGAATGAACTCATTAGTGTAAGAAGATTTCTGCAATAATTTATATTTTGTTTTAAAATAATTTTATTTGAATTGGCCACAAAGATTTTTCCAAACGAGACTTTGAATTTTCTGTTCAGTTCGCATAGAAATCCAATTATCTTACTTCGTACTAATATTATAAATATTAAAGTCTGGATAGATGTGTGTGTAGAAGTGTCGATGTATGTTTGTTACTCAAGAACGGCTGAACAGATCTGTATGAAATTTGCCACAGAGTTTGGAATAGCTCATGGGCTACTTACATCCCGGGATAAGTTCCCTTGAGATAAGAAAATAATTTTCACGCGGAGAAGCCGCTGGCAGACGGTAGTTACCTATAAATTAGTTACTGTCCAGAAGAAAGGCAAAGGCCTCTTCTCAAACAGAGAAAACACGAGTAATAATCACTTCGCTTGCTCAAGGTGGGATGGCGATTTCAAACGTATATAGGGTGTTTTTTTAGAGGTATAGAACTTTGAAATGGAATAAAACAAGGATGATTTTTTTAAATTGACATGAAATTGACTTTATTCAAAAGATAATCTTTTGCCTTTATAATTACCCGGCTGCAAAGAAAGGGTTATGTTTTTCGCGCGTATCTTGTAGGTTATATTCTTTATTACCTCGTATATTTCAAACCACTTGACGGATTTTTGAAATTAAGACATCGTTAGATAGGTCTTGGCCGCCTAAGTATTCTTAAAGTGCCGTTAAAAAAAAAGAAACATGGCGGATTTTGGGTGCCATATTGTAGGGGTTGCAATTTTTTTTTCTTCGTAGCACATCGACTGGGGTATCAAAATAAAGGGTTTCTAGAGTTGATTACAAAAATACATACCACTTATATGTTTAAAAGTCATTCGAAAAAAAAGTATAGCTAAAAAGTTGTAAATAAAAAATGATAATCTAATCAAAAAACCCGACTGCAAAGATGTAAACAAGAAGAAAATCATGCTGTGCAGTTGGAGGATATTTATAGTTTTGGTCAGCCAGCTCGCGAATATGTATCCTCCGAATGATTTTCTTCTTGTTTACATCTTTGCAGTCGGGTTTTTTGATTTGATTAACATTTTTTTATTTATATATGTTGTCTGGCATATGACCGCCACGATAATCATCATAATCTAATCTGGAGGTCCAATTTTCAATCACTTTTTCCAACATTTGTGGCCGTATATCGGCAATAACGCGGCGGATGTTGTCCTCCAAGTGGTCGATCGTTTCGGGCTTATCGGCGTAGGCTAGTGACTTCATATATCCCCAGTCTAGCGGCGTTAAATCGCACAATCTTGGAGGATAATTCACGGGTCTGGAACGTGAAACAATGCGGTTACCAAACGTTTCCTCCAGTAAATCAATTGTGGCACGAGCTGTGTGACATGTTGCGCCGTCTTGTTGAAACTACAGCTCCTGCACATCATGGTTGTTCAATTGAGGAACGAAAAAGTCAGTAATCAGGGCTCTATAGCGGTCACCATTGACTGTAACGTTCTGGCCAATTTGCAAAAAGCAAGAAATTTGCACAATTTGGAAGCGTTGTTCAGGAGTCAGTCTATTCATGTTGAAATGCCAAACCAAACTAAACACAAATCACTTGATAGCTGACCAAATAGCCACCAGTTAGTTCAGAGAGATACTTGTCCAGCGCAAAAACCAGTGCGGATGAAGTTCGTTCCTTGAGAGAGGCTATGGTGGAGCGGACAGATTTGACCTTAAGCCTTGTCTCCCAGTGGGGTGATGACAATCTGGTCTCTTTTAACGCCACCAAAACACAGGCGTGTCTTTTTACCGCTAAAAGGAGTATTTTCGATCAAACTCCTACTTTTCGGGGTGCGTCTGTTCCTATGACTGATCGACTCGAGCTCCTAGGCATGGAGTTGACATCCAGTCTCAACTTTGGCGCCTCCATTGAGTACAAAGCCCAAATTGCGGCCAAAAAACTAGGCATCCTAAATAAAGTGAAGCGATACTTTACGCCTGGACAGCTTTTAACCCTATACAAAGCACAAGTCCGATCCTGCATGGAGTATTGCAGTCACCTTTGGGATGGCTCAGCTAAATATCAGCTTGCCGCGCTTGACTCGGTGGAACGCAGAGCCAGGAGGCTCATTGGCGACGTTGAGCTGGCGGGTGCCAGGCTTCACAGCTTGGCTCATCGCCGCAAGGTTGCCTGCTTGTCGGTCTTCTACAGACTGTACTTCGGTGAGTGTGCTGAAGAACTCCACGACCTCATCCCACCAGCCCCCTTCTACCATCGGACATCTAGACGTACTGCAAGTTATCATCCTTACCTTGTTGCCATTCCACCAATTCGCACCAAACGCTTCCAAACATCCTTCATAATGCGCACAGCGAATGAATGGAACTCGCTACCTGCGTCAGTGTTTCCGAACGCATTCAACCCGAATCTCTTCAAAGTTAGAGTGAACAGGTTTCTTCTGGGTAAGCTCACTCCATCGTCGACTCTGTCTCTGTCACCTTTGACCTAGACTAGAGTCAAGAGCAAACCCATAACTAATAAAAAAAAAAAAAAAAAAAAAAAGTTAAAACCAACTTAAAGGTTACCTCTAAAAAACAGACTTTATTACCTACAACCTACAAGTCCGGCCTCATCACGATATTTTCCTTCACCGAAGTCAACGATGTCCTAGATAAACTTAGTAATTACATATCAATTGAAAACAGTTATTATCTAAGTATTTATTAATTTACAATAATCATATTGATTTGTCAATGTCTCTCCGTGTTTTAATTCGAAACTGACGTCATAGCTAATTGGCAATGATTAAATAAGGTTAATTTAATACACGCAAGGATGTGAATTTAACTTTTTATCTATTTCTATAGAAGGTTTGACGATGGTTGATATTAGTAGGTATTGTGAGGGCTCCTCACCTCTTTAAAAGTAACCTCCTTGCCTATTACAATACTGGCAACAGATAACTATTTAGTTTTGGAAGGTGATTGAAATCAGAACGCAAGGCAAATAATTGAAGATGTTTTTGTTTATCTTTGCTTGTCACTTCTGTTAAAGGCACCCTAAGGGCAAGCACATTGTTGATTCAATACAAGTTAAAAGTAATTTTTGCTTGTTATTTGAGCTCCATGAGTTATGCACAGTTATACCTACATCTATAATATAAAAATAAATCGCCAAATGTGTTGCTAAGCGCAAATCTCCAGAACAGCTGAACCGATTTCGCTAATTCTATTTTTTGTTGTGTTTATTATTATGAGAAGTTACTAATGAAAAAAATTATGAAAAAAAATATTGGTACCTTACCTACATAGGTAGAGTAGGTATGTAGGTAGGGTAGGGTAGTTAGGGTAGTGTAGGGTAGGTAGGGTAGGGTAAATGAATGTTTGGTGTTTTTATGGCAATACAAAGTTTGCCGGGTCAGCTAGTAACATAATACAATCAACCGATTACGTTCCCACTGCTGGGACACAGGCCTCCTCTCTGTGAGAGGGAGTGAGCTGTAATCCACCAAGTGGTACCAGTGCGGGTTGGTGGATATTACATGTTCTCTCTCTCTCTCTTTACCTAGCAAATCCCATTTCTATTGGAGTCGGTTCTCTTCGTCATTCTTCGCCAGATGTTTCGGTTCTGGGTTGTCGAGCCATTCACTTGGGATTGCTTCAGGTCGTTGTTGTTTACAGGCATTTAAGTGGCAAGAGCACTACCTCGCTTCTTCGGTCCTGAATTCACTAAGAGGACTATATCACATGTCTAGACTAGTAGATATCACATGACTTTGAACTTTTAGTTCTAGGACATGCCGCGGTTTCCTCGCGATGTTAACTAAACCAGCGTCAGGTAACTCCTAGTTGTCTGTCATTTTGCTGAATTGGACTTATTTGGCGCAGCCGCGGGGCACACTACGTAATTGTTTTAAAATTAAGTTCTCTTTTATTTTTACTTACTTTGTTTGTGCCAAATAAACTAGTTTTCTTTCTTTCTTTATGTTTTCCTACACCGTTTTGAAAGTAGGTAGTGTTGATGAAATAAATTACACAAAGTGATGCGCCTGCCTGGGTTCGAACCCATGCCCTTCGACTCGTAAGTCGGGGCCGTAACCACTGAGGTAAGTAGCTACATGAAGCTAAAATCCTGTTTCATTGGCTCGCTTTTGACCAACATCTCACCTGATGGTAAGCAACGATACGGTTGACGGTGATGCACGCTTGCCTAGAAGTATCCTATTCACTCTTGACTGAAAGACACCCAGGTTGTAGCTATCAGGAAACAAATCTGACTTAATTAACACTTTCCGGGACAGACCGCCTCTTGACGTTATGTCGGTATATCGTTACGTGACAGTACGGCTAAGGGCGGTGAACTTTATTTCATGTAATTTGGCAAACCGTCGATAGCCGTTGCTTGCCCATAGTATTCCTAAGAAGCACATGATCTAGTGTCACATCACGCGACTTCATTTGTTCGTGGGTGTCACGGCAAACTCTTTTCGAGTCATTTTTCAACACACACATACGCAGTGCTTATGCACCAAAACAACACATGCACACCGCCGACAGGCGTAGACTGAGCCATACAAGTACAATGATGTTGATATTTAGTGTCATATCAAAAATTTAAAAATATATGTAATGAGGTAGTACGGCTGTAGACGGTATGACAAAATGTATGGGATTTTGAAGTGTCATATCATTACATTTGCAAATAGTCAAGTGTCCCGGAACGTGTTAAAATTCAATAACAAATTATTAAACAAGTATTACATATTAGCCCAACCACGTAAAGGCCGCAAAGGGTCCACCGTTTGACCTCGCACAATGTCATCATTTATATTTAATTATCCAAAACCAGTCGGTGGCCTTGGCAACGATTTAATTCTACTATGTGTAAAAAACCATAGTTATTTTTGATGGGATCATGTTTTGTATCAATGGTGTTTTTGTGGCATCATATTTGCTATATGTGATGTAAGGGGTCAATCATATCTTAGGCTCTGTACAGATAAAAAGGGGCAGATGATTCTCCACGTAGCCACGGTTCTGACTAAGAAAAGGGCAGAGTATTATGATTTCTCTAAATAACTAGAAATATAATAAAAAAAACTGGTCAAGAGCGAGTCGGACTCACGCACGACGGGTTCCGTACCATTATCGCAAAACACGTCATAAAAATCACGTTTGTTGTATGGGAGCCTCATTTAAATATTAATTTTATTCTGTTTTTAGTATTTGTTGTTATAGCGACAACAGAAATACATCATCTGTGAAAATTTCAACTCTCTAGCTATCACGGTTCATGAGATACAGCCTGGTGACTGACAGACAGACAGACAGACGGATCGCGGAGTCTTAGCAATAGGGTCCCGTTTTTACCCTTTGGGTACGGAACCCTAAAATGTAATGTTGCACAATTTTAAATAATCAAACATCAGTATCGAATTCATGTGACGTAAGTGTTATTGTAAATTCTGAGGGCTTATGTTTTTCCTAGATTTGAAAAAGGGTTTGTGAATGTGAGTGTGGATGGATGGAGAGGGAGAGGAAGGCCAAAGAAAAGATGGATGGACTGTGTGAGCAGTGATATGAAAGAAAAGGGAGTCAGTAATAACGTGACGGGGGACAGGACGGTATGGAAGAAGCAAACGTGTTGCGCCGACCCCAAGTAACATGGGATAAGAGTAGTAACATTGGATGCACTAGAGTCGATCGAAAAGCGGGCCAAGAGGCTCATCGGCAATGAGATATTGGTCGAGTCTAGGCTCCAGAGCCTTGAACATCGGCGCCAAGTTGCCAGTCTGTCGGTTTTTTATCGTTTACATTTCGGGGAGTGTGCGTTGGAATTGCATGAACTAATTCCACCCAGCTCTTTCCATCATCGGACTACAAGACGTACGGCGATGTGTCATCGGTACATGGTGGACGTCCCACCCATACGCACCAAACCTTTTGGGAATACTTTAATTATGCGTACAGCTAAGGAGTGGAATCCCCTGCCGGAGTCTGTATTTCCTGAGAGCTACAACCTGGGAGTCTTTAAGTCAAGACTGAATAGGTTTCTTCTAGGTAAGCGCGCTACATCGTCGACCACATCATCACTTACCATCAGGTGAGATAGTGGTCAAGCGCGAACCTATCAATAATAATAATAATAAGTATCAAGTATCTTGACTTGGCTCGCGAGGTTGTCGACATGTGGGATGTGGACACAGCGATCATTGTACCGATAGTCGTGTCAACCAATGGCTTAATAGCCACGAGCCTCGACCAACACCTTAGGAGGCTCTCGTTAGGCGGCTGGGTCAAGGGCGTGATCCAGAAAGCAGTACTGCTGGACACGGCTCGCATTGTTAGGAGGTTCCTCTCTCTGGAGCCCTGACCGCCGGTAGCTTGGACCCTGTTCCCGATACCGGTGGGCCTCTATTTTCTAAATTTTTAATTATTATTTTTTTATTCTGTATGTTTTACAAAAATATTTAAAAATGTATAAAATAAGAAACGAATTTAAATAAAGGACATAATAATAATAAAGGGCAGGAAGATTATGATGAAAGAGGGTTTGTATTTCTCTGCTCCTAACTGCTTTAAAAGACTGGCAGTCACCCCACGCCGTTTGCTAAAATGCTTACTATTCTCACTCACTGCTGAGAGAAGATCCTCTCCTTAGAATGAAAAACTTTTTTTTTTTTTTCAGTCAGCCAAGTACCTATACAGAGTATGCCAAGTTCGACATTTAAAATCTTACAATTTTTGCGTTAAGCTAATTAGCTGTTGGAAATTTCCAATACAGTCTTATTAGAACACTTATTGTGTGAAAGAGTTTTTAGTCAACGCCTTAGCCTTATAACGCCTTTATTCTTCGAAGGGTAAGGCAGAAGAAAACGTATATGATTAATTATTAGGACATTTAGCCACTTATGTTGCCTTGTAAAAAGGGGGGCACCTATTGCCATCAACAGATCTCTAGTTCAAAATCCGGGGTGCTAATGAGAAATTTCAGACGAAAAAATCCAAAAACCAGCCAAGTGCGAGTCGGACTCGCGCATGAAGGGTTCCGTACCATTATCGCAAAAAACGGTATAAAAATCACGTTTGTTGTATGGGAGCCCCACTTAAATATTAATTTTATTCTGTTTTTAGTATTTGTTGTTATAGCGGCAACAGAAATACATCATCTGTGAAAATTCCAGCTGTCTAGCTATCACGGTTCATGAGATACAGCCTGGTGACAGACGGACAGACAGACAGACAGACGGATCGCGGAGTCTTAGTAATAGGGTGCCGTTTTTACCCTTTGGGTACGGAACCCTCAAAAAGGCATTGGCCGACCCGGGAATCGAAAATAGAACGTTGAACAGTGTTTGTGCCCACTAGACCAGCTGGCTGAGCTTATTTCTAATAAGACAGCCTCGTTGGTCTTATTAGAACACCCATAGTGTGAAAGAGGTTTTAGTTAAAATGTGGCTAAACCTTACTAGACTCCTTACTATTCATAATTATCCATATTTAGTGAACCAGACCCTCCCACAACATAGTTAACTAAATCCAATACTTTATGCACATTGTCCAACAAAATTGTATTAATACAAAATAAAGATAAGCCTTAACTAAATTTACGCTTATATTTGAGATAAGATGGTATCTCTACAAGTTCTAATTCTTAAGTTTCCAGTCGCCACCGTAAGTTAGTCGATTGATTTGGGAATTCTAATAAATGTAAACATTTGCAAAATATTTTGAGTATGTCTACAATGTAGATTGTTTATTAGTATTAGGTTCACACTTCTGCAGCAAAATAAGCTCTACAGGTAGAGAACCTTGTATAAAACTATTATGTAAGTACCTATATAAATATTTGTCTTGCGCACCTGGAAAACCTCTACCACCTTACTGACTGGCTAATATTATGAACACGAAGGCAATACATTATATTTTTTATTTGTTATGGGTTTGCTCTTGACTCTAGTCTAGGTCAAAGGTGACAGAGACAGAGTCGATGATGGAGTGAGCTTACCCAGAAGAAGCCTGTTCACTCTAACTTTGAAGAGATTCGGGTTGAATGCGTTCGGAAACACTGACGCAGGTAGCGAGTTCCAATCATTCGCTGTGCGCATTATAAAGGATGTTTGGAAGCGTTTGGTGCGAATTGGTGGAATGGCAACAAGGTAAGGATGATAACTTGCAGTGCGTCTAGATGTCCGATGGTAGAAGGGCATTTTGTTTTCTAGGACATGCTACCTTGCTCTCTTCAAATCAAATACCAGATGGACAATAAGGTTATTATTATACATTGTATTCTCAAAATAACATTTCATGCAGTTCAAACCATGTTACCCCACGTCCCTGAGCACCAAATCGCTTCCATTACAATGTATTAATGTCCATACAGTCCTCGCGTCATTTCATAGCAAGTCGTAGGTATACATGCAAATGAACTGGATTCAAGCTGACCTAGGAATTAATACGACAATGTTAGTATACTGATATTATTTGATGATACATTATTCAGCACACGTTGACTCTAATGCGGGATTCAGAACGTGGTTAGGCTGGGGTGTTTGTTTTGGTCGAGTCAGGTCAATTATTGGATGGATCGTTCCTGAAGTTTCTAGATTTTATTTTAGGCTCGTGTTTGACCACTATCTCAACTCTACTCTCTACTTCAGCTGATGGTAAGCGATCATTGATTGACGGTGAATTACGCTTGAATAGAAGTCAGCACTTATTCTGTCTTGACTTAAGGAAGGTTGTAGCTATCAGGAAACAAAGACCCCGGCGTGGAATTTCACTCCGTATCTGTACGCACAATGAAAGTATTCCCAAAACGTTTAGTACGTATATCTATACTATTTTTTTTTATATAATATAATAATAATTAATAATTAATATTTTTTAATATTATAAAGCTGAAGAGTTTGTTTGTTTGTTTGCACGCGCTAATCTCAGGAACTACTGGTTGGAATTGAAAAAATCTTTTTGTGTTAGAGAGTCCATTTATCGAGGAAGGTTATAGGCTATATAACATCACGCTATGACCATGAGGAGTGGAGCATAAATGAAAAATGTTGCAAAAACGGGAAAAATATTCCATTTTGAGAGCTTACGTTACGTGCGCTGCGTAAACGGTTTAAGTTACGCAACAATCCTACATGTAGGGTAGGTAGGGTAGATGGGTAGGTAGGTAGCCAGTTGACGGGAGCGAAGCCGCGTGGGACAGCTAGTAAGTTAATAAAAAGGGGGATGAACTCATTGGCCAACAAAATGAAATGGGAAATATGCCCAAGATACTAGCAGCAATGCCATGTTGAATGACAATGCTGATTTTTCGCTAAACTTAGCGCGATAGGTCCAAATATTACCCTATATATTTTTCACGCATTTAAGATAGATCAACTTGGAATTTAACTATAAACGTGATTATCCCGCTCATCAGTTTATACAAACATTATTTACTCCTATATTCCTACCATGTGTACCTACTCGTACAGCACATGTCACTTGTATCGCTACTGCATTCTGCACACCTGTTGCACCGTTCATTGTTTCAATAATTGCTTTATATTGTTTAAACTAATCAGTATTTATGAGTAGTCAGAAGTTCGAGGAAGTTCTAAAGACTAGAAGTGACGCCTAGGGATGGCAAACCTATGACACGTGACACAAAATATTTCGGATACGCCAATGCATGATTATTTAGCATCTAGGTAATTTTCAACAGCAGAAATCACATCAATGTCTACTTTTCTTTAAAAACTTAAGAGGAAACGGAGGCAGAGAGTGCCGACTGAATTTCCTTAGTAAAAAGTAAAAAGTCGTTATTCGAGGTTTGGCTCTAGTCTCTTTCCTCCTCCAATATTGGACCAATTTAAAAGATATTCCGTAAACTGAAAATTAAAGATATATACTATGTCCCTACGTTTTCCTATTTTCATTTATATTTGTCAAATTTGTACACTGAGCCTGTGTTGACAGCGCAATTTTGGGAATCTTTTGAGGGCTCTAGTGCTTCTAAAGATAATGTATCATCAAAAAGGAAAACATAGGGATATAGTATATATATTTAATTTTCAGTTTACGGAATATCTTGTAAATTGGTCTAATATTGGAGGAGGGAAGAGACGAGAGCCAAACCTCGAATTATGACTTTTTACTAAGGAAATTCAGTCGGCGCTCTCTGTCCCCGTTTCCTCTTCGTTGACTTGATCCAGTGGATGCGAGAAGCACGGGAACGGTCGATGTGGCAAAACTTGGGGAGGCTTAAATTCAGCAAAGGACGTCTTTCGTCTGAAATTATAATGATGAATACAAAAACTATGATTTTGTTAAGTTAATTTGTAGTATATAGTTTTATTTTTTATCCATTAGGGGAAGATTCTTTGGCGGGAAGTCTTTGCCACATGTTTTTTAGGGTTCCGTACCCAAAGGGTAAAAACGGGACCCTATTACTAAGACTCCGCGTTACGTCTGTCTGTCCATCTGTCACCAGGCTGTATCTCATGAAACGTGATAGCTAGAAAGCTGAAATTTTCACAGATAACGTATTTCTGTTGCCGCTATAACAACAAATACTAAAAACAGAATAAAATTAATATTTAAGTAGGGCTCCAATACAACAAACGTGTTTTTTTACCGTTTTTAGCGATAATGGTACGGAACCCTTCGTGTGCAAGTCCGACTCGCACTTGGCCGGTTTTTTTTAAATACTTTAATGGCACGTTCTGAAATAAAGGTTGACACCCCTGCCGCAGGGCAAGGCGTCCATGGGTTTCTATATGTTCGTCAGTTGTTTTGTAAATTAGGATTGTTTCCTTCAAATTGTGGCTCTTCGTGGTAAATTCAATGTTCTTTGCGTCATGGGGAATATGCTTTATATTAGGTACTACAGATATTTTTTATTATTATTACTAGCTGTCGCCCACAGCTACGCCCGCGTTAAATTAGTTCTTAAGACGACGACTAACGCCAACGACCTTGAGGGAACAAAACGCGCACTCGTTTCACACCCGCGCGACCCAAAATTTTGTAGTTTTTTGTACTTTCCTTATTATTCTATGACTTTAAAAAAAAAGGCTCATATCAAAATGTAGATAATTAAATTGTCTTTGAGATGGTGTCAATTTCATTAAAATACGCCCAGCGGTTTTGGTGTGATTGTCGAGCTTTTGTCCGTTTTAGACATAACTTTACAAATTAATTACACTATGTTATACGAAGAAAACTGAAAATTTTCTCAGATCAAATTATTAAGAAAATAGTCTAATATAACGTATATTTTTTTCAAAAAATTACGACTAGCCATTTAGACGTGATTCTCATTTTAAAATCAGCTACTCAAGGGAATCGGCGCCTTAATATCCTTATCAAAATAGCCTATAAGATATTCTAACCTGTAGTAAAGTTTCATTTAAATCTGTTAAATAGATTTTGTTTAGTAATGATATAGTAACAATAAACATCCTTACAAACTTCCACATTTAGAATGTTATTAGGATAGTATTATGAGCCAGTAATATCCCACTGCAGGGCAAGGACCTCCCACTCTTTCAATATTTTCCTATCTTACGTAATCTGAGCTCAATTATTTGGGCAGGAGTCCTAATGTCTGGGTCGCGGATAAATTTTAAAAAGAGTTACCGCGGCTCTGGCACAAGCAACTGAAGGAACACGGGTGGGTTTTAGTCAGTTAAAGTCTGACACGCCCTTCCGCTTCACCCAGAGCGGGAGAAGAGGAGTGGAAGATTTCCAAAATAAAAAAAGTTTTCCTAATGTCTATGTTATGTTAATATTTACTAAACCTAAAAGCGTTATTTTCTTCATTCAACCAACTATCGATTATGGATTATGTTTTGTAAATACTTACTAAATCTTTAAGGAACCTTTCTTCTTTCGATCGAGTAGCGCTGTCGGTGTCAACACAGGCAGATGTCGATCTGTTTGTAACAGAGTCCCGTCTCAAAATGCCTGTCCTTACATAATTACTGTTTCAAGACTAGAGTAGCTGTTGATTGGAGACTGATTGGGTGGCATTCTAGCAACAAGAACAGTGACATTCATCAAGGAAATCGTCGCGATTGGATAGCGGTGTATGGGGTTGCAAATGGCTGTCACGGGCTCAATCCGTTCAAATTTGGAATTTCGACCACAGCTTTCGCGTTTTGAATGAGACTTTGACTACATGTGATGAACTTAGCTTTATTTAATATGACCATGTTCATGGTCTATTGCTACTATAATTTGTAAGGCGTTGAACAAACTAGTTGGTACCTTGTCAAAGTAAAATTGTATGTAATCAAACACGTCAGAATTTAAGACTCGTGTCGTGTGCATCATCATAAGCATTATGAACACAAGTAAGGATTTCCAGGATATTACCAGATTTTATATCATTAAGTAAAAAGCCGGTGATTTGAACCCGGTTGATGCAACTAGGCTCACCCATAAGGACTTTATCAGCACCGGTGAAATCAGTGTGTTCTCGTACACATCTTCTGCCTTAGGTTTTAGAGAAAACAGTCGTGATGATATTATTTGTTTGTTTAGAGCATTACGTACACTACAAAATTCATAGCTTTCTTGTCCCGGATAGTCAAATTGCAAGTTAACTTTTTGTAGAGAGTTCAAGCTAACTTACTTACTTACGCTTCTAGTACTACCTGGGTTGAAGAAACTACTATCAAAACCATGAACTTCCTTCACTGCTTACCGTTCTTTGGTACCTGATGTAATGTTATTATTTTGTTGCTCGAGAATGTTCTCTACTGTGTCATTAACAAGGTTGAATTTCGACACTCAGAATTCTTGTGATATTAGGGTGGAGTCTACTGTTGTAAGATCTGAGTCATTTCTATTAATTTACTTCTTTAAGATGAGTTTTATGCTATGTGGTGATTTGAGCAAAATTTTGTTTTTAGTTTTATTCATAACTATTATTTTTCAGTCTTTTCTAAATGATTGTAAGTATAGTATGATTTCGTAAATGTGAAAGAAATAGAGTGATTTGTATTTTTAATTCACTGGTAGTCTCAGTGACGGTCATTTTTGGAGGATCAACATTCTCTGAGTTGTCGCATTGCTTGCAATCGCTTGGCTGATGCAACTTAATCTAAGTTCTTGTAACATATTACATATAAAATGTTACTTGTTAAACATTTTGTATTATTTTTTAAAGATTTGATAATACATGACATGTGTTATGTAAAATTAACAATATTTTTATTGCCAGGTATTTAAAAAAAATGTAACTTAGACTTGTGTATGAAATCAAATCAAAATATTGATAGTAAAATATTAAAAATCATGAGAAAATTATTGTTGCAAAATTAATGTATGGTCGTGTGTTGTGTAGTGTTAGTAGATATAGGTAGTAAGGGTTTAAAAAATAATGAGATATAAACAACAGTTTACAAATTTTAAAATGTATATTTTCTACATTTTCACAAAACTTATTCAGCAACAATTAGCTAGAGTATTCATCTAACAGTCTTATTATTTTACAAGAGTATAAAATCACTGCTATAGTCGAAAGAAATGCAATGGGTACATTGAAATGCAAGAAACACCGTACAGTTTGGTTGACAACGAAGAACATCACAAACTTAACATATATGATAACAACCAACTCCGGACATTTCAACAAAAAATATTCCACTTACCTATTGTTAATCAATAAATAAATCGCTTACTCTAAGGTAACTTCAATAAATTAAAGAACATTGCGTTCTAAGTCTTCGACCAGACTTAATAAACGTTAAGTTTATCAGTGGATGTGGCAGTAACAGTCTTTGGCTCCCTATTTACATAAATACAAAGTTTAGTTAACTTTAAAATAGCACAGTTTCCTCTTTTTCCTATTTGATGAGAATGCATTTCTGCTGAATGATATTAATTTGTGACGAATTGATGAACATTTTACTGGCAACATTTTACAAAAAATTAAATGAATTAAATTATTTGACATGAAATGTGATGAGACATAATACTAATCTAGCTAATACACTCCCGTGGGATCTAGAACCAAAGCCATATTGAAAGAATAACAATAAGACGAAAAATTTAAAAGAAAATTAAACCTAGTACACATTAGTGGGGTCAAGGGCGACCATTTTGATTGATAATGAAGAACACTTAACACTAAAACAGTTTTTTTTTCAGTACACTCCGGTGGGGTCGAGCACGAACATTTTGAAGCACTGATTAAATTCTTCACACGAAACAAAAAAATCTTCAGTACACTCCCGTGGGATCGAGCACGAACATTTTGAAGCAGGATGCAGAAACTCCAAAACAGATGATAAAGATGCCGCAGCTCAGGATATTTGAGATGATTATCTCAAATCAGTAGACACCGGTGGGATCCAGGACAAACATCTTGATCACTTGAATAATAATTTTCTTAAAAAATTCAAAAATCTTCAAATTCTTCTTCGAAAATCAATAAACTCCGGTGGGGTCCAACACGAACATTATTGCTGATTTTTCTTGAAATATCAGATATTCACAACTTGATTGATGATTTTTGGGATCTTCAATAGATGCCAGTAGGATCCAAAACTTTGATATCCATATTAAATTATTTTTGAACTTGAAAATATCGATCTTATTTACGATGTAGTAGCGCGCGTGGAATAGAGTGACGTGCGTTCGCTTCCGTGGATGTCTCACGACTGTGGTAACACGAACACGTGCCTTCCTTTTATAACGCGGTGCACACTCGCGCATATTTTTTGCGATTCGAATTTGGAAGCTTTCAGCCGGGTGGGCGTCTGCGCCCCCGCCCTTACAATATTTTTTTGCAATATTTTTTTATTAACACATTGCTAGTTAGCACATGCCGTAACAGATAATGCACAATTTAAAAATTCATCAATTTTGTCAATAATCTGATGGATGTTTGATTTTAGAAATATTTTGATTATTTTTGATTATAAATGGATATTTTTTTTTTAATATTTGACCTTTAAGCATAATAACTATTACGTATTTTTGGATTTAATATTTTGAATTATTTTTCCTGTTGCGGCTTAAAGTCAATATGTATTCGCGCTATTGCAAATAACTGGTTAATATACTCCAATTTTAAATTTAAATTTGACTTTGTATGAATTTAAATTTAAACAAAGAAAAATATAATTAGGTCAAGAACAAAATTGTTACGGCTTGCATTAATGTAATTGAATTCTATCAAAAAGAATCTGCTTTGTAGAATGTATAACAAACAATGGTGGTATTTAAAATACGTGATGATTGAGGTTCATCAAATGTAAACAGTGATTGTTTTGATTAATCAACATTATGATTAAATCAACCGCAGATTTAAATGTCTGTGTGAAAGAAGGTAGCATTTTTATTAGTTAGTTTTGAGTTTATTTAATTAATATTAAATAAATACTTACCTAATGATTTGCATTTATAATAACTTTAAAATAAAAATAAGTAGGTAGGTAAACAAATATTTTATTCCCTGAGAAGAAAAGTTATAAAAAAATAATAATTAATTGAAAATATGTTTAAAATACCTTCTTTTTCTGTAGGTAATTAAAAATATTACTTTTTTTTATTTTAGTTATTCAAACACTGCAAAAGTTTTGATAAATTAAATAATAATTATGAGCCCCAGAAAATATCTTATTTAATTTATATATTTGATTAATACAGTTTTTTTTTTATTTAATAATTGATTTATTTATAAAATGTAGGTTATTAAAAATCTAGTACGTAATACTAAAAGCTGATAGTGGGTTTTCCATATGATACTGTATTACGTATATGACAAACAAAACATGTGGGTACGAGGTATGTATCATGTATACCTATATTGTTTGTTATTTCTCATGAGTATTCGAACATTTTGATAGCCTTTAAAAGCATGTATGTGAGATTCATTGAGGAAACTTATGAATGAAACTTGTTTACTACTACGATTTAAATAATCATTACACCACTGACACACGCGTACGAAATGTGGGTATGAATTATATTAATTATTTAAATAATAATTAAAAATACATAATTATTTATATGTTAATTTTAAATGGCCCGGATTTTAACAGGAAAAAAGTGATGAGGCTAAACTGCTTCAATTAAAAATAACAACAAAAATAAACCGGCTACGTACGAGTCGGACTCGCAAACGAAGGGTTCCGTACCATTATCGCGGAAAACGGCAAAAAAATCACGTTAGTCGTATGGGAGCCCTACTAAAATATTTATTTTATTCTGTTTTTAGTATGTTGTTGTTATAGCGGCAACAGAAATACATTATCTGTGAAAATTTCAACTGTCTAGCTATGACGGTTCATTAGATAGATGGATAGACAGACAGACGGACCGCGGAGTCTTAGAAATAGGTCCCCGTTTTTACCCTTTGGGTACGGAACCCTAAAAACAAGTACTCAAAAATATGCACATGAAAAAAAAAAACATGCATGATCTTTCACACTTGTCTCTTCTCCGACTGTCACGATGTTCGATCTCTGGGACTTTGAACTTGTCTCGAGAGAAATCGTTACATACGGTCGTGTTAACTCAATGTTGGCCATTGCCGATAATTCACTACAACCTATTGAGATCGAAGTGACATACTTTTGATGTACATATTAGCAAGTCTGACACAGGTTCTATCTAATATTTCTTCTAATTTCGACGCCATATTTTAGATTAGTTTATTTTTAGGCTTAGTTAGTTATTTGTTTTTAGGGTTCCGTACCCAAAGGGTAAAAACGGGACCCTATTACTAAGACTCCGTGGTCCGTCTGTCTGTCTGTCCGTCTGTCACCAGGCTGTATCTCATGAACCGTGATAGCTAGACAGTTGAAATTTTCACAGATGATGTATTTCTGTTTCCGCTATAACAACAAATACTAAAAACAAAATAAAATACATATTTATGTGGGGCTCCCATACAACAAACGTGTTTTTTTTGCTGTTTTTTGCTATAATGGTACGGAACCCTTCGTGCGCGAGTCCGACTCGCACTGGGCCGGTTATTTTATTTAAGTTGTGTTTGTGTGTATGTAGGAAGGTATAGTTAATAAGTATTTTGTACACTGTATATTTTTATCTATGTAAGTAAATATATTTTTCTACATAATGCGGTACCATAAAGTGTTTTAGAAATTCATTGTTTCTCGTAACCGGACTAGATTTAATCCTTTCTTTGTTGCCACTTGTTTCCTCACAATTTTTGCAACCCGTACGTCATAAAACCAACCCTTATAATCCTGTCAAAGGTACCGCCAAATTACTACTAAAAGGTAAAAATACTAAGACAATTATTTGTAAATACATACAATATTTTCATTCTCGGTGACGGATTAAGATATCACACAATAGGGCAGGAGCTAAACAATAGAACTCATGTTTGACGTATCATTGAATTTTCGCAGACCTAATTTTTAATCCCTTGGGCGGCAATAAACTTTGAAAGAAATTTTGCATAGATAAGAGGGTCATTTATAAAATGTATGAACTTTTTACTGTCTGTCAGTGTTCCCGTCTTTTATTTTGCAGTTGTTAAGTGTTTAGGGCAATTATTCACAAAACAGAATTTGTGTTATTTTCCTGTGGTTATATGGACGTCATAAAAATACATAATTTACCCCGGTTTTTTGGTGGCATGACCAGTGTAGGTAATGGAAAATAATTAACTGACAAAACTCTCATTATTATTTTTACCTTTTTTTAACCGACTTCAAAAAAAGGAGGTGGTTCCCAATTCGTCGGAATCTTTTTTTAGGGTTCCGTACCCAAGGGGTAAAGACGGGACCCTATTACTAAGACGCCGTGATCCATCTGTCTGTCTGTCTGTCCGTCTGTCACCAGGCTGTATCTCATGAACCGTGATAGCTAGACAGCTGGAATTTTCACAGATGATGTATTTCTGGTGCCGCTATAACAACAAATACTAAAAACAGAATAAAATAAATATTTAAGTGGGGCTCCCATACAACAAACGTGATTTTTATGCCGTCTTTTTGCGATAATGGTACGGAACACTTTGAGCGCGAGTCCGACTAGCACTTGGCCGTTTTAGTTTTATGAATGTTACACGATTACTCAAAGACGCCTGACGCCTGGACCGATTTCGAAAATTCCTCTTTTGTTTGAAAGGGTATACTTCCTAGTTGGTCCCATGGTCATCCGGTCAGGGTCTGATGATGGGATCCTGAAGAAATTGAGGGAACTCCTCAAATATTGTAGGCATACGATTTTTGTATTTTCATCAAAAAGGCCAGCATTTGCACTCAGAAAGTGTCATTTGGTGAAGTGCTGAAAAAGACCACAGAGGGTCACTGGAACTCCTCAGTGATATGTAACGGGTGTAAGATATCTCAAATAGTTAACGGATTATGATGAAGCAAATACTTTTAAACAATTGGTACTTTTGAAAATGGTACCATCGAACTGATCTGATGATGAAGCCGGAAGGAAGGCACTGGAGCGCTGGAATCAAACAATGTATCCTAATCGTGTTTGGGCTTATTGGGATCGTCGTGAGATATAATTTGTAAATACATGATTTTCATGATAATTTGGAGAAAAATAAAAAGATCTTGATAACAAAAACATTTAACCGACTTCCAAAGCAAAACACTACAAAGTGAAAAATAAATTTCTTGAAGTCGGTGTCGAAAAAAAAGAAAAACCGGCCAAATGCGAGTCGGACTCGCGCATGAAGAGTTCCGAACCATTATTGCAAAAAACGGCAATAAAATCACGTTTGTTGTATGAGAGCCCCACATGAATATTTATTTTATTCTGTTTTTAGTATTTGTTGTTATAGCGGCAACAAAAATACATCATCTGTGAAAATTTCAGCTCTCTCGCTATCACGGTTCATGAGATACAGCCTGGTGACAGACGGACAGACAGACAGGCGGATCGCGGAGTCTTAGTAATAGGGTCCCGTTTTTACCATTTGGTTTTTACCGTTCCTACTGTTTTTAGGGTTCCGTAAAAAAGACACCGACTTCGTAAAATAAAGCTATTTTTTTTCGTGTAGTTTTACTTTGGAATTCGGTATAATTATTAGCAAATTGTTACCTAGATTTTACTATGCTACAACATACACGTAACTACACTTCTGAATTTCCCGAAAGGTAAGAATGCGCTGTACTATTTATAGAACACTCAGATCTGCCCACTTATGTTCTATTTATAGTGCATCGAGGAAATATGGGCAGAGAGCGCCGACTGAATTTCCTTAGTAAAAAATCATAATTCGAGGTTTAGCTCTCGTCTCTTTCCTCCTCCAATATTGGACCAATTTAAAAGATATTCCATAAACTGGTAAAATAAGATATATACTATGTCCCTATGTTTTCCTTTTTTCATTTATATTTGTCAAATTTGTACACTAAGCCTCTGTTAACAGCGCAATTTTGAGCATTTTTTGAGGGCTCTAGTGCTTCTAAAGATAATGTCTCATCAAAAAGGAAAACATAGGGACATAGTATATATCTTTAATTTACTACGTTTGTATGGAAGAATTTTCGACTAGTGTAACCTTAAGTTCCCTGCACACAAGCCTTTTGCCATTACCCGCGCGTGCTGTTTAAAGTGCCAAATACCTACAAATCGAAATATAATAACCGGATTTACAACACCTATTTCTAAAATAAAGTAAAACTGACCTTTATTAAAATTCCTCACGTTGGTTATCATAATAATGCCAATATTACTGACCTAGTGCCGGTTTTTGACGTTTCTGACATTATAACAGAAAATATTAATGGCTCATCAAATTGTGGTTATGTTTACACGTTCTTGTTTTAAACAATGTAGCGATAAAATGTTTTCGAACTGTTCGACTTGATTTTTAATGATTATGTTCCTGACGTGTCTCTTTTGTGTGATTGACTTATTATTAATTTATTCAGGGGATTTTTCAGCCGGATTTTTTATTGATTTCGTCATTTTTTAATATCATATTGTGTTATTTGATTGAAAATGCTATTATGTATTATCGTTAAGTATCAAATCTATTGTTGTTCTTAATATAGTTATTGAGTTCGCTTAATGTTATTAAAATATTATTACGTATTGTTATGGAATATGGCATTTTGAGATATAATTAATATGGCATTTGTATAATAAGTCCGTAATACATTAACATCACATCACATCACATCATCAGCCTATTAATGTTCCCACTGCTGGGACACAGGCCTCCTCTCTGTGAGAGGGAATGGGCCGTAATCCACCACGCGGGCCCAGTGCGGGTTGGTGGATGTCACATGTCTTCGAATTCTTGGTTCTAGGACATGCCGGTTTCCTCACGATGTTTTCCTACACGTTTTGAGAGCAGTGGTCATGAAATAATTTACACAAAGTAAAGCGCCTGCCTGGGCTCGAACCCTCGACCTACAACTTGTAAATCACGGCCGATACCACTGGGCCACCACTGCTCATTGTATACTTAGGTAGGAGTAGGTACATATTTCCGAATCTCTTCAAAGTTAGAGTGAACAGGCTTCTTCTGGGTAAGCTCACTCCATCGTCGACTTTGTCTCTGTCACCTCTGACCTAGACTAGAGTCAAGAGCAAACCCAACACATGTCCAAAATTACCAGCCAGTATTTTTCTAAAACCACACATATTATTTAACCGCGTCTTCTAAAAACAATTAAATTATTTGATGGTACTATTAAAATGGCCGCAAGCAATGGCTATCTCGTTCAAATGTTGTTAGAGAATAAAACAATTACCTTAATATCTTCATTAATTGTTAAGTAACGAAGAAAGTAATTATTGTTAACATTTAAATATAGGTGCAAGTTTTATGAAGACATTCTGATTGTATAATTGGTCCTTTGCTAACTAACTATTAGTATTACAGTGGCAATAGATAATATAAGTTCTACTGAAAAGACTGTACTTTCTGTGGTACATAAGTTATCTATAGGGTTCCGTACCCAAAGGGTAAAAACTGGACCCTATTACTAAGACTCCGCGGTCCGTCTGTCTGTCTGTCACCAGGCTGTATCTCATGAACCGTGGTAGCTAGACAGTTGAAATTATTACAGATGATGTATTTCTGTTGCCGCTATAACAAAAAATACTAAAAACAGAATAAAATAAATAGTTTAAGTGGGGCTCCCATACAACAAACGTGATTTTTTGCCGTTTTTTTTGCGATAATGGTACGGAACCCTTCGTGCGCGAGGCCGACTCGCACTTGGCCAGTTTTTAAGTACTAACAATAGGGGTTTTCAGCTAAATTCAGTCCACCAATTGGCGTCACTTTGGCAAGAGGTCTTTTCCTTTGAAAACGCAACTTAAGACGTCAACATGACGTTACGTCAATTTAATTAATGTCAGAGTTTTCATTTGACATGTGTCTGGACCTGACATCTCAGTGCTGCCACCTGCAAAAAAATTTAATAAAAGGCCCGTTTTGACAGCTGTAGAATAAATATACTTAGTAATAATTAAACTTGATGCTTGCGAATGATACTCGTTGTCATAGTGTATCGGTGACATGGTATTTAATTAGGATTATGAATTTGATTTTTCAATTTCTTATATAGATATTTATAGGTTATCACGGCATGTAAAATGAGAAACTTCAACTGACTTCTTAGATTGTGACAACTTCAGTGTACTACATCATTTCAGAATACTGTCATTGAAAGAGAAAAAGTTTGATATGAAGTTTATGATTTTGCTGACGTGAATTATCGAGCTTACTTGGTACTTGATTTGATGTCAAATTGCCAAATTAAAAGCGGAGCTTTGTCATGTTCTCGAAATATTTTTTATGTCTAAGCTCATGCCTGGGAAGAATGTCCACGGCAAAACTTCCAAGAAAAATATAATAAAATGCGCCGTGTGCCGAATTTTGATGATTTGAGGGTTTTTTGTATTGCATGTAATCAAGAATTCTATCTAACATTAAAAAATTGCCATATACCAAAATAGTATTAGACCTTAAGGCGCTTGTGCTAAATGCCAACATCCGACTACCTCATCTAGGTAGGATGAATGCTTTTTACTAAACCACGCGATAACGACTGAACGGATCTAGATGGAATTTAGCACACAGATAGTTTATAACCTGGAATTAACGTATAGGATACTTTTTAACCAAGTTATAGTATGTTCCCGTGGGATATTTCCCGAAAAAAAACGCGGGCGAAGCCGCTGGCAAAGCAGATAATTTATTGTGAATGTTTGTGGTTACGGATGGATGGATGTTTGTTACTCTTTCAAGCAAAAACTACTGAACGATTTTTCATGAAACTTTAAAGTACATCAGAATAACACATAGGCTATGAAAGTACTTATTCAACGCGGGCGGTGTCACGGGCAGAGCCGCGGGCGGCAAATAGTGATAGACAAAAAATTAAAAAAAGGTTCACAGTACCCATCAACTTCTTAATGACTTACAAACTTGCGCAAATAGTTTGTGTACCCAAAAAACATTGTTTTTATCCTTTTTTATATATACTGATAGTAATGCACTTCTGCGTCATTCTTTTTACGTTTTTTAATAGTTTTATAACCCCACAGGCGTATTGTGCAAATGTTTTTTAAGACATAACCCAAACGAATTTTAAATTGCTATTTTAGTGCCAATACAAATGTTCTTAGTGTCGACCATTGTGCAAAAATTGCAATTTTTTGTAATTAGAAAGCGGCTAAGGGTTGACTTTCTCTGGATTCTGGGAACAGAGATGTTTTTTAGCAAATGGGTAAGATGAGTCAATTGTAGAAACAATTTTACTGACGCCATGAAGGCATCTCCTATAAAGGATGTCACCGCCAATTTCTCCGAATTTGTTAAGTTACAAAATTTTTGTAAAACATTACCATTTTGTGAAGTAGTGGTGGATACGGTCCCGAATTAAGGCGCCTCCCCGAGCAAAACGCCGCGCTAGTCGTTTTTGTACAGTTTTTAAGAGCTATCTACTCTTTATTAAGTGTCGCCGCACATGGGCCACACGCGACAGCCACAAACACCGCCACGAGAAGCTAGAAGCGTGTAGCGTGTGGCGGCCACCAGCGTCAACCGTGTGCGGCGAGTCCATACAAAATGTATGAATACTACAGGAAATATGCCAGTGGCGGCGTTTAATAAAAATACATTAAATTTCTACATAATGTTTCACTAATCTCCTTCCAACAAAACCATAAAAATGTGAAATAATTATTGATAGCATGCATCTCCTCGTAAAGTATTAATTAATTATTTTTTATACTAATACTAATGGACAGACAATTTGATAACGAACATTTTGTAAGTTATATTTTTTTCAAAAGACTTTATTCTAAAATCAGGGCGTATTCACTACCGTATTTCATGCGCCACCAGTGCCGCTAGGCCAATAGGAATGCTCATATCTCATGCTGATTTTTTGGTCAGGGTACGGCCTTAAGAGTCGTAGGTCGTGGGTTCGAACCCAGGCAGGTTAATTACTTTGTGTAATTTATTTCATCATCACTGCTCTCAAAAAAGCGAAGGAAAACATCGTAAGGAAACCGGCATATCTTAGAATTAACAATTTGAAAATATGTGATCAACCAACACGGACTGGGCCTGCGTGGTGGATTAAGGCCCACTCCCTCTCTCACAAAAAGGGTTCTGTTTCCCACCAGTGGGAACGTTAAGGTTACACTGGTCAACGGCACGAACTATTTTGTGCGCGGGGTTAAAATGCATTTTATATCAACCTATAACACATGCGGATGAGATAGATGCTGTGATGAGCAGTAGGAAGCTAGTCGCGTAACAATACACACTTTTTTCAAATTTGTAGCGAAATGGATAATGATTTAGGACGAAACCGAGTGCTCGAAATTTTATAAACAGACCTTTGGGCGTCTAGATTTCTTGAAAAAACGACTAAACGTATCTGTTCAAAATAAAATTATTTGCATTGTTGAACTACTAATCTATTCCTGTATGGAGGCCGTTTTGCAATTTTCCGTCTTCTTATGGTATTTATTCTCGTCCAAAAATGCGTTAAAATTAGTGTCGAAATGTGAAACTTTCGACGCTCATAATTTTCAAACATTTACTTTTTTGTTTCAATACAGGGCTAGATAATGATGAGACAAATTGATATCACTTTTTATTTTGAACTTACATCGTCGAACAGTGAAATAATCCCTAGACTACGTTTGTATGGAGGAATTTTCGACTAGTGTAACCTTAAAAGACTGATTTCTTAAGCACATTAGCATTTCTAACATTCAATAGATTTTTACTTTTTAGTTGACCGTTTTTAATTATTTGTCTACCTTGTAGGTACAAACCTATACTATTATTTGGCTGTAAGTACTATACCAACATCATTTTTGTAATTATTTGATACAACTATCCTGTTTTTATTGTAATGTTGACGTAGATAATATCGCATTATAAAAAAACAATATGCACAAACAGACGTACGTCTTACGTCATTGATATCCCATAAATACCACGTTTTACAGCATCTTCCTTCCTGTGGCAGTTTTAGCGAGATAAATAAGATGAATGACATATTATGACGCTGATAAAACAAGTACTTATTATTCTATTTTTAAAAGTAACCGCAGATTTTTTAATAGTTATGACGCCATATTCAACCACATACTTAGAACACAGTAATAATAAAAAACTGTATTTTTCCTCATAGTTCCGATCCCAAATTTCTGTCAAAATTTACATGTTTTTCTAACTTAGGGCTTGATTTGAGTTCCGAGTTCAAAATGATAATGACGGATAGAGTCCGGATGCAGTACGTAAGCTTCCCTACAAGAAGTACTACGGCTACTTCGTAACTGAAACTTGTCGGATTCGGATCGGATGCATTGCGTAGTTACGCACTACATCCGATCCGAGTCCGTGATTTGAGTTCCGAGTTCAAAATGTTCTGAATTATGACAGATTATGACGGATAGAGTTCAGATGTAGTGCGTAAGCTTCCCTACAAGAATACAACGGCTACTTCGGAACCGAAATTACTCGGATTCGGATCGGATGCAGTGCGTAACCGCTATTACAATTAATCAGCCTAGCCTTTTCCCAACTATATTGGGGTCGGCTTCCAGTCTTACCGGATTCAGCTGATTACCAGTGTTTTACATGGAGCGACTGCCTATCTGATCTCCACAACCCATTAAATGGGAAACACGATATCCCTTGGCAAGCCTGGTGTCAGATTTTTGCATTTTCGTAACGACTATCAAAGGTATAAAGCCCGACCGCTTAAGAGGAAACGGGGGCAGAGAGCGCCGACTGAATTTCCTAAGTAAAAAGTCATAATTCGAGGTTTGGCTCTCGCCTATTTCCTCCTCCAATATTGGACCAATTTAAAAGATATTCCATAATCTGAAAATTAAAGATATATACTATGTCTCTATGTTTTCCTTTTTGATAATACATTATCTTTAGAAGCACTAGAGCCCTCAAAAAATGCTCAAAATTGCGCTGTCAACAGAGGCTTAGTGTACAAATTTGACAAATATAAATGAAAAAAGGAAAACATAGGGACATAGTATATATCTTTAATTTTCAGTTTACGGAATATCTTTTAAATTGGTCCAATATTGGAGGAGGAAAGAGACGAGAGCCAAACCTCGAATTATGACTTTTTACTAAGGAAATTCCGTCGGCGCTCTCTGCCCATATTTCCTCTTAACTGCGACCGTTCCTAAGGTAGCAATAGAGATGTTGACATCCATCAGCGAACTATCGACTGACAGGTCACCACCTACATCCACGGCGACACTAAATCCGCCTATGTACTTTTATGTTGCATGAAGTTTTAATAAATAAATAAATACACCCCTTCAGTACCCGCAGCTACTTCAGAATGGTCTCTAGACAGGACAGCTGTGTTTCGAGACACGGAGTAGCACAGAAAATATAATACTAGCATACAGATGCCTCATCCCATACAAAGAAACCGTGCCGACGTAACCAGCGTTTTTCATCTGATTATATCTATTATTTTTTTGTAAATCGATCGCGTTCGGTTCCGTTCTACGGCGATAGATAGATCACCATCAATATCCGTGGAACGGAACGGAACGGTACCGAATGCGATCGATGTATAAAAAATAATCAGAATAATCAGTATAGAACGTCGGCACGGTTTCTTTGTATGGAATGAGACACCACTGGCCTCGGTATGTCAAGAATGGTCACCCATCCACGAACCTATCTCGGTAAGCGTTGCTTAACCTCGAATATTGACACGTGCGGCTGTTATTATTTAGCCACGAGCCTCTTATCATCGTAAAATACATAAAAATAATGTATTTATGAAGTCAGTTATCTAGAGCGCCATAAAAACAAACCACTGGCCGGTTTAACCCTCTCTCTGCTGCACCCTTTCTTTTACGACCTGTCTTTAGTTGTCTATTGCTTTCTGTTATTTCTATGGCTCACAATCTGTGGGTGCGACTACCGAGTGGCTTGTTTCAAATAATAAGTGCCTATGAATGCCCCAATTGTTCGCTTTAGCTCCCGAAAGGTATCTAACAATAACGGGATTGGCTCGCTATTTTTTTTTTTAGTTTTGGTTCCTAGACGTGGGATGTATTGTTCTGTCTACATTTCTGTTTTCGAAACTATAAACTTTTGAATTTGAATGTTTTATTTTCGAACACCTGCTGAGTGAAAATATTTGCATTTTTTTTATTAAAATGCGTTGATAGATTAAATTAAATCGATTAAAAAAACTGCATTTTCATAATGCATGATTATTAAATCTTTATATGCATGGCTCAACATTAAAATAGTATAAAATACTTTTTAATCGATCGAATCCAATTATTCAAAATTTCGCTATCGATGACCATTGACAATATGCCATAAATCGATAGCGTTATTGATGAAAAATTGAAAAAGCTACATAATATGAGCATAATTTATATGTCTGCTAACTTAATATACAATTATTGGTTTCACTACGGACAAATTTGAATAAAAGAAAGCAGACGTGAACTCGGTTGGAGAACGTTTTTCGCGGATAACCCTACCAACTTATATAGCATCCAATTTTGTTTGAGAACTACAAAAATACGTGACTTCAAAATTTCGGTGGGTTATGCGAGGCCTAAATTAGAAATGTCAAAGTCAATGAACTGAGACCACCATGTGACTAGGGTCACAGATTAAATAATTGCTATTAGGTTATCTTTTTGGGCGAAAATGTTTGTTTAGAAACCAGCATTTGCTTGAATTTCTACTAAATTGTATGTTAAAAGTGTGGGTTTTAGCTGTCTACTAACAATGGCTAAACCACATAAGTCTAATCCTGATTTGGGGCCTGTTAAAAATCTTGTTCTTCTTGGCTAATTTTTACAACATTTTTGAAAAGAGAAACGGTGGTTTGTCTATGGGCTAGCAACCTGATATTGTACTATTGCGACCGTTAAACCCGACACGTTGCTTGCATGTGGCTTCGAGCGGCCATCGCACCTATTGCTGGGTACCTCTTGAAAGCAGGTCACCCCACAAATGATGAGAGGATGAAGATAAGTTAGAATATAATATCAGAAATTCATATACAGAAATATTAAACTGCTGCCAAAGTGTTAAACAGGAGAAATAACCTGAGGACAAAACAACCAAATTAATAAATAAGAAGGGTTGTAAAAGCCGAAAGAATGTTTTAAAATATAGAAATAACTGCACAACCCTATAGGATCACAAAAAAAAAACAACAAAAAAATAACATTCAACCAAAGTACTAGGGCAGCAGAAACCATGAGAAGGTTACTCGACATTTTCCAAGAGCAAAAATTCGCGCGTTCGAAAAAAATAAAACTGTTTTTGTCGAGTTCAAAGTACGGGGAAAATTGGAGCGCATCGTTTTCTCGTATCTTGAACTCTTGGGTGGCTGATAAGGAACAATGCCCCGAGTGCTGTAGACAAATGTATCTGCGAAACTGAATAACACCTATTTTTGGAAAAATTTTGTTTCATGCCTGGTTTTAAAAGTTTTAACCGAGATTATTTTAGAAATAAAATTGGGATTATTTTAAGAACTCTTAATAGAGATACAGACTGAAAATTAGAAATATAGTGACTAAATTATTAAACACATATTTTACATGATCGTTTGTAGGCTTTTGGGACGTACACGCAATGATTCCGTTGTCCAAGATAATAATTTCAATCAGGATTTATTTACTTTGAAGAAAAATGGATTGTTTATTAACCAAACAAATAAATTAAATAATTACAGAAGATCAAGCGAAATGACTCAATTAAACACAAATTATTCAGTGTAATATTTGTAAAACACCAAGCATTTTGGTATTCTTGGACGTAAGTATAAATCTGTAGGCCAAACATGTAAAGATATCTCGTGTTCCCAATTCAAAAACTAAATTGAGTTAAATACGTCAAAGCTACAATTTATTTAAATTTACGTCATACAACATCCGGCAAAATCCGGCTTAGTAACATAACAAATCCAGGAAAATTCGGCAATATTCAACAATTCATTTCAACAAAATGTAATAATTTAATTTCTTATCCGTAATTTTTTACCTATATTGCGTGGGTACCCTCACGTAGACTAAGGTAAAATATAATTAAAACTACAAGGAATAAAATTAGGACAATAATTTATTAATTTAATTGTTATTTTTTTTTATTGGTGTAGACCTGACCACAGTCGAGACGGTTTCGATATTTCAGTAATAAGTTTTTATTTAAATAATAATAATTATGTAATTGGCAATTGCAACCATTTACGCACTTAAAAATCGACCTTAAGACGTGGTACTTACGGCTGATTTTTCGCAATACCAAAAGGTAAGGAATTGATCACGTGACATTTCGATAGCGCTTTTTTTTATTTGTAATGGTTTTGCTCTTTGCGCTTGGCAATTCTATACATTTTTGAAATTTTTACAAACGCTATCGCAACGCTTTCTTTTGTAGAATCACTTGTGTATTTTTTTGAAACTTTGCCCCACACTAGGAACTTCTTCCTGTATCGTGGGTGCGTTTACAAACATTTAAACTCACAAACACAAACACCCAGATCGGAAACAACTGTCGTAGTTCATACAAATATTTGTTCCGTGCGGGAATCGAACCGGCGAGACGCAGCGCAGCAGTCAATTGCTCAACCACTGCGCCAACCGTGAGCGTGTGTCTGATCTGACTGATCTAGATATGCTAACGAAAATATAATCTTTACATCTAGAAAGTCAGTACTATAAAAACGATTAACGTTACAAGTAAAAGGGGGAATGCCCATTTTGTAACGGAACTTGGGCCCCTTTGAAAAAATGGTTGTATCTTGATGAATTTGGTTGTATATTGTAGAAAAAACACGTTATATTCATAACTAGAAAACATTTTTTATTTATTTTGCGGGGTTCACGAGAAATAACGATGTTTCTGTTCTTGAAATGAACCCTTATAACAATGCAATAAGGTGCATACAAATGTTCAAGTGAAGGAACCTGATCTGATGTTGTCTGGACATAAAAAGTAAAGGACACGGATGGAAAAAATACACAAAATATAAATCCTATTATTTGATAATATTGAAATCGCAGACACGATACCTCATAAGGGGCCTGTGTATGGGCAATCTCCTTTAAGGGTACACTAGTTGACGGCACGAACTATTTTGTGCGCGGGGTTAAAATGCATTTTATATCAACCGACAACACGTGCGGAAGAGATAGATGCTGTGATGAGCAGTAGGAAGCTAGTTCGCGTACGAATACACACTTTTTCAAATTTGTAGCGAAATGGATAATGATTTAGGACGAAACCGAGCGCGCGAAATTTTATAAACAGACCTGGCAGTCTAGATATCATTAAAAAACGAATAAATCTATCAGTTCAAAATAAAATTATTTGCATTGTTGAACTACTAATCTATCCCTGTATGGAGGCCGTTTTGCAATTTTCCGTCTTCTTATGGTGTTTATTCGGGCCCAAAAATGCGTTAAAATTAGTGTCGAAATGTGGAATTTTCGACGCTCATAACTTTCAAATGTTTTCTTTTTTAACTTTTTTGCTTCCATACAGGACTAGATAATGATGAGACAAATTGATATGACTTTTTATTTTGAACGTACATCGTCAAACAGTGGAATAATCCCTAGACTACGTTTGTATGGAAGAATTTTCGACTAGTGTAACCTTAAAAGACCTCCGTCACATTTATATTTCATGCTACATAATTTATCTATTAGTAGACAAGCTTCGATCGACAATCTATTGAACACGTAATTATGACACGATATCTTGCGAAAACACCCCGATACAAACAGTAAAACGCTCGCGTCTAGTTTGTAAAATCAACTACCACTGTTCTTGTCCTTTTTGTATGTCGTTTTGTGGCAATTAAATACTTTTTCTTTCTTTCTTTTCTTTTCTTTCATATAACTTTTGAACGGCTGAACCGATTTCCATCAAACATAGCTAAGAACGCTCTCGAAGTCACCCCGAAATTAAAATCGGTTCATCTGTTTAGGAGCTATGATGCCACAGACATGATAGCTCCTAAATGTTATTTTATTTCATGCTACATATTTTATCAAACATCACGCTTTGATCGACAATCTATTGAAGTTAATTATGACGCGATATCTTGCGAAAACACCCCGATTCAAACAGTAAAACGCTCATAACTTTTGAACGGCTGAACCGATTTCCATCAAACATAGCTAAGAACACTCTCGGTAAAGTCACCTTTCAAACAAAAGATGATATAAAAATCAGTTCATCCGTTTAGGAGTTATGATGCCACAGACAGTTACAAAAATACACAAACACACAGGTATACACAAAAAACCGCAAAAAAATCACGTTTGTTGTATGGGAGGCCCACTTAAATATTTATTTTATTCTTGTTTAGTATTTGTTGTTATAGCAGTAACAGAAATACATCATCTGTGAAAATTTCAACTTTCTAGCTATCACCGTTCATGAGATACAGCCTGGTGACAGACGGACAGACAGACAGACTGGACGCGGAGTCATAGTAATAGGGTGCCGTTTTTACCTTTTGAGTACGGAACCCTAAAAAAGGCCTATGATGATGAATATACAGTACACGTACACAGTTTATGTCCACCATCTTGTATTTTACAGAGAACTAAATTGTTCATCAGAAGTACAATGTTATCTATTAGTACCACCTACGTTCCCAAACTTCAAAATATTCAACATCAGCAAATGAATACTATATTGCCAATAACAAATCAAAAATAATCCCCTAAAGGGACACCGCCGTAAAAGAACAATTGCGGTGCAGTAAAACAAATTCTAAGAGTTTTAAAACAATGATATTGTTTTGTTTGTATCAAAGGAGTTGTTTTAACCTTTTTGCGGATTATATCCTAATTGAATAAAACACTAGGTAAAAATCTTAACAAACTATCCTTTGATGTTGCCGACAGTCATAAAGATGGCTACCGAGTGAAAGAGGACATTTTTTTCTAATAGGTTTACCACTGATTTTATGACCCCTGTTGTTAGGTGTTATCAGTACCGTGCAGAAAAAGGGCTTCGGTGCAAATTTCTTCGTGTGTGTTTCGTCTAAGATTTTCGTGGAATTTTTACATTTACTTTTCGGGTTGTAAAATGTCTCACCTTAAAGTTCATGTTAATATTTTGCAAACACAAAACTGTTCTACCCGGCGTGCGTGTATGACTAGTTGTATGAATGTGAGTGAAGCAAGAGAAGTATGTAAGGATCGTAGCAGGTGGTGTTATGTAGTTTCTGCCTATCCCCATAGGAAAATGGCGTGATTTCAGGTATGTATTTCATCATCAACATTATATCAACTGAAAGACGTCCACTGCTGGACATAGGCCTCCCCCAAGCGCCACCACATTGACCGGTCCCGTGCGTCTCGCATCCAGCGTACTCCCACCACCCTCACCAGGAGATCTGTCAACCTGGTGGGAGGCCATCCAAAGCAGTGTCTTCTGAGAACAGAACTTTTCGGCCCCGTCGACCATTCGTTCTTCGAGCAATGTGCCCTGCCCACTGCCACTTAAGTTTGGGAATTCTTCTTGCTATGTCGGTTATGGTTCTCATACGGATCTCTACATTTCTGATTCGATGACGCAAGGAAACTTCGAGCAGCCCTCTCCATTGCCCTTTGGGTGACTGGAAGCTTTTTGATGAGGCTCACTGTGAGCGACCACGTGTCAGATCCATAGATGTATTTATTTAAAACTGTTTTATTGTAAAGAACCTATGTTCTCTATACAAAAATAATTTACAGCTGTATCCATAAATTTCGCTTAATGCATCAAAAGCTTTTATAAATTTGCCCCACGATAGCTTTTTACCCGATTGCCGAAGGAGGGTGATGTGTTTATCAGTATATGTATGTATGTTTGTTCCTATGTGGCGTTCTAGAGACCAAACGCGTTGGCCGATTTTGATGATTCTTACGTCAATCGATTTGTCTTAACCCTACGAGTGTCACTGGCTACATTATTAAAGTTGGAGAATATAAAAATGGTGGATTATGGGCGCCATATTGTGGGAGCCAAAATTTTTGTTTTCTTCCAACCCCATCGTGTAGGCTATCAAAATAAAGGGTTTTAAGAGGTGATTTTAAAAATATATGACACTTGTGTGTTTAAATATACATAATTCTAAAAAAAAAAATAACAAAAAAGTTATAAATAAAAAAAGTAAATTAAAAAAATCAAAAAACCCGACTGCTTGAAAGGCGAACTAAAAGACGTAAACAAGAAGAAAATCATGCTGTGCAGTCAGAGGATACATCTGGTCGCCTTTTAAGCAGTCGGGTTTTTTGATTTTTTAAATTTACTTTTTTTGCAGGCTATCAGTGCCCGTTACTTTGGGCAAATTGTAGCTAATAATTTTTAATACTTTTATATTACTACAACGGTAAGGTTGCAAACCATTTTTTGGCTGAAAGCTACGTATTTTTTTTTATATTTTAGTACTTTATGACAAGCGCAGTTTCCCGCTTTTTATCACCCGTTACAAAAAATGGCGGATCTTTGCTAAAATTGCAACCCTAAAGAATAATTTTACGATAAGAAAGTGCGCAGGGATCTTTTTTTACAGACATTTATTTTTATTTTAAGCTTTTGTTTGGTTTATGAAATATTGTGAACTATACGCAACTTTCATCGGCAAGTTTTTTTACTTTACAACTTTCAATACCTACCAAGCTACCAGGACATTTTTCACATAATGCACAAACATATATTTGGAGGAAAAGCACCCTTATGGAAAAATATCTATAAGAGTGCTTTTCCTCCAAAGGTACGCGAAGCGATGCGCGAGGAAATCCACCAATCGGATCACTTCATTTTCTTAGCCAGGCCTTGCCTTGATGAGGGCTAGCAGAGCAGATCTATGTACGTTTTTTTACATGTTAAAAAAAAAACATACGTAATGTCGAACATAGAACCTCCTTCTTTTTGGTAAGTCGGTCAAAAAACGAGAGAAGCGTGCGAGGGATGTATGTGTATCCTCGCACCACTTAGGCCCAGTATTTTTTATTATAGGTTTCAAATTTCGGTAAATCCATTGTTAACCGAACAAATGGTCAAATGATTAAATCTCCAACATAGGCCGTTTTTTGATCCGTAGTTAACTCAACCAATGGTTGTAAATTTAGGTAAAACACCATTTTCCTTCAGTTGTTAACCTCACAAATGGTCAAATGAGTTGAATATTTAATTTGACCATTTCTTAGACTAACAATTGACGAATTAACGCGTTTCATCAAAATTTTAAACCATTGGTTGACTACCGATAAAAAACTGGGCCTTAGTTACACACTGTTTCACAGCCTTTCAATCTCTCGCCGCGTGACCTCACTACCTCGCAATTCATTTGTGAAAAACCACCCTTATTGCACACAGGTACTAAATATTAAAAAAACGTCACGTACTAACAGAAAATGACAAAACAACCCTTTACTCCATTATTGTCAATTATCCATGCTACTAAACAAACTTAAAACAAAAAAAAAACTAAAATTAGATCGCCTCGACATACAAGGACAGTAGTTTTCAAATGATTTTACGAAAATATTTAATTGTTATGCAAACACAATAATTACAATATGAATAAAATAACCATTTTTCTCTCTTTTTAGTTACCGAGCAAGTTTTTTAGCAATCTTTGGCGGCGTTTTAGCTATTTTTATTGCGGTCCAAAAGGGATGGTGTAAGGTCTCTAATGGCGGGTGTCTGTAAACACCACGACATTATTTGAACTCGTTGGTAGAAACTTTTTAATGGTAATTTGTAATAATGTTCAGGTTCAATGTTGGGATAGATTTTCCGTTTTAGGAGTAGCATGGCAAAAACGGCCATTGACTCGCTTACCCGCCTACATTATCTGTATTCTTAATTTGAATTAAAAAAGGAAACAAAGAAGTAAAGCCGTCCTGATTCGATATCTATCGTAATCTTCAACATTTTTAAACGGTTTTATTTAGCTTGCCCTGTTTTTATCTTATGGAATTCGTAGTGTATTTTTCGGATTCCTACAAACAAATACAAAAATCAAGATTGTATAAACTTTTAACAATCTTGACTTTAGTTTTTATACTGTAAAGTGTCTAATATTCTCTACTTTCTGGCGATCTTACTGGTTTCCCATTTCAGTCATAGACTATTATAAAAAAATAGATGTAGTCTAAACGTTACGAAAAACCGGCCAAGTGCGAGTCGGACTCGCGAACGAAGGGTTCCGTACCACTATCGAAAAAAGCGGCAAAAAATACACGTTTGTTGTATGGGAGCCCCACTTAAATATTTATTTTATTCTGTTTTTAGTATTTGTTGTTATAGCGGCCACAGAAATACATCATCTGTGAAAATTTCAACTGTCTAGCTATCACGCTTCATGAGATACAGCGAGCCTGGTGACAGACTGACAGACAGACGGAACGTGGAGTCTTAGTAATTGGGTCCCGTTTTTACCCTTTGGTTACGGCACCTTAAAAACGACCGTTAACCATTTATTGATATATTCTTAACTTGAGTGGAAATCTTTACTAATACCTACTATAATTGCGAAAGTATGACTGTCTTTTTGTTACCTTTTATAATTATAACAGCTGAATAGATTTGGATGAAATTGGAACACGGGTAGATCATGGATTAGGTTATATCCCAGGATTAGGTTCCTGTAGCTTAATTCCTGACTTTACCGCGGGCGAAGCCGCTGACAAAAGCCAGTATGTTCACTAATGAAAATGATACATATTATCGTTCGGGTTCTTAGGCCGAGTTTCTCACCTCTAAATTATCGCAGAATTAATGTGACAAATTGCCAAGCACGCGTTATCTGCTGTGATTGGATGTTGAAAATTCATTCAACAAATCACAGCAGATAACGCGTGCTTGAAATTTTGTCACATTAATTCTGCGATAATTTAGAGGTGAGAAACTCGGTCTTAGAAACAGATTTCTAAAAAACTAAAATAAAGTTTATATCAATGGCTAATATTCTGTACTTTCTGGAGATCTGGGTTTCCCATTTTAGTCATAGACTATAAAAAAAAATACATGCAGTCTATACCCCATTTCAAATAACATCACGTTTCCAAATCTTTTTACAGTCCGTTCAACCGATTTTGAGTTCTATTTCGTAACCATAAGGGTGACATAAAAAGCATAAACCTGTTACCAAAACCAACTGTTTTCTACAGCTATCATTTGTCGTATCACCAACGCAATAGAAGTCAAAATCGGTTGAACGGGCTGTAAAATGGGCTAATTTAAACGTCTAATGTTATCGCAAATGGAATTTAGACGCTACGAAATGAAGTTATTTCTTCGATAACATGTGGTTAGTTGCTTCAAACAACATGACCTTACTATAGTAACTTACCTGTCAATGCTGTGCCGTAGTAAAAAAGGGATAGCGCTATTCTTCGTATATAGCTCCGTCTCTCTCTCACAATGTATCCATGAAAGTTTTGACAGGTCATACAGGCCCCCGGGGGGTGACCATAAGCTCTTAGAGCGGTATCAATTTGAGATCGAATAAGGGACAGATGTAGACTTGGTCACCCCCCTGATAGCCCCTATCCACTATGTGTTGTTTTTGAAAAATATCTGTCGAAGCGAACTGAAATACTAGAATTAAACCAACTGAGAAGAGATCGGCAGAAGTTTAAAAAGTTTTGACAAAATACAAGAAAATTTCTAGAAGTACTGACACGATTATTTCACTGACAAAAACTTACATAATTGCTGAGCGCCACAGGTTACTTTTAAGACGACGACTAACGCCAACGACCTTGAGGGAATAAAACGCGCCCTCATTTCACGCCCGCGCGACCCAAATATTTTTTGTTGTTTGTACTTTCCTTATTATACTATGACTTTATAAAAAAAGCCTCGGATCAAAATGTAGATAATTCAATTGTCTTTGAGATGGTGTCAATTTCATTCAAATACGCCCAGCGGTTTTGGTGGGATTGTCGTGTTTTTGTCCGTTTTAGACATAACTTTACAAATTAATTACACTATGTTACACGAATGAAACTCAAAATGTTCTTAGATCAAATTATTACGAAAATGGTCTAATGTAACATATATTTTTTCCAAAAAATTTCGACTAGCTTTTTAGGCGTGATTCTCATTTTAAAATTAGCTACTCAAGAGAAGCGGGGCTTTAATTCCGGAAAATCACGGTGCCCGCGAACGAGCTACGAGACCGAAACCGCAAGAAATATTGCTATAGTGTGGTCTAAGCTATCTATGTAAACTGATGGGTATAATATAATTATTATATGTATAAATTAGGTATAATTACCTAATTTATACATTATGACAATATTATTGATTTTATAGAATATTCCAAGAAAAAATACGAGAAATGTATACGTGTACAGTTCCCTCACGAACACAAATACCTATATTTTATTAGCAGCATATTAGAAGCACCAGCCCGTTCTTTGATAACAATGTATTTTTTAAAATTCGAATTTGAATCCATTTATGTTCGAAATTTAAAAATAATCGATGAATGTATGCAAAATGGCGCGTAATGTTGCTAAGCAACGAATAAACTTATCCCGGACAATGCCTGCCTCTTATTGGCTATTTAGAAATTATGATCAGGGATTTGCGTCTGTATTCAAATTTTTCCCTTTCATTCAGAATTTCAGGTTTGAGTGATATTCCGTTTCGTTTGAGAGATTTGGTTTTAACCTTCGTTTTAATTTTCAGAAAAAAAAGTTATGTAGGTGAGATAGTTCAATGTATCTGCTATTTATAGAAGTAAATACTGCGGGAGAAATTTATTTCTGTCTAGCAGAAATGTTTGAGTTATAAATGTGTAGAAAGCAGTTTAAATAAATCTTTTTTTACTGAAAGGCCGCAAATTTGTATAATCATATAATCCTATGGTTTAGTAAATCATACTTCCATACTAATATCATAAATGCGAACGAAAGTCTGAATGGATGTATGTTCATTACTCAATAACGCCAGAACGGATGAACGGATCTGGATGAAAATTGCCACAGAGATAGAATATAGACTGGAATAATAGGCTACTTTTTAGAGTTCCGTAAACGAAGGGTAAAAACGGGACCCTATCTCTCTGTCTTATGTTCGTCTCTATTTGGTATTTGTAAGTATTTGGTTCTAGGACATGCCGGTTTCCTCACGATGTTTTCCTTCACCGTTTTGAGAGCAGTGGTGATGAAATAATTTACACATAGTAAAGCGCCTACCTGGGCTCGAACCCACGACCTGCAACTTGTAAGTCGCGGCCGATACCACTGGGCCACCACCGCTCACCCGCTTCACCGAACCATCATGAACAAACAAATATCACACATTCCTCCACCTACGAAAAACATACAGAATAGACCGTACTACCAATATTATAAAACAAACTCTACCCAATCAAGAAACGTGAAACAAAAACGTGATTTAACATAACTTCCGGCCGAGTTTCCTAGCGGACAGTCAACTTGAACTGATTATATTTGTAAAAAAGAATAAGAATGAAAATACTTATGTTTACATATTAAACTGTACATATTTAACTCTTATGAAACTTTCATTATGACAAAATCAGATACAATATGTTTATGTTTGCATACGTAACCTAGAGAACAGAACAGAACTTAAATGGCAGTGGGCAGGGTACATTGCTCGCAGAACGGATGGCCGATGGAACAGAATGGTTCTGAAGTGGCGACCGCGAACCGGAAGACGTTGTGTTGGAAGGCCTCGGGGTGAAGGAAAGAGAAGGTTGCGGGGATCCGCTGGTTGCGAGACGCACGGGACCGTTCAATGTGACGACGCTTGGGGGAGGCCTATGTCCAGCAATCGACGTCTTTCGGCTGATATGATGATGACGATGAGTAATGTTACTGAGCATCAGTGTAGGAGCGCTCAAACATTTAACAATTTCTAACAGAATGTAACAATTCCTAACGTGTTAGTAAATGTATTGACGTTAGAAAATGTTTGTAAACATTTTTAACAGCAACGGTGTGGGAGGCCTTCCAACGCAACGTCTTCCGGTTCACGGTCGCCAGTCCAGAAGCTTTCTGCCCCATCGGCCATCCGTTCTGCGAGCAATGTGCCCTGCCCACTGCCACTTAAGTTCCAAGTTTGACTGTTTGTGTATGTGAGTTTAAATGTTTGTAAACGCACCCACAATACTGGAAGAATTCCTGGTTCCTCAAAACTGAAAAACTTTACAATGCAAAATTATCCATTTTCTTAAAAGTGTCAATTATTAAGCTTTTCTGAGTAGCACAGCATGGTGCAAAAGCACCGACTAAACAATACGGAGAAATTAGAAAGTAGTTCCATGGTATTAACATCTCTATCATTGCTACTTGCATTCAACGGATGCTGAGTACTCTTCATTTCGTGCAACTTTTTCCTCATACACTTGGAATATCTCCTGTATCGTCGGTGCGTTCACAAACATTTAAGGTTACACTAGTCGACGTCACGAACAATTTTGTGCGCGGGGTTAAATAAAATGCCTGCTATCTCATCCGACAACTCGTGCGAAAGTGATAGATGCTGTGATGAGCACTAAGAAGCTAGTTCGTGTACGAATTAGCCCTTTTGCAAGTTTGTAGCGAAATGGTTGATGACTTAGGAAGAAAACGAGCGCGCGAAATTTTATAAACAGACCTCTGGGAGTCTAGATATCAAGAAAAAACGACTAAATGAATATTTTCAAAATAAAATTATTTGCACTGTTGAACTACTAATCTATCCCCGTATGGTGGCCGTTTTGCAATTTTCCTTCTTCTTATGGTATTTATTTCCGCCCAAAGATGCGTAAAAAATAGTGTTGAAATATGTAACTTTCGACGCTCATAACTTTCAAATATTTTTCTTTTTTACTTTTTTGCTTCCATACAGGGCTAGAAAATGATGAGACAAAATGATATCAGTTTTTATTTTGAACGTACGTCGTCAAACAGTGGCGTAATCGCCAGACTTCGTTTGTATGGAAGTATGATCGACTAGTGTAACCTTAAACACAAACAGCCAGATCCGGAACAACTGTCTGTGGGCCATATAAATCGATCGAACCCGCGACACTCACGCGTAGCAGCTAATCACTCAGCGACTGTGCCAAACGTCCCGTCAAAACCTAAATAGAATTGTTTTGCGAAATGGGTTGATAAAAACTCATACAAGTATATTTTGTGCGTGCAGTATTAATAATAATTGAATAGGTAGATATATATACACTTACAAAGTACATAACAAACAATAAATTCTGTTTTATGAGTAACCATGATCGCCCAAAACTATTTCCCCAGCATTACAGGGTTGCGCAGTGAACACACAATTTTAACGGTTATTCAACCAAAAACCAATAAATGTGGCTGACCAATAAAAGAACCCTTTATCTCGAAAACGATTAAAAGAAAATATAACCCTAACGCGATAGTTTTATTTGACACTGTAAAACTTAATTTTCTAAAATACCACCATTACTAGTAAAAATTTTGGCCAGGAAACCGTTGCAACCCTTTCTCTTTGATTTATGGTTTTATTTCCTGCCAGCTTTTAAAAGAGGTAGTTCTATAGAACCGTTAGTCTGAAAAGGTTTAATTATAATATTCATAGACAAGGATCGCTTTGTTTTTCTTCGGTTGTGTGACAATGGTCGGCTACTGAAGCTCACTTGTTTTGTTTGAAACCTGCAAGTTATGACTGGCTGGTCTAATTCTTTGTTATGTACCGTTTTGAGTGCTACTGTGAAAAAGCGGTTCGTTGACAAGAAGATTTTAGAATATTCGGACGTATACGAGTTCTCTTGCTGACATAAAGGAGCACCTTTACCTGGAGCATTCGCCTGCAACGTAACGTTATGTAACGTTACCGAGCATTACAGTGCGCAACCCGTAATGTTACGGATTCGAGCATTACATTGGTGAGGGAAGAGAACCGAGCATTGCAGTGCGTAACTTGATGAAACAATTACATATTTTGATACAACCTTTAACATCAATAAAATGCTCAAAATCGAATCTAATGTTGACGTTCCTCCAGGTGAGGGAACACCTTTACATACGTTCCATGTCATAGAGGGTGATTAAAGATGTAGTCGCAATTCTCTCCCCCTGTACGTAGTATAGTGTGTAGTGCTATTTTTGGGAGCATCGTCCTCACATATATGAATTTATTAATGTATGTACTTATGTAAATATTGTAAATCAACAATTTAAAAAAAAAAGTCAGTATGGAGTTTCTTATGCATTCTTCTCCATAACAAGCTACTTTTCCGAATGCACGGTAGAATCAACTTTTACTACTTGTAAATTTTAATTCATATATGTATGACGTTCAAAAGAGCCGCTTACTGGCCTAATTGAAATAAGTATATTTGACTTTGACTCATCTCAGCGTCAATTATGGTCAAAATTAGGAGAAATTAGAGGTATGTCAATGCAACTATTGTAATTATCAGTAGTAGAGGATTCTAACATATTTCAGGACCCATTAAAGTATCATTCTGTACCCATCGTGTTGAAATTCAATTGTATTGACCTGATGACCTTCCTTCTTTGTTTAATTTTAAATTAAGTTTAAATACATATTAGTAACTGAATCTAAAATTAGAGTACATCTGAACATTATGCATTATTAACAGGGATTACTAGTTTTAATGTAGGTACATGGAAACCGCGAATTAATTTATTGAAGTCCGATAATTGCTCACATAGCAGCAATGGAATATAGATTTAACTCTTAATTAGGACTTGTTACTGGGAAAAACCGCAGAAATGATTCATTATTTGAACTGTATTAAAATGTATTTGAATAATGAAGGGAAAACTAATTTGATTTAATTCTGTTGAAATATTATAAGTATTAATTATTTCGTAAATGTTGTGTAATGTGTAATTCCTACGTAGCATCATCAGTACTCCTGGAAATATCCAATTGATATGTTACTGTAAAACTACGGTAGATACCTACCCGAACTACGGTAAAACCTAAGATTTACCAAGTCTTACTGGTAAAATGCCGAAGTGGTCTATAATAATCATTAATTTCGGGCTTTTACCTGAAAGCACACATTACATCTAAGGATTTTCGAAGTGTGTATGTGTGTATTTTAAATTTTAAATTTTACTTGCTAGACCTTAGGCTCTACGCCTAAGGTCTAGCAAGTAAAATTTAAAATACCCCCGAGACATTTTTATTTCTTCTTCTTAGCATGTCGATGACAAATACTCTTTTTAGTTAAATGCCTTGCCTGGCCCAGAATTCAGCCACGGCAACGCCCTCCGCTGACGCAGTCATAAGGTCCTCAGGTGAACAGACAACAGGACATGCGGCACAGGACGAAAGGTGGGCCATGGACTGCGGGGAGACGCCGCACAAGCACCGAATATCGGAACCATCCGAGAACCTCCACCTATGGAGATTGTCTTTGCTGCGGCCGATCTGAGCGCGGAGCCTGATCAGAGTTTTCCAGGTCGGCCAAGGCAATGCGTGTCCAGGCGAAAGGGTCTCCGATGGCTCTAGGAAATGATCAGGGAGTTTAAATTTTTATTTTTGTTTCATGCTGCATAATAAAATAACTAGTAGTAGACACTCTTCGATTGACAATCTATGGAACACGTAATTATGACACGCTATCTTGCGAAAACACCCCGATTCATACACTAAAACGCCCATAAGTTTAGAACGGCTGAACCGATTTTCATTAAACATAGTAAAGAACACTCTCGATAAAGTCAACTTTCAAACAAAACAAAAAAAAGAAATGAAAATCGGTTCATCCATTTGGGAGTTATGATGCAACAGATAAATACACAAACACTAAGTTTGACTTACAACACCCCTCTTTTTCCGTCGTGGTTAAAGAATTCATAGTAACGTCAGCGAACCCATGACAGAGTTAAATCATTTGACCCACATAATACTTACGAACGCTGAATAAACAAACTTTAAAAATAAGGAAAAATAAAGAAAGAAAAATGTTTATTTGTGACCCGCACAGGAGACACGAGATAAGCAAAAAACAGTAAATCTATACTAATATTATAAAGAGGAACGGTTTTTTTTGTTTGTTTGTACCGAATAGGCTCCGAAACTACTGGACCGATTTGAAAAATTCTTTCACCAATAAAAAGCTACATTATTCCTGAATGACATAGACTATTTTTTAAATCCTGAAATTGGGTCCTGTGGGGTGGTCCACGGGAGCGAAGCCGCGGGCAACAGCTAGTAAAAAATAAAAAAATGGTGCGAGACCAAAAAGGCTCCTATCTTAGCATAAATGAAATAACAATAAAAAATAATAGATTTAGTGTAAATTTTTGGTATTAAAGTCAGTAACAGAAACATCACCTTATTAGTATCGGGCAAATTTGGTCATAGAAAATCAATATTATTATATTAGGTACTAAGGGGACTCCCAGCGAAATAATTTTGACCAGTTGACCAGTCATATTAAAAAGAAATTACGTGACTCATTCAATCACTTGTATGTGTCAAAAATATTGTCACACAACGTGACAACAAAGGCTATCCAATGGAATTGCCTGTTGACCAAATGACAAATGTTCGACCACCACAATTGTTTACCAACCTCCCATAATTTTCCAATACGCCTTATTCCAAAGAGGTAAAGTTTAAAATTGTACATGAATAGTTTTACAGCCAGTATTTGAAAAATAAATGCAACGTCATCAACCCAATGGACCTGTTACCGAAAAAAAAAGTACAGTTTTACAAACGATCCCGTTTCTTTATATTTTTGTTTAATTTACGATGGTTCAGGCCCACTGTGCCAGCGGTATACAGAAAAACACCGCTATAGAACAGTGGTTCTAAACGGCGCTCCTGCTAGAAAAAAATCTTTCAAACAATTTTTTCGTAAAACAACTAAAATCTTTGAAAACTTTTATTACATGTCGGACGGTGGCCATTTCTACAAATTCTATTGAATTTTTGAATATCATTATCCTTTATTTAAAGTAGCTGGGAGCGGTATATCATAATATGCCGCTGTCACAAAAAATGCTTCGACGGCCACAATGAATGCAGATATGACGTTTAAAAAGCATTGTTTTGGCCATGGGAAAGGTGTGACGTCATTACGGTACCTACACATACATACATAAGCTTGCGCCTTTTTAGGGTTCAGTACCCAAAGGGTAAAAACGGGACCCTATTACTAAGACTCCGCGATCCGTCTGTCTGTCTGTCCAACTGTCACCAGGCTATATCTCTTGAACCGTGATAGCTAGGCAGTTGAAATTTTCACAGATGATGTATTTCTGATGCCGCTATAACAACAAATACTAAATACAGAATAAAATAAATATTTAAGTAGGGCTCCAACAACAAACGTAATTTTTTTGCCGTTTTTTGAGATAATGGTACGGAACCCTTCGTGCGCGTGTCCAACTCGCACTTGGCCGGTTTTTTTCCATAGGGCTAAGCATAAACTATAGAACCTGTTACGATCCTTACAAACTCCTTTTGCTTAATTTACTTATGTTTATTTATTTCAACTAGAGCTCGTGGCTAAATAATAACAGCCGCACTGGTCGATCATCAAGGTTAAGCAACGCTTAACGAGGTCGGTCGGTGGATGGGTGACCATTTCAACATACCGAGTTTCCTCCGTGCCTCGGAAAGCATGTTAAGCCGTTGGTCCCGGCTGTCGTTTGAAGATCTTTGACAGTCGTTACGGGTAGTCAGAAGCTTGAGATCTGACACCAGTCTTACCAAAGGGTACCGTGTTACCCAGTTAGTGGGTTGTGGAGGTCAGATAGGCAGTCGCTTCATGTAAAACACTGGTAATCAGCTGAATCCGGTAAGACTGGAAGCCGATCCCAATATAGTTGTGAAAAGGCTAGGTAGATTGATCAATTTATTTCAACTAGTCCAATTATGAAACACTAGCTTCTGCCAGCGGCATCGCCCGCGTGTTAAGTTTTTTTAGTTAACATTATCGGTATATTATAGTCTGGAATAGTACATAGGCTACTTAATCTTGGTAGATAAAGTAGCCTATGTACTATTCCAGACTATAATCTATTTCGGTGCCAAATTTCATCCAGATCCGTTCAGCCGTTATAGCGTGATTGTGTAACAAACATACACATATCCAAACTTTCCATTTATAATACTACCAGCGGCTTCGCCCGCGTTAAAGTCAAAAATTATCCCAAGGGAACATATACCCGAGATAAAAAGTATCCTATAAGCTATTGCTGTCTATAATCTATCGCTGTGCCAAATTTTACATAGATCCGATCAGCCGTTCTGGCGTGATTGAGTAACAAACATACACACATCCAAACTTTCATACAACTTTCGCATTTATAATATTAGTAAGATAATAGTAAGATTGGTGGATTTAAATGCCACAAGAGCCTCGGAAAGCATGTTAAGCCGTTGGTCCCGTCTGTCGTTTGAAGATCTTTGACTGTCGTTACGGGTGGTCAGAAGCTTGAGATCTGACACCAGTCTTGCCAAGTGGTACCGTGTTACCCAGTTACAGGGTTGTGGAGGTCAGATAGGCAGTCGCTCCATGTAAAACACTGGTACTTAGCTGAATCCGGTAAGACTGGAAGCCGACCCCAATATAGTTGGGAAAAGGCTAGGCAGATGATGAAGAGCCTCTACACAATGTGACAGTCTATCAGCTATAACCATTGCTAAAAACACGACATTTTTAAGGATTCACATACGATACAAAAAGGCACGTGAGCAATGTCGAACATTTTAAACTTTTATTAATTACTATTGCTAGTAGGATGTCACAAAAGTGGAAAGGAAAACGTACGTCCTGGTATGGTCATGTGATGAGGAGGAATGAAACGCATGTTACTAAAAGAGTTATGAATATAAAAGTGGATGGATGGAGAGGGACTCCTCCCTCAGCGGCCAATGAAAAGATGGATGGACATGAAAGAAAAGGGAGTCAGTGATGCGTGACTTGGAACAGGACGGTATGGATGACGAAAACGTGTTGCGCCGACCTCAAGTAACATGGAATAAGGGCAGGAGGATGATGAATGCTGGTAGAATGTCACTTAGTACAGAGCCCAAGGCATTCTTTGAAAATCAGTTTTATCTAAAGGCGTCCGATTTAAAGCGTAGTATTGCTACGGAAAACCGTAGCACGCTACAAAATAATTGGCACATTTAGAAATCTTTTAAAGACTAGATAATCTAACGCGTTTATTCGTCAATTGTAAGTCTAACATACTGTCAAATAATTAACTCTCCAACTGCTTTGATCATTTGTGAGCCTAACAACTGAAAAAAAATGTGTTGTACCGAAATTTGCAACCATTGGGTAGCATAACCATTTGATAAGTTAACTATGGATCAAAAATTTTAGCCTTAAGATTACACTAGTCGAAAATTCTTCCATACAAACGTAGTCTAGGGATTATTCCACTGTTTGACGATGTACGTTCAAAATAAAAAGTGATATCAATTTGTCTTATCATTATCTAGCCCTGTATGGAAGCGAAAAAGTAAAAAATTAAAATATTTGAAAGTTATGAGCGTTGAAAGTTCCACATTTCGACACTAATTTTAACGCATTTTCGGGCGCAAATAAATACCATAAGAAGACGGAAAATTGCAAAACGGCCTCCATACAGGGATAGATTAGTAGTTCAACAATGCAAATAGACTGCCATAGGTCTGTTTATAAAATTTCGCGCGCTCGGTTTCATCCTAAATCATTATCCAATTCGCTACAAATTTGTGTATTCGTATGCGAACTAGCTTCCTACTGCTTATCACAGCATCTATCTCTTCCGCACGTGTTGTTGGTTGATAATGTTAATAAAAAATGCATTTTAACCCCGCGCACAAAATAGTTCGTGCCGTCGACTAGTGTACCCTTAATATCTAACCTGTTTGGATTTTGCGGTACGTACGAAAGTTTTTTTTTTCTGTTACATTTTACTAATTGATTTGTTTCTTTTAAGAGTATTCCCGAATATTTTCCAATTAGACTTTATTAGACCATGTGTCAAAAATCGGAACTAATCATGACATCTTGTTTTTTTTCAACACAATTTTTACAGAAAAAATACTGACAGCTGAACAACAACCTAGTTTCTTCTAGAAATCAACACGAGAAAATCACACACGACCAACAAAACGCAAGTATCACAAAACGTCAAAAGCATATACACTCTCAACGATACATACTTAGATACAAGCCGAAGTCTTAATCATTACCATTGGTAAGTAGAAACGACTCCTGAATACCAACATGGTTCAAGGAACGGTCAATTTGGTTTGATACAAGTAAATTATGACATTATTGACTCCGAAATGATCCGTTGCGTAAGCGAGCGCCTTTTATTTGAATTTGAATTTAGAACGGTCGCCATTTGTTTTTTTATTCTTTTTACATAGATTTATTTGAACTTATTTTTGGAACAGTTGTGATTCGGTTTTGCTAAACACGGTACATAAATAACTCAATTATGAGAATTTATGTATCGTGTGAGATATTTTACTTAATCTGACTTTTTGGTGTTTTATAACACCAAAAAATCAAAGGAGATACTATTTGGAAATCTCAAACTGACAACGAAAGAAAGAAGATACCTTCAACTGTTTCATACCATAGGCTTCTTTATATCCCGAAAAACATCAGGTGTGCTGTGAAAAAGCCTGGGAAAAATATAGCACTTTTGTATATACTTTCTCAGTCTTATTAATAAAAATGGCGTATTCCCAGCTTACTCCGAAGTTACTCTTGGTCTAGCTAATCCCGGAGTAACTAAGGATTAACATAGATCTAGCAATGTTATTAATAAACATGGAATAACCTCGGACTAGTTTCATTTCCTAGTCTTGGATTTACGCGTAAGCTCTGGCAACCCAGTTGAATTTAAAAGTAAAAAGAATGAACTAGTGAATGAAAAATAAGCAAGTTGAAGACATTATGTGGAAAAAAAAACTAAAAATGACATCTGCCATAGAGATTTGACAGTAAAGGTGAAGGATCCCTCCTTTTCAAAATATCGTATTACCTTTAAACTTAAAAATTACATAAAATGATGATTAATTAATTAATTAATTTGTAATTTCGTTGACTAAAGCTAAACAGCTGCCAATGACCTCATATTTTTTTAATGTTCCGCATCTACGAAATAAAAAATCAGAGTCTATGTAATAATTGTGGTTGCGAGAGTTTTTGGCGGGATTTTTTCGAGTGTAGTTCAGCGGCTGTTAATATTATTTGCAAATTGATTCCTAGTGGATATTGTGATATTAAATTGGTGTAGTTTTATGTCTCAACTGTCTACGCAACTGGTCAATCTGTGAAAGCATTGACAGAAGCGATCTCGGGATAGTGGAGCGGAGAATTTTATTGTAGTATTGACTACCTCCCGCAAAGCTTATGGGAAGGCTGACTTGATACAATTTGCTGCCAAATACTCCAAAAAACATTAGAATCTGTTGCATCCGCATTCTAATGCATACTAAAGAATTCAAGAAGGATATTATGCACTGAACACGAGGCGGTATGGTCTAAGACCTTAGCCTGCCCGAATAGGGCGATGCAAAAAAAATAAAAAAAGAGGATTTTGGCGGGATTTTTTCGAGTGAACTTCAGCGGCTGTTAATATTATTTGCAAATTGATTCCTAGTGGATATTGTGATATAAAAGTGGTGTAGTTTTGTGTCTCAACTGTCTACGCAACTGGACAATATGTGAAATCATTGACAGAAGCGATCTCGGGATAGTGGAGCGGAGAATTTTATTGTAGTATTGACTACCTCCGCAAAGCTTACTGGGAAGGCTGACTCGATACAATTTGCTTCCAAATACTCCAAAAAACATTAGAATATGTTACATCCGCATTCTAATGTTACTAATGAATTCAAGAAAAATACTGATGACTAGGCAGCATGGTCTCAGACCTTAGCCTGTACTGTAAGGAACAAACAAAAAAAAAAAAAAAAAAAAAAAAAATTGTGGTTGCCATAGTTACACTACTCTTATTCCGACCTTAAACTAGCTGACACCATGGTTTAACTTTTAGTCCGAGACTAGTGTCAGATTAGTATAATCCCTCCTTATTCCGTGTTTATTAATACGGTTTTATTTTAGTACCAACCTAATGCTTGGAATAAAGTTATTCTTACCTTAGTCCACGTTTATTAATAAGACGGTCTTCTAAGTTTATCTTGGACATTGCTGACAGCTGCGGTGAAGGAAAAAATCCATCGTGAGGAAACCTGGACTTATGGAGAGTTTATTATAAGAGATTGTTCCATTGGTGTAATTGCTGCAACGCGTTACAGTGCGAGTGTAAACTAATTAAATAATAAATAAATAGTCTTATTGGAAACGCTCACCAATCAAAAAAGATTGCCGAAGCAATCCTGATAACATTTGATTAAGTTTTCAGGAATCGGCAGAAATTCAATGTTTACGGATTACTAGCTTCTACTCGCGGCATCGCCTCCAAAACAGCTTTATTTTCCCAAGGGAATATTATACCAAATTTATCGGGATTGAGTAACTTATTTGCTATTCCAGACTAAAATCTGTCTATCTATTTATATATATAAAAGCGAAAGGTCACTCACTCATCACGAAATATCGAAAACCGCTTGACGTATAAAGATGAAATTTGTGTGGCTTAAGAAAGGATTTGTTTTGAAATTAAGGGTGTAAAGAGGGGGTTGAAAGTTAGTATGTAATATCTACAGTTTGTAAGTTGGGCACGTGAAATAATTCCACCCCTAAAGGGGTAAAAAAAGGGTAACAAGTTTGTATGAAACGTTTACAGTTTGTAAATTGGAGAATTTTACTGTACAGGGCCTCTTTTTATGGTGTAGGGGAGCACTAAGAAGGGATTTTTGGAAATTCAACCATTTAGGGGTGAAACTAAAAAGTCAACTGTAGGATAAAATACGGATCACGCGGACGAAATCACGGGCGAAATGCTAGTCTACCTATATCTGAAATTTGCCAACAGATAGATAGATAGATAAATAAATGATTTATCTATCTATCTATCTATCTGTTGGCAAATTTCATACAAACCCGTTCAGCCGTTCCGGCTGGTATGAATAACAAACATCCATGCATCCAAATTTTCGCATTTGTAATGTTAGTAGGAACTAGTATTAGTATAATAGTCACAGCGGATCTTTGTGTCTCTGAAGTTGGCTCTGCCAACCATTGCGCAAGAAACCGTTTGCCCTCTAGTATACTGCATAGAGTAAGCGAGATAGGACGATGCGACAAACGTAAGCGTGTGAAAGAGACAGTTTCACAATGCTATATTCACCTTCAACATTGACTGCGCAGGGTCTTGTAGCCAATTCAGAGACATAAAGATACGTTGTGAGTATTTTAGTATGGATGTTACAAATAACTCAGTTTGGGAGGAACATTCACCAATTTACAGGCACGGTCAATGTGATGACGCTTGAGGGAGGTCTGTGTTCAGCAGTGGACGACTTTTGGCTGAAATGATGATGATGATTCACCAATTGCCGACTCTCCACATATGTACTACTTTCCTTTATTTGCTTACTCATGGAAAGAGGTAAACTGAGTGAATCATATGCACATATGCATCAATTAAGTAATATGTCGCTTATGTTATTGTATTAATTGCCAAGTAATTGAACAGGCAATAAATCCATGACACTTAATATGTATCTTAAAGTAACTTTTTCCTGCGGGTTCACTCCCATGACCTATATATACCACGAAATTTTACAAGCAGCGACCGCCTGTCTGACCTTCACAAACCAGCAACTGGGTAATACGACACCTCTTTGGCAAGAGTGGTGTCTGATTGAACGTCCGCCTGTCCGACCTCCACAACCCAGTAACTGGGTAATACGATACCTCTTTGGCAAGAGTGGTGTCTGATTGAACGGCCGCCTGTCTGACCTCCACAAGCCAGTAACTGGGTAATACGACACCACTTTGGCAAGAGTGGTGTCTGTTTGAATGACTTCCTATCTGACCTCCACAACCCAGTAACTGGGTAATACGACACCTCTTTGGCAATACTGGTGTATGATTGAGCGACCGCCTGTCTGACCTCCGCAACCCAGTAACTGCGTATTACGACTCCTCTTTGGCAAGACTGGTGTCAGATTGAGCGACCGCCTATCTAACCTCCACAACCCAGTAACTGGGTAAAACGACACCACTTTGGCAAGAGTGGTTTTAATTTCCTGGCTTCAAGACTATCCGTAACGTCTGTCATAGATGTAAAAAGACAACTGCACCAATGTCTTAGAGCGCTTTCCGAAGCACGGAGAAATCTCTGTATGTTCAAATGTTCACCCATCCATGGATCGACCTCGTCAATCGTTGCTTAACCTTGAATATCGACCCGTGTGGTTATTATTAATTAGGTACGAGCTCCTCTAGACAATTTTGTTTATAATTCGATTACAATTTAATTATTAAATTCATTTTGCAAAATCTTGGCGTGGTCTTCCATTAGATGGATAATCTTCTGAAGTCTCTACCAGGTCAAGAAGCCACAGCATGGGATTCTTCTCAGAACCATGAGACCTAGAACCATGGTACCTATCAATATGGCTGTTGCAGTGGGGGTATTTATACTTTTACCTCAACTTTCATCTCTCTAATCGTTCTAAAACAAACAAAAGAAAAAAGGACATATCTACTAAACCTATTTTCTTTCTTTCGTTCTTATTATTTCCTAAACATAAATCGATATCCGAGACATGTAATTGTGGTTTCTTCCGTTGTGTTGTGTACGCCGCGCGCCAGCTGGGCGAATATTACAATTTATAAATAATGCATTCTGACTGTGCGTCAGTGGGCAACTTTCAGTTTAATTATTATCTAGTTAATAACTTTTTCCCGCGGCTTCATTTGCCGTGGTGTATTCCTCAAGGAGCGTGCATTTTTTTCGGTATAAAAGGCCCGTGGCACTAAGTCAGCAATCGGATCAGCTTTCCAAACATTCAAATGCAAAATGTTACCTCTTTATTGTATTAGTAAAGATTAAGATTATAATTATTACCACTAATGCATTATGACTGTGCGTCAGTGGGCAACTCTCAGTAAAATATCTAGTTAGTAGCATTTTTTTTTTAATAATTTGTATTTTTATTATTATTCCACAAGTTCTGTGCATTTTTCCAAATTAAAGTCTTAAGGTTCCCCTAGTCGACGGCACGAACTATTTTGTGCGCGAAGTTAAAATGCCTGCTATCTCATCCGACAACACGTGTGAAAGAAATAGATGTTGTGATGAGCAGTAAGAAGCTAGTTCGCGTACGAATTAGCACTTTTGCAAGTTTGCAGCGAAATGGATGAAGAAATTTTATAACCAGACCTTTGGGTGTCTAGATATCATGAAAAACGACTGAATGTATAATTTCAAAATAAAATTATTTTCATTGTTGAACTACTAATCTATCCCTGTATGGTAGCCGTTTTACAATTTTCCTTCTTCTTATGGTATTTATTTCCACCCAAAGATGCGTTAAAATTAGTGTTGAAATATGGAACTTTCGACGCTCATAACTTTCAATTATTAATTTTTTTATGTTTTTGTTTCCATACAGGGCTAGATAATGATAAGGCTAATTGATCTCATTTTTCATTTTGAACGTACATCACCAAACAGTGGAGTAATCGCCAGACTACGTTTGTATGGAAAATTGATCGACTAGTGTAATTGCCGCATGCTGTTCGCCGTAAATTTCGTGACATTTCTCCTTATATGATCATTTTCACATCACCTGGAGTGTCTGAATCATTATGGAGTCGCTCAGAAACCCACGTGTCCCCAATCACTTCCAAGCGACTTAAACAGCATACATTTCGCCGATGGATGGTAAGTCCTGGTTCAACATAGCTGTTCAAGAGACAAGGGGACCGGTAAAGGTTGGGTAGAACCAGGAGGGCTCGACGTCAACCCTCAAAAGCACCTTAGCACTCAGCGACCGGTATAGCCAGTGATCTATCGATGAAACAATAAATCAGATCTGGACTTACAGAGATTACCTCCTCAAAACAAACGAAAAATCTTACCTCTTCATATTATTTGTTTTTAAATACGTCCTGCCTTTGCCTCGCATGGTTGCAATGGTGACATGTCAAAACATCGACATTTTCAGTGCTTCATCTAATCTAAAAAGTATTTTTGTTTAATGGAATATTTTTTCTAATAGTTGGTGAAAACCGCTATTGCTATACAATAGCAATAGCGGTAACGATAAGTATAACTAAGCAGACGCACAGACTGACAGCAAAAGTGACTTTTAACATAATTGAAATATGTATAAATAGATTATTATCAAAAAGAGAAGATACAGAAGTGTAAATAATTCCGTGCGTCAGCGGACAACTTACAGTCAGGTCAGATTTAAAATGTTTATTTTTTGTTATAGATTTTTTATTACTAATATTTTTAATTAAGTTAATAAAGAACAATGGCAGGTGCCCATACTTTGTATTAGCTGAGATTAAAATCCTACGTCATTAAATGATAAATATCTGGGTTAACTCAGGGTGATGTTCTGAAATATTTTGTGCAAGAATTTTTGTTCGAGAATATCGAGAATAATAGATATATTTAATTAGTCATAAACTTTTGTAGGTTATGTCTGGGTTACTTTTAATAATGTGTTTAATAGGTAATATTATTAAATTTCGTGGAAGTAAAAGGGCAATATCATTAGTATTTCCCTTACCTAGTTATTGCAGTATGAAATGTATAATATACTCTTTGGAAAGAGTATATTTATTTATACTCAGCGACTTTGACGTGTATCAAAAGGTCGTCGTCAACAACCAAGCTATATTTTTTAAGACTTGGATCTCTTGGTCTTTTTACCAATCATTAATTGAAAGTAATTCATTTATTTCTACTACATTACAATATTTTTACCTACCTGCAAGGAACATCTACACTTAGACATAAACTGTATTGTTAACTCATTTACTGCAATAAATACAATAATGATATTATTACTTAATATAGTTACTACATGTCACTTAGCAGTTTTTTTATGTAATGGCAACACTAAGCTAAAGAAATGAATAAAAAAATCAAATAACTTATTATTTATTTACTTTTATCCGTTTTGAACCAGCCCAATTATACTTGAAAAAAACGTAGACAATTAATAGAATTTCTTTCGTATATAACTCACTTTCAGACGCTAAAATTTAAGTAAGCTAAGATTTCGCCATTGTTCTTTTGGATCTTTAGGTGATATTGGGTCTGTGTTGTCTGCACTAGTCTTTGCTCCCTCATATGTATACTATTTTATAAGATTATTTACCTTCTACAGTTTACATTTGGCAGATATTTTTGAGGGCGAAATACTAAGTTTGCATTTAATTTCAAGTATTAGATTTCTTCTTCATATATACGTATACGACACGACACCTATAGAGTTTTTGTACAAATGAAACAATATTCGAAAATTTCTTTTTCTAGGTTTCAGGACGGTGAATTATTGAGCTTTGCGGCAAAATATAGTGCTCTTTGGTAAAGTAACATAGAATGTTACTTTACGCTTGTCTAAAATCTTACATTGTATGGTATTGACAAGCTCTAACGAAATTACATGTGGTCAATCCCAAACATTTAAACATTTCGATGGATATGTTACTGTAAAAGCCCCAAACTACGTAAAACCTAGGATTTACCGCTAAAACCTAAAATGTATCAAGACTTTCTGTTAAGACGACGACTAACGCCAACGACCTTGAGGGAACAAAACACGCACTCGTTTCACACCCGCGCGACCCGAAATTTAGTAGTTTTTTGTACTTTCCTTATTATTCTATGACTTTAAAAAAAAAGCTCAGATCAAAATGTAGATAATTAAATTGTCTTTGAGATGGTGTCAATTTCATTAAAATACGCCCAGCGGTTTTGGTGTGACTGTCGTGTTTTTGTCCGTTTTAGACATAACTTTACAAATTAATTACACTATGTTATACGAACAAAACTCAAAATTTTCTCAGATCAAATTATTAAGAAAATAGTCTAATATAACATATATTTTTTTAGACTAGCCATTTAGACGTGATTCTCATTTAAAAATCAGCTACTCAAGGGAATCGGCGCCTTAAGTGTCCGAAATTATCTATGATATCGTTAATTTCGAGCTTTTACTAGCAATCTTGACTTATAAATGCTTAAAAAAATATGTCTGTGACACACTATGATGACTGATTGATTAGCTTCACTTATTCATTCATTAATAGTAAGGTACCAACATGATTTTCAAACATTTTCGAATGCTTTAGCCGGGAAATGTTTTAAAATCATGTAAAAATACCTTTTTAAACCATGAAACTAATGTTATTCTAAGATTTACAGTGTGATTTATTTATTTATTATTTATTTAATACTTCATGCACACATACTTACAGAGGCGGACTTAATGCCATAGGCATTTTCTACCAGTCGACCTTTGGGTGATGCAGAGACAAATAGTGGTAGGTACAATATTTTGAGTAAAGCAAATCGCGTTTATATAAAACGTATACCTATACTATAAATACCATATATACTCAAATAATACATAAATATACCATAATAGTATAAATAATTATTATTAAATTATTAGTATAAATAATTGAAAACATTAGCGCTGTGACGATACTACTGCCAACTTCTTACGAATATGCTCGCGAACTTTAACTTTGAAGGTAAATCGGTTGGTTGCCATCCTGATCCAGAGTGATTGATGGTGAAAGCCCGAAATTATAGCTATTAACACACATTTCGGACTTAATCCAGTAAGACTTGGTAAATCTTAGGATTTACCAGTAAATCCTGGGTTTTACCGTCTACGGGCTTTTACGGTAACAGATACAGATTTTCATAAACTTTGATTTGTTAGTTTTTTCTTCGCCCCCAATAACAGAATAAGTCAAAAAACATCGGCAAATTTTTTGAAAAAACCTTGTTACTAATAAACTAGTTTTTGGAGCCTATGATCTATTGTCATTACACGAAATCAAAACTGATCTTAAAAACCGGCTAAGTGCGAGTCGGACTCGCGCACAATTCCGTACCAATATCGCAAAAAAACGGCATAAAAATGTTTGTTGTATGGGAACCCCACTCAAATATTTATTTTATTTTGTTTATAGTAATTGTTGTTATAGTGGCAACAGAAATACATCATCTGTGAAAATTTGAACTGTTTAGTTATTACGGTTCATGAGATACAGCATGTTGACAGACAGACAGATGGACCGCGGAATCTTAGTACTCGTAAAAGGGTCCCGTTTTTACCCTTTGGGTACGGAACCCTACAAAACATTATACTTGGCATCAAAATTATGATCAAACGCAATAAACTTGAGTAATAAAATAAATAAAATCATGAATCACGCTACTTCCGATCACACACGAGGGTCGCTGACCCCTGAAAATCGTTCGTTTGCCTAGCCGGCTAACAAAAGTAAAATGGTATTTCAGTTCTACGAAAGATGACTTCGCATTTTTCTTTTTCTATAGGGATGTCTGCCGCATGACAGATGAACTGTGGGATAGAAGAGAGAACTTTTATAGGGCCAGTTCCAATTAAATGCTAGGCGACATCGTGGAAGACCTAGACGGAGATGGAGAGAAGAACTGCAGCCTAATTGGGTAAGTGAATTTTGCAAAGCAATCAAGTGGATTCCTTCCCAAAAACGACTTTACGTATTAATATGCAATACGTAAAGTCGTTTTTGGGAAGGAATCGACTTGTTTGCTTTGCAGAATTCACTTACGCAATTAGGCTACTGGTCTCCTTAGGAAAAGCCGGCCCACAATGGCAGATGCCAGTCAACTCTATGAGGAAAAGGGAGAAGAAACCCATTACTTAGCAGTCGATCAAGCAAAACTGTTATTAAAACAAAATCGATCTTGATAAACCTTATAATTTGCCTAAAAGGAACAATTCACCTTCCTTGCAGTTTATAAATTCATTGTGTTCTATCCGTCACATCGGGGTTTCGAATCGGCCAATACATAGGAAGTGATAGGTTATCAACCTATCGGCTGTGACTAAAGAGTCATACACCTCATCTGCCGACAACCACTCAGATGGCCAATAGGATAAAAGTGAAGATATAAATTGCATTATATAAATAACAGAAGTTTTGTGTGCTGAAAATAAATATATGCTTTGTTCAAAATATATTTTTGTGCATTATTTGTCTAAGTACTTTTCAAATGTTGTTTTTTTTAATGGTCGTGATATTTATGGAATAGAAAAAGGTTGAAATAAGATTTTGATTCGAAATTGTGACAAGAAAAGACTCTATGATTTTTACAATCTATGGAAACTGAAAAATCGGAGAATAGTTTATGGTTGTTTGAATGTAGAGCACTTGTTAAGTTAGGCTTATCCCCGGAGATCTGGAAATAATAAATCGATGCATCACAAATACAACACAAGTCACAACAACAACAACAATTATCAATATTTCATTTTAATTTTAAGAAATTATTCGTTTCAGAAAGGGGGGTATTCGTGTTCCGTGGTAAGGGCCAGTTTCTGAACCGAGAATTTGGAGTTAAGAACCTGTCAAACATTTAATGCCAAAGATTGACAGGTTCACAGGCTATAGTAGAGTTTACCATTTAGTACTGAACTTTAAATTCTTAATTAAGAAATCGAGGGTTAATAGTATTCAAATCATTACCTTTAAGCAAGCTAGAAGAAAGTCTCAAAATAAATTTTACTTAGTCACAATTTTAACGAAAACTTTATAAATAAATTTACGTGCGTATCTTATCAATGCGTGTGATTCCCGATACCATACGTCAAGATCATTGACCGCTGATATTTCGCTGACCACAGCGTCGGAACCCATAGACAATGCAGAACGTTAACGACTTCTATTGGCGATGATCGGGTCAACGAACTGACGTAGCAACTGCCGAAATGTGCATCTAACGAGATGCTTGCATATACCTACTGGGTACCAATAGAGGTAGAGTATTCATACTTAATATTATGAATACGATAGTATCTCTGTCCTATTCATTTTTACGCCTAAACCACTGGACCGATTTAGATGAAATTTGGTATGGAGCTAGTTTAAGACCTTGGGAAGGATATAGGATAGTTTTTATTCCGGTGGTGTATTTCCTTGGGATGATAAAACACATATTTCGCGGGTGCAGTCGCGGCCAGAAGCTGGTAATATAATGCTAAAGTAACGCCTAAACCACTGATCCAATTTTGATGATTTTTTGTATATTGTTATTGCACTTTGGAGAAGGATATAGTATACTTTTTATGACGGTAGTACGTCTCCTTGGGATAACTTCCGACTTTCACGTGGGGAAGCCGCTGCAGCAGCTAGTATACTCATGTTTATATACAATATAAACACGATCATTCTTGAAGAATAGTTTTGAAAAGCTGTGCATTTTCCCCATAGGAATAAACTTGAATATGGATAGAATGTATTGTGTGAATAATAATGTAGCTAAAAAAATGGGACTTTTGAGATGACGGTGAACAGAGATGTATGGAAGAAGACTGCAGCGCTGATCCTAGTAAATTGGGATTAAGACAGGAGGATGAAGACATTCATCAGGGTATAATTTTGTTTGGCATAATGTTTGCGCATAACTTTTATTAGAATAATAAAACTTTGGCATAATGCAAAGGTTAGCATAACTGTCATTTGGTTTAATTTGTTTTGGCATAATTTGGAGTTCCATAATGTTTTAAGGTATAATATTTATTCGTCTATGACTCAGTTGGATTAGGTTTGCGGTGCGGCGTCGGTTAAGCCGCGAACGTGTTTGTTTTATTCCACATTATGTGTAAATATCATTTGCGTTTATAACATTATGCTTAATAAAATTCACATCATCAGCCTATTAATGTTGCTGGGACACAGGCCTCCTCTCTGTGAGAGCGAATGGGCCGTAATCCACCACGCGGGCCCAGTGCGGGTTGGTGGATGTCACATGTCTTCGAATTTTTAGTTCTAGGACATGCCGGTTTCCTCACAATGTTTTCCTTCACCGTTTTGAGAGCAGTGGTGATGAAATAATTTACACAAAGTAAAGTGCCTGCCTGGGTTCGAACCCACGACCTATAACTTGTAAGTCGCGGGCGATACCACCTGGCCACCACTGCTCCAAATTATGCTTTTATTAATATTATGCTTCATTATTATTATGCCAACAGTATATATGGCAATATACATTATGGCAAAACATTTATGCGTAATGATCATTATGTCGAATTTCGTTATACCAATGTAAATAATGACAATATATTTTATGCTTATCATATGTAAACCCATTCATCATCTTCCTGCCCTTATGCCAAGCTATTTAAAGTCGCCGCATCGCGTTTTCGTCTTTCATTCTCCCTTATTTACCGTTACGCTATCATTCGCAAAGTTTTCAAAATAATATTTTATAGCTCGACATTTTTTTTTTAAATCTCTATAGAGGCTTTACCCAAGAGGGTAGGCGCAAGTCAAAGCACGTTCTTTTACTTATTCCAAACTTATCGAACTTTTTATAATACCTATGTAAGGAACCAAAATGCTTAATACTTTCCGCTTTAAAGCGATTTACCGGATTTCCTGTCTGAAATATTTCTGTGGCATTCCTGATAGTATTCTCATAACCCTCAAAACTCGTGGCTACATAATAACAGCCGCACTGGTCGATCATCAAGGTTAAGCAACGCTTGACGAGGTCGGTCCGTAGATGGGTGACCATTTCAACATACCGAATTGCCTCCGTGCCTCGGAAAGCACGTTAAGCCGTTGGTCCCGGCTGTCATTTGAAGATCTTTGACAGTCGTTACGAGTAGTCAGAAGCTTGTGATCTGACAACAGTCTTTCCAAGGGATACCGTGTTACCCAGTTACTGGGTTGTGGAGGTCAGATAGGCAGTCGCTCCATGTAAAACACTGGTACTCAGCTGAATCCGGTAAGACTGGAAGCCGACCCCAATATAGTTGGGAAAAGGCTAGGAAGATTCTCATATCCCTCAAAGTGAGAATATTGCCATTACAGCTTCCTTAAGGCTTCTTTTTTTTGAGTTATAATATTGCGGACAAACAAATAGATTACGATCAAATAAAATTTGCGTGTTTTTATTTTAGCGTCTTACTTACGTCCACCTAGTCAAAAACATACTTAGCGAAGAATTTCCGCTACCCAAACTACCTACGGATAAATAGACCATTTAGCACTATGTATGTATGTATGTATTTCTATCTATATAATAGACCAAAAAGTATCTGCGTTTTATTGAAACTAATATTTTAAAGAGGTCAGTTTGATTGTTGTAATCTCTAGCAGTACTGATCCGATCACAAACATTTATTTCATTAATTGAAACCTACAATATCCATGAGTGCTACTTTTCATCCCTGAAAAATGTACGCATAAAAAGCTAGTATGTAATAACTAGAACAACTACTCCCAATCTTATCCTGAAATCTCAGCCCGTTAAAATGGTTATCTATACTAACATTATAAAGAGAAACGATTTTTTTGTTTGTTTGTTTGTACCGAATAGGCTCCGAAACTACTGGACCGATTTGAAAAATTCCTTCACCAATAGAAAGCTACATTATCCTGAGTGACATAGGCTATTTTTAATGCCGAAAATGGGTCCTGTGGGGTGGTCCACGGGAGCGAAGCCGCGGGCAACAGCTAGTTATTTTATATCAACAAACTACACAAAACCACCTTATTGCGACTGCGACACACAATACTTAACAAACACTTGCTTTGCATTTAAAAATCGCACCGTCAAACCTCTGCGTCAATTGTCAACAATCAAGGTCGTATTACAGACATACATTGCAACAGGCACTATGATTCCGCATCATTGTACCAAAGATTCAAGGAAAGATCTGAGTCAGCCATTTAGACTTGGAAGTAGTCTGTAACTTTCGCAATACGACAACGTAAACAACATCTTACTTTCGTAAGTCTCTGGTGGTAGATGAGTCATAAGTGACGTTGTATGTCAAATTTGGGAGTTATTAAGATGTTGGTAACTTCAAAACTACGTTTGCTGAAGAAAAGCTTCGTAAAGGGGAAACTGACAAGTAGGGCGGAGTGGCGGCGTTTATCAGCACGTAGATGTGGGAATGAAAGGATTTCGAGTTAGAGTGCTTGACTGAGAGTCTTATTGTTATCTGTGGAGGGTATAGTCTATGGAGAGTTATGGCGGTGTGTAAAAACGTAGAGGGAGTTTTGGCGGGAACGTGATGGCGTCTGTTTTGCTTCTGTTTTATTTTCCTATAATTGTGTTAAATTGAATATTAATAGTGTAAAATGGTGTTTTTTTATTCTAATAATATTAGTGAACGTGCACGAGTGTGGGCAAGTAAAACACAGCGGTACAACAAGAGTTTGTACATGGTGTCGACAAAACTCCGTAGAAGCTGCCAATAAAGTTACCGCCATTTTATTGGGGCCTAATTTGGACGACTAAAATCTAAAGAAACTAGAACTTCTATTCTAAACTTGACACTGGCTAAATGCACAAACCGTGCGAAGCCAAAATTAAAAAAAAAAGTAGAGTAGAGACATTGACGACGAAAGATCGTAAAATTGTGTTTATTGGAATAAATTAAGTCACACTGATATTCAGGAGTTTGATTTCACGATCGCAAAGATATAAATTACAAAGGAGCGCACTCTAATCTTGTAAAATCGAAAGTTTGTGAGTGTGTTTGTATGTTTGTTACTTCTTCACGCCCAAACGGCTGGACGGATCTGGATGAAATTTGGCACAGAGATAGATTATAGTCTGGAATAGCACATAGGATACTTTATAACGGGAATATGTTCCCTAGGGATAACATTAGACATTCACGCGAGCGAAGCCGCTGGCAGAAGCTCTTTTTTATATAATGTTGAAAATAAAGTTCAGAATTAAATACTTACTTATTGTTTAAGTTATTTAATCGGTGCTACAGCGTTTTCACAAATCTATCTATAATTGATAGCATCTTTAACTCAGTTTTTGTACCGACCAAAGGAAGCAGAACCCTTTTGGTTCTTTTGTTGATCATTGTTTTGTCCATCTGTCACAGAGAGTTTTCCTTATAGGTCTATTTAACCTATTTTATCTTTAGGGCGGTTCCGCACTACAGTGCGGAACCGCCCTAAAGATAAAATAGGTAACTCTATCCGTCATAATCTGTCATAATTCAGAACATTTTGAACTCGGAACTCAAATTACGAACACGGATCACGGACACGGACTTGTTGAGCGTAACCGCCCATTAATTAGGAGACTAAAATATTGGTTTTCTTTATTTTTAAGATGAAACGGGTTTTCATTGAAAAAAGAAAACTTCCTCATTCAGTAACTTTAACTGAATTGTTTTTCTCTCTAGCCATAAATACACTATGAATTTGTTTACAACAATACACGTCCCCCACTCCAGACGTATCTGAACTGCTTGCCGGGAAACCCTCCCGATGACTCATACGTTTGAGTCTCATATGTTTGAGTTACGTATCGAGAGTTGAGTTTCTTAACACACACTTCATAATATGAATATCCTCGATTTTATCATGGCTTCTGCACTTAGTCATGGTTTTAGATTTTAATGAAATATCTAAACTGGTAGGTATTGTAAACATGTAAAATTGTTTGTTTGTAGTGTCTGCAAGTCATATTACATTAAAAAATACTCTATCTTAAAGTAAACTAATATATCGCTGAGTACTAGGATAATGCACGGCTCCTTTCCTGTGTAGGACACGGGCAACAACGTCGTATTTTTTACGGATTCTCGCTTGCATAAAAAAATCTTGCCGTTGAAAAAAATACTCGTGTCTGATTAATTTTTCCGACAAAAATTATATCTGACCATTGAAAATCCATAAAAATCCCTTACGAAATATTCAAAATCAATCACCCTTGATAGCTTGCATTTTTATCCTGTATCCAATCACATCCAAAACCATAGTCGAGCTTTCCCGCCGAAACATTTACAATACCAAAACCACGCCTTCATTTTATAACCAGCCAGTGTCTTTCGTCAAGTTCTGTCCACTTTTACATGTGATGTCTTTAAATTATTTGTCTCATCTCGATACGGATTTCCTTTTTTGAAATTCTTGAAATTTTATTACAAGAAAGTTTCGATTTGAGAACACAAATTTTCGTCTTTTATGATTTATTTATATACACTTTATTGTACACCATAATATACAAGGAAAATATGAAACTTAATACTAAAAACATACAACGGGCGGCCTTATCGCATTCCGCTATCTCTTCCAGGCAACCTGGAACAACTGTTAATGTCAATGCTTTTAGTTTAGTTGAGTTTAAATTGAAATAAAAGTAGATTAAAACAATAATACAAAGTTTCAGTCCGGATATTTTGAATTATTATATACAAATTTCCATTTCAAAGGACATGGAATAACTTAGTATTTTTCTAAAACCTACCTACCAAATCGATCCTTTTTAAATTTAATGTGTTTCAGTCGGGCTTTTTATTTTATGGAAAGGAAGTTATAGCCAATAAAAAATACACAATAATAATATTGTTTTTTTTTTAAAGATGGTCATTTAACGTCAGTGATGACGTTTTAGGTTTCACGTCCTGAACTATTGTTATGGTTTTGTAACCTCATTGACGTGTTGCGTATTTACCACACTGACCTATATTTCTTGTTTTATGTAAAATAATAGCAAGAAATCGTGATCACGATCACGCACGGTTTCTTGGTATTATTTTACATTAATTACAAAAAAAAACACTGTAAAAACATGACAAAGCTTCATTAAAATACTGTCTGATCCCGTTCAGAACTCTGGCAAACGTTACATTTTCTTATACCACCAATGATTTTTTTTTATTTTTCGTCACAATACATTGACTTTACAAATCAAAAAAAAATGTGCATAACCTTAAAAGAAAATAACTTTCATCTTTTTCTAAACAGAAAATTGGCAATTCTCAAATTCAATTCCAACTCAAATCAGTTTAATTTTATGAAAACCTACGTGGGCATTTAGGAAACGTCAAAAGATATTACCTACGATTCAAATTGTAGAACCAAAAAATTCTAAATTCAAACTGTGGAAAATAACCAGCCTGTCACTAGAGCCATTTATCATGACTACATGGCGTGATACCTACAGGCGTCCACCATCATCATTTAAAATCCAGGTCACCAGTCCCAAGTCACAAAGAGAGTTCGTTGAAGTTCAAATCGATCTTTCTAGATCCCTACCAGAAACTAAAGACCACCGGTGGTCTCCAATCTGGTCGTTGACCAGTCTCTCGACCCAGATTTTGAACGCACACTAGTAAGGTGTGCAAATACACGTCGCGAATATTTTTGCGATGTTAATTTTTTCGAGTGTCTCTGTTTGATATTGTCTGTGGCCAGTTCTATTGATTGTGAAAGGGGCAATTTTCGTATTTTTAAGAAGTATTTTCATTCTTTATTTACAAAAGAATATAAGTGAAAATATTGGTTAGTAAAATATAGTTTTTGATGCCCAGCGAGTTCTTTACCTTTTCATATGCGGTTGTCCATTTTCCTACATACTGACATTGTTTTTTGCCGAGATGAGATTTCAACTTGAACGTTTTTACCTAAGCCTTATGATTTTATTGCACTAATCTCGACTCAAACTTAGTATAGATTCCAATTACAAAACGTGTCCTTAAATGTTTCTATGAACCGTACGTTTTTCCTTCAACGATCTTACGAAGGTTGATTCACCAAGATTGGTCACTGCATCTTAGCGTTTTCAGGCCGTCAAGTACCGGTTTTTCTCATGAACCTGAACATTTTCCTTAGCGTACTGTTATCATATGAGTCTTCCTTGGGAAGAACGGCCGCTTGAAGGATACTATGGTACGTCAAACTGTTAGTATATTGAGTCGTTTAGCTGTAGCGCCACGTAAGTAAACGAAATTTTGGTTCTGAGCCTGAAAGTACCTGCTTTTGAGAAAAGATTTTCATTCCGTCGAAGTTACCATAAAATGAACCTTTGCAAAATACCTATGTAAGAACACAAAATCAAATTTGTATATCGAGACAAAGCCCGGAGCTTTCGCCGCGTCAAATAGTCGATTCCCTAACTTTCTACCAGTTCCGAAGTTCCGATGAAAGTAGTCTCACACTTGTCCAGTCGCGAACAGAGGTCGCGATACACTGGCATATCAGACAGACGGTGGCCGAATAGATATTCCAAATTTAAAATTTGTTGTTTTTCTAGGCATTTTTTTTTTTACAGGCCCTTTGAAAGTTGTACTATGCGAAGGTCATACTCGTTTCTTTTTTTGTAAAATTTTGCTATGAAAAGAAAATGGATTTGCACTTTAGAAAATTTCATTTCTTATTTTACGGTTACTGTTTTTGTTTTGGAAAGCTGTAATTGGTTTTGAACGAGCACTACATTTTATGTTTTGGTAGTTTTCTAGTGACATACTTTATTTTTTGCTACATTCATATTATCACAGCCTTCTCTCCCCTATCTTATTCACAGTTAACTATGTTTTTACAGTAGAATATTATAATTTAAAAAGGAAGGAAAACAAAATATTTTCACGCGCTTGCTAGATATTAAGTGAATCATAAATGCCTGCAAAAATATGTGAATTAAATCTTATGACGGAAAATAATTAAATACGTACTTGGATTGTAATAAAATTATATTTTGCAGAAGTTTTTGCCTGTGGGCTTCTCTTGGGTAGGTTACGTTGAATATCTTTTTCGTCATTCATAATTTTCATTAGAAACTATAATTATGGTGAAATACCAAAAGTCCTTTTTTAAATTATTGCACTCATGACATGTATGTAGGTTAGGTTTGATCAGTAGTAATTTTTAAACAATCAAATTCATAGCTCCCTGAACTTGGACCTTTTGAAGGTTCCTAGAAAAATTCAAATTCCGAAGAGGCACTACGAACCTAATTTCGAACGTTCAATTTTGAATGTCGAGCACAAATTTGGCCAGTAATGATAGCACTGTAATCGCGCCACGATGAGTCAACGCCCGGTGAAATGACGGCCAGGTTTCAACCAGGTTCGTTCACCTTTCACCCAATTTGCCTAAATACACACCGACCGAAAATAGTTGGCATTGCAACGCGAGCAATGCCATATGATAACTGCGTGCACTACAAATTGTCAGCATTAAATCTGTAGTACGATGTCCAAGTAGTACTTATATTTATGGTTGAAGAAATTTTCCATAGTTTTTATGCGCTATGAGTGACGTATAACGAGACGCAATTTGTAGTCTATGGTTTAAATATGCGCAAAAAATCTTTTGTGAGGATTTATGCCGAGATTTATATAAGTAAATGATGCTCATTACAAATCCATGTAGATATATTTTTTATATAAAAACATTTCGCTGGTGGAGACCTATTTTCAGACTTGCGAAAAATCGCGGTTACATGAATCTTAAAGAATGTTAAACACATTGAATTCTTCGAGACTGTAGTGTGACGCACGAAAGCGAGGGGCATTGTTGACGAATTATATTGATTAAATTGACTATATTTAGATAACCTGGAAAAGTATGGTATATCAAACAAAATATGTGACTAGATTATGTCCTTAAGTTAAACAAAATTGATCGACATGTTCGCTTCGCATATAGAGTAAAAACTATTGCTCTGTTCTTGGACGTGGCGTCATATTGGAAAATATTACGTTTATGAATGAGCGTGTCCCACGTAACGGACGCAGGCGCACGTCATGTCGATCAATACACGGCGCCTTTATCGTAACGGCGATCTCATCTTGCACAGCATTTTAATGCCGCATAAAACCTAACTGTTTGTCCAAAATAAATACCAGCAAAATGTGAAGGTAGGTCGGTATACGGTATCCGACAATGAACTCCGAAAGTGGAACAACGACCGCCAAATTCGGCATTTGGTCTCGTGGTGAAAAAAAATATCGCCACTAGCAGTACCAGGGTAAGATGAACTAGAGAAAGGTTGAATTTCAAGTGTTCAACCTTCGAATGTGTGCATACTGGCCACTTGCGTCTGTGTGCGTCATTGTAGTCTCATAGTAGAAAGCTCAGTGAGTTTGTTTACATTCGCTATTTAAAAAAAGAGTGAAACGGTGAAACGATAAACTGTCAAATTATTTGTAGGTACTTGTAGAATGTAGGTCGATTAGACTGTTTCATTCACTAATGCGTAGAGAGCACGCGATGTTATTTTGTGAAATTGCTTGCTTTATAATGTTCATTGGGAAAATCGGAAAGATGCGTGATAGTAAAATTTTACTAAGATCTGTTAGAAACCACAAGCCTCTTATCATCATCATCATTTCAGCCGAAAGACGTCCACTGCTGGACATAGGCCTCCACCAGGCGTCGCCACATTAACCGATTCCGTGCGTTTCGCATACAGAAAAAGGTGCATCCAAGGTGACTAGAATAGATCTGCCTTTATCATAAACCTGAAAACCAGAACCTTCTGGTTGCAGAAAATTGCTAAATAGAGTTCTGAATAATAATACCCAGGGTACAAAATCTGCAATCAGTATGTTCCAAATATTGAATAAAATATCGATTCTTCAAGAATGACTACAATGTCTACAATATTCATAATACCACACATTCGCCTTCGAAATTCAAAACGGGTGATCCCAAAGACATTTATTTCCATTCCATTTATTACGAAGAATACTCGAATTAATACTTAGAACTCCATCTTACTATACTGGCAGTTTTCTAACTTCCTTCCTGTTAATTATCATAGCGGCACTTAAAGAATCATCATCGAATTAATACTTTAAATATATCGTTATCCTTATGTAATGTTACGTTATATTAGTCATAGTGTTACACGATTTTCCTCCTTAATGACGTAGCTTATTATAACTTGCATGGTGATTATCGGGTGAACGGTTTTCCTCAATCTTTGAACTAATATGCCATGTATTGTGCACCGTATCCGACAGGATGGTCACGTTTTGTAACTCAGTTTCCTTTTAAGAGATAATGTGTTCACGTGTTTTCAGTTGCTAGGTTTCATCATCATCTTTTTCTGCTACTTAGGGTTGACGCAATCCATTTTCTTCTTAAATTCCGTCCTGTTTGATACGCTTTTTTTTCTTTTTTAGGCCAAGAGGCTCATTGGCAATGAAGTACTCGTCGAATCTAGGCTCCAGAACCTCGAACATCGGCGCAGGGTTGCCAGCCTGTCAGTTTTTAATCGGTTACATTTCGGGGAGTGTGCGTTGGAATTGCATGAACTAATTCCTCCTAGCCCGTTCCATCATCGGACTACAAGACGTACGGCGATGCGTCATCGGTACATGGTGGACATCACACCCATACGCACCAAAAGTTTTGGGAATACTTTCATTATGCGTACAGCAGAGTGGAATTCCCTACTGGAGTCTGTATTTCCTGTTGGCTACAACCTGGGAGTCTTTAAGTCAACAGTGAATAGGTTTCTTCTAGGCAAGCGTGCTTCATCGTCGACCACATCATTGCTTACCATCAGGTGAGATAGTGGTCAAGCGCAAGCCTATCATTATTATTATTTATTATTCTATACTCACATGCATTTAATCCTACCGCATAACAAAGTGCCTGGGTTTAATTTTCCAGAAGATTTAGGTGACTGAATTCAGGTGATAAGAGTCACAGGAACAGCAATTATTGTAGAAACGAATTTCCACATTGAGCGTGGATAAAGTGAAGGAGTTAGCTAATTAAGGCCGTACCCTGACCAAAAAATCAGCATTAGATCTGAGCATTCCTATTGGACTGGCGGCACACTGGTGGCGCATGAATTATTTATTTTTTATTTTTTTATTATTATTTTTTTATTCTAAAATCTGGGCGTATTCACTACCGAACTTATTACAAAATCGAATATTGGTCTTTTGAAAAAAATATAACTTTCGTTATCAAATTGTCTATCCATTAGTGTTAGTATAAAAAATAATTAATGAAAACTTTACGAGGAGATGCATGCTATCAATAATTATTTCACATTTTTATGGTTTTGTTGGAAGGAGATTAGTGACACATATACCTCTTTAAAAAAAAAGTGTACTACCATTTTTGAATCAACATTATGTAGAAATTTAATGTATTTTTATTAATTGACATTTCTTTTTAAATAAAGAGTAGATAGCTCTTAAAAACTGCACAAAATTCGACTAGCGCGGCGTTTTGCTCGGGGAGGCGTCTTAACATTATTTATATAGTTTGAAGCATTTTATAAAATTATGTGAGTTTACGTGTGTATATTAATTGTTTTTTGGACTGATGCAATAAAACTGAACATATCACTAATACCAATATCCCTTGAGATGAAGAAATGCTCACTTACTGCACTAGTAACAATTTATCTCACTAGTAAGTCTGTTCACTACCCTAGCCAAAACACTCGCAAACACAATAAAAGCTAATGGAGCTAAAATATTTTGAGAAAACATCTATTATTAACCGACTTCAAAAAAAGGAGGAGGTTGTCAATTCGTCGGAATCTTTTTTTTTAATGTATGTTCCCCGTTAACTCAAAGACGCCCGAACAGATTTTAAAAATTCTTTTTAGGGTGCCGTACCCAAAGGTTAAAAAAAGGACCCTATTACTGAGACTCCGCGATCCGTCTGTCTGTCTGTCAGTCTGTCCGTCTGTCACCAGGCTCTATCTCATGAACCGTGATAGCTAGACAGTTAAAATTTTCACAGATGATGTATTTCTGTTGCCGCTATAACAACAAATACTAAAAACAGAATAAAATACATATTTGAATGGGGCTCCCATACAACAAACGTGATTTTTTGGCCGATTTTTGCGAAAATAGTACGGAACCCTTCGTGCGCGAGTCCGACTCGCACTTGGCCGGTTTTTTTCCATAGGGCTAAGCATAAACTATGGCAACGTTTAACACAGGATAACAGTACCTTATAGTATACAGGAAAATTTTCAGGTAAAGGTGCGTTGACGCATAAATTCATTCAAATATTGTAAATATTTAATCTAATAGGATAAGTTGAATTATTACATTTAGGGTAATACTTTACATTGAAATAAGTTAGTCAAGATCCGCAAGGAAGGAAGCATTATTCACAGTCATTCACAGTCACAGTTTTGCGTGCGTAGAATCTGAATTATAGGGAAGAATTTAGGGAAAAGATGATTGAATATGGTAATAAGTATATTACTGATAACTCGATACAAATAATTTGTAACTTCGTTTACTACTGTGACTCCACTACCTTTCGCGGAAGATGAGTCTTATAAATAAATGACTGTCTTTGGTAAAATTATGGCATCCGTTATTGGAAAATACCAGCAAAGTTTCCTTTCCTCTTTTGTAGTCAAAATGCAATATGGTAAAGAAAAAAAAATTTAGCTTGAACAAAAAATACAATCCCAAAGAATGTAGATTTTCATTAAAAACGAACAAGTAATTTTATTCAACCGATCCCAAAAAGAAAAACGGACAAAAAAACTAACACTATTCTATCGGAGTACCAGGCACGCAGAGCCGTTAGGAGGTCACCCGAAATATACGCACACTAACACACGTTGTATTTTATTTGAATGCGCAACACGTGACGTTCGCATGCGTACCAAATATTCGGTACCGTAGAACGAAAGTCGTAGGTAGCCGATGGAATTTCGTCGCTGTCAGATAGTAACCATATACCGGTTGATAGCGACGTAGCAATACCCATAGGTTCATGCATGCATACATGTTGGCAAATTATAATTTATAAAATTAAATTTCAGGCATCCAAGTGATTTAAAAAAAACCATTTGATTACAGCGGATTGAAAGCATTAATTCCTGTACTAGATAGTGTTAGCGAAAAATGTTTCATTTTTCTGCATTCTCAATAAAATTTTGAAATTAATAATTAATTCATAATTATTAGGTACGAAAAGACAAATTAATTATTGCCATCAAGGTACTTCGCAACCGCAATAAACACTAGGACGATATTATAACCATTTTTTTTTCCGTAAGAAACCTTAATATCAGGTCCTCATTCCCTTAAAACCATCAATAAAGAACTGATACACGTCAGATTCATCTGTCCCTTAATCGATCTCAAATTGATACCGTTCTAAGAGCGTATGGTCACCCCCCTGGTTTCCAAAATCAAAGCAAAAGATTTCTCTTGAAACACAACAATATCAGAATCGCCTACGCGGGCTCAAGCGCTACGCCGAGAAAACAAGCACGCATGCGCGGGAAAAAGAAAGATGGCCGCCCGCCGTTTTTCTTCACGACTTGCGTTCCCGCGTTCCGGAACGAACGCAATGAATCTACTTCAAGTAGTTTTCAGAAAGTTGTTTACTAACTTTGCAAAGTGTTTCTTATTTTGTCTGTTTTTGTTCTACTTACTATTTTATTTTTATACATAAAGGTACAAGTTCGTAGCCGACTCTGCAGACGGCAGCAGCAGGCGAAGTGTCGCCACGACAGTACTGTTTTCTATTTATTTCTATGAAGGTGACGCTGCTGCGGAAGATATGTCATAGAAAAACATAGAAACCAGTAGTGTCGTGTAAATTCACGCCGTTTTCTATGGAGTTAGAGACTACAGAACCCATCCTGCTACGATCTATACATACTCCTTTTATTTCGTTAATGTTCATACATCTTGTATTACACGCACGCCGGTTGTGAGTACCATGCACCAGGCATTTGTGAAGAACTTCACCAATAAGTCTATTTATAATTTGGTAAAATGGGGATACATACATTTTTGTAATAGGCTGGCACATTATGACGTGCTATGTCCCCATTTGGAGTATACCTTAGTCACAGATAATATAATACTAGCATACAGATGCCTCATCCCATACAAAGAAACCGTGCCGACGTAACTAGCGTTTTTCATCTGATTATACCGATTATTTTTTGTAAATCGATCGCATTCGGTTCCGTTCCACAGCGATAGATAGAGCACCATCTATATCCGTGAAACGGAACGGGACCGAACGCGATCGCTGTACAAAAAATAATCAGAATAAACAGTATAGAACGTTGGCACGGTTTCTTTGTATGGGATGAGACACCACTGCCTTAGTGCCATTTATATTCATATCCCACAAACTACTGGAAAACATTGCCGTTAATATTTGACACATAAAAAAACCACAAGTTTCCATGGACTTACGCTTAACGACCATGAATTTTACGCCACCAGGGAAAGTTATTAGTCATAATTGTAATTATGAAAAAGATAAAGTATTTTAAATTATACTCGTAACTTTTTCGATAGCCATAATCTATAAATTACCTATAGACTGGGTTTGACATTTTGGCAATTTCAGGGCATTTTACTGCAGGAACGCATGTGTGTGTAATATGTCATCATCTGCCTAGCCTTTTCCCAACTATATTGGGGTCGGCTTCCAGTCTTACCGGATTCAGCTGAGTACCAGTGTTTTACATGGAGCGACTGCCTATCTGACCTCCACAACCCAGTAACTGGGTAACACGGTACCCCATGGCAAGACTGGTGTCAGATCTCAAGCTTCTGACTACCCGTAACGACTGTCAAAGATCTTCAAATGACAGCCGGGACCAACGGCTTAACGTGCTTGCCGAGGCACGGAGAAAACTCGGTATGTTGAAAATGGTCACCCATCCACGGACCGACCTCGTCAAGCGTTGCTTAACCTTGATGATCGACCCGTGCGGCTGTTATTATTTAGCCACGAGCTCCTCTTGTGTGTGTAATATGTAATTTAATTTTAAAAAAAGAACCGATAAATCAAGTCACGATATGTGATACAGATGAATGTTGCAGTTCATATTTTTTTTTTTTAAATTGGATTCACTATTCTTGACCTTGATCTCGTCTGATGGTAAGCGATGTACGGGGTCTACAACGGCGTGACCAAGCCCAGAATATACGATTCCACTAATTAAAAGCTAACTATCGTGTAATATAACAACCTTATTGGAAGTTATATGTTCGTGCCGTTTGTGGTTGAAATATTAGGTCCATGGGATCTGAGTACGCATCGAGATTTTCGAGACATTAGCACAAAACTCGTCGACTATTCGCGTGACCAGTGGGCTGGCCTTTTCTTCGGCCAGAGAATCAGCATTGTCATCTCATCGGACTACAAGACGTCAAGATTGCCACAATACTGCATGCAATTGCATCGTTGCCGAGTTTCGGCCGGTTGTATTTCGGGGAGTGTGCGGTGGAATTGCAGGATCTTATTCCGCATAGTCCGTTTCATCATCGGACTACAAGACGTAAGGATTGCCACCCCACATCAGCGTCGGCGGGTGCGTATGGGAACGCACTAAACGTATTGGAAATACTTTCATTATGCGTACAGCTAAGAAGTGGAATTCGCTGCCGGAGTCTGTGTTTCCCGATAGCTACAACCTCGGGATCTTTAAATCAAGAGTGAATAGGTTACTTCTAGGCAAGCGTGCTATACCGTCGACCATATTATCGCTTGCCATCAGGCGAGATAGTGTTCAAGCGCGAGCCTATCTATACTGTATTATAAAGAGGTTGAAGTTTGTGAGTTTGTGACGTTGTAAGGGGTAATCTCGGGATCTACTGAACCCATTTTGAAAATTATTTCACCAGTAGAAAGCTACATTATTCCTGAGTGTCATAGGCTATAATATATTTTCAAAAAAATTAGCCAAGGTAGAAAAATGTTGCATATAAAATTCATTCTTTGCCGTGCGCTGAGAAAACTATTGATGATAAATAAAAATTAGTAGGTGGGTAGGTAGGGTAGGGTAGGTAGGGTAGGTAGGGTAGGCAGGGTAGGCAGGGTAGGCAGGTTAAGCAGAGTAGGCAGGGTAGGTAGTGCTGAAGAAGTCATTGGATGATATGCCAACCCAAAAAAAAAGTTGTCATTAGACGACGTTTTATTTATGTAAAAAAATAATCTCATTTAAGTGTAGTGTGTCATATTCTAGGCAACCAGGCTACCAACCTACAAAACACTATGTGTACACAGTGCATATTTTTCTACTTATTCTTGGCAATGTTTTTGCAGTGTTTACTTTTGTTTTCTATGTAATCCGGATGATGCGCACATTGCTGGGGATAGCGATCGCGATGCATGCATTAGTTGTGCGTGCTTGTATTCCAACTATAGATATTCTGTGCTCTATGCTAGCTACACGATGTTATTTAAAGTATTCTACTTCATTATTCATCATTTCAGCCGAAAGACGTCCACTGCTGGACATAGGCCTCCCCCAGGCGTCGCCACATTGACCGATCCCGTGCGACACGCATTCAGAAATGTATAGGTGCATCAATGAACTGTACTTAATGAAAAGAAAAATAGTGTCCATAGAATAAATGCTGACTAGAATAGATCTGCCCTTATCATAAACCTGAAAACCAGAACCTAAATAGGGTACTGAATAATACCCAGGGTACAAAATCTGCAGCCAGTAGGTACCAAATATTGAATAAAATATCAAGTCCTCAAGAATTACTACAATGTCCAGCAAATTCCCACAACCCTAACCAGGTCACCGGACAGGCCAAGCCAGGCCAGGTCATCGGTCTACCTAGTGGGAGGACTTCCAATGCATCGTCTACCGGTTCGCGGTCGCTATTCCAGAACTTTTGGGACCCATATTTTGCTTATTAATAATTATTATCAGCGTCCATAGCGTCCAACTGCAAGGTAATGAAGGAAGCCAACCCTTTCTTCTTTCTAGTTTTGTCTATGAATGTTACTTATCGTAGATTATTTTATAATCAAGGAAGGATTTTATGTTATAAATAGAAATAAAGAAAAGAAAATATATTGAATTGCCACAAAACGACATACAAACATAACATTTCAAGAACAAGAACAGTGGTAAAAGATTCAAAAAAAAAAAAAAAATTTTTTTTCATACCACTTGCTCAAAAAGTGACATTCTATGGCACAAAAAGCGAACATAACAATAGTCATTTTTAATCTGATAAAAACAGGGAAAGAATATTGTACTGAATTTAATTCATCCTCTAGGGGGAGAATGTGATTTAAATTTGGAATACTTACCGAAATTTATACTGAACTACATCTGTGTTTACACCATTGAGTTTGTATATAAAGCATTATACATCTTTTTGAAAAAGAAATACGTATTTATTATGCAGTTATGATTATTAAATAAAATTACGAAAACCGACGAGGCCGTATGAGCTTGATGCCTTTGTAACTCTCTCTATCAATAATTGGACCAATGTTTCGAATGTTAACTTTTACTTTTAATTGTCATCATTTTTAATAAATGCTTATCTCATATTATTATTGTGTTAATTTTTTCGCAAATGGTACGAAAAGTAGAGTATTTTCCTCGGTGATAAAGCTGTCTTAGTCTTGGGTGAACTTAAATCCCTCGCTACACTCAGGACTCGTCTTAAATCCCTCGCTTCGCTTGTGATTTAAGTTTTTAACACCCTCGCTACGCTCGGGAGTAAACCTCGAGTCCTTCATTACCCTCGCGATTTAAATCGTCACCCGCGACAGAAGACACTGCTTTATCCCCTTGGTTAGTAATGTACTAATATATATTGTTTTTTTTTGTGGTTAAATAAAAGCGCAATGTGCAACATTTTAATAATAAATAATCATTTCAAATATTATATTTAACGCCCCGTAATTAAATTAATTAATTATTTTAGTTCTAATATTAGTTTGTAAATAATAATGTACATATGTAAATAAATAAAAAATCATTTCAAATAATAAGTGCTTCAAAAAACTATTTATTAAAATACATAAGCTTTCAGTGTATAAATAGAACAATCAAGCCAACCCTGAAACCACCAGAACTCAAGCGAATTTACGAAATATCTGAAAACATTTCACAAGTTTCGAAAGCGATAAATATCTCATCTCAAATGTACACTATGTACAAACATTGCCTGTAAGTACTGTCGGTACAGCACTTACCTAATCAATTAGTCACTGATAAAGATCAACAAATGAATATGTAAATGACGGATGATAAAAACTGACCCATCTGGTAATAATGCCGGAATGAACACTGCTGTAAACAAAAGTGATGCTTTCTTTTATTTTATCTCACTTGAACTGGTTTACGCACATACACTACAGGAAAATCTGTGACTTTGTTCCTATTAAGAACTTTTAAATCTCTGTTAAAACTGAGATTGAGTTGTCAAAGTGAGGCTCAAAACTCTTTTTTAGGGTTGCGTACCCAAAAGGTAAAAACGGGACCCTATTACTAAGATTCCGCGGTCCGTCTGTCTGTCTGTCTGGTTGTCTGTCTGTCACCAGGCTGTATCTCATGAACCGTGATAGCTAGACAGTTGATTTTTTTACAGATAATGTATTTCTGTTGTCGCTGTAACAAAAAATAAAAACAGAATAAAATACATATTTAAGTGGGGCTCCCATACAACAAACGATATTTTGCCGTTTTTTGCGATAGTGGTACGGAACCCTTTCGAGTCCGACTCACACTTTTTAAGTACTACGATTGTCGAAATGTCCAAAATGTGTGAGATTGACATGCAGTACCGAAATTTCACTAAGTCAATTCCAAACATTATGCCGTTTCGACCATTTATCTTTGATAGAATTTCACAAAAGACATGTAAACGCATGTTTGACAAATAAAGTTTTCTTTCTTTCTTTCTTTCCTTCTTTCTTTATTTCTTTCTTTCTTTCTTTCTTTCACTTTGCATAAAGCTGCCGAAGGCCCAGAATAAGAAACAATCTATCAGCGAAAATATTGTCGGAAAGACTTTGACATGCTCTACCGAAAAGTCACATCATAAATCCCATATATTTTGGTATTTTGGAGGGAAATTCTGGATTTTAACCCTTATTGTTGTGACATTTTCCTCGAATTTCACAATACTAACAATGCCAATAAACGTACAAAGCGATAAACTTAACTATAACAGAAAACTGAAAACATTGGTAGGCTAAAATTGTGGCTTCACAATACGTTGAATCACTTATGCCTCAGATATCCCTTTACATTTATGACGCCCTGGTAAAAATAATTACTTAATGACAAAACATAATTAATTTCGTATGTAAACAAATACTCTAATCATATCTTAGTAATGCCCAATCAACTGTCACTGAACCTAATCAAGAGTTGATAAGGGTTTACGATTACTTCTAATGATTACTGTTTGAACGAATCTTTTCGACGTTCATGAGCTCCTGGTACAATAAATAAATTATATTAATGTAATTAAAATGTTGTGAATTACTTTTCGTAATTATTAATCTTATCATTATTTATTTGTTGTGATTATTAATATGGTGAAGAAGCCAATTCTAGGGTGTAATATTTTTCAGACATTTTTGTAAAACTTCAAATTATATATTAAGATATGTTTCTTCATATATATTTCCTATCTATATACAAATATTTCTTTTTATATCTTCAAGGTATAAAAAATATATTTTATAAAAAAACAAGCTTTTAGGTAACAGTACATTGTTATACAAACCAAACGTATATGCTAAATTACAGCTCAATCGGTTCGGAATACCTGTTTAAAAAATCAGTTTCAAGATTCGACCGATTCCTCCTTGCTCTGATCAACTAACTAGCAAGGCAAGTTAAATAAAACCTACAAAATATTCCGTATAATTTACAAAAAAATAGCTTCAACGTCATTCTCTGGCCCTTACCTAATTTTATTTGGGGCTGGTGTAACATAGTCTTCTTCTGCCGTACTTCTCTAATAGTCGTCATCTCAAAGGTCCTTTTTTGGCTTAAAATATACAATATCTGAAAATTTAAAACTGTAATCAAATCATATCCGACCAGCAACCGGTGCATTCTTCTTAATCCATAGCAATTATTACTACATTACATTTCTAATCTGCTATGCTGCCCTAGTATTATAGTAATTATATATTTATTACTAAAATCAATTAATTAGTCTGCTAATTGACTTATCTACTTATGATTTTAATAAGTATCTACTTATCGCTGCGTATAGAGATACATTTTCTTCAGATTGCGTTGGACTTATTTTCTGAAACAGGGCAAAAGGGCATTTTTTATATTTCTGAAACTAACTTAACGACGCGTCAAAAATTTAACGCAACTCAGATGATGCTATTGGCTGTTGAATAATCGAACCAATCATAGATTTTCGCACGCTAGACAAATTATCACATAAAAAGCGATTTATTATTTGTACTCCTTATTCTAGGCTTGAGCATGGTGACACACTTGCCAACGCGATTTGATGCGTTGTACGCCCTAATCTAAAATTCTAAATCCAAGTGAGTAGATGGAACTTCAACCTCGCAAAGTTGGTATAGGTTGACGGAACGACACGGCAGGCTGGTACTTATGGACTGCTTTACTGTGCCGCAAACTATGTTCTACCTCTCAAAGCGAATTCTGCGTTGCATACTACGATGCCGTATAGAGCTGACGAAGTTTTAAGCATACTCAATTTAAATTACTGCAGCGACACGATTAAGAGGAAATGTGGGCAGAGAGCGCCGACTGAATTTCCTAAATTAAAAGTCATAATTCGAGGTTTGGCTCTCGTCTATTTCCTCCTACAATATTGGACCAATTTAAATGATATTCCATAAACTGGAAAAAAGATACATACTTTGCCCCTATGTTTTTCTTTTTTAATTTATAGTAATCCATTAACTGCTTTATTTATTCATTTATTTCGGATATCATAATTATACACGGTAATTTTAAAATATAAAATTAAATTGCTAAAATATAAGATTTATTTATAATTTAAACAATATATACAATTGAATATTTCTAATAATATGCCTAATAACAAAACAAACTTACATATAAAGGGGAGAGGAAAAGGGGCTCATTGCGCATCAAAAAATTCATCCATATCGATGTCAACGGGAAACGTGCCCAGAACGCTGGCAGCATTGCCACGTTGAATGGCAATGCTGATTCTCTGGCTGAAGAAAAGGCCAGCCCTCTGGTCACGCGAACAGTCGACTAACCGTTTACTAATGTCTCGAAACACTCGATGAGCACTCGGACCCCATGGACCTAATGTCTCAACCCCAAACCGCTGAAACATATATAGTTGTCAAATTTGTAAAATAGGCCTCTGTTGACAGCGTAATTTTCAGAACTTTTTGAGGGTTCTAGCGTTTCTAAAGATAATATATCATTATAAAGGAAAACATTGGGGCATAGTATATATCTTTCTTTTTCAGTTTATGGAATATCTTTTAAATTGGAGGAGGAAATAGGTGAGAGACAAACCTCGAATTATGACTTTTTACTTAGGATGGTCAGTCGGATATCTGCGACCAAATTTCCTCTTAAGAAGAATCCAGAAATTACCCATAGACGTAAGCACCCCGAACTTACGTCGGCAAATCGGCCGGTGCGTTGCTACGCTTAGATTAGAGGACCGTACTGTTACGTCACGGGCTCTGCGGTTATTAAACCATACATGATTACCACTATCAGTCGTTATCAGTAACATTAGCTAATTGAGCCCTACCAATTTCCTGTAACTTTTACCGAGTACGCACAGTTTAATTTAGTTAATTTGACTTTGATAGCGTTTTCCTTAGTTTATCAGCTTTGAACCTTAAAATAGAATTAATTATGGCACGGTAGGAGGATTCTCGGAGTTTGACCTCGATCCGGTAAATGTTTGCTCAGCAACCAAAACCAGTGATAAACGAAGAGGCAGACAATTACAGTATGGGAGGTGTGTACATTGTCTTAGTCATAATTTCAGCCTAAATACATCGCCTTCTTAGCCACATAGACCTCCCTTTAAGTGGCGTCAAATCAGCTGTACTTGTGCTTCCTGATCCAGCTATCTTATCTTATCTTACGGAGGGGCCGAGAAATAACTCGGACACTTCGACCCATTGGGATCTTTTGTGTTCCCCTAGATAACTTACTCCTCCTCATTCTCGTTGAAAACTGTTTTCATGAGTTTTACAACGAGACTAGGAGATATGAGCCTATAATCTTCTGGTTTTGGGTATCCAACCCCTAGGAGACTCATTCGCTTACCAGCCAGTGCATCGCATGTGCACAGTAGGTGCTCCATGCGTTCCGTATGTTCCCCACACAACCTGCACATGGGTGTCGCGGTTAGACCCATCTTCATGAGCATGTCGTTGGTTCCAAAGTGCCCAGTAAAGGCCCCAAGCAGGTAGCGGATTTGCCCCCTGCTCATGTTCCAAATGCAATCCCGGGCTTTGAAAGTAGAGCCCAGGCATCTCTTGGAGTGTTGTAGACCGGTAATAGACAGCCAACAAGTTCGTTGTCTGTGATCTGCAAACTCCCTAAATGCGGCTTTGATCCAGCTAACTCTTGCAGTCCTCACCAGGTCAACGCTGTGTCTGCCAATATGCGAAGATTATCCCCAAACCTGTCACCTCCATTAGTCATGCATCCTGCGAGCAATAGGTCCTGCCTACTTAGCAATTCTTCGAGCTCTATCGTTTACATCGGCTCTCCAGAATCTCTTCTCATGCTAGCCATGGTCACAGATAATATAATCTAGCATACAGATGCCTCATCCCATACAAAGAAACCGTGCCAACGTAACTAGCGTTTTCATCTGATTATATCAATTATTTTTTGTAAATCGATCGCGTTCGGTTTCGTTCCACGGCGATATATAGATCACCATCTATATCCGAGGAAAGGAAAGGAACGGAACCGAATGCGATAAATGTACAAAAAATAATCAGAATAATCAGTATAGAACGTCGGCACGGTTTTTTTGTACGGGATGAGACACCACTGCCATGGTAAAATACAGCTTACCAAGCAGATGACAATATATCTAAATAAGTATTTTCGTCCGGACACTACCAAGAGATTTCCAACCTAACTGACTTTTTCACGAAAAGAGAAGAAATACAAATTTCCAGTGTCAAAGTTCTTCGACGAAAAACGTTCTCAGCTAGACATAGACAAAAGCATCTACATAACGACCGAACCTGCGTTGTTTTACATTCAGTAGATTCTTACGTAAAGCCAATACATTATTACAACTATTAACTAGGTACTAAAAGAATCTGATTATTTTGAGGATTTCCCAAAATAGTCCTGTCCCGACATGAACTCAAATATCCAAATTAAATTCTAACAATGGGTTCTGATAATATTTTCCCGAATTATTTAACACAATAGAGACGTACATTTATCATGAATTGATAAGTAACTTATAATGACTTAATTAAACTGAAAAGTAACGTAACGTTACCTATAAAATTGATTAACGACAAAAAAAGGAAATTCCAATGAAATATTTTATTAAGGAAGATTAAACGGGTTTATCCATAATTTCAGAAACCATTGTGATAAATATTTTCATTTGAAAGTCGAAAAATTAAGGGATCCATGAAAAATATTTAAAAAAAAACTAAGATGACGACTAATAGAGAACTAAGGAAGAAGTTGCGCCGATGCTCAATAAACTGGATAAAGGAAAGAAAATGATGATGATACACAGACAAAGAAAACTTCACTCTGCATAGACAAAAAAATAAAGAGTTCTTCTCTATCTTTCGCATGTTTTGACCGGGGCTACTACAGGTCACTATCAAACCGGAGCCAAGCTTCCAATTTCAAAATCATTTTAATGACTTAATCTCCCACAAATACCTGTACACCGCCAGCATTATTATCTCCACACACTTCACTTCCTCAATCGCATACACTTGCATATACCATACACTCCCACGGACCACAAAACACGTGTCTCTCACAGTTACATAACCCCATTCGGACAACCTTCTCAAGTTACGACCATCTAACTTGACATAAGCACAAGATACACTTCTTAACATTACCTATACTTGCCCAAGGTCATTTTACACTGGCCAAAACACTAATGTAGTATGATCTTGCCAGTAACAGAGTACCGTTCCGTTGCGATGATATTAGCAAAGCCTTGTGACCCAGATAAATGTGTACCGTTACCGGACATCGAACCTGCACCCCAAGTGTGACATTTATGCGGAACAGAATTAAGGCAGGTCAGCTTGGCGGTCTATAATTTATCGAAGATGGCTGCAAAAACGTGGGTACAGTTATGATTGGTGGGTCGGTGTTTGTTTTGTTGAAAAGCGTTTTGTGGCTTCATGGGTCACTGAAATTACATACTGTATACTTTACAAAAACACAAGGTAGAAAGACGACTTGCATCTGCTCTATATGTTATATAGAGCGGATGCAAGTTTTACAGGCTGTAAAAGAGTAAGATTGGGATGCAAGGAAATGGAACAACCCCGGTGTCCCATATTCTTCCAGTTAACATTACTGCACCTTTAAGTATTAGAGGGACAAACAAGCAATTCCTTACAATTTCATCGCGTAATGGAGGCTTTTGGATGCACTTATTATGCCTAAGAAGTATTGGTATACACGTGGTATAGTTGTGACACTCAAACTCAAGATCATAGCTTTGAAAATTGGAAAAAGTTGGGATGGTAAAGCTTTGCAGTTGCTAGTACGCCGTACAGCATGCAGATGGGTAACTGCAGAACACCGCTTGGTGTTACTCAATTAGAGTCTGACAGACATCTATGAGGAGTTCCACAAGTAAAAAAGTGGGTTTAACCGCTTAGTATTGTTTCAAGCTCTCGGTGATTCAGGTTCGTAGTTGATAACTCATATCCTCCCATTGTTTCCGCTTCCTATATGGCATACATTAACGAATTCTGGCTAGACGTGGCGATATCCGATGAAATAAAACTTTGATCGAATGCTGGTCAAGGTTGGGTCAAAGAAACCAAGGCCGTCCAAAAGAGCGTTGGGTTGACGTTATTGTAAGTCGTGGGATAACCGTGGATAAGTGACGCACAGAAACTGGAAGAATGGCAGAAGAAACGACGAGATATAAACGGACCTTAAGGGACATTTCTACAATTGTATTGCATCATCAATGCATATAACTGATGAAAATGCATAATCGAGTACCAAAACAAACTAAGATACAAACCTGACTCATAAAGGAAATACCTCACATCCTTCGCACCGTTACTCGACCCCAATCAGAAGAATTTAACAGCCAAAATCAAAAAGGCTTTATGTAATTTTAGCTTTATTCAAAAATTTGGGTCATCCAAACTGGATGCCACAACGAATTTTGTCCCGTTATGCACAGTTTGGCACAGTGGGCTTAATGGTCTAACTGTGTCTGTATAATGTGCCTCGTTTATTTCTTTGATAAATTATTTAATTTTTTATACTCAAAGGTTTGGGTTAGCAGGAAATAATGAGGGATTCAGATAAATTATTATGTCAGTACTGACAGTTTTTATTGTGAGGTTGTAAATGATTTAAAATTATGTTTGTACTTGCAATCATTTGATGGTTCCCAGAAATTATTTATTTCGTTTTCAATTTGGTGTAAAACATTTTTAAGTTTAATGTTATCAATAAATTCAATTCTGTTATACCCATAAAACCAAACATTTAATTCAAATGTATATTTCAATATTAATAAAAGTGCGCGTGCTACCATATTGTACATTATTATTCGACTACCACAGGAATTTACACAATATGCAGATTTACTGATTTTAACTTTGCCGTGTGTCTCTTCAGCTTTCAGTATCTAACTACTGTCGTGCTGTTCTTTTTAAATAAAATACTTCTAGGGCGTGGCAGCTCTCTTTTTGAGAGCCTTTGCCGAGGGGAAGCAGGAAATGCTTCGAAAATGGCAGTGCATAGCTGGTTGGTTACTCATTCTTCAACCTTTCGCTCCCGCCCCCTTTAACCAACAAAAAACAGCCTTTGACGACCTAAATTGTTTGGCAATGAACTTTAGCCCTTGCACGAACTAACATAAGTAGTCATCATTTTTATCCGACTACGGCGAAGCAAAAGGGAGGGTTATATTTTTGACCGGTATGTGTGTATGTATGTTAATCTGTTTCCTCATAACTTCTAAACTACTTATCATAATTTGACAAAGGAGGTGTTGTTGGAAGCGTCTTGTTTGTCCGCTGGTTATAGGCTATGTGACGTCACATTAAATTGAATATGGCGCCCTCTAGGGGGCACGAAGTCAAGATCGAGTTTTTTTTTTTCTTTTGGATTTTAAAATGAATGTAGGGTTTGGTACATCATATTCTTGTCAAGCGTACCGTTTGCGAGACATATCCCGTCAAGGTCATGAAAACGAAATTTTCATCCGACTACGGCGTTGCAAAGTATTTGTTGATCAGTATGATCAACAAATACTTTGACACCCACACCTTTTACCATGATATGTTTGTAATTGTGATTTTTTGTATGCTACAAATCAACTTTGACAAATTTGTTAACATATATACAATTGATTATTCTAAAAAAAAATGTAATGTTTGTATGCATGTATGCAATTATGTTCATTTATTACCTCAGGCTCTGCAAAAACCTCAAAATACTTTAAATAAAAAAAGTTGTATCTAATAATACCACTAAACGAGCAATTGTTGTATATATATATAATCTGAATCTCGGAAACGGCTCCAACAATTTTCATGAAATTTAGTATGCAGCGAGTTTTGGGGGCGATAAATCGATCTAGCTAGGTTATTTTTTTATAAAACGTTGTTTTCTCTATTTCCACCCGAGCAGAGCTCGGTTGCCCAGGTTCTAACTACTAAACCGCACTGAGTCTGCAAAGTGGATGAAGGCCTGCTCCTTCTTCCAGAAAGAAGGGCCGTGTTCCACCAGTGGGAACCTAATATCCCGACGCATGAAACCAAACAAGTGTACGGGTGCCTAACAAGATAGTAAGTTCCATATATTCATGCTCACTACTGCTAAAGGCTATGTTATAATAATAAATATTGATAAACTTCACATCATGTGCTGAAATCCCGTTGCCTCCAGACATAGCTCTTACATATTAGGTTTTGATCACAATCGGCTTCTAATAGACGTCTATATACAGCCTTGAGGTCGCCCCTGCTGTAATTAGCTTACAGCTAAAGAAAATATATCGCCTTGTTGGTTCAGATCCGCAAACACTTCCAGTAAACCGATAATACTACGTTTGACTGATATAGAAGTTTGCTGGAAATGACTGGAGTAAAATGTTTATAATAAAAAACTTTTTTACAAAAAAATAATACCGACTTCCAAAATTATAGTTATTTTTCACTTTGTAGTTTTCTTATTTGGAAGTCGGTAGTATTTTTTGGTAAAAAAGTTTTTTATTTTTCACTTTTTAGTTGTACCTACCTAATAGGCAATTTGTTTAGTAAGTTTCCTATAACGCCAGAATAGTTTAGCCGAATATCATGAAACTTGAACAACACCGCTCAAATGAGAGATCTGCTTACCCCTTAAGAGCGTACTGGCGTGATTTTATGTTATGAAATGGTATAAACAATAAACAGACATGCGATTGCAGCAGTCCCGACAGATTTTCCGTTATTTATTGAAGAGTTCTGTTGTATATCTTCGAAGTTCTTTATCAGATTTTCACCAAATTAAAATGGGACCAATTTCGGAACATACTCTTTCAAACAAAAAAAGAATTTAAAAAATCGGTCAACAATTGACGGAGATATCGGTGAATATACAAAAAAAAAAAAAAACATACAAGAAGTCGAACATAGAACCTCCTCCTTTTTCGAAAGTCGGTTAAAAATCTTATCTCACGACTTTATTACCGTGGTTTATGTCGAAGAATCTCTGCATTTTTTGGGATAAGTAAGATCCCTATGGCTCTCAGGGATAGTGTTGCTTATCAGTTCAGTCTTATTAATCTTATTTTATTATCACATTTCACACTAATAATATTATAAAGGAAAAAGTTTGTGTGTGTATGTTTGTTACTTCTCCACGCTCGAACAGCTGGACGGATATGGCTGAAATTTGGCACAGAAATAGATTATACTCTGGAATAGCACATAGGATACTTTTTATCCCAGGAATATATTCCCTTGGGATAATTTTCGACATTCACGCGGGCGAAGCCGCTGGCAGAAGCTAGTAATATTATAAATGCGAAAGTATTGATGGATGTATGTTTGTTAATCAATCACGCCAGAATGGGTAAGCGGATCTGGATGAAATTTGGCACAGAGATAGTTTATAGTCTGTAATAGCACATAGGCTACTTTTTATACCGAAAAATGTGCGTTTCCCGTGGGAGAACTACCGACTTTCACGAGCGAAACCGCTGGCAGTAGCTAGTATTTGGTGTTAAGATTAGGTTGTCATTCAAGAATCGCCAGCCGTTATCATTTCAGCTGAAAGACGTCCACTGCTGGACATAGGCTTCAAGCGTCGCAACACTGATCGGTTTTTTCGCCAACCATTCAACTTATTCACACAATACAACTATCAGTTGTCCAGGATTTAGTTACTCATTCAAATTACTGATATAGCCTCACCATAAATTCAACAGATTCAAGTTAACATTAACTCTACACATAAAATTAAACGGGAGATTCCAGGTTAGGCTCTGTTCCAATTTTGAGATTTTATTTATTTTTTCGGATTTTATCAGAAAATTTCCATCGACATGAAAACCGTACCCAGAGAACGCCACATTTATGAAAACATCTACTGCAATACTAACACTGATTACAAAACTGCGTACTACTCCTTACAAATACACATTGCAGACTTCACAAAGACCCCACACAGACAGCACAGGCTCTCCTTTAAAGCCAACCACAAGAAAGGCCCATACCTTCCTTTCAGCCTACCACATCTAGTACAACAGGATCTACATAATAAGCCGCTGGACAGTTATCTCAGCATCCCAGTTCTGAGAACGACCATATCAGGATGTAACTGTGAGTTCTCTCGTTAAGTAACTCTATGTGGGTCAACCGTTACCGTCCACCGATAGCACCAAGTTATGGTCCAACTGAGGTTAGGGCGGGGCGAATAAACGGACATATTCGATAATGTTGCGGGCGTAATTGTTGGGTGGGCGTCGATTGAAAGGTTTATCTATGTTGTTGGATGAGCTGGACTAAACTATAACCATAAGTCGATAATTATGAGAATCTAGACATAGTGATATGTGTCTGTCTATGATAGCTTAGTCCAAAATTTATAAGATTGACACACATCACATCATCAGCCTATTAATGTGCCCACTGCTGGGACACAGGCCTCCTCTCTGTGAGAAGGAATGGACCGTTATCGACCACGCGGGCCCAGTGCGGGTTGGTGAATGTCACGTGTCTTTGAATTTTTGGTTCTAGCCGGTTTCCTCACGATGTTTTCCTTCACCGTTTTTTGAAGATTGACGTGTGCAACTAATATTTCAGGGGGGTGACCATAAGCTCTTGGAGCGTCAATTTCAGATCGAATAAGGGACAGATGTATATGACTTGTATACATCTGTCACTTACTCGATCTCAAATTGATACCGCTCTAAGAGCTTATGGTCACCCCCCAGGTCATGCCCAAAAATCATGTTTTCGGCATTTGATAAAGCTATAAGAATATCAATTTGACTCTGGAGTGAAATACATATCTAGAAACCAACAAAGACCCTTGTTGGGATGATGTTGCCACTGGATAATTATGTCAAAACTGGTGTTATTTTCAGCATAGACAAGGCCACCCATAACTTTAATTTGAGGTTTCATAGCGACTAAAAGGAAAGACATTATTTAATTTTTTGCCATAAATACAAATTATACATTATTTTATTTTCGTATACAAATACAAATCAAGTACTTAAAAAAACTACAACAAAGTGAAAAACAACTTCACTTCATTTCGGAAGTCGGTGTTCTTGTTTTGGTTTCTCGTTTTTTGCACTGATTGCCGAATTTTCAAGTTATTTTTTGCTTTGTTGTAGTTTTTATTTGGAAGCCAGTTGTATTTTTTTAAACGTTTTTATTTTATCTTTTTTGCGGTGGTACTTAGGTATCTATAATTCCAGAATAGATTACCCGAATAACATGAAATTTGAACACAGCCGGTAAAAATAGAGTGTACCAGGGTGAACTGTACAGATCTGCCTTCCCCTTTTGAGCGTACCGGCGTAATGTTAAGTTATGAAATGGTGAAAAAATTAACAGACGTGCGATTGCAGCAATCCCGAGAGATTTGCCATCATTTATTGAAGAGTTCTGTTGTATATCTCCGAAGTTCTTCATCAGGTCTTGATTAAATTGGATCACATGAGAAGCAACCGCTATCAAATAAAAAAATAATCATCAAATTTGGTTCACCTAGTAAAAAGTTTAGAGACACACATAAAATAAAACAACCGGCCAAGTGCGAGTCGGACTCGCGCACTATGGGTTCCGTACCATTATCGCAAAAAAACGGCAAAAAATCACGTCTGTTGTATGGGAGCCCCACTTAAATATTTATTTTATTCTGTTTTTAGTATTTGTTGTTATAGCGGCAACAGAAATACATCATCTGTGAAAATTTCAGCTGTCTAGCTATCACGGTTCATGAGCCTGGTGACAGACGGACAGACAGTCAGACAGACAGACAGACGGATCGCGGAGTATTAGTAATAGGGTCCCGTTTTTACCCTTTGGGTACGGAACCCTAAAAAAAGAATCATCAAATTCGGTTCACCTAGTACAAAGTTTAGAGACACACATACAATAAAAAATATACCTCCTTTACAGTGCAACATAAAAGAGTAGAAATTAAATGAGGGCGCCACAATCGCTCAGATAGCAACCCAGTTAGAACGACTCAGCTGATCTTGATACTTGAATAGTATTATTTATTTATTGGGTATGAAAAATGAGTAAATATATTAAATAAGTATATTTATTAAATATTTAATATGTAGTAGTAATAAAACAACAATTTCACAGAAAATAAGTACTTTTAATAATCAATTGCTTTCCATATAAACTCAGATATAAACTAAAATTAATAAAATAAACTAATCTAATAAATCTAAATCTAAATACTCAACACCTTCCATGGGATCACTTAAGTTCGTGTAGTCTATTTTAAGCTCTGGTATTGATTCGTCACTGATTTCTGAACCACTCTCATCGTCACTGCTGTCTGCACCATGGGACGACCCTTCATGTGTTTAGCTGGTGTTGAGAATTTCCCACCGTTTTCAATGCCGTGTTGCACGATTCTGCGCACTGTGCTTACAGAAACACCTAAAACAAGCAAAAAAAAGAATCACTGTCAGTCCGACGAAAGATTTTCTTTCGTCGGACTGACCGCGGTAAATAAACGTGAATATATTTTAAAATTGTTTCTTTCCATTTAGTCGATTGCATCAACAAATATGGCATAGGAAAAAAAAAAGTCGTATCCGCAATAAATTACATTAATTGTTTTTGCCTTACTATCAACGTTGTTAAGTCGCGCTATAACTACAACGGTATTTGTTTACCTTAGCAGAACCTCAAAAATTGTAGACAAATAATTTGTAAATGATATGTGGTTCGAAAATTTAGCTCCCTGAATATATTAATCGTTTGTAATTAACGTTCAGCGAAACTTTCAATAGTTACTTACCAGTAAAATCTGCTGTACGATGGTAAACATCTTCTAAGTTGCATAGAAGCTTCCCAGCTTGGAATTCGGCTATACACCACATATAAACTTTGTAAAGTATATCACGGGCACCTCCACGAATTACCTTAATCATGATTTGCCACTGTTTTTCTGTCCACACTCAGAAATATCACACAAAAACCAAAATTCTTACGAAAATCGAATCCGATCGAGATAAATTGACAACTAAAGTACTCATTTTAGATGTTGCCATAAAATGAAAACTATTAGTTCCCAAATATTTAATTTCTACTCTTTTATGTCGTACTATACATAAATAGTCCTCCTTTTTGAAGTCTGTTAAAAATTTAAATAATAGCATTTTTCATTTGTTTTTTTGGTCACAAATCCGTCCTAGCGGGTGGCACTTTTTCTAGGATTTACATTAGGGTTTTTCTTTCTAATGGTTGTGAAGTTTTGCGTAATATCCGACATGGTGGGTATTTCTTAATATTGTAATCTTTATAAGCAACTATGCTGACCTGACAGACGTTGTCCTGTCCACACAGTTAATTCAAAAACCCCATAGACAAAAAGCACGTTTAGTTTTTCCCGGATTTCAAATTATGTCGACCAACATTTTGCAGTTTTTTCCTAAAACTCGGACTATTACGAACATATTAATAATTGCCAAATCGGTTAAGCCTCTATCAAGTGAGGAGTTTTCCATCGAGCAGTTTTTAATTTTTGTTTATCGGTATAGTAAATACTCGAATATGTTAAAAAATTCTATAGCATATTAAGGTTAGAAAACCCTCGACTGTTTATATAATATATCCAAATGAAAATTGTTTGCTTGAGGAAGTGATGATGACGTCACGATGAAGCATCTCTGCATGAAGGCTGCGCTCACGTTCATGTTCGAGTGTCACCAGTTTGAAGGTATGTGGAACAGAGTGTAAAATCCCGCACTCCGCCGTTGAAAAGTGAGGATCCTCCGACCAGACGGGTGATATGTCTGATCCGGGCAACTGCCAAACGGTTAATATCGGACTGTTGTATCTGTTCAAATCGCGCCGAAAACTAAATTTTCGCCATGCAGGATTTGTGTGACGTCATGTCATTACTTTTTTGTATGCAATAAAGAAAAAAGTCGGAACCACACTTACGTGGCGTGGCGTGGCGTGTCGTGGCGCCTTCCGACGCAGTTGATTGGTTAAAAAACTCGTTGCGTTATGACGTAGGCTGGAACAGAGTCGTTTGATTGTTGGACTCCGCGCCTCGCCACGCCACGACACGTAAGTGTGGTTCCGACAATCAAAAAATAAATAACAAAAGACAGCTACACAAAAAACAAATAAATGCACAGTACCAACATAACAAATCAACATGGTCTGAATATGTGATACAAGACAGTTAGTGGTCTCGCATTGAGGGATCAAAGGCTGTATGTAGGTCGACCGTTACGATGTTAGGTATGTGTATTGCGTAGTTGTAGGTATGCAGTGCAGTGTGTTTGTTTTGATTGATTATGGCGTGTTGATGGCTAGAGGAATAGGAAAAGGTACTCCTACGAGTACCTTTACCTTTTGAAGGATGATAGAGATTCAGGAAGAAGAAGAGTTGTTGCGCCTACCCTATATAAATTGGGATATTGGTAGTGAGAATGATGAGGTAGATATTGAGAAGTTTCGAATGGATTGCACAGGTTAGAGCGGTTAAGGCCGTACCCTGACCAAAAAATCTGCATGAGATATGAGCATTCCTATTGGCCTAGCGGTACTGGTGGCGCATGAATTGCAGTAGTGAATACGCCCAGATTTTTGAATAAAATCTTAATAAAATCAAATATTGGTCTTTTGAAAAAAATAAAACTTACAAAATGTTCGTTATCAAATTGTCTATCCATTAGTGTTAGTATAAAAAATAATCAATGAACACTTTACGAGGAGATGCATGTTATCAATAATTATTGCTCATTTTTATGGTTTTGTTGGAAGGAGATTAGTGATACATAAACCTCTTTAAAAAAAAAAAGTGTACTACCATTTTAGAATCAACATTATGTAGAAATTTAATGTATTTTTAAAAGCTTTTAATTAACTTGCACTGTATGTATGTATGTTTGTATGTAAGTGTGTTCGGGTCAAATCTTGAAGCAGTTATCCTCCACCGATTAAGATGAAATTTTGAGTACACGTTCAGTATGGATGACAATGCATGGTTAGCTAAGTGACGTCATTCTAAATACAATATGGCGGACGGCTCAAGATTGCGGATTAGTTATTTTTTGTGCGCTGCCATGATATGGGTATCAAATGAAAGGGTTTACTGAGAAGATTACGAAAAAAGCTTGTTTAAAAAAGAAAAATAAATAAATTATTATTAATTGATATTTCTTTTTAAATAAAGAGTAGATAGCTCTTAAAAACTGCACAAAAACGACTAGCGCGGCATTTTGCTCGGGGAGGCGCCTTAAGCATCAATCTACATCCAATCCGTGTCCGTGAAATTTCGGCTCCGAAATAGCCGTAGTATTCTTGTAGGGAAGCTTACGCAGTACATCCGAACTCTATCCGTCATAATCTGTCATAATTCAGAACATTTTGAACTCGGAACTCAAATCACGGACTCGGATCACGGATTATTAAATACTTTAATATTATAAAGAGGAAAGATTTTTTTTGTTTGTTTGTACCGAATAGGCTCCGAGACTGCTCTCAAAACGGTGAAGGAAAACATCGTGAGGAAACCGGCATGTCCTAGAACCAAAAATTCGAAGACGTGACATCCACCAACCCGCACTGGGCCCGCGTGGTGGATTACGGCCCATTCCCTCTCACAGGGAGGAGGCCTGTGTCCCAGCAGTGGGAACTTTAATAGGCTGATGATGTGATGTGATGAGGCTCCGAAACTACTGGGGCGATTTGAAAAATTCTTTCACCAGTAGAAAGCTACATTATTCCTGAGTGAAATAGGCTATTTTTTAATCCCGAAAATGGGTCCTGTGGGGTGGTCCACGGGAGCGAAGCCGCGGGCAACAGCTAGTAATATTATAAAGAGGATATTTTTTTCGTTTGTTTGTACCGAATAGGCTTTGAAACTACTGGACCGATTTGAAAAAATATTTCACCAATAGATTTTTTCTCTCATGGCACTAATCTTCAGTGCTTGTGCAGCATCTCTCCGCAGACCATGGCCCATCTCACGGAGTGCGCAGCATGCCCTGTCACCTGTATTTACGAAGACCTTATGACTGCGTCACCGAATGGTATTGCCGTGGCTGAATTCTAGGCCAAACACAATATTTAACTTTTTATATTTGCCATGGACACGCTAAGAAGAAGACCAATAGAAAAAATAGCCTATGTCACTCAGGAATAATGTAGCTTACATTATTCCTGAGTGACATAGGCTATTTTTTAATCTCGAAAATGGGTCCTGTGGGGTGTTCCACGGGAGCGAAGCCGCGGGCAACAACTAGTTAAATATAAGGAGAACAACTGATTGTTTTATTTTATAAATTAAATAAAAAATACGAAAATGCATACAAACTTAATCTAGAGAGAAAAGAAAGAAAGAAAAAGGATAGTGTTGTATTGTATTATGTTGTGTCAACCTGTTGGGGAGGTCATCGTGAAAATTACGCTTTCTGCTGCATAATGGCAACAATGACTACGAGCCTTATGTCACTTAAAAATCCGCGACAAAGATACAGGTTCAACTGCTTAAAAACCCTGTCAGGATCACACCCACATTTATATCAATGCATGTCATCAATTGAATAATCGCAACGTTTTCCTTAACAATACGAGTACAAGTACAAACAGGCATCATTATCATTCTAATTAATTTTGGGGCTGGCGCAACAAGTTTTCTTCTTCCGTACTCCTCTATTAGCGACCTTAATGATCGACATGATTAGATTTATATCACACTGATAAGAGAAATTTTGGAGGGAAGTGGAAATTTATATTACTTTTTCCTACTCCTCCGTTATTCTTTTCTGATTAATTTCGTTGCGGGATCCAAGACAGTTAAATTAATTCTCCGGGACTTCGTCGAGCTTCATTGCCTCGGCGCTTTTCTAGTGGTCGCCACTGTTGATTCTGGCTTTCAGGAGTTGCAGTGGTTTGGGAAGAGTGCGGTGGGATTGATAAGAGAAATTGCAATTAAGTTCATCTGGACGCAATGCGATGCAATTAGACCGATTTGCAATTCCCCAGTCTTTGATCAGATCTGCAATTTTGCATACCCAGTCGCTACCGGCTATCGCTGAAAACCAGCGCTTTGGCTCTGTCTTGCACGCGAGTTCCAGCATTATGCTGAGCGATGACCGTTTTGCGTAGTTGTGACGCATACGCTGTATTTTTATTTAAGTTTTTCCTTTGTTTTTAGGGTTCCGTATCTAAAGGGCAAAAACGGGAGCCTCCGCAGTCCGTCTGTCTGTCTCTCTGCCACCAGGCCGTATCTCATGACCCGTGATAGCTAGGCAGTTGAAATTTTCACTGATGATGTATTTCTGTTGCCGCTATAACAACAAATACTAAAAACCGAATAAAATAAATATTTAAGTGGGGCTCCCATACAAAAAACGTAATTTTTTGCCGTTTTTTGCGATAATGGTACGGAACCGTTCGTGCACGAGTCCGACTCACACTTCGCCGGTTTTTACACATATCATCAGAACAAGTCATACAAATTGATATTTGCAGGCACACCTCAATGCGATCCTAGCATAATTTTAGACCATAACCTATGAATAACTCTAACACTATGTATTTTGACCTTTCCAAGGCTTTCACATCAGTGCTAAACAAAACGAGTTTGTCTACGGTCATAACTAAGATCCGTGCAGTCACTGACTCACTGAGTTCCGTGACGAACTGGGTTAAACGTCACGCATTAGTTGACGTCTGTCAAAATATGTCAAACATTATAACAGATTAAAAAACCTTTAATAGAAGGATGTTGGAGGAGGAAGTTAATACGCTGATCCGTTGTGACGCAATAGTTATGTGCGTGGTTATTAGTTCTTGCGTGAATCGTAAAGGCCCAGTAGTAGATGTAGTTATTTATGAATGAAAAAGTTTTGTTAATGAATTTGCCTGTTGTATTATTTTCCCTAATATTGTAAAGAACTAAAATTGCCTATTTGATTGAAAGAAGTAATGTCTACAATTACTGATCTGGTAAAAAAAATATTTCACCGGCAGAAAGTTACGCTATCACTACTTTTCCCATAGTAGAAAAACTATTTGGCACGGTTTCTTTGCAGCCGCGGGTAAATAGTACATACATTATGGTACAAGTGTGCAATGTTGGTGATTACCGCTGAGGCGCCATCGCCATTGAGACCCGAGCCGTAGGTGATGGTCTTAAGAGAGCCGCGGACGGTAATCATCAATACACACGTGTATCATACGACGTTTTTCAACACACTTATGAAGAAAATAATACAAAAAAAATAATTTTAAACAGTAAAAACGAGTTATGAATTTTTTTTTCACAATGGCGGGCAAAATTAATCAGTTTTCATATGCGCGCGCATCTAACAATGGCGATCGGCCATAGACTAAAAGAATGAGGTTTCTTTTTTTTGGCTTTTCGTGGATAGTGTTTTAGCCACGTACAAAATAGGGAATTTCAATTTTGAATGCAGCAATGAAAAAGTCACAGTTTGATAACAGGTATCATTATGTGCCTAATTGCGGTGAAATTATTGCCACTTTATGAGCAAGTGTATTGAAAACATACTTATTGTTACTTCTTCACGCTTAAATGGCTGGACTGATCTGGTTGAAATTTGGCACAAAGATAGATTATAGCCTCGAATAGCACATATGATTTTCATCCCAGGAAGATGTTCCCTTGGGATAATTATCGACATTCACGCGGGCGAAGCCGCTGGCAGAAGCTAGTGTTACCATAAAAAAAGAAAGAAAAACCAGGAAAATAAAAAATGAATTAAAAAAACCACGTGCGTGTCAAAAAGCTCCTATCTCATCATGTGCAGCGATCACGGAGCGATATTCAAAAAGAAAATAACGCTAGTATTCTGATAAGGCCCACTGTTGATGCCACGGACACACTCACGGAAACGGAGTGAATTTTAAAAATTAGAATAAATTAATAGCAAACAAAATAAAATAAACACAGAAGGTGTTTCAAAGTATGTATAATTATGTGTAAGTAAAAACAAATTTATAAATAAAACATATTAAGGCGCCGATTCCCTTGAGTAGATGATTTTAAAATGAGAATCACGTCTAAATGGCTAGTCGTAATTCTTTGAAAAAAATATATATGTTATATAAGACTATTTTCTTAATAATTTGATCTAAACAAATTTTGAGTTTTATTCGTATAACATAGTGTAATTAATTTCTAAAATTATGTCTAAAACGGACAAAAACACGACAATCACACCAAAACCGCTGGGCGTATTTTAATTAAATCAACACCATCTCAAAGATAATTTAATTATCTGCATTTTGTTTTCAGAGCTTTCCTCAGCACTTGTTTGAAAAGTTTGTTGTAAATGCTCTGCAAATATATTTGCTTTCTGTTCGTTGCTTATGGCCCATTTGCCATCTATTTGTTTAATAGGTGATGCATGAACAATAGGCTTATTTAGACGTTTAGTGGCTTTCCACAGTGAGTGTTCTGTTTTTCCACTACTTGTTAATTGGCTTAAGTAATTATGTGTAGCATCATCATGATATTCCTGTATTGCTTTACTTAATCTTTTTGTAAGTCTATTTAGCATTGTTTTGTCAGGTGGATATCTTGATTGTTGCCATTTTTGCCTCTGAGCCCTCTTTATGGCTATGAGGTTTCTTACTTCTAACGGATAACTATGACTTGCAACTTTTCTTTTCAAGAGAGGTGTATTTCCCCAAGCACAGTTTTGAATGTCTGTAACAAATTTTGACACTTCTTTATCCAATTGTTGATTATTTTTGAGTGGTACTTTGAGGTCAATCATATTGTCTAAATCGAATTTGAAGCTATCCCAATCCGTGTTTTTATTCACTAAAGTTGGATTGCTTTCTTTCTGAATTATGGTTTCACTTAAAGTTAAGATAATGGGCGAATGATCAGAGTTCATATCAAATCCCTCCTGTATGTGAAGATATGTAGCCGACAGATTCTTAAAAATGAAAAAGTCAATCAGATCTGGAATTCTTTGGGTATCAGTAGGCCAGTAAGTAGGCTTTCCTGTTGATATTGCATTGCAATTGATTTCTCGCATAGCACTAAGCAATTCCCTTCCTTTAGTGTTGGTTAGTCTAGATCCCCAACGTATGTGTTTTGCGTTAAGGTCACCTCCCAATATAAACGTGTTGCCAAGAAGTTTCAACAGGTTTCTGTACTGCTCTATTTTCAGAGCATGCTTTTGTGGACAGTATATAGCTGCTACGGTAATGTGATGATGTTTAGTTTTGACCCTAACGGCTACAGTTTGTATGAACTCTTCTTCATATTTAAGTTCTAGGTAATGGTAGATGTTCTCTCTTATTATAAGGGTGCTTCCCCCTCTCGCAGTATTGACAGGGTGCAGTGCATGATATATTTTATATCCGTTAAGGTGTATATACGATTCTCTTGTGAAGTGAGATTCCGATATGAGGCACACATAAATTTTTTCTGTGGCAAGGACCGCCTGTAGCTCGTTTTGATGCTTTAGGAGTCCGTTTGCATTCCACGCCATAATTTTTAGAGTGTTCTTCATTTTTGAGTCATACGAGGTAGCTGCGTACCACTATTTTCTAGGTTTTTTAACCTTAGTTCAAATGAGGTTAAAATATTCAAAATTTTATTTATATTTTCATTTGTGTCGGCGTCTATTGACGTGGAGGGTTGTGAACCGTGCACTGGTGGTTGTGGTTCAAGAGATTTCGTAGCTTGCGCATAAGACACGTTCTTTGATACCCTTTGATACTCTGTGACATTTTTCTTAGCACTCTGATCTGAGGCTTTTTTTTTAAAGTCATAGAATAATAAGGAAAGTACAAAAACTACTAAATTTTGTGTCAAACGAGTGCGCTTTTTGTTCCCTCAAGGTCGTTGGCGTTAGTCGTCGTCTTAAATGTACGACCGGCGCGGCGTTCGCATCATAAGGCACATAAACAGATAATTAGCGTATTGCACAGCGTTTTACCCTCTCACAGAATCTCTGATTAAACGGGGAAGCTGGCTTTGTAGTCAGAAGTGCTAAAATTCTGGAAAATACACTGACTCTCAAATCAATTACTATGTAGGTATGTCCCGCTGCAAAGTCAAGGTTAAAAGGCTGCTCCTTAGAACCTACTAACATTTGCATCTCATTTGAATGAAAGCTCGATTCTAACTCACTTGAGATATTGCTGGAATAGTGACTGGAAGGATGGACAAAATGTTTGAGGAATAAATATAGTCCAGAAGTCAGAAGTGGGATGAAATGGGATTCAAACATAACTGCGAAATGCGCAGACGACCATTGTTGCCGTCGCGAGCAGAACCTGGAAGGGGGTTGTGGAAGATCTTGGGGATTGTCACAAGTAAAGAGAGGCCTATGCCCAGCTGTGGGAAAAGTCGAGCTGTAGCTGTGGATCATAATGATGATTAACATAACTGGCGAAACTTAGGTGTACTTACCTATGTACTTATAGTACCTACACCTCTGCCGAACCCTTTAGGCACAGATAAAATAACTCTAGCATACAGATGCCTCATCCCATACAAAGAAACCGTGCCGACGTAGCTATAGCGTTTTTCATCTGATTATACCGAGTATTTTTTATAAATCGATCGCGTTCGGTTCCGTTCCACGGCGATAGATAGATCACCATCTATATCCGTGGAATGGAACCGAACGCGATCGATGTACAAAAGATAATCAGTATAATCAGTACAGTACGTCGGCACGGTTTCTTTGTATGGGTTAATACACTGTTTTAGGTAATAAATATTATGCAAATCAGAATTGTCAAGAACTACGAGAATGTGTTTCGTAGCTAACATTCGAAACTTTCGTATGTACGGTTATACAACCTTTGGCCTAGAACTTGATGCTTGAAACAATCCGCTCGCACAGAATTGTGCAATGACTCTTGAGTGGTATCTTTGCACTTACTCGTCCCACTTGTATCAATAATGCCTTCAGATCGACAACAAACATAAATAATAATGAGAACTGATGTCTTTCTAAATTTCCAGCATACGTTATCTGCATTATTTCATAAACCCACATTTCGGCAGTCACCTATGTTTAAGTCTAATGTGTATGTAATATCTGGTCGCATTATTTTACTTTACTATTAGACTAGCTGTGCCCGCGGCTTTGCTGCTGTTATCTGACTGCCTACCCTACTTACCTACCTACCAATTATTTTCTAGGGTCATCATTCTTTCGCGGAGAATCTTACAACCGCCATTCAAAAAATGACTTCAAATGCACAACGCCATCTATCGAATATCGAGTTCAACTGCCCGAGCATCTGTTGTGATAATTTTACTTCTTGAACACTTCAAATACATATAACTTTTGATAGAGTGAACCGATTGCGATGAAACAAAAACTAAGTAATACTTCAAGTTATGTTATGTATAAAAGTTATCTACATTAGTTTCGTACATTTTACGTGATGCGTGCATAAATAAACAGACAAACAGATAAACAGACAAAAATTCAAAAAATGCTGGAAATGGTTCTGTAAGTTATCCTTTAACACCCTGGCAATTTTTTTTTATATTTTCGATGTACAAGAACGACTTTTCTACAGATTTATTATATGTATATTGATGATGATGATTGATGATGATGATGATGTTTCAACCCCTTTTCACCCGATGCTAACTGTAGTTCTACTCAATTTCATGCCGTTTTACTTCGTTTTGGGCCTCCTGCATTCTACGTTCGTGCGTACGTGGTCTATCTACGCACAGATGGCCAGTTCTAGCTCTCCAGTCCAGCATCACTATGAGTAATACCATAGCTGGTAGGTACCCAAGCATTGATCATCACGCTTGCTCAATGCGGGTTGGCGATTTCAAACTAATGTACACTATTTTGGTTTTGTTGAAATTGATTTCTAACCAGCCAGTCGTTGTTCGGAAGAAAGGTGCTGCAATATTATCACTTATTCTTTACTAAGAAGTGCCAGCCCTACCAAACCTATCCTTATCCTCGATAGTGATAGAAGAAAATGTCTGTTAGAGTTGTGTGCCGCTAAGTATATGTTGCAAGATCGGCAATAAACTTGAGGAGGTCGGGCCCGGGCCGGTATGTAGGTCGACCGTTCTCCGCATGCGCCGACGCACCGAGCCCGCGACACTATTCTGATGCGGATGTCAACATTAATTTTATTTTGATGGTAGTTAGAAATTATTAGAACTACCTACTACTTATTGCTGAGAGTGTTGTAACTGGAGGCGACATAATTAGTACAAAAAGCACAATGCAAATGGTTGAAGGAAATTCTTAGGGTCTCCTAAGAATTTCCTTCAACCATTTGCGTTACACCCCTTGAGTGCATTTGGGAACTTTGGTTTCCAGAAGAAAATGTTTTTCTATTGTCTGCTAATTAGCACTCAGTGTTTGAAGAAAACTACGTACAAAGAAATGTACTAACTTATATATGTTTATAGCCATGAAGTTTTACCCACCAAGGGCGAGAGAATGGCCTTAGTGTGGTAAGGGCCTATGATAAGACTTGCAGTATCTGCCTTTGCATGGCAATGATCGTAACTTATGAAATTGACACAATTGTTTATTGGTCAAAAAGCTGATGTTCAAGAGTCAACTGGTTGCCTAACAACTGCTCTATCCTTACATTCTTGGATAGTTTCCACGATTTCCTTGAAACGATGACTATTTAACGTTTCATTTGAAAAATCTGTAATGTATGCTTTAATCATGTTAATTAATTCGAACTTATCTTAGATAAAATAGTTGAGGTGATTTTAATATTCATTACTCCCTTGATACCTTCAATTGTTTTTCTTGTTGAATTGTTTTCTTTTAAACCATCTCTCATTTCAAGTTGCATCCTTTAAGGTTTAATACATGATTCATTTGAAAAACACGTCTTAACATTGCCTCACAGACATATTAATTTTCCTCTAAGAAAAAGAACTTACGCACATACAATATGACGCAGGTACGCTTTATAATTTGACAGTTAATTTTATAGAAGTACCTACGTCAGAGGAAAGAGGGAGACGGATATGTGTGGGTAGAAAGAAAAGGAAGGAAGGAAGACAAAGTTAGGTATCATATAAAAAGGTTGTAAGTACCAACGTCATGCAATCTGAACGTTTGCGTATTTCGTGTTTCTTACGTCTTTAAATGAAACCACAAGATGTTATATAATATACCTAGGTAGGTACGCAAGAGTGACGACAATGATAAAAAACTGTATCTGACCCAAAATTGCAATGGTACCTATCAAACTTTTTGATACAAAGAAAAAAAATAAGAGTACAAAAAAAAAAAAAACTCGCTCCAGAATACGGCCACAGTCCAAGTTTTACGCACGAAACGACATTTCGACTATTTGAATACCCATTTAGTAGCTTTTCAAAGAATTAGAGTCTACACACTGGCTTGAATCTAGGCCACATCATTATTAGTGGTTCCTTGAACTTGGTCTTAAAAGTAGGTTTAAGCGAAGCATTGTTCGTCAAATGTTTTCAAGTCTTCTATTGTGCTTTTTGCAGCTAATTTTGTGCCTTTGTCTCTGTGTATGCTTTTGTTTCCCGATGTGTGTCGGTTTGGCATAACAAGTTTATTTTCTGGGTTGTTTGAGGTACTAATTAGTTCTAGTTTTCATTCTGGTGAATAATTGTAGCTATTTGCGATTTGGACTGAAGTGAATCATTTTGTCCAAAAAAATGTCTGTTAAAATTAATCTCGTGTTGTCATCATCATCATCATCATTTCAGCCGAAAGACGTCCACTGCTGGACATAGGCCTCCCCCAAGCGTCACCACACTGATCGCTCCTGTGCGTTCCGCATCCACCGGACGCCCGCAGCCTTGACCAGGTCGTCACTCCACCTAGAGGGAGGCTTCCAACGCTGCGTCTTCCTAGAACTTCTCGTGTTGTGTCCTGAAGGTTTTCGGAGCAGTTTCTCAAGTATTTGTTTTTGCCAAAAACTTTCCCTTGAATAGATTCAAGCTCTATCAACTGCAGATAGAGTTCTTTAGTGTTAAATAGACAATGGGAATTTTACTAAACATACCATTATTTTGTTAAAATCTTATACCAAAACACTTTCTAAGTTGCCTACCTTTAAAACAATTTGAAAAAAAAGCGGGATATTTACCATGTTTACTGTTTGTTGCGAGTTCCCGATATTTCGGTGCAAGCACCATGATCACGGATAAAATGAAGTCTTTGCGGGTGGGTGTTTATGAGGAGACAAAACCGTCTACCCTCTTTCTTTTTCACACCACCCGCAATGAGTTTGATGATTCAATGAGTCATCATCTGCCTAGCCTTTTCCCATCTATATTGGGGTCGGCTTCCAGTCTTACCGGATTCAGCTAAGTACCAGTGTTTTACATGGAGCGACTGCCTATCTGACCTCCACAACCCAGTAACTGGGTAACACGGTACCCCTTGGCAAGACTGGTGTCAGATCTCAAGCTTCTGACTACCCGTAACGACTGTCAAAGATCTTCAAATGACAGCCGGGACCAACGGCTTAACGTGCTTTCCGAGGCACGGAGGAAACTCGGTATGTTGAAAATGTTCACCCATCTACGGACCGACCTCGTCAAACGTTGCTTAACCTTGATGATCGACCAGTGCGGCTGATATTATTTAGCCACGAGCTCCTCTGATCTCTCTCCTTGATGATTCAATGAGTAAACATGGTAAATATCCCGCTTTTAATGTTAATGTTAGTGTTAGTGACCATGACAGTTTAAAAACTTACAATGTTGTAAAATATTTGGAAAATGATTGTTACCATTAAAATGTCGAACGAGAAGAGAAGAGTCTGAAATTAAAGTGAGTCTTCCTGAATACTTATTGTAATGTAACAATTTGTGACTGAAATAAAGACCTTACGAAAAAATCAATGAGTAATTTATTTTCTCCAGAGCTCTCCAATGAAGTAAAGATATGTTTTCCAAGTCATTATAAAATGATTTCTATTAGGATGCTTTAATACGATTCATAGGCGGATTTAAGATAATTTGATTGGTAGTTACTTAATCAGAAACATTATATATTGCTATATGTATATCCTCCTGTTGACGTTGTATTGATGTTTATTAAAATTAGATAAATTACGGATGTGGTGGACCGGTATTTATATAAATAAATGAATTTATTTACAACTAGCTGTTACCCGCAGCTTCGCTCCCGTGGACCACCCCACTGGACCCATTTCCGGGATTAAAAAATAGCCTATGTCACTCAGGAGTAATGTAGCTTTCTATTGGTGAAAGAATTTTTCAAATCGGTCCAGTAGTTTTGTAGCCTATTCGGTACAAACAAACAAACAAAAAAATCTTTCCTCTTTATAATATTAGTATAGACTGGTGGCCCGCCTCGTCATAATAATGTATAGTCTATAGCCATCTGAAATAATGTACCTTTCAAATGGTGAAAGATTCTTTCAAATAGGTGTAGTTGTTCCAGAGATTACCCTAAACGTGAGAACAAACTTACAAAATTCGGGTTCTCTCTTTGCAATATTACTTAAAGACTACCTTCTGACAGCGGCATCACCTGCATGAAAATCTGAAGTCATTTCAAAGAAACGTACTCCCGCGGTAAAAAGTATTAGGTAGAGGTTCTTCTCTATCTCTACAACAAAATTTATCAAAATAGGTTCAGCGGTTAAGGTTACACTCGTCGAAAATTCTTCCATACAAACGTAGTCTAGGGATTATTCCACTGTTTGACGATGTATTATGTCCTAAATCATTATCCATTTCGCTACAAATTTGCAAAAGTGAAACAAACTAGCTTCCTACTGCTCATCACAGCATCTATCTCTTCCTCACGTGTTGTCGGTTAATATAAAAAGCATTTTAACCCCGCGCACAAAATAGTTCGTGCCGTCGACTAGTGTAGCTTTAAGACGTGCAAACGTAAATTTTTGTTCAACAGAGTTACTTTTGCATTTATATTAATTAAGTATGGATTTATTTAAGTAGGTAATTATTATTCGCGTATGCAAAATACACATTTGGACGTTGAACTGCAGACATGCATATTAAAAATATATTTTTAAATAGAAAACTATTTTTTTTTATTATATTAAAAAGCCAGGATAATTAAATATGTAATTCGAAATATGTTACTTAAGTACTTAAATTCTACAGATATAGATTTATGTTAATATTGTACATTACATTATTTTTTTTTTTTTTTTTTATTATCAATAGGCTTGCGCTTGACCACTATCTCACCTGATGGTAAGCGATGATGTGGTCGACGATAGAGCACGCTTGCCTAGAAGAAACCTATTCACTCTTGACTTAAAGACCCCTAGATTGTAGCTATTACATTATTTTTAGAATACACGATTCTATAATTACATCCTTTTAATTATAAAACAGTACCAAGAATTAAAACAAACAATCTAACACGCGCACGTTTCTCTGTAGCGATATAGGACAATATCCGTACTACAACAAAAAGGAACCTTGAACGATTGTATTAAATCATCGGCGCGAACGCATCGACCGTGGGCGGAGCGCTACGTCACAGCGAACACGTCACATGACGTCATGGCGAGGTCAACGAACGACCGCCAGTTTATTTTGGCGCGCATTCTACAAAAAAAGCCGGCGCCATCTTGTATTTCACATTTCGCAATGTATCTCTTACTCGCTGGCGGCTTTTCAACATTTTGTTTGATTATTGGTCGATTAAAGCAATAAATTGTTGCTGTAATTGATTATTTTGAGTTTTATATTGAAAATTAATTTTATTTCCTTACTAATTTCGTTTACATTTCGTGTATAAATTAATCTATAGGTTCACCAACACTCTTTACATCAAAATAGATTCACAAACATGTTTATAATCCCCAAAAAATAGTTATTTTTGGATTGTTATGCAAACGAAGTTGATGAACGTATAAGAAATAATAATTACAACGCAAAAAAAGTCCTTGCAAAACTTGCCAAACTGGCCCTGACGTCATAATAGGAGTTGCAGATTTTTTATAGTCGCCGAAAATATTTGACCGGGCGACGAACTCTGCGTAGCCAGCGACCCTGACCACGAACCACTTGTGACGAAATGTGACGAAATGTTACTATTTGTGACGTGCGGAGAATGATAATTGAGGAGTACGTGATAAGGTGGGATCGCCTAATTGACGTTTCGGAGTTTATTTCTTGAAATAATTCCGTGACGAAGCGGAGTGGAAGGATTTTAGAAGCGTGCTTTTATATTGTTTTAGCATTCTTTGGGTTTGTTTAAGATCCGATCCAACCTAATCCAATTATTTTTACAACGAATTCCATTATTTTTACTAATTTTCTAAGTTAGATTGTTTTGAAGTTCAAGAGACCTTATTGCCAGCTGTTGCCATGCAGAATTTCTAAGCCTAACATCATAGATAGCTAGAAAAAACCTAAGCCATTAGTATTTTAGGCTCTTCTCTCTCTGATTTACAGCCTATCTGCTCGCTTGTACCAGTAGGCTCTCGTGCCATATAAATAACCTGTTCCTCACCAATTACTTGGCGTTTTTTGGGGTTTCCTGCGAACTTTACGAGGCCGTCAACCCGTCAATTGACTTCTTTGCCACCTGACTAATCTACAAACGTTTTAAAAGCTTTATGACTCTTATTTGTAAATGATTTTGATACTAAATGAAGTGCGTGCAGCATGAAATGCACCTTCTTATTTATTTTAACTTTTGTTACAATTCGGATACCAAAGTTAGTTATATTTGGTAAGTCTTTCATTATTGTCATTTTAAAATTAATCAAACATCGCGTCGCTGCAATGAAAAGAAAGGCGTTTGTATTTTAATTTTGTCTAAAGAGGTGTACGAAGTTTTCTTTGCATATTCCGCTTTCATTATTTTCTTTATTTTACTGTTTGTTTAGTTCCGATACACTTGTATAGGAGTTATGGATCTTATTACATTTTAGCCTTTCTTTTTCAGTGTATCAATTGCTTGAGAAAATATTTTTGAATCTTATGCTCTTTTTACCTTCAATTATATTGATACGTTATAAAAGAATTTTCTAATTAATTTGTAACAAAACACATGATAATGAGAAATTTGAAAAAAAAACTAGATAAGTAATAATACCTAATAGTTATTAAAGTCACCGGATCGTAACATGCCGTGTGAGCTGACCATCATTTAGTCTATGTCCGGAACTCCGCCATTTTATAGACGTTTGCTAGGAATAGGAACCTCATTACTGTCTGTGTCTATGCTCTCTGGTTAGCTAGAGGGTTGCTCATTGGGTGATTATTGATATTTTTATTAAAGGTCAATTAAAATATTTGTAATGATAAAGTGCTTAGAATAAGTAAGGGAAATGTGTGTTTTCTTCGTTATTTCACAGATATATTCGTTGTTAACAAAGAATATCGTTAAAATGTTCCCTGAGATGTGCGGTTTTTTTCTAGAGGATACCAGAATACAAAAAAAAATCTGTTGGTGGTGGTGTTGGTGTAGACGTAATTTTATTAAAATGAAAACAAGAAGCTTTAAATAATTGTGATGACGTCCATAAAAGAAATATGAAGGGTACGAAATGTGGAAAATCTGTTTCTTTATCAGACACTTGTGTACTATTATATTATTCGTCCATCTTCTTCTTATTGAAATACTTTATACCAATTTCATTCAATCCAACTCCCACCAAAAATAATTAAATTCTTCGCAGAAGGCAGGCCCCCGAGTTCAACGCCTTTATGGTCTATAGTCCAAAATAATTGCGCATCGTGGTGTAACCTGGACATCAACATACCCCACGTGGTAACATGACTCAAATTTATACGTAAAGTACCAAAATAAAAACGTAAATACTATAATTAAAGGGGCGCCGAACACGTACAAATATTAGGTAGTTACAGGTCATTGAACTTAGGTATTTTGGTATGTACTAGTTGCTAAGTACCTAATCTAACAGGTGGTCTACCTTTAGTCTTAATTAATGCCTCATATTGGGTTCAATACCACCTGCAGTTTAGTGACACACGGAAATACTGGCAATATAGGAATGTGGTATTATTTTTAAACGAGTGTCTTGTCTGTGGAAACCAATATGGCGCTTAGAAGTTTTCCCACGCAAATTCTATTGTGCGGATGTAATTGATATTATGTTTTATTTTCATTTGTATTAAGTTAGCTCGTTTTATGAATAAAAAAATATATTTTCATTTTTATCATCGACATAAAAATTACAAAATGTTCAATAGAGACATAATTGTTTTCCATAACAATAGTTATTGGTTTGCTCAGCTTGTAACAAATCAAACAATGTTAACATTGTTGTTCCCATGCTTAATAGCGAGAATGCCATTGATTAACACCTTGTACAAAACGTCAATAGGTCGGTCACATTGTCATAGGCTCGACATAGTCTTAATATTTTTTTAAATGATTTAATATTTAGCACTTACTTAAAAAGTCTAACTAAAAATAAACTAACTTCAATGGCAGTAGCATATTTTTTCATCTTTCTAAGTACGTTAAACAACTAGATTGATAAGCCAGTAATCAGAATTCAAAACCACATAAAAAGTGATGCAGATTGTCTATAAAAAACCAACAAATCATTGTGAACAAGCAGGAAAGCGTCGGATGGAACATTTCTTCCTAGTTTCTTAGTTCCGTGGCCGTTCCAATTTAGCGTTCATTCCCCCGAGTCGTGAATACTCGCGATTTCTCCGTCACTTGTGTGGCAAATGTATTAATTATATTCAGCCTTGTCTTCTGGTACGACAATACCGGTGTCGCACTATATTTTTTCTTTAACGATCTTTTTTTGCTTTTGTTTATGGTGTTATTTAATCATTTTAATAGTTTGTATTGTTTTGGTTTAAATGGAAAGTATTGTTTAGCAGATTTAGAAAGTAATTTTTAATTTTCTTTTTTTTTTAAATAGGTATCTACAGTCAACCAGTGAGTGAATGACAAAACGTGATAATCCTGAAGTCATGTCATTATTTACGTCATAATTGACGTAGGTACCTACTGTTTAGGATCATTACTCTAAGCAAACATCATTGCGGTCAGGACTAAAACACATTTTTTTTTCTTTTTTGATAGGCTTGCCTTTGACCACCTCATAGTTGCACACAATGTCATCATTGAAATAATTCCCACTTTCACATTAAGTCATGGGGCCTCTCCCAAACTTGAAGGTAACACCCGTAGCCTACACGGTACTCTACCACGACCAGGTTGGTGACCGGCATGACCCCCAGACAGCCAGCTCGTCCCCGTGACTGGTGACGGCTGCTAACCGTCAACGCTCGGGTATTTTGACAGCCAAGATGGTTGAACCCACTCCTCGTAGCTAATTGGATAGGAAATGTAAAATCGTTAGGAGTAAGTTGGATTGAACATGGGTGATTCCGTACTTTTTAAAAGTTTGAGGGTGTGTCATACCGTGGGATTTGCCTGAGCTAACGCTAAGCGCGTAAGCTAAGGCAGGCTGGCGTAGCCTTAGTTGTTTATGGACGAATTCCATAATGTTCAAAGGTTTTTAAAAGTATTTCTAGATGAAAATGCATTTTTTGCGCATTATAAACCATACCTGGTATAACATGTAATAATATCTAAAAACTTCATATGTATGAAAGAAAACATAGTTTTCATTGTGAGTCACGGAACCCTAAAAATTGCGGAAACTCTTCTTACAAGTCGTAGATCTTTAAACCTATCACAAGATAATTATCACTCATAAAACTATAATAGATACATGTTTTGCCGCTTCCTTTGCTGTTCGCGATCAATTATTTATTTCAAACTCAATCTATGGGACAATTAGTATCTGTCAAATTAATCAATGTTTTTACGACCGTTTTTTTGTTACTGCGCGCCAGAAATATTTTGACATTTCGTAGTGGCGCTACTGGTCATAGGAACGAGAAACGTTACTGTCAAATTTCATACCGTCTTATTAATAAACGTGGACTAAGGTAAGAATAACTTTATTCCAAGCATTAGGTTGGTACTAAAAAAAATCCCTATTAATAAACACGGAATAAGGAGGGATTATACTAATCTGACACTAGTCTCGGACTAAAAGTTATACCATGGTGCCAGCTAGTTTAAGGTCGGAATAAGAGTAGTGTAACTATGGCAACCACAATTTTTTTAATTTTTTGCGTCGCCCTATTCGGGCAGGCTAAGGTCTTAGACCATACCGCCTCGTTTTCAGTGCATAATATCCTTCTTAGAATTCTTTAGTATGCATTATAATGCGGATGCAACAGATACTAATGATTTTTGGAGTATTTGGCAGCAAATTGTATCAAGTCAGCCTTCCCAGTAAGCCTTCCCAGTAAGCTTTGCGGGAGGTAGTCAATACTACAATAAAATTCTCCGCTCCACTATTCCGAGATCGCTTCTGTCAATGCTTTCACAGATTGACCAGTTGCGTAGACAGTTGAGACATGAAACTACACCAATTTAATATCACAATATCCACTAGGAATCAATTTGCAAATAATATTAACAGCCGCTGAACTACACTCGAAAAAAGCCCGCCAAAAACTCTCGCAACCACAATTATTACATAGACTCTGATTTTTTATTTCGTAGATGTGGAACATTAAAAAAAGTAAGGTCATTGGCAGCTGTTTAGCTTTAGTCAACGAAATTACAAAATAATTAATTAATTAATCATCATTTTATGTAATTTTTAAGTTTAAAGGTAATACGATAATTTGAAAAGGAGGGATCCTTCACCTTTACTGTCAAATATCTATGGCAGATGTAATTTTTAGTTTTTTTTCTACATAATGTCTTCAACTTGCTTATTTTTCATTCACTAGTTCATTCTTTTTACTTTTAAATTCAACTGGGTTGCCAGAGCTTACGCGTAAATCCAAGACTAAGAAATGAATAGTTAGTCCGAGGTTATTCCATGTTTATTAATAACATTGCTAGATCTATGTTAATCCTTAGTTACTCCGGGATTAGCTAGTCCAAGAGTAACTTCGGAGTAAGCTGAGAATACGCCATTTTTATTAATAAGACTGTATCAGTCTTATTAATAAAAATGGCGTATTCCCAGATATGATGACAATGACATCTGCCATAGAGATTTGACAGTAAAGGACGTAAAGGTGAAGGATCCCTCCTTTTCAAATTATCGTATTACCTTTAAACTTAAAAAATACATAAAATGATGATTAATTAATTAATTAATTTGTAATTTCGTTGACTCAAGCTAAACAGCAGCCAATGACCTTATTTTTTTTTTAATGTTCCACATCTACGAAATAAAAAATCAGAGTCTATGTAATAATTGTGGTTGCGAGAGTTTTTGGCGGGATTTTTTCGAGTGTAGTTCAGCGGCTGTTAATATTATTTGCAAATTGATTCCTAGTGGATATTGTGATATATATTAAATTGGTGTAGTTCTATGTCTCAACTGTCTACGCAACTGGTCAATCTGTGAAAGCATTGACAGAAGCGATCTCGGGATAGTGGAGCGGAGAATTTTACTGTAGTATTGACTACCTCCCGCAAAGCTTACTGGGAAGGCTTACTGGGAAGGCTGACTTGATACAATTTGCTGCCAAATACTCCAAAAAACATTAGAATCTGTTGCATCCGCATTCTAATGCATACTAAAGAATTCAAGTAGGATATTATGCACTGAACACGAGGCGGTATGGTCTAAGACCTTAGCCTGTCCGAATAGGGCGATGCAAAAAAATTAAAAAAATTGTGGTTGCCATAGTTACACTACTCTTATTCCGACCTTAAACTAGCTGGCACCATGGTTTAACTTTTAGTCCAAGACTAGTGTCAGATTAGTATAATCCCTCCTTATTACATGTTTATTAATACGGATTTTTTTTAGTACCAACCTAATGCTTGGAATAAAGTTATTCTTACCTTAGTCCACGTTTATTAATAAGACGGATAGAGTTTCAGTTTAGTTCCCGATTTTGCCGTGTGCTAAGTTACACTAGTTTTTGGCATGACATGTCAATTAGTTTGCTACAGATTCCCATAATAAAGCAGGTTTTTAGTATTATCATAATTAAGTTGTCTAAAATTATGTGATATCTGTTCATTATCATGTTAGCTAAGAAGAAAGTTTTTTGCCATACATAGTTCATTCATATTATATGCATAAGACATGATTAAATACATAGCTTCTGTATGTAATTCATCATATTGTGTTTTTTGCGTCTCATGCTTTACAAGTAAATCCTTGCATGTTTGTACATTATCTATAGTAGGCACCAACTTCATGTTATAATTGAGATTGATGAGAACAACTTCATTAATAAAAACGATTGCGATCTGAAGAACTGACGAATGTAAACTCTCTAAATATTTTATATCGGTTTGTTACAATATCTAGCCTATGAAAAGAGAATAATAAAGTTAATTTGTTTTGAACCAATATCATTAATTCGAACGGTAGCTACATCTTTCGTTCCATAAGTTTTCTTCTTAAGTATTTGAATGATTTTATGATGAAAAAGGCACACATTTGTCTACTTTTAAATAAAACCAAGGAGTACCTACCCTATTCACTCGAAAACTCCCAGACCATAGCTCTAAATCACAGTCTTTGGCAATCCCATAAAATAAGCCTCACCGAAATGACGCCACTCCTTCCGCATCCATTCACTCCTTCACTCACATTCATCATTCAAACATTCAGTTCAGTTCACACGTTAACAAACGATTGATATCAGCCCGTGTGATATCGCCTTAATGACGCGCGGGTCGATGACCGGAACGTAAAAAGTTCGCGCCGAGTTTAATGTCTATGGCCCGACCACGTGCGCGTTTGTTTATGTTTGAGCGCGGGAAACCGTGTTTGTGTTTTTGGTATTTATTTATTTGTTGGTTTATTTTAAAAGGTGATTAAATAGGTTGTTTTGTGAATAGTTACCTACGTAATGTTTTATATTTTATTATGACTATTGTTGACAACGATAGGGATTTCAATTCCCTCCTTATTTTGGGTACGAAAACCTGGATATGATTAATCCTTAAGTTGCTTGACCCCCCGAAAACATTAAAACTAGATACGCTTTGCACGCGGGCTTGCGGACGGCGAGTAATGGGTAGCTCACCGTCCGATAAGCACCAAACCCGACGGCGCGTAGAGTTTCACGCGCGCCACAAAGAGATTTCAGCAAATACTGACAGGGTCCGCTAGGGCCGATGCCTGTCTGGGTCGCGGATAAATTTGAAAAAGAGTTACCGCGTTAAAAAAAAACGCAATTAAATTAAATTATCATTTAATTTAATTTAAACTAATTTTAATTAGCATAAAGGTCATCAATGCTATTCTAATGTACATACTCGCAGGAAATAAATAAATCGCAGCTAAATATCAGCTTGCCGTGCTTGACTCGGTGGAACGCAGAGCCAGGAGGCTCATTGGCGACGTTGAGCTGGCGGATGCCAGGCTTCTCAGCTTGGCTCATCGCCGCAAGGTTGCCTGCTTGTCGGTCTTCTACAGACTGTACTTTGGTGAGTGAGCTGAAGAACTCCACGACCTCATCCCACCAGCCCCCTTCTACCATCGGACATCTAGACGCACTGCAAGTTATCATCCTTACCTTGTTGCCATTCCACCAATTCGCACCAAACGCTTCCAAACATCCTTCATAATGCGCACAGCGAATGAATGGAACTCGCTACCTGCGTCAGTGTTTCCGAACGCATTCAACCCGAATCTCTTCAAAGTTAGAGTGAACAGGTTTCTTCTGGGTAAGCTCGCTCCATCGTCGACTCTGTATCTGTCACCTTTGACCTAGACTAGAGTCAAGAGCAAACCCATCACAAATAAAAAAAAAAAATGGAATGATAATAGGCCATCAACCGTACAAGTCCAGGCATCAGGCTTCAGGCTGCAGCAGGGGGCGCGACCGCGACAACATGTAAAGGGGAGCGCGGCAAATGGATAGTACTACATCGCAATCTTGATATTGCTATAGATCTACGATATGCCTAAGAAACCCAGATCTAGGAATCTTGTCATAAGCATACATGTTTGGTAACAGTAATCTTGCTTCAAAACCATCCTTCCTTTCTTAATATTTTCCTTCCTCTTCATTAACTTAAGAATTTTTGTTTGATTACTATTTGTTACCTAAATACAAACACAAATACGAGGGTACCTTTATTTTTAGTAGGGGGGCGTGACAAAAAAAGTTTGAGAACCTCTGATTTAGGGGCTTTAACAAACCGGGCGTACGAGCACCTTTTACAATACCTGTATAACAGAATTCATAGACTAATTTACGTCGAAAACACCACTTCACAAGCCCAAGTAATTAATCACTAATTTTAATTAACATTAGAGTCATCAACTATTCTAATGTACATACCCGCAGCACATAGAATGCGCGTTAAGTACATAAAAACAGCACTAATGTGGCATCTATGGGTCTGCCTAGTGGCTCTTAATTCGAAGCTGACGGCCACTATGCCTTATTGGAAGGGATTATTTATAAAAAGAGACGGGAGAATGCGCTTTTCCTACTTTTGTGTAGGGTGGAGAGGCTGGTTGCTGTCGCAAAGAATTTTTCTTCTATATTTGTTGCCAATTGAAAAAAAAAACAAGGATGGTAGATAATAACCTGCTGAATCCATAATTTCCATGACTAAGTGCTTATGGTATAATAATATAAATATAGTTAATATACTAGTCTCCTCTATTACGGGTTGTCACACCGACCGGTACCCATCGTAAAATATTGGCAGTTCAAAATATGCATTTTCTTTCTTGAAATAGCTGTCATATCATGTATTATAAATAGGTACGCGGATGAAGAAATCCACCAAAACAAATGACAACACCGCTAATTAAAAAAGAAAACTAAAAAACAAACAAGATTAGGTACACCTTTCACCAACATCACTAAACAAACAAACCAGCTCCCTCCTTACGACTTCAACACTTCCTCCACCCAGCAAGCTCATAGTAAGCAAAGATAATATAATACAGTATTAGACACAAAGGACCAGCCCAGGAAAAACCAAAATCAAAAAGTTGAAGTGAAATTCACCAACTCCTACATGCTCCTGTTGGTGGGACCTACGCACCAACAAACAGTGGTGGACCACCACTACCACCACCCTATGTGAAACAAAGCTCACTCAGCTCACGACAAAATCCAAATTCAAAATGTCATAAAACAAGCTATGGTCAGAATCCCAAATTTCATCATCCTACCAACCTAAAAAAACCTCTCCTCACGACATCATCACTTCCTAGAGGAAGACCCAGAGGCAAGCACATAGAAATAAAAACAAATGACAGCCAAAGACAATCCAAATTCAAAATGCCACAATACCAGCGTAATACCAACTACGATTACCAACATTTTCATCCCACCAACCTAAACAAACGAACCCTCGCGACATCAACACTTCCTCTACCCAGCCGTTGCATAGTATTCCTTTAGGAGATGTGTGCCGGGTTCGATGCCCGGGGCCACGTGGCGAGCGCAACACCCTGGCCGCTCGCAAAAACACAGGGAACACTACACTGAATCACTGCCATCCGACGGCGGACCTAGGGTTGGCACAGAATAGACTTTGTTCTATTTGTCTAGTGAATTTGTAGAATTTTTTAGCTTGTATTTTGGGCAAATATATGCTACGACCGGTCGATGTGGCAACACTTCAGGTGGGCTTTGTTCAGCAATGATGCTAAATGTAGGTGTAAGTGTGTGTGTGTGTGTGTTGTGTAGAGAGAGTTTATTTTTTAATTGACACAGTAATACTACGAGTAGGTTTCTGATCAAAGCCTCAATAAGTTGTTCAATCGTAAGTCAAGAAACTATTGCGTTTTTGTTCAACTGAATAGCTGACATAAAATTTTGACAGCAGATTTTATAGATCAAACTGTCAGACCCACTGGCGTCTGACAGTTGTCAATGACTCCTCATCATCATCTTCCTGCCCTTATCCCATGTTACTTGAGGTTGGCGCAACACGTTTTCTTCTTCCATACCGTCCTGTCCCGTCTTGTCCTCACGCTATCACTGACTCCCTTTATGACAATTTGACAATAAATACACTCAATTGTCAATGACACTACTAGAGGACAATTTGACATTGATTCGTAGACCCAACAGATGGTGGTGAAGATGGAGTTCCCAGTGTAGGAAAACGAATTATAAAGAAAAAATAAAGAAATAAATAGTTAAAACAATATGCCGATCTAAAGAAACCTCATTATCAAACCTAAATTGTAACGTTTTTACTACATTTGGTCGTTCATGAATCTTCGGAGCAATGTCTTTAACTCCGAGAACCTCAAGTTCATTGTCCTATCACCACGTGGTATCACAATATTCCTGCGTGCAAGCCCTGAGATCACGTCAGCAGCATCCACCTGTTAGCTGATGACATCATCCCGATATCACCAAGTGCCGTGACTTGTCTATCTCTCCAACATCTTTGGTTGAACAAATTAATCGATGACAGTTTTTGTGATGACTGTCACTTTTGTATTAGATAATCATATCTCTCGTCTTGACTGTAGCAATTAGTGTTGAGGTCACTCTTCTTTCACTTAGACCGTTTTAGTGCATCTCTACATTGCTTAAAATTTTTGTCATCTACATCTTTCAAACGATTTCTATAAAAAATATCATCTATGCGACACAAATTATACGCAAGTCAAATGATGCGATTGGCTATTGAAAATTCCTTGGAGCAATCCATCACAGCAGCTAACACGCGTTTGAAAATTAGTCACATTTATTTTCGTTAAAAAATTGGACCCCATTACAATGTTTCAAGAACATTTAGATGCCAATACTTATCCTATAATATGTATCTGGTTTCAGGGTTCCTTTTAACCTTCATGTAGTTTCATCATCATCATCATTTCAGCCGAAAGGCGTCCACTGCTGCATATAGGCCTCTCCCAAGCGTCGCCACACTGATCGGTCCTGTGCGTTTCGCATCCACTGGACTCCCGCAGCCTTGACCAGGTCGTCGCTCCACCTAAAGTGAGGCCATCCAACGCTGTGTCTACCGGTACGAGGTCGCCACTCTAGAACTTTTCGGCCCCGACGGCCATCCGTTCTGCGAGCAATGTGCCCTGCCTACTACCACATAAGTTTGGCAATTCTTCTGGCTGTAACCTTGGTTCTCTTGCAGATGTCTTCACATCATCGCATTTATGTAGTTTAAAACAGAAAATTCATGAAACAAATTTATAATTAAACCCTTCTTTTTTAAATAATCTGCATATTCTTTCGCCAACCCTACCTCGTACGGCTCGTCGGCTAATGAATAGTATTTATGTAATGAGAATAGGAAACACATTGTCTGTCTAACGCGGCTCAATTATAATTATAACCATAATTATTACTAGGATCGCAGAAAAAATAACATTTGTAGATTAGACATAGGACGATGATGGATTGGTGCTACCGTCGATAGTTCAAACAGACTTGAAAAAACCGAAGGACAAATAATTTTTTTACCAAGGAGTATCGTGTTATCCAGTAAGCGAGTTGTGCAGGTCACTTACGGCCAATTTTACCAACGTAACTAATTGCGTTAAGTTCAAATAAGCTCAGTTTATCCAATAAAGCGTTCTGATTGGTAGTTTCTCAGCGGTTTCATCCAATCAGAACGCTGTATTTGCATAAACTGAGTTTAGTTTTATTGGTGAAATCGGCCCTTAGGCAGTTACTCCATGTATTCAGCTCCATACGTTTAGACTGAAAGCTAAACGCAACATAGTTGTTAAGCCTGTTTGATTAAAATAATATAGCTAGTTGCTTGTGGTATGTGAGAACGTGAGCTTCGTCTTATCTGGAGGAAATGCAGCAATAACTTGACTAGAATACCCCAAAGAAGATAGGCCAGTCAGCCTCAACAATATTGGCAGCGGAGTAGCACGCGACGAAGAGACAAGATTCTATGTATATAATCTTTTTTACGAAGACAATCTCGCTTTAGAAATAAGTAGCACATAGTATCTTACTAATATCTAATATAATAAATGTGAAAGTTTGGATGGACTTCCACACACACACCTATGTAGATGTATTTTTGTTACTGATTGATCACGCCAGAACGGCTGAACGGATCTGGATGAAATTTGGCACAGAAACAGATTATAGTCTGGAATAGCATATAGGCTATTTTTTATCCCGGTGTAATGTTCCCTTGGGATAAAAAAACACTTTTCACGCTAGCGAAGCCGCTGGCAGATGCTAGTAGTATTATTTATTATATCTCTTTCAACTGTTGATGAGTTTTCTGAAGAGTTGTTTTTATTTATGTCAAAAGCTCTTTAACATCATGATTGATAAGCAGTAAGCTTGTGTAGCTTAATAAATACAACATTGTAGACATTCTACTGTGAGTCAAACATAAGGTAACAAACACATATGTGTAAGTACACAAAATTTCCACCTGTGTAAGGTGTTGACACGGACAGGTATCGCAAATGGACACGGAAGTGCCGGCGCGGACACGCTGGACGGCTGTCAACTTGTACCTTACAATAGACACCTGTACATACGAAAATACTGTTCGGTGGAAAGTTTATTCATGGTGAGGGAAATACTGTGGTTGAAACGCGATCCACCTTAATGAATCATGCCTAAACGGTGAAAAACCTGAAATAGATAGTAGAGTCTTAAGACGACGACTAACGCCAACGACCTTGAGGTAACAAAACGCGCACTCGTTTCACACCTGCGCGACCCAAAATTTAGTAGTTTTTTGTACATTCCTTATTATTCTATGACTTAAAAAAAAAGCCTCAGATCAAAATGTAGATAATTAAATTGTCTTTGAGCTGGTGTCGATTTCATTAAAATACGCCCAGCGGTTTTGGTGTGATTGTCGTGTTTTTGTCCGTTTTAGACATAACTTTACATATTAATGTGTTAAATAAAGTGTGTAAATGTTATACGAATAAAACTCAAGATTTGCTCAGATCAAATTATTACGAAAATAGTCTAATATAACATATTTGTTTGATTTCAAAAAATTACGACTAGCCATTTAGACGTGATTCTCATTTTAAAATCAGCTACTCAATGGAATCGGCGCCTTAATATTGGTACAGGACATACGTGACTAAACGTATGAGGGATTCGTGAAAGCATGGCTCAATCTACAAGGTTATGCAACGCTAGCTGAGGTCAATCCTGAATGGGATTGAACATCGTAAAATATCGCCCTCCGTCCCTTGGAAAACACGTAAAGCCGTTGGTTCCCGACTTACCAGCTGTCCTATGTGGATCGTCGACAGAGAACGGGTAGTCAGAAGGCCGAAAATCGGACAACTAGCCCTATATCGCTATCGTGTTTACCAGTAAACGCATCAAGTTACATAGAATTCGCCGCTAGAGGCGCTAGTGTGGTGTGAAGTCTCCGATATGTCAAATTTCATAGTTTGTAATGGAAAAACTCAAAAACTACATAACAAATTTTGAAAATTCTTTCACCAGTAGAAAGCTACATTATCTCTGAGTGACGCAATTTTTTTATACTGAAAACGGGTTCTGTGGGGTACGCCACGGGACCGAAGCCGCGGGGAAAAGCTAGTCATCGATAAGTACGCTTCTACGAGAGTGTTTTTAAAAACAATAGAATTTGTTTTTTTAGGGTTCCGTACCCAAAGGGTAAAAACGGGACCCTATTACTAAGACTCGTCTGTCCGTCTGTCTGTCTGTCTGTCTGTCCGTCTGTCACCAGGCTATATCTCATGAACGGTGATAGCTAGACAGTTGAAATTTTAACAGATGATGTATTTCTGTTGCCGCTTTAACAACAAATATTAAAAACAGAATAAAATAAATATTTAAATGGGGCTTCCATACGAAAAACGTGTTTTTTAGGGTTCCGTACCCAAAGGGTAAAAACGGGACCCTATTACTAAGACTTCGCGATCCGTCTGTCTGTCTGTCCGTCTGTCACCAGGCTGCATCTCATCAACCGTGATAGCTAGACAGTTGACATTTTCACAGATGATGTATTTCTGTTGCCGCTATAACAACAAATACTAAAAACAGAAGAAAATAAATATTTAAGTGGGGCTCCCATACAACAAACGTGATTTTTTTGCATTTTTTTGCGATAATGGTACGGAACCCTTCGTGCGCGAGTCCGACTCGCACTTGGCCGGTTTTTTTGTTAACGTCCGCCCTGTAGGTAGTAACAGGAACTATTTAATTGAAAGTGCCATCCCTGCCAAAATTTTCAAAAATATCATGCAATATTGAATTCTTAAATTAATGTGCGCATTAACAATATGACTACTAACATAATAAATAGTCTCGTTGACTACTATATCAACTTATGCTAATTTAATTACCAAATAAGGAGCATTTCATTACATATCATTTGTTTCCACTGTCAAAACAGACATTTTAGCACTAGAATGAAAAATATGAGAAATGGGTATCTTGTTTTGTATATATAAGCTATCTACCTATTTAAGTTTAAGTAATTAATGTTGTAGCATTTAGAAAATATTAACCTCTAAAAATTCGAGTACCATATTTTCTTTTTGAATCATTTTTGGCTAAATTATTAATGAAGCAAGTTTATATGAAACCGTAAATTATATCAGCCTTTTTTAAACAGAGCTTATGCTCTTTCAATGATGGCACCAAGATAATAATACTTTTCTAAAATAACGTAATAAATTTGTTTTTCTTTCTTTTTCGTGCGAGGATGTGACCACCTCTGGTGTCAGAGTTAATTAAGCCTCCTTTGGGAATCCCACAGACTTCTGATTTTGATATTTGAGACTTACATTAACTATATAATACTATTTCAGATTTCCTCACGAACGTTTTCCTTCACCATTGCCTGTGATTTCCAAGATAAACTTAGAAAGTAGGTACATGAATTTGAAAAACTCACATTGGTCCCACGACGGGCTCAAATTCGGGCAAACATGAATACTTAAGCACGAGAGGTCTTGACCACGACGTTTTTGATGTTGTTCGACATGTTTGTAATATGTAATCTCTTGAAGTCATCACCAGTCGCGACCTTATCCCATTTACTTAGGGTCGGACCTCCTTATCCTTTTTCTCCATTGTGCACGGTCTTGGGCAGTGCTGTTGTCCAAATTTACTTCTTTCAGGTCTTTTTCAACCGTCGTCAACCAAGTGGCAGGAGGTCGACCGCGTCCGCGTTTCGTCGTTGGCAAGTTAAGGGCAAGCTTCACCATATGATCATCTGACCTTCTTTGTACGTGGCCATACCATCGGAGTCGATTTTACTTAAATGCGAGCGATTTTAAAACTTCCTCTCACGTACTCATTCCGGATCTTGTCTAGTCTGGTGACACTTGAAACTCAGTTGGTTACAAAAGCCTATGGACCTTGATACTCAGGGTTAGCTCACTACCAGGACCCCTCCCCTTTGGCCAAGCACTTATTTAAATGGCGGTGCTTACTCGCCACGTCACAGCGTCGTCACTGGTTATTTATGTGCTTTTCTCTGAGATGCATATGCTTCATGCTTCTCATACATCTTCTGGTAACCCTGCCACCTCGGTCCGGGACTGCTTATTTGGTAAAACCTTATTCGCAGCTATCCTATTTACTATAGGAATATACCACTATCCGCCACCTGTGGACCCGGTAGTTAGCTCGCCACTACTATGCAATAATAATGAAAACACTTTAACGGATAGAAACCCAAACTATCGCTGGTTGTCTAAAAGGCTATAATTAATCCTAAATTAAATACAGGATTCCTGAAGAAAAAGCTAGTCTGTCAATAAAGGTGATTCAAATAATCTCAATAATCATAAACGCAAGGCTTAGTTTAAAAACAATAGACAAAGCATAAAAAGTCCTAATCAACGACAATCCCAACAACGTTGTATCACCCAGCAACAAACAACAAATCTATTACAGCAGCAGGCAAGTATACACTACAGATATAAATCTAACTAGACAATGCAAGTGATCCCACATCTGAATGAAAACCAAACGTGTCACTTTTTCACACACAACTTAAGTACAAAACTTACCGATGAAAGAAAATGTTTCCTGTATGTGTTGTTATAAGGAGCTCGTGGCTGTCGCGCGGGTCGATCTTCAAGGTTAAGCAACGCTTAAGGAGGTCGGTCCGAGGATGGATGTAATACCGAGATTCCTCCATGCCTTAGGAAGCACGTTAAGCCGTTGGTCCCGGATGTCAATTGAAGATCTTTGACAGTCGTTACGAGTAGTCTGATGCCTGAGATCTGACACCAGTCTCGCCAATGGGTATCCTGTTACCCAGCTACTGGATTGTGCAGGTCAGATAGGCAGTCACTCCATGTAAAACACTGATACTCTGAATCCGGTTAGACTGGAACCCGATCCTAGTCAGATACCTGAGATCTGACAGCAGTGCATAAGCCATGGTTTATGAAAAAAACAAATTTTGCCAGCCAAGCGAAAGATCACAAAGTCCGGATCGGAGGCCAATTGTCCAGACAAATCTGGACGGATGGTAACCCTAGCCACAGATAATATAATACTAGCATACAGATGCCTCATCCCATACAAAGAAACCGTGCCGACGTAACTAGCGTTTTTCATCTGATTATACCGATTGTTTTTTGTAAATCGGTCGCGTTCGGTGCCGTTCCACGGCGATAGATAAATCGCCATCTATATCCGTGGAACGGAACCGAACGAGATCGATGTACAAAAAGTAATCAGTATAATCAGTACAGTACGTCGGCACGGTTTCTTTGTATGGATTGAGACACCACTGCCCTAGTCAAGGGTCAAAAATGCAGTCTACCAAAACAAAAGGACCTAAGTTTTATTTATAGAAGAAGATCAATTGTTAAAAACCCAAAAGAAAAAACAATGTACAAATATCAAAAACAATTAAACCCATTGTTCACGACTGATTTAATCTATAGCATAGAATCTAAAGTATAGATGAAACTAGTCGTGGAACCTTCTTCTACAAAAAAGCTTTAGACACTTTAGTTTTGGTAGATTGACTGTACATTCGCGTCATCTAGTAAGATTGATGTCTGTGGTAAATACTCGTACATTAACATTACTATAATAAGATTAGTCAACGTCAGGATTGTTAGGAAGCCACAAACAAAGCCTGCTAACCAAATGCTTCGAATTCGCACGAAATTACTTAGAAATTGATCTTACGTAAGTAGTGTCTGGATTGTAGGTAGGTACAGCATGTTTGTATAAGTGCTGAGAGGATTTTTGTTTTAACATACCAAGATGCGGGGTTGATTCAATCATCTGGTGTAGTTTGTATTTACATTCCACCTAGTGGCGTAACAAGTCATTTAAAACAGAAATTTCATACGGGGCCCCGTTTCGAAATTTCTTGGGGGCCTTTTTGCCCGACTGCACCGAAAACCAAAAGGAAGAAAATGTCTATAACAAAAATACGAGCGATACGAACTAAAAAATTTGAGTGTCCTGGTTTAAGTTTGCATTAGGATTGTAGCGACTAAGAAAATTTTATAATTTAATCGAAGATATAATTTCTCATTGCAATAAAACCAAAAAAAAAATTGATATAGTGAATAAAATTTTACGAACTTTTGATTCCACCCCGTCAGTCCCGCATCATTGAAACGTCTGATACCGCAGTAGCTACACCCCTGATTCCATCAGCGATACAATAGCAATACTTAAGAGCCCATGAGCAATACCAAAATGTCACATGGTGTCATTTAAACCGCCAGTCAGCGGCACCTTAAGAATAAATTCTTTCTTTCTTTCTTTTCTGTCTTTTCTGTCTCTTATTTCTTTCTTTCCCTTCTTTTGATCTTTTCTTTATATTCTTTCTCTTATTTTGTTTCTTTATTTTTCTTTTTGTCTTGCCTCAAACATCGCCTGATATTTGTAATCGCATAGCTTGAGCTGCGCATCTTCCTCGCACAGCTACCTCGCGGCGCATCTTCATAGCGCATCTTACAAGCTCGCTACATAGCTTAGCATCAGTGGAAACGGTCACATAGTTTCAAAGCTTAGCATTCACATCCTCGCAGCATAGCTGCATAGCACATCTCTGGTGGAAAGGCACCCTTATACCCCCCATTTTAATCGTTATCGCTGCTATAATGACATTATGGTCTAGAGCCTCTTTATGCCATCCTAAGATATATAGGTGTAGAAAGCGATCAGATTTTAGGTATGTAAATAATTTTAGACCACATATCTAGTGACTTAAGCGTCGCTAGATATGGTGTTAGCGTAAAACGATACACAGTAGGTAAGTTCTCCCGTTAGCGATCATGATGTATGGGCTATATGGCCATAATAATATGGTTTGATAATGGATGGTCTGAGGGGATTACACTGAATTATTGACATTACATTCCAAGTATCAGGTGATGTTTGAGGCAAGGCACTGCGGTTTGGAAAGAACCGTTTACCTTCTAGGGACTTAAAATGCTGGCAAACTTGGCTGATACTCTAGACTTTTAGAGTATCAGTCAAACCGAAATGTCTCGTGATGAATCCCGAACATTTTGACTTTCCGACAATGGCAATCGCTGAGAGACTGCCTAGACTTTATATAGTTAAACTTTGTCTAGACTTTATATAGTTAAACTTTAGCTGACTATTTAAAGTTTGCTTGAAAAATACCTCGTCTTCAAAGCTCCTCTCTTACTAAAGACACAAGAATTTAGTAATCATCACTGATATTTTATTTACCGGTATGCTTACGAGGGCTGTAGCTGAGTGGGAGTCGGGCCTCTGGCTACAGGCACAACATCTTCTGGATCGCTACATGTTTGCGTTTGGGTGCTCCTAGCGGAGCTCCACATCGTTGTCAATGTGGTGAAGCAGTCGACCGCCTCGGACACCATGACCTAATCTGCAGTAGGAGCGCTGTTCGGATAGCACGGCACGCCAGCATTAATGACGTGATACGTAAGGCTCTTGTCACGGCCGGGATGCCAGCTGTTTTAGGACCCAATGGCTTGGCACGCGACGATGGGTAGAGGCCAGACAAGATGACCACTATGCCTTGGAAGTTAGATACGCCTTTGGAGTGGGATGCGCCATCCCATCTTCTTAGCAAGCCTGGCTATGCTGGGGTAGCTGCTGCTGGTGCACAAAACTTCAAACGGCGCAAATGTTGTAGTTGTATTTGGTAACCTTATTGGAAGTTATATATTTGAGCCGTTTGGCGTTGAAACATTAGGTCCACGGGGTCCGAGTGCACATCGAGTGTTACGAGATGTAAGCAAACGGTTAGTTGACTCTACATGTGACCAGAGGGCTGGGCTTCTCTTTGGTCAGAGAATCAGAATTGCTATCCAACGTGGCAATGCTGCTAGCGTTCTGGCTACGTTACCCCTTGACGGCAATGTGGACGAATATTTTAACGTTCAATGAGCCCTCTCCTTTATATACGCTTTCGATGTTTTTGATTTAAGAGTATATATAGGTACTTATTGTTAATTAAGTATTTTATACGATGGTTATCTATGTAAATAAAGATTCTTACGAGGAAAATCGATAATATTGATTTGGATAAATTTGTAGTTTTCTTCTCGATGGCAAATACAGTTAAATAAGCATGATGTTTGGACCAGTATTCAGCAAAGTATTTTGTAGTAAAAAGTAAGTTTTAGATATAAGTCTTCGTTCGTGTCCATAATACCTATCAATCCTAGTGATGCTATTCTTTTTGACATACCTAATTATATTTTTCTTATCGCTTAGTTTCTAAACACTCCACCTGTAATTACATTTCTGCTAACCCCATTACTATGTTAGCGTGATGTTACGTATGTAAAGGAAGTATACATTTATGTGTGTATTGTGTCATTCTTTGCGGGCGAGGTGTGGAGAATTCCTAGTACAGCATGAGGCCATTAATGTGTTCAATTACTTAACCTGATAGTGAACGCAGATAGTGGGTGGAAAATCTAGATTTTATTATGAAAAATATTTTACAATGCATGTCCTCGAAAAGAGCGTTTTCCAAGCAGCCAAACTGTGCGGAAAGTGTCACTTTTTTTTACTAGTGCTTTTTTATTACTTTCCTGTACTTATTTAATTTTTAACTCCAACGTCAGCCCGCCGCATAGAGTTTTTATTATTTGAGAAAAGTTTAAAAGATTAGTTAAGTACAGATTATCATTCATATAAAAGGTAAAACAAAACTAATACTTAATTTAAGGCGTTTTTAATTACTCTAGATTTAGATTTTGATCAATAAATTAATTTTCAACATTCATTAAATATGTTTGCGCACATGCGCAGTAGATATGCCCGAGGAACTATGAACTATTAGTTAATCTGTGGATATGCTGAGCTGGTTCAGATATATTTTTTATTTCCTCGCACAATGCATAGTAAAATGTTGTATGATACACGTGCGTAAGATGATTTCCGCACTTGTAGCATAAGTAACTATTATATTGTGCTATTTATCTATACTAATATTATAAAGAGGTAAAGTTTGTGAGGTTGTAGGGGGTAATCTCTGGATTTATTGAGTTTGAAAATTCTTTCACCAGTAGAAAGGTACATTATTGTCATAGGGTATAAAATATAAAAAAATAGAGATCCTTATGAAAATTGCAATAGTGTAACCCAAAGTAGCAAAATTTTACCTATGAAATTCATTATTTGGCGTGCGCTGAGAAAACTATTGATGATACATAAAAATTATGTACTACATAATTTGTAAGAATTATTTATTTACACATGTACATTATTATTTACAAACTAATATTAGAACTAAAATAAGAATAAACATATGTACAATTACGGAGCGTCAAAAAAATCGTCCACATCGCTGTCAACAGGAAAAGTGCCTAGAAGGCAGGCAGCATTGCCACGTTGGATGGCAATGCTGATTCTTTGGCCAAAAAAAGGCCAGCCCTGTGGTCTCGTGAAGAGTCGACCAACCGCTTGGCGATATCCCGAAATAATAGGTGTGCACTCGGACCCCATGGCCCTAGTGTTTCAACCCCAAACGGCTCAAACACATAATTACCAATTAAGTTTTTGTATTTGCGCCGTTTGAGGTTTTTAGCACCAGCAGCAGCCGCCCCAGCGCAGCCCACCGTGCTAGGAAGATGGGATGGTGCAAGGGTGTCGACACAAGTTGCATCCCACACCAAAGACCTACCCAACTTCCATGGCATTATGGTCATACCATCTGGTCTCTTCCCATCAACGCGTGCCAGGCCATTGGGTTCTAAGACAGCTGGCACTCCGGCGGTGGCAAGAGCACGACGGATGAGATCATTAATGCTAGCGTGCCGCGCAATCCGACCTGCATTCTTACTACAAGAAAGGCCATGGTGTCCGAGGCAGTCGACTGCTTCACCACATTGACAGCGATGTGGAGCCCCACAAGGAGCGCCCAATCGCAGGCATGTAGCGAGTCGGAAGGTTGTGTCACCTAGCATATTGCCTATGTTAGGCGACGGTAGTGCCTGAAGCCAGAGGCCCGACTCCCACTCACCCACAGCCAGCAAGCGGATACGCTCAGCAGTATTGGTAGACGTATTAATAAGGTTATTCCGTACCAACCTGCAGAGCGGCTCATCCCACTGTCTCTGGGAAAATGGGTTCTCGGGCCGATCCGTATCCGGGCTAGCCACATTCCAGGCGTTTTCTGCGTCTGTCAAGCACGGCACTTACGAGTCAACCAGGGAAAGAGCTAAAATTTTTCTGGTTAGCTTTTCAGTGCTGTGGACAGAAGACAGTAACGCTGGTAAGCTTACACTAGAAATTTTGCAGACGCCGAGGCCACCAAAACGAATTGGTAGGGTGGCTTGCAACCACGCACGGTCGTCCAAGGCCACATTAAGAATGGATGTTAATGTGTTGCGAATAATTTGGTCAATTTTGTCCAAAAGTTGTGGTTTTTTCCAAGGAGGAGAAGAACGGAGAAAATACATAAAATTTGGACCGAAACAGCAATATCTGATAAGGGTGAATGCCGAATGTATATTAATTTTGGAGAGTCTATCCGAAATATCATTAAAATGTTTGATTTTATCTTCGATGAAAGATGAAAAACTTTCTTCTAAAATAGGGGAACCTAGGAGGTGCAGAGAACTTTTTTCTAAGATTTTGATTTGCGGGGCTATTGCACTAAATTTATCTAAAGTCGATTGTCTGTCGGTAACGTCAGAGAGGTAAATTTCGCACTTAGAGGGGTTAAGTTCCAGGCCTATAGATTTAAATTTCTGTTTGAGGAGTTGCAGGTCATTCAAAACGGTGTCAACATCACCTCCTAGCGTTCCATCATCTAAATACCACACGTTACATTTTGAATAAAGTAATATGTAGTATTACTTTATTCAAAATGTAACGTGTGGTATTTTAATTAAACCTACAAAAAGTCTGCGCAAAAATTAATCTAACTATCATAGTTATGTCACAATAGCAGTTTTTGTGTTCTAAATTGTAATTAGATCGCCGGTAGAAACAAAAGTTGTTAGGTAGTAGGTAGCTAGGGTAGCTAGGTAGGTAGCCAGTTGACGGGAGCGAAACGGCAGGGGTCAGCTAGTTGTTTTATAAGTTTAGCCTGTGCTTCGCACGGTCTTTACAGCTCAACAAAACACCAAGATTTACATAAACCTTCCGGAATCAATCAATATTTTCAAACTTTGTGCAACTACGCTGGGGTCGGCTTTCAGTCCAAGCGGATGCAGTTAAGGCGCCTCCCCGAGCAAAACGCCGTGCTAGTCGTTTTTGTGCAGTTTTTAAGAGCTATCTACTCTTTCTTTAAAAATAAATATCAATTAATAAAAATACATAAAATTTTTACATAATGTTGATTCTAAAATGGCAGTACACTTTGTTTTTAAAAAGGTATATGTTTCACTAATCTCCTTCCAACAAAACCATAAAAATGTGAAATAATTATTGATAGCATGCATCTCCTCATAAAGTGTTCATTAATTATTTTTTATACTAACACTAATGGATAGACAATTTGATAACGAACATTTTGTTAGTTTTATGTTTTTCAAAAGACCAATATTCGATTTAATAAAGATTTTATTCTAAAATCTGGGCGTATTCACTACCGTAATTGCGCCACCAGTGCCGCTAGACCAATAGGAATGCTCATATCTCATGCTAATTTTTTGGTCAGGGTACGGCCTTAAGTACCACAATTTTACTGACGTCTGCCTATCTGAGCTTTACAACTCAGTACCTGGGTTGTAAGGGTTTCTTGGGAAGACTAGTGTCTGATTTTCTACCGTAACGACTTACACCTTAACAAATCTTCAGAAATAAATTCTCTAAATAACAGTAAAAAACCGTGACGTAGTTTAGAAGAAAACACCAATTTAGGAGATCGTTTCCACTTACCGAAAATTACAGGAAAAATAAAATATATTTTCAATTACTTATTAGATTCTGCAGTTTCCTGCCTCCGTACCAAGACGTGTCTACTGTCTATGCTAAGATGTTTCGACTGTGAAAAATGGACAAATGTATACAATAAGTTTGTCCCATACGCACACTCAAAACAACCTTGCTCTAAGAGCTTATGGTCACCCCCTTGGGTCTGTTTACATACACTGCACGACCCAAACAAGTGAATAACTATTCATTATGTATTTTAACCAGAACATATTTTTTGGAAACTTTGATGTGCATTTTCATTCAACATTACCTATAGAAAAAATAAAAATACTGCATGTATACGAAAATAACAGCAAGAATAAATCAAACTTGTAAAGTTATTCGGTTACAACATCCGGAAAACGGTGAAAAGTCCCGATTCGTCCAAGAAACTAAAAATAAACGTAAAATGATAACAAAGAACATGTTTAGTCTATTATTGGATGAAACAGACTGTCAGACATACAATCTACCTTTTTAATTCTAAATGTTTAAATTGTACACAAAATAACGTAAAACATCAAGTGAACATAAAGTTTATGTACAAGGCAAACTTCTTTTTTAAGGTTGGAGTTACAATCTTCAAATTTGCACAGTATAAGCATCTTGTTGACCCAAAGACATACAAATTGTCAAAACATTATTTTTAAATGTTTATAGTTAGGCTCCTATACAGCAAAGGGGAGGGGCGAAAAAAGAAATTTACCTATCCCATCGAGTTGGGTATCATTGTTAAGAACTTGTTGAGTAGGTAAACATTGTATATTTTGTTTTAAAAAATATTATTAGAAGCCACCAAAGTCAACTTTTTTTACAAAATTTTGTTCCGAAGAATTTTTTTAACATTCGTGCGAAGTCCGACACGCAATTGGCCGACTTTTTTATTCGATCTATACTCTACTGTCCCACTGCTGAGCATCGCCCTCCTCCACGATCTTCCACTCTTCCCGATGTTCTGCATGATGATCTGTTTGTTTTTGCAAATACCTGACCTCCACAATCCAGTAACTGGGTGACACGATACCCTTTACTTTTTTACAGTTTGACATAAATTATTAATGTAATAGTGTAAACAGATTTTGAGCGATCAGACTACGACAGTGGACATCTTTCGGCTAAAATTATGGGGATGATGATAAAGGTATCACTATATCCACTTTTCTTCTGAAAAGTACACATGTTGTTATAACATGGGATTCAATGGGAATTGCAAATGGGACCCATCACTAATACCTTAAAAAATGGGATCTAAAAGTGGGATCCAACGAAAATAAATCCTCTCTGGCTACAGCCACCACCGTCACCCAACATAAGTATATATTGAGTGACAACACCTTCCGGATCGGTACATGTCTATGTTTGGGTGCTCCTAGCGGAGCTCCACATCGTGTGAGGAAGCAGTCAACCACCTCGGACACCATGGCCTATCCTGCAGTAGAAGCGCTGGTCGTTTAGCACGGCACGCCAACATTTATGACATCATACGTCGGGCTCTTGTCACCAGCTGTTTCAGAACCCTATGGCTTGGCACGCGACGATGGGAAGAGGCCAGACGAAATTACCATAATGCCTTGGCAGTTGGGTAGGCCTTTGGTGTGGGATGCAACATGTGTCGAAACCCTTGCGCCATCTTCTTAGCAAGGCGGGCTGTGCTGGGACGGCTGCTGCTGGTGCAGAAAACATCAAACGGCGTAAATACAACAGCATCACTAGAAGCTATATGTTTGACCCGTTTGGGGTTGAAACATTATGTCCATGGGGTCCGAATGGTCATCGAGCGTTTTGAGATATAAGTAAAAGGTTAGCCGACTCTTCACCTGACCAGAGGGCTGGGCCTTTTTTCAGCCAAAGAATCAGAATTGGTATCCAACGTGGCAATGTTGCCAGCGTTCTGGACACGTTTCCCGTTGATATCGATGTAGACGAATTTTTTTATGCCCAATGAGCCCTTTTTATACGCGTTTGTATATAATTATGTAATTTTTTAATTAATAATTTCAAAGCCGTTGGTCCCGGTAGTTTTTTTAAACCTGTCTTATATTTATTTATCCCATCAATGCCTAAACAAGAGTAAAAATACCTCATAGAATCCAGAATGAAACTCAAAAAAACGGTTATTTTAAATACAGCACCAACGTCATTTGATTGATTAAAATTGTAAATAGAGAAACCCCTTCTTCCTTAAGTATTGAAATATCCTCTTAAATAAAGTTTTGTTTAAAACATTTATTCGATTGACTAATCTTAAATTCAAAAAGCTTTTGCAGATTAACATCTTTCAAATTCGTCTTACGTAATTTTCCAAAAGTCGTGTTACAAAAAACTGTGTATGTTATGTAAACGAAGTGACTGATAAGGATTTTAAATTCTGTAAAATCGAGTCGTTGATTTCAAACCGGATTTTCATGAAACTTTCATAAAGTAAATTGTATTGTATTGCTGAAATTATTCATGAAAAGTAAGAACGTGAGTTCTAAATCAGGACCTAAAATTATTAGGTATGACCGATAATCAATCAAGTGTTAAAAAATATTGAAATTGTTGTGAATAAAAGAGTAAACATTCGCAAATATGTATAAGTATATGTATTGTAAAATCATTTAGTTTTATTCTTGGTGTAATTCATATAAATTTTATGATAACTATGGTGCTATCAAATTTTAATGTTGCTGTATCATCTTATACTAGCAAATATTTAATTGCATTCAACCACTAATGTTTAAAAGGATACAGTCTTAGTAGAAGTATGCAAAATACGTAATGAAATTAATATATTTAACCCTTTCAATTATGTTTTAATACGAGAATAATTACTTTTGCTAAATATAACACCAGTCCTCCGATTTCTGAACTGTGAATTCGATGAATCTCGAAATTCATCAAACTCTAACGGAATAATTGTGATGCAAAATAAAGTTTGCCAAGAACTCAACTGCGAGTTTTCAATTCAGAAAGTCGTACCATACAGTCCAAGTCTGAATCCTAAGAGAAAATAGTACCAAGGCTGCATAAAACGAAAGAACAAAACCATGAAACCTACCAAGAGGGCCCAGACAAAGTGGCATTGTATCAGCGACTCGCATTACCAAAAGATACGTGGTCAAACCGCAAACATTTTAGCCTTCAGACAACTGTTTTTTCCTACCCCTTGTAGAAAATAGTACCAAGGCCGCATAATCGAAACAACAAAACCTTGAAACCTATCAAGTACATGTATTGACAACATTGTCGGTTCTAAAGTAGGCGGTGACAGAAGACAGATAGTTTGTCCGTCAGTGCGATAAAACCTGCATGAATGACAATGCGGCCTCGAACGAAAGTACTTTTACTATGCACACACGTGATCGGGATAACACATAGAGTATAGAGCAGTTTGCTTCAGAGAAATTCGCCAATTTGAATATTGTTGGTAAACAACTTAAGCTGGCACCAGTAACTGAAACTTTGCAAGAGAAATCTATACTTTTTTAAGCCATGATGATCATGAACCGTTTTCTAAATATGGTCAAAGATTTCCAAAATTCAGCCGCTTTTGACGCTAAAGATAACAGTTTACGGGTGAAGTAAACCATCCTTTGAAAACCCTCGGCTCAATCCTTATATTCAAATCTCGAATAGCCTCAAATTCCTCTCACTAGCCAGTATCTTTTCCCCTTAGGCCATTATCTATTCAAAGTACGCCTAATTCTATCTATATCCAGTCTATTTTGTCCCTTTTCTGCTCAATTCTATCTTTTTCTAGTTCAGGTAAGTCCATTCGATAGTTCTCGAGCTCTTTCACCAACATAATTTCTCCATGGTGCCTCTATTCCTCTTGCCTACTCTGTACCCCATACATTAGCAGTTGGCGTGGTGCCGACAGGCGGACGCGACTTAGTCCACTGCACCATTGACCTCACCGCGTAGGGTAGCTATGAAGCACCCGGAACCTCAGCTGATTGCATATGGCTGTATTAGCCGATATTTTCGTACTAACTTGCGAGCCTGTAAACATCCTCTGCTCAGTATGGGCCTTAGCTGTTGTCCTAGATAAATTTTGAAGTGGTTGCTGGACTTGGCAATGGCATTCGTATTTGTAATTTGTGTTTAGGTTGATGTTGGTTTCATTCATCTTCATAAACCCTTAGAAATCTGCTATTAGGATCATATTGAGAGTGGTATAAACTGCCTTTAGACAAGAAACATTGCACAATGTGAATTGTCTGCAAATTTTCGCTGATCTCGGTGTTCTGTATCTTGGTTGGAAGCAGGGGGCTTCTAACAGAAGCAGTGGACCTTCTGTAGTTTTGCCCAATCAGACACAAAATTTACACTCCTGGTGAATTTTCTTTAGCAGATCTCTTCCTACATCGTATACCTACTTGTTTACGTCGTATACCGACATAATTTCGACTTTAAGTCCATTGAATAATGATATTACCTGAACAAATTGACTGATACACCTTTCTACTTACCAGATTCTGCGCAGTATCCTCGAAAGTGCGCAATTTCTTGATCATGTGTTTGGTAGGCTACCAATCTGAATATTGGATTTTCAGATTTCAGTGATCTTTTCCCTTTACACTGAAACAAACAGCATAGTATGTAAATCTAGACTGAAAATATCAGCTGAAGCTTTCATGAATTTCCTTCCAGATTTGAAATACGACAAAAACATTACCGATTTTTTAAAGAATCAAAGTTAATCAATTTGTACTACGAACGCACTAGGACAATCATAGTGCACCTACATAGTCTGTAACTATGCGCGGGCGCAGAGGGACCGGGCAGCATAGCCAATGACGGCAGCACGTGCACCGCTTGCTAAACGCTGATTGGCGGACGTGCATCGCTTGCTAAACGCTGATTGGCCGGCAGCCCCAGCATGCGCAATCGTGACCTCGAGTGAAATGCGATTATTCAAGTTCTAGTAATCCCATGACATAATCTAGATTATGGTAATGGTCTGCCTGAAGGCGGGTTCGTCACTTTCTGTGTATTACTTAATGAGTATGGGAATGATGGTTATGACGCTGAATATCAGTCATGCTATCTTTGATAGTCGGTACGAGTAGTTTGTAGCCCGAACGTCTTACAACCAATCTTCCCCTAGATAGGAATCTTGTAAAATATTGTTATTTAGCTGCATCCGGTTACGAGACTGATGTCAGACTTTCAAGCTTTTGACTACCAGTAACTATTGTCAATTATTATTATTATTTTCAGCCTGAATTGTCCCACTGCAGGGCAAACACCCTTTCTTCTTTCCATTTCTACCAGCGTTGGGTAAGTGTAGACCAGTCCTTTCTGTAGGTATCAAGTTCGTCCCGCTGTCTACGCCAGGGCCTGCTGCGATGTCACCGTACATTTTCTGGTGCCCACATTGTGGTAGCTTTAGGCCATACTGTCACAGATATACAAATAATTATCATAATCATCATTTCGGCCGAAAGACGTCGACTGCTGGACATAGGCCCAAGCTTGCCAAGGCCAAGGCTTTGGGGAAGCCCAAGTGTCACCGCATTGATCGCATTCAGCGGATCCCCGCAAACTTCTCCAGGTTATCGGTCCACCTATTGGGAGGCCTTCCACCACAACGTCTTCCGGTTCGCGGTCGTCACTCCAAAAGTTTTCGGCCCCATCGGCCATCCGTTCTGCGTGCAATGTGTCCTGCCCTCTGCCACTTAAGTTTGGCTATTCTTCGGGCTCTGTCGGTAACCTTGGTTCTCTTACGGAGTTTTTCATATCTGCTACAAATAATAGCTGAAACTAACGGCTTAACTTGCTTACCAAGATACGTAGGAGACTCTGTATGTAACGGGTGGTCACCCATCCACGGACCGACCACGTCAAGCGTTGTTTAACCATGAAGATTGAACAGTGCAGGTATTATTACTTAGCCACGAGCTCATCGTATTTAGTCATTATTTATTTTTCGAAATGTGGGATGTGAATACAGTACTCATTCTGCCGAAAGTCTTGACGGCCAATGGCATAATAGCCAAGAGCTTCGACGAAAATCTGAGGAGGCTCTCGTTGGGCAGCTGGATCAAGGGCTTGATCCAGAAAGCGGTACTCCTGGACACAGCACGTATTGTCAGGAGGTTTCTCTCTCAGGAGCCCTGATCACCGGTAGCAACGGTTCCCGATACCGGTGGGCGACTAATTTTGTACTTTTAAAGGTTTTTTTATTTTATTTTTTTATAGAATAATATTTAAAAACGTAAAAGTATGTATATATAATAAATAAATGGAGTGATAATAACTAATAATGTAAAAGTAAATAATAGCTAAATAATGGACTCATAATAATATTTATCAATACCTTCATGTGTCCATATTGTCTACGCCCTAAAATTTATAGCTAAAATAAACATTTGTCTTTTCTATCCATATTTACGAGATTACAAGAAATATTAGCATGATCCTCAATACATCTGGATTTATGTAGTGGGTATTAAAATAAACAATATGTCTGCCATTGACACTGAGTAAAGAGGTTAGAAAACCTATTAAAGTGTCACGTATTCCAAACTATAATAAAATAACATTTGGTATAACGACCGAAACCGTAGAGAAGATTTAGATTTAAAAAATATAAGTTCTTTTTTTAATTCCGATAAAGTTTATTCGCGGTTTTGCATCTTTATCTGCCATTTCCGTTAGGTATGGCTATGGAATTAGGAAGTTCACGTTCAGTTCATCTTGAAGAAGACAACGTGTTGCGTCGACCCCAAGTATTATGATGATGTCCAGTTCAACTTGCCAGTTATTATATTCATTCTTCATATTCAAATTATCTTGGAAATAGTAAGCATGACTGGCAAACGCCATAACAAACAATTATATTGTCTGAGAATGCTGACTGGCGAATCCAAAGTGAAAGCTATAGTTGCACATTTTTGCACTGAACGGGGCAATAGATATGCTGCGCCGACCTCAAATAAATTGGGATAAGGGAATATAGTAATGATAATGATGAAGACGGTTTAAATGTAACTAACTTACTGTAAATTAACACATGGAATTGTGATAAATTGAGAGAACCTAAATTTAGTAGTGAATCCAACGCTACGTTGAAAGAAAATTTGAAAGTCCATTAATTCTACAGCATAACAAAATAGGTAGGTATTTCAAAATAAATCACAACCTGCATAACAATTTTATAACACATTTAACAAAACCCAAAACCGCAGAAAACAACGCAATTATTAATTTAAATAAAAACAAACCTTGACCTAAATGTTAGAAAATTAATTACTTGAAACGACATAAAAACAAAGGTGGCGTTGATCAATACTTTCTACAATTTTGCGCCTAGAGTCATTCGCTTGGGTATTTCCCTTCCACGCATAAGCACATGAGACTTGCAAATTATTTTAAATAGTTACAACATAGCTACAGACCCCATCTATCAAAGAAAGTAAAGACAGTCCTATTACTATCGCTTACACCTAAATTTTAAGTCCTTTTGAAGATTACCTACAATATACTCGAATCAGTAGCCATAACAACGAAGAAAACCCTAGATTTATAAAAAAATATCGTGCTATAACTCTAAAATTGGTTGAGGAGGTTATAAGTCGAATGGAAGAAATGACTTAAATATAGGGATTAATCTCAACAAAACTTTGCAGATTGAAATATGATCGCACAGAGTAATAATAATAAAGTGGTAAGCTTCCATTTCAACGTGTCGCGTGTCGTTGTGAGAGTGATCTCATTGCTGTAACGGGAAAAACATAAAGACTATATAAGGACGTACAACTTTCTCTAAATAATAACAACAATATAATTCGAAATATGTATGCCACTGAGAGATACTGTCTTAGGGAAAGGCAGCAGCATCCATTTGTTTTCCAAAAGCAACATCAGTCACTCATAGCACAAACGGAGTCTTTATATGGTATATAATATTAAAAACCTTCCCTCCATCAGGAGGGAACACATCACATCAGGTTTTGTCATATGAATGTAGTTACCACTGTTGATGTCGTGATGTGTTCGATTAGTCTTTATGTCAATCTCCGTTGATTTCCGTCCGAGGAAGGCGTTAAACAAAATTTGGCATTGGTTCTACAATCCATCAATATAGCTCGTATAATATTAATAGTTCCTATAAACGACTGTTCCTAAATTACTCTAGGCTGACGAAACTTTTGCGTTTTTCCTAAATTATCCTACATGAGTTTCCCAAAATCCTTGAATGTATATGTCTACTTTAGATCTTTCATAAATATCTTTATTTCCAGTTGCGTCTTGTAATATCTTCACTTCGTTGAATGCTTTCGAGAAATGAGAACACTTGTGGTGTCTAGCCAAAGAATTTTGCCTCATCATCATCAAACACTCACATGTATTCAGATGTGTTTTCAGCCGCAAGTACATCCATGACGTCAGTAGTCAGCCGGGCTACCTAACCTTGGCCTAGAGCCACGTAGTCGCATGGGCTGTGTACCACGCTTGTCTAGAATTTTATGTTCGTCTGTATTTGTGTCTGTAGTTTATTGGTTGGTTTAGACATGATGTAATTTGTTGGGTTCTGAAGAAAAGCTTGTTATTTGGTTTATTGGATCAATAGCTATGGTAATTTACATATTATTGCCGTACTTACATATAAAGCTGACTGTGGTGACTAAACGTTCATGACGACCTCAATCCCTGTTATTTTCTTAACTTATCTTCATCTTAGTCTCCTTAATCTTTGCTTAGATCGTTAACCTTCTTTTCTAATTTCATCTTTGATTCATCTTTTGCTCTTGCCTCTTCTATTGCGTTACTTACATCCTATTTTAAAAATAGAACCAGATCTAGCTCATAGGTACCATGTCCTGTACAGTCCCGAAGACTTGGCAGCAGTACATCAAACGGATGTCCCACGTCTAGGCGACGTGTTTTGAATACTCCGCCATTCGATAACTCGTGAGAATGACTCTCGATACTAATTCACCTATATTTATTAGCAGTTCTAGGAATACCTGGAAGTGGAAGTGGCGTCGTGGTTCTAATTAGCTAGTGAACGTTAACTGCCGACCTATTGGTCTGATGGTCTATTATAGCTTCCGGAGTTCCAAGCTTGTTGTTTGATTTGGATGCTTATTATATTCTGGCATTAGAATCGAAAGAAAATCCCTAATGCCCGGACTACGTGAAGCTGGATTTTCAAAGTTGGAAAAGGTGATTGTATTACGTGGGACACTCAGAAAGTTTTGCGAAACTAAAAAAAATTGTTCTATACGTACATATATTTTTATTAAATCTTTTCAAAGTACTTTCCACCAGCCTCTATACAAAGATTCATGCGCCTAAACCAGTTTTCAAAACACTTTTTCCAGTCCGCCGCAGACACCTCGTTTACAGCCTGCTCGAACGCAGCCAGCGCATCTTCCGGCGACGAAAATTGTATCCCTTTGAGCTGATTTTTTATTTTTGGGAATAAAAAGAAGTCACACGGTGCTAGATCAGGGCTGTAAGGAGGGTGACCCAGGAGTTTGACTGGCGTGCTGTCCAGGAAGTCCCTCGTTTTGAGTGCGGTGTGCGCAGGTGCATTGTCGTGGTGGAGCAGTAGCCCGCGGAGCCCTGTGTTTGGTCGCTTGTTGCTTATAACAGAGAAAACTTCTGGCAAACATTTGGTAGTATACCATTCGGCATTAATGCTTCTTTGATCCCGTAAGGGAATTGATACCAAGTGGCCAGTCAAATTAAAAAAGCTAGCGATCAAAATCTTACCCCCGCTTCTAGATCGCTTCACTTTGGTAGGCGTTGGCTCATTTTGAAACACCCAAACAGTCGACTGGCGCTTGGTTTCTGGGTCGTATTGATAAATCCAGGACTCATCACCTGTAACGATGTCGTAAACACGCCGAGACGAGCCTGCTTCAAATTTGTTAAGCATATCACGGCACCATTCCACCCGGGCCTGCTTCTGAGCATCGGTGAGGTTGTGCGGCACCCAGCGTGATACTATCCTCCTCACGCGAAGATGGCTGTGTAGAATCTCGTGAACGCTTCCCGATCCAATCTTCAATATGTGTTGAATCTCCTGATATGTAATTCGCCTATTGTCTTGGATTAAATTTTTCACTGCTAGCACGTTTTCTTCGGTAACAGCCGTCAAAGGGCGACCGCTTCTTTCGTCATCCCCCAAAGTTGGTCGACCGCGCTTGAATTCGTTATACCAACGATACACGGTTGCCTTGGAAGGGCCTTCATCCATGAATGCCATTTGAAGTCTATCGTACGATTCATCCGGTTTCAGGCGACACTTGAAATCGTATAAAATCATAGCTCTAAAATGTTCCCGGCGCAGATCCATATTTCAGTGAGACACAATACTTTGAATTAACTCGCAAAAAATGTGGAGGGAAATTTTGAAATTGGAACTTACTTATTTTTACTTATAAATAATCATATTTTCGAAAAACATTATAACTGGCCAGTCTCCCATATATAAAAACTTTTTTTCGCAATACTTTCTGAGGGGCCTGGTATTAACCTAGTAACCCTGGCATTATAATTATAATAATTCGCAAACCAGGATATTACTTGTTTGCCCCTCGGTGGGTTTCCGCATTGTCGAGGAGGAGGGGCCGCTCTCCAGGGCTTTTGCCGATTAAGCCGACGACGTAGCGGCCAACTAGTAGGTTGCGATGCCGCTTGGTAACAGGCGAAATCGCAACTGAAGCGGACACGGTGGGGCTGCAGTGGAGGAGAGGTGTCGGTATAGCGTTGTACGCTCACACCATCCCCTGCGGCCGAAAAAATGGTAGTTGGCGTGGCATTTCGACCTTGAACCGTCGAAGGGGGACCAAGGGTACCATACACGGGGCGAACTGGCTACCATGTGCTGGTTTGGTCCTTGAGGTGGTCACGGAGTACAGTGTGTTCTGGTGCGCCGATGATGGGGGGGTACTCACCAGAGGAGGATCCCGTGACGGACAGCCGTGGCGGCCGTGGCGTGTTCCCGCCATAAGCGGCACAGGAGGACACCGTGGAGTTTTAGTGGGTTGGAACCACATAACTGCACTTTCTCCCCGTGTAGTGCAGTATGCATAAGCATTTGTCAAGGCAAAAATATATAAAATAAAAGGAAATTACTTGTTTGCTATCCCAACGTCAGCATCCCAGCGCCTAGAGTAACTTCAACTGGATATTAAAGCCAAACAAGTCATTTAGACCCTGATATTACCAATATATTACCAATAAAAGAGGCACTAGATAAGTGAGATTCTATCAACGACAGAGTTGCAGTGGCAATTGAAATAAATAAAAACATTTCGACCATCGCCATCACTTATGAAATGACACTTTTTCTGGAACCTCAGGATTCCCTTCTTCGATTGCCCAGGCTTTGGTCGTTTTGCTGCTTATTAGTCAACCATTTAAGGAAAATGAAACCAATGGTAGAGCAGAAAAACATACAATTCGAAAGTTTCAGTGCAGTGTTCCCCTGACATTGACACATAGTTACAGAAATAAAGCAAATTAACATATTCACACCGAAGTGTTAATGAACACTGCGTTTTAATGATGATTCATATTCTAAACATACGCCTATTTACATTATAAACACATAATTATAATCATTCTTCTAGAAAGGAAGTACTTAAATATGTATAAGATAAGATTTACATTTGAGAGTGTGAAAATATTTAAATAGTTCAAATCAAATTCTCCATGTTTGATGTATCTTGGATAGAATGTGTTGTTTTAATTGTTGTGGTAGAACTAATTATGAGCAGGATGGATTATGCGAAAGATGGTATGGGTTAGAAAGAAGTATTTTGAGGTGGCATTTAAAAGAGAACATGTTTTGAATAAGAAGAAAGTTTCAATCACTCTAAACAAACACCCAGGAATGAAGGCGAAAGTACAAAGATGAAGGAAAAATAGTGGGGATCGGCACAAGAAAAGAGAGGAGATGGTAGGGAGCGAAGTCAGGCTGTGGACGATGATAATGATGATGAGGCCCTTATAAAGTAGGGTTTTCAAGAATTTTGTACCAACAAGGCAACCCCAATACTCGTACCAATTAGAGACTTATCAAACAAAATATAAAAACAGTTGAATATACAATACATATGTTACATCAGCCTATTTGTCATTCAGTATCAGCACAACCAATTCAGTGAGGAAAACAGAGTGACTGTGATGCAACCTATTATGCATAGCTTGATCTATTGACCCGACACGTTATTTTTGCCTTGCTTGACGTATAGGAGAATCCAGGAAGAAATATTAGTATTACACGTCACGGTTTTAGTAATACCTTTGTTGAAAGTGTTTGGGTAAAACACGGGGGAATTGAAATTGGTTAATATAAACCCAAGGTTTTAACAAAGTATCAGATGGTCCAGAAAAGAGGGAGGGAAGGCGAAGCAAATGTGTGTTTTGTGAGGAATGATATGAAAGAAGAGAGTGTGAATTATAGTGTGACTGTTGACAAGGAAGAATGAAATAAAGAAACATGTTGCGTCCCCAAGTATCATTAGAGAAGGATATGAAGATATTGATTGAATTATCAAGAAGATAGCAGTCAAAATCGTATCATTTGTAAAATCGTTCCCAAAATTTAATTATACAGTGTCACATTTTGAGAAGCGTATGGCTTGCTGTAGACTGCTGAAAGCTGATAAAGACCAAGCGAGCTTGATGTGCCCGATATATCAACAATAATTTATTTTCAGTTTGCTTACAAGAGTAATTAGAACAGCAAGCAACCAAACCGATAAAAATCAGCACGACTAACAAAACAAGCCAAAGAAAGTGCCTCAGAAATTGTTTTGCATATTTATACATGTCCTTGTAATATATATTAGAACATTACTCATCGACGCTAGATGGTGCCTGGCATATGTTATGTGTGACATTGCAATGTGCAGTGTGTACATCCTGTCCTACTTTCTATCTATAGTCGGGAGCGGTTGCCTAGGAGGCTAGAGGGGACACTCTTGAGGCATAGATTTTATTGCTGCTAGACTAGGTTCTTTTGTTATTGATTATATCTGCTCTAGAAGAAGGAGGAGCTCATGGTTAAAAAATACCAGCTGCATGGGTCGATTTCGAGGTTAAGCAACGCTTACCGAGGTCGGTCCGAGGATGGTCCAATTCTTAACATACAGAGACTCTGCCGTACCTCAGAACGCACGTTGAGACGTTAGTTCCAACTGTTTTTTTGTATTTCTTTGGCAGTTGTTACAGGTAGTTAGAAGCCAGATCTGGCTGCAGTCTTGTCAAGGGATATCGTGACATCCAGTTATTGGGTTGTGGAGGTCTGATAGCATATGTAATGGATGACATTGCAAGGTGCAGTGGGCAGTGGGCAGAACCTGTCCTACTTTGTAACTATATTGGGGAAACCACCTAAGAGGCTAGAGCACTATTACATGCTTGAGGCATAGATTTTAGTGCTGTGTTTAAAAGACAAGGTTCTTTTGTTGTTTTTCATACATATCAAGACTGCTCAGTGCCTCAAAAACATGGCTGTAATTTCTAGAAATTTCAAAGTCGTTACGGGCCAGAAAATCTGTCACCAGTCTTGTCAAGTAGTATCGTGACAGCCAGTTACGGTTGTGAAGGTCAGACAAGCGGTTGTTCCGTGTAAAATACTGGTGGTCAATTGCATTCGGTTATTTTATTGATTTGGGAAAACAAACAACTGCAAACTACAGCAAACAAATGTGCAAACAGCGACATTGTGGAAATAAAAATTTTAAAAATATATTTAATTGCTATTGATAAAACATATCAGGCATGCATAGATAGAAAGATACGAAGTTATATTAAAATATTAGTGTAGAATTAAAATTGTAAAATTATTATTTCAATGAAGATTTCGTGAAAAAATATTACGGCTAAATGTCGAACAAAACATATTATTACGGAAAAAAATTACTAGGTTAGCGTGGTATTCGATGCCAACTTAAGGTCCGTTTATATCTACAGACATTGAGCGTGTCAGACACGTTCCAGGGCAGACACCAACAGACACCGTTTATTTACATCTGAGCGTGCCGTGTCAGACATCGACAGACACCGTTCAGCTTTCACAATGTTCAGACACTTCTCTGTGGAAGATAGTTGTGGGACTACAGGCAGATTGATTTTCTCATCCGATTCACGACTTTTGCTGAGCTGTTCTTCTGAGGACTACCAACGCCAAGTTTGAACGAAGATTACTCAAATTATTACTAACAGCAAATTTCGATACCAAGGCCCGGTTTCTCGACGCAAAATTATCGCAATATTAATGTAACAATTTGTCAAGTACTCGTTATCTGCTGTGATTGGTTGAATGAATGTTCAACAGCTAATCACAGCAGATAACCGGCGGTTATTCGTCGATTACGTTAACAGCCCAATAATCGTGTATCATACCACCGGCCCCCTTCTACCATCAGGCATCTAGACGCACTGCAAGTTTCCATCCTCACCTTGTTAACATTCCACCAATTCGCACCAAGCGCTTCCAAATATCCTTCATAATGCGCACAGAAAAAGAGTGGAACTCACTGCCTGCGTCTGTGATTCCGAACGCATACAACCCGAATCTCTTCAAAGTTAGAGTGAACAGGCTTCTTCTGGGTAAGCTCACTCCATCGTCGACTTTGTCTCTGTCACCTCTGACTTAGACTAGAGTCAAGAGCAAATCCATACAACATTTTTAAAAACATTGGTTATTCAACAGTCATTTGTACTTCAATTACTATTCTTCTTTTAAAAAAAACAAACCGCTTGGCATTCCACACAATTTAATAATTTTTCAATCACTTCGTTATTAGAATGTCACTTCACTTGTTCAGAGCTACAGAAGACAAAAATCGAAGACTACTTCAACACGCAATTTTTCTTTCTCCAATTTTTTTTTAGTTTTTCTTCCACACCAGCTCCTTATCCCACCTAAATCAAAATAACAATGCATAAGTTCCAACACAGGTGCATAGAAAGTGTATCCTGTCCCACTTAACAGATTGTTGTACATTTAACGCTTTGAGAGCGGCGCCTGCGCAGAGCGCTCGTAAAATGTTTACGACCCTGGACTGTACAGCATACCTAGGTATACCTATATGACCTATAGGTGCTAAGACTATGTTGTGGTGGTCAGTTTCTAATGTCTAGAACGTGTTGGGACGGATGTTTGGTGTTTGGCGATGTAGTATTGTGGTACGTGACCAGAATTGTGTTTTTGGTTTTCCATGATGAATGTTTGCTAAATCGTTGTTGTTGTGGTCTTCATTATTAGTCTCCATCATATTCGGACTTATTCGTCGGTACACTTTTGACAGAGTGGTTGTGGTTATCATGTTGCAGTGAGGCTTCGGGTTATCATGATTCGGCTCACGTTGCGACGCTATCCCTCTGTCGGCTGTTAATCGGGTGCATTCGTGCAATGGACCGCCCACTGACTTGTCCTTCCATCGCATGGGCGACCTGCCTTCATATTCGGCTACCATCCAACTATTGAGCTATTTCTTTAGTATGTCATTCACCCCAATTATAAGAAGGCCAATTTATTTATTTATGTACACACAAAAACACTTTACAGTACAAAGGTACTGCTTATTTCATTAGAAATTTCTTCCAGCAGACCTGCGACAGGAAAGTTGGATGATAAACGAAGACACAGTGTTTAGGAAGAACAAGGAAACTTAATAGACAAAAATAACCTAACTAATCATATATAAATTACACATATACCTTAACTTAATAAATATAGAAAATAAAAATACATACACATACTTAGTGTATAAAATTACAAGATGGTGGAGAGATAATGTTCTTTGACTCGTTTCTTGAATAAAGTTACATTTTGAAGGTCACGGATTTTAGGTGGAAGTGAATTCCACAATCGTACTGCATGAACAGAGAAGGAGTGGGAATAGAAATGGGTTTTATGGGATGGGAAATTGAGATTTAGTTTAATTTATTGCCATTAACAGAGCACAAATCCGATATCCGGGCTGTTACTGAGATATTCCAGATCGAACAACCCTAAAATAATTTGCCCAACCCTGGCATCAAACAAATGGGAGAGCGGCTATAACAGTAGAAATTGCGACCAGGTCGTCTCGACAGAAAATTACAGAAATCAAGAAAGAAGAATATAAAATTGCTTGACACTTGAAACAGATGGACCCCCTTTTCCACACCTAGACTCCCATTTGGTCCGTTGTGCATGCAGGCCTCCTCTCTGTGAGGGAGAATGGGCCGTGGTCCACGCGGGCCCAGTGCGGGTTGGTGGATGTCAAATTTCTTGGAATTTTATGTTCTAAGTCATGCATGTTTGCTCGCGATGTTTTCCTTCACCGTTTCGAGAGCAGTGGTGATGAAATAATTTACACAAAGTAAAGCGCCTCCCTGGGTTCGAACCCAAGACCTACAACTTGTAAGTCGCGGTCGTTACCACTGGGCCACTACTGCTCTCCTTTGCGTCAGGAATGACACAAACGAAAAAAAAAAAAACAAAGAGAAAATCTTTAACTACAAATCAACTCCAACAACCAACTAACAACTTTATCAACTCGTACTAGAACCTCGTTACACAAACATGAAGCGAACTTCATACAAACATAATCGAAAGTAATCAATGTTCTAACTCCATAATATCATTTTCAATAGTTGATTACTTATTATTCTGGAAAATGGCCCGTGTCCGGGAAGTTCGCAGTTTTCTGTCACCCGGAAGAGAAAGCCGGCAGCCTGCACCGGACCGGCCTAGTTACTTCCGGTCCGGGATCGTAATTCTGCCGTCCTACAACTAGAGTGTCACTATCTGACATTTGGCCGTTTTTAACTCTTTAATACCACCGTAATCAGCAAAAAATTCTCTATCGATTTTTCTGAGCAGTATTTTTCTACTATTCCGGATAAAAAATTATAACGTTCCAAATTGCTGTTTAAAGTATGTAATATTATAGAGGAATCTATACTAATATTATTGTGGTAAAGTTGTAGGGGGTAATCTCTGGATCTACAGAACCGATTTAGATGAAATTTGGCATGGACATAGTTTGAGACACCGGGAAGGACATAGGATGGTTTGTATTCCCTTCGGAAGATAAAATACTTTTACGCGGGCAGAAACTAGTAGTTGATAAAGAGCATCGATTTTAATTTTACCGGGTTTTTGTTTTTCGTATTTAACTCAAAATATAATTTTGTCAGATAGTGACACTCTAGCTATAGAGCGGCAGAATGGCAGATACCGGGCATACTTGTAAGATTATGAACCCCTAGTTTATAGTCATCGATTCAATTTATTATCTAACATAAATTGTATCATAACTTGTTTGGGAATGTTGCGAAAAATACTCGTAGAAGACATTTTTGCGGAATGACGTGTTTCTTGTATTTTGGTATGTGTTTACAAAGATCACGTGTTTTTAGTGGGTATTTATAGGCTTATCGATTGTATCGAAATCGTGTGTTACCCATGGTCCACCCGATTAGTTCACCTAGGTGGAATAAGGGAAATTATTTTTGCCCATAGTTCACCAGAAAGCACATATGTTTTTGTCGTAGTATTACGAAAAAATGCTTCGCATTTTCGACAACAAGCGCCGCGGGATAGAGTGGGGATTATCCAACGTCTTAGAGGATTTGGATTACGCCGATATCATATGCCTGCTGAGTCATACCCACGCTGACATGCAAGCTAAATTGAAAGATTTAAGTCAGGAAACGGCAGAAACGGGACTAAATATAAACACCCGGAAGACCCAAGAGATTAAATCTGGTGTGAAGAATACTTCACCGTTGCTGATTGGCACAGAGGCAGTGGAACGCGTCCACAAGTTCACTTACCTCGGGAGCGTCGTGTCGGAAACTGGAGGTAGTGAAGAGGACATCACTTCAAGGATCGCCAAAGCACGAGCTACTTTCGCGCAGCTGAGACCAGTCTGGCAAGCGCGGCAACTGACCCGAAGGATTAAACTCAAAATTTTCGGGTCAAATGTCAAATCCGTGTTGCTTTACGGGTGCGAAACGTGGAAGGTCACAAAAGACATCTCACGGCACATCCAAGTTTTCGTCAACCGCTGTCTTCGTCGCATACTCGGCATTTACTGGCCCGAGACCATCAGCAACGTGGAGCTGTTGGAGCAATGCCACGAGAGCCCAATCGACCGCCAGATCAAGCGTCGCAAATGGAGTTGGATTGGCCACACGCTGCGAAGGGATTCTGATCATATACCGAAGCAAGCGCTGGATTGGAATCCCCAAGGCAAAAGAAAGCGTTGCCGTCCCCGTCAAACCTGGCGTCGCACCGTGTTGGCGGAAGCGACGAGCATCGGTATGACGTGGAATGAGGTGAAGCGTGAAGCTCAAGACCGATCGCGATGGAGGACTACTGTGGACGCCCTTTGCCCCATCCAGGGGACGTAGGACATTATGTCAAGTAAGTAATTACGAAAGAATAATAGTGATAAGGATTAATAATGGGTAGTGAGATTATATCTGAGGAAATGAACAGCAAGTTTCTGCAGAAATCACAAAATGAAATTCTACGAATACATCTATTTATATAGGTATTTATCAGTGTCTCCCTGCAAAACTACGTTTCGGATGTCAGTGTCTTCGGTAGCTACCTCTACTTTTACTTACTTACTACCTCTTTTTTATCATATAAAAAAATAATATTAACTTCCGAAATGAAAGTTATTTTATTTTATCTTTTAAATTCAAGGCAGTTTCATTTTTGGTTATATCTATGGGATGGACCCTCCACCGGATTGTATCGACCAAATTTAACGGAGTATCGATGTAGTTTGGCAAAATATACTTAAGGGTACACTAGTCGACGGCACGAACTATATTGTGCGCGGGGTTAAAATGCATTTTATATCAACCGACAACACGTGCGGAAGAGATAGATGCTGTGATGAGCAGTTGGAAGCTAGTTCGCGTACGAATACACACTTTTGCAAATTTGTAGCGAAATGGATAATGATTTAGGACGAAACCGAGCGCGCGAAATTTTATAAACAGACCTTTGGCAGTAGATATCATGAAAAATCGACTAAATCTATCTGTTCAAAATAAAATTATATGCATTTTTGAACTACTAATCTATCCCTGTATGGAGGCCGTTTTGCAATTTTCCGTCTGCTTATGGTATTTATTTGCGCCCAAAAATGCGTTAAAATTAGTGTCGAAATGTGGAACTTTCGACGCTCATAACTTTCAAATGTTTTATTTTTTTACTTTTTCGCTTCCATACAGGGCTAGATAATGATGAGACAAATTGATATCACTTTTTATTTTGAACGTACATCGTCAAACAGTGAAATAATCCCTAGACTACGTATGGAAGAATTTTCGACTAGTGTAACCTAATGTGTTTATCGGTCTATGTATGTATGTTTGTTCATATGTGGCGTTCTAGAGACCAAACGCGTAGGCCGATTTTGATGATTCTTACGTCTATCGATTCGTCTTAACCCTGCAAGTGTCACTGACTACATTAATATTGGAAAAGAAAATATAATTATAATTTGGGCGCCATTTAGTGGGGAAATATTTTTTTTTTCTTCCAAACCCATCGTGTGGGATATCAAAATATAGGGTTTTAAGAGGTGATTTCAAAAATATATAATACTTATGTTAAAATGTACCCAATTCTAAAAAAAAATAACTAAAAAGTTGTAAGTAAAAAAAATCAAAAACCCGACTGCTTAAAAGGGAAACTAAAAAGACAAGAAGAAAATCATGTTGTGCAGTCGGAGGATACATCTGGTTTTGGTCAGCCAGCTCGCGAATATGTATCCTCCATCTGCACAATAAGATTTTCTTCTTGTTTTCGTCTTTTTAGTTCGCCTTTTAAGCAGTCGGGTTTTTGATATTTTAATTAACTTTTTTTAGTAAAATTATATCTACCAGACTTACTGTCCCAATGCAGGGCAAATGCCTTTTTTTAGACAGGTAAAAAATAATTGTTGAAACGTTTATTATAGCCGTAAACAAATTAATTATTATTGTTATAATATTAACATGTACAAGTCTTGTATTACACGACTAACCAGTCGGAAATCAGTTACCGTCAATCAGGAAGGCAGGCGGTAACTCTCGGCCTGTTTCCCCTTTCACTGCGCTATTAACTATTACTAGTTTAGTTAGTTAGTAGTTAGTTGGTTCGTTGGTCTAACGGTCGCAAGTGGGTGGAGGTATTTTTTTTAAATTGGGAAATGCTCATGAGTACTGCGCTACCACGGGGAGATAGTGCAGATATGTGGGATTGCAAACCACTAAAACTCTACGGTGTCCTCCTGTGTAACACGGACACGCGTTAGCACTTACCGCGAACCCGCCGCGGCTGTCCGTCACCAACGCTATACCGACAATCCTACTCCCCTGTGGCCCTACCGCGTCCACCATCAGATGGTGGCGATCCCGTCCAGGCCGCGGAATGTAGGGAGAGCGGCGCACCACAATACCGGCACTCCTCTCCCGCCGTGGCCTCCTATCAGCCGCGATGCCTACACGCATACGACATCGCGGCCCGCCTCAATTGCGATGTCAAAAGCCCTGACAGCGGCCCCTCCTCTTTGCTTCACCGTGGGTGACCTAACCACGGCTACTGAGCGAGCTGAGGCGGGGGGCGCCTCGACAATGCGGGAAACCACCGGAGGGAAAGTGGATGGTCCTGGTCCGTATTAGGAATACAGTGCTGCGCTCAAAGACACAAATCACCGACGCGCGACGTCACCCAATGGGACTTGGCCGGCCATGATTGCCGTATGTCTAGCGATTCTTGAGCTAAATCTACCACAATGTGGGTCCCAGAAAATGTACGGTGGCATCGCGGCAGACCCATGCAAAGATGGCGGAACGAGCTTGACACCTACAGAAAGGACTGGTCTACACTTTGCATGGCAGTGGGAAAATTCTGGCCGAAAATAAAATAATAAACATAACTGATGGTATGGTGATGTTATAAATAAATAAATAAATAAATAAATAAATAAATCTTTATTCAGAAATTAGTAAAGGTAAAAACACAGTTTCAATCTTAGATAACTAATGTAGGTATAATAATGTAAGATGCCTGTACTAGGTAATCCTGTATCACAGGCTGTAGGAGCTCTAAAAATATGCTTATCCTAGGACAACAGAATTTAAACAATATTTAACATAAGAAGTCTAATAATAGTAGCAAGATTGTATAACTTTGAAAATTAATTTTAATTTACTTAAAACTATAAACATAGAACTAAATTACTAGGTCATAATTACTTAATGTCTTATTTACCTATATTGCAAAAAAGTGCACTTTGATTACACATATAAAGATTGGGAAATAATTGGTAAGCACAATTGTAAAATTAAACAGAGACACTTAATTTTTGTAGCTAACGACTAATGTGCTTAGGCAGCAACAAATTGACGGTTAGTAGGTCGTTGCAGTGTCAACAGCAGACGTTCGACGCGTGTGACCTTGAGTATGACGTACTAGACGCCCTCATAGTCGATAGAGTTGATGTGCCTGTATTCCGCTATTTTCCTAGCAGGGCACTCAGGGTCTCCCGTTTTATGGTTGTTGGGCTTTTTAAAGCGCGAACAAGTTGCGCATTTCGATGTGTCCCCTTTCTTCGTGCAATCGGACACCAAGTGTCCAGCTTCACCACAGTGAGCACACACAAAGTTGACCTCTCTACATGTTTTGGCTGCATGACCATATAATTGGCACTTGTAGCATCTGGTAACCAGAGTGAAGTCCCTAACAGGGCAGGACGTCCAATTTATAAACAGCCTTGATGTCGAAATTAGGGCTTTACGTATATTGGCTGGCATTTCAATAATGTAATTACAGCTCGACGCATCTTTCTTCCCAGATTTGTGGCTTAATTTAACAGAAGCCAAAAAGGACTCCATGGACATCTCTGGCAACTTGTCGGGTATGTTTTGTTCGTAAATGCACCTGAAGACTTCAGTTTCAGACAGGGTAGACGGCACTCCAACAATCACGATTCGTGGTTTGCGCTTCTTGGGCTCATCGGCGGTTAGTCCAGATGTAGAAAGCTGGACGGCGTTCTTGATTTTTTCAGCGTCATGCTTGGTCTCTGTGCTAATAACAACACCACCATTTTTGGTCTTGCGGACACCTCGTACATGCAGCTTCATTTGATCAGGTCGTATGATTTTTGTTACCATGTCTTTAGTTTCGTCACTGGACTTGAGTTTGTCACTAGGATAAATTACCACAGAGCTTAAATTGTTCGGTCGAATGAAATCATTTGATCCCTTTTTCACCATGTCGGCAAACGAAACATTGCCCGCAGTGCCAGAGTCCTTAATCGTCTGCTTGAGGTCCGAGATGTGTTCAGTCAAATTGCGCTTTTCTTTTAAGGCATCAATCATATCATGTGCTAGAATTGCTTTCTGCTTCAGAGATTGGTATAGGACTGCCATCTGTGAAGTGCCAGATCCTATTTTACGACACAAGTTAGATATTTTCAGTTTTTGTTCCGAGTTTAATTTGCCATCCGAGGCAATAGAGCAAACCTCATTTAAGTGCTGCTCAATGGTTGACATCCATCTTTGTATGTCGGGCGTGGATGCAACTTCAATCGAGAAATCTGATTGGGCTGGGATTTGCGACGTCATCTTCGCTGGCGAGGTGGAGGCTTGCACTCGACTTGGATTACAGGGACTGTTATCCATTTTATTTGATAGTCACTTCACTGTTTCTAAGTTCATTATGTTTACAAAACTACACAGTAGGCAAAAATTTATAAAGAAGGTCACTATTATAATTGTTTTAATTAAATATTGCTAACGAGTACGTCTGTATTCTACGAACGAGCACGAATGAATCAAAAGTTAAATAAAGTTAGTAAAGTTATGTAAAGTTAGTACTACTAAGTGGCCGCTGCCAACACAATTTGGCAAAATGGGGTTTTAAAGACCAGTCTGATACCCAGTGTGAGTGCAGTGCCCCTTTGCAAAATATGGCACACATGCTGGTGTGTCCCAGGTGCCCATACACCTGCACTTTGGGAGTCCTTATGCTCGCCACTGACGCTGCAATCGGAGTTGCCACCTAATGTGCCCAAAATTTATAAAGAGCTTTCCTTCGCCTCGAAAAGAAGAAGAAGAAGTACTACTAAGTAACACTGTTCGATCCAATTATAGTTATGATGTTTAAGACTTAACCATGTATTAGTAAAGCAAGTGCCACGATAGTAAACTTAGAAGTGCGATAAGTCTCGATTGCTTTAATTAAAGGTTTTTTTTTATTATTATTGATAGTCTCGCGTTTGACCACTATATCACCTGAAGTTGCGGAACAAGTCATATACCAAAAAATTTCTGTTTGATGGTCACCACACACGATGGAAAACAGCAGATGAGGTATTTTATGCTCCGTTGGTGTAATTGCTATTATGGTGTTCTGATATAAAGATAAACAAATAAATCGCTGCGTGAAAACAATGATGCACACTTGCAAAAACTATTTCCCTTGTAGTCAAGCTGTCAAAATTAACACTTTCATTCCCATTTTTGCATAGAATAAATCCGTCTGGGATAAGTTAGTTAAGACGGGCTGGTCTCCGCAATTCCTCGTCTAAGCGCGTATTTTGCGTATCCGTCTGGGATAGACCAAACTATTTATTGGTACACAATGTCTAAATGTCTCAGAGACATTCGTCTTCCCAAAAACAAATAGAGAACTTCTCGAAGAATTAAACGAACCGATTGATATAGCCGACTGTCGACAAGTGAAGTGGCAATCCGTCAAGTGTGTAAGTTTCATTCATATATTTTCTTTTATTACTCACGAAAATGTGACAATTATGTCACTTATTGACAAATATGTAACATTGTGAAAGGCAGACGTGAATGGAAACGCCGGGAGGGGAAGCCCTAGGAAGACATACATAGACCTTATTGGTGATGTTCTTCAGAAAGGCCAGGTGCGGGACCAGTACTCATAAGCGGCGTGTGTGTATGGCTAGATGTATGAATGTGAGTTAAGCAAAAGAAGTATGTAAGGATCGTAGCAGGTGATGTTCTGTAGTTTCTGCCTACCCTCATGGAAAAAAGGCGTGAGTTATGTATGTATGTAACATTAAATTGTCACTTGAAATATTAAATAGGTCATTTCATGAACGACAAAGAAGAAAACCTGTCATAATATTTCAAAGCCATTTTCGTCCAAACCAATACTAGTACCTACATACTTAGTTACTTTTCTAAACAAACAACTTTCCAATACGAGTAATATTAGTACAACGACACTAACCGTAGGAAGTATATATTACAGAGTCGGAAGAAGGAAGCTGTGCTCAGCCGGGCACCGAACCCGGCCCCTTTCACTCGCTGAACTCTAGTGGCACTTAGCTAGACGCTAGTTAGCTTGATGAGATAGGTAGATTTATAGCGTAGGACTGACGTGAGATAGAGATAGTGTTTTGTTTGTAAATATAATGAAGATTGATGCCCATTTGTTGATAAATAGGTTTGTCAGTTGGTAAAGGGGGCAGACAAAGTGCCCCACTATCAATGTTAACGAATGTCGAATAGTTAAAATGTATAGGGTTGATATGCACATCACACATCAGCTTATTAATGTTCCCACTGCTGGGACACAGGCCTCCTCTCTGTGAGAGGCCGATACCACTGGACCACCACTGCTATGCCACCACGGTTGATACGCGCAACCGAAATATGGCGTGTTCAATTCCAATCATTTTGCCAGTTCCACGGTCAGCTTATATATGAAGCAGTCAGCGGGTTTACTACGAGTAGTTACTTGGATGTGATATGTGAAATCAAACTCAAACTGTTCATTACTTTTATAATGTAAAGAAAACTGTTCTAAACAAGAAATACAATTTTAGAACAATGTCTGAGCACTATATTTGTCTTTGAGCACTATGGTTGCCTGGAAGAGATCGCTGTAAGCGATAAGGCCGCCCGTTGTATGTATTTTAGTTTTAAGTTTCCTTTGCTATGTTTTAACTTGGTGTACCTACAATAAAGCATATATAAATAAATAAATAAATATATTTTAACCAAACATCTCAGGTGACGACCATTGGCATCGACCGAATGTGTCCTCAAGCCACATTACTCGTACTAGCTAGAAACACTCGACAACCTCCAGAGTGTTAACGCCTCCATGGCAGCCCTTTGGAATTATTAAGACATATAGGTACTCGTATTTATATAAAAATAAAAACCCTAACAAATAACCAAACTGTAAAATAAGATTATTCGTTTTTATTAAAAACAAGCCATTGTTAGTTAAAAAGGATCAAAACCTAACAAAATTAGTATGAATGATAACTCCAATACTAAATTTAGAAACCCGCCCCATGTCTTTTTTTTTTTTTATCTTATATAGGCTCGCGCTTGACCACCATCTCACCTGATGGTAAGCGATGATGTGGTCGACGATGGAGCACGCTTGCCTAGAAGTAACCTACCATCCATGCCATGCATGTGCCTGTCCATTACTTTAAAATTCTTAAATTACTTTGAAGAGGAATTCATCTTCTTCGCTTCTATTCTTTTATATCACTATAAAACTTGGATTTTTAACAACTTGTTTGTTGATAAAGCTTTAGTTAGACATTTTAAGCAATAGTTAATTATAATATTGAACCAAGAAGTACGACAAAAAGATATATTTAAACAATACACCTGATGAGCAATGCTTAATATTATCATGTAGATAGATGATCCATCATGAGAAGAGCAATAGCACCATTACAGACAGATACTAACGACTAAATCAAACACAAAGCAAAGAAAAATATGCAAAATTGACACTAGTGAGACAATGACCCACACATCGCCTGACCCCGTTCATAGACCAAAAACACTTCATTCTTTTGTTTACATAGCACACGTAACAACCACAAAGCAGATAGAAATAGAAGGTTGGCTGTAAGCGAGTGAAAATGCACGCACACAGCCATTAGGATGTGGCGGTCAGCAAGGCAGTCGATGCTCCACGTACAATTGTAAAATACTGCTGCTGTAGCCAATTTGACGCTAATAGAAAACGAATCGATGTATGGGAATGACACATCTGAACGTTAAGTCACGTGGTCAGACTAAACAAATAGAAGGCGTTAACGATTGTAGAAAGAGATTCTATACGAAACGTTTGAAAGTTGGCTAGAGGGGCTGGTATTTAATTGCGACCAGTTCAAAATCAAAATCATTTTTTTTTATGTCACATAGGCCTACATGGGCACTTATAAAACGTCGACAAAAGGTGCACAGTTCGGGTTGGTCGTTTTCTATGGAGAAGAACCGGCAAGAAACTCCACGGTTGTTGGAATAGAAGCCTATAACCTCATGTGAAAACCTAGGGCTAGGCAGATGATGATTATGATGACATATTGACATAGATACGAACAGACCAAGCGATCAAGGTTAAGCTACGCTAAGATAGGATCAAAAGCTTCGAAAGATGGGTGATTATCCATTACACACGTATTGAGACCCCTACATATATACCTTGAAGTTGGCAGTCAGTTAACGGGAGCGAAGCCGCGGGCACAGCTAGTGGCAAATAAAAAGTTAATTTAGAAATCAAAAACCCGACTGCTTAAGAAGCGAACTAAAATGTTGTAAACAAGAAAAAAGCTGCACAGCATGATTTTGTCTTGTTTACTTACAGCTTTTTAGTTCGCTTCTTAAGCAGTCGAATGTATGATTATTTTTTAAACTTTTTTAATTACAACTTTTTAGTTACATATAAGAGGTAGCTATATCATTTTTGTAATCGCCTCTTAAAACCCTTCATTTTGAAACCAATTGATGATATAAAAAATTGGGACCCGCACAATATGGCACCCAAAAGCCGATATGTTTGTTTTTTTAAATTCATCTATCTAAGAACACTTGTGCGGTCAAGATGTATCTAACGATGTCTTAATCATATAAATCCGTCTAGCGGTTTGAAAGACTGTAGAAAAATTATGTATGGAGCCGACAAACGAATGCGGCAAATCGTACATTTGCTCATTTGCATTTAAAAAGATACGAATTAGCGCTTTATGAATCAGTTTGAGCAGAAATACTGTAAGTGTGCCGACGACCTGCGGATAACTTTTGAAGGAGTTATTCATACTTCTTGTTTGTAAACCTTTTTGGTTCATTCGATTTTGTTTTGCTTGTTTAAAATCTTCGTGTGTTTGGTTTCCTGGTAGGTCAAATACTGAATTTGTTGGTCCTGCCTGACTGGATTTTATTTTTGTCCAGACAAGTTGTTTGAGAAAATGGGTTATGATGACGTCATTAAAAGATTTCAGTCAGAAATATTGCGTGGGCCGGCTGCCTAAGGTGCACCAGATATGCATAAGTCTAAATCGAATCAGTAAGGATGGCAGAAAACTACACCTTTTTTAATCATTAATATCTCTTGCTCTTACTTAACCTAATTTTTGTGGGATCGGCGCAATAATAATATGATGTCTTGTTCCATACTTCAAAAGTACACTATGTGCTAGAATTAATTGTAAATTCATAGTTTTTTTTGATCTAGTCACGATTTTATATGCAGCTAGAAAAAAAAACAGAATGAGGACAAGACTTCACAATTTTTGCGATAACTACACTTACTCATTTTTAACACGTAAAATTTCCTGATGCAAAAAAATTGGTGACAAAAATATTTTAAAATCACTCCTAATTCTAGAATATGAATAAGGTGTGCCATATAACACTATTGACAATATAATCGAAATAAAAATTAACACGATTTCAAAATGGTATAGGATTAGTGCACAGAAACATTAATCTATTGACTATTAAGTCATCCTACTGGTAGACAAACATTCTATATTTTAAAAACATCATCACTAAATTCCTATCTCAACAAAATACACAAACAAATGCCCTTCTTACCATTATTCATCAACTTTCTTATATTAATAATGTATACGGATTGACCGTCGAAGCGTGCACAATTGAACAGAATAGCTTCCTGTACGTTATGCCCACACAATGCGCCCATTCACCACTTATCTGGACAAAAATGACAGATTTTTTATTCAAAAATATAGACGAAGGGTTGCGATTCCTCAGGGATTATCTTTACCAGAAGTTAGCGCCGCATCCTTTCATTTTTTGCAGACTCTATACAATTGTTGCAATCTCTTACATAAATCTTCGTTACGATGGTCAAGAAATAAAGGTTGAAAGGGTTCTATTAACAATATTAGTGGCCATTTTTAAAGGATTAAGGGTCCCTAAGGATTTTCTTTACACACTTTTATTTTATTATAAAATGCGTGCGTGGCGGTATGGAGGTACTGACTGTTTACGGTTACTGGTACGGGTTATTTTGAACATTAAAATAACAGCAACCTGAAGCCCTGAAGGCTAGGCAGAGGTGCCCCTCTGCCGACAGAGGGGTACCTATAGTACATATACATTTCACCATCTATGTTTAAATGCACAAAACCATCAGACTCTGGATTGCTACTGAGAAATTCCAGATGGGCAAACCCAATTAGTCAAGTGTGTCCGATCCGGCAATCGAACCCAAGACTCATGCTCTGCAGTAACGCTTGAATTCAGAAATATACAATTTTTTTTATTGAAATAGCATTGTTGCAAAATTTTATACGTGGGCTACGTTCAAATAACAAGAAAGAAAGTGTCTCATATTTTTTTCTCAAGTACCTACGCATGTTCATTGTCATTCAAAATCGGTTCCAAATATTTGAGCCTCCATATCGTAAGTAAATAACATGTGAAGAGGAAGCTTTCTCGTAACAAAACATGTTTAACAAAAGAAAACCAATGTCCTACAGTTGTCGTAATGCGCGTAATCCTTTAAATAAATAATCCAGAGGCCACTTGAATGCTCATCCCATCTTCTGAGCGTGCCACCCAAGGAAGAATGCTAATTCTAACATGCTCACCCAATTTTGCACTACTTAATAACTTTCCATCTTGCGACAATTGTTCAGCTTAATGCGCCGTAAATAATGATTTTTGGGTGGCATTTTTATTGTTAACTTTGTCCATAATATACGTTTTTTGTCCAGTGTGCGGCGTTTGAAGTGAAGTAGTAATATTTTTCGGCTAATTAACTTATAATACACGCGAATTCGTTTTTAATTTTCGGTGATAACAAAAGGGAGGTGTAATCCTTGAAATATTTGTGGATGAATGGAATTCATTGCATCTACTATGCCAGTGGACAAAATGGCAAATGAGGTTCTATGTCATACGCTTTTCTGAGTTTATGGAATTTATAATTTTCTGATAATTAGGTAGATACCTACCTACCGACTAACACGGAAGTATGGAAGAAGAAAACATGTTGCGTCAACACAAATAAATTCGGTTAAAGGCATGGAAACAACTTATTTCATACAGTCTAATGTGCCGTAAGTAATGATTTTTGGGTGGCATTTTACTGTCAACTTGGCCAAGATCGATGTGATTGTCCAGTTTGCGGCGTTTGCAGTGAAGTAGCGAAAGCTAGTGAATATTTTTCGGCTAATTAACAACAATACACGCAACATCATTTTAAATATTCGGTAAAAATGAAAGGGAGAGTAATCTTTGAGCTGTTTGTGGAAGAATGGGCTATTATTGCAGACTACTGGTTAAATACGCTTCTCTGAGTTTAGGTATGGAAGCAGTTGTGAATCTTACTAATATTATAAATACGAAAGTATGGATGTATGTTTGTTACTCAATTACGCCAGAACAGCAGAGCGGATCTGGATGAAATTTGACACAGAGACAGATTATAGCCACTTTAACCCCGGAAGTATGTTCCTTCGGTATAATTTTTGACATTCACGCGGGTGAAGCTGCTGGCAGATGCTAGTTTGTAATAAATTACGATATAGTTACTTCTAGGCAAGCGTGCTTCACCGTCGAGTCGTCTAGTAAAGGGTAGACTAGGAACTGAAATGACGACTTAAAGAGAATTACTACCTCTAGAAGAAGACATGTTGCGTCAACCCCAAATAAACAGGGCTAAGGGCAAGAGAATAACTTATTTCATACAGTCTAAAACGCTGAAAGTAATTATTTTTGGGTGGCATTTTTATTGTCAACTTTGTCCAGGACCAATGATTTTTGCCCACTGTGCGGCGTTTGAAGTAAAGTAATGAAAACTACTGAATATTTGTCAGTTAATTAGGTTTATGTTGATAACAATAGACGCAAATATGTGTTAATTTTCGGCGAAAACGAAAAGGAGGTATAATATTTGTAATGTTTGCAGATAAATGGGATTCATTGCGTACACTATGCGAGTGGGCAAAATGGCAAATGAGGACCCGGACCGTCTACCTAATTGCCTTGTGTTGCTTTAGTACGTAATTTAAAATTTATCCGATTACCGATGAACGAACATCTCCAAGATTTAATGCCAGTATCCTGCACTGAATTTAGTCTAAACTTCGAACGGATAGTTCAAGGCAAAATCTTTTGTTTATTATGTTTTATTATTATCTAATAAAAAAATATTTCTTCATTGATATTGTATATTATATTTACGTATTTCAATTATAACAAAGTAAATACTTACACGTGATGAATAGTGATATACATCCTCCATCCTCCTGAGGGTAGTTGGTTTTAAAAATTAAACCTTACGGACCGCGACGGTATTATTATTTTTATAAACGGACCCCAATTGAAAGTAATTGGCGATCCCTGCTCTTGCGTCTATTGATAACTAAGATTTGGTTTAAAAGTGGATGACTATTGAGATGACGAATATAAAAGCACTAAGGAAGAAAAATAAATGTTTCACCAACCCCAAATATATTGGAATTAAAGCAGGAGAGTAACATTTTTAACCGACTTACCAAAAAGGAGGAGGTTCTATGTTCGACATTATGTATGTTTTTTTTTCTTTTTTTTTTTGTGTATGTTCACCGATATCTCCGTCAAATGTGAACCGATTTTGAAAATTCTTTTTTTGATTGAAAGAGCATATTTCGAAATTGGTCCCATTTTAATTTGGTGAAGATCTGATGAAGAACTTCGGAGATATACAACGGAACTCTTCAATAAATAACGGCAAATCTCTCGGGATTGCTGCAATCGCATGTCTGTTTATTGTTTATACCATTTCATAACATAACATCAAGCCAGTACGCTCGAAAGTGGTACGCAGATCCCTCATTTCACCGATTATGTTCAAGTTTCATGTTAGTCGGGTAATCTATTCTGGCGTTATAGGTACTTACTTACTATACAACTTGCCTATTAGGTAAGTACAACTAAAAAGGGTAAAATAAAAAACTTTTTTGCAAAAAAATACTACCGACTTCCAAATAAAAAACTACAAAGTGAAAAATAACTTTATTTTTGGAAGTCGGTGTCTATATAGCATAAAAATTGGTAGGTACCTACGAAAGATGAAAGACACCGACTTCCAAAAATAAAGTTATTTTTCACTTTGTAGTTTTTTATTTGGAAGTCGGTAGTATTTTTTTGCAAAAAACTTGTTTTGCTAATTTTTGGTTGACATATTCAATATCAATTGTCAACTTTGTCCAGTATCAATGTGTTGCCCAGTGTGCTGCGTTTGAAGTAAAGTAGTAATTACTAATTAACTTTCTTTCTTTTTCTTCTATTTTTTTATTTAACTTTATAGCGATAACAATACACGCCAATTCATTTTTAATTTTCGGCATAAACAAAAAGGAGACGTAGTCTTTGAGCTGTTTGCGGATGAATGGTGTTGTTAATGCAATGATTAATATTTTGATTCCTCTGGGTTTATGGCAGTTATAATCTTGTGATAATTAGGAAGGAACATTATGGCTAGAATATGACATGAAATGAGGACTAATAGAATGAAACTGGAAGAAACAAACATGTTCCGCTGACTAATATAATTATAATTATTATTCAAGAAAGTATTACTCAGAAATAACATTTTACACAATAATTTAGTACAATAGAGATACTTACTAAGAAAGCTTAAACTTTTCAACAGATGTTGCTTCAAAAAACCAAAACTTCAAAAATTTCAAGCAATACCTAATAACATCATTGATTTCAAGCATTCAAAATAATAATTTGTCACAAAATAGAGCAAATCCTAAAATACTTGGTAAACACGTAATAATATAACATCTGCCGCGAAAAAATGGCATCGTTTAACTCAAAACCGAAAAAAGACGGACGCATTCATTCGAAATTCGAACGAAAACAAATGATGTGTTATATCGATTCAGACATCGGTTCAAACATTTGAACATCGAACACGCTTCGATGAACGCGTGCGGAAGACATAATAAATGACAATACAAGCACTTAGCGAAATATTTCCTCAATCAACAAGCAAAAATGAGCTCTGTATCAATTCAATAAAGTTGATATAACAAGTATGGAGGTCTTATTCGCGGGAAGCACGCGCGCGGACAGTTCTGGTCAATCCGAGATTGGGTTAGATTGATACGGAAAGGGCTTTTGCAAAATGTATGTAACATATCTACTTGTATTCTGCAAATAAATGAATGAATGGTTATTCAGTTTACTTTAAGCCTTCTTAAACAAGGAAAATAAATTTTGTTCACAAGAATTTTCCCATTTTAGCACTGAACAAGTAACACTGTCATTGATCTATTGTAATTTTTTTTCCTAATTATAAATGCGTCGCCAATGCATGAGTTTTAGCCAGACACCAATAGATTTCCATTTACGTAAGTATTTATGTCACATTGTGCGTCAATTTGTTCATGAGTTTTTTCAAATGTGTGATTTCATATTTTTTTTTTTTTTTTGCGTTTGTAAATAAACACATAATTTTTGTTTTGTTTTTGTTCTAAATCCTACTAATATTATAAATGCGAGAGTTTGGATGGATGGATGTTTCTTATTCAATAACGCCAGAACGGCTGAACGAATCTGAATGAAATGCTAGACTATAATCTATATCTCTGCCAAAAGAGATACAAATATATATTAATATAACATACTTTTTATCCTGTGTTGATGTGAATGATCCCTTGGGATAATAAAACTATTAATTCACGGGTGTAAAGCCGCGGCAGTTAATAGTACATTATGGTACAAGTGTGCAATGTTGGTGATTACCGCTGAGGCGCCATTGAGACCCGAGCCGTTAGGTGAGGGTCTTAAGAGAGTCGAGGACGGTAATCATCAATACACACGTGTATCATACGACATTTTCCAACACACTTGTGAAGAAAATAATACAAAAAAATCATTTTCAACAGTAAAAACGAGTTGTGAAATTTTTTTGACAATGGCGGGCAAAATTACTTAGTTTTCCTATGCGCGCGCATTTAACAATGGCGATCGGCCATTGACTAAAAGAATGAGGATTCTTTTTTTTTGGCTTTTCGTGGATAGTGTTTTAGCCACGTACAAAACAGGGAATTTCAATTTTTCTTAATTACCTACAGAGCAAATAAAATTTATATTTGAGTGAAAGTTTTATTTATTAAGCACGTACAAGTTGAAATTATCTATTAAAATACGAAGTTGCATGAAATGAGCAAGCAATAGGTACATTAATTTATTTGTACTATTGAGCACGATCTTTTTTGTATCGAAACTTTTTTAAGAACAAAGCAACTCAACCAATAAATTAAAAAAAAACTCTATGACTCACTTGTGAATAATAGCAATGAAAAAGTCACAGTTTGATAAAAGGTATCATTATGTGCCTAATTGCAGTGAAATTAGAGCCACTTTATGAGCAAGTGTGTTGAAAAGTGATTTTAATTTGCACTGCCCAACAGTGCAAATTAAAATCACTTTTCAACACACTTTTCAATTTGACCACGAACCCAAGAAAGTTGTATAACTAACTATAACTAACAAAACATATTTTAAATTAGCTTCTACTAGCAGTTTCGCCCGCGTGAATGTCGGAAATCATCTCAAGGGAACATATTCCCGAAATAAAAAACAGTAAAAACCTATCCTACGTCCTAATAAAAGTCATGGTCTACTCGTGTGCCAAGTTTCATCCAAATCCGTACAGCCATCAAGTCATGAAAGCATAACGAACAAACTCACATTCCCATTTATATGGATTCAAAGACTATCACAATTGCCCTCCTTCGGGAGTTGGGTAAAAACAATACTTAGGTACCATAAATCACTCTGCAAATCCCTAATAAAACAAAAATTTTTTCCATACTAACCAACCCTTGCCATAGACATCGTCGGACAACACATGGGTGATCCATCATCGTATGCAATTGTGTTCAGTTTAGTTCGCGCGCTTTTTTCAACAATGTTCCGATGTACCGGTGGTCAGACAGCACCTTGCTTTCGGATATTTTGCGACATTTCCGCTGTTTTAGTACAGTAGGGATGGGATTCGTGTAGAAGGGGTATATTTTGTCGATGATTTGGGGTTGAGTAAAAATAATTTTGACGTTCGATTCAATTAACTTAAATTGTTACTTTTTGAGAGACTCTCTATGTGTTAATTAACGTTAATTTGGCTATACTTCTTGTTCGCTCCTAATCACTATTCCGAGTCCAATTTCATACAAAACAGTGACGGAAACAATCGGAACTTTTGTCCTTGACTTACAAATTATGGACAAATCATAATTTTGGGATTGTCCAACCATTTCTACATTTCCAGATTACACATTGCCCAGGCGGGAAATTCCAGAACATTACAAATAAGTAAAACCATAAAGCAGAATAAACATGAATGTTTACTGAAAGTTAATTCAGTAAATTCAGAGTAAAATTTTACGTCATGACGATATTTTAAATGAAACAGCATAATTATCCACCACTGGGACACAAGGCTTGTGTCTGAAAAGAGGGAGTGATCCGTACTACTCCACCCAAAAACATTTGTTGATGAATATTTCCGTATGTTTTGTTCTAAAACAACGGTTCTCGATGTATGTTTCACCATTTTGAGAGCAGGAATGAAGAAAAATAATTTACACTAAGTAAAGTGCCTGACTGGGGTGGAAACAAAGACCTATCTTGTAAGTCTCAGTTAGTGCTTTTAACATTCTAAAGTCTACGCTAGATAAAAGAAAAAAAAAGGCATTGATCCGACTTGGACCAAAAATAATAATAACGTAACTTGAAAACATATTTTTTTTTTGATGGATTTTGATAATTTTGCTCTAAAATGAAAGTTATAGGCGTAGAACCATTTCCATTCCATTATCCGTTTAAATCTTGTAAAACGTACCACGCGTTTATGAGATATTAACTCATTACTGAATGCCAAGTGAAAGGGTCAAGGACGCCCCTTACCGCGATACATTTGTTTTGATCGTGTTAGCGACAATATCTTTACATTTATTTCGTATTGTTTTAAAATATTGGAATACATTGGTAGACACTCAGATCAGAGATCTGAGGGAGGTGTTAACGACTTTATTTTTTTGGTATCGGGGGTGACTTTAATTGATTGTAGATAAGTGATAAAAGTTATAATAAATAACAAAAACGTCGATATCCAATCCCACGTAACCTCCTTAACCCTTTACAAGCAACTCAAGCCCACTTATTAATAATTTTATAGAAAAAAACATGTCCACGCCGTGTCCCAATCTTTTGTCGCGAATGTATTACAAGATTATAATCCTTATTTTTTTCTGAAGTGGACAATATGGTCGACTTGACCACAATGCGGTTATTGAGGTCTGAAGGATCGATGAGGTGGGTGACGTATGTATGGCTGCACGAAAGTGCTGACTGTACTATTACAGTACCAGCTTGCATGTCCTTTGGTACAAATGGATACATAGGTCCCGGAATAATTATTTAAAAAGATCTTTCAGTGGTCGTAGGTGGCAGAAAAATGTCATCAGCTGTGTGCCCAATTTCTTAAACAAAAATTATCGCAAAATTAAGGCGACAATTGGTCAATCGCGTTTTATCTGCTTTTATTGATTGAATGCAATATCAAATAAGCTACTTAATTAGTTCTACTACTATTATTGGGCTTATCTACATAGAAAATAAAGCCAAATTCGTCTTACTGCCACACATTGAGTACTTTCTTCCTTCCATGCATAGTCGCCTCGTGCGGTCTAGTGCAGAGTTGCAAACGTGCGAATTACGAACTGTCGTTGTATTGTGTCCGCAGCTTTAGTGACCAGCCTTGCACCGCCCGCTGCCAGGAGACACATTATATACAGCCTGATGTTCTGGAAAATGTTCAAGTTTTGGCAATTATAAAGATATGAATAGGACACTTTACTGTGCTGAAATCCATGAATATTTGTTTTCAGAACAGGATTAGACGTCTTCGTCCAAAGTTTTGGTGAAGTTCTAGTTAACTGGGAACTGGAAAATATTTGAAATTAAACAATTTTAAGGTGTATCTTTTAAATGACCTTGCTTTTCGTCAATATTATACTTATTTACGGGTTAAATATCTCAACATTCATTACAATAAAAAAACAATCAATGCACATGTCATATGAAAGTCTTTTCAAAAATATTGTAGCATTAATTTCAAACCTCCTGTACACAAAAACATCGGTCATTCATGTCCGAACATATTTTTTTGCACCTTGTCTTGCGACAATCGCAAAACGCAGACCGCTTGAAAATCCACACTTTATTAAGTAATCACAAAAGGATTACAGTAACAAAGGTCCACAATGAGTTACAACAGCCCACAATAGCCCAAATGTGCATTACAAGCCTACAAATCGTTTTAAATAATATTAATGATACTTCAGGAGTTTATTTTCGTATATGTTGTCAAAGGCTTAAAGACGTGTGAAAAATGATATTTCAAATATTTATTTTTATAGTGATTTATGAAACTGGATTGGATTTATACTTTTTCAACGCACTTGCTCATAAAGTGGCTCTAATTTAACCGCAATTAGGCACATAATGATTGTGACTTTTTCATTGCTATTATTCACAAGTGAGTTATAGAGTTTTTTTTTTATTTATTGGTTGAGTTGCATTGTTCTTAAAAAAGTTTCGATACAAAAAAGATCGTGCTCAATAGTACAAATAAATTAATGTACCTATTGCTTGCTCATTTCATGCAACTTCGTATTTAAATAGATAATTTCAACTTGTACGTGCTTAATAAATAAAACTTTCACTCAAATATAAATTTTATTTGCTCTGTAATTAAGAAAAAATTAAATTCCCTATTTTGTACGTGGCTAAAACACTATCCACGAAAAACCAAAAAAAAAAGAAACCTCATTATTTTAGTCTATGGCCGATCGCCATTGTTAAATGCGCGCGCATAAGAAAACATTAATTTTGCCCGCCATTGTGAAAAAATATTCACATCTCGTTTTTACTGTTGAAAATTATTGTTTTGTTTTATTTTCTTCACAAGTGTGTTGAAAAACGTCGTATGATACACGTGTGTATTGATGATTACCGTCCTCGGCTCTCTTAAGACCCTCACCTACGGCTCCGGTCTCAATGGCGCCTCAGCGGTAATCACCAACATTGCACACTTGTACCATAATGTACTATTATAGAAGTTAGAAATTGACATATTTGTAAGATTTATTTATTACAATATGATATTCTAGGCAAATATAACTAATTTTGTTTGTACTTTGTATTGTCTTTCTTAATTTACGATCTTACGTTCCTACAAATAAAAGAGCGTATCGGCCGCGACTTACAAGTTGTAGGTCGTGGGTTCGAGCCCAGGCAGGCGCTTTACTATGTGTAAATTATTTCATCACCACTGCTCTCAAAACGGTGAAGGAAAATATCGTGAGGAAACCGGCATGTCCTAGAACCAAAAATCGAAGACATGTGACATCCACCAAGCCGCACAGGGCCCGCGTGGTAGATTACGGCCCATCCCCTCTCACAGAGAGGAGGCCTGTGTCCAAGCAGTGGGAACATTAATAGGCTGATGATGTGATGTGATGTGATGTGACGTTGCTACAATAACTAGACCATTAATTAAAACTTCAACTTAAAATGATTAAGTATAAAATAAAATAAACATTTTTACAAAAAATACAACCGACTTCCAAATAAAAACACTACAAACAGAACAAGTAAAATTTGAAAAACCCCCGACACATTTTTATTTCTTGCTACACAATTAATCACATTAAAAAAATAATAATAGAGTAAAAATAATACAGTATTAATCATAATTTATCTAATAGTAGACACGTTTTGGTCGACAATCTATTGAAAGGGTAATTATGACACGATATCTTGCGAAAACACCCCGATTCAAACAGTAAAACGTCCATAACTTTAGAACGGAAATGGGAGTGTACCAGGGTGAACTGTACATATCTGCGTACTCCTTGAAAGCGTACCGGCGCTGCGTGATGTTATGTTCTGAAATGGCGTAAACAATACACAGCAGATTGCAGCAATCCCGAGAGACTTGCTGTTGTTTATTGAAGAGTTCTGTTGAATATCTCCTACTAGCCCTTCATCAGATCTTGATCAAAAATAGGGCACCAGCTTTAGAATAAAAAAAGAATCATCAAAATCGGTTCACCTAGTAAAAATTTTTAAGGTAACAAACATAAAAAAATATACTGTCGAATTGAGAACCATCTTTTTTTTCTTAACTCCAACAACTCTTAGCAAAATTATCCTTTCATTCATAGACTAAAGATAAAAATGATAATTTAATTCTTGCACGTTCTTGACCGTTTTAAAAATGTTAAACACTGAACTTGAACTGGAAAGAGACAACATATTCGCCATTATAATTTTTAAAAGCACATAATTTCCATACATGTCCCTCTTTGTAGCGTGCATGCATAAAATCGTCCATGATTATGAGATGTTTGTATGTATTTAACTAGCTTTACGCATGTGTGGACCCTATTTCAAAAATTGTTTTTATACTGCCAAGTATTTTAAAATGTTCAGCAAAATTCAGAATGCAAAATTGTATGTTTTGTGTCTTCCTAAATAAAAAAAATTAAAACATTCGTTACATTTCAATCAAAAATAATAAACAATTTAACCCGATTTTTTTATCCGTAGTTAACCAATGGTTAAATATTCTAACCGACGGTTTCTAATTTCCTTTTATTCGTGAATTGTTAGTCTAACAAATTGTTAAATAAATTAATTCTCCAACTTTTACCGAAATATGAAACCATTGGTTAGCATATTCAACAATTGGTTGACTATGGACCAAAACCGGGCCTCAGTTATTCGTTATTTAAACCTAAAATAGGTTTATGTTAAAGAAATCTTTTTTTTTTCTGAACTTAGAATTTTCTATAATAGTACTCTACAAAAAACCTATTATTATTATAGTTTGAAAACATTTGAGTTCTTGCGTACTTAGAACCATTCCAATAGTAGTTTTTATATTCAAAACTATAGAAAACTGCGGAAAAAAAGGCAAAATCACTGAGGCCCACTTGCGCCACACTGATATCGTACAACTTAGAGTTCTTAGCTAATACGGCAATTACGTATGACATATTTTTTATGAACCTTTTATTTCCCACTGCAGGGCAAAGGCCTCCCTTCCATCTTTCCATTTTTCCCTCTATTTTAATTTAACCTCATGTTAGCAGCTAACTCTTAATTTGTTTTTGGTGCAACTGTTCCTCACAAAATGTCATAGCTACCTCTAAAATCAACGTTAGATAACGTACCAAAAATTCATGTTACATTATTAATTGCTAGCAAATATACTTCCCCTTCTACTTTACAAGTCAATCGTCACAAACACAAGCACAGCGTAATGTTATGTTTTGTTTAAAAATATGAATTACTCATGAAAGCGTGGTGTTGTTGACAACTGATTTGTTATTGTAAAATGTTTGGGAAATAATTAATTTGCTTGAAAAAAAAACGTTTTTACAAAATACAAAGTGCAAATTTTGGCAGTCGGTGTTCCTGTTTCCGTGTCGTTGTTTTTGACACCGAATTCCAAAATTGAAGTAAGTTTTCACTTTGTTGTGTTTTTATTTAGAAGTCGGTGTTTTTTTAAACGGCCCATCAAAAATGAGGAGGTTATCAATTCGACTGTATTTTTTTTTGGTGTGTTACCTCAGAACTTTTTACTAGGTGAACTGATTTTGATGATTCTTTTTTATTTGAAAGCTGGTGCTTTTTATTAAAATAAAAAAAAAAACATCAAAATCGGTTTACCCAGTAAAAAGTTCCGAAGTAACACACATAAAAAAAAATACAGTCGAATTGATTACCTCCTCCTTTTTTGCAGTCGGTTAAAAACAAAATATAAAGAGGAAATAAACGTTTTGTTAGGGCTTATTGAAGTTTCAGAAATTTTCAGATAAATAAGAAGAACCTTATTTATCCCTTTCTGTTAGTTACAAAATATTGTATCAATATTGGTATCAAAACCAGATGTGCTTAGAACAAGATCTTGGGCCTCCGATCTCATCTAGATGACTCACAAGCACCTACGTGATCAAATTCACGAAAGATCTACCTAAACGAACTCCCTGGCTCATTAACTCCTAGTACATTGACTCCAAACTGTTGTCAAAAGCGGTTTAGAGAAATTAATTTGATCGAGCCCAGATGTATATATGGGATTTCAAAATTGAAGGTGAGAGGTTTTCGAAAAACTTAAAGTAAAGGCCCCAGCAGAAAGACTACGCGCCAATGAGACAACGTGTTTTCATTGAAATTATTCTACAGAAACAAATAATTTTGGAACCTGTCTGATGGAACCTTAACCCTTTCTGTTAAGTGTTACATAAACATCTTGTGGTCAAAAGTAAATGTTTAAAATGTGCTTAGAACAAAATATTAGTCCTCTTATCCAATATTTATGACTCACAGGCACCTAAGTGACCAAATTCACGTAGGATCCACTAAAACCACCTCCCAGGCCCCATTATCACGTAGCACTTTGACTCCAGAAAGGAACTGAATAAATATGGCAAAATACAATTCATGAAGTGTTATCTTTATCAGTCATACTATTGTCAAAGTTAGCAATTTAGCGAAATTGGAGGATTCATCCAATTCTTAAAGTTCAGTTTAGTTGAGAGAGTGGGTAAAGGCTTTTGCGACATTGTGTTTTCGTAGTTATAGTTCTACGGATTTTAACAATTTTGAGACTGTCTGAGGGAACCTTAACTCTGCCTAGTTTCATTAAGGTTACACTAGTCAATCATTCTTCCATACAAAGGTAGTCTGGCGGTTTGACCGGTTTGACGATGTACGTTCAAAATAAAAAATTATATCAATTTGTCTCAACATTATCTAGCCCAGTATGGAATTTTTTTTTAGAAGGTTATGAACGTAGAAAGTTCCATGTTTCAACACTAATTTTAACGCATCTTTGGGCGGAAATAAATACCGAAAGAAGAAGGAAAATTGCAAAACGGCCACCATACTCGTACAGGGATAGATTAGTAATTCAACAATGCAAATAATTTTATTTTGAAAATATACATTTAATCGTTTTTTCATGATAATTATCTAGACTCCCAAAAGTCTGTTTATAAAATTTCGCGCGCTCGTTTTCGTTCTAAATCATCATCCATTTCGATACAAATTTGTATAAGTGCTAATTCGTACGCGAACTAGCTTCTTACTGCTCAACACGGCATCTATCCCTTTCGCATGTGTTGTCGGATGAGATAGTTCGTATCGTCGACTAGAGGACCTTAAGGCATATTTTGATCCTCCGATCTGAACTAGATGACTCACATCCAACTACATGCGTGACCAAAATCACACAAAATTCATCTGAACCATCTCTCTGGCCCCATTAACTCCTAGTACATTGACTCCAGCAAGGAACTAAATAAATATGTCTCAACGAAGGGTAATCGTAATCAATCAAACTGTTGTCAATAAGTTAGCACTGTAGCAAAATTGGTTGGTTCTTCGTTCTTCCAATCCTTAAGGTTTGGACGAGATGATTCCAAAGCAGGTGGGGGGTAGAGCTTTTTAAAAAACATAAAGTATTTGTAAAGGCCTGCAGACAGGCACGACGTGAAAATGCGACAACATGTTTTCATAGATATTCTTCTGCAGGATACAAACAATTTTTGAGGCTGTCTGAGGAAAACCTAACCATTTCTGTGAGGTGTTAAATATGGTTGTCAGAAACAGATGCTCAAAATGTGCTTACCTTAGCAAAAATTTAACTTGTATCTCTTAAAATTTTAGGCAAAATAAATCCCGATGACTCATAGGCGATTCACTTAAACCAACTCTTTGGCCCCATTAACTCCTAGTACATTGACTCCAGCAAGGAACTGAATAAATATGACTCCACGAAGGTTAATTTCGCAAGATATTAATCAAATTCTGTTGTTTTTGACCTATTTGACAGTATCAGTGCATAATGCATGCCACCTATTTTTAACCGACTTTCGAAAAAGGAGGAGGTTCTATGTTCGACTTCTTGTATGTTTTTTTTTTTTTTTTTTTTTTTTTGTGTATGTTCACCGATATCTCCGTCAATTGTGGACCGATTTTTAAAATTCTTTTTTTGTTTGAAAGAGTATGTTTCGAAATTGGTCCCATTTTAATTTGGTGAAGATCTGATGAAGAACTTCGAAGATATACAACAGAACTCTTCAATAAATAACGGCAAATCTCTCGGGACTGCTGAAATCGCATGTCTGTTTATTGTTTATACCATTTCATAACATAACATCACGCCAGTATGCTCTTAAGGGGTAAGCAGATCTCTCATTTGATCGGTTTTGTTCAAGTTTCATGATATTCGGGTAATCTATTCTGGCGTTATAGGAAACTTACTAAACAACTTGCCTATTAGGTAGGTACAACTAAAAAGTGAAAAATAAAAAAACTTTTTTGAAAAATAACTTTATTTTTGGAAGTCGGTGTCTTTCGTAGGTACCATTATTTTGCGTTACGGACACCGACTTCCAAAAATAAAGTTATTTTTCACTTTGTAGTTTTCTTATTTGGAAGTCGGTAGTATTTTTTTGTAAAAAAGTTTTTTATTTTTCACTTTTTAGTTGTACCTACCTAATAGGCAAGATGTTTAGTAAGTTTCCTATAACGCCAGAATAGATTACCCGAATAACATGAAACTTGAACAAAACCGATCAAATGAGAGATCTGCTTACCCCTTAAGAGCGTACTGACGTGATGTTATGTTATGAAATGGTATAAACAATAAAATTACATGTGATTGCAGCAGTCCCGAGAGATTTTCCGTTATTTATTGAAGAGTTCTGTTGTATATCTTCGAAGTTCTTCATCAGATCTTCACCAAATTAAAATGGGACCAATTTCAGAACATACTCTTTCAAACAAAAAAAGAATTTTCAAAATCATTCCGCAATTGACGGAGATATCGGTGAACATACACAAAAAAAAAAAACATACAAGAAGTCGAACATAGAACCTCCTCCTTTTTCGAAAGTCGGTTAAAAAGAGATTGCATGTAGCAGAGAAGAGATTGTTGAAATGGATGTGCGGGTTGACGAGAATGGATAAAGTGAGAAATGAGTATATTAGAGGAAGTTTGAAAGTAGCAGTAACAGAAAAGTTTAAAGCAAACCATTCATGGTATGGTCATGTGATGAGCAGGGATAAAACGCATATTACTAAAAGAGTTCTGAACATAAATGTGGATAGATGAAGAAGGCGGGCAAGGCCAATAAAAAGATAGATGGACTGTGTGTGGAACGATTTGAAAGAAAAGGGAATCAGTGATAGCGGGACGGGAGACAGGACGATATGGAAGAGTAAAACCCAAGTAACATGGGATAAGGGCAGGAAGATGATGATGATGGCTGGAGGATGTAAAAATAGAGTACAAATATTTGGGAGAAGATTTCGTTGACCTCCGCTTGCTTAGGCGAAGCAGAGATTCCAACACTGGAAAAAGAATATTTGTAGGTTTTTTTTTTTTTTTTAGTAGATTTGGGTTTGCTCTTGACTCTAGTCTAGGTCAGAGGTGACAGAGACATAGTCGACAATGGAGTGTGCTTACCCAGAAGAAACCTGTTCACTCTAACTTTGAAGAGATTCGGGTTGAATGCATTCGGAAACACAGACAGCTTATAAGGCTTTCCAAAAACTACTTTTACGAAAACACCATTTTCGGCAAATTGTCGAAACGCCTCGAAGTACGACGAATTGAAAAGAGTGACGAATCTCCTGTTTACAGGAGTTTCAAAAACATCGAAGCATTTCGTAACTTTGCTAAATAAAATCAATTGGAGAATACAATAATAATTGAAAATCTAAGCCAACAGAACTTAAACGTGTCTTCCAGAAAATTGACTTACACAGTGTATAATTTTCACAATCGGATTCCGCCATCACGCGATTATCCGCTTAGTTAGAATACAAAATGTAAACTGGGCATTAATATGGATGAAGAGATCTATATAGCCACCACATCCATAAGTATAATGATTTTTTTAGGTATTTAAAAAGATTCGACTGAAAATCTATAGAAGTTCGCTAAACAAGTATTGTGATTTTTAACCCCGGTTTTTTAATTGAGAATTTTAGAGTTAAGAACTTTTCGTAAAGTTTGACAAGAACTTCGAATACTCAATTCAGAAACCAGGGGAAAGATGATGGATGACGAAGTATTGTATGAACCCTTTCATTTATAGAACACGCATATCATAACATGAGAAAAACAATATGCAAAGCCACAGATAATATAATACTAGCATACAGATGCCTCATCCCATACAAATTGGTTCCGTTTGGTCCGCGTTTGGTTCCGTTCCACGGCGACAGATAGATCACCATCTAAATCCGTAGAACGGCACCGAATGCGATCGTTGTACAAAAAATAATCAGAATAAAAACGGTAGTTACGTGATGAGGCGGATGCTAGTATTATGTTATCTGTGGCAAAGCTCTTCTTACTAAAAGTCACTTTTCACTTCTACATTCTTGATATCATTGATTGTAGTCCACCAATTTTAATTTAGATCCATCCGTTTTCACGATTGGTCACTCCAAAAACAAGCTTTATACCCGACTGCAGGAGGAAAATGTTTTTCAAGCGTATGCATGTATGTATGCCCATTTCTATAGCACGCTCTACAGCCCAAACGGCTTGATGGATTAAGACATATGAGGTGTCGTTGGTTTCATCTCAATTGTGGAAGTGACATAAGCAATTTTTTTTAAAGTGCTAAAAAGGGTATCAAATGAAAGCTACTAAATAGGCCATTCCAAAAATATATATTGTAACACTTTTACGTAGTACCTATTTTGAAACAAATTCAAGATAATCGTAACTTTGATAGCAAAATAACCACAACTTATTTGGAGAAATCGTTCAATACTACAATAAACGTAAATAAAAATCTGAAATAAACTGACTGCTAAAAATTAATTAACTGAAAAGGAAAAAATAAGTACTAGATATAATTTATACATTAAATACGAGGTGCTGCCAGCGGTGACCAACAAAAAATATAGAAAAACAAAAAATATAGAAAAACCGACCAAAACTTCGTTTGTCACCGCTGGCAGCCTAAAATAGCCTATTTGCTATTCCAGACTATAATCTATATCTGTGCCAAATTTCATCCGGATTCGTTCAGCCGTTCTGGCGTGATTGAGTAACAACATTCATTCAAACTTTCACATGATATAAGGTGGTGAGTTTATACAAGCATATTAAACCAAACATTTATGAAATGTGTTTTTTTAAATCACGCTGTACCTATTGCTAGCTTTATTTTCCTTTGTTGTCCAAAAATTGCCAATATTCAGATCACCCTGTAAAAGGAAGTCAGCGTGTTTATGTATAGAGACATAAATAATTCAGTTATTACAATAAGATCGTTATTCGAACAAGCAGTTGTTTGTAATGCGTATTTTTTCACCCAAATCTCTGCTGTCCAGACACATACTGGCAACATTTAAAATAGCAGCATAACCTACGCGTCTCGTGCCACTTAGGGCTGTAGAGAATAACTGTCAGTAAAATTTAAATATTTTAATTTTATTTTTTTACTAGCATGTGAATTTGTGTCCGGTTTGCAATAGTCTGGCCCCTCATCATCATCATAACAGCCGAAAGACGTCCACTGCTGGACATAGGCCTCCCCAAAGCGTCGCCACATTGACCGGTCCCGTGCGTCCCGCAACCAGCGGATCCTCGCAACCTTTACCAGGTCATCGGTCCACCTGGTGGGAGGCCTTCCAACGCAACGTCTTCCGGTTCGCGGTCGCCATTCCAGAACCTTTCTGCCCCATCGGCCATCCGTTCTGCGAGCAATGTGCCCTGCCCACTGCCACTTTAGTTTGGCAATTCTTCGGGCTATGTCGGTAACCCTGGTTCTCTTGTAGATCTCTACATTTCTGATTCGATCACGCAAGGAAACGCCGAGCATTGCCCTTTGAGTGCCTGTAAGCTTTCTGATAAGGCCCATTGTAAGCGACCACGTCTCAGAGCCATATGTCATCACTGGCAACACACACTGGTCATAGACTTTCGTCTTGAGACACTGTGGTAAATTGGACGAGACGAGACGTCTGGCCCCTACTTCATGGAAATTATACACTCCCCTAATCCTTCAGCAAAACCCATGCGCGTTGGTTTTAATCCCTGACGGACAATATTGGTGTTATAAGTTTTACGTGTGTACCTGTGTGTTTGTGTATTTGTGTATCTGTCTGTGGCTTCATAACTTCTAAACGGATCAACCGATTTTGATTTAACTTGGAAGGTGACTTTATTGAAAGTGTTCTTAGCTATGTTTGATAAAAATCGGTTCAGCCGTTCAAAAGTTACGGGCGTTTTACTGTTTGAATCGATGTGTTTTCGCAAGATGTCGTGTAATAAAATTATATCGTGTAATATAGTGACCGAGTGGTCACTATCAAATCAGCGGCGTTTTGATAGTGACTGAGTGGTCTCTATCAAATCAGTGGCGTTTTGATAGTGACTAAGTGGTCACTATCAAATCAGCGGCGTTTTGATAGTGACTGAGTGGTCTCTATCAAATCAGTGGCGTTTTGATAGTGACTAAGTGGTCACTATCAAATCAGCGGGGTTTTGATAGCGACCGAGTGGTCACTATCAAATCAGCGGCGTTTTGATAGTGACTGAGTGGTCACTATCAAATCAGCGGAATTATGTCGTATCATATACTTGTTACACGATCCCAATGCAATTCATTTTAAAAAATTCTGAATCTGTACCCTACATTTTTCAACACTTTCATACCCCTCATGGTATCCAGAACAGTTGGACTGAACATCAAAAGAAAGATCCTCGGTCACTGCCATTCATTCGTAACCAACCAGCCCGATAAAATTGGTATATATCTAGGTCAGTTCTAGATGCCGAAGTAACATATTATGAGTCATTCCAATTTTTTTCAGAGAAGCTTAGCCCGACTTAAAATCTACTTATTGAATCAACAAAACAATAGATTTTCAGCAACATCTGCCATCCTTACCACAAAAACGCTGAAAAACAAAAAATAAATTAAATGTTTCAGCGCCTACATAAAATATCAAGCGCTGTCAACAACCTAAAAAATGTATTCAGTAGCGTCACTCAGAGATTATGAAGCTTAGGAGTCATGAATGATTCAAATTGTAGTGCGATAACATTGGGTTATGTTTGAGTGGTATTTTTGAAGATTTTTCAGTTAATTTCGAGGTTTTATTGGTTCAGTGGGATAAGCGATGCACTGGTCGCGTCAAAGCTCCAGAGTCTTGAACATCGACGCCGAGTTGCCAGCCTGTCGGTTTTTTATCGGTTATATTTCGGGGAGTGTGCGACGGAATTGTATAATTTGGTGCCACTTTGCCCTTTCCATCATCGGATTCCAAGGCAATGCGCCATCGGTACATGGTGGAATGGTGGACATCCCACTGATACGCACAAATCGTTTTGCTAATACTTTCAATGTGCGCACAGCTAAGGAGTGGATTTCCCTGCCGGAGTCTTTGTTTCCTGATAGCTACAACCTTGGGCTCTTTAAGCCAAGAGTGAATAGATTACTTCTAGGCAAGCGTGTTTCACCGTAGACCACATCATCGCTTACCATCAGGCGAGATAGTGATCAAACGCGAACCAATCGGTAAAAAAAGATGATGTGATTTTGTTTTCATTAAGTATTGACACCAGTCTTGCCAAGGGGTACCGTGTTACCCAGTAACTGGGTTGTGGAGGTCAGATAGGCAGTCGCTCCATGTAAAACACTGGCACTTAGCTAAATCCGGTAAGACTGGCAGCCGACCCCAATATAGTTGGGAAAAGGCTAGGCAGATGATGAAGTATTAAGACCAATAATTATTGATCTTCTTATTTTGAGATTAGTTAATACGAGAATGGCTGATATCATGTCATCCTGGTGATAAAAGGGCCTAGAGAAAGTGATATTCTATGCGGATTCTAGCAGATGGACATGGGTCATCGAAATGTAGCGTGATTTATCTCATACTAGCTTCTGCCCGCGACTTCGCCCGCGTTAAAAGTGTATCATCCCAAGGAAATACAAACTATCTTATGTCATTACCAGGGTGAGATAGTAGGTCAAAAAAAGAAAACAACAAGGTTCTCAAACTATCTCCATGCCAAATTTCATCTAAATCAGTTCAGTAGATCCAGACCCTCTACAAACTCACAAACTTTACCTGTTTATAATATTATTAGTATAAGTATAGATAAGTGATTTTGGACTTTTGACAACCGCTATCGTTGACGCTGGTAGAATAGTTACATTCCCTTAGGCGGTTTACACACGGCACCGCGCACCACCGCGGACGCGGAGGAGAGAACACCGCTCGACCCGCGCGGTCAGGCGGTGTACGTGTGTTAGGCATCAACGGATTTATTAGAGGCCAATCCAACATGAGATCCGCTTCACCGCCTACCGCGGTGGTGCGCGGTACCGTGTGTAAACCGCCTTAGTTGCCAAATACGAAAAAAAAAATATCTTCGATAGAATGTCACTTTGCCTAGAGAGGTTGCGGTGGTGGCAGCGGCACTTAACATATCACTATTTTTTTGTAGAGTATATAGTTTTCACCTATGTTTCATTTTCACTTCATGGGTTTTCATCATTTTCATTGAATAAGTAAACATATATGTAACTTATTCCGACATGCCTCTGTCTACCAATTTGCTGACGACACATGTCTTATCACAGCTCACAGGGATCTAAGTACCGCAGAGAAACTGATGCAAACTGAGTTTAACCTGCTATGTAAATGGGCACACGATGTTGGCTTAACAATCAACTATCAAAAAACTAAACTCATGCACATTCATTCACCGTATTTTATTTATATCACTATTTTTTTGTAGAGTATATAGTTTTCACCTATTTTTCATTTTCACTTCATGGGTTTTCATCATTTTCATTGAATAAGTAAACATATATGTAACTTATTCCGACATGCCTCTGTCTACCAATTTGCTGACGACACATGTCTTATCACAGCTCACAGGGATCTAAGTACCGCAGAGAAACTGATGCAAACTGAGTTTAACCTGCTATGTAAATGGGCACACGAAGTTGGCTTAACAATCAACTATCAAAAAACTAAACTCATGCACATTCATTCACCGTACTTATAGACTCAAGGGATACCAAGAGTCGTGGCTCATGAACACCAGTGCATGCATCGGTGCTTGGATGTGACTGTAAGCCGATAGACAATGTTAAAGAACATATATCTAGGTCTTAAGATTGATCATAAATTTAACTGGAGCCCACATGTGGACCACGTATGCGTATCATTCAAAATTGCGCATATTGAAGCACAAATAGCATTGACCGACGCTGTTATCAATTATGGTATAACCAGTTATGGAAGAACTTGTAAAACTTATCTTCAAAAAATATATAATATACAAATACGATTACTAAAGATAGTGGTACCATATAAAATTAAACATAAACCCGATTATGATAAATTATTCCAATATTGTAAAGTCTTAAATGTATTTGATAAAGTAAAATTAGCTGTTGCCTCTGATTACTGTGAACTCAATATAAATAAGTTAGAGAAAATAAGTAGACCTGCTTTTGTTCGTAACCTGTCGTACTTGCCTCTGTATAAACTGCCGAAAGTTAATAATGAATACGGAATAAGGATCTCGCCGTATGCTCTTCCAAGCATTCTAAATAAATTACCTAAGGAAGTAGCCAGAAAAATGGAAAACAAAAATCCTCGTCAAATAAAAAACATCCTGAAAATCTACTTTACCGTTGAAAAGTTTAGAATGGGGGAAGGGCCTACGTGTAGGTCCACTAGCAGATAAACTGTGAGCGAGTTACTGTAAACCTAAATCGATAGCGCACATAATCTTGCCTCAAAAAGATTGAGCGTTATTTACTAACTATGTAAAAATTTTATGAATGCATGTGGAAATAAATAGTTTGACAAAAATTGAAAGAAAAAAAAAATATGCTAACATTACGCGAAACACAGTCCCATGAACCGGTCATGAGACGATTTAGTGGACTATACGCCCAGCTGTGGCGGTCTTTCGGTTGAAATAATGGTGATCATGCATTGAACACATTGGAGTACTGAAAGGAGCCAGTGTTTCTCGTCTAGTTAGAATCTAAAACAGTCATCTACCCAGCCTTTTCCCAACTATATTGGGGTCGGCTTCCAGTCTTACCGGATTCAGCTAAGTACCAGTGTTTTACAAAGAGCGACTGCCTATCTGACCTCCACAACCCAGTAACTGGGTAACACGGTACCCCTTGGCAAGACTGGTGTCAGATCTCAAGCTTCTGACTACCCGTAACGACTGCCAAAGATCTTCAAATAACAGCCGGGACCAACGGCTTAACGTGCTTTTCGAGGCACGGAGGAAACTCGGTATGTTGAAATGGTCACCCATCCACGGACCGACCTCGTCAAGCGTTGCTTAACCTTGATGATCGACCCGTGCGGCTGTTATTATTTAGCCACGAGCTCCTCATCAATCTAAAACAGTGTTTAAATAAAATTAATAATGAATTCATCTGACTATCGTGCTTATTTTAGCGTTTGAATAAATAAATAAATCGTTTATTTATGAAAAATATTGATCCCACCGAAGGATTAGCGCTCGTATATCAATAAATTGATTAAGTCAAACATCAAAGATTGAAACTCGCAAATCCGCCTGAAAAACCAACAAAATATAATAATGTAAAGTTATTCAGGCAGACCAGCGGTGCTGTAAACCTGAAAACGTATGTATCAGTGCCGCTAACTGTAAGCGAAGAGTCGTTGACCAACGGCTGATCCATGCGTGATCTTATCGTAAAATACTGGCTGAATTACACAACATTCGGCTGAAAAATTCAGTTTATCTATATCATTTTATTCAGTTTAAAACAAAGGAAATTGTGAATGGCTGCCCCTATTTGGATAATTATTTTATTTTTGTGTTGTAATTGCCATGACACGGTTTTTATGAATGAAAAATAGTTTCATTTTCTTCACTTGCGAAGCCGGGGCAGGCGTGGGAGGAGGGGGGGGGGGATAAATAATCTTCTAATATTCAGTAAACAAAGGAAATCTTATCTGGAGTGGCTTGGGAAACGCCGGTGAACTGAATAATATGTCAATACATTGATGGAAAATCTGTGTGTTTTCCAAGGATGTTATTTATTCCAGTAAGTTTCTAACGCAAATATGTTTTCTCATCAAATCACATCGCCATAAGCATTATCGCACATAAACGAGTCAACATTTAATTAATGAATATGCTGAAGATTTTCTTGAAGAAAATCTACATTGTTTGATGCTCTTGTCCAACTTCAAAACTTGACAGAATTTAAATTTTGCTCAATGTACGAAAACATAAAATCCAGAAACGCGCCCCAATTAAAAATCTAAGACATAAGCTACCAGGATATTATAGACACGGAGAGCTTTTTTACCGCTTTTGATAATTACTCATAATTATCGCAAATCTGTCGTTACTCGTATGAAATATGGAGGCTCCCCGCTGGCACACCAGGAATGGTTCCGGATTGCACAACCTGTTTTAGTGGGGTATTTTTAGATGTAAACTCCTTGACGGTTCTCCGAGCCTGGTACCAGTTCGGGAAATAGTATATTATGCAACTAGTGAATAAAAGACGGTTTTAAAGCGAGGGCCATAGATGAACCACGAGCAAGTGAAGGATTCTAACAACTGAATCACGACCGTAGGGAGTGATTCATGATGATTGAATCACGAGCATAGCGAGTGATTCAAGTGTTAGAATCCTGAGCGACGCGAGTGATTCATGGCCCTCGATATAAATCCGTTTTATTCAAGAGTTGCATACTATATTTTATACCATGACTACGAGAAAAAGAAAGATTTAAGCGAAAATCACAAGGAAAAATACTAAATAAAAGTTTTATTACCTTCAAAACTTTAAAAAAATGTGAAAACTCAGGGTTTCACATTTTTTGTAAATTAAAGCAGAGCTAGGTAATAGCAACTGTGTTTCAGGGGCCAGTGACCACCTCCGTTACGTTACATAATTATAATTAATTTACACCAATACAATTAATTTTAAAATTACAATCCAAATAAGTATTCACTAAACATCCCAGACTAAAATCAAAATCATTATTAAAATCCTTAGCATTAACAAACTGAAAATCAAATCGATAAAGGAGTTTGAAAGTCGAATATTCTTTGCACAAGGAGTTCTTATAGAGTATTTTATGCGCATGGAGGTTGTACAGCATTGAGATGGACGTCGAATATAAACGTCGTTCTAAATTCAAACACCATAACAGTGAGAAAAAGTGCTTTTTATTCACTGTTTTCAGTGAATAAAATAAGCTTTTTAGAGGGGGAATGGTATAAAGGATATTTTGTTAGCTTTAGGTACATCTTGAACCACGTTAAAGGATATCAAAACTACATAAATTATTATTATTTAATACTAGCTGTTCCCCGCGGCTTCGCTCCCGTGATTCCCCACAGGACCCGTTTTCGGGATAAAAAATAGTCTATGTTACTCAGGAATAATGTAGCTTTCTATTGGTGAAAGAATGTTTAAATCGGTCCAGTAGTTTCGGAGCCTATTCGGTACAAACAAACATACAAACAAACAATCAAATCTGTCCTCTTTTTAATATTATTATTAAGTATAGACAGGTAAATTGTTTATAGAAATTGTTGTGAATAATTTCCGTGTCAGTACTGATTTGATTACGAAAGCTCTTTCATTGACGGCAAGCTGCACTATCGCTGTGAATCTTAAGGTGGTCATACACCATCCTTCCTATCGTCCAATCGGCGTGACGCTACCGATTGGATCAGTTAGAACTGACCGTGTGTGGGAGTGGATGGGCATGACAGTTATACTTGACGGCACAATCGAATTTCGATTCTTTTGGCTTGATCATGCCGATTGGACCGTGTAAGGCGGTCGGTGATCATCATTTCAGTCAGGTCAAGATTATTATCGGTGACATATTTCTATATATCGAAGTGAACCGTGTTTATGGAAAGTGAAAATCAAAGTATATCACAACAGGTACGTATGTGTTCATTAGCCACTGTTTGCACCACTCTGCTCGATATTTTCTATTTTTGTTTCATTTTCACGAGTAAAATGCCCAAAATGGCTAAAACATCGTCGTCTGTCACCGGTAACGCCAAGGCTTCAACTTAACGTCGCTGTCAATTGGACAATTTAAACCGATCGTGTGTGGTGTATATAGACGAACTGCAGATTGGATCAAGCCTGCAGCGTCATGCCGATTAGTCGATAGGAAGGATGGTCTATGGCCACTATTAGGCAATTTTTAACCAACTTGCCAAAAAAGAGGAGTATCTATGTTCAATTTTATGTTTATAATAATTTTTTCTTGTTTGTTCACCGATTACTTTTTGAAAATTCTGTTTTTGTTTGAAAGGGTATACTCTCGAGATGGTCCCATTGTCACCAAGTCAGTATCTGTTGAGGGGATCCCGTGGAAATCAAGGGAAATCCTCAAATTTTACAAGCATAATAGCTGTCCCACGCGGCTTTGTTCCCGTTAACTGGCTACCTACCTACCCTACCCTACATACATGAATGTTGCGTAACTTTAACCGCATACGCAGCGCACGCAACGGAAGCTCTCAAAAAGCATTTTTTTTTTCCGTTTTTGCAACATTTTCATTTATGCTCCGCTCCTATTGGTCGTAGCGTGATGTTATAGCCTTTAACCTTCCTCGGTAAATGGACTATCCAACACAAAAATATTTTTTCAATTCCAACCAGTAGTTCCTGAGATTAGCGCGTTCAAACAAACAAACTAGAAATAACTAGTATAGATTAATTAATAGCGATTTTGGTATTTTTATCAACATGGCAAAGCATTTGCATTCAGGAAGTATATCACTTGGTGAAGCGGAACTGATGAAGAAGACCACAGATGGTCACTGGAACTTATCAATGATAAGTACGTTTTGGGTATAACTAAGATATCTCGAAAAGTTTGACTGTGATGAAGGAAATTTAAATAAACGGTTCTTATGAAAATGGTACCATCGAACTAATCTGGCGATGAAGCCGGAAGGTAGGCACCGGAACTCCGTAATAAAACAATGTAGGTATTCCAGTCGCGTTTATGCTTGTTGGAATTGTTCCATTGTGTTGTCATGGTAATATAGGATACCAAAACTAAAAAGAGAAAAATTAATAACTTTTTAACACAAAAAAAATCAACCGTCTTCCAAAACAAAACACTACAAAGCAAAAAGTAACTTTCCATTCGGAAGTCAGTGTAAAAACTGAAAAAAAAAACGGTACCTACGGTTTTTTTTTTCATTTTTTACACTTACTTGCTTGTCACGTGATCGAACCCCAGAAAAAGGTCAATTTTCTGCGATTAAACCGACTACCTACAAAAACGGGTGACCATAATGCCTTGGAAGGTGGGTAGGCCTTTGGTGTGGGATGCAACATGTGTCGACACCCTTGCGCCATCCCATCTTCTCAGCACGGTGGGCTGTGTTGGAGCAGCTGCTGCTGGTGCAGAAAACCTCAAACGGCGCAAATACAACAACCTTATTGGAAGTTATATATTTGAGCCGTTTGGAGTTGAAACATTTGGTCCATGGGGTCCGAGTGCTCATCGAGTATATCGAGATGTAAGCAGACGCTTAGTCGACTCTTCACGTGACCAGCTGCAACCGGCTGGGCTTTTCCTTGGCCAGAGAATCAGCATTGCCATCCAACGTGGCAATGCTCCCAGCGTTCTGGTCACTTTTCACGTTGACAGCGATGTGGACGAATTCTTTGACGCCCTATGACCCCTGCGCTTTTACGCGTCCGTAGTTTTATTTTATTTTTATTTAAATGTTTATATAGATAGTTATTGTTAATTAAGTATTTTATACTATGTCAATTTTAATTGCGATAATTAATGATTGTACACACACATCACATCACATCATCAGCCTATTAATGTTCCCACTGCTGGGACACAGGCCTCCTCTCTGTGAGAGGGAATGGGCCGTAATCCACCACGCGGTCCCAGTGCGGCTTGGTGGATGTCACATGTCTTCGAATGTTTGGTTCTAGGACATGCCGGTTTCCTCACGATGTTTTCCTTCACCGTTTTGAGAACAGTGGTGATGAAATAATAGACACCACAAAGTAAAGCGCCTGCCTGGGCTCGAGCCCACGAACTACAACTTGTAAGTCGCGGCCGATACCACTGGGCCACCACTGCTGCTAATGATTGTACAACAATAATAAAAAAAATAAAAAAAAACATAACATTGGAATTTTCTAGAACTGGCAGTGGCTAGCGTAAGCCCATACCTAAGTAACATCTCCCGTTCAGCACTCATTTCTAAGTAGGCAATTTTTTAATCGTAAGCATCTGCATTTTGACACTTTATATAAGGCCATTATTCAAATCCCTCCCACAACAAATATATATACATAAACAAAGCAAAGACAACGTCCAGCCAGCCAGAGTCAGGCACATAAAACGACATGAACGATACCGCAATCGTCAAAATCTATTTAATGTTTATCCCAGAGTTTATCCTTTTATGTTTTCCTCATGGACCATAAAAATTACGCCTTCTTGGTTTTCACCCACCACTATTTAGTGTCATAAACAGAATGGAAATACCTCCTTTGTTACTTAGTGCCCTAGTACTTACATCCGCTACAGACTGGTTTTGTCGAATTGTGAAAAATAAATTCATGTCCGCATTCCAGAAAAATGTAAAATAACGAAAGTTAAAAACTTTTTAATTGGAATGCGAATATAAATTGGTCTTGAATCTGGTGTCCTTGGAAGTCGATTTAATTTTGAATTGCATTCAACGTCAAGTAACTTTTTTATTGAGAATCAAATTGATTATGCCAACACAAAAAAAATACTCAAGGTGATGAAAAATCTATCAATGAAATCGTATTTTCTTGATGAAATCTGTATAGCCCGGTTCATTAAAGAAACGAATCTAAAATGGCGGTGCTTATAATGTTCTCTCGCTTGCACAGTAAAGACGGCACTAGTGTGCAAGCGAGAGAACATGATAAGCACCGCCGTTTTAGATTTAATGAACCGGGATATAACCGGGATAGCGAATGGGTGATGTGACTTCACGATCAAATCTAATACCTTAAAACGAGCAATTCTCGTATATATATAATCTGAATCTCGGAAACGGCTCCAACAATTTTCATGAAATTTAGTATGCAGGGGGTTTCGAGGGCAAGAAATCGATCTAGCTAGGTTTCATTTTTATAAAACATCGTTTTCTCTATTTTCACCCAGGTACTTGTAATAATAAACAAAAGTACGAGTACCATTCCTTTTCAAAATGAATTTTCCGATTTTCCAAAATAACTTGACTGTATACTTAACAGTGCCTTGTTATATAACAGTGTATAGAGTAAGATAAAGCTGCCTCAATCGATAACTTCCTCCATTCGTATAATCAATTAAAAGTAAGTAATGTCAAGGACAGTGATTAATTCAACTTCCGGTTCAAGGTACAATAACATATTAATGTAAATATTTACCTCAACATTATTTCAAAAGAAATGCAAGGAATTTTTAAATAATGAACACAAATCAAATTCAAGTTAACGACAAACCAGTCTAGTCAGAATAATGCACAGTTTTTCAAGGAATTCCTAATGAGAGCAAAATAATGAAAAATATCAAGAAAAATACGAATTTTGTTGTAGCTCTAGAGAAATCTAACAAGATTTCAAACGGCATAAGAAAATAAACGAGACCAAAATAATAGAAAAGGATCGCTGTATAGCCTGTCAGCTTTTCCGTTGTTTTTTTTTTTCATTCAAATATGAATTTTCAAATTACGTATTACAATAGTACATTGTGATACAAGGGTGGAAAGTAGGTTATTGCAAACGAGTTTCGAGTTAGATTTGTTTGTTCACAAAAAAAAAATTGCAAAAAAAAAAATTTTCAGAAAATGGCGGTTTTTGCAACTGGTAATTTTTTTTTACAACGAAAACCGCCCAAACAGCCTGCTCGATTTTTGACAAATGTTGATGTGCAAATAATTAAATTTAAATATATTAAACAACAATTTAAAAGACTTTTGAGAATTCAATGTACGGAATCATTCATTTTTCCTCGTATAAAATCTATCCCATTTTATTCCATGTATGAAAACTCCTTGCTACTACACTTTTTTAAATTGACTTACAAATTTAAAACTCAACTGCAAAAGTAATGATCGAGCTCGTAAACAAAATTCACGACCGCGTAACAGAAAGATGCCTATGCAAAAGATTTAATTTTTGAATCATAATTATAGCCTCTGAAAGTACGCCATGTTTAACAACTGTGTTGAAAAATACTAAAGAAAACCTCTACCACTTTCAGAGTTCCTTTACAAACATCAAAATAATGAATAGTGCATCAACTTATTGACTAGCAAAGAGGTCAAAGACTCCTTGTTTTGATGACAGCCCGCACATTCAATCGGACCAGTATGATTAACATGAAAACACTCACAATGCAACAATACCTTGACGAAGCATAATCAAATCACTTTTAGGGTTCTTTCTTAATACTGAGAACCTTGTAAAGGAATGCATTAATAATTAATTAGGATACACAAAGGGTACGAAAAGTAGAGATATATAACGCCAAACAGAAGAAGTTTACTTATTATAAATCAATATAACACTTAGTTCAGTACTATGTGCCTCATAATCTCTAATCAAATCTAGTATTGGAACTTTTTATCATGCAGTTATTAGGATTTTTTTCGATTTTCAAATTTGAAAAGCATTGGTCTACCAAAAGCTTCTTGAGCACAAATATTCAGAAAAACACACAAAGGTCATTGTTAAATATTTTACAGGCTTATTGAACACAAAAACAACAACAAGATCTAGCAAAAAGCCTTTTTCTAAAGACCTAAAAAAAGAAAATAGGGTAAACCTGTACTATAAATAAAGTCACGAGTCCAGACACGTTCTCAAAGCCACGTGTCCAAGAATGGGTAACGAGGTGAAGAAATCAAGTCTCCTTTATTTTGGAAGTCGGTGGATGGATTGCTTCATCTCAAACACGTGAAACTCAATGTGTACAAAATTTTCCTCAACCAGAAAATGTGACCAGTAAACTCGATAAAATAAGTCGATGTAATTTTCTTTGGAAAATTCCTTTTCTCTCTCGCTATACAAAATGGCAAATATTTTGCTGTGTGAGCTGTATTTCAGAAAAAAAAATAAGTGGTAGCTAAATGGTTTGTTAACATCGATCAATAATATACCTTCTATTTTTGATCGAAGTTTGTTAAAGATATTTTGTAGGAGCAATAATCGAATTATGAAATACTAGCTGTTGCCCGCGGCTTCGCTCCCGCGGACCACCCCACAGGGCCCATTTTCGGAATTAAAAAATAGCCTATGTCACTCAAGAATAATGTAGCTTCCTATTGGTGAAAGAATTTTTAAATCGGTCCAGTAGTTTCAGAGCCTATTCGGTACAAACAAACAAACAAAAAAATCTTTCCTCTTTATAATATTAAGTATAGACTTTACCGGTAGGAAGCTATACTATTGCAGTGCAATAAGTCAGACTTTGAACACCGATTGAAATTGAGTATCAGTCGTAATAGTATTTGTCAAACTCTATTTTTTTTGTTTGTTTTGGTGTTGGAAATCATCCAATGACTTCGCCCGCGGGCGAAGCATCAGGGCGTATCAGACTTTTACTGACTCAAACCCACCCGTGTTCCTTCATTTTCTTGAGCCAGGGTCGCAGTAACTCTAAAAACTGGTCAACATTTGTGTCTTCATAGTCTCGGGTAAAAGCTATTACCTAATATTATTCCATTTCTATTTTTCATCAAATAAAAAATCTGTAAATACTGTTTCTTCATACCAATAAACTTTAATGAATATAAACACAGAAACACTACGTTTTAATTGCAAATGCGCTTCATACATTCAAATACATGCACATTCAGATCGATTTGTTTCAAGCATGGCGCATGCAACGTGACAGGTCGACGAACTCTCCAATCAGTTTTGATTAGTCGCTTCAATGATGACAGATGAATCAGATTGTTTATTATCTAGGGCCGGTCGCTTTAGGTTACTGATCGCAGTAGGTATGTCTAACGATCGGTTATTTTTAAACTTTATACTCATTCAGACAAGTTTTCAGGTTAAAAAGTTATAACAAGCCTTTTCAAAGAAATGTCATTGTTCGTTTTAATTAAGGTTCGCCACGCTAATACAATCATGTAACACTTAGTAAATGTACTTATAAGGTTAGACGAATTTATTAATTTTAATAAATAATTTAGCATGATTATTCAATGGATCGGTTGATGTGACTACGCTTCGGGGAGGCATATGGCCAGCAGTGGACTTCTTTCGGCTGATATGATGAAGATGATGATTTCAGCGGGTATTGGTAGATGGTTTGTTTATTCATATGTTCTGGGTCATTGAAAACATGTAATTTTTGGGCCCAACTCAATTTGACCATGTGTTTTCCTTACTACAAATATTCTGAACTACAAAATGATACCAAAATACTTGTTTACTTTATAAAAATCCCCCATTTGCATTCTTTTGAATAAAAATTGGTGTTTACAATAATTTTATGCTACCTTGAAATGCAACTTGGGTTTCCCGCCGTCCCTGACATATTTGTACTTTTAAACTGATTTCACACATGCAAGGGCAATTTCATATTCAGCCTGCATGTAATATTTTTTTAAGAGTCATAATATGGGTTCTTGATGCATTTTTTGTGGTTGTTCTCTTGGATTAAATACAGTTTTTATGACACAACTGACAATTGCTTCCGTTTGCAGTGGGCCTAATTTAAATTGATTGAATTACAAGTTCTTGTGTTCTAATGAAGATCATCAGTGCCCAGATCTACTTGTTATTTATTTAATCAGGGAAAAGATCCCGAATTTGGCGCTGGAACTACATAAATCGCGTAAGTGTCGCAAGCGTTGAAAACATTATTAATTTTATTTAAAATATTACCTACTACAAATCTTTAGTTTACCAGTATGTACATAAACGTTCGAACTTAGAAATTAATATTGGCTTCACAAATTCTCAGAAAAACTACCCACATTTTTCAGTTTGCCATGTATACCTTAGGTCTACAAAACCTCAAGAAAACTTACAAGGCTGATGCTCAATACTAATGAAAATCAGTTAACACATGCGTTATTCAGTTGTTATTTGGCAGAGAAAAAGTTTGTTGACCCATTGTGCGTCGTGCAGTGAGGCGCCTGCAAACAAATGCACCAGAATACTTCTGCATAAATAGGATGTTCTGGAAACCAAACCATTAATATTTACTCGATTTAGCGATTCTGATTGCCTACAGGGACTTTCTATATTTGACGTTTTTTTCGCTATTTGTTTCAATTACGATTAGGTGACCCTTGTGCACTGGATGCGAGAAGCATCTGCCGATCGATTCTGTAAACATCTCACCGTGATGACTTCGATTTAAGGAAGCTGCCATTCCAAAAAATAAAAATAGTATATAGCTAGTTCTTTATAAAAATCAGCCAAGTGAGTATCGGGCCACGCGCAGTAATAGGGTTCCGAAGTTGCATAATAATGTGGAATAAGAAGAGGGTTTTTGTTATTTTGTGATCATTAAACGGTTTCAGCGGCTCGCAACGTCTATAAACGGGTCCACATAGGACGATAGTAACTGAAGAAGGAGTTATAAAATCTAACTTCGCAAGTGAAGTAAGAAAAATGTTATCTGTTTGAGTACCGCCGCGAGTAGAGGCAAGCGATTCTGATAAAGATTTATAATCAGCGTGACTTAATAATTTAAATACTGCAGGAATGCCGTTTCGGCGATAGTCTTCGTTAAAATAATAATCGAAATATTTACAAACCGAAAACAAATATTTTAGTAAGAGTATTTTCAAAAAAATTATTCACTTACCAAAAAGATAAATTAAATTATTCAATGATAGGAACAAACAACCAACGTAAATAAGCTGCAATAAATAATATATATGAAGTACGTAAATTAAGATACGAGCGTGCGTTAGACCCACGGGGAATGGTTGGTTCGTTCCTGGATCCTCGCAAGCACGCTCCGTTTCTTCCTCTTCAGGAATTTGAAAAATTTTGAATGTATTCACTATTTCGTTCTCAAAAGATGTTAATTTAAGTTATTTTTAAATACTTAAATTTACAAATTAAAAATTACTTTTTTTAAATTTGTCGTCTATAACTCGTAAACTCGTAAAGCCTACTTAGCTGTGAATGATGAAATAGTTTTCCTTTAATTATTTCACACATCCAAAAGCAACCATTTCGCTGGCAGGGGGGGGTGGACACTTGACTCTAACAAAAATTTGCAAATTAAAGCTTAATTTTACACAAACGGATCTCTGAATCGAAAAATGGTTTTAAGAGACCCGTTATATTTTTGAATGGCCTATCCAACGATACCCCACATCATGGGACAGGGGAGAAAAAAAATCCCAACTTTACGTGTAATGGGAGGCAAGGGAAAAAAAGACATGATTTTATTTTACCACTTTGTTGGAATTATTTATATGTATATCCATGGCAAATTATAGCTTTCATTAGTAATAACAGTCTCCGAGTCTCTCTCTAAGCTGCGGACGGACAGACATACATCACATCACATCACATCATCAGCCTATTAATGTTCCCACTGCTGAGACACAGGCCTCCTCTCTGTGAGAGGGAATGGGCCGTAATGCCACCCCGCGGGCCCAGTGCGGGTTGGTGGATGTCACATGTCTTCGAATGTTTGGTTCTAAGACATGCCGGTTTCCTCACGATGTTTTCCTTCACCGTTTTGAGAGCAGTGGTGATGAAATAATTTACACAAAGTAAAACGCCTGCCTGGGATCGAACCCACGACCTACAACTTGTAAGTCGCGGTCGATACCACTGGACTACCACTGACAGACAGACATAGCGAAACTATAAGGGTTCCTTGTTGATTTCGGAACCCTAAAAATTATAGCATAGTCACAAAAACACAACGTTTCTGAAATAAACTTGTCTGAGTGTTTTATAATACACTTTAGGGATAGTAGCCAAAAGACTACGTGCAGTCGGGGTGCCCCAATTCGGTTTTGGAACAGATACGACCCATTTTAAATTATGATTTTCATTCGTAAATTATTATAATGAACACAAGTGTATTATACGTTGACATTTTAAACTTAGGTATAATTTCTGTCGACATTTTTAATTATCTACGAGTATTATATAAAAATGAGTCGCTAAATGTGTTGCTAAGCGCAAGTCTCGAGAACCACTAAACCGATTTCGCTAATTCTTTTTTGTTGGGTTTGTTATTGTTAGGAGAAGGTTCTTACGGAGAGAAATTTTCTATACACCCATACAAACGATTCGTAATAATACATAAAATTCAATTTGAACTTTAATAGCATAAAATAAAGTTCAAGTGTTAGTGGAGAGGTTCCAGGAAGGCAAAACAATTGAGTGACGTTAGTATCGTATAAATAGACATTAGTCAAACACAGGATATGTTAGGTAGAGTGGGGTAGGGTAGGTAGGGTAGAGTAAGTAGGGTAGGGTAGGGTAGATAGGGTAGGTTAGGTGGGTAAGGAAGGTAGGATAGGGTAGGTAGGGTTAGGTAGGGTAGGTAGGGTAGGTAGGGTAGATAAATGTTTGGTGTTTTTATGGCAAAACAAAGTTTGCCGGGTCAGCTAGTTTCATATATAAATCACTCAGCATTTTAATCTTAGACATTTTAAGCTTAGGTATGACAATTTTCGATATTTCGATACAATCGATATTTAAATTTTCGACGTACCTACGACGCTCATAAAATTATTATGACGAATAAATATTATGCCTTAAATATTTATGCAACTCCAAATTATGTCAGTACAAATTAGACCAAATGTCAGTTATGCTAACCTTTGCATTATGCCAATGTATGATTATACCACAGTACTATTATGTTAATAAAAGTTATGCCAAACAACATTATGCCTAAAAAAATATGCCAAGAGGGGGATTCCCGAATGAAACAGGCAGATTACTTATACAAATACCTTATAATAAACGTTAAGTCTATTTAGATAGATATGTATATTACGTATATAAAAAAAAGTATATCAACACATATCTAAAACTTTATGGATATGTAAAACTCGTATGTAAAACTGTATAGATGGGAAATAGTAAAGGCTTATTATTATATCATTTATTATATTTTTTTCTTATTTCATACATTTTTAAATATTTATTAAAAAAAACATACAAAAATGGTAGCCCTCCGGTATCGGGAACAGGGTCCAAGCTACCGATGCTCCTGATAGAGAAACCTCCTAACGATACGTGCCGTGTCCAGGAGTACCGCTTTCTGGATTAAGCCCTTGATCCAGCTGCCCAACGAGAGCCTCCTCAGATATTCGTCGAGCCTCTTGGCTATTATGCCATTGATTTCGACAACCTGGGGCGCCAGATCAAGATAATTACTTTTCTTATCTCTCTCATCCTTCACGAGGTTCTCATCATGGAGGGCCGATATATTGATATAGTCAACAATCATTGCACGTCACTCTAGTCGGTCTATCACCATTATGTCAGACTTATTGGCAACAATAGTCCTGTCAGTGATGATAGACCGATCCCAATACAATGTGACATTCGCATTTTCGAGAACTGGGTCGGGCTCATACATATTTTTGTTTAATACTTTGCCCCTCACTGGGAATTTGTTCCTGTATCGTGGGTGCGTTTACAAACATATAAACTCACATACATAACACCCGAAACAACTATCGCCAACCGTGCGCCCGAATACTTATAGTAAGGCACTTCCGATTCCACAAGATTGTATTTAAGACCAAGTTGCTGATGGATAATCCTGGCTACAAGGTTGTGTCTATGCTAATAGTCTCCATTAGCTAGACTAGAACAACTGGATTCCCCCGGCCGGTGACATGCCCGACAGATGTCAACAGTGCTGTCCTTCACAATATTATTATATAATAATATTATTAATGTATTTAGAATGCTGAAATACTTACGGTATATTGTTAAACATCTAGGTTTACTGCTAAACTGTGGGAGAATCTTTGTCGCCACTGAGAGCAATTTAGTGCTCCAGGAATAGACAAGATAAACGGAAGTTACGTAATGTTAGGCATTCCAGAGATTTCGTATATATACTAAACACATTCCATGTAAAATTTTTGTGTCCTGCTGCATCCGGTAAGGCTCGAAAACGTAGCCATAGGTACAGTTGGGAAAAGGTAGTTGATGACTTTATTAACACCCTGCCAGTTGACCGACAAGCTGTCAGGTGGCCGACAAACAATACATTTTCTATTGTGTCCCTTAACACTTTCCCTCCCTTACAATCTACCCAGTCCTTTCACAACTATGTAGGAGCCGGCTTCCAAGCTAGCGGGATGCAGTTCAATTTCAGTATTTTACATGCTCTATGTAACTGCCTCTCTGACCTTCACAAACCCGGTAACTAAGCGATCTTAGCAGGACTGGTGTTGATAGCTTCTGACTCCCCGTAACTACTGTCAAAGATCGATATATGACATCCACAGAGCATGGAAGAATCTCGATATACATAAACATAAGCCTCTTAAACATAAGACTCCTCTGACACAATAGTAGCAACACTATATTTTAGGGCAATGGGTCGTGAGCTCACTACTCATTGCCTCATCGGCCTTTACCATCCATCCAAGCTACGTCATTGCCCTACATTCAGATGGGAAAAGTACCACATTCAACACAACAAACAATAATGCTCACTTTTCCACTACTTAATTCATTGCATAGAATCAATTTCCCTGCACAACACTCAGCACGTTGTTTTCAGCGTGATAGAAGATTTCATGTCAACACCGTTAATGCAGCTTCAGTAAGGCATCGTTCACACTGTTTCTAGCTTTTCCGACTGAGTAATGACGTCAGAAATAGTAGTTCTCTATGACAGCCAGGAGTTAAGTCATGAGTGAATTGGTTGCTTCTAAGTAAGCGGGCTTCACCACCGTTGCACACATCATCGCTTATCATCAGGTGAGAAAGTGGTCAAACACGAGCCTATCGTTAACAAAAAAAGTTTGGTTTTGTAAACGCAAACCACAGAGCATGTAAACTCCTTGGTAGCTACATCTAGACCTTCTGTCAAAACTTTTCATACAAAACAAGCGTGTTTAGTTACCATAACCGCCTACTCATAAAAATTGAAGCTCGTAGCAATTCTGACTTTTTATCATAGATAGCTTGCGCTTGACCACTATTTGACCTGATGGGAAGCAATGATATGGTCGACGGTGAAGCACGCTTGCCTAGAAGTAACCTATTCACTAATGACTTAAATACCCCGAGGTTGTAGCTATCGGGAAACACAGACTCCGGCAGGGAATTCCACTCCTTAGCTGTACGCATAACAGAAATATTTCCAAAACGTTTAGTGCGTATGGGTGGGATGTCCACCATGTACCGATGGCGCATCGCGGTACATCTTGTAGTCCGATGATGAACAGGGCTAGGCGGAATTAGATCATGCAATGCCATCGCACACTTCCCGAAATGCAACCGATATAAAACCGACAAGCTGGCAACTCTGCGACGATGTTCAAGGTTTTGACTATGATAGTATAAGTATAATAAGTATAATAATATTTATTCATTTAAATCATTGTATTACATGATGACAATTTACAGTAATCGTTTATATAATCGTTTTTATAGTGTACTACAATTAAAAGGGAGGGTGTGGTGCTGCACTCCAGGTTAATAGATAATCTGTGTTAATAGAATACTTACAGTGCCGAATAGAATACTTACAGCACTGATAACAGTATTTGTGCCACATGTTAAATTTAGTGTTGTGTTTTTTTTTATTTTTATTTAATGTTTTTTTTTTATTTTACCTTTGTATAGATTCTTTTACCGATTGTGAATGTGTGAACATTGTAGGCTTTCTAGATTTCTAGATGATTGTTAACATTTGTTAACTTTTTATTTCGTTTAACATTTTTTTTTTGTTTGTTTTTTTTTTTAATTTCGTACGACTTATTGTCGGGCCTACGTTGCCCCCCCATATCCAAGTACTAATGCTGTAACATGGAAATATTGTAAACACAAATTTTTTAATAGAGTAACCATGGAGTTTCTTGCCGGTTCTTCTCCATAGGAAACGACTAACCCGAACCGTGCACCTTTTGTCGACGTTTTATAAGTGCCCATGTAGGCCTATGTAATATAAAAAAAAATTGATTTTGATCCCCAAGGAAAGAAACGATAAAATCGTACACAGAATGCATTATGGGTGCTCGTCGGAAGTTGGCCTTTCGATGCGCAAGGCACAAATATGGTAGTTGAAACTTTTGCCCAGCGCACAATGCGCGGCATGAATATTAGTAATGGGCTAATGGCGTCTCATAATCACTGCCGGAACGGCGATTCCCTGCTCTATGACACCCTATGCTATAGGATAGGACTTAAAAATGGCTAAGAGTCCTTTCAAGTGGTAAGCGACATCGCGGCAGTCCCAGGGGAAGATGGAAGTGCAAGTTGGACTACTTCAAAAAGTGGCCAAGTGCGTGTTGGACTTCGCTCATTTAGAGTTCCGTGCCAATTTGTCAATTGGTATTTGTTAGTAAAATATACGTAATAATAAACATTATCACCAAATTTCAAGTTAATAGGTCAATGGGAAGCTAAAAAAAATCTTTGGAACAAAATTTATGACAAACAGACGGACCATCGACCATACAGCCTCTAGACGCCTAACAACAGGCGAGCGATGTCTGTCAACACATATGACTAAAATAATCATATACTGGTAATATAGGTCGCCACTCGACAATTTCGAATTAGTAGCGACCACTTCCGTGAGCCGTAAACACTGCCGCGTCAGGCAATTACAAATTGGTGAAATAAATATTATAATGGCCCCTTGTACCGTACGTTGGTGTGGTAACAACAGCCAGAACTCGAGTTTCTCGAAAAATGGCATAACATTTCATCGGTAAGTTAATAGTTACATAATCATAATCAGATTTATTTTCTGATATTATCTATCGGAGTTCATTTTGTACTGGTCATTATTGTAGGTGTAAACTGCAACAGCACAAATTTTGTCGCGCTCGTTGATGTCTTTTGTGTTTTCGTCTCTTTCTTTTTAATGTACTTTTTTATCTATCTCTTTTCCTCTATAATTTGGTACGCAAAACTAGTGATGCACCATATTCTATTACCAAATCTGTTATGGATAAAACTAGAAACCTACATACAATTATACAAAAAGAGAGATTAAATTAAATAGTTTATTATTTGTTAAATTAATTGTGAAACGAATATTGATTTGTATAGTGGTTGAAAATGATTAGTATAGTGGTGATTTTTATTGCACAAAAAATAGGTGAATTCTCTTAGATTTTTTTTTTTTACGGAGAAAAGGCCTCTGTTCCAGCAGTGGAAATATTTTAGACTGATTTTTGTATTTTATAGATAATTATTTTGATTTTAGAATTTAGGTATTTTTTCTATTGATTGTTTTTTTTTATATTTAATATTATGAAACAACTACGAACAACACGTATAATTAATAATAAAAGTAGCTAACATTAATAAATAAAAATATTAAGTACACTAACAATTAAAAAAAATATTGTTACCTTCGTGGTTTTATTTAAACCTCTCCCATCCCTAGTTCGGCGAAATGACGTTGGTAAGGACCAATCAGAGCGCAGTCGTCCCGTGCCTCATACCTCAGCTAGTTGACAAAATATTTTGATGTATTCGATCAAGCATTAGGCGTCTAGAGGCTGTATGGTCGATGAGACGGACACATGAGTGACAGCAGTAGGGCTCCGTTTGGAACCTTCGGGTATGGAACCCTAAAAAGACTGGACCCAATCCCAAAAAACTTTAGAAAGATAACTGGAAAGAGAATAATAAATTCTTTACCCGGCTGATGGAAAATACAGGATACCTGGCGAAATGTGTAAGTACCTATGTACTTACGTGATTAGAGATTGAATAGGTTACTTCAAGGCAAGCGTGCTTCAGTCGACCACATCATCGCTTACCATCAGGTAAGATAGTGAGCGATAGAAACGCGAGCCTAATAATAATAAAAAATTGGTTGTCTGTAAAGTCGGTTTACGGACGATAGTTTAACGTGACAACGTCATAACAAAACATTGATGAAATGATTGCATTCTTAACGATACAATTAACGTCATTGTAACGTTACGATTATAACGTTACGATGAGCGTAACGTTACATTGAGTAATCCTTTTTCGTGCGTGCAGCCGGCGTTCATCGAATTATTAGACGTCAAAAAAATATGATATAATAGGGATGTTAAGAAAACTTGTTTATTTGCTTTATCTCTGTAATTTTTTATTGATTTGGTAAAGCAAAAAGTACGTGCCCAATATTATTTGATAATGTCACTGACGGGCTAAATAAAACTATCATTGTTCTACCCAGGAAACAAAATTTCTGACTATTGTTTTTCTTCCCCGCGGAAATACTCTTAAGGTTACACTAGTCGAAAATTCTTCCATACAAACGTAGTCTAGGGATTATTCCACTGTTTGACGATGTACGTTCAAAATAAAAAGTGATATCAATTTGTCTCATCATTATCTAGCCCTGTATGGAAGCAAAAAAGTAAAAAAAGAAAATGTTTGAAAGTTATGAGCGTCGAAAGTTCCACATTTCGACACTAATTTTAACGCATTTTTGGGCGCAAATAAATACTATAAGAAGACGGAAAATTGCAAAACGGCCTCCATGCAGGGATAGATTAGTAGTTCAACAATGCAAATAATTTTATTTTGAACAGATAGATTTAATAGTTTTTTCATGATATCTAGACTGCCAAAGGTCTGTTTATAAAATTTCGCGCGCACGGTTTCGGCCTAAATCATTATACATTTCGCTACAAATTTGCAAAAGTGTGTATTCGTACGCGAACTAGCTTCCTACTGCTCATCACAGCATCTATCTCTTCCGCACGTGTTGTCGGTTGATATAAAATGCATTTTAACCCCGCGCACAAAATAGTTCGTGCCGTCGACTAGTGTACTCTTAAATCCTCGTATTGGGCGAAAGAAATGTCGTACTCCTAACAACTTAAACCTACGTGTGTGTATTCCTGTAGAGAAATTGACTAACTATCAAAACAACAACACAGTGTAAACGAAGCCCTATTGTATTTGTCATGTTCAGTCAAGTACTGCGTTTTGCAGCACATCTGACTGTACAATACTGGTGGTTACGATGTTTTATTTATTGCCTTGTTTTGTGTATCGATGTTACAATATTTTTGGTGGGTATGTTTGTTTGGTCTAAATACATTGATGTTTTGCTTCACGTGGAAAGTTAGAAGTTCATACTCCAACGGTGAAGGAAAACATCGTGAGGCAACCTGAACTCATAGTTAGTACAAGTTTGGGCTCAATTGGTATAATTGCTGCAATGCATTCCAGTGCGAGTATCACACTAATAATTAAATAATACTTTAACTTAGTCAGAACTTAATGAAAAATACAACTTAAGACAAATAAGTCGACTTTTATGTAGCAAAACATTAGTAAAACTCACTATTTTCAGGAATTCAGGCTTAGTAGGATGCATACCGTTCACCCCGATGGGCGCCGCATTTTCGAGGCGGGGGGGTTTCAGTAGCCGTGGTTTGGTCACCAACGATGATGCGAAGATGAACTCGAGGAGAAGCTCGTCAGGACTTTTGCCGATTAAGCTGACGACGTAATTTTCGGTTTCATCATGTCATTCGATGTCACTCGACAGTAACAGTTTGAGGAACAACTTGCAAGATCTAACAATCAAACTAAATATGAACACACACACACACAAATACATACAATCACATACATTTACAAACACAAACACTCGCACATAATACACACACACACTTTTATAAACATACACACACATGCACTCAAAAATAAACATTGTTGTAATATTATATAACATCTAAATTACCTACTGTAGTATTGCTTTTGATTGTACTAGTTTATTTTCAACATTTTGTAAGGGACAGGGACTGTTATTCCTTAATACAGGTTATTCTGTAACCTAGCTAGGAAAGCAGAACTTCACCCACATAATTGTAATTGTTATGGTATAAACTTGTACTTATTGAACTTTGTATATGCCCATGTACTACAATCTCCGTTTATATTTAAATAAATTATTATTTGATTTGATTTGACGTAGCGGCTAACAAGTAGGTTGAGGTATGGGAGGCATCGCGGCTGAGGGTTGGAGACCGCGGCGGGAGAGGAATGCCGATTGCCGGTATTGTGGTGCGCCGCTCTCCCTACCTGTCGGGGTGGCACCGACTGATTGCAGACGCGGTGGGGCCGCAGGGGAGGAGGAGTGTCAGTATAGCGTTGGCCGCTCTCCCTATAACCTGCAGCCGAAAAGTGGTAGGTGGCGGAGCCATTGATCTGACCCGTCACAGGAGGACTAAGGGTGCCATAAACGGGTTCGTCTGGCGCCCATGTGCTGGTTTGGCCCCTGGGGTGGTCACGGCGTGCAATGTGTTCTGTTGCCCCGGTGATAGGGGGTACTCCCCAGAGGTGGGTCCGGTTACGGACAGCCGCGGCAGGTTCACGGATGAGTGCTAACGCGTGCCCGTGTTCCCGCCATAAGCGGCACAGGATCACACCGTGAAGTTTTAGTGGGTTGGATTCCCACATAACTGTGCTATCTCACCGTGGTAGCGCAGTATGCATGTACATTTCTACAAGATAAAAATAAAAAAACAAGATGCATACCTTTGGTTCGATAATAAAAAGGTATATAGATCACTGTGGTTTTTGTTAATCTTTTTTCGTTAGGCCACTTCTCATTTGGTCGACGGTGAAGCACGCTTACCTAGAAGTAACCTATTCACTCTTGACTTAAAGACCCCTAGGTTGTAGCTATCTGGAAACACAGACTCCGGCAGGGAATTCCACTCCTTAGCTGTACGCACAATGAAAGTATTCACAAAACGCTTTGTGCGTATGGGTCGGATGTCCACTATGTACCGATGGCGCATTGCTGTACGTCTTGTATTCCGATGATGAATAGGGCTGGGCGGATTCAAATTGTGCAGTTCCATCACACACTCCCTGAAATGTAACCGATAAAAAACCGACTGACTCACAACTTGGCGACGATACAAAAGGCTCTGGCGCTTTTTGTTTCGGTAGGACTGATCCAGATTGCGAATTTATTGTTTTAGATTTTTGAACATAAATGAGGCAAAAGTAGTTTGTAAGAATCGTAGCAGATGTCGTTCTGTAGTTTCTGCCTCATAGAAAAAAGTTTTTATGTATGTTTGTAGAAAGTGGCTTCATTCCTGAGTGTTAACGGCTACTTTTCCCAAAAAGTGCACGGTTCCTGTGGGAAAAAACACGGTTACGAGAGCAAAGCCGGGAGAAAATCCTTGTATCCTATATTTCACAATCTGGTATAAATATGTTATCTTATTACAATAGGGGTAGGGATCATTTGAATTTAAAATAGGGTAAAAGGAAGCATCATGAATTTTACGGTTTTACATACGTTTATTTATAGAATACCTATATTGCATCTAAGATTGACAGATAAGGTTACTATAAATAAACTGTCAATAGAAATCAACTTGTCTATGCTTATTGCGTCGAGCATTTCAGAAAACACGTGCCACAGCTGTCTGTATTTTCCGACTACCTGTTAAATCATTTTCGTTTTAAAGTAGCAATAGCTGATGTTGTCTATATATTTTTGTATTATTATCTATTTAAATTGGAATTGTAGACATACTTAAAGCCATTAGGAATCGACATCTACAGTGATCCTCAACATTTTTTACTAATAAAAAACTATACGTATATTGTGATTTTTTATTTCGTAGACTAAACTGACAGCTGCCAAAGACAATTTTTTTTTTATATTGTACGTAAGGCCCAATCATAAGTGATTCATCGAATCCTTGTAACATGACTCCTCTGTTTAATTTAAAAAAATGGTGTAAATAAATGTTTTAAGAATATAAACGTAATATATTTAAATATAGCAGTATTAATACAAATAGTATATTAATATTAACATGTATTGTAATAAATAAGAAATCAACAGTAAAATAAATGCGATCGATAAAGTGAAAACTGACATAAATGAGTGAAAATTAAATGAGGGCTGCTAGTTTCTTAACAAAACCCTTTTTTTTTGCCGTGAAAGAGTTCCATTTTCGATCTAATTTCGGTCACTTAGGATACGATACTATGTCAGTTAAGTTATTCTAGTATTATATTATCTGTGGTTAAGTCAACGAAATTAAAAATCAGAGATTAGATACATAGTTTATTATTCGGATTTCTACAGAGATTAGGAAAATGGCCGATATGCTAAAACGAAACCACACTAATTGTAGCTAATTTAGTGATTATAAATAGTGTAGTGAATGAAGGTTTTCTGAAATGCCGTGCATAAGGTGACAGTACTGAGTCATCAGGTCCAGGCACCTGTCAAAACGCTAGTTAAATAGACATCAACGTCATATTGACATAAATGTTACGTTTTCAAAATGGAAGATTTCTCGCCAAAGTGGCGCTAACTGGTGGCGTGAATTTTCTTGAAAACCCTCAGGGCTCGTTGTTCAAAATAACAATTGACTATCATGGTTTCTCCTTGACAACCAATAAAATGTAGGGTTACCGCCTAGCTAGATACAAGTATATTCTCACGTCATTAAATTAATATATGACCAAATCTATCACAGATAATCGCAAATATAATAATACTTTGTTCCGCTGCGAAGAAAGTGTTAATAGTACCATTTAATAATTTAATGCTTATACAAAGCGTGAGTGAGCTGCCCTGATTGCTTAATAAATTTGCCAACCAATAAGCTTAATTGATATGATATGTACCAGGAAGACACCACAATCGACCTTACCACTTTCACTAGTTACTAAAAATAGAATCTTAGTTCATTGACTTAAAGAAGGAATTCGGATGTCATCGAACGGAGCGCTTCCGACGTTTCGATTTAGCAAAATAAATTGCTACAAAGCTCAATGATCCCACTGCCGTATACATCGAAAAATGTACTCTAGGTTTCATTAATAGAGTTCAAATTTTCTCATTGTGGATGTTGTTGGTTAAGCCTTTCTCTATGGCAGATTTATCTCGCGATGGCGAAGTTCAACGTCCGTCCTAGGCCCCCCTCCCCTTTAAGATGACTGCTTTTCGTAATTAATAACAAAAAATATCTAATTATATCAGGATGTTCAGTAAGAGGAAATGATTAAGTCTCGATTGATGCCGTGAGATGCGCTGAAAATTCTCTTTATAAGTATGTATTTGGCTTATATGAGGTTAAAATGTCCGTCGTGAGAAAATAATTGAAAGGATGGCTTGATAATATTTATTGAAGAAATATGTCAACCTTTTTGTTGTCTTATCTTTCAAGAAATGAAAAGAAAAATAGCTAAGCAAAAAGATTGTATTTATACAGTTTTAAAATAATTTATAACCGAATCTGTAACTGTAACGAAATATTTCCTTCATAATCTGGTAATTTAAATAAGTTTTCATTTGTTTTTTTGTGCTCCAATGGCTGTTTTACTTGTCTGATAACAAGTAATGGCATTTCTCTGTAACAGGTGTGGTCAATGAATCTCTTATTCACGAAAGTGAGGGTTTTATGAGAAAATTATACATGACAAGTTTCGGCGTGTTTTTGCTGATGTTACATTAAACTTACGAAAAGATAAAGAGTTTAGGCGAGTCTGAAAGTAATAGTTGCAAGTTTTATAAACTAAGATGGAAATCCTTGACAATCCAATATTTGTTTTGAGTTCCACCATACCTAAACAGATGCATACAGCGTTGAGGATATTGGCGCTTTTTTGAGTCTTTAATTACCATCTTCGTTTTTCAGCTCAATTAAATCTTTTTCATATAAAAAATACCCGACCAAGTGCGATTCGGCTCGCGCACGAAGGGTTCCGTACCATTATCGCAAAAAACGGCAAAAAAAACACGGTTTTTGTATGGGAGCTACTTAAATATTTATTTTATTCTATTTTTAGTATTTGTTGATATAGCGGCAACAGAAATATATCATCTGTGAAAATTTCAGCTGCCCAGCTATTACGGTTCATGAGATACGGCCTGGTGACAGACGGACAGACAGACGGACCGCGGAGTCTTAGTAATAGGGTCCCTTTGGGTACGGAACCCTAAAAAACTGTAGAAACACCTAGGCATACCAATATATTATTGTTAAATCTCTTACCAATCAATCTTATTAAAAATCCTTCAAGCGGAAGTAATCATTCAAAGTTTTCCCTAATAAACTTGTAATAGATAAATCTATTACATATAAATTACAGGAAACTGAAAAAGTATATAAAATAAATTCGTCTATACTTGGTCTAGACGGCTCTATACATTCGGTTATTGATTCGAGTGTCGTCCGATCGCCAAAAGTTCGGTCGTCGACCCGGGCACCCCTATTCTGTACTAATTACTATCGAGTATCAATTCTATTCGAGATCGATGACTGATATTGGAAGTCGATTGGTTTATGTTTTGTATGAAGAATACATTTTTAATGATCGTGTGATTATTTACTTAGTATGTTAATAATGGTGCTCTTGTTAGGTTTATAAATATTTGTAACAGTATTAACTAAAAAAAAAACCTTAGTCACATTTAAAATCTCTTATTTTAATCATGATTGCATAGGAATTTCGTTAATTTCCATATAGGCTGTACATTTGCAAGATAATAATCCGATGAGCCAACCAGAACATGGCTGCCTCGCATCAATTCAGAATAAAGGTGAACGATTTATAATGAGAATCGAGACAAACCAATAAACTTAGTAAGTTATTGCTTTTCTCTTAACTTTAGCAATTTAATTGCTTTATTACTTGCCGAAGATTTTACGCTGTGGGAATGACGATTTCTTTCGTTATATAGTTCCACTACTCGCCGATAGATGGCGTTGTTTTTCGTAGCGTGAAAACAGCATTAGAAAATTTTAAATAAATAATTTTAACAAAAAGTATAAGTCTCAGTTTCAGTATGATTGTTTAATAAATTCAACTAGGTTTTTTGTCTAAGCTTTCTGTTAACTTTGTGAAAGCACTGGTTTAACCAGTAAGTAAGTTAGAGGACTTTATTTACATTTTAAAACAAAGTAATTGCAATAAAAACAGAGTTATTTATGCAAATATTCCTGTGCTTACTTTTCTCCAATGTATTATTATAAAAATAAATTCGATAATGCTAAAATACTAGTAATAATAATAGATGCGAATACCAGCAAACAGCACATAAACCTAATCGATTACAAGATCATTCGATATTCCCTCGGCAGCTGGGAATAGATTAGACATTTTTTATTCACCACTAATTCCAACGATTCGCGTAAAGAATACGAATGTGCTCTCGTGTCATCCGACAATCGATAAGTTTAGGTATTAACTTTATACTACGTTTTATTTTTTCGATCGAGGTGTGAATTGAGTTGGAATAAGTCGGTATAAAACAAGAATTCGCGCCATTTCGTGGGTATTTTGTGTAAGCGTCTATCTTATTTTTTGCTATTCAATATTTATTTTTATCTCTGTTTCTATTATTTTAATTTATGTTCAAAAAGTGTTTGAAAATTGTAGAATTACACTTGTAAAATAACATAGCTTATCTAAATATTAGTATTTTTCCAATTGAATAAGCAGAAAAACTTAATACAGATCACCATTTACTATAAGATCAAGATCATAACTTAGAGTAGGTAATATCAATATGATGTATCATACATGGCTTACGAGTTTTTCCAAAGAGGGAAGGCAGAAACTAAAGAACGCCGTCTGCTACGATCCAAAAAAAAAAACATGACGTGAGTAACACAACACGTCAACATTTTCATTATTAACTAGCTGTGCCTGCGGCTTCGCTCCCGTCATCTGTCTGCCAACCCTACCCTACTTACCTACCTACCTATTATTTTTCTATAGTCATCATTCTTTCGCGGAGAATTTTAACATCGCCATTAAGAAAATGACTTCAAAAGCACAACGCCATCTATCGAATATCGAGTTCAACAGTCCGAATATCTGAATTATGATTGCTAGAATACTTTAAATTCATCAAACATTCTATAGAGTGAACCGATTGCGATGAAACAATAACTAAGTAATTCTTCAAGTTACGCACAATTTTTATGTATAAAAGTTATTTACATTGGTTTCGTACATTTCACGTGATGCGTGCACAAATAAACAGATAAACGGACAAATAGCTTATGTTGGTTATCCTTTAACACCCAGGATACTTTTTTTGGAAGTATTTTCGATATACAAAAATTTATTTTCTACAGATTTATTATATGTATTGATGATGATGATGGGTATCATCATCATCATCTATATATTATTTTCGTAAGTAGTTTCTGTAATATAAATGCGTCGGACATTCACAAATGAATAGTCAAATAATTTATTGGCGCCAACATTTTCATTCGCCACTACACTACACCTAATTCAGTATTTAATATTCTCCTAAACGCTGTAAACAATTTCCATCGATCACGATTTCTAGTTAAAACAAAAAACGTCGATCACTTCAATAGTATCGCTTGATTTCCAAAACGTTTGCGCGCGTGATCGGAATCCTTTGCACAGGAGTCCAACACACATTAGTTAGTAAATAAATTCTCTCTGATACACAGACTTATATATAACATAGTTTATACATGCTAATAAAAATAATTTCGCTCAAACGGGATAAAAAGTAATAATAAATTAACAAATATTACAAAGAGAAGAGAGCCCAAATTTTGTGAGTTTGTTCACACGTGTAATCTCTGGAAAAACTAAACACCTAATTGAAAAAATCTTTCACCGTTTGAAAGGTACATTATATCAGACTAGCTGTGCCCGCGGCTTCGCTCCCGTTAACTGACTGCCTACCCTACCCTACTAACGTTCCTGCCTACCCTATTTACCTCCTACCAATTCTTTTTCTAGGGTCATCATTCTTTCGCGAAGAATCTTATAACCGCCATTCAAAAAATGACTACATATGTACAACGCCATCTATCGAATATCGAGTTCAACTGTCCGAGTATCTGAATTGCGTGTGTTGTGATAATTTTATTTCTTGAACACTTTAAATACATCTAACTGTTGATAGAGTAAACCGATTGCGATATCATATCATATCTTCATATCTTCCTCCGTCGAAGACATGAGGTCTTCGACCGTCAATTTTAAAAACTTGTCAAAATGTTGACCGTGAACTGAGATTAGAACGCGATTGTTCCTTGAGAATATGAGATTTGCCCCCACTGGGGGGTGACCATAAGCTCTTAGAGCGGTATCAATTTGATATCGAGTAAGTGACAGATGTATACAAGTCAGATACCAGATGTATCTGACTTGTATTCCTTATTCGATCTCAAATTGATACCGCTCTAAGAGCTTATGGTCACCCCTCTGATCTGATCTTAAACATCGTGGAGGAATGTTGTCTAAAAATAACGTTTTAGTTAAGTATCCTTTTTTTTAAGGTCTGAAAGTCGCTCCAGTCACTGAAAACTTTAGTAGAAATCGGTAGTCATGTTCATGATGTAGATTATAAAATTACGTGAGGAAAGTTTAGGTTATGAACTGCATGATGGCTAAAGTTGGGCAAGAGCAAAGAAAGGTGATAGAAGGGAGATTTAAAAGGAAAGCTTTATTATTAGTGTACGGGAAAAGCACCGACAGTTATTTTTCTGCCCGTTTTTAGGGTTCCGTACCTCCAAAGGAAGAAACCGAACCCTTATAGGATCACTTTGTTGTCCGTCCGTCCGTCCGTCTGTATGTCTGTCTGTCAAGACCCTTTTTCTCAGGAACGCGTGGAGGTATCAAACTGAAAAAAAACTCAGGTCTATTGTCCCTTAAAGCTGTGAAAAAATCAAACTTCTAAGCCCACGCAATCAAAAGATACAGCCGTTTATGCCGCAAATTTCCGCAAATTTTCGACACTAGCAAAGGAATCAAAACCTAAAGGGTACTTCCCGTGAACTCAGAATCTTGAAATTTGGTACGAAGCAACGTCTTACAGCAAAGATAGAGGAAAAATTGCGAAAACCGTAAATTTTTAGTTACATCATATAATAAAAATATTTTAAATAATTTTAAACTTACTACCCCTTTCCTCATGAACGCGTAGAGGTATTAAAATGAAATTTATATCAAATACTCAGGTCTATAATACTTTAAGCTGAAATTTGTACGGAACCCTCGGTGCGCGAGTCCGACTCGCACTTGACCGGTTTTTTTTAAAGAGGATCCTCTTTTCTTGGACATTACGTGGCAGTACTGGTCCGAGGACCTATGCTTATGCTAATCAGAATGAGAAATTATTATGATTAGAGATGTACCGATAGTCGATATAATCGACTATCTGGTCTATCGTGAGTCATTACTCTAATAGTCGTAAAGTTTTCAAGATTCGTTTGATCAGCAGCCTTACAAGTGGCCAATCCTGCATACATAATCTTTATTAGATGTAAAAATGTACATGGTTATCTGTTTATTCGTTTTATAACTCATGTTATGAAAGCGTAAATGCATTTCAGAGAAAAACTATAATAAACTCAGCTATTTCAAGCACAATATGTCCGGAAGCAATTCATTTAAAGTCAATAGCTATTATTTACAATGTGTTGCCAATAATAGATACATTTTCTCCTGAGAAATCATTATTATAGTCAAACGAACAGCATAGAATTGCAAATGACAGTATAAAGCGTCCAGAACAAAGGGGCAGTGTAAACATGGCATTAAATGCGCGCCACTATGCAGCTACCCCATTGTGTACCATAGATACTGGCTACAGATCCACAGCTAAGTATAGGCACTCGCCAGAGTTTACTGGGCTAAAAGTTGAACGAACCTAGGCAGCGCCTGCGTCTCATTGCTCTCAGCTCTCGCACACAGCCCCAGCCAGATAGCATACGTACACGGCTACACCAGCGAAGAAACAAAGATGGACTCGACACACACCGATGGAAACTAACCGTGAGAAATGTTGATAACTCACTTGCGTTAGTGAGCCCGATCGTCACTTCCGACTTTGAATAGAATCAACACGTTCGAAACGCTTTTCGAAAATCAAATTCTTTGTTTAAATTTTTAACGTGTGAACGAACTTTTTGTTTGTGTGCGTCGGTTTTTGGGACAGACAGAGACAGACATAGCCAATCAGCTGCAATGAATTCATGACACGTTTGCTCGGAATCGAAGCGCGGACAAATTGATGATAAAATTTGTAATTTATCATTTGATCTGAGACACCTGTGCGATCACAATCGCCTCACAATTTGACGTATGTTAAAATGAAATATTAATAATAGAAAGAGATGGGGTTGCAATTAATATTAGAACCTGTGGTGTGAGTGAGCGCGTAGGCGATATGTTTAATGAGAGTCGGGTGTAGTTGCGTTGCGTCTCGTATGGCTGAGCGAGCTCCGTCAACGTATGTAAGCCTGGTAACTTGGATCTCGTTTGCGCATACATTTTAGTACGAGTTTTTTTTACATGCAGTTTAAAATAAACCCAACCGGCTTGACGGGGCCATTTCTTAAAAATGTCTTTGCATTTCCGCGTTGAGAAAAGTAAAAAGGGCATTCGCGCCTAAAATTTCAACATTTCGACTTGAGACAGACACATTCTTTGTGAGTTTGTGAGATTCCTCATGAATGCTTGACATTGTAATGATTATTATTATTCAAAGTGTTAATGCAGTCTTTAATTAGTTTTATTTAGGTAATTGAAAATTATAGAGATGCGAATCTGACTATTTTTTTTAATTAAGTAGGTATCGCATTTTATCACGTCGAGGCTTCATTACGGTGTTCACCAAACGTATGTTTAGCTGTAAATTTAAATTAAGTTATAAAATTAAATTAAGTACTTAGGTACTGGTGTATTACCTAAATGGCAACACATCGCGTTTGCTTGCTAACAAAATGTTTGCAACTACTTTAGATTTCTTGGTCGTGGGTTCCACTACTTAATATCAATGAAGTGATCATTACGTTCAATTTGAACTCATTGACAACGTCTGAGATACAATACAGGCTATGTATGTGAGTAACTTCAATAAACGCATAATGGCTTCTCGCTTCTTGACATTAGTCATTGTGCAGCCGAGTCAACAATCGATTATACTAATTTGTTGTTAACGGCTCTCTCATTTAAAGACAAAACAAAAGAGAACGCGCGTTGTTTGAGTGTAATGCATCTTTGAATACACTTTTTAAACTAATTTAGCACATTTTTTACGTATTTAAAATAATTGTCAAAAAGAACAGATATTTTTTTTTTCAAAAGAGTTTTTCTCAAAAAAGTCCTTAGCCATCAATGAATCAAACTTATAACTCATACATAATATCAGTTTTCCATTATATATTCAAACTTCGATAATATTATAATGCATGCTACAAAAACCACCTATTTCATAAAATAAACAAACCTAGACAACTTCTATGAACATTTTCACGTGAATTTTCCTCTACCAGGAGCGCAGCGGTTAGAAGAACATCGGTATTAGTCTAGTATTAGAACGATCGATAGACTGTTTCGTGATAACTTAAATTTTATAGGTCGTAGACAAACTTAGTCAGACAGTTTATCTGATAGCGTGAGACATGAGACCGATAAGTGTCGTTTAAATATTTAAAAGGATTAATAAAAAAATGTTTTTTTTTATGGTTTATTCAATTAAAAGACAATTACAGTTTTTGCGTGATGTTCATAATCTTATTGAAAATCGCCACGTTTAGCGCAAGAAAAGGTGTACGCTGTATGTATGAGTACAACCTTAAAATAATATTATATATGTCTTCCCAACCACTTGAAATGTTTCAACAGAAGTTTTTAAGCCAAAAAAAACAATAAATAATATCACAAAAAAATATTAAACATGTCTATTAGTGTAGGCTAACTGAGACATTGTATTCGTAGAGCCTACTACGATTCGTAGCGCTACGCAGTACTACGCACGTATTGTAGCATGTTGTAGCATGCAAACCGTTCGCGAATACGCGTTTGATTTTCGCTTTATTCAATTGAAAGATAAAACAATTACCTACAATCAGTTGATTGACTTTTAATCTTCAATTTAATTCGGATTGGGTTCGGGTATGCTTTTTTTTGGAAATTTAATTTCCTAAAACTTACACCCTGTACAATGTGATGCTTTATTTGAAAGAAGTATTTACCTACTTGAATTTTGCAATTTTACGTCAAACTTATACAGAGATCAAATTATGATTATTATGTTATTATTACTATTAAAATTATAAAATAAAATACGTTTAATTCAGACTATTTAAATGTCCATATTTTGTTAGTAATTACATTATCTTAAAACTATGTTAGTCATGAGGGTACAAGTAGGTAATACAATTGATTGACTATTAATTTATGGAATATTTTTAATAATATTTTTTCATGTTTGTGTGTTGTGTGTGTTGTGTTTGTGTTTTGGTGCCTGTGATACAATGATTTTCATTGTTACTGGTACCGACGATTCTCTTTTTCTGTGTTTACTGGTAGAAATGTATCCTTCACAATGCGCACAGCGAATGAATGGAACTTACCTGCGTCTGTGTTTCCGAACGCATTCAACCCGAATCTCTTCAAAGTTAGAGTGAACAGGATTCGTCTGGGTCGACTCTGTCTCTGTCACCTCTGAGCTAGACTAGAGCCAAGAGCAAACCAAAATGTGTGTTTTTTCTGAATGTTAAAGTACAGTGCGACATAAAAGAGTAGAAATTAAATGTGGGCGCCACAATCGCTCAGATAGCAACCCAGTTAGTACGACCGAGCTGTTCTTGATACTTGAATGTATTATTTATTTGTTGGGTATAAAAAATGAGTAAATATATTAAATAAGTATATTTATTTAATATTTAATATGTAGTAGCAATAAAACAACAATTTCACAAAAAAATAAGTATTTTTAATTACCAATTGCTTTTCATATAAACTCAGATATAAACTAAAATTTATAAAATAAACTAATCTAATAAATCAAAATTTAAATACTCTACACCTTCCATGGGATCACTTAAGTTCGTGTCGTCAATTTTGTCGTATTTTACAGTTTTGTTGTATTATTGTCACAAAACGTAATCAGAAACAATCTATTGGAAATAAGAACCTTTTCCTTAATCGTTTTGTTTTAAAACCAGCTAATTAGTTAGGTAGTCTTAGAAAAGATCCATCATCAATACTCTGTTACCAAGGCACCATAACTTTCATAGAACAAAGAAGAGGCCTCAAACCACAAGGAACATTCATGACTCACCCGATCAAAGCGTGTCTTCCATTCATTCCATTCACTCAATGCTCATGATGCTGACCACCTCACGGTGTTCCGGGGTGAATGACTACGGATGCAAATGTATGGAACCCGTCCCGCGGCAATTAATGTAAACCCGGCGGGAAAATCGCGAGAAAATCGGCAATTATTACAAGTTTACACGGAATAATTTATTAGTGTTTAACTTGTTAGTTGCTGTTTATTTGTATGGGAGTTTTTAGTTAATATTTCTTCGTATTGTAAGTAAGAGTGTTGAGTCTATTAGTAAAACGATGTTGTATATTCTAGTCATAATAAAAAAAACTAAACATCAAAAAAGAGCGCAAGAAGCGAACTAAAAATACGTAAACAAGAAGAAAATCATGCTGTGCGAATGTGTATCCTTCGACTGCAAAACATGATTTTCCTTTTATTTATAACTTTTTAGTTAACATTTACATTTTTCGAATTAGGTACATTAAAACAAAAAAGTGTTCTAAATTTTTAGCCATTTACTTTGATACCCCCACACGATGGGTATGGAATATGGCGCCCAAAAACCACCATTATTCTATTTTCCCATTTTAATGTAGCCTGTGACACTCGCAAGGTTAAGACGAAACGATTGACGTCAGACAACGCGTTTAGTCTCTAGAACGCCACATAGGAACAAACATACATACATACATAGACTGATAAACACATTACCCTCCTTCGGCAATCGGGTAAAAAAACTAATTTTCCCTAAATAAAACTGAAAAATTTCAACCACTAATAAATCATAATGAAGGAAAAATCCTATTTAAGCGTAGAAATGCAACAGTTGTTTGTAGACAAAATAAAGAGTGGACTGCAAATGTTAATTGATAGTTGTTTGTAATTTCATTTAAAAAATATTTCTTAACCGACTGATTTTAAAACTATAATTTGAAAATTAATAGATAAGTAGGCAAGTACGTATATGATCTAACAGTGTGGCGAATCCACCACATAAAACAAATTGTCAAGCAAAATTTTAATTCCTAACACTTCCGCAGAATAAAGTAGAATTTACCTAAGACGCTATGTATCTCTGTCAATCGCATTCGCGTTGCAGTCCGGACGTTGTAAATCTCGATATATCTTGTAATCCCTTCCATTGAAGAAGTAATTACCTTACTATGATACAAACAAGCGCTCTGGTCTGTTCTGGACCTACCATTAGAGTTATTAGTTACTTAGGGCAAGCAAAAAAGGTTTGTTTTAAAACACAAATATTGAATTTGGTCCATGGTTGTCATAGTGCTTTTTTTTTATTCGGTCCTGATGGAACAGGCTAAGGTCTGAGACCATGCTGCCTAGTCTTCAGTGCAATTTTAACATTCTTTATTATGCATTAGAATCCGGATGTAACAGATTCTAATGTTTTTTTGGAGTAATTGACAGCAAATTGTATCGAGTCAGCCTTCCCAGTAAGCTTTGCGGTGGTAGTCAATACTACAATAAAATTCTCCGCTGCACTATCCTGAGATCGCTTCTGTCAATGATTTCACATATTGTCCAGTTGCGTAGACAGTTGCGACACAAAACTACACCAATTTTATATCACAATATCCACTAGGAATCAATTTGCAAATAATATTAACAGCCGCTGAACTTCACTCGAAAAAATCCCGCCAAAAAACTCTTGTCATAGTGCATGAGCATCTGTCAAATGTAAATGATATTCTCGTGAGAAAAACTTTTTTCAAAAATTGAATGCAGTTAGAGCTATTCATGCAATGATAGAAAATAACCTCTTTCCCATTTACATTTACCAAGCTTTTGACCCCACGGCCTGAGAAAGTATGTTCTATTTGATCAAGATATTACATATTAATGGTTATTACAATCCTGAAGCCAGTTAAGTTACTTGTCGCTACATAATTCTGCTGCAAGTGCACCATGTTTAGAACCGTTTTACTGCGTCAGGAATGGGGAAGTTGACAATTTATAATATCTTAGGTGGGAAGCTAAAACAATGTTAAAAAAATACTTCATGCATTTTTAGCACGCTTACGATTACAACACTATTGAATAAATAATTTTTTCAACACACTTGCTCATAAAGTGGCTCTAATTTCACCGCAATTAGGCACATAATGATACCTATAATCAAACTGTGACTTTTTCATTGCTATTATTCACAAGTGAGTTATAGGTTTTTTTTATTTATTTTATTGGTTGAGTTGCATTGTTCTTAAAAAAGTTTTGATACAAAAAAGGTCGTGCTCGATAGTACAAATAAATTAATGTACCGACCTATTGCTTCTTCATTTCATGCAACTTCGTAATTAAATAGATCATTTCAACTTGTACGTGCTTAATAAATAAAACTTTCACTCAAATATAAATTTTATTTGCTGTGTAATTAAGAAAAATTTAAATTCCCTATTTTGTACGTGGCTAAAACACTATCCACGAAAAGCCAAATAAAAATAAACCTCATTCTTTTAGTCTATGGCCAATCGCCATTGTTACTCGTAAATGCGCGCACATAGGAAAACTGATTAATTTTGCCCGCCACTGTGAAAAGAAATTCACAACTTGTTTTTACTGATGAAATGATTTTTTTGTATTATTTTCTTCACAGGTGTGTTGAAAAACGTCGTATGATACACGTGTGTATTGATGATTACCGTCCTCGGCTCTCTTAAGACCCTCACCTACGGCTCGGGTCTCAATGGTGCCTCAGCGGTAATCACCAACTTTGCACACTTGTACCATAATGTACTATAATACGCTTGTATGAACAATGGCAATACATTTATAGAATTGTGTATTCATAAGCTTACTGGGAAGGTTGACTCAATACAATTTGCTGCCAAATACTCCAAAAAAACATTAGAATCTGTTACATCCGTATTCTAATGCATACTAAAGAATGTTAAAAGAAAATAAAATAAGACTTGACTTAAAGGTCCATGTGACCAGGTCATAAAAATACAAAAAAAAAACATATATTTATTACTAGGGCATCACGAACGTCAGTCATTTACATAAGCTGATTTCAGTAAGTACCATCCACATTATTGTGCATTTTTTGTTTATTCTTTAATTTAGGGAAGATTTTTCAAAATCAGATAGGTATCTTATTCGTGACGAATAAAAAGCCGGTATGACCGATTTTGTATAGGAAATATGTCGAACGCCACATTTCTTGACAATAAAAGCAATTTAACGATTGAAAACCGGCTCTGAAGAATTTAGATTTATACTTTACTCTTGATCACTATTTTCTTATTAACTCTGACATGAAATGCGAATATAAATTAAAATAATCGCAAGACTAAAAAGCTTCACCAGCAGGTACTGTCAAACATAGAGAAGCATACTCTCAGTACTGACTGACATAAGTAATCAGGGGAGCAGGATGTATCAGATGATATCGAGCTGACACAATCGAGAGGCGATCGTTAGACTTTATCACCGCTATCTGTGTGAGCGTGATGCTGCGTTCGATACTCCCGTCTGCAGGGGTGGCGAATGTCAAAAAAATTAAAGATGAGTTTGAAATGGAGTTTTTTGGCGGGATTTTTTCGAGTGAAGTTCAGCGGCTGTTTATAGTATTTGCAAATTGATTCCTAGTGGATATTGTGATATAAAATTAGTGTAGTTTTGTGTCTCAACTGTCTACGCAACTGGACAATATGTGAAATCATTGACAGAAGCGATCTCACGATAGTGGAGCGGAGAATTTTATTGTAGTATTGACTACCTCCGCTAAGCTTACTGGGAAGGCTGACTCAATACAATTTGCTGCCAAATACTCCATAAAACATTAGAATCTGTTACATCTGTATTCTAATGTATACTAAAGAAAGGATACAAGAATATGAGAGAAGAAGATATCAGAATATATATAAGAATTACTGAAGACTTGGCTTTGGCCTTACTTTTATATATTATACAGAAGAATACGAAAATATGACGAGGCTGAATGGTCTATAGATCGATGCCTGCCTTTTCTACGGGCGAATGAAAAAAAAAAGAGTTTAAAATACCAACTCATTGGTGCTTACCAATGAGTGAATGACTTAGGCAGGTGTTTATTTGCCTACACATGACACGATTCCTTTTTCTATTGTTACAGTACTTTCTATCCTTTATCGAGAGATAAGGCGAATTTTGTTTTGTAATAACAGTTTCACAAAATTAAGATAACATTCCTCTGCATGACAAAAACCTTACACTGAAAATCCGCTCATTTTCTCTCATATCCTTTATTTTATGCACTCTACACTAATACTTTGCCCGCAACCCTACCAGGAGCGCATAATTCTAAACAAGTTGTTCCTGCACCCGTCTAACTCGCGCGTCTGCCAGCACTGGGCTAAAAGTTCAATGACCGTTCAAGTGGTGACATGACGCTTATCGCATTTCTTATATTGTTGCATAAACGAGTTGACGATGGAACTTGGATGGTAACTGCGCTGCGGTATAAAACGTTCCCAACAATTTGGTAGAGTGTTTATTAAAATCCTTTGAAATTGCAGGTTGTGAGTTGTGATGCATGGGTCTACGCGTCGTAGTCATTTCGTAGCAACTAATGTTACAATGTCATCTACGGGCTACGAGGTTCTATACGTCGTAGCACTATGGCGTATAGTGCTTTTAGAAATACATAGGTCATTTTGTTTGAGGTAATTCTACTTGCAAGGGAGAAATATAGGATTCCTACTTTTGAAGAGACTTCTTGATTCCCTGGCAAAGACAACGCGTTTTTTATATTGACTTCTTCTTCTTTTTTTATCCCCTGGTATGTCAAGTCTTGCATTTTTTTTTGTGTTTTTGAATTTTTCTATTAAAAAAGTAAGGCGATATATACACCCTAATGCTAACGCAGTACTGGCCGTGCGCCCGCTCGATGCCAAAATATCAAAATTGAACCTCCTTTTGAACAGTTTTGTTTGCAAAATATTATTTGATTTACATATGCTATGTTAGTTAAGAAGAAATACCAGCCATCAATTTTTCTGTGTAAAAATATTTTTAAACATCCAAGTCGTTTTGGAGGAGTTTCCAAAAGTTGCGAAAAATATCGTGTTGTTAATTATTTTTTTAAAGCAAAACTATTAGTTACAGGTAAAAACCTTGTGTTCAAAATTATGTACATGAATCAGTAATAAATATATATATTTTTCAAACCTTTTAACCTAGCCATTACGAAGGAGTATGCTTTAGAAAGTTGCCGTTTTACAGCACTAAAGCGTATGCAGGCCCTTAACTCTTTGCTGACAGTCAAGTTTTATAACAGGTTAATGCCGTTTAATCCTTGCTTATCCATTGTGAACAACGTGGATGTACTTTACTATACCTACAGGTACCTTACAGGTATTTTTCGGTAAATAAAGATCTGGTGTTATTGCCATTAAGTGTACAGGTTACAAGTATACATCATACAAATGTTTAAACTAAAATTATAAATAGGTAAAATTGGTAATCTCTGGCAGTAAGTTATTTAAATGTCATGGACCAAGTGATTACTGCTTATCAGGGCACTACCGTTCTATTCTTTATAACCAATGTCAACATTAAAATAATTTAATTTAATTGAGTCGGACTCGCGCACGAAGGGTTCCGTACCATTATTGCAAAAAACGGTAAAAAAAAACACGTTTGTTGTATGGGAGCCTAACTTAAATATTTACTTTATTCTTTATTTGTTGTTATATCAGCAACAGAAATACATCATCTGAGAAAATTTCAACAGTCTAGCTATCACGTTTCATGAGATACAGCCTGGTGACAGACGGACAGACAGACAGACGGACCGCGGAGTCTTAGTAATAGGGCATCGTTTTTACCCTTTGGGTACGGAACCCTAAAAAGGTAGCATCATTTGATGACATCGATGGCGATTGTCAAAATGCCATAATGTAAGAGATTGATCACGTGACATTTGACATTCCCATACATTTCTTCAATCACTATCGCCACGCTTTGGTTGATAGAATGCCAATTAGGGCCTCTGATTGAAAACTACACAATCGCTTTGTGCAACGTTCCTCTAGGATTAGCCACGGAAGTGAAGTCACGGGATAAAGCTAAACCACATACTAATAATACTAGCATACAGATGTCTCATCTCATACAAAGAAACCGTGCCGACGTACTGTACTGATTATACTGATTATTGTTTGTACATCGAACGCGTTCGGTTCCGTTCCACGGATATAGATGGTGATCTATCTATCGCCGTGGAACGAAATCGAACGCGATTGATTTACAAAAATTAATCGGTATAATCAGATGAAAAACGCTAGTTACGTCGGCACGGTTTCTTTGTATGGGATGAGGCATCTGTATGCTAGTATTATATTATCTGTGGCTGAACTATGTAGTCGGTTCAACGGCCAGAATCCTAAATGTTGACAAGATGGTTATCACTTCTGAGATATTGTTGCATGTTTGAACGTGCGTATGAGCATAATAAGTCCCCCTACATGACTCGCTACCCACTTCTTTACGACAGGTTGTCATAAGTTCCGTGGTTGCTTGGTTGAGCTTCTCTGAGATTATGTACAAACTAGCTGTGCCCGCGGCTTCGCTCCCGTCATCTGCCTGCCAACCCTACTATACTTACCTTCCTGCCTACCCTACTTACCTACCTACCATTTTTGTTTCTATAGTCTTTTTCGCGGAGAATTTTAACACCGCCATTCGGAAAATGACTTCAGATGCACAACGCCATCTATCGAATATCGAGTTCAACTGTCCGAGTATCTGAATTGCGTGTGTTGTGATAATTTTACTTCTTGAACACTTTAAATTCATCTAACTTTTTGATAGAGTGAACCGATTGCGATGAAAGAAAAACTAAGTAATTCGTTACGCACAATTTTTATGTATAAAAGTAATTTACATTGGTTTCGTACATTTCACATGATGCGTGCACAAATAAACAGACAAAACTTCCAGAAATTGGTTCTGTTGGTTATCCTTTAACACCCTGGCTATTTTTTTTGGAAATATTTTCGATGCACAAAAAATACTTTTCTACAGATTTATTATATGTATATTGATTTATGATAAGTCAGCAAGATATATGTACTTTTTCTGCTTACATCTCTTGTGATTTACTCTACGTCGACGAACTGTCAAAAACGTCAGACACTGTTTGTTAATGTGACAATCTGGGGGGTGACCATAAGCTCTTAGAGCGGTATCAATTTGAGATCGAGTAAGTGACAGATGAATACAAGTCATATACATTCGTCCCTTTTTCGATCTCAAATTGATACCGCTCTACGAGCTTATGGTCACCCCCCAGATGTCAGAAAATTTTAAAGATAGAACCACAACGTATCGTGTTCCTTTTTAACCGACTTCATAAAAAAGGATGTATGTATGTTTGTGATTTTAATTCGATTTTCCGAAAAGTATTTGTTACATTCTGGAGAAGGTTTTTGTCATACAACAAATGGATACCCCGTGACGTTGTTCGCATGGATTCGTTATGTATGTATCTTTGTCCACGCATTTCGTCGAAATTAGTAATCGGATCATGATCATTCTTTTTTTATTGAATTAAGTTGCACTCAACTTAGGTCATGGTGCAAGTTTCATCAAAATCGGTTGGACAGTTTTCAAGTTATGGAGCATACAACCGAACTTTTTAGCGACAAACAAAACGAATGTGTAAATTTAGTTATTATGGGTATTTTGTCAATCCTTTAGATACCTTACTGTGGAACTTGCTCAATTTGTAGAAACCAGAACTAAAAACAGAGAAACAAAAACATTTTCGCAATAAACTGAATCGACTTTAAGAAAAAAACAAAAAAATGCAAATTAACTTTCATTTCGGAACTCGGTGTCATTCGTACCTCATAATTTTATAGTTTTATGACACCGACTTCCGAAACGAAAATTATTTGAACTGTTTTGTTTTTGAAGTCGGTTAATTTTTTTGCGATAAAGTTTTTACGTGGACCTTTTGTAATTTTTTAAATACTATCTTGTCGTCTTGGGCCTCCACCATTTATTGCAACAGGCTTTCATTATTTTTAGGTAGCTGAAAGACGTTAACTGCTGGACTTAGGGTTCTCATGTTGATTGCTGAAGAATCCGATGCTGTCCCTGTTCCCTGAAAAACTAGAAAACTGTCTTTTATTTTAGGTCGTTATGCTTTACTTTGCAAACAAAAACCCCGTATTTTTAATTGAAATCTTCACAAGAAATTGTTGCCTGTCTGTCCCTGTATTGCTTCTTCGCTGCTCTTGAAACATTCCGTGTCGCGTTGGAATTTGCTTTATAGGTTCCACTTACGCCATTACAGTCAGTGCCTTGTGCCACCTACCGCGTCACTTCGGGATGCGTCGGGATTCTTCGGCATTTCGTCGTTTATGGTGGTTGAAGACTGGAGCTTTGGGCAAAGAATTGGGATCATTGAGGGATGTATCTAGTAACTTTGAAGGATTGCTTGGCTTTATTGGCATTACTAGGTAGGTAAGCAAATCCCATTATGTTCAATTCAATTTTCATTTTATCATTGAGGATGCCGAAAGATGTGAAAACTGAGAATAAAACATAGATTATCCATTTTTTGCTGTTTCTCTTTCATAGTTTATGAAAGAGAATCACACTTGACACTCTTCAATCTTTCTTTCAACACACCTACATTATTTCTAAGACAAATACTGTTTATTACCGCGAAAGCACTTTAACACTTAATCGCAAAAACCAACAATTACGCGGATGGCCACCACAGCATCCGCAAACCCATATGTGTAAAGCCGTCATAAGCGTGCTTAGAAAACAAACTTACGTTTACCGCCTATTCCCCTACACACACAACAAAATCGAACCAAACTTTAATTACAGACACGCATTTAAAATTTTGCACACCACTTGCAGCGACAGCTATAAATCTCCTTTTACAAAAACCAATTTGTATTCTAATCCAACATGATAAAAGTTATTTTTAATTGAAAAGGTTGCCGAGACGCGTCAATCGTTGTCGATTGTAAAAGAAAGCAGAGACCAACACTAACCAGCAAGGTACTAGGAAAATAGAGAATTGAAGAGGTTTAGAAAAGTTCGTGGCGCGCTTGTATGATCCACGCCTCCGCGGAATTACGATAATTAACTGACATTACGAGTTTATGGCAGCATTTTACGATTCGAACGTCGAATGAATCTATTACAAGGGTTTTTGGCGGGATTTTTTCGAGTGAAGTTCAGCGGCTGTTAATATTATTTGCAAATTGATTCCTAGTGGATATTGTGACATAAAATTGGTGTAGTTTTGTGTCTCAACTGTCTACACAACTGGACAATATATGTGAAATCATTGACAGAAGCGATCTCAGGATAGTGCAGCGGAGAATTTTATTGTAGTATTGACTACCTCCGCTAAGCTTACTGGGAAGGCTGACTCAATACAATTTGCTGCCAAATGCTCCAAAAAACATTAGAATATGTTACATCCGTATTCTAATGCATACTACAGAATGTTAAAATAATAAAATAAGACTTGACTTAAAGGTCCATCTGACCAGGTCATAAAAATACAAAAAAAAAAGAATCTATTACAAAGTTTTGGTGTTTTGTCTATGGTCCAGTAAATAAATTAGGTCTTGATCGAAGTCTTGTGTAGACAATTTACGTTAATTAATTATAAAGATTTCGTCGTTATCTCTTGATATTTCAGTTTCAATATTTTTTTTATTGTAAAGTATGTTCAATGATTTACCATGTAAACCATTCAACGTGCATTTATTTTCTGTTAGAAGCGCGAAGACTCTTGGCCCAACTATACTGTGGGTCAGCTGCCTATCCAGTATTTCAAATCAGACCTTAGATAAATGATTTGAATTTTACAACATACCTTGCGTGACATCATGGACCATGTCCAAACCACGATGCTTGAATGAACCTCACATCTACAATAAAAAACCGGTACACCCACCCAGTAAACATAGACAATGAGGTATTTACACAACCAGATTGCTATGAACCCCGGGTTTACTAACTTCCGTCCCTAAAACGACCCATCTTGCGTGGAATGCGGAAAACAGGAGGGTTCAACCCACAATAGTGGTCGCAGACATGATTTGACGTGGGCAACATTTCTCAATTCGGTATTCCTTTGAACGTGTGAACCTCTAGTTGATGTACGCAACCTTTTTGGTGTGCATGGTAAATATACAACACTAAAGAAAATATCATAAGCTAGTAAGACTTGGCGCAAATAAATTCCTTTTAATTTTTTCTAGACAGGTGTCTAGTGGATCGTTTTAAAAAAATCGAACTATTGAGTTCAAACCAGCATTCTGTTTTGTTTCGTGGTGGTTTTTGGTAGTTGAGCGTATTCACAGGGTGAGTGGTACCAGCTGGATGATAGTCACCGAAAATAGAGGTAAATGGCGTCCTATGTCCAGTAGTGGGCAGCTGATGATGATAATTTTGTTGTCTCTTTTTGAAAATAGAATCAATATCGAATCTATTTGTAAGAATAATACACTACGATTCCGCGCAGTTCCTCAAAAAAAAGAAAACAATGTAATCAAACAGCAAAGGCAAACGATTTATGCACATTAACAATTCCTTGTTTATTAAGAAAACAAGGCACATAAATTAATGAAGTTGTTATGTGCTAAGTATGATAATTAAATTAATTTATCAAAAGATCTAACACCGCACATATTTCTTAATGTTAAAGCTTGTTGATCTTTATCAACATTTATGAATTAACATTCACAAAAAGGTCTGGAGATAACGACAGCCCATTTGTTAACTCCTGTAAACGTTTACTGAGGGATTATGTACTAAATCTGTTGACGGTCGTTTTGTCAAAAGTTTGTAGAGTTTTGAACAAAACCCTTTTTCGAATACGGAAGTCATTAGAAGATCGTTATTCTCGCATTTTTGACAGCTAGTTGACAGCTTCAACATAAAAGAAAAATTGCAGAATAGGTTTCCTGTTCCATTTTCCAAAATTGCTTAGTATTCGGTCCAAAGGTTGAATGTGTATGTCCAGAGTCACGTTGATAAAAATTCGTGGATCGTGTCGATCATGTGCCATGGTTTCATAATTTGAAGAATTCACTTATGGCGACGTAGCAAGAGTTCGCCTTTGATTGCAACATAAATAGTTTTCAAATTCAATGAGAAAATGGAAAAAACAGATTAACTGAAAAGGACATATTTTTTGTGTTTAGATCAAAATTTAGTACTAAACAAAAGACTACTACAAAGACATCATAACTACTTAGTATATTCCATAATATCGACAAGCAAGCCCGTTTCCACTGAAACAGATCATGAAAAGGCCCTACTTTGTATGAATTTCCGATCATCGACAACAAAACGTGACGCAAACACATCATAGTCACGTTATCTATCGATATAGCCAACGTAAACCGTCAAAAGTACTAGGCAAGCATAACCAAAACAAAAGTAAACTATTTCGACAGCCATACGCTCAATAAAAACTTCTAAACTTGAACATACAGTGGGACAGAGACGCCGCTATCTGTCGATTCTCCCGTCTCACTCTCTTTACGTCAGTTGACAAGCAGTGGGTGAACGAACTTCGAGAGTTTACTGGGCTAAAAGTTGAATGTACCTCCGTTCGCGGACATTACGAACAAGATAGCAACTTTACCATACGCATCGTGTCAATAAAATGACGCGAACACGTTTTGGTGTGGTCGCGAATTTAATCAGTAAAGTGGGTAATTAAAGTCCATTTTCTTTCGCGTGTTGGTAGTGCATGTGCCGTTTCGGAATAGAACAGCAAGTTTCTCACGACTACCACTACATTGGCACGTTAGTAGTGAGACGCGTGTGCAGATGGGCGACGCTGTATGTTTGTGTGCGCTCGAGGTTGGTGTAGTCTTGAAAATAATTTCGCGGTCACACCAAGCCGGCGGGTTCATATAACCTGAACCACCTGTCTGTGTTGTGCGCCTAGTTATTTATATCTATGCGCGAACCTATGTAACATAGCTATATGTATTATATATTATCAAAATAAACCAACATATCTTGGTATACGAGGTAGTTTTCAGAGCTGTATGTTGTGGAATATATATTTCGATTTTTTATGTTCGTGTGCGATTGGAGTATTTACAACGACTGTTTAATTTGTCTTCTGTAAGCGATTACTCTAAGAAAAAACGCAATGAAATCGAAAGCGTGGTTTGTAGACGCTAAAAGAGTGAATTCACCTGCGTCGAACAATGCTACATCTGCCAATAGCTACTTAAGCAGCTACTTTAAAAAAAACCGGCTAAGTGCGAGTCGGACTCGCGCACGAAGGGTTCCGTATTTGGTAAATTGCGGTTTACGATTTATGACGTATTAAAAAAAAACTACTTACTAGATCTCGTTTTAACCAATTTTCGGTGGAAGTTTACATTTACATGGTAATGTACATATATTTTTTTTAGTTTTGTCATTCTATTATTTTAGAAGTTACAGGGGGGCCACATTTTACAACTTTGGAAGTGTCTCTCGCGCAAACTATTCAGTTTAGAAAAAAAATTATATTAGAAACCTCAATATAATTTTTGACCACACGTATGGGTTGGATGAAGAAAAATTTTTGAGTTTCAGTCCTAAGTATGGGGAACCCCCAAAATTTATTGTTTTTTCTTTCCTATTTTTGTGTGAAAATCTTAATGCGGTTCACATAATACATCTACTTACCAAGTTTCAACAGCATAGTTCTTATAGTTTCGGAAAAAAGTGGCTGTGACTTACGGACGGACAGACAGACAGACATGACGAATCCATAACGGGTCCGTTTTTTGCCATATGGCTACGGAACCCTAGAGCAACTCTTTAAAAGCATAGCTATCATAATGGCATCTTCACACCATGTCTGAAATAATTGGAACAGCCTTATTTTTAATACAAATACTTACATTAGCTTTGTCTTGTCTATGCATCGTAAAGAGTACGTACAGTTTTTTAACAAGGCGTTCAAGTACGGAACATAGGACATGTATGTTAACACTGCTAAGTAAAATATCCCCATGAAACATATAATTGACAAATTAGACAGACGACAGTGTTTAGTTAGACGACTCTATCAAGCAGATGTTTTAAACTATATTTATTAAACTACTAGCTTCTTACAGCAGGTTTGTCCGCGTGAAAAGGTTTTTCTTATCCATTACGGCGTGATTGAGTAACAAACTTAAGGGTACACAAGTCGAAAATTCTTCCATACAAACGTAGTCTAGGGATTATTCCACTATTTGACAATGTACATTCAAAATAAAAAGTGATATCAATTTGTCTCATTATTATCTAGCACTGTATGGAAGCAAAAAAGTAAAAAAAGAAAATATTTGAAAGTTATGAGCGTCGAAAGTTCCACATTTCGACACTAATTTTAACGCATTTTTGGGCAGAAATAAATGCCATAAGAAGACGGAAAATTTAAAAACGGCCACCATACAGGGATAGATTAGTAGTTCATCAATGTAAATAATTTAATTTTGAATAGATACGTTTAGTCGTTTTTTCATGATATCCAGACTCCCAAAGGTATGATTATAAAATTTAGCGCACTCGGTTTCGTCCTAAATCATTATCCATTTCGCTACAAATTTGCATAAGTGTGTATTCGTACGCGAACTAGCTTTCTACTGCTCATCACAGCATCTATCTCTTCCGCACGAGTTGTCGGTTGATATAAAATACATTTTAACACCGCGCACAAAATAGTTCGTGCCGTCCACTAGTGTAACCTTAAATGCATCCATCCAAACTTTCGCATTTAAATATTAGATAAAATTGGTTGTGTGGGGAACATACGGAACGCATGGAGTACCTTCTGTGCACATGCGATGCACTGCGGCTGGTAAGCGAATGAGTCTCCTAGCGGTTGGATATCAAAAACCAGAAGACTACTCACATCTGCTAGTCTCGTTGTAAAACTCATGAAGAGAGTTTATCAGGGGACCACAATAGATCCCAATGGGTCGAAGTTATTACTTCTCGGCCCCTCCACGATATGATAAGATAATAAGATAAAATTGGAAAGACTTAACTTATTCTTTAGTTAACTCAATGAAGCATGTCATAGGGTGCTGCAAAGGAACGATCGGTTGAAGAGTATCAGTCCACATTATCCTAATCTTTCTGCTAAATATATTACTTAGCTCTCCTTGAAACTATTAGCTTATCACCAAAGCAAGGCACCCTGAACAGTCATTTTACCAAATGATTGTTCAGGGTGCCTCAGATATTACTTTTAAGTATAGCTACTGGTGGAGGCTTTTTAAATCTAAGTTTTCATTGTCTTATAATTATAAAGTCTCCAGAATGTCCATGGAGTTTCCTGCGCGTTCTTCTTCAAGAGGTCTGTACCAAAGAGTCTACACCCGTCCATAGAGTTTTAACTTGTTGACTGACCGACTGCCTGTCCATTCAAAAGTGTCTATAAACCGTTTAGTTTGTTTCAGTCAGTCCGGCTTTTAGTTAGAGTTTGACTCAATGTGCAAGTAGCTACCAGAGCGGTATGTAACAGAACAAAAGTGTATAATTATTGTCGGTTTAACGCCTACAAGAATCAAATTAATCGATTTCCTTCGTACCACCCACCAGTTACCACCATAAGCGTAGGCTGACGAGCTACGACTAATACCAACTCTGATTTATAGATCCTCCTCATCCTGCAGTCAGGTATAAACTGGATTGTGATGTAGTTAAAAATAATTAATTGCTAATACTTATAGTCAGTCACCTACAGTTTAGTCTATATTCGGTTTGAAAATAAGCACACACACATCATACATCACTATCTTTTCTTAATCGCAATGTATTTAAAACAAAAAATCACAGTGATTTCAACAGTTTTCCAAAAGATTTTCTGAAAAATTTCGCTGTGAGCTATAAGACCGCCGCGCGCCGTTGTAACCAAAGTATTAGCAATACTATAAAACATTTCAATTAAAATGTTTGTGTACAGATACAATAAAATATATTTTATCTATTTATATAGCATGTAAATAATCATAGCAGAAGAAATGTTAAGACCTCCCAACATCACCATTTGTTTATTGTTGACAGTTTTTGTCGTTTCTCATAAAGAGAACATTTTTTAAACGGAAAGTGCGTTTGTTTTCTGTTGGGAAATCGCTTCGATACTTTTTAAATCCAAACCTCCTAGAATACGTCTACGATTTCAGAAACGTCATAATTAAGTTCAATTTGAAGTTTTGAACTCATCAGCCAGTTCGCCACCGATTAATGGCTTCTTCATCAAGTCATCATAAACGGTACAAACATTTCCGCAATGGCTGCCTGTTAAGGCGATGTCATACTACATAACCACAAAAACTGCTGGTTTTGTATAAAAAATTGGTTGCGGCAAAAATACATATTAATCTTGACTATATATCTGACAAAATGTCAGAAATGGTGTATTCCTAAAAAAAATATTAGAAAAAGAACAATGGGAAACAAATGTATGGAGTCTGAGCCCATCCTTCAAATAGTAACATTTGATATACCGTTCGATAGGGTTTTTTAAGCAGAACATTAGTTACTATTAAAACTATGGTCAAATCATAGTACTTTCGACGATACAATGTCTTAAAGTCGTCTCTGTCTAACATTATTTATGGATATTTACAAAGTAGAAAAGTAATAATACATGTATTTCACATTATACCAAAATATATTTATTATTCGTCCTGGATATCAATGACAATTACATCATTTAAAAACCTAAATAAAAAATACCTATTCATTCATGAGTAATCTTATTTATATTGAGAGGTGGGCCCAAAATTACTCATTGGCCTTTGGCAAACTAACTTTAACCTTTTAATCTGAATTACTCAATTTTGGCCCATACATTGAGGCAAAGGCTCAGCTGGCTGCCAAGAAGCTGGGGATCCTTGCAAAGGTGAGAAGGTACTTCACGCCAGAACAGCTGCTCAGCTTGTATCAAGCGCAAGTTCGATCATGCATGGGTTACTGTTCTCATCTCTGGGATGGATCTGCCAAGTACCAGCTTGATGCACTGGAGTCGATCGAAAAGCGGGCCAAGAGGCTTATCGGCGATGAGGCATTGGTTAAGTCAAAGCTCCAGAGCCTTGAACATCGTCGCCGAGTTGCCAGCTTGTCGGTTTTTTATCGATTACATTTCGGGGAGTGTGCGATGGAATTGCATAATCTAATTCCGCCCAGCCCGTTTCATCATCGGACTACCAGACGTACGGCGATGCGTCATCGGTACATGGTGGGCATCCCACCCATACGCACTAAACGTTTTGAGAATACTTTTATTATGCGTACAACTAAGGAGTGGAATTCCCTGACGGAGTCTGTGTTTCCCGATAGCTACAACCTAGGGGTCTTTAAGTCAAGAGTGAATAGGTTACTTCTAGGCAAGCGTGCTCCATCATCGACCACATCATCGCTTAACATCAGCTGAGATGGTGGTCAAGCGCGAGCCTATATAAGACAAAAAAAAACTTGCCGGTAAAATTAATAACAATAACAAATAATATCTTAATGCAGAACTTGGTTATTTTTATTTTTTAATAGCTCAACTCATTTTTGTGTAAATCGATAAAATGCTTCATATTTTGCAATATAATTATTGTAAGCGTTCTGTCATTTCGAATCTCGCAGTTCGACAACGACCGCGCTTGAGGTCCTGACACACCGCCTTAACTAAATCCTTTTAGCTCGACAATATCTTATAATCGGTTGTTAACTTTAATGTGTTTCCTTAGTTAGATAAGATCTGGGGATATTGATTAGTCAGCTGATTTGCAGTGCTGGTGATTTAAAGTTATCTTTGCAAGTTTTATATGTTCCTCATTAATATTTGGCAATTGATTGAACATAACTCAATTATTTTAAACACGATTCAAGGTATCAAAACAGTAAGTGACCTTCAGATTTATATCACACTAAAAAGCGATTTTTACAAAGATTAATTGCAAGTAGTGGACATATAATACTATGCAATTCGACCGATTTGAACTTAAAATTTTCTTAGCCAATACGTGCACGATATCGCCTACTGGCGCAATTTAAATTGCGTGATCTATCAGAAGGGTCCTTAGTAATTTCAACTCCAAGTACTTGACTTTACATAATCAGCCCACAACGTTCCCACTGCTGGGAACTGTGCGTCCTCTCTCTTGAGAGATGAGAAGATTGGAACTCACTGCCTAAGTGCCTACGTCTGTATTTCCGCACGCATTCAAACCGAATTTCTTGAAAGTTAAATGAACAGGCTTCTTCTGGGTAAGCTCACTCCATCGTCGACCCATCTCAAATAAAAAAACCGGCCAAGTGCGAGTCGGACTCGCGCACGAAGGGTTCCGTACCATTATCGCAAAAAAAAACGGTAAAAAAATCACGTTTGTTGTATGGGAGCCCCACTTAAATATTTATTTTATTCTGTTTTCATAACAGAAATACATCATCTGTGAAAATTTCAACTGTCTAGCTATCACGGTTCATGAGATACAGCCTGGTGACAGACAGACAGACAGACGGAGCGTGGAGTCTTAGTAATAGGGTCCCGTTTTTTACCCTTTTGGTAGGGAACCCTAAAAAGATGGCCTGCCATTTTCTAACTGAGTCCGGGCTGGTGGATGTCACAATCATGACGTCTAATCTGGACTCAGTCAAATAATCTCCTTCGTATTCAGAAAAAGAAGTAGAGACATTATAAGAACAGCTGCAGTGATTGAAAACTTTACTAAACCTAAGTTGATAAAGCAACAAACTTTAAATTGAAAACCACTACCCACTAATTAACCTTATCTTGCCTATGCCAATACGACTTCCAAAATTGGCTAATACTTACTACTAGAATCAAATCATGACAAAGATTTAAAAATCGGTGTCACGAAAAACAAAAAATAGAAGAAGAGTAGGTAAGTAAGTATCTTTCAAGTCTTCAATCTATTTTCTGCTTTTTCTAGTACCCCCCGTGGGGTTCTGCTAACCTCCTTGAAGAGAAAGCGTGAAAATACTAATATTGTGATGTTGACATCATCACAAGCCGAGTTTTCCATGTATGTCGCAAGAAAGTCGCCCACAATGTGATCACAACAAAACAGACTAAAAATAGCGTATTGTATCATCAACGAATACATAACAAAACATTCATATAATCGTAAATGTTTATATGGAAAAAGATGTGTACTAAAAAGGGCTAAACGTAAACCTGGCGAAGATGCGGGTGTGAGATAGGGGTTGTCCCTATCTCACACCCGCATTTTCGCCAGGTTTAAGTTGGTTAAGTTCCATGCAAAAGGCGACTTGCGACCCACGGATGCCCGATGCCCCTCAAGTTAAATGGGCAAATCTACAAGTCCGTGATTAGACCTGTCGTACTGTATGGATAAGAATGTTGGGCTGTGAAAAAGATGGATGAAAAGAGATTGCATGCAGCAGAGATGAGAATGTTGATTATAATGAGATTGTTGGCTATAACTTAAAGTCAAATTTCATACAAAAAAAAACGAAATCAAAATCGGTTCATCCGTTTAGGAGCTATGATGACAAAGAAAGATACATAAATACACAGGTACACACTTCATAAATATAACACCCCTCTTATTCGGTCAGGGGTTACAAACACAACGATTGGCTAAAACGTCTTACTTAGTCACCAATTACATGGTGGCCATAGTTGTAACCATAGAGAAAAAAAACTGTAAAACTGCAGCTTAATTGCGTAAGTGAGTTCGGCAGGGCAAAGGGTATGATTCTATGAAAGAGTATGCCAAATTTCCTTTAAATTTGTTCGGTTGTGTATTGCCAAAATTTACTGAACTCTTTTGAAAACAGTATCGTCAACAATGAAAGCGTCCAATATTTTTTTGACCGATTAAAATACAATATTATTCTTCTGTAGAGCTTCCGAAAGAGTGGGTCTGAAAATGAACATGGACAAAACCAAGGTGATGTTGAATGCCCATGTTACACCCATTCCTATCAAGGTTGGAGACTCTACACTCGAAGTTGTGGACAACTATGTCTACCTGGGACAAACGATCCAGTTGGGTAGGGCCAATTTCTAGAAAGAGGTCAACCGTCGAATCCGACTCGGCTGGGCAGCGTTCGGGAAGTTGCGCGGTGTCTTCTCGTCCAACTTACCACAGTGTCTCAAGACAAAAGTCTATGACCAGTGTGTGTTGCCAGTGATGACATATGGCTCTGAGACGTGGTCGCTAACAATGGGCCTTATCAGAAAGCTTACAGTCACTCAAAGGGCAATGGAGAGGGCTATGCTCGGCGTTTCCTTGCGTGATCGAATCAGAAATGTTGAGATCCGTAAGAGAACCAGGGTTACCGACATAGCCCGAAGAATTGCCAAACTTAAGTGGCAGTGGGCAGGGCACATTGCTCGCAGAACGAATGGCCGATGGGGCAGAAAGGTTCTGGAGTGGCGACCGCGAACCGGAAGACGTTGCGTTGGAAGGCCTTCCACCAGGTGGACCGATGACCTGGTGAAGGTTGCAGGAATCCGCTGGTTGCGGGACGCACGGGACCGGTCAATGTGGCGACGCTTGGGGGAGGCCTATGTCCAGCAGTGGACGTCTTTCGGCTGATATGATGATGATGATGATTATACTTCTGCTACTCAAGTGGAATTGAATAGCATACCATATTTATATCGTTGGTCCAGGAGTCCATGGCCAAGTAATAACAGCCACACGGTTCGATCACCAAGGTTAAGCAACGCTTGCCTAGGACGTGCCTAGGACAGTCTGCGGATGGGTGACCATCTTAACATATATATTTACAATACATGTATTTTTATCCATAAGGCACTCAACAAAAGTATTCAGACTAACTTATCGTTTATTAAAGTAAAACAAGTAACCCAACGTAGCAGTCGCCGAGATAGTTTTCTGATTATACCAAAGATGAGAACTAAGTTTGGCAAAAAAATGTTAACTTTTGAATGAGCACAATTATATAACAAAATACCCTCTTGTATAAAAAGGTTGCACTCATTCAATGCATTCAAAACTCAATTAGCTGCATATTTAATCACAAATAACACCGTTTCTTAAAGCTGTATGCATTGGATGGGTGCATCATAATTGCTGCCGTGACGTCTGTGACGAATTTTATATATTTTACTCTAAGCATTGTTCTCATGTGACTTTGTGTCTTTTTTGAGAATAAATATCTTTAAATCTATAACATACCGAGCATCCTCCGAGCCTCGGCAAGAACATCAAGCTGTTGGTTCCGGCTGTCATTTGTTGACCTTTGATACTCGTTACGGATAGCCAGAAACCAGTAAATCTAACACCAGTCTTGCCAAGGGCACGAGGTCCCAGCGCTAACAATGAAAATATGATTCAAATAAATGTCACTAGATGGCGCAAAATGCATAGATTTGTTATTGAATTGAGTGTAAAATTTAAATTTTCTAGAATTGATAATAAAATTGTATGTTCTTGTTTATTCAACTCTCCTAAGTACCTACATTATGGAATATTGTGCTCTTAATTCACATTTCAAAGATTATTTGAACGGATCATTTAAAATTGATTCCAATAGATGGCGTGGTTTTAAATATGTAAGGCATGCCACTCGATTTTTTAAATGTGTATTGTAACACATTTTGGTACCTACAATGAAACTGTAAAAACGTGCAAGAATACAATAAAAGAAATCGTCACTGTATTTAAAGAAAAAAATTGTCACGAACCTAGAAAACCCTTTTACTTGCAAGTCGCTGCTAACACCATCTATAATAATAATCTATAGCCGTGGAACGGAACCGGACGCGATCGAAGTACTTCTAAAAATAATCAGACGAAAAACGCTAGTTACGTCGGCACGGTTTCTTTGTATGGGATGAGAAATCTGTATGCTAGTGAAAGAAAAAGAAAGAAAGAAAAAGTATTTATTTGTGACCCGCACAGGAGACACGAGAAATAGTAGTGTTATATTATCTGTGCCAAGGGTTACGGCGGTACCCAGTTACTGGGTTTTGGACTCAGATAGGCTGTTAGTAATCTTATAAATTCGTAAATTAATTGTGTGAACACATTTTTTTATAACACTAACATTTAATATCCTGACCATAAACAAACACCTCGATCTCTTTTATAAATTCTCAGAAAAAAAGAATGTACGAATTTATTCAGTCCAAGAGAAAAGTGTTGAATGTGGAACGCGCATACCATAAAGAAAGATTTGCATCGCGAGCCGGGTCAGTGACCGATCTCGCGGGCTCTGATTGAATTTCAGACTTCAATTGATAAAAATAATTTAAGCTTTTTATTGTATACATGCAATCACAATGTTTATTTAGTTCAAATATGTATGTCTTTGTAGAACTATGATATCGATTTGAAATGAATATCGGTTTGTTAAAACTATTTGGTGTAAAATATACAGTTTTCTGATCGATTTTGGGTGTTTCGTCATGGTTATTTCTTGATGTAAACTAGTATCAAAACTTCCCCAAGTAATAAAACACTAATTGCTGGCGTTTGAATGCGCGGAATTCACGAAGAATGTTTCATAAGTTACCTTTAAATTTCCTTTTGGACTTGGTCTGCCTATATCCAGTTTATTATTGAATTTTCCGTTAGGAATGTATCTTTAGCAGCCCAACATTGATGGCATAGGCTCGCCCCTACTACATGGCACTTAATTCTATAGTTGTCGGCACGTAACTTGACAAGAGTCGCCTTTTAGGTCTCTTTGGTTACCAAGCGGGACGCGGGGATCGTTTAGCACTGTTCTGAACGCGCGATTGGTCGGTCAGTTGACACAAGGATCGACTGACCAATCGTGTCGCGTTCACGTTCCGTTCGCTCCATATGGTGTTTGGTCAGTTGGCGCACTATGCACGAACTCACCCCCACTACGCCAAAACCGGTTGTCGGCACGTAACTTGGCAAAGTTAGGTGCCGACAACTATGCTATACATCTCTGCATGTCATCATTATCTTACTGCCCATTTCCCAGTTACTTGGGGTAAGTGCAACTCGTTTTTAGGGTTCCGTACCCAAAGGCTAAAAACGGGACCCTATTACTAAGACGCCACGATCCGTCTGTCTGTCTGTCTGTCCGTCTGTCACCAGGCTGTATTTTATGAACCGTGATAAGTTGAAATTTTTACAGTTGATGTATTTCTGTTGCCGCTATAACAACAAATACTAAAAACAGAATAAAATAAATATTTAAGTGGAGGCTGCCATACAACAAACGTGATTTTTTTGCCGTTTTTCTGCGATAGTGGTACGGAACCCTTCATGCGCGAGTCCAACTCGCAATTGGCCAGTTTTTCTTTTACTCACTCTGTCGACCGTCACGCCACGGGTCACGCTATCATTTGCTTGGGAGGAAAGGTATATAAGGTGAAGAATGATATTGGTATGAGTCTCGAGGAATTTAATGACTGCAGATAGGGTTATCATCCTCCCACTATCCGTCCCTATTTTCTCTGGTCTTGCTCTCCCTCTCCATTTATCAGTGTTTATATTCATCTTATTTTTTTTTTCTATAGGCTTGCGCTTGACCACTACCTCACCTGATGGTAAGCGATGATGTGGTCGACGGTGAAGCACGCTTTTCTAGAAAAAACCCATTCACTCTTGACTTAAAGACCCCTAGATTGTAGCTATCGGGAAACACAGACTCGGGCAGGGAATTCCACTCCATGTACATTCGAGATATAATAAAACATGATGTTATATATGTTATGGACCAAGTGATTAATATGGCATTATTCATAAAGCCCAGACAATTTGAAAAATGCTCAATATGAGTGGGCAATTTGATAAAACTATCGAAATAATTCAATTGACCGGGTTTTCTGAATAATGCCCATTTCTTATTGGGTCGGGTAATAAAAAGATGTGTTATTTTTAATTAACTTTTCTTATTTATAACTTACTAGTATTTTTGTTCTAATTACATTTAAACATATATTTTGTGTTATGTGTTTTTGAAATCATCTCTGAAACCCTTTATTTTGATACCCCAAACAATGGGTTTGGAGGGAAAAAAGGGCCCCCACAATATGTCAAAAAGTCGGCGTTTTTCTATTTTCCAATTTTAAGGTTACACTAGTCGATCATTCTTCCATACAAACGTAGTCTGGCGATTACTCCACTGTGTGACGATGTACGTTCAAAATAAAAATGATATCAATTTGTCTCATCGTTATCTAGCCCTATATGGAAACAAAAAAGTAAAAAAAACCTATATTTGAAAGTTATTAGCGTCGAAAGTTCCATATTTCAACACTAATTGTAACGCAACTTTGGGCGGAAATAAATACCTACCATAAGAAGAAGGAAAATTGAAAAACGGCCTCCATACAGGGATAGATGCAATTAATTTTATTTTGAAAACATTCATTTAGTCGTTTTATCATGATATCTAGACTCTCAAAGGTCTGTTTATAAAATTTCGCGCGCTCGTTTTCGTCCTAAATCATCATCCATTTCGCTACAAACTTGCAAAAGTGCTAATTCTTACGCGAACTGGCTTCGCACAGCAACTATCTCTTTCGCACGTGTTGTCGGATGAGATATAGCATGCATTTTAACCCCGCGCACATAATAGTTCGTGCCGTCGACTAGGGGAACCTTAATGTAATCAGTGACACCCGCAAGGTTAAGACTAATCGATTGACGTCAGAATCATCAAAATTGGCCAACGCGTTTGGTCTCTAGAACTCCACATAGGAACATACATACATACATAGACTGATAAACACATTACCCTCCTTCGGCAGTCGAGTAAAAAACTATTAACCAAACTGTTTCTGTCTGAAAGGTCTAAAGTAACATAACATGAAGGAGATGACGGGAGCTGAGTTCGCCATCCCCTTCGAACCTATACCTATCCGTGTCGAGGTGCCCATAGCTCCCGAGCTCGCTTCGCTCGCTCTTGAACTAATTCATTGTCTATAATTATCGAATTGCCAAATCGTTACGTAATAAATAGACAATGTGATAAATATAGAAGTTTAAATCAGTATTCATTAGGTACATTTTCCGATTTGACTTGACTCGACTCATAATGCCCGGGAAATATATGTATGCACTATGTAGTGCATTTATTAATCACTTGGTGCATGACATACACATAGATGAGTTTCATTTTTCAATTTTATCACTATTTCAGTCTCTAGCAATATCAAAGAGTATATAATGTATGCAACATTCATAGAAGCGACAACGTTTTTAGTTGTGAAAACACGACACGAAAAAGGTGGGTCTAATAGCAAATAGTTGACGTCGTAACTGGTTTTATTGATGGCTCTAATGACCTTTAATAAGGAGAAAATAATAGACCGATAAAGATATTTAGGTATTATCATCGTGGTCATCGCATTATAGGTATCTTTAATAATTTTGATGAAGAAATTAATGAATCCGTTTGAAAGCCTTTAAGAATTCATCATCATCATCTCCAGCACGACTTCGCACCGCCTGCTGAACATAGACCTCTCTTTTCTTGTTTCAATCCCCACGCTCCTTATTGCCAATCTCATGTAGGTTCTACCCCCGGCGATTATTTACAAACAAATTCATAAATGTTAACAGTTGCGTGATGTAAATTCTTATATCATTTTCCATACACCAAGCTACTTATTTGGTAAATGTATACATATACTTTCTTAATATATGTGTACATTTGACAAATATATCGTAGTTAAGTCCCAAAAATACACCAAGCATAGAGCCAATGACAATGGCATTCAAATTGAAGCTCTAATGATCGCACTTTGGGCGAAAAAGCAACCTACTTTGATAGGAAAAACGTAAAAAAATAACCAAAACAATACAAATAAACCTAGACATTTCGTAGTATACGCTCATTCACACGACAATAAGCATCGAACAACATCAACTGAGCTGTAAGACGAACCGGATAAAAAAAAAAACAAACACAGCAGAGTCGATGCAGCCATTCCTTTCATCGACCACTTAAAATTAAGCATGTACATTCATCACCGGCTTTTTCCTTCTAAACCAGTGTTAGTTTGTAAACACGTACTGAGTCACCGACACAGTTCCGATAAACAGCTCGTGTTGTAGTCGTTTTGTCTGTCTGCCTGTCTGTATGTCTCGGAAGTGAAAGTGTATAGAAAGCGGTGAAAATCTCGGCGGGCGCACGATCTTTCCCCGGTCGAACACTCTAGACAAATGCATCGCCTATGCAGCTCTGTTTCTGTGTACTACGTATTGTCTAACTTTAACGATCAGACGGAGACAACAAAATGTGAAATCGAAGACCGCGCGAGAATTCTAATCGTTCTTTACGAACTATTATTGAGTGTTTCTTTAGTTTCAATCTGCACATAAACTCATCTTTATTATGTGTTGTGTTCGAGCATGTAACAATCTCTAATAATCTCGATTGAATGACTTACCTGTTAGCTGTTAGTCTCATTAAAAAAGATCAAAAAGAAATCATCATTAAACCACAATCATAAGAACATTGTTGCTTGTGACCTACATTCGATACAACCGATTCTGACATCAAAATTAACGAAGACAGAGTTGAAATTTGTGTAGACAAACGGAAAAAAGTGAATGGTTAATGTCAAGAACACGATAAAAATATCTAGGGAGAGTATCAAGAGTAGATCACGGTCAAATGTAGACTTTCACTGCTTTCTCCGACCTAAATGTGTGTATTGTCGTAGGTCGAGTGGTCGGCCTTCGGGGTGCTTCCACTTTTGGTTTTATCCGTCACTTTCATTAACCTATGCCTGGAGAAAGTTGTGACGTAGCATTTTAGGGCGTCGAAGGTAAAAGTACCGGGAGAGAGTTGGGAAATAGGTCGATAGACTTCGGAGATAAACGAGCGCACAGAGCTCTCGAAGAGGGGGCGATGATTCGGACAAATTCAAAGCTGTGGTTACACAAATAAAGGTTATAGACGTCTTTAATCAAGTATTGGAGTAGTACCTAATTAGGTATGTACGAAATGTCCTTTTAACTATTTGGAAAACTTACACCAAATAACACAGAACGGTTACAGTTACAACTAGAATTAAGACCAATTACAAGTTTAGATATACATAGTTAGGTGTCCTAACACAGATAGCCGTAGATATCTAATAATTTCTGAAGAAAAAACATCAGGCTGTAATATCTACCTAATATATCAGACTAGCTGTATCTCCTAACATCTCATTTCTCCATTCTCATTTTTGTTTTACTAATTGTTTTATAGTTACATAGGAACTTATTGTTTCTAAGTACATACTTTTCAGTGAATAAGATACTTCTTTTGTATATTTTTCGCTGCATTTTTACATTTTAATTCTCTTTAAATTTAATTTTCATTGAATTTTAATTTAATTCTATTCTTCTTTCAACTTAAATTTTGATTTTGTAACACACAAATTATTTCAAGGTTAATTATTCCTTTGTGTAAAATGGGTGATCTGTAACACAGGGTCTTATCTATCTCAGACACCCTTCTTCATACAAGGTTACGTATTATGATAGTCACTGTATTTTGATGTCGAGATAAATAAATAATCTTTATTAATATATTATCAATAAAAAACCGACACAATTTCTCCTAATGTTGTCAGTTACGTACCCAAAAACTATCTGTCTAGACTTCCACAGAATTCGTGTCACTTATAGAATCTAGGTTACTAAAATTACGATGGTTGAGCACCCATCGAAATTTTATCAGAGGCCATTTTGATTTAGTATTGGAGTCTATTATAGGTTGGACAAATCTTATCAATGCAAAATTCAAGGTTCCATCTTATCATACAGAAATTCTAACGTGCCTCGGCAAGCACGCTAAGCCGTTGGTCGCGGCTGTCATTGTAGGTAGCCAGAAGCCAGAAAATATGAAATCAAATCAGTCTTGTCTATACCAACACGGTAACACCTATGCAGGATTTTCATATTCTTACCAGTATTTCAAAACCTTAAGTACTCTAGTTTATTTGAGCGCCCTTATCTCTAAAACTACCAGTCGGATTTGAAAAATTATTTTTGCATTTGATAGGCCAATGTTTGAGGAAGATTATAGGCTATTAAACATCACTCTACAACCTATAAGAACCGATAAATAATGTCGGAAAGAACGAAGTAATAGTGGGTAGAACTACGCGGCACCGCTAGTAGTTGTATACTACTTGGTATTATAGAGATTTAATACCGTTTGTTTATATGTTTGTAAAAGGTAATCTCTGCAATAAATTAACCGATTTCAAAAATTCTGTCAGTGATAGAAAGCTACATTACTGCTCAATGTCCAAGACTACGGTAGTCAAAGGCCAAGTGCTATAGCGTTACCCAGTTACTGGATTCTGGAGGTGAGACAGGCGGTTTCCACGTAAAATTCTGGTACTCACCTGAATCCGGTTGGATTGAAAGCCGACCCCAACATTGATGGGAAATGGCTAGGAAGATTGTGCCCTAGACTATTTAAATTCCAGAAAAATGTCTGGTTCCAGATAGATCACGGAAGTGAAGACGTGGGAAAATACTAGTGATAGATACCATTTCCACCGTCTTGTTAATACACTTTCTATAAAGCATTGGAAAATAGTGAAGCTTCGATTTAATTGTTAAGTTTTCTAATCTTTATTGCTCCATAAACTTTTGATGAATTACTCATATAAATTATTCATAGATTGAACCGATAGACGGAACACGATTCATGATGCCCTTACATTGTCTGCAAGATCTTTGTAGAAATTCATCTATTCCGATTGTTGCATTCGATAGATTTTCTTTGTTGCCTAAGCACTTTCTCAGTTTCTCGATGAGACCCCTTTATTAGGTATTAATATGCCCTAAAGACGTGGCACAAACGCGGTTCCGGGGTGGTCTTTTATGGGGGTATCGATGTTCTGAGGTCGACCACCGATGGTTTTAGTAAGGTGAATATCCTACTCGGTTATCCGCAAAGTTCGAATGAGTTTTGAATATTTTCTTCATCTGCCTAGCCTTTTTTCCAACTATATTGGGGTCGGCTTCCAGTCTTACCGGAATCAGCTGAGTACCAGTGTTTTACATAGAGCGACTGCCTATCTGACCTCCACAACCCAGTAACTGGGTAACACGGTACTCCTTGGCAAGACTGGTGTCAGATCTCAAGCTTCTGACTACCCGTAACGACTGTCAAAGATCTTCAAATGACAGCCGGGACCAACGGCTTAGCGTGCTTTCCGAGGCACGGAGGAAACTCGGTATGTTGAAATGGTCACCCATCCACGAACCGACCTCGTCAAGCGTTGCTTAACCTTGATGATCGACCCGTCCGGCTGTTATTATTTAGCCACGAGCTCCTCAGTTTTGAATATTTACCTTTTTCTTTTTTTTTTTCGTAAATAGTTTTGAATATTTACCACCGAAAAAAAAACAAATACTTTCCTGATTGCGAGTCTGTTATGGTTTTGATACCTAGTTGTACAACCCCACCAGCACCATTTCTGAGTTTGATTTCTCTGGACTACTCAATCATTGCATTGCTCATCTACCAAGACCAAAATCATCTGCCTACCCTTGACCGATGTTACTTAGGTCGGCGACCCCCTAAGACGCCCTGGGCGTCGGGAGTCACAAGCCGATTCCCGGCCACTGTAGGCGCGGGCTTGCAGACGGCGAGTAATGGGTAGCTTGTCGTCCCATAAGGACCAGGCCTGAGTCGACGGCGCATAGTGTTCCACGCGCGCCTCGAAGAGATGTCATGATGAAAACTGACGGGTTCTGCTGGGGCCGATGCCTGTCTGGGTCCCGGATAAATTTTAAAGAATGTTACCGTGGCCCTGACACAAGCAACGGAAGGAACACGGGTGGGTTTTAGTCAGTAAAAGTCTGACACGCCCTCCCGCGGGCAGAAGCGGCAGAAGTCATTCGATGATTTCCCACCCATACAAATAAAAAAAGGGTCGGCGCAACACGTTTTCTTCTTCCATCCCGTCCTGTCCACCGTCACGCTGACGCTCACTTCCTTTTCTTTCATGTCAATCTTAACACAGTCCCTCCATCTTTGCCTTGGTTTTTCCTTCCATCCACCTATGAAACCCCCCTATGCCTATGAAAGTGAACATTCGACTAATTTACCTTTTTCATGGGCGACATAGTATTCGCAAACAATGATGTTTCCCATGACGTGTCAATTGGCATGCCACGCGTCGGGCCTTGCCCTTAGATTTCACATTTTAGAAAAGCAGTACAGTAACAAACACTTCACGTCTAAGAATGGAACATTGAACTTCGAAGTAGGTACTTGTCTTCATTACTTTGTTCCGTTTTAGAAGAAATCTACTGTCTTGTGTATTTTGTTAAATATTTTTCGATTGAAAAGAGTGTCCAAGGAGTTTCTTGCACGTGCTTCTTCCTAAATATCTACGCTTTGGAAAGACCGACGACTCCTGTGCCTGTTTGATGCTCCAGCTTTTGTAAAACATAACAAAATATAGTCTGGATAATCTGATTTATGATTTCCTGAATTTCGTTTTTTATAATATCCATGCTGTGAAAAGTTACGTGTTTACTGGTAGCCATATTTATCATTTTCAGTAATCACTAAAAACTCGTAGATTAAGGAGCTGGTGGCTAAATAATAACAGCCGCACGGGACGATCAGTTAAGCCGTTGGTCCCGGCTGTTATTTGAAGATCTTTGACAGTCGTTAGTTAGTCGGGTAGTCAGAAGCTTGAGATCTGACACCAGTCTTGCCAAGGGGTACCGTGTTACCTAGTTACTGGGTTGTGGAGGTCAGATAAGCAGTCGCTCAATGTAAAACACTGGTACTCAGCTGAATCCGGTAAGACTGGAAGCCGACCTCAATATAGTTGGGAAAAGGCTAGGCAGATGAATAATCACTACAAACGTCGAACTTGGTGTCTTGCATAAAAGTAATATCCAACTAAACGTATCCCACTTTCCAGTGAATAGAGCAGCTTTTCTCTCTATCCTTGACTATGGCCCTCGTTCACTAAATAATGCTAAAGTGCATCGTACCTGCAAGTAACAATGCGTAGGCCGGGCCTAGTGACGTTGGTTTAGAAACCTTACCTAAATAAAGGTAGGTGGCGATAGAAACTGCATTCGAAACGCTAAGTTCGATTTAGAAAACTTTTTAGAGAAAGTGAAAAAATATGCCATTTCATATTCATGGTAATCTGGGTTTAGAAATTATAGGTAGACCAGCTAAATGCTTAGTTTTCCCACGCTTGTCAAGAATTAAAAACCCATCATGTTGTGCAGCGTTCCACATCTGGGTCAAAGCCACTCTCTCTCTCTACCTACGTATAAAGGTCACATAAGCCCAAGGTCAAAGACAGTAGGACTCCGGGTCAACTGGCGAACTAGGTAGTAAGCCATTCAAAATGTACGCAAGCAATCTTTTGCCCTGCGCTTCGCTCGCACTTGGACCTTTTCTTTGAAATAATTTATTAGTAAAAATGTCTAATGCATGACAGCTATTAATAAATCATTTGCGTGAAAATTCGAAATAAATACGTAAAAACACAGACAAGACTACGTGAAGTCGATTTCGAGCAGTGATTCGTTTCTGTCACAAAATTTTGTAGCACAACATATTGACTTTTTATGACAATATTTCAATTTTAAATTGAAAATGCTACCAAGTAACCGTCTTTATATTTATAACTAAATAATATTCCCTAAAATGTTGTTTTGGCTTGGTGAAAATATGACAAATGAAAAAAGTTCAAAAGAGGCTTCGGCCAAAAGCAAAAAGTTATTTTGTAAATCGGCGAAATGTAGTTCGATAAAATAATACATATGCCACATATTACTTCGATGATCTGAAAATATGTCAAATAATGCATATAGCAAAAAAGACGTCGGTCAATAGTTTTCGGTAAAATGAAAATCGAACAAAAAAAAAACGGAAAAGTGATCAGTTCCCGTGGATACATTAAAAAACCAAATAAGGTTTTATATACTATCCACATGTTCTAAAAAGCGGATCTCCACAATATAAATAATGCCACCAAAAAGATAGAATAGATTGGGCAATGCTGACTACGTAGTCTGTAGTAGGTCGTTGAACCCAAGCCTCATATATTTCTGTCATATAATCCACGAAACCGGAAAATACTCAAAAACGTTGCAGATAACCGAAATTACACCAAGTACCTAGGCGCTGAAAACTTTCCGTAAGTCTAAAAGTGGTTTTATAAAGAGAAAATTAGCCTACCTAGCAGCTATAGCTGTCTACAAAAGCTGGTCTGTAATCGTGTATGCGTGTAGGCCACCGAAAATCAAGCAAGACTCGTATGGTAAAAGTTGCCAACTAAATGTCAATGACCCACGGCATGTGCGATTTTGACCTTAACGAAGTTTGTGTAGCAAAGTCAGTGAAAGTGGGGACATCAATCAGTTTGCGGGGAAAGTGCAAAATGCCCTTATGATGACGTTTTAAAAATACCAATTTTCGTAGGGCAACACTGAACACAGAACTGGTTGAATGACATTGATTGATATTGATGTATTGAATTGGAGCGAAAATGAAATGAAATTGCAAAATATTTCTTGTAATTTTTAGTTGAAAATTGTTCACACTTTTCTCATATCATGTTCGACATAATTGCTAAACAGATTGATTGGAAATCGATTAATTTTAAGCCGATCCGATTTGCTGTACTTAAATTTAAGTGTATGGAATTAATTAGTCGATAAAAAAATCATTAAGAACTCTCGTTAAACATGCATGAAAGTTTCTTCGGCTATATTTTTTTTGTTTTATTGTGACAAAGGCGCCTTCTACTTGCAGATTAAATTAAAACCGTATAATCAGAGATTATACAGTACCTACTTCCTATTTTAACACGCTTTTCTTAGCTTGGTATGTATGTATCTATATATCTATGTATCAATGTAACGGAATCTTTGAACGTGATTTTCACTCCCTTCAAAACGTCGGATTGATGAGAAACTTTGCACACTTATCAAGGACCGATGACAATGCAATAATTTAAATAGTTTGTCCCATTATTCTTAACAGGATCTTCAGGATTAGCAACTTTTTAGTTCAATTTACCATTAAAGCGTGTTTTTTAGTTTTTAGAACTACAATTTATTTATATAGGAACTTACAAGGCAAGTAGGTGTAACTACTGTAGGTAGTGTTCTTGGTTAAATTACCTAGTTTACCACGAAGAGGACTTATTATCACAGACAATTAAAAAGCCATTGTGTCTCGCGCGAGGCGAGTCCTTGGCAACGAACGTGTTAAGCCATGAATATCTTTGGTAGATTTTAAATTAGGTAAGTACCTACATACATTGTGACATCCACCAAACCGCACTGGCCCCGCCGCGGCCCGCGTGGTGGATCATGGCCCATACGACATAGATACCCTCTCTTACAGAGAGGAGGCCTGTGTTCCAGCAGTGGGAACGTTAAAAGGCTGATGATGATGATGAGCTACCCACAACCTTAATCCATCCTACAATTCATATACTGCAAGGGAATTGACTCCAAACATTAGCACATAGATAGATACCACAAAACTGAAAACTGTATCAGAGTTCACCGACCCGTAGGTATGTTCAGCAAATTCAGAGCTAGCAACGACGGGACGTTTCAATACAAGTTTAAGTTCAACTATGGACGATATGCTATAAATATAGGACTTTTATGTTGGAGGAAAGAATTCTATTCCTCTTAAGTGGATTAGGTATATCATGCCGATTGAAGACCATTCTGAAGCTGAACCTTTAGTACTTATCTACCTAAATGAATAGCGCTTACCAAGATGAAGTTTTTTTAACATTAACATTTTACAGAAGCCAACAGTTTATTAGCTGAGCGATAACGGCAGTTTATTTGTCATGACTCCCCTTCACGTTATTCGCTTGATCGCATGCAATATTTCGCAGCAGGTTCAATTTGCTCATACGATTTGCCATGCATGTCGATTTAAGAGTCATGCTCTTTAGCATCACATTTATTTTCACGATCTACTTGAAATCTGCTAGCTCTGTTGTTCAGTAGAAACTGAACGAAGGTAAAAAAAAATACTGAAATGTTTATTCTAAAAAAAGTAAAAATAATGAGGGATTAGTGACATCTATCGTTTACACGAAGAACTTTTCAAAATATAACTCGCGCCACGCCATCTATTGACAAATTTAAAAACTACTAAGTAATGGTTTTCTGATTTTATGAACTGTTGTACCGACGTTAAAACAAAGTGGCATTTAGATGAATGTTACCAATACTTTAAATAAAAATCTACCAAATAGTGATAAAATGATTCATTCCTCGGATAACGTGGTAAAAAGGAAAGAAAGAAACACAACACAACATTAAATTATTACAATATCTAATAGCGTCATCAGTGATGATGCTATGCGACAGTAAAATTGACTGCATATGCACCTTTATAGCACCATGATAGCACCTTTGTTTAGTTGACAAATGTTCAGATATTGTAGTAATGCTCTTGGTTGCCCGAATTTATCTGAAATATAGCAACATTCACTTATTATTGCATAGCTTTAAACCAAAGCTCAATTAGAACTTATAATTTGGTCAATGGCATAGGGATACAGACTTACCCAACCGTTTGGCGTAACTTTACCGATTTATTAATTAAAGGAGCTTAGAATTCATTTATGCATCACTTTTACTTCTTTACCCGAAAATGTTTGGAAAATCACTATAATAATAAAAAAAAACAATGTATTACTATTTGAATAAAAAACCGGCCAAGTGCGAGTCGGACTCGCGCACGAAGGGATCCGTACCATTACCGCAAAAAACGAAAAAAAAACACGTTTGTTGTATGGGAGCCCCACTTAAATATTTATTTTATTCTGTTTTTAGTATTTGTTGTTATAGCGGCAACAGAAATACATCACCTGTGAAAATTTCAACTGTCTAGCTGTCACCGTTAATGAGATACAGCCTGGTGACAGACGGACAGACAGACAGACAGACAGACGGATCGCGGAGTCTTAGTAATAGGGTCCCGTTTTTACCCTTTAGTATTCTGGGAGACTTGGGCTGTACTGCAGTCTCTCCAACGGTGCCAGATCGACTACCGGTACATTGAGGTGTTGAAGTGTTTGTACAAAAACGCCACCATGTCAGTTCGACTTCAGGATCAGACCTCGGAACCAGTCCTTCTGCAGCGAGGTGTGAGACAGGGAGACGTCATTTCTCCGAAACTGTTTACCGCTGCACTGGAGGATGTCTTCAAGGTTCTGGACTGGAGAGTGCTAGGCATCAACGTCAATGGCGAGTACATCACTCACCTTCGGTTTGCCGACGATATAGTGGTTATGGCTGAGACCATGGAGGACCTTAGTACATTGCTCGATGACCTCTGTAGAGCTTCCGTAAGAGTGGGTCTTAGAATGAACATGCACAAAACCAAGGTGATGTTAAATGCCCATGTTACACCCACTCCTATCAAGGTCGGAGACTCTACACTCGAAGTTGTGGGCGACTATGTCTACCTGGGACAAACGATACAGTTGGGTAGGGCCAACTTCGAAAAAGAGGTCAACCGTCGAATCCGTCTCGGCTGGGCAGCGTTCGGGAAGTTGCGCGGTATCTTCTCGTCCAACTTACCACAGTGTCTGAAGACGAAAGTCTATGACCAGTGTGTGTTGCCAGTGATGACATATGGCTCTGAGACGTGGTCGCTTACAATGGGCCTCATCAGAAAGCTTAAAGTCACCCAAAGGGCTATGGAGAGGTCTATGCTCGGAGTGTCCTTGCGTGATCGAATCAGAAATTTAGAGATCCGCAAGAGAACCAGGGTTACCGACATAGCCCGAAGAATTGCCAAACTTAAGTGGCAGTGCCGATGGGGCAGAAAGGTTCTGGAGTGGCGACCGCGAACCGGAAGACGTTGCGTTGGAAGGCCTTCCACCAGGTGGACCGATGACCTGGTGAAGGTTGCGGGGATCCGCTGGTTGCGGGACGCACGAGACCGGTCAATGTGGCGACGCTTGGGGGAGGCCTATGTCCAGCAGTGGACGTCTTTCGGCTGATATGATGATGATGATGATGAGTTGTGTTTTATTTTTCTCTTTGTAGTGGTATATAATGGACAAGTTCTATAGTAAGGTTAATGCTCACAGTGATGCCAGAATAGATTACCCGAATACATAGTGGCATTTCACGGCATTCTGTTGTGGTGAAATGCCGCCGACATTCAGACTATCCTTGTTGTCAGAAAAGAGCTGTTCGATCAATATATAAATTAAGCCCAAGACACTCTCTTAGAGAGAAATTTAAGGAGATTAATGTAATGACTGTGCCTTCTCAGTATATATATGAAAATCTTTTATATGCCCATAAAAATTATAAAATTGTTTAAAAATACAGTGACATCCATAACATACGATGATGAACCCACGATGAAAAATACGATGATGAACCCACTTACAAAAGATTCGAAGACAAACTACAACTCTGCTTAAGCAAGAGTAAGATAAAGAAAATCAAAATATTGAATCGACCGCGGCAAGATTGGATTAAAAGAGAAATCATACAGGAAATAAACAACAGAAACAAGATTTGGCTAAAACATAAAGAAAATAAACAAGATTTGATTTTAAAAGCAGAATACGAGAAGGCTAAAACGAAAGTTGCAAATAACATTGAAAATACAAGAAACACATATTACCAAAAACGTTTTCAAGACACCATTACCAAACCTAGAAAAATGTGGACACTCATAAACGATCTCTCTAAAAACAAAATAAAAGACAGAAAAGGACCCGAAAAACTTGTAACTGCAAACGGAATAGTTACAGACCCAAAAGGGATATGTGAACTTTTTAATTCCTACTTTTCCACTATTGGTTCATCTTTGGCAGACCAGATCAAGGATAATTCTGGCGTACATGAAGCTACAGGAAACACAGAAGGAACTCACGTTACCGAATTAAATTGTATTACACCAGCAACCACGGATGAAGTAGGCAAAATAATAAACAATTTGGATCCAAATACTGGTTCTGGCATCGATGGCATTTCCGTAAAATCAAAAAAATGTGTAAAGGACATAATTATTAACGAACTCACAAGTTGTATCAATGATTGCTTAACACGAGGTATCTTTCCGGATAGCTTAAAAATTGCCAAAGTAGTACCAATCTACAAATCTGGATGTAAATCTGACCCATGTAACTACCGTCCAATATCTGTGCTTCCGGTGATCTCCAAAATATTTGAGAAAATTCTTTATAACCGTCTAGAAAAATTTCTTCAATCAAAAAGCTTTTTATACAATAAGCAATATGGATTTAGACCACAATCAAATACTCTTTCGGCCACAATTGATTTGATAACAAAAATTAAGAACAAAATTGATCAAAAACAAATCGCGTTAGGTATCTTTATTGATTTAAAAAAAGCCTTCGATACAATTAGTCCAGATATATTACTTAAAAAAATGTCACACACTGGTATCACTGGTAAAGCACTCGAGATATTTAAGTCATATTTGCAAAATCGGAAACAAATTGTAAAAATCGGTGACTATCAAAGTCATTCACATCCTGTAACATTTGGTGTACCCCAGGGCTCCATTTTGGGTCCTCTTATGTTTCTAATTTATATAAATAACATATCCCAAATCGGTTTGAAGGCTGACGTTTCACTTTACGCCGATGACACTAGTCTTTTCTACTTTGGAAACTCAACTGAATCCATTATGCCGCAAGCTCAAAACGATCTGAATTTATTGAATAAATGGTTCCAATCAAATTTGCTCACTATTAATACAACTAAAACAAACTACGTAATATTTGCAGCAAAAAATAAAACAATAGGCAATAATATAGAACTAAAAATAAACAATGAAACAATTCAAAGAAAAACCAAAGAAAAATATCTCGGCCTTATATTAGATACTCACTTAAATTGGATGCCTCATATTGAGAAAATAAGATCAAAACTATTAGCATTAACAGGAATTCTCCAAAGCCTAAAAAAATGTTTACCCCAAAAAGTCCGTTATATAATTTACAATTCATTAGTTAAATCCCATATCGACTACTTGATAGAAATCTGGGGGACTGCAGCCAAAACAAATTTAGACCCCATACAAAAAGTGCAAAATAAACTCATTAAAATCTTATTTAACTACAAGTTCCGTACATCTACTGACAAAATATACAAAGATACGAAAATAATGAATATTACACAAACTTATAAATACTATACGTGCATACTAATACGTAAAATTTTAAACCAAGACATTCATACATCACTAAAATTTACCAAAAAACATGAAATATACAAAAAGCAACTACGGAACCCAAGTTATCTAATAACACGTCCACCCAGAACCAGTGTTGCCACCTTAGCCCTTTTCGGGCTAGATCTAGCACTTTTTACAGAAGGTAAACTCGATTTTTCATGCTTTAGCCCGAAAAGAGCAATCTAGCCCTTTTCAAGCGATACGAAAACTTCACACCGCCATTACCAAGTTATGAAACAATGCGCGACATGTAGTATAGATTTCTTCAGTTCATTTTATAATCACTAATTGAGTATATTTTTAGTTTTGCTATGGTAACATTGTTAACCCTACCTACTCTTTCTGCTTCTTTACTGGGGAATTACCCCAAGTTTGTTTTTAAGTATAAACCGACTAATTTAAGATGTAGTTGCAATTAATTCATAGTAATCTTATTTATGTACCTGTTTTTTTCGCAGTATTATAATATCACTAAGGCAATGAGAGCGAAGCGAACATTTGTTTTTGTAACTTGTTGAAATAATCGAGCGCGAGTGAACTGAACACTGTGGTGTCTTCAGTTTTGATATAACTGCTTCGGCAGAAATGATTTTGGAAGATTCTGATGAAGACTCTGATTTTTAACAATATAATAACTTAATAATAATTAGATACAGATTATATTATACGTTTCAAATAAACAATTTTTATCTCTGCATTTGTATTATGTTTTTAGCTCTTTCTAGCACCTCTTTTGATGGCAAAATTTGCGAAATCTAGCTCTTTCTAGCTTGACCGACAGCCCCTTTTCGAAAACCAAGGTGGCAACACTGCCCAGAACTAATTACGGCAAAAAGAATATAGAATTTGAAGGTGTAACTTTATACAATAAATTACCATCAGAAATCAAAGACACTAAAAATATTTCGGCTTTTAAAAAACGATTAAAAAAACATATAATAATCAATTAGGTAATTCATTAAAAATATATATATATATATATCAAATACATACACACATACTCAACTCATTACATACTGAACTCAAATAAATACTATGTTAAAAAATAGAATCTTTAATCAAAAAACAAAAAAAAAAAAAAAAAAAAAAAAACAAGCTAAACCATAATAAATAATAGTAAAATAACGCTGCTATTAAATATAGATATAAAAATGTTTACCTAAATTATAATAAACTACTTCTTGCACAAATACATTACTACGCTGCCATCGATGCCACATCTAGTAAATTATCTTTGGATCCGTGTTCGCTCGTACGGCGAGCGGGTCGCCTGATGACTTGTTTACGCATAAGATTTGCACTTACCCACTTTTTTTTAAAAAAAAAAAATACTTTCTGTACCTACGCTTGATAATGTTTTTATGTTAAAAATGTTTTCTCAGTAAGTGAATTATTGTTAATTCTTTATGAGGAAAATAAAGTTCTTAAACCATAAATACTCGGTACAAACACAAATTTATAGTATCTACAACAAGACTCAAGAAAATAGGTGGCTCGTTTAGATGTCAATATATACACTTTTATAATAGCCAAGCCACGTACAAGATCTAAGCCTTAATAAATTCAAATCATTAATTAAACGTAAGTTGTGCCTGAAAGCGTTTTATACCGTTAAAGATTACGTTGAGGACAAAAAGGCTTGGTTTTTTTTGCATCTTGAATTTATTTTTTCTTGCACTGACAAGAATATTGTCAATGTGTGGCGAGCTCAGACGCTTGAGGGAGGCCTATGTCCAGCAGTGGACGTCTTTCGGCTGATATGATGATGACAAGAATATTTACTTTTTAAAGTATTATATTATTTTAATTATTGTGAATATGAAGACTATGTGAATCATTCCTTTTTTCTAATTTTTCTCAGTTAGTTTTTAATCATGGTGTGGCAGTTTGAGTAATTTATGCAGCCTACCCGAATGTCCTTTCTTTGGTATTGTTCGTCGAATCGTTAAGCTCCTTAAATTCTGACGTGAGCTGCATGCTTATTGACAAATGCGTGCACTGACTAGACAGGTCCACCCAATCTGGCTGGTTCTTTTCTCAAAAGACCATTTCAGACACCAGTCTACATGGTCTTCACATGATCTAACCAAGATTTTGTCTGGACTTTAAAAGAGACTGACCGCTGAGTTTGTTTCGGCCTTTCTTCTCAGAGTAGTCAGATAGGAAACGCCGAACTCATCTAGTTTTAAAAAATATGATCGACATGTAAAAGTGTTTGTACAAACCAACTTACAGAAATAAAATCATTTATCATTATCATGTAACTTGAACATAACCGGTGGAATGAGAGTATACCAGGGCAGCAGGGTGAACTGTACACATCTGCGTACCCGTTTAGAGACATGCGATAGCAGCAATCCTGAGAGATTTGCCGTCACTTATTAAAGAGTTCTGTTGTGTATATCCGAAGTTCTTCATCAGATCTTTACCAAATTTAAATGGGAACATTTCGGCATAAACTTGTTTCGAAAAAAAAAATTGCCAAGCCGTTTATATTAAAACGGAGTTATGAATTACAGCTGAATTGAGAATCTCCTCCTTTTTTCAGTCGGTTAAAAACAACTCTCAACTTGTAACGTTCTAACATTCATAATATAAAAAAAAAGATTCTTCTACAAAGTACAAAGAGCGCAAGCTGGCAACAATAGGCAGCGACTGCCATCTGCCTGCCATGATTTGGCGTTTGTCTTGTCATCTATTAGTGCATCGTCTAGAAAATTACAAAAATGCTTTATGAAAAGCTTTATTGGGTGCTAGTGTTCTTAGTATCTACTCTAGTTAGTTCTATTCTAGCAGAATGGAACACAAAGGATTACATCAGACGAGAGCATTCTCTCACAAAACCTTACCAAGGTGAGTGACCCCTGCCCGGTGACTTTGATCTTACTTCGAATTTGCGCTAACAATAAAATTAATCAATTGCCTACAGGAGGTGGTTATTCGGTGCCTTACTGGGACTTCTTAGGTAACACAATAGTGACTTCGAACTACGTACGACTAACGCCCGACTTGCAGTCGAAGTCAGGTGCAATTTGGAACACTGTGGTGAGTACACAGCTATTATCACTTACTTAGCTATGAATAAATGCATGATAAAGTGTTATTAACGTACACAAAGCGCCACGAGGCGACTCAGGTCTGTTCTATAGATAAGCTGAGCTAAATTGGCAGATTTTCATAATTCTGTAATGTGTTGATTATCATGAATACAATGTATTATTTTCAAATGCCATTACAGACTTTGTTTGCTCAGATGTTTTTTTGAACTACAATCTTTTATTATTTCAATACTAACATAATTTTCATGAGTATTCTTTGTATTTTTGTCTATAAACCCGCTGAAAATAAAATACCTATCTACTTCATTTATCAATAATTGCATTTAACATTCTTCTATAGAATTGTGTGACTAACTCATTCATCCATTGAAGTGATAACAGAATGGAAATTAAAACTAAAAAGTTTGATTATTTTTTTATGACTTCCATTTTACTGCCAAACATGCCTTGTTTTATGGGAAAATGTCTGTCTTGTATTCTTATCCAAATACAGAATACAGTTAGTTATACAGTAAGAATACAATTATGCAACAATAGCATAAGAAATAAATAGGGATAGGATAGATGGACCCCTTTACCGCAACTTAGACTCGCATTTGGTTCGTTGTGCATGCAAGCCTCCTCTCTGTGAGAAGGAATGGGCCGTAATCCACCACGCGGGCCCAGTGCATTTTGGTGGATGTCACATCTCTTCGAGTTTTTGCTTCTAAAACATGCAGGTTTCAATCACGATGTAGGCGCTTTACTTTGTGTCTATTTTATCACCACTGCCCTCAAAATGGTGAAGGAAACCGGCATGTCCTAGAAGCAAAAATTCCAAGACATGTGACATCCACCAATCTGCACTGGGGCCGCATGGTGGTTTACGGCCCATTCCCTCTCACAGAGAGGAGGCCTGTGTCCCAGAAGTGGGAACATTAAAAGGCTGATGATGATGATACTGTTTAAAGGTATTGTTGAATTGTTAAGCCAAAGATGAAGCTAGATGCACATTTGCAAGCATCGGTCTCTACATACATAAGTCCCATTGCCTCTATTATTTCATTTATTAAGAACACTATCATATTCCTGTGGCTGCACACACATGGCCTTTTTCCACAATAACCACAGATCATTTGGTACTCAGTGATAGTGTGAATGAATTGTATCAAAGTTTCGATGGTGGTGGAGGTTGTGGGTTCAAGGGTAATTACTAATGTGACTTATTCAAAATCATATGTACTTTCTAAGTTTACCACGAACACCACAGGCAATGGTGAAGGAAACCTTGACTTATATAGTTAATGTAAGTCTGAATAGTCAAGTCAGACATCTATGGGGCGCTTAGAGCATTTAACATGGTTAAGGTTAAATGCTCTAAGATGGGGCGGGGCGGCTTAATTAACTCTGTGGCCACATCCTCACATGAAAAGAAGAAGATCAACATTTTCAGAGATTACCTCCTACAAACTTTTTATATTATTACTAGCTTCTGCCCGCTGCTTCGCCCGAATAAAAGGTATTTTATCACTAGCTGACCCGGCAAACTTTGTTTTAGCATAAAAACACCAAACATAGGTTAGGTTAAAACGGCTGTTTTCCGCAACTCCACGACCAAGCGCGTATTTTGCGTACGGAACACCAAACATTCATCTACCCTACCCTACCCTACCCTACCTACGCTACCCTACTCTACCTACGCTACCTACCCTACGCTACTTCCCCTACCCTATCTACGCTACCCTACATACCCTACCTTACCTACCCTACCCAACCCTGCCCTGCCCTGCCCTGCCCTGCCTATGTAGGTAAGGTATCAATTTTTTTTTTCTTAATTTTTCTTTTCATAATTACCTTCTCCTAACAATAACAAACAACAAAAAAAGAATAAGCGATATCGGTCCAGCCGTTCACGCGTGATGCAGTGACCAAGGGAAATAGGGATTAATTTTTATATATATAGATTTCAAGGGAATACAAACTTTCCTATGTCCTTCCCTGGGTCTCAAACTATCTGCATGGCAAATTTCATCTAAATCAGTTCAGAAGATCCAGAGATTACCACCTACAACCTCACAAACTTTACCTCTTTATAATATTAGTATAGATTATGTCTCGGTAACGTAAAACCACATTCATGTACCTCAAAGGGTTGAGCAGAGGCAACCCATATTACACCCACATATTGACAGGTGTGTTAAAATCCCACGTTATAGGACGCGACCTTATTGCCATCAACCTATATAAATGCTACTATAATTATGAGAATGAAAGATAAACAATGGTTTCCATTACAACATTATCCTGTCTTTGTAACATGTTTCTCTAACAACCATAACATATTAAGGTTACCCTAGTCGATAATTCTTCCATACAAACGTATAGTAGGGATTACTCCACTGTTTGACGATGTACGTTCAAAATAAAAATGATATCAATATGTCTCATCATCATCTAGCCCTGTATGGAGCCAAAAAATTAAAAAATATATGTATTTGAAAGTTATGAGCGTCGAAAGTTCCACATTTCGACACTAATTTCAACGCATTTTTGGGCGCGAATAAATACCATAAGAAGACGGAAAATTGTAAAACGGCCTTCATACAGGGATAGATTAGTAGTTCAACAATACAAATAATTTTGTTTTGAAGATTTAGTCGTTTTTTCATGATATCTAGACTGCCAAAGGTCTGTTTATAAAATTTCGCGCGCTTGGTTTCGTCCTGAATCATTATCCATTTCGCTACAAATTTGCAAAAGTGTGTATTCGTACGCGAACTAGCTTCCTACTGCTCATCACAGCATCTATCTCTTCCGCACGTGTTGTCGGTTGATATAAAATGCATTTTAGGACCCGCACAAAATAGTTCGTGCCGTCGACTAGTGTACCCTTAAGGCGCCGATTCCCTTGAGTAGCTGATTTTCAAATGAGAATCACGTCAAAATGGCTAGCCGTAATTTTTTGAAAAAAATATATGTTATATTAGACTATTTTGTTAATAATTTGATCTGAGCAAATTTTGAGTTTTATTCGTATAACATAGTGTAATTAATTTGTAAAGTTATGTCTAAAACGGACAAAAACACGACAATCACACTAAAACCGCTGGGCGTATTTTAATGAAATCGACACCATCTCAAAGACAATTTAATTATCTACATTTTGATCCGAGGCTTTTTTTTTTAAAGTCATAGAATAATAAGGAAAGCACAAAAAACTACTAAATTTTGGGTCGCGCGGGTGTGAAACGAGTGCGCGTTTTGTTCCCTCAAGGTCGTTGGCGTTAGTCGTCGTCTTAAAAGCAAATTAAACAATTATGGTTACAAGAAATCAATGAATTTAATAATTAATACTATAATGCATTATCTATTCTGGCCTTCTAGTACCTTACAATAAAGAAATGTGGGTTTTAATACGATACTTAGCAGTGATGCGCCTGGTCGCGGAGCTGACTCGTGCAAAAAGGCTTTGACAGATGATTGACTGATTTTAAGAGTTGTTTAAATGTTTCCTTCTTCTTCTTATGAGCATAGGACAGATGAACCCTTTTTCCGCATTTGGTCCGTTGTAAGTGCAGGCCTCCTCTCTGTGAGAGGGAATGGGCCGTAATCCACCACGCGGGCCCAGTGCATGTCGGTGGATGTCACATGTCTTCGAATTTTAGGTTCTAAGACATGCTGGTTTCCTCACGATGTTTTCCTTCACCGTTTTTGAGAGCAGTGGTGATGTAATAACCTACAAATTGTAAGTCGTAGCCGTTACCACTGGGCCACCACTGCTCTCAACATCTTCTTATGAGTCAATGGAAACTCTTCAAATAATTTAGGTCCACACCATGAGCTGATGTTTCCTTAAAATATAATGTAATGCTAAAATCACCAACCCGCATTGAGCGAGTGTGGTTATCAATACTCGAGCCTTCTCTGTATGAGAAGAGGCCTTTGTCCTGCACTGGGACATGTACTGGCTAGTATTATAATATTATTATACATCATTTTTTTTTTTTTTTGGTTTTCTTGCAATGACAAGAATATTTACTTTTTAAAGTACCTATTATATTATTTTATTTTAATTATTGTGAATGTGAAGACTATGTGGACCATTCTTTATTTTTTTTGTTTTTATTTTTAATTTATCTTAGTTTTTAATCATGGTCTGGCAGTTTGAGTAGTTTATGCGGCCTACCCGAATGTCCTTTCTTTGGTATTGTTCTTCGAATCGTTGATCTCTTTAAATTCTGTGATGAGCTGCTCGGTTATTGACAAATGCGTGCACTGACTGGACAGGTCCACTCAATCTGGCTGGTTCTTTCCTCAAAAGACCATTTCAGACATCCATCTACATGGTCTTCACATGATCTAACCAAGATTTGTGTCTGGACTTTAGAAGTGACTGTGACCTCTGAGTTTGTTTCGGCCTTTCTTCTCAGAGTAGTCAGATAGGAAACGCCGACCTCATCTAGTTTTAAAAATATGGTCGACATGTAAAAGTGTTTGTACAAACCAACTTACAGAAATATAATCATTTATCATTACAACTTCAACTCATTCCCTCAGACATTCATTTAATATTTTGGTACATACTAGTATGAATAAATCATCAATATTGTTTATTTATTTATTTATTTATATACACTTTATTGTACACCATAATAAACAAGAAAAAAAGAAACTTAATACTAAAAACATACAATGGGCGGCCTTATCGCTTTCCGCGATCTCTTCCAGGCAACCTGGAATGGACAGAGATTACCTGGACATGACATGGGGTTGTCAGTGGTGCGACAATACCAACTATGAACATAAAATTTATACAATAATACTTACTAAAAATAAAAATACATACATATGCTAAATAATAGATACATAAATACATACATACTTAATATATAAGCAATGAAAATAAATGATATACAACAGTCATAGGACATTACGTCAAAAAACCAAGAGCACAATCACAGCGACAGGTAATATTCTTTGACAAGTTTTTTAAAAACAGGCAACGACTGAGAACGTTTTATTGAGTAAAAACGTTTTTTTGTTAGGATTTATGCAACAATCTATTGTCTCTGGCTAAAACAAAACCTCTTTACTCTCTCTATGAATAATATAGTATCTTGACCTCTTCATGAACAATAAACAATAATTATTGAAACTAGTATTTTGTTAATAATTAATATTATTTAATTTTATTGATAATTTGATGAATTTTAAAATATATTAATAATTTTATATTTTAAGATTCATTACCCTCCTAAAGAGCAATGGCAAAATTAACACAAGGGGTTCACTTATGCATTTCAAATATGTAAATGGAATAATGAATTTAATACCAGAGCCCTAGAATGGCAAAATGAATTCGTTATATATACCCACTGCAAATTGATTGACTATTTATACACTAGCTGTCCCACGCGGCTTCGCTCCCGTCAATTGGCTACCCTACCCTACCTACCCTACCCTACCCTACCTACCCTACCCTACCTACCCTACCCTACCCTACCCTAACTTACCGACCCTACCCTACCTACCCTACATACATAAATGTTGCGTAACTTTAACCGGAAGCTCTCAAAAAGGAATAATTTTGCCCTTTTTTGCAATATTTTTGATTTGTGCTCCGCTCCTATTGGTCGTAGCGTGATGTCACATAGCCTAAATGGACTATCCAATACAAAAATATTTTTTAATTCCATCCAACGCGCTAATCTCATGAACTACTTCATGACATAAGCGCGTTCAAACAAACAAACAAACTCTTCAGCTTTATAATATTAGTATAGATAATATTAGTAGTATAGATTCAACAAAGCCGACTCATCCCCGTTTTCTGAATCAAGAATTTAAAGTTGTGTATTATTTGTCAAATTTTATTTTGGCTAGTTTTTGAAGGGTTTGACACATTATTAACTACAAATTTTCAATTCAGAAATTGTTTGTCAGTTAATGTGTTCTTGATAGTTTAATAGCATACATTTTTGTATCACAATCTATGCTTGCCTCCTTAACACTAATGTTCTATTGTTTATTTGTAAAATCATTTGTGTTACTAGGTTATTAACCTACTGTGGCGCGTCTTTGCAATATCTAAAACTACTAAAGTGAATTGATAAGAAAACAAAGGATATGATGCCATTAATAATGTGACCGATTGAAATTGGAACTAATAGTTTTTGTAATCTAAAAAGCTGCTTTTGTTGTAACGTAAATTTCCATTTAACTGTTTTTACAAGACTTTTTTTTATATTTAACTAGTGACCCGCCCGACTTCGCCCGTGATAAATTATACACATAAACCTTCCTCGTGTCTCACTCTTTCTATTGCTGAAAACCAAATGAAAATCCGTTTAGTAGTTTTTAGGGTGCCGTACCCAAAGGTTAAAAACGGGATCCTTTTACCACAGATAATATAATACTAGCATACAGATGCCTCATCCCATACAAAGAAACCGTGCCGACGTAACTAGCGTTTTTCATCTGATTAATCTTGTTATATTTTTGTACATCGAACGCGTTCGGTTCTGTTTCACGGTGATAGATAGATGGTGTTAGCAGCGACTCGCAAGTGAAAGGATTTATTAGGTTCGTGAATATTTTTTCCTTTAAGTACAATGAAGGTTCGTTTTATAGGATTTTTTTGCACGTTTTTACAGTTTTTTTGCACCAAAATGTGTTACAATGCAAATTTTAACAACCGAGTGTATTGCCTCAGAAATTTAAAAATGCGCCATCTACTGGCATCATTTTTAAATGATCCGTTGAAATAATCTTTGAAATGTGAGTTCAGAGCCCAATATTCCATAATTTTGTACTTGGGAGAGTTGATTAAACAAGATCATACAATTTTTATGTTCAATTTCAGAAAATTTTAATTTTACACGCAATCTTTAAATTTCTATTGAATGGTGTGTACATGTCGCGCCATCTAGTACGATTTATTTGAACCATATTTTCTTTGTTAGCAATGAGACCCCGTGCTATTACCTTTAAGACTCCACGATCCGTCTGTCTTGGAATTTTCACAGATGATGTATTTCTGTAGCCGCTATAACAACAAATCCAAAAAACAGATTGACCGATCCCGTGCATCTAGTATCCAGCGCATTTCCGCAACCTTAACCAGGTCATCGGCCCACCTAGTGGGAGGCCTTCCAACGCATCGTCATCCGGTTCGCGGTCGCCATTCCTGAACTTTTCGGCCCCAACGGCCATCCGTTCTGCGAGCAATGTACCCTGCCCTGCCACTTAAGGGCCTACAACCGCTCGAGTACCGTAAAACGGTTACTTTTTAAATCATACTCCTTAGTAACGGCTAGGTTAAAAGGATTGAAAAAAAAAATATTATTGATTCATGTACATTATTTTTAACCCAAGGTTTTTTCGGTTAACTAATAGTTTTGCTTTAAAGAAATAATTAACAACACGATATTTTTCCGTAACTTTTGGAAACTCCTCCAAAACGATTTGGATGTTTAAAAATATTTTTTCACAGAATAAATGATGGCTGGAATTTCTTCATAACTAACATAGCATATGTAAATCAAATAATATTTTGCAAACAAAACTGTTCAAAAGGAGGTTCAATATTGATATTTTGCCATCGAGCGAGTTCACGGCCAATACTGCGTTAACATTGGGGCGTATATATCGCCTTAAGTTTCGCAATTCTTCGGCCTATGTCGGTAATTTTGGTTCTCCTGCGGATATCATCATTTCTGATGCGATCAAGCATGGAAACGCCGAGTATAGCCCTCTCCATTGCTCTTTGTGTGACTTTAAGCTTACTGTGAGCGACCATGTCTCGGTCCCATAGGTAATTACTGGCTACACACACTGGTCATAGAATTTTGTCTTGAGACACTGCGGTAAATTGGACGGGAAGATACCGCGCAACTTCCCGAACGCCGCCTAGCCGAGTCGGATTCGACGATTGACCTCTTTCTCGAAGTTAGACCTACCCAACTGGACCGTTTATCCCAGCTAGACATAATCGTCTACAATTGCGAGTGTAGATAAAGACGAATTGAAAAAATTGGTATGACAAAAAAAAATTGGGGGAAAAAAAAAAATTACTGTTGTCATAATTTTTGTCATCATCAAATTTGTAATATGGTAAGGCTTATCATAGTGCCTACATACATATAAACTAGCCTTCAGGTAAATTGTTGAATTTTCGCTATGGGAGCAACTAACTAGAACAAGGTCACAAAATTTGTTATCACAGAATACGCAAAACTAGACCCTAGGACGAAGTCATAGAGTGCAAAATTGTATGCTATGTGAAAGATATCAAGTTGATTTTTGAATAATGACCGAGTCAAATGTAATGTTTAATTGTAATAGCAAATACAAAGTTTCACGCTTCAATCAACTTTGTTATGGAATGGGTTTGACGTGAAATTAATTTTGTTTTGTAATTATAAGCCTACTGATTACTGACTCTGTATTGAATAATTTTGATTGGATACATAGCTTATTCATCATCTGCCTAGCCTTTTCCCAACTATATTGGGGTCGGCTTCCAGTCTTACCGGATTCAGCTAAGTACCAGTGTTTTACATGGAGCGACTGCCTATCTGACCTCCACAACCCAGTAACTGGGTAACACAGTACCCCTTGGCAAGACTGGTGTCAGATCTCAAGCTTCTGACTACCCGTAACGACTGTCAAAGATCTTCAAATGACAGCCGGGACCAACGGCTTAACGTGCTTTCCGAGGCACGGAGGAAACTCGGTATGTTGAAATGGTCACCCATCAACGGACCGACCTCGTCAAGCGTTGCTTAACCTTGATGATCGACCCGTGCGGCTGTTATTATTTAGCCACGAGCTCCTCATAATTGGATACATAGCTTATTGTATAATATTAATTCAGAACCAGCTTTTTTCAGCGGCTTCATGTCGAATGTTGAAAATTATCCTACGGGAACGTCCCACCCGAATAAAAAGTGTCCTATGTTCTAATACAGACTATTTTCGTGTATGATTCGTCGTTGTGACGTGTATGATTAAGAAACATATAAACTTAAATATTAATTGGCGACACGGTTGGCGCAGTGGTTGAGCGATCGGCTGCTGCGCTGCGTGTCGCGGGTTCGATTCCCGCACGGAACTAATATTTGTATAGCCTACAGAAAGTTGTTACGGTCTGGTGGTTTGTGTATGTGAGTTTATATATTTGTAAAGGCATCCACGATACAGGCGAAATTCCTGTATCGGGGAACGTTTAAAACAACCGGCCAAGTGCAATTGGACTCGCGCACGAAGGGTTCCGTACCATTACCGCAAAAAACGGCAAAAAAAATCACGTTTGTTGTATGGGAGCCCCACTTAAATATTTATTTTATTCTATTTTTAGTATTTGTTGTTATAGCGGCAACAGAATTACATCATCTGTGAAAATTTCAACTGTCTAGTTGAAATTTATGATGATGTAATTCTGCTGTGTGCTACCACGGTTCATGGAATACAGCCTGGTGACAGACGGACAGACAGACAGAACGCGTAGTCTTAGTAATAGGGTCCCGTTTTTACCCTTTGGGTACGGAACCCTCAAAACTAATATTAATAGAATAGGTGTCAAGCAACCTAGTTTGTTAAGAAGTTGCGCGGTATCTTCTCGTCCAACTTACCATAGTGTCTCAAGACGAAAGTCTATGACCAGTAGTGTGAGTTGCCAGTTATGACCTATGGCTCTGAGACTTGGTCGCTCACAAAGGGCAATGGAGAGAAAGATCGAATCAGAAATGTAGAGATCATCAAGTGTACCAGTGTTACCGACCAAGTGCGACAGCCCGAAGCGGAGCAGAGCACATTGCTCGCAGAACGGATGGCCGATGGAGCAGCACGGGACCGGTCAATGTGGAGACGCTTTGGGTCTATGTCCAGCAATGGACGTCTTTTGGCTTTTATGATGATGATGAGGTGTCACAGGTGGGCAAAGGTCTCCACACACTTAACCGGTAGAAAAAAAAATGGAATCATTTTAATAACCAATTTTATTCTGAACCTGAATGCAGCAATGCAAACTATTAAATTGTATTTTACGACTTCATTATGTCTAGACTACGAATATTTGCGATTGTGTTTGCATACTTCTCACACAATAAGATGAAACTGCGATTGTTAATAGAATGACTAGTTCGCATTATATTTATTTGATTTGAACTTTGTCCACTACATTTATTTTAGCATTTATGATCACGTTATTCGTCGTTTTCGACTGTTTGACTTAAACAAAGACAGCATATATTACATAATATATGTATAGGAAATAAAATGCTTTGTCCATTATCTGAAAATATAACTATGTAATATATTTTTCTGTGGTTTTCCCGTTTTAGGGCAAATATAATATTTTACCGACATATTTTATGGTTCTTAAACAAAGTTCATTCCGAATAGTTACCTACTTCAGTGTTTCATTCTGGCAATCTGTAGATACACTATGAAATTTCACAGATTTTTGGAATCTCTAAACAGACAAACAATATCGAAACATTCAGTCGAATTGAGAACCACTTACTCCTTTTTTTTGAAGTCTTCTAAAAATTAAAGTTACTGCAGCACTATCCAAAAGATGTTGTCCTTACTAGATAACTCAAAATCTGTTAAAGAAGTCTTAAAGGTCACACAACACTGGGGAAATACAAAACTAACTTTAATCAGCATTTTTTTTATACAATAAATTTCTTATCTCCCAGGGAATTCATATCTCCATCCGGCGTCGAATTAATATCACTGTTTTGTCAAAATAGCGCAGCGCAATTTTTTCCCCATACGTGGTACTTTTCGAGTGGTGGACATCCCAACCGCACTAAACACGTTTTGGGAATACTTTAATTGTGCATACGGCTAAGGAAGGAGTGGCATTTCCTACTGGAATATGTGTTTCTTGCTAGCTACAAGGTACAATCTAGGTGTCTTTAAGGCGATATATACGCCCCAATGTTAACGCAGTACTGGCGGTGCGCCCTCTCGATGCCAAAATATCAATATTGAACATCCTTTTGAACAGTTATGTTTGCAAAATATTATTTGATTTACATATTATAATGCTATGTTAGTTATGAAGAAATGTCAGCCATCAATTTTTCCGTGTAAAAATATTTTAAACATCCAAGTCGTTTTGGAGGAGTGTTATTTTTTTTTTTAAAGCACTACTATTTGTTATACGAAAAATCATGTGTTAAAAATAATATACATAAAACAATAATAAATATATATTTTTTTCAAACCTTTTAACCTAGCCGTTACTTAGGAGTATGCTTTAGAAAGTTTTTACGGCACTAAAGCGGATGTAGGCCCTTAAGTCAAGCGTGATGAATAGGTTACTTCTAGGCAAGCGTGCTTCACCGTCGACCACATCATCGCTAATCAGTAGGTGTGATAGTGGTCCAACGCGAGCCTATCAATAATAATAAAAATACCGGCAAAGTGCGAGTCTGACTCGCGCATGGAGGGTTCCGTATAAACAGTTACAATATTCACCAAAATAAAAAGGTAAAATTACTAATGTGCTTATACAATAAAAGCACCGAACATTGCTCTAACGAAGGGACAAGATTAACTTTGCCGTTCGAAAACTTTTGGCCCCATACATGAATATACATAATTTTTGCTTTTCCAAATACATTTTATAAGTTGGTCGATCTATTATTCGTAAACTTGTAAAGCCTACTAAATTTCGTTATATATACTACTGCCGTGATTTTTTTCACATATCCAAAACCAACCATTTAGCTGGCTGGCACACCTGACTCTAACAAATATTATCAATACTCTAGATTTAGATTTTGATCAATAAATTAATTTTAAATATTAATTAAATATGTTTGGCAGAATGAATATTTTGCTCGTGCCTTTTTGCGTTACGGCGTGACAGCTATTTGCACATGCGCAGTAGATATGCCCGAGGAACTATGAACTTAGTTAATCTGTGGATATGCTGAGCACCCTTGAATAAGCGCCATTTTATTAATTTCTTGCTTGGTTTAGATATTTTTTTTTATTTCCTCGCACAATGCATAGTACAATGTTGTATGATACACGTGCGTAAGATGATTACCGACTCGTGTCGATTTATCCACTCACTCGCTTCGCTCGCTCGTGCATAAAAATACCACACATCGGAAATCACCTACTTTCCGCACTTGTAGCATAAATAACTATTTTTGTTGATTTTATTTCACCACTTTGTCGGCGTGATTAATATGTATATCCATGCCAATATTATAACTTTCAAGTACTAAGAGTGTCTGAGCTAAGCTGTAGACATACGGACATGGCGAAACTATAAGGGTTCCTTGTTGACTACGGAACCCTAAAAAAACCTACATGCCAGAACTTTTAATTAGACCCATTTCCATTAATTTACTTGATTAAGTGGTAATTTGGGAATTCGAATTTTATTGGTGCTAAGGTAATTTTTCCACTTAGCAAGGAACCTCGACCCTCTTTCGTTTGGCAGTTGTGTGAGTTGGGTCAAGGACTTTATGTAAAAACATACCCTTGCGGTCGGCTCGTATTGTTAGATACCTCTCTTTGAAAGTCTGTGCGCCTGGTAGCTGTAATCCTGTTCTTTAAGTGTACTAGATATAATTGAATTCACACAATTATTTATCTATTATATGTAATCCTCATAAGAAATAACCAGATGAAGGCGTTAGATGCCACAGGACCAATCGATGTTGCGAATCTTGGTGAAGGCCTAATTCTAGCGAAAGCACTTGACGTCTATCGGCTGCAATGATGATTAAAATTGTTCGACATCATGCATCTGATACCTTCCGACTCGGATATGCTTAAATTAAAATGTACGTCCGGGTACGGGCACCCAACGCGAAGAAAAAAACTTGGGTCAAAAAATTTGCGAAATAAGCTTCGATTCGTTATTGAGTTTTGTGAAATATTAATATTTTCTAGAGACGATCATAAAAAATGTAGGTATGTTCTTGTTTAATTAACTCTCCTAAGCACAAAATAAAGGAATATTGGGCTCTTAATTCACATTTCAAAGATTATTTAAAATTGATGCCAATAGATGGCACATTTTTAAATTTCTGATGCATTCCACTGCATTGTTTAAATTTTCATTGTAACACATTTTGGTGCAAAAAAAAACTGTAAAAACGTACAAAGAAATAATATAAAACGAACCTTCACAGTATTTAAAGAAAAAAATATTCACGGACCTAGTAAACTCTTTTACTTGCAAGTCGCTGCTAACACCATCTATATATCACCGTGAAACAGAACCGAACGCGTTCGATGTACAAAAAAATATCAGATTAATCAGACGAAAAACGCTAGTTACGTCGGCACGTTTCTTTGTATGGGATGAGGCATCTGTATGCTAGTATTATATTATCTGTGGCCAAGTTATCGGCCCACCTAATGGGATGCCTTCCAAAGCAACATTTGCCGGTTCGCGGGTCCCCACTAACTTTTCAGCTCCATCGACCATCCGTAATATAATTAGTTCCGATATATGAGAAAACCATAATATTACACACAAAGTCTTAATTCAATCCTATCCATACATTTGGCAACAACACACACTTCGATCGCCAAAACACAGCTCGTGTCTTTGGATTCAGCGGCGTTTGTTTATTTACATTCAGTTCCTAACGTCTGAACCGATATCTCCCCCCTAGCCAAGCTACGAAAGTTTCGTATCGAATCTCTTTCTGCAATCATTAACGCCTTCTATTTGTAAGGTCTGACCACGTGAGTTAACGTTCAGATGTGTAATTCCCATACATTCACAGGTGACCCTAGACCAGTGACATTTACTGTTCAGTGACGATACCCTAACATTTTGACATTTCGACTATCGGCTTCGCTGACATTGTATGCCACTTTTTTCGAGCCTCAGAGCCACTCATAGGTATCAACAATATTGTGATACAGAGTTTGTGTTGTCTGTAGAGAAATAAATCATGGTTCTATCAACATGTGATGGATGTAAAAAACATTTTAAATTTCCCTTGTTAAAATGAGCATTGTAGAGTTTAAATCATCATCCTTTTTATGATCCCACTACTGGGACACGACTGTATTCACTTTATTTATTTACCCCGCATAGCCGCCACCGGTAGTTTAGCTTAGTTTTACAATAATATATTTTGGATTCAGATTGGATAATTTGATTACACTAAAGCTATTTAGAACTGTAATATTCGGTTTGAAAGTTACTATTCCAGTAAAACAATATTTAGTGTACATTTATCCATTTTGATAAGCAAAAAGAAATTAATACAAAACTCAAATTATTCTGATGAGTGTATATTTATTTTGTAACTTAAAACATTGTTTTTGAGGCACCTCGGTATAGAGTGGATTTAATTAATATGAAGTTAATATATTTTAGGGACAAAAAATATTATGGTGTGCATTTAAATTGTACCCATAATAAACTGCAAATTGCAAAAAAAATGTGTTCGAAAATTAATTGTACTTACTTTTTTTTCAAGGAGTCTTACCTTCCTTTCTCTTCTTTCCAGCCATGTGTAACACGCAACTGGGAACTGCAGGTTCAGTTCAAGGTCCACGGTCGCGGCAAGGACCTATTCGGCGACGGGTTCGCCATATGGTACGTGCGCGACCGCATGCAGACCGGCCCCGTGTTCGGCAGCAAGGACTACTTCCACGGCCTCGGGATCATTGTTGATACCTACAGCAACCACAATGGTGCTCATAATGTAAGTGGTTCTATGTATTACTATAGCTTTTTACTGCTTCTTGGCGGCCTATGATCAGCAGCGGATGTCTTTCGACTGAAATAAAGATGATGACCCGCGGTTTTACTCCTGTTGGTTCTTCAGCTTAACATTTTACTACAGCCATGCATTTTTATTTTTTTTGGGAAAAAAACTATCCTGTTTTACTCTCTGGTCCATATTATACTGTATCAATGCAAAAAATTACGTTACTCAGTCGTTCCGTTGCTGCGTGAAAGAAGAACATACATAGACATACACTATAATAGTAGGATTTACATAGAAAACATTTATCGTGTAGCAGATGATATGGCTAGAAAGGTGGAATGAGATGATGGTTGAGAGAGGTGTATGCAGTTCCATCTTTACTATAGGGGCACAAGGGGCACGTGCCCTGGGCCACGGTTCATTGGGGGGGGGTCTCTGTGTGCCCAGGGGTCCCCGCATGGGTTAAGACGGCCCTGGGTGTATGAAACAAAAATATTCAAAATTTATCTTGAATTAGCTGTGCCCCCTTCAACTGCTTGTTGAAGGGAGCGCTCCCTTCAATAAGCTTCGCTTCAACTTATCGCTTCGCTTATATGGTTAGGTAGCTGTGCCCGCGGGGCTACCTAACCATTTTTTTTTCTAGGGTCGATCTTCTGCGGTGAATCTTAACACCGCTATTCAGAAAATGACGTCAAATGCACAACGCCATCTATCGAATATGGAGTTCAAATGTCCGAGTATCTGAATTGCGTGTGTTTTGATATTTTACTTCTTGCGCACTTTAAATTCATGTATCTTTTGATAGTTGATAGAGTGAACCGAAGTAATACTTTAATTTACGCACAATATTTAAGTATGAAAGTTATCTACATTGGTTTCGTACATTTTAAGTAATGCTTGCACAACTAAACAGACAAAAATTCTAAAAACGCTGGAAATAGGTTCTGTTGGTTATCCTTTAAAAGCCTGGCTATTTTTTGGAAATATTTTCGATGTACAAAAACGACTTTTCCACAGATTTATTGTATTTGATGATAATACTAGGATATCTTATTTTTTTTACTTTAATTTGCTTTTATTCTTTACAGCATCAGCACCCGTACATATCAGCGATGATAAACAACGGGTCGCTGCACTACGACCACGACAGAGACGGCACGCACACGCAGATGGCCGGCTGCGAGGCAAAGTTCCGCAACTACAACCATGATACGCACATATCTATCACTTACATGGACGACACTCTCACTGGTATGTTCCTTTTTGATACTTGTACTCTGTACCACGGGCACCCAACGCGAAGAAAGAAAATTTGGTTCAAATAAATTGCACTAGATGGCGTGATAACCTCCGATTTGCTATTGAGTTTTGAAAAATATTAAGATTTTCTAGAGACGATCATAAGAAATGTATGTTCTTGTTTAATTCTATCCTAAGCACAAAATTAAGGAATATTGGGCTCTTAATTCTCAATTCAAAGTTTTTTTTTTTATTATGGCATGCACTTGACCACTATTTAAAATTGATTCCCATAGATGGCGCGGTTTTAAATTTCTGAGGTATCATCATCTGCCTAGCCTTTTCCCAACTACATTGGGGTCGGCTTCCAGTCTTACCGGATTCAGCTGAGTACCAGTGCTTAAATAAAATTCAAATTTCTGAGACATCCACTTTATTTTTAAATTTGTTTTGTAACAGATTTTGGTACAATGAAACTTTAAAAACGTGCAAAAAAATACTATAAAACAACTTCGCTGTATTAAAAAAAAAAGTATTCCCGAACCGAGTAAACCCTTTTACTTGCAAGCCGCTGCTAACACCATCTATATCCGTGGAACGGAACCAAACGCGATCGATGTTCTTAGAAAAATAATAAGTTTAAACAGACGAAAAACGCTAGTTACGTCGGCACGGTTTCTTTGTATGGGATGATGCATCTGTATGCTAGTATTATATTATCTGTGACTGTTCATATCAGCGATGATAAATAACGGGTCGCTGCACTACGACTACGATTTACATGGACGAATTCTGAAGTGAGAAGTCTTTATTCAAGATTAAAAAAAAAAAAAACTAAACATAATGTTTAGAAAGAACTTGAATAAAGATATCTTTCTTTTCTCGATCTCAAAAGACCAAAATTGACCCACCCTGATCGAGGGCATAGCCATGTAGTGGGGCAAGCTAAATATTGGATGACTTTGTTAACTTAGACAATGCAGTAGCATTCTTCCTCTTCTCATGTGACTCATATTTTGTCTGGCCAGTACATACCTATAGACTTGGAAAACGTTGTGTCCCCAGACATAAATCAAAAAGATAACGCAAGTCCCTCTATCTGTATGAAAACCAAGCCACTGCCACTTTTTAAGTTTTTACACACAATTTACTTACCAATGAAAGAAAACATTGCCAATGCCTCGGACAACTTTTTATATACATTCTTTACAGTTCAATATGTTCAGTTCATTTTTAGGGTTCCGTACCCAAAGTGTAAAAACGGGACCCTGTTACTGACACTCCCCGATCCATCTGTCTGTCTGTCTGTCACCAGGCTGTACCTCATGAACCGTGATAGCTAGACAGTTGAAAATTTCACAGATGATGTATTTCTGTTGCCGCTATAACAACAAATACTAAAAACAGAATAAAATAAATATTTAAGAAGGGCTGCCATACAACAAACGTGATTTTTGGCCGTTTTTTGCGATAATGGTACGGAACCCTTCGTGCGCGAGTCCGACGCGCACTTGGCCGGTTTTTTATCCGGTGCCGATAATGTTAAATGAAAAGCTCAGATTACGATCATTGATTCATACAATCGCGTCATCTAGTAAAATTTATGTCTGTGGTTTTGTCATTGAAGTCCTCGCTGTAGGATTAAAATATGAATCTTCTTTCGACACTTGAAGGCGCAAAATTAACAAAGTATTACTGTTTAATCCACTTATATGGAAGTTCGTAAGGACGGCTTATTTACATCAGATATCAATAACATAATTATAGTTTTCACAGGAGCCTATGTAAATCGGCAAACCATCTCGCTAGCGACTTCTAATTCGACGCCAACGCCATCTAGTTACGTCGTTGTACAACTTGTAATGTTGGTACTCGACCCGAAGATAAATTTCGTTCGTCAAACCTCGCCCGCTCTCGGTAAACTTCGGTTCGCTGGGACGGCGCACGAGAATGTCATATTTTGCCGTACATTTTCTATTGAACTATCTCTGTCTCACGCGCCAGGCGTTTTCGCTTGTTTCTCGTAGAATAGTATGAACTCTCGCCGTGCGCTTTAGCCTAGCGCACGGGGAGTATTTTTTACAGCAATGTACGTCTTATTACTTTAGCAAAGAGCTTAAATTTGTTCGTCATAATTTCGTAAATATTGAATAGATCTTTAATCAGATATTATTAATTATTTTTATTTTATTTCTAAACCTATTCAAATCTGGCAGTTCAGTGCACTAGTGAACTTAAAGTACAGCCGCCTCTGACACAAACACCCAGAGCCGAAACGACTATCTGTAGGTCATACAAATATTTGTTCCGTGCGGGAATCGAACCCGCGACACGCAGCGCAGCAGTCAATCGCTCAACCACGGCGCCGACCGTGCGCCCAGTATGGATTTATTCCGTTACTGCAAAGACTTACTTTCGATTTTTTTCTTTCTTTCTTTTACACAGCACTAGTTTCATAGTTCAAGTGTTACTTTCAACAAGCAGTATTCTTAACTATATTAATGTTCTCTACCCAGTGTCAACGGATCTAGAAGGCAAGAACGCGTGGAAGGAATGCTTCAAGGTTGAGAATGTGCTGCTGCCTACCGGCTACTTCTTCGGAGCGTCGGCCACCACGGGCGACCTCAGCGACAACCATGACATCATCGCTGTCAAGATGTTCGAGCTTGATCTGCTGGAAGCTGTAAGTATTTTTTTTCTTTCGATATTCTCGCGTTTGACTACTATCTCACCTGATGTTAAGCGATTATGTGTGGTTACTTATAATTTTAAAGAATCAAATATTCACCATATTATATTGTTATTAATTCTGAAACTCAGGGTTCCTTTCTATGAGAGACAAGTAAAATTTCTAAATTTATAAAACCTTCGATCGGCTATCTATTGAACACGTAATTTTGACACGATATCTTGCGAAAACACCCCGATACAAACAGTAAAACGCCCATAACTTTTGAACGGATGAACCGATTTTATTCAAACATAGCTAAGAACACTCGACAAAATCACCTTTCAAACAAAAAAAAAACAAAATCAAAATCGGTTCACCCGTTTGGACGCTATGATGCCACAGACAGACACACAAATACACATCAAACTTATAACACCCCTCTTTTTCCGTAGGGGGTTAAAAATGGGCCACAAAGCAGTAAAAATTGGGCCACAAACAGTAAAAACTGGACCACAAAGCAGTAAAAAATGGGCCACAAAGCAGTAAAAATGGGCCACAAAGCAGTAAAAAATGCGCCATAAAGCAGTAAAAAATGGGCCACAAAGCAGTAAAACTGGACCACAAAGCAGTAAAAAAATGGGCCACAAAGCAGTAAAATGGGCCACAAAGCAGTAAAAAATGGGCCACAAAGCAGTAAAAATTCCGCAAAATGAGTCAATTACATCTCAAGGTGTTGTGTGTTGTGTACCTAAAAAAGGGCCCATTAATGATTGATAATTTTTCAACCTTTACTTATTGTTGAGCATCCTAAAGCTCCATTAGCTGGCTACGCTGGCTAATGCATATAGCTAATTCCAATAAAACTGCTGACAATCGAATAAAACGTAATAAAAGTTTAGGCAAGATGGAATATTTTTATTAACACGCTTTTATTAGCTTGGTATGTATGTATCTATGTATCAATGTAACGGAATCTTTGAACGTGATTTTCACCTACTTCAAAACGTTGGATTGATTTGAAACTTTGCACAATTATCAAGGACCGATGACAATGCAATAATTTAAACAGTTTGTCCCATTATCCTTACCATTAAAGCGTGTTTTTTGAACTACAATTTATTATTATTTATGTTAGCTGGCATCTCGCCTTGCTGTTCTGAATACTAACTTTGATAGGTATTAGCAATTCATCAACCAGTCCATCAAACACATAACTCCTCACTGGAAAATAGAGAATAGCATTATCACATTTTACGTTATCTTTTCAGCAAAACAAAGACGAAGACCGTTCCCAAATAATCCCATCAGCAGCTTCCTTCGAGGCTCCACGAGAGAGGCTCGAAGACACAAAGCCCGCCATGTCAGGAGTCAAAACCTTCCTCTACATGATGGGCATAGCCATCGTCATCATAGTACTAGTTGTTCTAGGCATCATGTACTACCAGAAACGCCAGGAACAGACCAGGAAAAGGCTGTATTGAAGATCTGAAGAGTTCAGAATTACCTGAAATAAGTTTTCAGAATAACACAGTTGGTGGTTCAAAAGACATTCCTTTTTTGTAACAGTTCTTTTTTCAAATTAGTCGTTCATTTGTTTCTTTTTTCAAATTATTTTTTGAAATGTTTCTTTTTTTAATTTCTGGTTTCTAGGAATGTCTGTGGTTTATACAGATTGTATTTTTTTTTGCGGTGACACTGCGAAAGCGAGATTGTGCTATAATTATAAAAGATAAGTGTTGAAATATCATCTGGCTTTCAAGTGTCATCGTTAAGTTATATTCTTGAACCAAATTATTTAAAAAAAACATTATGTTAAAGCAATAATATGATTGTGAAACATTAATTTATCTTTGAGTAATACAGAATTTGTCAAGACCAATAATGATAATGAGACATAAAAGACTAATTTTTAATTCTAACTCCAAATAAATTGTCCTTGGATGTATTTATATTGTTACCTATGTTCTGTGTTAGATTGGTCAATCCAAAGAAAATTATGAAAATAAAAAAATCCTTTGGAAAAAAACTCTAATAACTTTCTTTCGAATTAAACAAGGCATAATTATGTGATTTAGAATAATGTTTCCAAATTCGCTTGTATTTGATTTTCAACGCCAAAAAAAAATAAGGTCAATTATTCAAAATGGCACACTCCTTTGGTACAAAAGAAAGAGATAACGCTATATAACTTCTATGTGCGAAAAAGAGAGGGAACATAGCTTTCGTAATGAGGGCTACCGTTTTATTGCCCACCAGTTGGCGCCGCTGTTGAGTAAGGTCCTTAAATTTAGCTGTTTGAATTAAAATCATTTCTGAATATAAAATAAAAAAGGGATACGCGCCTTTTATTCTAAAAAACGAGGATAACATTTTCAAAACATATAACTATTAAAGCAGTGGTTGGTAAATCTCGTACCTATCCTAATCTGCCATATTTGGAAAATATTCAGAGTCTTTAAGTCTAGAGTGAATAGGTTTCTTCTAGGTAAGCGCGCTACATCGTCGACCAAATCATCACTTACCATCAGGTGAGATAGTGGTCAAGCGCGAGCCTATCAATAAAAAAAATAAAAAAATCACAATTAAAAAAACTTGTGCTAAAAGCCAAAAAAAAATACATTTTGTATACCTCTCACTACATCAGCGCCCCTAGCGGAAAAATCAAACACGGTAGCCCCCATTCCACAATCCGCCTTTCTACATCACCCATTTGAAGCATTACCAAATGATTTTACTTAGCTTACGTCAACCTAAAGATGCTATACGACATTTACAATTATCAAACTTATTTGTATCGTGTTAAGATACATTTTTGTCTAATAAATTTGCGTTAATAAAAATGAAATCTCATGACAACTTTTTTTTCTCTTTGGTTGTTTGTGGTCTCTGTTTAGGTGTAAAGGGTAAATAGTCATTAACGCCCCATGTATATCCATAATTGTAATAAAAATCAGAATTTTGACTGCATTTTTATATGTATTTACGTTAATTTTGTTAAGGGAATTAAACTGTAGAAATAAAAATATTAATTATCTATGGAAATATTTTTGGCATCCATTTTATCTGATAAATAGCGTACCATAGCGTGTTCTGTGAACTTCTGTGTATTTTTAAATGCAGTCCAACATTTAGAGATAATAGCCGTTACATATACATTAAATAAGTACATAAACGTCATTCATTATACATATGTATAGTCACTATTTTATTATTGATATTATAAAACATACGTTTTTATTTTTCTCTACATAAAGAACCTGTAGTTATCTCCAGTATATTTACGTTTACTATTATTTGATAAGATGAAGCTATGGTTTATATTAATTTTGTGTTACAAATGGAGTTAATAGTTATTATTGCAATCATATCGATTAGTGCTGGGACGTGTTCTGATTTGTTTATCGTTAAGTTCCGGTTTTTTGGAACGAAGTTCTTTATCGAACGTTAAGGTTACACTAGTCGATAATTCTTTACAAACATAGTCTAGGGATTACTCCACTGTTTGACGATGTACGTTAAAAATAAAAAATGATATAAATTTGTCTCATTTAAATCTAGCTCTGTATGGAAACAAAAAAGTAAAAAATAATAATATTTGAAAGTTATGAGTGTCGAAAGTTCCATAGTTCAACACTAAAATTATTATGATGTTGGCGAATTCTTTACCGCCTTGACTTACTTCGTATGTACTTTCAAACACTGTTTATTGAACTGTGTATGTTATTTAAAACAACATTATAGCGAAAGGAACTTCGTTTCAACCGAGTGTCCCACAACACCTCGTTATATTTGTAATGGACAGCAGGCCAAGACTTTTTTTTGACTAAAAGTTTTCTGTAGCATTAACGCCATACGCTAACGTCAAAATATATCTAAGGCAATGACATTACCTGCGGAAAGGACACGTAATGTCACGCGACACTTGCGATCGAAGTGTTTTGACTCAACCGCGCCTTAGGGTGAGGCCAAACGAACGTAATTTTGTGAGTCGCGTAAAATGCGTCGCGGAATTTACGCTGCATTCGGTTTTATACTAAAGTCCAGTTTGTGCCACACGGCGACGCAAAATGAGTTGTCTGCTGATTCACGCACATTATTTCAACCGAATTGCGCTCGAGGTGAGGGAGGGGAGCGGGGCAAGCGTCAGCGCCCCGTTCAAACGCAACTGAAATTACGTCCGTCCGTCTGGCAGCCTAACCGAATTTCAGTTAAACGTAAATGCCGCGACGCATGTTACGCGACTTACAGCTCACAAAATTACGTTTCATTTGGCTTCAGACTAAGACCTTCTTGCCGCGAATTTTCATTATCGTCACTCACTTTTAGTTCCGTACCGTATGTGGAAAGTGTTTTATCTAGGCCCCCAATTACTTTAGTTTCCATCCTTATTCGTGTATGCTTTCATTAATAATTTTGTTTGCATTAGTAGATCGTACATAAACAATTGCTTCCATCACAAGAAATGCCAAACACAAGTATTTACAAGGCCAAGTAGATGCATAACATAAAGTTCAGTTTTGAGCACACTTTAGGAGAATATTCGTCTCGTATTTTTTGTCTTCATTGTGTTCAAAATTAACCATTGACGTTCAAGAAAATCCTCTTTAAACAATTTTCTCTTTCATGATTGTGAAAAAAGCGCATAATTGAAGTTTGTTATTATTAATTAATTTAATCGTTAAGCCGGTTACACTTGAACTATTTTACACACGAATTCGTAATTAAATAAAAATAGTTATGAAATTAAAGTATTTATTTACATTAAAATTAAGTTCCTTTTGAAAATTAGCTAATGTTTAAAATGGTTCAAATGTAACGTAATCAGTATGTGAACGAGTGATGAATGTGTGTTTAATAAAAAAGATTTATAAACTTTTCATCGTGTTCTTTTATTTAAATTCACATTTTCTCCTTAAATTTAAATACATTAAATAAATAATACCTACAATTAAAGCTATTGTAAAATTCGGTGAAGGAAAACATCTAGAGAATCTGCCTTGAGCAATCGTGGTGATTTATACTCGTACCTTCATTTCACTGTGTGAGAAGAAGCTTTTATCCGACTGTAGGACGGTACAGGCTCGTTTTATGTATTCGCCATTCCATAAATCAATAAAAGTGATTCATATATCACAAATTGCATTTGTACCTTTCTGATATCCGTGACCACCAAGGCCAATCGGCATATCCTTTTTTGGTAGATAATTACTACTCAATTGGTACCAATTAGTAGGTACTAGAACAACAAATTGGTAGGTACCTTAGTAGTTTTCGAGAAAATGACTTTAAAGGTGGCCCGGCGGTAGTCACGCTTCCTTCAACAGGACCATCATGAGCGCTAAAAAAGCCGGCCAAGTGCGCGTCGAACTCGCGCACGAAGGGTTCCGTACCATAATAGTAATCTTTGGATCAACAAAACGCATTAACGCTATTGTTTATCGATCCACCAATATCACACGCTACACACACGCTGCGCACGCACAGCATTATGCTTGCATAATAAGCTCAAAATGGCTCAAAATTATCTAAGTCAAAATTCAAAAACATGGACATACACATTTTGAACATTTTCTCATCAGTATCGCTGCGTTCCGAGTCACGTTAATATCGCTGTAACGCTGTTAGCGCTTCATGAAATCCATTAAGTTTGCGTTCACAGCACTGTTAATGCTTTAATAGAGATATTGACGTTAATCGGACCGCGGCCTAAAAAAAATTGTCCGACTCCACTGACTTATAAACCTATGGACTTGCCATACCTACGAAATTAGCGTGCATACCAACATAAATCGGGCAATTAAGATGGCTGCCCATTGGCCAATGAGGTAGGCCATTTGCAACTGTTTGACAGCACAACTACACAGATAAACGTACATATACAGCACACAACTACCAATTTTACTCGGCAATCAACATGGCGACCGGTCACGCATAAACATGTTTTTGACGTCACTCAAAAGTGTTACCAAGTTTAGTCCTTGACAAACATTTAGATGTCTCTATTTTCATATGCAGCTCTTGGTTAGTTAAAAAGAGACAAAACGCTTTTTCACATGCGTGTGTCGACATTATAGATATTTGTATAACTATTCTTCATATAGTAGAATATGCCGTCTCCATAGTTTTCCTACCTCATTGTCCGACTCCGACTTCTTCCTTCACTGATCTGTCAAAGTTGTCACTGTCAGTGTCATACTGACATCACTACATAACGCTTTGCAAAAAAAAAAAGCAAGCGCCTGCGAGTGCGAAGCGAAGTAGCGAACCAAAGCGGCATTTCCGTTTCGCGATTCGCGTGTCTACTGATCAGTTGAAATCTTTTGATATTTAGTAATAATTTCGTTCTATTTATTTATATTCAGAAGTTCATCTGGATTCTGGACGCATCCAGACCAGAATGGACGCGAAATCATTCCTGTACTCTTGGTGCGCCAAGAAAGGACTAACGCCGGTGTTCGATATTCGGGCCACAGGTATGGAAAATTACTGGTTGTTTTACAATGGAATACTATGATTTCTGCATGAACATTAGTTTGAATCTTGCAACGACCTTAGCAATCCAATAGAATCACTATAACCTTTCAATATTTATGTGGCTTCAGTCTTACTTCGTCAGTCTACATAGAAAACTATCCAGCAGCACAGTAACCTATTCCCTAAACCTTTCAGGGCCGCGTCATCGTCAGCGTTTCCTATGCGAAGTTCGCGTCGACACTATCACCTATGTCGGCGCAGGGAACTCCACCACGAAGAAGGAGGCCCAGATGAATGCCTCCAAGGACTTTGTCAGCTACCTAGTCAGGACTAGCCAGGTTGCAGCTTCCGAAGTGCCTGAAGATACTAGGGCGCCTGTGAAGACTGAGGAGGAAAATCAGGGACAGGGAAATGGGGAGCAGCAGGATTTGCACCCGCAGCAGCAGAAATCTGTGTTTCAGGTGGGTATTTTGTTAAATCAACTGCACCTGTAGCCAAGTTGACAATCTACAATCGATAATGCTGTTAGACAAACAAATCTGAGAATGACACATCTGAACCATGCCATTCAAATAGAAGGCATTAACGATTGTAGAATGTAGATTCGATGTGAAACATTTGTAACTTGGCTAGGGGGGCTGGAATCTTAGTCCTGAAGATACCCACTTACTGCATCATGGTGGAGACTGAAGACACACCAGCATTGTGACACTGACCCTACTTATATTATAAATAAGAATGTTTGTATGGATTTGGATAAAATTTTGCACACGTAGTTTCATCATCTTCCTGCCCTTGGGGTCGGTGTAACACGTTTCCTTCTTCCGTTACCGTCCTGTCCCTCTATACACTATCACTGCACACAGATAGTTTATTAGGATAAAATATCCATATTGGATTAGTACATAAGATAGATTTTATCACATTCGACTCAGTTTAATGATCCCTTCACTTTTCATGTGCGTGAAGCTGTGGGCAGAAACAAAAAATCGGTTTGCATTACTGCCACTTCTTCTCATAATTAAGCCTTTTAGTTTTCAAACTTATTTCATGTTTTTGGCTAACTAGCTTACCCTATGATTTATCCCACAATCTGTGCAGTTTTGTGGGATTAATAGTTGCCTAAAGTTCTTCCTTTGCAAATGTGTTGCTTTATATCAGTGAAAGATTTTTCATAATGTAATCAGTCCTGCCCGAGATTTTCTCCTTCATCATCAACATTTCAGCCAAAAGACGTCCACTGCTGGACATAGGCCTCACCCAAGTGTCACCACACTGATCTGTCCTGTGCGCTTCACATCCACCGGACTCCCGCAGCCTGGACTAGGTTGTTGCTCCATCTAGAGGGAGCCCTGTTTTCCTTTAGTCAAAAAAATTATGATATGTTTTTGAATATTACCTAGTTTAAATGAGCTGCAATCTAGACCACTCAGATACAACCACTGCCATAGTACACATATGAATTTTATTGAAATCATTTTAGCAATTATTTATTATTATATTATTTGAATTAACAATACTTTCAAACTTTTACCATTCCAGGATGGTATGGGACCTCAAATGATGGGTCAAGCGTACCAAGCGTATGGCGGTCAAAACCAAGGTGATGACAAGCCTTCTACCTTCACCTACATGGACCGCATGCAACAGCAGAAGAATGTAGAAGAGGCTGAAGAAATGGATATCAACGCCAGTCTCCATGGTAACTGGACAATGGAAAATGCCAAGTCGAAGCTACATCAGTTCTTACAGATTAATAGGATAAATACAGACTACGTGTACAAGGCTGTTGGTCCGGATCATACGAGGTTTGGATTTAAAATTTATTCCTTTTTCATGTTCTTCATCTTTGCTTTTCATTATGGGGCTGCTGTCGTCAAATGCAAGGAGTGATGATTATGTCCGACAAGAGAGGACATCATCATCACTTCTCGTTTCCTTAATAATACTGTCCTACTGCAGGGTATAGGTCTAAGGCGGTTAACACACTGCCCCGCATCACGCTGCATGTTGCGTGAAAACGCACCTACGCGTACTTGCGTGTGTTTTTTCTATACAAACGGAGACACGCAATTACGCGCGTAGGTGAGTTTAGGTGCGTTTTCACGCAACATGCAGCGTGATGCGTGGCAGTGATAACCGCCTAAAGCATTTATCACCATGATTGCTTAAGCCAGTTTGCCTCTTCTATGTATGTCACTCACTGGTTTTATCTTTCAAAAACATTAAATTTTGCATCTACTATTTTTAAGTTCATAATATGGAAGTTTTTGCATGTAAGTAGACTAATTATGACTATTTAATTCCAACTAATTATCTTATCTGTAATGAAAACTTTTCTTTACTATTAAAAAGAAATTTGCTTTCATCTATACCTCATATTGCTTATAAAAACCCTGTTTATCATGTACAGTCCCAGGCAATATATAGCACAGAGTTTTAAGCAGGGTATTCACTTACAGACTGGCCTACGGGCCCTGTATCTTGCTACTATATCTACTGTGTTTGTCTGTGATGCAGTGGTCTGGTCTAAGCCCAATCACACAGTGAATGGGCTTAGATCAGACCTAATTCTTTATTGTACGCCAAAAGAATACATTTATTTTTTTATTTTTGTCAGTCGCGCTTGACCACTATCTAACCTGATGGTAAGTGATGATGTTGATGGTGAAGCACACTTGCCTAGAAGTAACCTATTCACTCTTGACTTAAAGACTCCTAGATTGTAGCTATAAACACAGACTACGGCAGGGAATTCCACTCCTTAGCTGTTACGCATAATAAAAGAATTACAGAAATTAGTTTTACAGAAAGTGAAAATTAAATTCATGTACAAAGGCGAGCTTAACTCCAAATGGAGTTTTCTTCTAGCATAACTTTGAGTAAAAGAGTTCATAAAATAGAGGGCAGTAATCCACCCACAACCTACATAGTGAAGTCCCCAAAAGCAAGTCTGTAAGTAATAACTTGACTCTGGCAAATGCACAAGATGTGCGAAGCCAAACTCCTCTAACGAGGAACAGAAAAAAAAAGTCTTGTAAGTGAATATCCTGCTGCAGACAGTGTCAAATGCAGAGACAAATGCCCTACAATCCTGAGATTTTGCCCGCATACTGTATTACTGTGTAGATATGTATTATAATAAAATGCTTTTAAAAGCCACTGATTATTCATATTGTACAAATGAAAAATCATTGGCTACAGAAACAGATCTAATTTAGACAACCTGGAAGTGTTGTCAAGTAATTTTTATTTTAATGTTGGCAACATTTGTGATTTAGTTCAGATATGTATTGGGCGATGTGATCGCGGGACTAAGCGTGCACTGGACAACGTTTTACTGATTTACACAAGCATTTCTGATGTTCAATGTGTCTTGTGTAACTGGCATGTTATTTAATCAACAATATATTTATTATTATCACAATACCATCCAGTGACATGAACTCATTTTAATCCCAGTATAAACACACAAATAATAGTCTATTCGTTTGTGTGATTATAATGGTCCACATGCAGTGTAATGATGCAAAAATCTTGCAAAAGTTTTTGGCAATCTCAATTCAATCTTGGCATTACTGTAAATTGATCTGTGTTGCCAATACGCCATAGACAATTGCCTAGAATTGCGCAATGAATTGCCTGTGTAAGTACATTTTAAAACTTGACCATGAGTGTTGCCAGCAAACAATAAATAATTCCATGAAAAATCAATTTTATTGAAGCTACATTTGCGATTGTAATACGCAAAGGTGGCTTCATAACAAACCGAGTTGGTTTCAAGAACTATGATAATGACCACACAGAACGAATCCAAGACGAAAGTATACCATGTTATCAAAATTATTAACCATAAAAAATATATAGCATATTTGGTAACAATAGTTGGTACCTGCAAACCATTGTTTTTCATAATAAAGTATAGTTGCTCATAATTGTTTACAGGTGACTTAATGATATAAGATGATTAATTTATTGGCAACCTCTCATGAAAACTTTCAGTAAAGGACTAATTTACAGAAAATTTAAAAAAATCTGCTTTTCAGTAAATTTATGTCCACATAACTCGACAAAATGTAAATAAAAGCAGTTTTTTTTCATTGGACTTACTCATGAGTACTTTAATTTACCCCTGAGAGATAATCAATGATTTAAAGGCATCGTGTATTGTTGAGTTGCAGGCAACATTGCATGACGTGTTGCTGTATCAATGTTGAGGAACTGTTTACTTAAAAGTTACAGCAATAAAACATATTTTTTTTTATTTATGTCATGAACGATTGGTGTTTTTACCAACGTTTTAAAGTGCTATTGTTTCCATCTATTTTATACTAACAATACCTTCAATTGGAATATTTTAAGAAACAAAATGATAGTCTTGGATTTTGTTCCCAATACAGGTGTGTTTGAGCTCTTTAAACTGATCGTACTTGGCGACACTTCCACAATGTAACTATTACGTCACTTCTATGCGAGAAAGGTAAGTTTATACATATTTGTTAAAAATTATATGCTTGTTTTAAATGCAGGATCAAATTAAACTAGCTAGCCAAACTACCGAAGATCAAATTTAGTAGGTACCGATATCTTTTTTTTGTATATTCTATTGTCCCACTAATGGGCAAATCCTCCTATTTCTTTCGTTGTTGTGCTTCATCTCGCCAAAAGGGTAGTTTAGTGAAAATAATTATTTTGTCCGTCAGGTAGATTAAAAAATATTGGATACGTATTTTTTGTTTTGACACGTAAATATAAAGAGACGACGATATAATGCGTTGAAATATCGTGTGCCGCCGCTAGTACACTTTATACTGCCTTAGTGACGTCACAAGCCCCCACTCTTGAACATTGATGCGCTGTAATTTTTTATGGATTTACAATACGTATCCAATATTATTTGAGAATCTCACTGAATGACGGAGTAAATATAATTAATAATTTTTAAGCCAGGAAACATCCCTATTCCCGAGGAAGCTATCCAAGGCGTCCAGGCTATCCAAGGGGTCGCGGCAGGCCGATAAGATAGCAGTTCTCCTCGGCCTGCCGCGACCCCTTCCAGCTGTCAGGGATCCAGTCTTGTGATATATGAGCCCACAGCTAAGACGGCATCCGACAGACATGGCCTGCCTAGTCCCGTTTCAGTTTTGGTTGATGCGTTTGCCGATATGTAAAATAGTTTTTTTTTTTTTCAAAACTCTTAATTTCAAGTAGCTGATCTAGAATGGAATAGAATAGAATACTCTTTATTATGTACACCATTTAAGTTACACAAGTATAGACGAAGAAATCTAGCTACTTGCTATCATCATCTTCATCAGCCTATTAATGTTCCCACTGCTGGGACACAGGCCCCCTCTCTGTGAGAGGGGAAAGTTATCAGTCATCTGCAGCCTGTAGCTGTAGCAAGATTTAAATTTTGAATTGAAAACTTCTTAACCCGTGTTGTGATTTGAAACTCTATGTAACGAAAAAGCAACATTACAAAAGTTTAAAAACTGTAACCCGGCTACGGTTTTTTTTAGCCTATTTTACCCGTAGGCTTATTACGTATCTTTCGTAAGAGCAAAACGATAGCGATCAAACGCTTTATGTCATAAAAGTCGGACTTACCTGCAGTGTAGGTATGGTAGGTCCTACACAATCGTTTGCTAATCGCTCGCTGTTTGTCAAATGCACTTATTTAAAAAAAAAACCTGCAACAACTCTAAAACTTTTGTATTGAAGAGCAATTATTGCGCAAAAATCGCTATCGTGTTGCTCTTGCAAAAGATACGTAATAAGCCTGCCGGGCCACATATTCGCGAGCTGGCTGACCAAAACCAGATGTATCCTTTTTTTTTTTTTTTTTTTTTTATTTGTGATGGGTTTGCTCTTGACTCTAGTCTAGGTCAAAGGTGACAGAGACAGAGTCGACGATGGAGCGAGCTTACCCAGAAGAAGCCTGTTCACTCTAACTTTGAAGAGATTCGGGTTGAATGCGTTCGGAAACACAGACGCAGGTAGTGAGTTCCACTCATTCGCTGTGCGCATTATGAAGGATGTTTGGAAGCGCTTGGTGCGTATTGGTGGAATGGCAACAAGGTAAGGATGGTAACTTGCAGTGCGTCTAGATGTCCGATGGTAGAAGGGGGCTGGTGGGATGAGGTCGTGGAGTTCTTGAGCACACTCACCGAAGTACAGTCTGTAAAAGACCGACAAGCAGGCAACCTTGCGGCGATGAGCCAAGCTGTGTAGCTTGGCATCCGCCAGCTCAACGTCGCCAATGAGCCTCTTGGCTCTGCGTTCCACCGAGTCAAGCGCGGCAAGCTGATACTTAGCTGAGCCATCCCAAAGGTGGCTGCAATACTCCATGCAGGATCGGACTTGCGCTTTGTAAAGGGTTAAAAGCTGTCCAGGCGTAAAGTATCGCTTCACTCTATTTAGGATGCCCAGCTTTTTGGCCGCAATTTGAGCTTTGTACTCAATGGAGGCGCCGAAGTTGAGGCTGGATGTCAACTCCATGCCCAGGAGCTCGAGCCGATCAGTCACAGGAACAGACGCACCCCGAAAAGTAGGAGTTTGATCGAAGATACTCCTTTTTGCGGTAAAAAGACACGCCTGTGTTTTGGTGGCGTTAAAGGAGACCAGATTGTCATCACCCCACTGGGAGACAAGGCTTAAGGTCAAATCTGTCCTTTCCACCATAGCCTCTCTCAAGGAACGAACTTCATCCACGCTGGTTCTTGCGCTGGACAAGTATCTCTCTGCAACAGTACTGTCATCTGCGTACCCAATAATACCAGGCTGAAGTAGGTCATTGATGTGTAGCAGGAAAAGAGTTGCAGAGAGAACAGACCCCTGAGGTACTCCGGCATCAATAGCCATGAAGTCAGAGGAGCAGCCGTCAATGACCACTCGGATCGACCGTTCATTGAGGAAGTCTGATATCCAGCTACAAAAACCAGCGGGGATGCCATAAGCAGGAAGCTTACTGAGTAGACTCGCGTGCCAGACCCTATCAAAGGCCTTCGAGATATCAAGCGAAACAGCAAGTGCTTCGCCGTGTCTCTCGATGGCTTCGCCCCAGCAGTGCGTGACATACACAAGAAGATCGCCAGTTGACCGTCCCCGGCGAAAGCCATATTGACGGTCACTGAGGAGATTGTTGTCTTCAAGGTAGGTCAGCAACTTGCTGTTCAGTACCCTTTCCATAACTTTGGACAAAATGGAGGTAATGGCGATCGGACGGTAATTGGCAGGGTCTGCACGGTTGCCTTTTTTGGGCACTGGTTGCACATTTGCAAGCTTCCAGGATTTCGGTACCGTTCTTTTTACAAGAGAGAGGCGGAACAAACGAGTCAACACAGGAGACAGTTCTGGCGCACACTGCCTCAGCACTCTCGCTGGGATGCCGTCAGGCCCGCTGGCTTTGTTCACGTCTAGACTGCACAATACTCTCCAGACCTCTTTAGCGTGCACAGCGATCTCCGGCATGGAAGAGTCACAGTGAGGTACAGTAGGTGGTTGCTTGGAGCCAGCGTCCAGACGTGAATTGCCAGCAAAAAGAGATGCAAACAAATTTGCTTTGTCTCTCGCAGAGTGAGCCAGCGACCCATCAGGTTTCAGCATCGGAGGTAAAGTGGGCCGACAGAAATTCGTTTCGACCGCTTTAGACAGGGACCAAAACTGTTTACTACCCGGAGGGTGCGATGCCAGCTTGGCCCCAATACGTCCAATATGGTCAAAACGTGCCCGACGCAGAACCCGCTTGCAGAACTTGGCGGCAGAATTAAAGGCTCTTTTTTTCGCGCGAACCCTACGTGCTCTAACTTTGCGGTCGCGGGCCCCGACCCAGGCTTGGTAGGCAAACTCTTTTCGGGCCTCAGCGAGGGCGCATTCAGCATTATACCAAGGTCGGGATTTGGGACCGAGCGGAATGTCGGAGAATGGAATGAAATATTCCATTCCCTGCCGAATCACATCCGCAACCGCGTCCGCACAGCTCGAGGGGTCACCCGAGGAGAAACACACATGCCGCCAAGGATAAGACGCAAAAAAGTGCCGCATCTCGTCCCAGTCTGCTGACTCGTATCGCCATACTCGCCTCGTGCCTCTAGGGCTCTCATCTGGAGGAGAGCAAGTCGAAACGGATTTCACTAGACAGTGGTCAGACGTTCCCAGCGGGGCTGAGACCGACACCGAATGACTGTCCGGATCAGTTGTCAGGAGAAGATCTAGGCAATTGGGTGTATGGCCGTCAACGTCCGGTACCCGCGTTGCCACATTCACCAGCTGGGTTAGATCTAGCGAAAGAGAAAACTTGCGCGCCTCCAACCCGGCATGGTCAGTTTTCCGGTATGGGTACAACCACTCTTTATGATGGGCGTTAAAGTCCCCCAGAAAATTGAGCTTCGCTGTTGGGTACCGTTGCTGGGCCATGTCAGCCGATTCCACGAGGCAATTAAAAAGCGCTGTCGTCTCCTGGTCACCGGAGTGCGATCGGTAGACGCCGATGTAGAGAGACTTCTCCACGCCAGTGTCCACAAGTAGCCATATGGCAGAAAAGCCCGATCTCTCAAAGCAACGGAGACGACGACAACAAATGTCATCGCGGACGTACACACAGACCCCAGCTTGCTTCTTGAACTTGTGTTCAAGAGAGTAACCCGGGTAAATCCTCCGACTGCACAGCAATATTTTCTTCATGTTTACATCTTTTTAGTTCGCTTTTTAAGCAGTCGGGTTTTTCGAATGACTTTAAACATATAAGTGGTATATATTTTTGTAATCACCTCTAAAAACCCTTCATTTTGATACCCCACTCGATGGGATCCGAAGAAAAAAAAAATTGCAACCCCTACAATATGGCGCCCAAAATCCGCCATGATTCTTTTTTTAACGAAACTTATCTAAGAACACTTGGGCGGCCAAGACCTATGTAACGATGTTTTAATTATAAAAATCCGTATATACCCAAAATCATATATTTTTTTTAGTTTTATTATTCTCTTAATTTACGAAACTATTTTATTTTTCAAACTTTTCAGTTTAGAAAAAGAAAATATTAGGAACCTCAACATCATTTTTGAAGACCTATCCATAGATACCCCACACGTAAGGGTTTGATGAAAAAAAAAATTGAGTTTCAGTTCTAAGTATAACTAACCTAACTCTCAAAATTTATTGCTTTTTTCTATTTTGTGTGGAAATATTAATGCGGTTCACTTACCAAGTTTCAACAGCATAGTTCTTATAGTTTCGGAAAAAAGTGGCTGTGACATACATACGGACGGACAGACAGACATGACGAATCCATAAGCGTTCCGTTTTTTGCTATTTAGCTACGGAACCTTAAAAAGGTATACTCATACATCTTTAGGATTTAACGTGCGAGAATGAGATAGAATACATTATACAAAACTTCTTTTATTCTCATCCGACGAGGCGGTTCTCAGTTCGACTGTTTGTTTTTTTTTGTATGTTTGTTACGCGTTTATTACTCCGCCAATTGTGATTCGATTTTGAAAATTCTTTTTGTTTTTGAAAGAGTATACTCGCGAGGTAATCCCATTGTCACCAAGTCAGACTTTGTTGATGGGATCCCATAGAAATCGAGAGAACTCAAATATTATAGGCATACATATTATAGTGACAATTCAATCAGAATGTTTCATTTTGTGAAGTGGAACTGATGAAGAAGACCGCAGATGGCCACTCCTAAATGATAAGTTGTCACGGGAATAAGATACTTCGAATAGTTATCTGTCTATGATGAAGCATAAACTTATAAATAAATAGTACTGATGAAAATAGTACCATCGAACTGATCTGATGCTGATGCCTGAAGATAGGCACTGGAACTCCGAAATAAAACAATGTATCCTAGTCGTGTTTGCGGTTATTGTTGTCATGAGATGTACTTTGGCGATAAATAATATTCATGGTAATTTGAGGTACCAAAAATAAAAACTTTTAACAAAAAAATTAAACATACTTCCAAAAATCATTGCATAGCGAAAAATAACTTTCTTTTCCGAAGTCGGTGTCGAAAAACAAAAACTAGGTGCCAAAGACACCGACTTCGGAAAAGAAAGTTATTTTTCGCTTTGTAGTGTTTTGAAGGTTTCAATTTTTATTCATTAGATATCGGTCGATAATTCGATATTCATCTGCGGCGTTTAGCTAGATATTTTTTGATCCTGTATATTTTATTTTTAAAATTGTTCTAAATCTGTAAAAATTTTATCATGTGTGAAAAGACACAGCGCACATTATGTTACAAAATGAAGTTTTTGTCCCCCTGCATGAGTAGCCAATTACATAATTCGAAGTTTTTGAAGCCCTCGAAGATGGCAGGATTGAGGCGAAATATGTAACACCACATATAACATCAAGATATAAGTAACCGTATTTTAATAACATATCATTGATAACCTCCCTTCCTATCTCTCCTCTTCTTGTTCTATTATTTCTTTCGATTTCTTTAATTTATTTACGTATAAAAAGTTAAACACACATTCAAAGGAGTATTTATTACTTGGAATCAATTTAATAACTAATCTATTTTTTCTTAGTTCTGTTACTATAAAATCATTATCCCTTGTCGGTCCACTCTCTTCTCATACAGCAATATCAAAATTTCAGGAGTTTCTGCTGTGAGATGTCGATATACGTCCGCCAACTGGGCCGCAATGTGACAGGCCGTGAGACCGCGTCGAACAAACAGACGGCGAGCAAGTCCTGTGCGCTGTCCATCGTGAGGCAGCTGTACCATCTCGGTGTGGTCGAGCCCTTCAGTGGCACGCTGAAGAGAGACAGGTAATATTTTCTCTTCTATAGCTTACATAATAAACGGATATTATTTTCCGTTTTGACATAATTAGGCGGGCCGCATACGTACGTTTTCCGCGTTCGATTTCCGAATTCGTTTTCCGTATTCGGAAACCCGAATGCACCGTACGCTAATAAAATACATTGACTGCCGCACACGTCCGTTTTTTTTCGAACGGAAACCTTTCCGTACGTACGTATCGAATGCCAGCTCGCGCGTTCGTGAAAATTACCAACAGGAAAAAACTAACGTCTGCGCTAGGTTCACGGAATTCCGAATCTGTATCCCGTATTCGGAAATCGAACACGGAAAACGTACGTATGCGGCCAGCCTTTTGGTCTAGTTCAGTGACTCAGAAGTTCGATCCCCTGGTTATGTGTTGGATGTCTCCGTTACGAAATGCCCAGCAGGACGGGCTTTGACTTCTTTATCGGCTCCATGACATGGCACTTATTGTTTAGTTGGCAAAACGAGATTGTATTGTACATTATATTTCTGCAAAGGCAGAGGTAGACACTAAAGTCGCGTGTAAACTTACGGAGAACACCGGCTCGATTTTGTCTTCAGTGTCTTCTATGGTATTATAGTCCCCAGCATGTAACTTTGCAAGGTTTTGGCGTAGTGGGGGTAAATTGGCGCATGGTGCGCGAACTGACCAACCACCATATAGAACGAACGGAACGTGGACGCGACGCGATTGGTCAGTCGATCCTTGTGTCAACAGAGGCCTTAGTGCGAGTTTTTATTCACGCTCGATCGCGTTAAAGTAAACTACAATTTGTATTGAAACTGGATAAGCGCCGTCTGGTGACAGCAAGGCAAAACCTCTTTTTTTGTATACATTTTGACATAAGAGATCGTTTACGTTATCACGAGTGAGTACGTTAAAAAACTCGCACTAAGCACACTGACCAACCAATCGCGCGCTCGGAACGGTGCTAAACGTTCCTCGCGTCCCGCTTGGTAACCAAAGAGACCAAAAAAATCGACTCTTGCCAATTTACTTGCCGACAACTATACCTAAATCTTAAATTGCCTGTTTTTCACAGGACTTCGGAAGGTATTATGAAACCGTATCCTGTAGCTATGAGTCCTGATCTGGAACGTCAATTAGAAGAGGCGCTACAAGGTATGTTTATCTAATCTTAATCTTAATTAACACTTTTTTTTGAAATTTCATTTCTATTAACAAAATACTAGTGGCCCGCCCCGGCTTTGCCTGGGTCATAATAATTTATAGTCTAAAACCATCTTGGTTAATGTGCCTTTCAAATGAAGTGAATGAAAAGATTTTTTCAAATAGGTGTAGTGGTTCCATTTACCCTACACGTCTGAACCAAACTCACAAAATTCGGGCTTTCTCTTTATTTTAAGACTAGCTGTCCCACGCTGCTTTGCTCCCGTTAACTGGCTACGTACCTACTCTACACCTACATACATGATTGCATAACTGAAACCGTTTACGCAGCGTACGCAACGGAAGCCCTCAAAAACTTGCCCGTTTTTGCAACGTTTTTCATTTATGCTCCGCTCCTATTGGTTGTAGCGTGATGTTATATAGCCTATAGCACTCAGGAATAATGTAGCTTTCAACCAGTGAAAAATTTTTTAGAATTGGATCATTAGTTCCAGAGATTACCCACTACATACAAACTTACAAATTTTACCTCTTTATAATATTATTAGTATAGATTAAATAGACGGATTACATCAAACTTCAAAGTTAATAGCTACCTCATACATTTTTTCACGTCTTTTGTGACTATATATTGGGACGGATCTGCCAAATATCAACTTGATGCACTTGAGTCGATTGACAAACGGGCCAAGAGGCTTATCAGCAACGATGCACTGGTCGCCTCAAAGCTTCAGAGCCTTTAACATCGACGCCGAGTGGTCAGTCTGTCGGTTTTTTATCGGTTACATTTCGGGGAGTGTGCGATGGAACTGCACAATTTGATTCCGCCTAGCCCTTTCCATCACCGGACAACAAGACGGACGGCAATGCGCCACCGGTACATGGTGGACGTCCCACCCATGCGTACAAAGCGTTTTGCGAATACTTTCATTGTGCGCACGGCTAAGGAGTGGAATTCCCTGCCGGAGTCTTTGTTTCCTGATAGCTACAACCTTGGGGTCTTTAAGTCAAGAGTGAATAGGTTACATCTGGGCAAGCGTGCTTCACCGTCGACCACATCATCGCTTACCATCAGGCGAGATAGTGGTCAAACGCGAGCCTATCGATAATAAAAAAAAATATATATGGTATCATTAAAAAAAAATATTGTCTTGCTAATAAACCAAATCATATTAATCATCAAACTCTTTTACAGCACTAGAAATCGAGCCGGTAAAAATAGACCCATCAGCCAATTACTCAAGTGATGAGGGTGAATCAGGAGGCCTAACGTTACTCCAAGTGGACCGAGTGAAAGCCATGCGAGATGCTAGGCCTACACCCGGAGGAGTAGTCTCCTGGTCGCCTCCTCAGGCTAACTGGAATGCGTGGACTGGCTGTAACATTGGTAAGATATAGCATAATATTATATGAGTGAAGGCCATGCGAGATGCTAGGCCTACACCTGGACGAGTAGTCTCCTGGTCGCCTCCTCAGGCTAACTGGAATGCGTGGACTGGCTGTAACATTGGTAAGATATAGCATAATATTATATGAGTGAAGGCCATGCGAGATGCTAGGCCTACACCTGGACGAGTAGTCTCCTGGTCGCCTCCTCAGGCTAACTGGAATGCGTGGACTGGCTGTAACATTGGTAAGATATAGCATAATATTATATGAGTGAAGGCCATGCGAGATGCTAGGCCTACACCTGGACGAGTAGTCTCCTGGTCGCCTCCTCAGGCTAACTGGAATGCGTGGACTGGCTGTAACATTGGTAAGATATAGCATAATATTATATGAGTGAAGGCCATGCGAGATGCTAGGCCTACACCTGGACGAGTAGTCTCCTGGTCGCCTCCTCAGGCTAACTGGAATGCGTGGACTGGCTGTAACATTGGTAAGATATAGCATAATATTTATTTGAGTGAAGGCCATACGAGAAGCTAGGTATACACCCAGAGGAGTAGTCTCCTGGTAGCCTCCTCAGGCTAACAGGAACGAATGAAAATGCTGTTGAATGTACACTATTTAATATACAAAAGACGAAATTGGCTAGAGACGCCATTACTAATTACATTTGAGTCTAATTTGAGTAATGTGCGCAAGTTTCAACTGTCACATGCATAGTCAGAATTGTCACCATCCATAATTTTCTTTGAGTTAAACGGTGATAGAGAGACGGAGTTTCCTTGCGTCATCGAATGAGAAATGATGACATCCGCAAGAGAACCATGGTTACCGACATAGACTGAAGAAATGCTTAAGAGGCAGTGGGCAGGGCACATTGCTCGCAGAACTAATAGTCGATATGGCCGAAAAGTTTTGGAGTTGCGACTGCGAACTGGCAGACGTTGCGTTGGAAGGATGACCTGGCGAGGGTTGCTGGGTGCGAGACGCACGGGTTCGGTCAATGTGTTGACACGTAGGGTCTATTTCCAACATTGGCCATCTTTCTGCTGATATGAAGATGATGAGGCAACATTTCGACATGCCGATTTTTATTCGAATTTTCTAAACATTTCTGTAGAAAGTATAATATAATTTTCAACACACTTGCTCATAAAGTGGCTCTAATTTCACCGCAATTAGGCACATAATGATACCTGTTATCAAACTGTGACTTTTTTCATTGCTATTATTCACAAGTGAGTTATAGAGTTTTTTTTTAATTTATTGGTTGAGTTGCTATTTTCTTAAAAAAGTTTCCATACAAAAAAGATCGTGCTCAATAGTACAAATGAATTAATGTATCTATTGCTTGCTCATTTCATGCATATTCGTATTTAAATCGATAATTTTAACTTGTACGTGCTTAATAAATAAAAATTTCACTCAAATATAAATTTTATTTGCTCTGTAATTAAGAAAAATTTAAATTCCCTATTTTGTACTTGGCTAAAACACTATCCACGAAAAGCCAAAAAAAAAAGAAACCTCATTCTTTTAGTCTATGGCCGACCGACATTGTTAAATGCGCGCGCATAGGAAAACTGATTAATTGTGCCCGCCATTGTGAAAAAAATTCACAACTCGTTTTTACTGTTGAAAATGATTTTTTAGTATTATTTTCTACACAAGTGTGTTGAAAAACATCGTATGATACACGTGTGTATTGATGATTACCGTCCTCGGCTATCTCAAGACCCTCACCTACGGCTCGGGTCTCAATGGCGCCTCAGCGGTAATCACCAAGATTGCACACTTGTACCATAATGTACTATTATTTGGCATAAAAAATACACAGAACAAATGGTTATGAAACTACTGCCCGTGGTAGGTAATGAGAACCTGTATGGTGATGATGAGTAAAAGGTGATACTTACTGACAACCTTGGACGTGTTGACGCGGCCACCGAGTCTTCTCCGTGTTCTGTGATTTAGTAACCTGATCACTAAAATAATGTTTTGTTTCCCACAGATGAAGGTCCACTAGCCACCACAAGTCTTGATGACATCAGTACTGACCTGGAGAAACATCACAGAGATATGTGCCAGAACAGTACTTTGTATCAGGTTTGTACATTTTACAAATATTTGTTCGCAATGTTAAAGGTGCTAGGTCAAGGATCTGGGGCCGTACCTCGAAGTGCCAAAGAAAAGGGATAGTGCTATTCGCAGTGTATGACTTTGTCTCTCTCTCACATCGGAATCATGATTGTTTTAAGACGTCATAGTATGGCCCTTTTTCACAATGGCCTGAAAGATCTATAATATAAAAAAAATATAACAGAATTTGTACAAAATTATCTACCAGATAAGGTAGCCAGACATCGAGATTCTGTTCTCATCAAATTATGTGCCTACAGATGACGCACAGTTAGCGTCCCATAATAATTTTTGGTCATTATGTCGGTAGTTCGAAAAATCCTTTTATTAAAACTTTAAAGTAAGTTGTTTACATTATGCTAAAACATCAACACTATGCAGCCAGTAGTTTATGGATATGCCATTTCAAAGTCATCTCGAAAACAAAACTATTATAACAAGACTAATTTATCATTGTTTTGAGCTCCTATTCAAGTTAAGTTGGTTATGTTACCAGTGTAAATTGTGAATTGAAAAAAATGGTGCATATTAATAAAAGTCTGTACTTTTATTGGTATATAAACAATAAATATAATAGATCGATTTATCTATCTATCTATCTATCTATATAAATAAAAATGAATTGTTGTTCGTTAGTCTGATTAAAACTCGAGAATGGTTGGGCCGATTTGGATAATTCTTTTTTTGTTTTGTTCGACAGAATACAGGGCAGGTTTAAAAACAAAAAAAATGGGGAAAAAAGGGTAGGGTAGGTGTAGGGTAGGTGTAGGGTAGGTGTAGGGTAGGTGTAGGGTAGGTGTAGGGTAGGTGTAGGGTAGGTGTAGGGTAGGTGTAGGGTAGGTGTAGGGTAGGTGTAGGGTAGGTGTAGGGTAGGTGTAGGGTAGGTGTAGGGTAGGTGTAGGGTAGGTGTAGGGTAGGTGTAGGGTAGGTGTAGGGTAGGTGTAGGGTAGGTGTAGGGTAGGTGTAGGGTAGGTGTAGGGTAGGTGTAGGGTAGGTGTAGGGTAGGTGTAGGGTAGGTGTAGGGTAGGTGTAGGGTAGGTGTAGGGTAGGTGTAGGGTAGGTGTAGGGTAGGTGTAGGGTAGGTGTAGGGTAGGTGTAGGGTAGGTGTAGGGTAGGTGTAGGGTAGGTGTAGGGTAGGTGTAGGGTAGGTGTAGGGTAGGTGTAGGGTAGGTGTAGGGTAGGTGTAGGGTAGGTGTAGGGTAGGTGTAGGGTAGGTGTAGGGTAGGTGTAGGGTAGGTGTAGGGTAGGTGTAGGGTAGGTGTACGGTAGGTGTACGGTAGGTGTACGGTAGGTGTACGGTAGGTGTACGGTAGGTGTACGGTAGGTGTACGGTAGGTGTACGGTAGGTGTACGGTAGGTGTACGGTAGGTGTACGGTAGGTGAATGTTTGGTGTTTTTATGGCAAAACAAAGTTTTCCGGGTCAGCTAGTATTTAAAAAAAATATTTATGTTAACGTACTGATATTTATAATTTTTTCTAAGTTTGAACTGTGTTACGTTAAGAAGTAAAAATTTGTATATTATCATTTCGATTTCATTGTATAGCAGGGACTATTAGCTGTATAAAAATTTGTATTGTTTTTCGGGTGATTGCCAGTTTCTTTAGTAGAAAAGTGTATCCGTAACGGTACCTCAATAAAAATATTGATTTATTCATTATTTTGTTATTACATCGACCAGCAAAGCCGCTATCAAAACACAATAAAGATTAACTACGTAGTTATATTTTGGAGACATTAGAAGTATCACATGAGGAGTGATGTAACAAAGTTCATAAAATATTAATGAAGTTGTTGCAAGTTGAATTATATTAAAACAATTTTTAGATAATATTTAATGTTTTATAAATATAGTTCTCGCCAAACTTCTTGGCCGTCTTGAAGTTGGCTACAATGGCTGCGCAGTAGTAAATCTCATACAAAACAGCACCGTTTCGTGCCTTGCGCATCGGAAATCCTTTAATTCTTGCCTTTAATACCTTTAATTCACGATTTCAGTATTTTGTAATTTCGTCCCCTTAACTTAAGGTTACACTAGTCGATAATTCTTCCATACAAAAGTAGTCTAGGAATTACTCCAATGTTTGACGATTTACGTTCAAAATAAAAAATGATATCAATTTGTCAAAGGAAAATTGCAAAACTGCCACCATACAGGGATAGATTTGTAGTTCAACAATGCAAATAATTTTATTTTGAAAATATATATTTAGTCGTTTTTTCATGATATCTAGACTCCCGAAGGTGTGTTTATAAAATTTCGCGCGAACGTTTTCTTCATAAATCATCATCCATTTCGCTACATACTTGCAAAAGTGCTAATTCATACGCGAACTACCTTCTTACTGCTCATCACAGCATCTATCTCTTTCGCACGAGTTGTCCGATGTGATAGCAGGCATTTTAACCCCGCGCATGAAACAGTTCATGACGTCGACTAGTTAAGGAAATTCACTGTGCGGCGTTTAAAATGACCTCTTTCTATTTTTTTTGAATAACTTGATGCGGATATACACATCACATCACATCATCAGCCTATTAATGTTCCCACTGCTGGGACACAGGCCTCCTCTCTGTGAGAGGTACATATGATATACGGATATACACTTATAGATATTTTTTTAATATTTTAGGACAGTCTCCATGAGAGGGAACAGTTGCCAGTGTATGCAATGAAGTCCCAAATCATGGAGGCTATCAACGAGAATCCTGTTGTCATCATCAGGGGTAACACTGGATGCGGTAAAACTACACAGGTACAGTAAAAATTACTTTGAACATATTTATAGAGATATCCTGATCTAGGTTGTAATGTTAATTCAACACACATGCTCTTTAGTAGTGGAACTGGTAAGTTATCTAGTGAAGTTACACGAAAAGGTAAACATTAGAAGTCATGGTTGATTTCATTAAGACGACGACTAACGCCAACGACCTTGAGGCAACAAAACGCGCACTCGTTTCAAACCCGCGCGACCCAAAATTTTTTAGTTTTTTGTACTTTCCTTATTATTCTATGACTTAAAAAAAAGAGCCTCAGATCAAAATGTAGATAATTAAATTGTCTTTGAGATGGTGTCGATTTCAATCAAATACTCCCAGCGGTTTTGGTGCGATTGTCGTGTTTCTGTTCGTTTTAGACATAACTTTACAAATGAATTACACTATGCTATACGAATAAAACTCAAAATTTTCGTAGATCTAATTATTAAGAAAATGGTCTAGTGTAATATATATTTTTCAAAAAAATTACGACAAGCCGTTTAGACTTGATTCTCATTTTAAAATCAGCTACTCAGGGGTATCTGCGCCTTATGCGCTGCCTACCAAGACATATTCCTTGTTTATTTTGAGTGGTGTTTCTTATGTGTTTTATTCACAAATCCAATAAACTAAAACTATTATTAACTTGATGTACATACAGCTGCAGAAAAAACTACCTCCCAAGAAATGTATAAAAAGCGACATCTATGAACAGGAGGATATACTACGATTTTTACCTGCGCTGCATAAGCGTGCGCGCCATCTCTGTGACATCAATGAAACTGCTAAAATATTCTAACTGGAAATAAAAAAACTAACGGCGCTCACGCAAGCGACCGCTAGATAATATCCATCGCATCCTACATATTGATATTTTTAAACATCCAAACGTGTTCCACAAACATTATACTTTTTTACAGATTTCTAAAAACACGCAACTGAATTTTATATTTAATAAATCCGTTTTACAGTAATATGAATATTTTTAAAGCTCAGTGAGTACAATATTATTTCTCCGCAGGTCTGCCAGTTCATCCTCGACGACTACATAGCCAGCGGTCAGGGCGCCTGGGCCAACGTGTGTGTCACACAACCACGACGTATCTCAGCCGTGAGCGTCGCTGAGAGAGTCGCCAGCGAGCGCTGTGAGGAGCTAGCTAATAGTGTTGGGTATGTTTATATTTATACAGCAGTGGTGACCCAGTGCTATTGTACAAGTGATAGGTAGGGTTGGCACTGCTCTCAAAAACGGTGAAGGAAAACATCGTGAGGCAACCGGCATGTCCTAGAACCAAAAATCAAAGCATGTGACATCCACCAACATGCACTGGGCCCGCGTGGTGGATTACGGCCCATACCCTCTCACAGAGAGGAGGCCTGTGTCCCAGCAGTGGGAACGTTAATAGGCTGTTGATGATGATGTTTATATTTGAAAATAGAAGGCTTCAAGTCTAACCGGATTCAGCTGAGTACCAGTGTTTTACATGGAGCGACTGCCTATCTGATCTCCTTAGTAAATAGGTAACACGTTACTCCTTGGCTAGACCGTTGTCAGATCTCAGGCTTCTAACTACTCGTAACGACTGTCAAAGATCTTCAAATGACAGCCGGTACCAGCGGCTTAACGTGGTTTCCGAGCCACGAAGGAATCTCGCCATGTAAAGATGGTCACCAATCCACAGACTGACCTCGGCAAGTGTTGCTTAACCTTGAAGATCGTCCCGTGTGACTGTTATTATTTAGCCTCGAGCCCCTCATATAAACAAATTTAGATTCCTTTGAAAATTCATTTTCAGGGTTACGTACCCAAAGGGTCCAAATGGAGCCCTATTGCTGTCACTCACGTATCCAGACGGATACGTGAGTGAGTGTCTGTCCGTCTGTCTGTCGTCTATCACACAGGTTTAACAGCCATTACAAATTGTCAAAAAAGCCAGAGCATAACTATGGTCTAGATAGATTGCTTTGGGATTGAATATCTCAAACACTACACATTTCCTACTAAAAGTTGAATAGGGGAGTTTACTGGTATATTTTCGAAGTTCAAGGTCCCATGCAAACGAAATAACTATGGTGGCCCTATGGAGCTATAATTTAACACAACACAAAAAAAAAACATCAACACCGGTTCATCAACAAAAAAGTTATGCCCAAATAGATAACCCCCAATAACACAGAATTTGAACATATATATAATAAAAAAAACTAGTCAAGTGCGAGTCGGACTCGCGTACGAAGGGTTCGTACCACTATCGCTAAAATCGGCAAAAAATCACGTTTGTTGTATGGGAGCCCCACTTAAATATTTATTTAATTCTGTTTTTAGTATTTTTGTTATAGCGGCAACAGAAATACATCTGTGAAAATTTAAACTGTCTAGCTATCACGGTTCATGAGATACAGCCTGTTGACAGACGGACAGACAGACGGATCGTGGAGTCTTAGTAATAGGGTACCGTTTTTATGTTTTGGGAACAAAAAAAAAAAACTTGCGAATGAGAGTGAAGCAGGGGAACTGCCCACATTTGCGTACGCTTCCTTTCTTGCGTAGCGGTGTGTAGCTATGAAATTGTGTAAACAGTATACAGACATCGGATTGCAGTAATTCCGGGCGATTTGCAGTCATTTATTGAATATATTTATTTATTTATTTGGAAACTCAACAGCTTATTACTAATTTACATGATTAGATGTTCACCTCACTGTCAATGAGCATCTCTGAAGTTCTTCATCAGATCTTCACCAAATTTAAATGGGTCGAGTTCAGGATCATATTTTTTTAAACAAGAAAGGAATTTTCAAAATCGGTCCTCAATTGACGGAGGAATCGGTGAAAATACGGAAATAAATGCCCATCATTTAGGTATTTACCCGGGTAAATACCCTGTATTTACCCAATTTCGAATTTACCGGGTAGTACCCCCATCTCTAGTCACGACTGACCGCTCCTGAGCTTACGCACACTAAAACAATGTACATCATGTGCATTCACAAATATAAACAGTCCTACAGTCTTCGTGAAATAGAATATCTATGTGTACAGTGTACATTAAATAAATTCTCAGAGCACAGAAATCCCTTAGGTTTTCACCTTCAGGTTTTGCTCTACCAAAAATAGGTTTGTATGTATATATGTTTGTTATTGATTGCATCCACTACCCGTACCTCTTATGTTTTCCGTGGAACCAAACGATAGCGAGATCTAACTCGACGCCATCGCCATCTATCGAGCTTAGCCGAACTATTTTCATAAAGTACAAAAATAGAAAAAAAAAAATTGGTTATAAATTAGGTGTAAGTGTACTAAATTTATTATTATATATCAAGGGTATTCTGGCAGAACAGAATAAGTGCAAAATAAAAAAAAAGAGTTACATACATAGACAAAATCAGTTTTTCTGGTTTTTTATCTAACAAAACCGTAGTAACTGCAGAAGCTTATACTACTGTTTTTTTTCCTGTTATAGAAGTTATCAAATTTTTTTATTTAAAATTAAAAGTAATAAGTGACATAACCTCTTATTAAACAATATGAATAATAAAATACAGTAATTTGTACAGGTAAAAAGGATAACTTTGAAGAATTTTGTATATTGCCGTCTTAAATACAAGATTATCACAATTATTTGAAATTACCCCAAGCCACTGTCGTACAATGATCCCTTATTACAAAATAATAATACTTAGTGTTATTAGGGTTTTACAGCTTATTTACGAATTTCAGGTAAAACGAAATAACTGCTATCTTGACGCGATGTTTTCCATTTTTTAGGTTTCCGTACCCAAAAGGTAAAAACGGGACCCTATTACTAAGACTCCGCGATCCGTCTGTCTGTCTGTCCGTCTGTCCGTCTGTCACCAGGCTGTATCTCATGAACGGTGATAGCTAGACAGTTGAAATTTTCACAAATGGTGTATTTCTGTTGCCGCTATAACAACAAATACTAAAAACAGAATAACATAAATATTTAAGTGGGGCTCCCATACAACAAGCGTGATTTTTTGCTTTTTATGCCGATAATAGTACGGAACCCTTCGTGCGCGAGTCTGACTCGCACTTGGCCGGTTTTTTATGTCGTTTATTATGTAAATTAATATGCCAAAAGTTTATTACTTTCAATTAAAAATCAACTAAGACTACATTATGGGCAAATGTTTAAATTATAATGAATTTAGTAGAGTTTCTATTGCATTTGATAGGCTACCCCCAAGCGTTGCCACATTGACCGATCCCGTGTGTCGTGCGACACTTTGGGGAGGCCTATTGTCCTATGTGCAGCAGTGGACATATTTTTGCTGAAATGATGATGATAACTTATATGAACCCTTTAACCCACAGTTACTCCGTACGTTTTGAGTCCATGCTACCTCGTCCGTACGGATCCATAATGTTCTGCACCGTGGGCGTGCTACTGAGGAAGCTGGAAGGTGGACTGCGAGGCGTTTCTCACGTGCTGGTGGATGAGGTATGTAGTGGAACAGCACCGGCACTCCTCGGTGCCCATTGCTAGACACAGCTTTGTAAAAAACAAAACAGGCTTCTTCTGGGTAAGCTCACTCCATCGTCGACTCTGTCTCTGTCACCTCTGACCTAGACTAGATTCAAGAGCAAACATAACTAAAAAAAGAAAAAGTTTTGACAAACCAAGTGTGATCGTCAAAGAAATTGATAGCCCGTGACAATTCCAGCTACGTCTGTTACAGCCGATACTTTGTTCAACGCAATTGTGCGGCTGTGAATATTTTAAGCAAAACTGCTGTAGTCGCTAACGGCGTGGCATGCCAGAGGATCTTGTCTGAATATGAAAGTAAGGCCGTTTGTTCACGACGCGACAGAAGAAAATGTGGTCACGCTTCAGAGCTCCATATATTTGTATGGACCGTTTGTTAATTGCACGACACCGCACTACACACGACACGAATTACTTACGCTTTCGGCTATGTCGAGCGACTTTTTTGCAGTGGCGATTTAGCGGTAGTTTCAAAAAAGTATGAGCTTGTTGACGACATGACACACAGCACCGCACGGCTCACCCGTGGTTCGTCACTCACGCACTAATAGAACAATACAAGTGCACTGCCGTGTCGTTGCAGAAGCTTGTCTAGTGAAAAACGACACGAACAGACGACAGATCGGCTGCAGTGTGTCGTATTTTATTAAAAAATCGTGACCCAATCGTGTCGTGCGGTGTGTCGGTAAAAACTCAGTTTAAGCAAATACAGCGTTCTGATTGGTTGACCGCTGAGAAACTACCAATCAGAACGCTGTATTTGCTTAAACTGAGTTTAGTAGAACTAATTGCGATTAATTAAGAAGAACAGTAAGATAGAGTCAACGATTTCTTAATTTACGGGCTGATTTTGCAACTTATATTTTTCTTACAATTAATCAATCAAACCGCAAGTTTCGTTACTCAAATGAAAAAATCAGTCCTTTGTCGCATTGTTATGAAGTGCTTCTTTTATATTTAGTGATGCCACATCATTTATCGGCACGATATCCTTGCAAATTATCTCTTTATGCAAACTTTTCGTCCATTAAAACAAATAAATAACATCCTTATTCATCCACAGGTACACGAACGTGACGCAGATACCGACTTCGCGCTAATCTTACTGCGTGACATGGCGCACACGTACCCAGACCTGCGCATCATTCTCATGTCAGCCACCGTCGACACCACGCTGTTCACCAGCTACTTCGGCAACTGTCCTGTTATTGAGGTAAGTTATCATACTATAGCACTTCGCGCTAATCTTACTGCGTGACATGGCGCACACGTACCCAGACCTGCGCATCATTCTCATGTCAGCCACCGTCGACACCACGCTGTTCACCAGCTACTTCGGCAACTGTCCTGTTATTGAGGTAAGTTATCATACTATAGCACTTCGCGCTAATCTTACTGCGTGACATGGCGCACACGTACCCAGACCTGCGCATCATTCTCATGTCAGCCACCGTCGACACCACGCTGTTCACCAGCTACTTCGGCAACTGTCCTGTTATTGAGGTAAGTTATCATACTATAGCACTTCGCGCTAATCTTACTGCGTGACATGGCGCACACGTACCCAGACCTGCGCATCATTCTCATGTCAGCCACCGTCGACACCACGCTGTTCACCAGCTACTTCGGCAACTGTCCTGTTATTGAGGTAAGTTATCATACTATAGCACTTCGCGCTAATCTTACTGCGTGACATGACGATGAATGTACCGGATTGACCCTCCACGAGATTAAAACAATAAAAAAGGGTGTAGATATATGTCCCTTTTGAATGATTAACGGTACACTAGTCGAAAATTCTTCCATACAAACGTAGTCTAGGGATTATTCCACTGTTTGACAATGTACGTTCAAAATAAAAAGTTATATCGACACTAATTTTAACGCATTTTTGGGCGCAAATAAATGCCATAAGAAGACGGAAAATTGCAAAACGGCCTCCATACAGGGATAGATTAGTAGTTCAACAATGCAAATAATTTTATTTTGACTCCCAAAGGTCTGTTTATTAAATATCGCGCGCTCGGTTTCGTCCTAAATCATTAACCATTTCGCTACAAATTTGTAAAAGTGTGTATTCGTACGCGAACTAGCTTCCTACTGCTCATCACAGCATCTATCTCTGCCGCACGTGTTGTCGGTTGATATAAAATGCATTTTAACCCCGCGCACAAATTAGTTCGTGACGTCGACTAGTGTAACCTTAATGTCTCATATTTCCAGGCGTTTGTAAATCCCAACATTACCTTAATACCCAAGCCCTAACCAAAAATAAACACCTACTTTACTCCAGGTCCCAGGCCGTACGTTCCCAGTGCAGCAGTACTTCCTAGAAGACTGCATAGAGCTCACCAAGTTCGTGCCGCCGCCCGACCCGCGCAAGCGCAAGGCCTCCGGCAGGAAGACCAACTCGCGCGGGGAGGAGGACGACGATGATGAAGACGGTATGACACAATTTCCAATTAGTCTGTCTAGACTTTCCCAACTATATGTATACTAGCTGCCGCCCGTGGCCCTGCCCACTTGATATTAGTACTTCTCCCAATCTAATAATTATAAAGGCGAAAGATTGTGAGTGTGTGTGTGTGTGTGTGTGTTGTTACTTCTTCACGCTGAAACGGCTGGACGGATTTGGATGAAATTTGGCACGGTGATTGTTATTAGTCTGGAATAGCACATAGGACTATTTTCCCGTGGCATAATTTTCGAAATTTACGCGGGCGAAGCCGCAGGCAGAAGCTAGTTATAAAATATATAGTTTTTTTTCTCTTGCGTCACCTGCGCCCCACAGTCACAAATAAAATATATTTTTCTATTCTTTCTTTCGACGATAGTTAATATAGTTATGGCAAAAAAAAGAACTCTAAAGATTTATATAAATACCATTACTTGAGACATGATATCTTTGTTTTAAATTCAGGTGGAATCGACGAACAAGAAGAGGACCTGAACAAGAGCTGCCAACTTGGCAGCCAGTATTTACCAGCAACTGCCCAAAGTATGTCGCAGCTCTCGGAGAAAGATGTAAGTGTATACTTCAAATTAATCTATACTTATATTATAAAGGTGAAGAGTTTGTTTGTTTGTTTGAACGCTATAATCTCAGGAACTACTGGTTGGAATTGAAAATATTTTTGTGTTGGATAGTCCATTTATCGAGGAAGGTCCATTTATATAGGCTATATAACATCACGCTACAACCAATAGGAGCGGATCATAAATGAAAAATGTTGAAAAAACGGAAAAAAAAATCCTTTTGAGAGCTTCTGTTGCGTGCGCTGCGTAAACGGTTTATGTCTAGGACATGCCGGTTTCCTCACGATGTTTTCCTTCACCGTTTCGAAAGCTATTTATTAAATGGATAATAAACATTTTCTAATTATAATCATTCTTGGCTGCCTTTGAATTGAATTTAGGTGTATTTATTGTATCGTTACCAAACTAAATTTTTACTATGTAATTCTTACTTTGTTTCAGCTAAGCTTCGAGCTAATCGAAAGCCTCCTCCAATACATTTGCGACAAGAAAGGCGACGGCGCCGTCCTAGTCTTCCTCCCCGGTTGGAACTTAATCTTCGCGTTGGCCAAGCATTTGTCCTCACACAGCGTGTTTGGTGACACCTCAAAGTATGTGATACTGCCGCTACACAGTCAGATACCTAGAGATGATCAGAAGAAAGTGTTTGTTACTCCACCACCGGGCATGACTAAGGTAAGTCATCTGCCTTCACAACCCTAAGTGTCTCGGTTCGTTGCATTCACTTGGAAAGTTAGTGGCTATCAATTAAACCTTCGCCAAACAAACCAGATAAAAGCTTGTCGGAGGTGGCCAGTGCTAGCAAGCGTGCTTCTTAATGGTTCTGAACGAGCTGGTGAAAGCTGCCTGTGCCGCTTACTGGTAGCCAAAGTGTGCATATGCACAGATAATATAATACTAGCATACAGATGCCTCATCCCATACAAAGAAACCGTGCCGACGTAACTAGCGTTTTTCATCTGATTAATCTTGTTATTTTTGTAAGTACATCGATCGCGTTCGATCCCGTTTCACGGCAATAGATGGTGTTAGCAGCGACTTGTTGCAAGTAAAAGGGTTTTTCTAGGTTCGTGAATACTTTTTTCAGTGTGTTTCGTTCGTTTTATAATATTTTTTGCAATGCACAATGCAAATTTTAACAATCGAGTGGAATGACTCAGAAATTAAAAATGAATCTATTGGCATCAATTTTAAATGATCCATTCAAATAATCTTTGAAATGTGAATTAAGAGCCCAATATTCCATAATTTTGTAATTAGGGGAGTTGATTGACAAGAACATACAATTTTTATGTTCAATTCCAGAAAATGTTAATTTTACACACAATTCTATTGAATTGTGTGTACATGTCGCGCCATCTATCCATCCAACCAAATTTTCTTTCTTAGCAATGAGAGCCCGTTTACTTAGGCTCTAGACAGACGGACTGCGTTTCAACTGCACTCCGAATGCAGTTAGATCAACTGCATTTGAATTGCACGTTGATCGTGCAGCTAGCTTGCAGTCAGCGAGCAGTCGAACTGCACGCCAACTGCATACCGACAGTTATAGGGCTGCATGGTTGGTTTGCTGTTTTATTACAGTCGTACTAACTGCATTCAAACTGAAAATTTGCAGTCGGGAGTGCAGTTGAAATCCAATCCGTCTGTCTAGAGCCCTTAGCTATGAATACCTCTTTACATTTAAAATTTAATCTTTTTGATATTAATATCGTCAGTTTTATTCCCCAGGTGATCCTCTCAACGAACATAGCGGAAACCTCAATCACGATCAACGACGTGGTGTACGTCATCGACTCTTGCAAGGCTAAGATGAAGCTGTTCACCTCGCACAACAACATGACATCGTACGCCACTGTCTGGGCTAGCAGGACTAATCTAGAACAGGTAAGAACTTATACAACCATATCTCGAACACACCCGCAGGAGAACCAGGGTTACCGATATAGCCGAAGAATTGCCACACTTATGTGGTAGTGGGCAGGGCACTTGCTCGCGTAATGGATGAACGGTCGATGGTCCGAAAAGTAGGTGACCCCGAACCGGAAAATGCAATGTTGGAAGGCCGCCCTCTAGGTGGACAGATGACCTGGTTAAGGTTGCGGGTATCCGAAGGATGCGAGATGCATAGGACTGATCAGTGTGGCGACGCTTGCGGTAGGTGGACCAGCAGTGGTCGTCTTTCGGCTGAAATGATAATGTTGATGACCTTGTACACAGCACTACTTCGCCTACTTCTGAGCAAAGTCATCTCTTCTCGACTCAACCTCGAAGCTCCTGTGCCAACATTATCCAGGATTTATCCGTGATGGCAAATAGAAATGATTGCCATGAATAAAAACTATCATTAAAAAGCGATCTGTATGTGTATAAATAAAACCTGTAAACGCATTCAACCCGAATCTCTTCAAAGTTAGAGTGAACAGGCTTCTTTTGGGTAAGCTCACTCCATCGTCGACTCTGTCTCTGTCACTTATGACCTAGACTAGAGTCAAGAGCAAACCCATCACAAAAAAAAACATAAATCACTACCAGGTGGTTTTCATCACCTTGAAAGTGAAAGTTATCTCGACTTGCCATACTCGGGAATTAAGATTTTCAGGAACACTTGATTCCTCAAAACCGCTCATAACAACTCTTTTAATTAGCGCTATAAGTCTCATAGATTTTCCAAAATTAAAAAAAACATTGAATAGAAATTTTATTTTAAAATTCTTTATATTTCCCAGCGTAAAGGTCGTGCCGGTCGTGTTCGCCCCGGTGTATGCTTCACGCTGTGTTCCCGCGCGCGGTATGACAAATTGGAAGAGCATCAAACGGCTGAGATGTTCCGCACACCGCTACATGAACTGGCGCTCAGGTAATGAGAATAACGTTTATTATTATAATTGTGGTTTAGTACAATGAGCTGATCTTATACTATAATGAATACGTCTCGTATCAGCTTCTTAGCGTGTCGATCTCAAACAGACTCTTTTTAGTTAATACCTTGCTTGGCCTAGTATTCAGCCTCGGCAATACGTCTCGTATGTATTTATTGTAGTGGATAAAATATAATAGTTTATAATAATTTATATTATTGTATAATGTTTACATCTAAACTTCTTCGGGATTAAAAGCGATTATCATCACTCCTGAATAAAAAATAATTGTATGTTCTAAATACTCCTGTGGTATTCAGTAGGCAACATATTGGACAGAGGTAGTTTCCATACTGTTTGTATTTTTTTACTGTGACAATGTGATGGCTATTGGACGCCTTTTTTTCGAACAAACAACCTTGCTTGAATTAATTGTTTATTGGAAAAATATGTTAAGGGTACACTAGTCGACGGCACGAACTATTTTGTGCGCGGGGTTAAAATGCATTTTATATCAACCGACAACACGTGCGGAAGATATAGATGCTGTGATGAGCAGTAGGAAGCTAGTTCGCGTACGAATACACACTTTTGCATATTTGTAGCGAAATGGATAATGATTTAGGACGAAACCGAGCGCGCGAAATTTTATAAACAGACCTCTAGCAGTCTAGATATCATGAAAAAACTACTAAATCTATCTGTTCAAAATAAAATTATATCCCTGCATGGAGGCCGTTTTGCAATTTTCCGTCTTCTTATGGTATTTATTTGCGCCCAAAAATGCGTTGAAATTAGTGTCGAAATGTGGAACTTTCGACGCTCCTAACTTTCAAATATTTTCTTTTTTTACTTTTTCGCTTCCATACAGGGCAAGATAATGATGAGACAAATTGATATCACTTTTTATTTTGAACGTACATCGTCAAACAGTGGAATAATCCCTAGACTAAGTTTGTATGGAAACAAATTCGACTAGTGTAACCTTAAAGATAGATTCATATAGATACTTAACTATCGATATTATTTACTATAATTAATTGCGACACCTTATTTTTCGCCTTATTTCATTTAACAAATGCATTATTTTTCCAGCATCAAGCTCCTGCGCCTGGGCAGCATCGGCCACTTCCTCTCCAAGGCCCCTGAGCCTCCACCACTCGACGCCGTCATCGAGGCTGAAGCACTGCTGCGAGAGCTGGGCTGCTTGGACGCAGACGACAACCTCACGCCGCTCGGAACTATACTCGCCAAGTTGCCGATAGGTTAGTTAATAAACAACCTTGTCAATAGAATGAAAATATACGTGCAATGTCTCTGGTTTTGCGGATGTCGTCGTCGGATGTGAGGACAAGCTAGTCCTCAAAATACGTAAAACCTTGAGGAGATCCAAACTTTTGTTGGGGTATTCCCAGTGCTTTTTGTTCACCAAAAGACAATTTATGCAATTTCTCTGAAGTTAGTTATGTACATGGTATATTAGTGTCTGACTGAACTACCAGAATCTGCAGGCTTCAAGGTTTTTGATTAAACTTAATTTTCATGAATGTTACTTGATAGTAGAAAATACCTGCAGATTTTGTGCAGTGGGATCTCAATCTCATTTTTTTTTATTTTTGGTAAATTTATTCCACCCTTGTCTATTACGTAACACATTGTCTAAGAAATTCGTTTCGAAATATGAACATTTAGACACAGGATTATAAAATTTAAATTAAAAAAAAAAACAGTATTACATAATAACAGTTACGAAATGACTTTTGTATGGAGTTTTGATATCGTTATGTAACTGGCAGAATGATACTGAACCTGTTACCTCTCGAAAAAGCGCGCGTTGACTGTGTGTATATAGTCTGTGGTTTTTAGTCTGAACGTTTCTAATAAATTGTTGTTGGTACTTATTTGCATATATTTAAGTAAGCTCATCAGGTAGTGGAAAAAGAATCATTCGTGTCTCGCATAAAAAGGCTTTATTTTAACACTCTCTTGTAACTTTCCACGTTCACCTTTAGCTCAAGTCGAAATTGGCTACATCGCTCGTGTTAAAATCTCGACTTTTTATGAACAACACGAAATGTACTATAAATATTCGTTTTTTTTCAAAACAAAACAAATTAAGGCAACCATTGCATGATCAAAATCAACTTCAATATATTTTTGTTCAGAACCGCGTCTCGGCAAGATGATGGTCCTGGGCTTCGTGCTGGGCGTGGGCGACGCGCTAACAACAATGGCGGCCAACTCCACCACGTTCCCGGAGATCTTCGTAGTAGAGGGACGCAGGAGGCTCTCCAACCATCAGCGAGCGCTGGCGGGAGACAGGGCTTCCGACCACGTGGCTATGCTGAACGCTTTTCAGGTAACAAGCCTTCTTCTTTGCCAGTTGATGGTCATTTAACCCTTAGACAGTTTGAACCCAGTAGGCCGACGTTCATTGTGATTCATTAACAAATGTGTCATGTTCTGGACAGGGACAAATCATTAATGCCATGTTGCTTGTTCTCCACTCAGGTAAGAAGCATTTGTGGGTAACAATTAATATATCGAGGGTTCACGGGCTATTTGCATTAAGCGACATCCTGGCTGATACTGAGTTATAATATTCGGAATCGCGAGATTTTTTTGCGACGTTTAAATCCGGTTGCATGTCGCTTGAAACATCAGTAAATTTAGGTCTTGTATCTGAGTTTGTAAGTTTTTTTTTTGTCCCAAGGCAATTCAATCCTAAATATATAATATCCTACGTCCTTCCCAGGATCTCAACCTATCTCCATGCCAATTTTTTCTAAATCGGTTCAGTAGATCCAGAGTGTAATCTCTACAACCTCACAATCTCACAAACCTCTTTATAATATTAGTATAGATAAACTTCACACAGATAATTAAAACTAGACTAAATTGTGAGGGATTTTGTGAAGGAAAACAACATAGATCACTTTTACTCAATATATTAAAACTTTGAAATGCTCTCCTGTAATGTTCCAAATCCAAAATGTTGCTTATTTCAAATAGTCCCGTGCCTGAACCCTCGATGTAATCGATGGGAATGAAGTTGTATATACAATGAAAGTACAAGGCAAACATGACATTCTTTTATTTTGTATCCTAACATCTCTTCATGCTGACAATTTGTTATGTAGGTATGGTACTCATGTTTGAGCAAATAAAACATGATTACGATTATGAGCTGATGACCGAAATTGCAAGTTCAATACACACCTGCAGTTTCTCTATTGACTACACCTATTTTAAATCTATAATAAATTGTATTTGTTTCAAAGATGTGGGAAAGAGAACACGCTAAGGGTGAGGATGCAGAAGTGCAATGGTGCGAGTGGAAGGGGCTGCAGCAGACCACCATGAGGGTCACCTCTGAAGCCAAGTACCAGCTTACTAGTGAGTAACACACATTTTCTATATAACAATATCACAGGGTACAAGCGCTAACAAAGAAAATTGTGTTCAAATAAACGTCACTAGATGGCGCGATAAGCATCGATTTGTTATTGAATTGTGTGTAAAATTAACATTTTCTTGAATTGATCATAAATAAATTATGTTACATTTTAATCAAGTCTCCTAAGCACAAACTTATGGAATATTGGGCTCTTAATTCACATTTCAAAGATTATTTGACGGATCATTTTAAATTTCTAAAGCATGCCACTCGATTTTTTAAATTTGGATTGTAACACATTTTGGTACAATGTAACTGTAAAAACGTGCAATAAAAATACTATAAAACAAATCGTCACTGATTTAAATAAAAATAGTCACGAACCGAGAAAGCCCTTTTACTTGCAAGTCGCTGCTAACACAATCTTTAGCCGTGAAACGGAACCGAACGGGTTTTTTTTGTATGGGATGAGGCATCTGTAAGTTCGTTATGCGGCTTCCAAAATATGGAATAACTTGCCACCACCGATTAGTTAAAAAAAAAAAATATTTTGTGTTTTTTTTTCCAGACATCCTGACAACGTCCATCGGTTTCTCGGAAGAGTGCTGCGTGCCCCAACGCTGGCACCCGACTGGGTCAGACCCGACCCTGGACCTGGTCATAGCTCTCATGTGCATGGGCTTGTACCCTAACGTGTGCCTGCACCAGGGCAAGAGGAAGGTAATGAAGATTAAACTTTAATACTCACACTTAATTTGAGGATTCTCCTACTCCATGAAAACACATTCTTATAATATCAAAGGAAATAGAAGATATAAAGTTACTCTTTATATACACCACAATTTAATGCTGTATCCTTGTTCATTACAATAAAGGCATACAACCATTGAGGAACACCAGAAAACATTTTCATTGCAAAATCAAATTATTCTGAAAAAAATGTTTAACCAATCACTTAACTACATCGACTATACAGCCTCTAGACGCCTAATGCTTGATCGAATACATCAAAATAATTCTGTCAACTAGCTGAGGTATGAGGCACGGGACGACTGCGCTCTGATTGGTCCTTACCAACGTCATTTCGCCGAACTAGGGATGGGAGAGGTTTAAATAAAACCACGAAGGTATCAATATTTTTTTAAATTGTTAGTGTACTTAATATTTTTATTTATTAATGTTAGCTACTTTTATTATTAATTATACAGTAATAACATAAAATGCAAAAACTAAAAACAAAATTCTAAAGATAACATATATTTTCGGCGGTTGTTTCATAATATTAAATATTAGTAAAAAAAAACAATCAATAGAAAAAATGCCTAAATTCTAAAAACAAAATAATTATCTATAATATACAAAAATCAGTCTACAATATTTCCACTGCTGGAACAGAGGCCTTTTCTCCGTAAGAGAAAAAATTTCTAAGAGAATTCACCTATTTTTTGTGCAATAAAAATCACCAGTATACTAATCATTTTCAACCACTATACAAATCAATATTCGTTTCACAATTAATTTAACAAATAATAAACTATTTAATTTAATGTCTCTTTTTGTATAATTGTATGTAGGTTTCTAATTTTATCCATAACAGATTTGGTCATAGAATATGGTGCATCACTAGTTTTGCGTACCAAATTATAGAGGAAAATAGATAGATAAAAAAGTACATTAAAAAGAAAGAGACGAAAACACAAAAGACATCAACGAGCGCGACAAAATTTGTGCTGTTGCAGTTTACACCTACAATAATGACCAGTACAAAATGAACTCCGATAAATAATATCAGAAAATAAATCTGATTATGATTATGTAACTATTAACTTACCGATGAAATGTTATGCCATTTTTCGGGAAACTCGAGTTCTGGCTGTTGTTACCACACCAACGTACGGTACAAGGGGCCATTATAATATTTATTTTACCAATTTATAATTGCCTGACGCGGCAGTGTTTACGGCTCACGGAAGTGGTCGCTACTAATTCGAAATTGTCGAGTGGCGACCTGTATTACCAGTATATGATTATTTTAGTCATATGTGTTGATAGACATCGCTCGCCTGTTGTTAGGCGTCTAGAGGCTGTGTGGTCGATGCTTAACTATCATTACGTTGCTAAAAAAATATTGTGCAACTTTTGTGTCCCATGAATATGGTTCTTATATTGTGTTTATCTACACTCACAACGTAATGTTCCAAATATGAATTCAAAAAATATTGCATAAACACGTACTTTATACCATTCCCCCTCTAAAAAGATTATTTTATTCACTGAAAACAGTGAATAAAAAGCACTTTTACTCACTGTTTTGGTGTTTGAATTTAGAACACACCAATATATATTCGACGTACATCTCAATGCTATACAACCTCCTTGCGCATACTCGATACAAACTCCTTGTGCAAAGAATATTCGACTTTCAAATTTCTTCATCGATTTAATTTTGAGTTTGTTAATATTTAGGATTTCAATAATGATTTTCATGATTTTGATTTTAGTCTGAGATGTTTAGTGACTATACTTATTTGGATTGTAATTCTAATTGCATTGGTGTTTAATTAATTATAATTATGTAACGTAACGGAGGTGGCCACTGGCCCCTGAAACACAGATGCTGTTACCTAGCTCAGCTTCAATTTACAAAAAATGTGATACCCTGAGTTATCAAATTGTTTTGTAAATTTTGAAGGTAATAAAACATTTATTTATTATTATTCCTTGTGCTTTTCGCTTAAACCTTTTTTTTTTCTCGTAGTCATGGTATAAAATATAGTATGCAACTCTTGAATAAAACGGATTTATATCGAGGGCCATGAATCTATGGCCCTCGCTTTAAAACCGTCCTTTATTCACTAGTTGCATAATATACTATTATATTCGTGGATAGGTAAAATTAAAAAAAAATAATAACCATTATAGTGCAACATTTTGCTTCGATTTTCAAACAACTGCATCATTAAATAACTATTTTTCTATTACGATACAGGACAAATCCAAGAAGTTAATCACTAAGGAGATTCCAACAATAATTAAAAATTTTTGAAATGCCATTTTTATAGTACCTAATTAAAAAAAAAGATTCCAATTTTAACTTGTCTGTGACAATGCCGGCTTTAGGCTTATTACGCACTGCGATTTTTATTTGCGCGAACTTTTGTCTCTTTCCACCTGTTCATAGAGCTCAAAATATTCGCGTGTTGCAAAACATGGATTTCATGCGGTATTATGCCGCACGATTTTTTTACCGCAATGCGAGCAGCTTCATACAATTCCATAGGTCGCAGAATGGGCGAAAAAAATCGCGCGAATAAATATCGCAGTGCGTGTGCTAAGCCTTAGCGCATGCGCGGATAATGCGGTGATGTGCTGGGTTTTGGCGCCATTCATACGTTTTGCAGGTTTCCCACCAGTTTGTCGCCTATCATTGGTTAGCCTAAGTGTTCCACCAATTATTGTTCAAGCATCTTCGTTAAACCTTTCATTATTATATTCCCCAGGTGCTCACGACGGAAGGCAAGCCGGCGCTCATAGCGAAGACGTCGGTGAACTGCAGCAACCAGGAGCAGCGCTTCCCGTCGCCTCTGTTCGTGTTCGGCGAGAAGGTGCGCACGCGCGCCATCAGCTGCAAGCAGACCACTATGGTCGCGCCGCTGCACGTCTTGTTGTTCGCCAGCAGGAAGGTGGAGTGGGTACGTTCAACACTTTTCTAACTTACTGGCGACCCGGCTTTGCCCGGCTTCTATCCACATAATATTATAACCTGCTAGCTTCTGCAAGTCCGAGTCATCCACGTCCCCGTCGTTCTCCCTGGGATCTGCTGCAACCGCGCCGCCGCGAGTCCGCTACCCCGAGTTGCAGCTGAGCTAACGGATGCAGGGCGAAGAGCGAATATTCTGCGCCTTAAAACAGAATCGTCTCGCTGGGAGGACACCCGAAATAAAACCGAGCACATCCGAAGGCTCTAAGGCGGCAGCCTCGCTATCGGATTAAGGCACAGTGGGCTAATCATGCTTGCCCGACAATAATTGATTCCTGAAACCGAAACAGATAGAATTTTGGAATGAAAAAACGGACACGAATTGCTTATTGGAACGTACGCACGCTTAGCGATGACAGCCAACTAGCCCAAGTAGAAGCAGTAATGCTTAGCTACAACTTACAGATACTAGGTCTAAGCGAAGTGAGGAGAAACGTCCAGGGGCTTGACTTTGCTGTATTCAGGTAAAGAAAGTGAGGAAGATGTGCGCGAGTATGGCGTGGGGCTCCTCCTTTCAAATTTTCAGCTACCCAAGCAAGCTTTATACTGGAATACCCAAGGGAAAAGAAAGCGTGGCTGTCCCCGTCAAACCTGGCGTCGCACCGTGTTGGCAGAAGCGACGAGTATCGGAATGACATGGAGCGAGGTGAAGCGTGAAGCTCAAGAGCGATCGCGATGGAGGACATCTGTGGACGCCCTCTGCCGCATCTAGGGCTTATAGGACATTAAGTCAAAGTGGATTCGCCCGCGCGGAAAGTGTTTTATCATCCCAAGATAACATTATATCAGAATGAAAATACTCAGTCTATAATCTATCTCTGTGCAAAATGTCATCCAGATTCTATCAGCCGTTCTGGTGTAACTGAATAACAAAAATCCATCCAAACTTTCGGCTTTATAATATTAATATGATATGCATCTGGAATAATTAGCCTTCCAAATGGTGATTCTTTTTTTCAGTTCCGGTGGTTACCGTCCACATATAATACACAAACTTACAAAATTCGAGATCGAGTTTTTCTGCCTGTTCTTCAGGAAGTGTTCGCTTTGTTTAGGGATAAAAATTAGACAGTTTACTATTTCGTATCAAAAAATTACGTCGTTCTTATTACTCGTTTGCTGCGTGTAAAAGCGTGAAATACTACTTGCTCACTCCTTCGTCGACCTAAGACGTAATCTATTACTTACTATTAGGCGAGAACGAGGTCAAGAGTGGGCTCATCAAGAAAAATTCTCTGCCCGGGTAGCCTTGAAGTAAGCATTACTGCTCGGTCAAAATAAATGTGTACTTGGCGCTGTGACGTTAATATGACGTTCGACTCTCGCTATTGGCGCACGAAATGAACGAGGGCCGCCGCGCGGGTGTTACCAGGGAGTGGAGGCAAAGTGCACACAGTTTTTGACCGAGTAGTGCATGATGAAATGATACATCCGTAAGAGAACCAAGGTTGCCGACCAAATTGCTCGCTGAACTGATGGTCGATGACCTGGTGAAGGTTACGGGAATCCGCTGAATGCGGATGCAAGGGATTGGTCAATATTTTATTTTTATTTTATTTTATTTTATTACTTAAGAAAACTTACAGCTAGGATACAGATAGTAGACAGTTAGTGATGGAAGGCCAATTAAAAGTTTTCACAGACAACATTAGGGTAGCACAAGAAACAGTAGACATGCAAGAGTTCGTAAGAAGTAATTACTCGTAGACAATGAAAGAAGAGACAGAACAAGTTTCAGTGATCTTCAAAGAAGTTTTTACATAAAATTTTTTTTAGTTTCGGAACACTGGTGGAGAACAAATCAAGGTCATCAATACTCTGACACATCGAGTTGTATGCCCTGCTAGCTCTTATTATGTATGAGTTTTGTCGATAAGTGCACCGCGCAGAGGGAACATACAAAGGTTGATGATTCCTTAAGGTGAAGGATGGAACACGCAGCCCAATTTTGCTCATCAGTTCAGAACAGTCAATTGAACCATTAGCCAAACTGAACAGGAATGCCATGTCGGCAATTCTTCTCCGCTCAATTAGTGGAAGAATGTGAAACTTCCTGCAGCGGCTGTAATAGTTAGGTAAATAGGTTTTGGATCTATACTGAATGTACCTCAAGAACTTCTTTTGTATACTTTCGATGCGATTGACGTAAGTATTGTAGATCGGATTCCATACTGGAGAGCAGTACTCGAGATGACTGCGCACAAAAGCACAACATAGAATTTTGAGTGTTTTTATGTTTTTAAAATCGGCTGATATCCTCAAGATGAAACCCAGTGCCTTAGAAGCTTTTTTAATAATATTATCGATGTGTGTGTCAAAAAGAAGTTTCGAGTCAAAAGTGACGCCCAAATCTCTAATCGTATTGACTCTGGCTAATGAAGTGTCAGCTAGTTTGTAATCGTAAAGAATAGGTTTAGGTTTACGAGTGAAGGTACATGTATAACATTTTGAGACATTTAGATCCAAGCGGTTGGCCACACAGTACTCTTGGAATCTGTCCAGATCACGTTGGAGATGCTCAGCATCTTCGTAAGTTCTGATATCACTTAGAATCTTCATATCGTCCGCAAACAAAAGAACTGTTGCGTTAGAGAAACATGAAGAGACGTCATTGATGAAGATGTTGAACAACAAAGGTCCCAATAGCGAACCCTGTGGAATCCCCGAGGGGATAATCATAGTTCTGGATGTGTATCCATTAAGAACAACAGTTTGACATCTGTTCGCCACATAAGATGAGAACCACCTGAAGAGATTTCCACTGATACCTATAGCCAACAGCTTGCGCAGAAGTATTGCATGATCCAAACGATCAAAACACTTGCTGTAATCAGTGTAAATTACATCCACTTGTGTGCGATGAGCCATACATTCAGTCAAGTAGTCACCACACAAAACAAGATTAGTGGTTGTAGACCGACCTCGCAGGAAACCATGTTGACGGTCACTGATGCTAAGTTTAAGACTAGCGTAGAGCTGCTTGTGGATTATTTTTTCCAGGATTTTAGCGAAAATGCAGTTTTGATATGGGTCTGTAGTTCTCCACGAGGTCTCGAGGCCCTTTCTTGTGGATCGGAGTGATTAAAGCCGACTTCCAAATTGCAGGCACCTCACCCAGTTTTAGGGAGCGCCTAAACAGAAGTGAAAGAGGAGGGGTCAGACTTTTGGCACAGTTGAGTATAAAAACAGGCGAAATATTGTCTGGTCCTGCAGATTTTGTTAAGTCAACACCTTTGAGTAGATTGAATACTTCTAATTCGTTAACTTCGACCGAATGTATGCCCGAAACAATATCGCTCACATGCAAGTTTGAAGCCTGCGCGTGGTTACCCGAAAGATCGTCGTCACTATTGCTACCACAACTAGAACTGAGAAAATTAGAATAGAAATAGTCGCCAAACATGTTGCAGATATCCTCTCCTTTACTTGAAGTGCTATTTCTATATTTAAGTAAGGAAGGATAAGCATTTATTTGATTTTTAGATTTAACGTACGACCAAAACGCTTTGGGGGTCTTAAATATGTCTTCTTCAATTTTAGTAATATAGCAACTAAACATGTCACTTTCAACCTCCTTGGCACGCTGTCGGAGCAAAACAAAAGACTCATGATCAGACAGGTTTCCGTATTTCTTAAATTTTGCGTGGTACTTCGCTTTTTCCTTTAAAATTTTTATCAGAGGCTGCCTGAACCAGGGCGGGTATCTGCTGATTGGAACGACCGTCTTAATAGGTACAAAAGATTCACGTAGTTCATTGAGAGTGTCATAGAAAAATGCTACGGCATCCTCGAGTGGCCTAGTGCTCACCTCGTTGAACCAGTCGATCTGGCTCAGCCGAAGATTAATAGCCGTATAATCGGCTGACCGATATAAGTATCTTATACGAGGTCGCACAGGAAGAGTATGAAGTTCCACAAAGTCAGCAGACACACAGAGAGCCCTATGATGTGGATCCTCCGGCACCAGGGGATCAGCACAACTTGCCACTAAAACCTCGTATTGCGAGATATTGCAGACGGAAAATTATCAAACAAATTGACTTGATCATGACCCTGGATATTACTAGGGCAAACAGACTGACCATCATCATCTGGTACCCAGTTTATATTTGGAAGGTTAAAGTCGCCAAGAACCAAAAATTTATCAGCGGGATGCTTCTGGACAATATCCGTTAGGTTATTAGAAAAATTAGTTAACTGACCTGCTTGGGAGTGGCCAAGATTTTGATTGCAGATGTACACTACACAGATATGCATTTTATACGATACTCGCGGTCTCTTCCTATGAAGGGTGAGGGTAATCCACAAGTCTTCGGCAGACGAAAACCATTCACTGCGGAGATCACTGATAAGCTCGCGTCGCACTGCAATAAGCACACCACCCCCTAAAGTTTGTTTCGTGCTACAATAATTTCTATCGCGCCTCCACACTATGTAACGGTCGTCAAACAATTCACAGTCCTTAATACCCTCAATAAGCCAAGTCTCAGTTAAGCAAATGATATCGTAAAAATTAACACACACATTACGATAAAATATTGATGTTTTTGTACGCAATCCCCGAACATTTTGGTAAAATACACTAATAGGTGGCATTGCAAACAGAAAGATTACTTATTAGTGCTTCAATAGAAATTGTTATGTGAGGTACATTCAGTTTAAAGCAAAAAGTTAAATTATGACACATTGAAAAAATGAGCGAGGTCAAGCCGATCACAACCTTAGCATCATCATCATGCAAATAGGATTCAATAGAGAAATAGCTTTGGTCAACATCGAGCGATAAGAGAACAAAAGGACAGCGGTAACGAAATGCGCACAAAAAAATGGCACCAGTGTTTCTCAATCTATTAGCGAAGTGCGTGCGAGTATACAAGCAAAACAAATTATAAGATTGACAATACTTTTTTAGTTCAAAAACTTTTTTAAGTCGAGTTCCGTTTTTATGTGATGGGTTGGAGAAGTAGTATTTTTCTTTATAAGGATTTTGCAACCAACTACCCAAGTGTATAAAAAACCTCGTTCTTTAGCAAGTTTTTTCGTTTTGTTTAATAGCATTTTGTTCTCAAAAGTTAGATGATCATTGACGTAGATTACACTGTCTGAATGCAGACCCAACTTGCTTGCAGTTATAGACGATTTAAGTTTTTTTGCTGCTGCCACGAAATCATTTTTGAGGTATCTGTTGTGAACTGAGCAAATAATATTTTTGCTCTGTTCATTGTTTCGCATCGGCACTCTCGCTACGAAGTTAATCTGCTCTTTAGGGATACTGCATCCAATGATATCTCCTATCTTGCTAACAATTGCGTACAGATTTTCTGAGTTGGTTGTTGGAACACCCTTAATTTCTAAGTTGTTCATTCTCGATCTCTGTTCAGTTTTCCGATGTAGATCTTCAATTTTGGAGCATCGATCATGCAACGCCGCCATCTCCTCCTTAGTCTTCTTAAGGCAGTCCACTTCACTCTCCAATCCCGACACCTTGCTGGTTAATGCCTCCACCGAATGGTTCATAAACTCGACATCTGTTCTAAGACTCGAATACTCCGATCTAATCGACTTGAGCTCCGCCAGTTCCGATTGGATAGCTTTCACGTTCTCCATTAAAGCAGGTAAGTTATCCATCTGGGCTGAGAGGGCCTTCAGTTCTGACATAATAGATTCCATGTCAGCTGATACGGGCGTAGCTGCCGCTGCAGTTATGGGGCGAGGGCTGGATGCTGCCGAGGATTTGCAATGACTACAACAATATGGTCTAACACTTGGTTCAACACATTGGTCAATGTGGCCTTTGTTCAGCAGTGGACGTCTTTGGACTGAAATTATCAAATCAAATCAAAATGATTATGCGTATGTGTTGTGTATGCGTGTGTCGGTGTGATGATGATGATGAGTAAGCATAAAAGGTACAGACACAAAATAAACCGCTACTTGACATCTGAGATTATTCTGTATTGACGTTATGCTGCTTAAGACATGTTTTTTTCTTATATTCTCGATGTGTAATTTCAGATCGACAAAGTGGTCCGTCTGGACAACTGGCTGAACTTCGACATGAACCCGCGCGCGGCAGCACTGGTCACAGCTCTACGGCCCGCCGTCGAGAAGCTGGTGGAGAGAGCCGCGTTAGAACCCGATGCCGCTCTACAGTTCACTCCCTCAGAGCAGAAGGTAAGATTACAACTTTTTATTTAGTCTCCACTACTCTCAAAAAGGTAAAGGCAAACATCGTCAAGAAACCGGTTGTGTTTACCAAAAATGCGAAGACATGTAATTCGAGGATGGTATCGGCAGGTAAATTTGATGTACCTAGAATAAGGAATTATTTTGGCGACCGAACGCTTGATAAAAGAGTACCCTACCTTCTAAACCAGTTGCCTGCTGATATAAGAAGTCAGGAAATAAAAAGTAAATTTGCCAAGTCATTAAAGCAGTTCTTTTTAAGGTGATTGTAAATGATCTCTTTGTTATAATTTCATTAAGTGTCCGCACTAATAAGCTTTAGTTTTTAATACTCTTTGTTCCGTTCCCACAGACAAACCGTGAAAACGGTTTTGTGGGGCATAGTTCTTAAGCTAAGATCGAATAAACTTGTACTTTAATAAATAAATAAATAAATAATAATAATGTGACATCCGCCAACCCGCACTGAGCCAGCGTGGTGGATTACGGCCCATTTCTTCTCAAAGAAAGGAGGCCTGTGTCCCAGCAGTGGAAAAATTAATAGGCTGATTATGATTTAATTTCAGCAGCGCCGGAATCTGTAATCAAATCTTACTAGTTCAATTTTACCCACTTGCCACTGTGCGATTGAGATGAAATTGTGCACACATGCTTGTTTCTCCTGACAAATTTTAATATAAAAACTTATTTAAGTTGCCTTTTTAGTAGTATTCAAGGGTAAATTATTGCAACTGAATTTTGAAACAGATATCTCCAATCGATAGAGATGAGATTTTACGCGTTGGGTTTGGATGACAATGCCTGGTTTGCTAAGTGACATAATTCTAAATCGAACATGGCGACCAATAATTTTGTATGCACCCCCATGATATGGGTATCAAATGAGTTTGCTGAGAATATTCGCGAAAAAGCTTGTTTTTCTTTCAATTACAAGTTTTTATTTTTGACCAAAATGAAATCTTCGGTAAATATCTACATAAAACGAGAGAAAGAATTTTAATTTCCAACAACTTAATAATTATCGTTTATTTACAGACTTTCGTCCATAGGTACACATACAAAAAATAGAATGAAATACACAATACAGACAATAAACAAACAATAAGCATTGACAACACAGAAGAGGCAACACATTAAAATTAAACTTATAAAAGTTTTTGCTCTTATCAAATAGATGTTTATACCGAAATATTGCCCACAGGTTATCGACTGCGTGAAGTCCCTATGCATCATTGATGCTGGCGACTACAACATCCAACGCGAATGTGCCACACCAACCATCAGGTACGACGGAGCCAAGAGGGGAAACAGAGGCTGGGGAACTACTGGACCACGCGGTGGTATGGGAGGCGGGTTCGCCGGGAACGGTGGCAATACCGGCTTTGGCGGCAACACCGGCTTTGGCGGCAACCGAGGAGGCTTCGGAGGGTTCGCCGGCAACCGCGGCTTCGGCGGGAACAGAGGCGGTTTTGGCGGCAACAACTTCGGCTTCGACGGTAACCAAGGCGGCTTTGGCGGCAACCAAGGCGGTTTCGGCGGCAACCAGGGCGGCTTCGGTCGAGGTGGTTTCGGCAACCGTGGGGGCTGGAGAGGATTTAGAGGTAGAGGACGAGCGGGAAATACCTGGTAGATATTTTATTCATAATAAGTGACATTTTTGTGATCGTTCTATTTTAAGTAATAAAACTATTGTGTGTAATTTTGGTTTTATTTATTGACAGTACATTGGTACAAAACTAAAACCTAACTACAAAAAAATCACAGTCTGTAAGCTATGAAACAAGAAAATGTTCTTAGAGAATAGCCGTGGGATATGTTTGTATGCCATAACTTACGTCAGCAGCGCAAGAAACTTTTATTCACCTACTAGCTGACTCAGCAAACTTTGTTTTGCCATAAAAAAAACACCAAACATTCATCTACCCTACCTGCCCTACTTACCCCACCCTACCTACCCTACCCTACCTACCCTACCCTACCTTACCTTACCTACCATACCCTACCTTACCTACCCTACCTTACCTACCCTACCCTACCTGCCCTACCCTACCAATTTACAAGCTGAGAAAACTCATGTGGAAAATATTACGACAAAGGCCTTACGAGTGTTCGGCATGTGTCGTTCTACCTACGGTAAAACTTGGGGGCTAAAGCCCAAAGTGATACGATGGCTGTACCGGACAATGATAATACCTATTATCACATACGGCAGCATAGTGTGGTGGCCAAGAACAAAGCTTGCCTCGTGCAAAGTGCCACTCACCAGGTTACAGGTTAGAGGTACAAAGAACAGCGTGTCTCGGCATCACGGGTGCACACAACGCCTACGGCAGCGATTGAGAGATACCTCAATATCCCTCCTCTGCAAGTGCATATGATGGTTGAACTCGAGGCAAGAAAGACATTACATCCTCTCGCTGTTGTTGAACTATGGGATGCCTCTAAGCAGACTAACCATACAAAGTTCGATGAGAATGAAGACCTGGATCGGGTAACAAGCATGTTATCCGATAAAATGCAAACTATGTGTTTGAAAGGTCTTTCAAGGTCCAAATCCCTACAATAAAGGATTGGACGAAGGGACTCGATCCACCAGAACAAGATAGTCTGGTGTGCACTGATGGATCCAAAATGGAATCAGGTACAGGAGCGGGCTAAACGCAAAAGGCTACAAATGTAACAAAAGATTAGGGAAGATGGCAACTGTATTCCAAGCAGAAACATATGCCATAATAACCTCAAGAGAATATAGATAGAGGAACCAAAGGTAAATCCATATATATTCTTAGTGACAATCAGGCTGCAATCAAAGCCATGGCATCCTACAAAGTGGACTCCGGCCTTATTCTGGATGCTATCCAAACCTTAAACAGGCTTGGGAAGCACAACAGGGTAAGACTGATGTGGGTCCCTGGACATAAAGGATTCCATGGTAACGAAGTGGCTGATGAACTGGCAAGAGAAGGCTCAAGCAAATGATTTTGTGGGTCCAGAACCATGTGTAGGCATCTCGACGTGTTTCGTAAAAGCCGCATTCAGGGAGTTTGCAGATCACAGACAATGAACTTGTTGGCTGTCTAATACTGGTCTACAACACTCCAAGAAATTCCTAGGCTCTACGTTCAGGGGAGGGCTCCGTATGTGCGCTTTTGCGGTTGCACAACGACAAGCTTTGCTTGCTTGGTAGCGTAGATACGGGCCTACCTTGCCTCCTCCCTCAGAGGCGGCAAGGTGGCGTGGTCTTGAGGGAGAGCGCTACAGTCGTGTAGATCCTCAAGGCAAGTCTGGTGGTTTTCCTTCACGAGGTTGCCACCCTGTTATTTGTCTAATTCCTTAAGAATTAGACTTAACAAAAACCACCAGGCGAATTAACGCAGGGGTGGCGAGGTCATGCCCCTGGGTGTCCACCATCGAACAAAAGCAGATGGTGGATAGTAATGACCTCCCGCGTGTTTGTGCCGTGCGCGGGGACCCGTACGGAGGGATAAAGGAATCCTGGTGGTTGAGTGGAGCAGGTTGCACACAACACACCCCTTTGGTCCGGATTTCCTCTCACACGGGAGGTTGTGGGGTAGCTACCCACGATCAATCGGCTGAGGCATCCCATAAGCGGGCTGTCATGCGAGGGTCGGTTTAGTGAGGGGGGGGGGGGGGGGCAGCCGGCGCGGCGTAGGGTCTCGGGATTGGTTGTCCCGTGTTCTTCCGTTGCGTGCGGGCTCGTCAACTTCTTACTAGACTGGCCCTATACCGAAGGAGTAGCTCTGGCGTTGCTCGTGGAACGAGTGACGCCCCCGACTGAGGGCTCCATAGAGGGTGGAGAGCTCCAATGGTGTACTTATTTAATCTGAAGTTATGGATAGTGAAACACCAAAACAAAATAAACCAATAGAATTGGTAGAGGAGGAAGGAGTGAGCCAAGGTAGCACACGTACCGGTAATGCGGAGTCTGGGATTTAGTTCCAGCATTTCCGCGACACCAAAAATTAAAAAGCGGGCACAATTTGTGCGCCCGCCTACCCCGGTTGCCGACGAGGCGGTTAGTGATTCCTGCGAGTCTTCTTGTTCGCAGATATCGCATGCCTCTGAGTCGTCAACACGGTCGACTCGATCCCGTACGCTCAAGCGTGCTCAGCCGTTCACGGCTAGGAGGAAGTCGGCTAAGTCGCTAACTAGACGGTCGAGGTCACGGTGGAGACTCAGAGCCAGCAAGCCCACCTGCTAAGCAGGCTAAAACTCGGGCAACAAACCAAATCCTGCCAGATTCGGATTTGATGGCCAAGACGATGCAAATGCAGCCAACGCATCGCCTTCCCAGCCTTAAAACTCCTCCAGTGCAACTTGAACCACTGCCGCAACGCGCAGAATCTTTTTCTGCAGACTATTGCGGAGTGGTCGGTTGCCTTGGTGGTGGTAGCAGAGCCATACGGTCTTAGGGATCATCCTCGCTGGTTCCGGGATACTATGGACTCTGTTGCCGTTTATTGGGCTGGTGGAAGCGGTGGGCCTCACTGCTGCCTACTAGATAGGGGACATGGATTTATAGCTGTGGAATGGGGATCTCTGGCCGTAGTGGGCTGCTACGTGTCGCCCAACATTTCCCTCACTGAATTCGAGAGATATCTGGACGGGGTTGCAAATGCTCACCCCGTCCAGTGCTCGTCCTGGGAGACTTCAACGCTCACTCTAGAGCTTGGGGAAACTCCCGGGATACGCCGAGGGGACGCGTGGTACAAGACTGGGCGGCGTCACTTGACCTTCGACTCTTGAATCGGGGGTCTGTGTCCACTTGTGTTTGGTGGCAGGGGGAGTCGATTGTGGATCTTTCATGGGCTACACCTTCTGTCACCCGCATGGTGTCGGGTTGGAGTGTAGCAGAAGAGGTGGTCACACTCTCCGATCATCGCCACATCGTATTTGATGTGACACTGCGCCCTTCCGACAGCCCGAGCCGTCCAGATTTTTACCCACCGGCGCGACGTTGGGCCCTCCCTGCCCTGGGATGCGATTAGGGTGGCACTCGTACATCATGGAGTGCCACTTTACCTGCAGTGCATCGTCGGGGCTTACCTACGCGACCGGCACATTCTCTATGTGGGCCGGGATGGTAGCTTGCATCGGAGGGTAGTCGTGGCGTCGATCCGCGAGCTGGGTTTGGAGATAGCGACTCATAAAACTGAGGCGCTATGGTTACATATACTGCCAAGAAGCAGGGAGCCACCCAGCTTGTGAGTTACAGTAGGAGATGCGCAAGTCCAGGTGGGTCGATACATTAAGTATCTTGGCCTAATCCTGGACGGTCGGTGGGGCTTCGAAGAGCACTTCGAGCGCCTGGTCCCCCGCGTTGAAAAGGCAGTGGGTGCTTTGCATAGACTGCTGCCTAACCTCGGGGGACCACGGGAGGAAGTTCGCCGCCTCTACGCGGGTGTCGTGCGATCGATGGTCCTTTACGGGGCACCTGTTTGGTCAAACAGATTATCAGGTGTCCGGCGCTGCAGGACTAAAATTAATAGCCTGCAGCGGAAAATGGCCATTCGTATCGCACGAGGTTACCGAACGGTATCCTTTGAGGCGACAACTCTCCTGGCACGCTTTCCTCCACTGGACATTCTGGCGGACATGGATTCGAGGGTTTATAACCGAATACGTGCCATCCGCCAGAATGGTGATAGCGTGCCAGGAATCGCTGTAGTAAGGCTGAGGCGGCAGGAACGGCGACACGCGCTCGAGCGGTGGCGCGAGCGGCTACAGCAGCCGCGATTTTCGCGCAAGCGCGTTGTCGAAGCCATCCTGCCGCACTTCGAAGCCTGGCTGAAGAGTGCTGCCTCAAAAACTAACGTTTAAAGCTCTGTTATAATTTTAAGTGTTTTTTCTATAAATGTACTTTATTTAACCTAACTATAGTGTAAAACGACATATATTAGTCTGACTACGAAGTGTGCGTGTTATCTTTAAAAGAAAACAAAAATCCAGTGAAAAAAAAGAAACTAAACCGTCAACTGTAAACAGTGAAAAAATAACAACAATCTCGAAAATATTGTTTTATAGTGCATAATAAAATAAACTAAGTGAACCAGGAACCAAGTGATTCAAAAAATATTGTCAAAATACAAATTAGTGCAAAAACCAGTGCAACCAAAATTTCGTTTGAATCACTATCTTACGACTTCTTTAATTTTAAAAAATAGTACAGGAAGAAACCACTGCCTAATTTCAATACCGTACGTAACGCCTCAAATGGTCGAGTGGCGAACGAGTGTATCACGGTAGCGTGAGGTCGTGAGTTCGTATCGAGCATCGTACAACAGTTTTTGGATTTTTCTAAATTTCTTAAGTATTGTTTAACTTCGACTTTGACTCGTTCCGAATCGGTTCATTATTGTTACGATGGAGAATGAGCAATGTTATAATATAACATTCCGGAAACCGCAACGCTCAAGTTCGCTTTGTGACTTGTCATCGAACCAATCGTCCCTGTTTGACACAACAATTGTAAGTCTACCAAACACGTCGATCAACGATTCACATAACAACAAAGAACTATGCGATAAAATAAATCAACTACAAGATGAATTACAGATTGCAAACCAGGAAGTTACCAACTTAAACATGGAAAACACTACTTTAAAACAGGAACTAGAAAAATGCAAAGAAATAATAAATAATTATAAAAAAGTCTGCACAGCGGATAAAACGATTCGTACACCAAAACCAAAATCTGCAAAGAAGAAACATGTTTCAAGAACTCCGAAGTTATGTGATACACCTCCTATATTACCACCGCTAGCCAATGAACATCCATTAGAGGAACCAGAATTTTCAATAACCCAAAAACTCACAAAAAATCAAGGAGAACTCTACCCAGTCTTAAGAGATGACCACCAAAAAAGGAAACCAAAACGTAAAATATGTTTACTTAGTTCAGATAATAAATACGACGTACTATCAACAGCTGAAAACACTTTTCTAAATAACTACGGTGTATGTCATTACTTAAAATCGCAGGGAAATACAAAACATCTTCTAAGCGGTCTGGAGACAAAGTTAATAAACTATACGATGAACGACTTCTGCATTATTTTGCTTGGGGAAGAAGACTTCAAGAGGACTAACGATTATTATGCCATTATTCTTCATATACGAGAGGTACTACAAGCAGTGCAACATACAAACATAATAATCTGTATGCCAACATATAAGTATCCATTTTGACACTAATTTATTCAACTGTAGAGTGGAGACATTTAATAATCTTTTATACTTAGATACTATGACGCATGGACACGCATACCTTTTGGACAGTAACCTTAATCTGGAATATGACTACAGCATGTTTAATAAATACTCTGGCAAAATTAATAAACTTGGACTACATACTATTTTTAAGGATTTACTTGACTTAGTTACTGATATTATGAAAAACGTTGACATTAATTACAATTTGAATGACATTAATAATACTGGAGACCATTTTTTTCTTGACCAAACATCTATACATCATGCACCAAAACATTGCAGCCTTGCTGTCTAAATGTGATACACTTGCAGTTTGTCTCAATGAATTAAATGATGAAAACATAGGCGTGGATGTCTTATGCATTACGGAGCACTTCATGATGGAAAGTTATGAAAAGCATCTGAATTTAAATAATTACTCCTTAGCGGCTTGCTTCAGTCGCAAAGAGACCAAAAGAGGTGGGGCATGTATACTAGTGAGGTCCGATCATCAATGGAGAGAACTGCCAAAAATAGCAAAAGTATCGACAAGTGGTGTCTTTGAATGTTGCGCCATTGAACTGATTACCCACAAAGTCATATGTGTCTGTATTTATAGAGTACCAAATCCAAATAATTTTAATGAATGTATTAGTAAATTAGAACATATATTACATATTTTAAATAAAAAGGATTGTAAAAATATTGTTTTAGCGGGAGATTTTAACATAGATGTACTGAAAAAAACTAAGCAATCTATAGAATTCGAGAATATGTTATTAGGCTTTAACTTAAAACTGGTGCTTTATCAACCGACTCGTCTTAAGAGCAAAACATGTATTGACAATTTTGCGCATAATTTCAACAGGTCCTGTAAGTCTTTAGTATTAGAATTGGCGTTGTCGGACCATACAGCCCAATTACTGAAATGCCCAATAAACACAGTATGTTCTTTTAATCGGTGGACTAGGAGAAGACGTGACTTTAGTAATGAAAACATTATTAAATTTAAGGCTTATCTGCAGAGTCTGACATTTTCTGAAATATATGAAGCAAATGACCCTAATGTAGCTTTTAACTCGTTTTCAGATATATTCTCCTTACTATATAACCAATGCTTCCCCGAAAAAATCGTTTCAGTAAATGTACATAAAAAGCAAAAATGGGTATCACGTGGTATTAAGAAATGCAGCGAGAAAAAACGGCAATTACTTTGGCAGTTGCGAAAAAAACCGACACAACACAATATAATGCAATTTAAAAACTATACAAAGCGGTTTAGAAAGATTATTAGTTTAACTCAACGAGCTCAAAACAACCATAAAATAAAGACGTCAGACAATAAATCTAAAGCAACGTGGCAAATTATAAATGAATCAAAGTTAAATATGCCTAAAAATAATATTTACAAACTAAGAATTAATAATAACGACATAATCTCGGATCCAAAATGCATTTCGAATCTTTTTAATAATTATTTTATTGACAAAATTCACCCCAATACTGATTCGGGAGACAGAGTCACGAGATATATTTTAAACAGGAAGGATTCTATGTTTATGGCTCCATGTTTGCCAAACGACGTTTTTAGAATCACTTTAGCCCTAAATAATACAAACAGTGTCGGTTTTGATGGCATCTGTACAAAAATACTTAAAGCAGTAGCCAAGGAAATTGGTTGCCCTTTATGTCATATCATAAATTTGTGTATAAGCGAAGGTATTTTTCCAAATGCTTTAAAAACATCTGTTATAAAGCCATTGTTTAAAAAATTAGATAGAGAATTAATGGAATTTTACAGACCGATCGCATTGATTTCAATATTCTCAAAAATTATTGAAAGATAGATTTATAATCAACTCAATTTATATTTAGACACGAATAAAATTCTTTGCAACGAACAAAAAGGATTTAGGAAAAGCAAGTCAATTAACATGGCAATTTACGACTTTTTGTATACGGTTATAAAAAATATGGATACAAATACTCCAGTTTGTGCAATATTCTGTGACATGACTCAAGCTTTTGATTACGTGGAACATAAGATTTTACTGCAAAAGCTTGATGCCTATGGTGTAAGAGGAAATGTCTTTGAGCTCTTAAAATCGTACCTAAACGACAGAAAACAAATAACTGAAATAAATAGATTAAACATACGTACAAAAAGGGAGGAAATATTTCAATCTGAGGAACGTAATATTGTCTACGGAGTTCCACAAGGAAGTATACTGGGACCACCGCTTTTTACAATTTACATTAATGACTTTCCAAGGGCAATCAAACATCCGATGACACTGTTTGCGGATGACAGCACAATAACAATACCGTGTATTCAAAGAGAATTTTATAAACAAGACATAAATAAAACATTACATGAAACTATAGAATGGTTAGACAACAATCATTTAAAAATTAATTTAAGTAAGACCATGATAATGCATTTTAGCCAACGCGCACTGACTATTTCCAATCTTGACATAACATATAATAATATTGCAATTGACACAGTTTTTACAACCAAGTTTCTAGGACTGACAATAGATCGTAATTTAAATTGGAAGGCACACGTAGAGACCCTGACTAAAAGAATAAGCAGTAGTGCTTACGCCTTGTACATTCTGTCTCGAACGGTTAATATAGACGCGCTATTAACGGCTTACTATGGGCTAAGTGAATCTGTTCTTAGATATGGGATTATCTTTTGGGGTAATTCAACCGATAAAGAAGTTGCATTTAAATCACAAAAGAGGTGCCTTAGAGCGATGTTTAAGTTAAAAACCACTGATAGTTGTAAACCCTATTTCATCCGCTATAAAATATTGACATTGCCGTCTCTTTATATTTTAGAAACGGTAATGTTTGTTAGGAAAAATTATTGCTTATTTTCACGTATGCAAGATAAATTTCCAAGAAACAGGCGTGATCAAAATCAGCTCTGTCTGCATAGCAGTAGAACGGCACTTATGCGCAAAAGTGTTTTTTGCATGGCTCCTACGATTTATAATAAATTACCCAAAAGTTGGCGGGAGCTTAATAATGTAGAATTAAAGAAGCAACTAAAATCGTTTCTAAGTAAAAGAGCCTACTATAATATTAACGAATTTATGGAAGAATCCTTTGTTTTGACATAGATCTTATTGCAATTTTGACATTTGATAATTTTTACATTGATTTGATTTGTATTATTTTTTTATTTGACATTTTGTTTAAATTTTTATGTTGATTTTCTAATTAGACATTATTCCTATTTGACATTTGATTGATATCTTCATTTTGACATTTGAATTATTTTATATTTGACATGCATTATTTTATTTTATTTGACATTGGATTTATATTTTTCGCATGGATTTAATAATTATACCTTATTGCTATTTGACATTTTTTTAACTGATATTATTATTTTAATTTCATTGATATTTGGAGATAACTGTTATTATTATTATTGATTTTACTTTTTTTATTGTTGGCTTGATAATAATGGAATTAATTTATAATTAAACTAAGTCATAAGGCTCACTCAGGTACTCACCGGGCACGGTTGCTTCGGTGAGGACCTGAATAGGATTGGGCGAGAGACCACGGCTAATTGCCACCACTGCGGAGGCGACCTTGACTCTGCACAGCACACGCTCGAGGAGTGCCCTGCGTGGGTCTCTGAGCGGCAGGTCTTGGTCGCCAGGATCGGGCGAGACCTGTCTCTGCCAGCAGTTTTGAGGGTCATGCTGGCAGAGACAGAAAACTGGCAGGAAATGTCCTCCTTCTGTGAGACCGTGATGGTACAGAAGGAAGCTGCCGAGCGGGATCGTGAGAGGGCCGATCCCACTCGGAGAAGGAGGCGTCGCTGAGGCAACCTCAGCGACGCCTCCTTCTCCGAGTGGGATCGAGGAGACGGTCATACAACCGCCTTCTCCCACCCCTTCTTCGCCTGCGGAGCGGCGGCGCGAGAGGATCGTCCTCCCGCGCACGCTCCGCCGCCTCCTTTTGCGACATCACGACCTCGCAAAAGGAGGCAACCGCCGCCCAGGCCTCCTCACTCCCCAGCATGGAGTTGACCACGCCGGGAAGTGAGAGGTCTGCCCGATCACACTAATCAGGACACGGCGCAGCTCTGCCCAGGCTGGGCACACCTCGAGGGTGTGCTGCGCCGTGTCCTCTGCCGCGCCGCAGTCGTGGCACGCTGGGGTTTCCTCCCTCCGGATCCGGTGCAGGTGCGTTCCGAAACAACCATGTCCGGACAACACCTGCACTAGACGGAACGAGAGGAAACCGTGAGGCCGCTCGAGCCAGTCCCGCAGGACTGGACCGAGCGCGTCCAGTGTCCGACGGCCAAAGAAGGCGGTGGCGAGGTCCTCCGTCCAGTGACGGACGATTGCGTCCCTCGCCTCCCGCCGCACGGCCTCCCGCTCTTCGGCGGCGGGGTGCTCCCCGAGCGCCTTCCGCCGCGCCGTCCATTCGTACACTCTGGCGAGCACCCATGCCTCCAACTCCCAGGGAGGGGTGCCCGCCAGAGCGCACGCCGCCGAGAAACCCACTGAGCGGTAGGCCCTCGCCACCCGCTGTGCAATGGCCCTTTGTGGCCTGCGGATGGCGGTTGCATTCTCCCTCCTTTGGAGGGAGTCCGCCCAGATGGGTGCCCCGTAAAGCGCCATGCTCTTTAAGATGCCGGCATAGAGGCGCCGGCATCGCGTCTTGGCCCCCCCCAGGTTCGGGAGGAGCCATGAGAGGGCGTCCGCGGCTTTCAGCAGGCGCGTCGAAAGCCCGCTAAAGTGTGGGCCGAAGCGCCACCTGCTGTCCAGCACGAGGCCCAGATACTTCATCCGGACCCCGACCTCTATCCGGACGCCCTCGACGACGATGTGGGCATCAGGCGGGCGGCGCTGCCGAGGCCCGTGGAAGAACACGGCCTCGGTCTTGTTCAGCGCCACCCTCAATCCAAGCCGGCAGATCCTACCCGCCACCAACGATCCGCCGGCTGAGGCCAAACAGGCTGCCTCCCCAAAGTCCCTCCCCCGGGCAACGAGGAGAGTGTCACCCGCGTAACAGATGACACTCGTGCCCTGGAGGAAGGCGCCCCGCAGGAGCCAGTCAAATCCGATGTTCCACAAGGGGGGCCCAAGCACCGACCCCTGCGGAACACCGGACTCCGCACCGTAACGCCTGATCCTGGCCGTCTTGTCCACCAGGAGGACCTCTCTGTCCTCCAGGTAGCTGGCCAGGATCACCCGCAGATATTGGGGCACTCCGTGGTATCGGAGTGCCTCCAATATGGTCGCGTGGGGGACGGAGTTGAAGGCGTTTGCAATGTCAAACGACACCGCCAACACTCCGTCCCCCGCGGCCACCGCCTCCTGCACCTGGCCCTTCAGCAGGGCCAAGGCATCGACCGTCGAACGCCCCTTTCGAAATCCGAACTGGGCGTCCGACAGGTCTGGTCCCACCCCCCGCAGATGGCTGTTGAGCCGGTCGGCGACTATCCCCTCGAACAATTTACCGACCTCATCGAGTAGAACGATGGGCCGGTATGCCGAGGGGGAGTCCGCCGGGCGTCCCTCTTTTCGGAGAAGGCAAAGCTGCCCCTCCCTCCACAGTTTCGGGAACCTCCCAGCCGTAAGGCACGCGCTGAAGAGGTCCCGAAACCTGTCCTCCATTTGGGAGGCAGCTATCGCCACCACCCGAGCGGGGACGCCGTCCGGCCCAGGGGCCGTCTTCTTCGCGCGGAGGCGAAGTATCCCCTCGTGGACTTCATCCACCGTCACCGGGGGTACCTCATCCTCCGGCGTAGCCGCTTCCTGCGGGGGGTCCATTGCTGGTGGGGTGAAGTCGGTCCTGCGCGGAAACAGGGACCGGACCACCCCATCCAGCAACGCCGGCTCGAGGGTCTCCGACAGGGGGGGACCGCAGGGCCGCAGCTGGCTCCGCGCCAGCTTATACGGCCTCCCGTATGGATCCCTGTCGAGACCCTCCAACATCTCGGCCCTTGCCGAGTCCTTGGCGGCGCACATTCCCGTCCTGAGGACCGTCTTTGCCTCCAGGTAGGAGGCGTAGAGGCGATCCTCCCCGGCCTGAGATCGGGTGGTGCGCTGCCGGCTCCGCGTGTAGGCCCTCCTGGCCGCCACGCAGGAGGCCCGGAGCCCCGCCAACTCCTCCGTCCACCAATAAACGGCGCGACGGGGAGGCGGACGGCGTGACCGAGGCATACTGGAGTTGCACACCTCGGTCAGGGACCCTCGGAGTAGGACCGCTGCGGCGTCAACGTCCAGGGCCTCCACAGGGGGCGAGAGCCAGTCCTGGAGGAACGCTGCCTCCTGGGCTGCCTCCCGGTCCAGGCGGGTGAGAGCCCACCGCGGGAAGGGAGATTGGCCCGGGCGGGCCATTCCCCCCCGCGGGCCATGGGTGGAGATGTCGAACCGCACATAGCGGTCCGACAGGGTCTCCACTAGTGTTGCCCAAATGCAAGAACAAGACGAGACTTAGCCAGTCTTGGTCTTGGTCTTGCGCCAATACACCTGGTCTTGGTCTTTGTCTTGGTCTTGCGCTCCCAGTCTTGGTCTTGGTCTTGGTCTTGCAGCAAGAGTCTTGCAAGTCTTGCAATTACCTATCAGTCTATTACTATTTATTAAAGTTTTTAAATCTTAGAAAAACGTATTAGAATTGGAACATTGTGAGCTTGAATTAACACAGCCATAGTAAAGATCAAGCAGATTAATAAATAACTGAAGATTTGATAAGAAATTCGAAAAATCAACTGACCTTCATGTCGTTTTCCATGGAAGTAGGTAACTGTTTCTTAATAAACATTTACGATTTATAAGCTTACATTTGCTAAAACATGTAAAAAAAACAAATTAATTACAATAACTTGACTGTATTTTAAAGAACAATATCTGTCTAGAAAGAGATTGAACCCTCAACTTATATGAAATTTAATAAAAGAGTTTTACGATTTATCATTTATTTCAACAAGAATTAGTAAAAACAATTATTAAGTTAGACTCGAAGCACAGCTCAATTGGAAATGACTGGAATTAAAATAATTCCTTTATTTATAGTACCTACGTTTCCTTGCTTTCTACCGCGCCGCCTCGCCACGTGCCGGCTCTATTAAAAGGATGCGGCCGAAAATCAAACGATGCCGCGTGCGGCGTACAAACACAGATTATTACCTACTTGTACAGACGCGACGCGTGAATAAAATATATGTAAAGAATTAGTGCCAATCACTATTCTTTACATATAAGTGAATGTTTTGGCGTACATCTATACTAATCTATACTAATATTATAAAGCTGAAGAGTTTGTTTGTATGTTTGATGACAGAAGTTTAAAAATAAATAAATAAATCCTGAACGTCACTATACCTCCAAAGTTACTATTCCTCGTGGACGAAGTCGCGGGCACTGCTAGTAAATACTTACTCTCATCATCTCTCTCAGAGATATTCGGGCTGGTAAGCAATACAAAACTCTTATCGCAGGCTTTTTTTTTTTTTAGTAGGTAAGTACCTACGCTTTTTATATTATTTTATTAGTTTTGTAGAATTTTTTTACACTTTTCAAGTATATTTAAAAGTGGCTACAATATTTATCAAACGGGTGATATTTGAACACTTTTTTGCTATTTTTTCTTGTAAAAACTTAAGAAATATAATGACTAAATGTACAATAATAGTACCTAAGTAATTAGTTTAAAACCATATAATCAATATTATAATATATACTTACTAGAATAAATTATTATGACATCTACTACCTATCCTTACCATTTTATCCTAATCATAATACTGCTTGCGTGATCAGTATAATGTATTCATTTTCATTCTAAGCACTCTGAAACTTATTTATTCTTTGGAACACCTGTAGGTACTCTTAAAATTCGAAATTATTTTGCATGAGTATACCTACGCCCTGTGGCGGCAATCAAATAGTGTCAAATGTTGTGATTTCGGCGCGGCGGCAACGATTGTTGTATATGATTTCAAAAGAAGCCGCCGGCGCGTGTATCATAACCATGTACTTCCGAAAAGCGGCAAATTTCTTTGAGAAGTAAGTACAAAACCTTTGATGCTGCATTATCAAAGTGCCGATGGTTAAAACATAACTATGCATGCACTCAGTTTGATTTTAATGGATATTTTTTTATTCGCTATGTAGGTATGTTTATGGTACCTATTAGTCGTAATGCGCATAGGTCCAGTTTTTCATATTCTTTGATACAGTTTTTTGCGTCTCATAGAATTCCTAAGCGTACCTATACACCGAACTGTTACACCTAACTACTCCGTGAAATAGCGCTAAGTCCTAGCTGCAAGACGCAACAGTCTTGCAGGCTTAGTCTTGTTCTTGCTCAAGTCTTGCACGATCAGTCTTGGTCTTGGTCTTGCTAAAAATACGCGGTCTTGTTCTTGGTCTTGGTCTTGCAAAAACGCAAGAACAAGACCAAGACTGAATTTGGGCAACACTAGTCTCCACCATCTCAACCCGCCAGTTCACGACGCGGGTGGCTAGCACGGGGGTGGCGAACGAAACGTCAACCACAGACCCTCCCCGCTGGCGCACACACGTGTGAACATCCCCCCTGTTTAGGAGGGACACACCGCACGAAGCCGCCCACAATTCGGCGGCGCGTCCCCGGACGTTGCATGAGGCGGCCGGGTTGCCCCAGGCTACCGACTTGGCGTTCAGGTCGCCCATTACGATGACCTGACGTGGTGCCGCCCTCCCGGCGACTGCCGTAAGGACCTCGAGAAAATTCTCGAAGTCCCTTAGAGGGCGGTTTGGGGAGAAATATACCCCGACCAGGGCTATATCTCCCCACGCGGCGGCCACGTATCCCGGTCCCCTCTCTAAAAGCGAGACGGGAGGGGAGTCCGTGGCGGGCCGCGACACCAACGCCACCAAGCCGTCCCGATCGCCCAGCCAGGTACTGGGGACCGAGTACGGCTCGGCGACCACTGCCACGTCCACCAACCACTCAGCCACGGTCTGCATCAGCAGATCCTGTGCCGCTCTGCAGTGGTTGGTGTTCGCCTGGAGGATGCGATGTTGGACCCTATTCATTAGTCGGCCATCGCACCCCCCTCCTCCACAGCCGCCGTAGCCTCTGGTACGGCGGTGGCAGTGACAGGCCGGGTCGGCGCCTGAACTTTGCCCCTCTTTGGGGGAAGATACACTACCCTACCTGCCCTACCCAACCTACCCTACCCCACCAATTTGTTTTTGAGTATTGACAAATATTGACGTTAATATTTATACGATAACGTCACGTCATTCAAATTGTTTTGTCTTACCGGAACCTCTCCACTAACACTTAAACTTTATGGTATGATGTTAAAGTTCAAATTTACTTTTAAGTTTGTATTCTCTCCGTAAGAACATTCTCCTAACAATAACAAAACAACAAAAAAAGAATTAGCGAAATCGGTTCAGTGGTTCTCGAGATTTGCGCTTAGCAACACATTTAGCGATTCATTTTTATATTATACTAGCTTTTCCCGGCAAACTTCGTTTTGCCATAAAAACACCAAGATACACCTACCCTACACCTACCCTACACCTACCCTACACCTACCCTACACCTACCCTACACCTACCCTACACCTACCCTACACCTACCCTACACCTACCTTACACCTACCCTACACCTACCCTACACCTACCCTACACCTACCCTACACCTACCCTACACCTACCCTACACCTACCCTACACCTACCCTACACCTACCCTACACCTACCCTACACCTACCCTACACCTACCCTACACCTACCCTACACCTACCCTACACCTACCCTACACCTACCCTACACCTACCCTACACCTACCCTACACCTACCCTACACCTACCCTACACCTACCCTACACCTACCCTACACCTACCCTACACCTACCCTACACCTACCCTACACCTACCCTACACCTACCCTACACCTACCCTACACCTACCCTACACCTACCCTACACCTACCCTACACCTACCCTACACCTACCCTACACCTACCCTACACCTACCCTACACCTACCCTACACCTACCCTACACCTACCCTACACCTACCCTACACCTACCCTACACCTACCCTACACCTACCCTACACCTACCCTACACCTACCCTACACCTACCCTACACCTACCCTACACCTACCCTACACCTACCCTACACTTAAAAAAAAAAAAACGTAAAAACCATCTTTGAACTTCAACGAACATTTAAAAAAAAGAATTGGCCGAATTGGTCCAGGCGTTGTTGAGTTATGCGCTTACCAACACATTTTGCGATTCATTTTTATATATAATTATATATTATATATAAGAAGAAGAAGAAGATAGATAGATAGATGTATTTTGTCAAGCGATTTTGTACTCAATTTCCGTACGAATATACTTTGACCTCACGTAACTAGAATTAGTGTTATTTTGGTGTTATTATTACCTAAATTCTGTGAAACGTATTGGAAAAAAAATGGATTTATTATTTGTTTTATTATTACTCTCCAATGTTTCCACCCGGTCGAGCAACGCCTCTGTGATAGACTTGAGTCACGCATTTTATCACAGTTTTTGCCCCCAAACTGTGTGACTCAATCCTGTCACAGTTGGCCGTGCTCGCCCGCCAGTAAGTCAGCATTGTTGTTTATAATTGAGCAAGTGTAGGAGCACCAGATAATACATCAATACATATAATATTGTAATTGTCAGATAGTCGCAAACCTGTAGGCTGTCCAGCCTGAGGCAACGGAGGTCCCGGCCCAGGCTGAGGTGTCTCAAAACGGCGTCTTTGACCAAGACCAAGACATAACTGACATTTTGCCTGAGACTGCTACCCTTCCAACTAATAATAGTCTTCATGGTTTTAATTCGGTTATGTTTGCAGATGGTATTGGAAGAGGTTTAGGTAAATTATTAAATAGCAATCAGAGTTATTCAACTTTGAATTATTGTATGCCTGGGTCATCTTACAAGCATATCATGAAATCTGTAACGAATCTATATATATAAAAATTAATCCCTATTTCTCTTGGTCACGGCATCAAGCGTGAACGGCTGGACCGATTTCGCTTATATTTTTTTTGTTGTGTTTGTTATTGTTAGGAGAAGGTTCGTATGAAAAAATAAAATAAAAAAATGGTGGTGGTGGTGAGCGGGAGACGTGCCAGCGCCGCCCGGCTCCAACCAATCGCAGACATGCCATGCCTAGACAGTAACTATATAGGCAGTTGGACTCCCTTTTCCGCACTTAGAATCTTATTTGGTCCGTTGTGCATGGGAGTTCTGGCTAACAGAGCCAGCCTAGCTCCGCCCAAAAGCACAGAAGCTTCCTGGGGCTTGAAAGGCTTCGCAGAGTGACCCACGTCCTCGTATTTCAAGCCAAATTTACTCAGTAAGCTTGGGTACAAATAATTACATGGGACCATGGTCATTTTGGACTAAGAAAAAAACAGAATTTCGTGCCAAGATTAGTCTGACACCAAAATGTAGTACTTGTTAATGTAATTATTAGATATCATCAGTTTATTTTTAAAAGCTGGGGAAGTATAGATATTTAGAATAGAATAATAGAATAGAATAGATTTTTTTTGAGAGCTGTGGTGGTCCAGTGGTATCGGCCGCGACTTACAAGTTGTAGGTCGTGGGTTCGAACCCAGGCAGGCGCTTTACTTTGTGTAAATTATTTCATCACCACTGCTCTCAAAAACGGTGAAGGAAAACATCGTGAGGAAACCGGCATGTCCTAGAACCAAAAATTCGAAGACATGTGACATCCACCAATCCGCACTGGGCCCGCGTGGTGGATTACGGCCCATCCCCTCTCACAGAGAGGAGGCCTGTGTCTCAGCAGTGAGAACATTAATAGGCTGATGATGTGTATTTATTTATCCATCTTAGATACAGTACACCAGTAGTAAACATTAAAACATGGTTATAACTAAAGTACTTACATAGTTTCTAAGTTTTTTATGTACACTCACTAAGTTTGTTTATTTTATAACAGCTGATTCCCCCTGCGCCCGGCGCAGCGCCCGCGCATAGTAATGTTACTCCGCCGCCGCCGGCATCTACCGCCCCGCAGGTACATGTTGCCTTATCAGCCCTATCGATGCCTTCTCCAGTACAAAATAATATTTCGTTGTGCAATTTTAATAACCGCCGAGATAAGAATATTACCTGTCTTTTAGGCACGGTTCCAGTTTTACACCTGATATTTTATACCTGACTCTGCGGGTGTGTTGCACAATGCTCGCGCGCTTATTGATCCCGCATTTTATTACTTGACTACCGAGAACAATTTTATTACTCGTACTACGACATGCTTAGCAAAACTTTACTAACTTAGCAAAGATTAAGGGTTCCGTCAGTGTTGATTTGTTTTCGAACTATAAAAATATTTTGCTTACGCTGGACTCTTACGTCATTGATAAAATTACGGATAATTTGCCTTCTGCTCGTATCGAGCCCGCTTCGCTCAGTTACTTAAACCACGTTCAGTTAGCTGACAGTAGTTTCCATTCGCCTGGGGAAAAAGACATCCTCATCGGTGCTGTATGTACGTAGAAAAAGAGAGTTCAAGAGAAAAAAGAAACAGTGGTGGGTTCATCCTTATTAAATTGATGGTCTACTTTGAATTTGCTCCGTATGGTGCCGGACGTAAAGAATTTCACCATCCCATGTCTTCCCGTGGGTGTCGTAAGAGGCGACTAAGGGACAAACCAGAGAATGGGCAGCAGCGTTCTCTGTGCTTCTACAACAACCATACTGCGATCGCCAACCCGCCTGCCAAGCGTGGCGATTATGGCAAAAACCCCCCATGAAAAGCACAAATAAAAAATGGCCCCTAGTGCCCGGCAGCCTGCCTACCCTCGACTACGGTAGCGGTCGAGGTTACGGCATGGCAAGGGGTGCCAAGAATCTCCGGACGAGATCCGGCTACCCAAAGAATTACCGACGACTGTACCTAGCAACGTACAACACGCGCACACTTCGGACCGACGAGAAGATCATCGAACTCGAAGAGGAATTGAGCAGGTTGCGATGGAGTATTATAGGGTTATCGGAAGTCCGAAGAGAGGGGGAGAACTCGATAATCCTCAAATCCGGTAACCTGCTCTATTTCCGAGAGGGTGACCGGCAGTCCCAGGGTGGTGTCGGGTTTATCGTCCACAAGTCCCTTGTGAACAACGTGGTGAAGATCGAGAGTGTGTCGACCAGGGTGGCGTGCCTTATACTCAGAATATCCTCAAGATATTCGCTGAAGGTCATACAGGTCTACGCCCCAACCTCGGCACACCCCGACGACGAGGTAGAGACCATGTATGAGGATATCTCCAGAGCCATGCATGGTTTCAAAACTCACTTCACCGTTGTCATGGGGGACTTCAACGCGAAACTGGGCAAACGAGATAAGGATGAGCTGCAAGTGGGGCAATTTGGAGTTGGACGACGGAACCACCGGGGTCACCTACTGGCCAGTTTTATGGAGAAGGAGGGCCTCTTTATGATGAACTTCTTCTTCAAAAAGCGTGAACACAGGAAGTGGACCTGGCAGAGCCCCGATGGTGCAACAAAAAATGAGATCGACTTCATCATGTCAACCAAGAAGCAAATGTTCAATGATGTGTCTGTGATCAATTCGGTAAAAACCGGGAGCGATCACCGCATGGTAAGAGGCACATTGAACATTAATATTAAGCTTGAAAGGTCTCGACTGATGAAGTCCACGCTCCGTCCAGCACAGATCCAGGTTCAAAACCCCGAAAGCTTTCAGCTCGAACTCCAGAATCGTTTCGAGTGCCTAGGGAGCTCCGTGGACGACTACGCCGACGGGTTCGTGGAAGCTGTCCATACGGTCGGGTCTAAGTTTTTCAAGACCCGTCGTACAGATAGAAAGAAAAAGGTCTCTGATCATACCCTCAAGCTTATGAAGGAGAGGCGTGAGATGATCCTGCAGTCTTCAGATGAGGCGTTCAAATACCGGCAGCTCAATAGACAGATCTCTAAATCCTTGAAAAGAGACCTCCGCCGCTTTAATACCGAGCGTATTAAAGACGCGATTGAGCAAAATAAAGGCTCCAAGGTTTTTTCAAGGGATCTGGCTATTGGGCAGAGCCAGCTCACGAAACTGAAGACCGACGATGGCAGGATCATATCCGCCAAACCGGAGCTTCTGGGGGAGATCGAGACATTCTATGGGCAGTTGTACACATCAATCAGCAAGCCTGTTGTGAGTCTAGCAAACGACCCAAGAGCTAGATTGACCCGACACTATACCGAAGATATTCCGGACGTCAGCCTGTACGAGATTAGGATGGCTCTGAAACAGCTTAAAAACAACAAGGCGCCGGGTGATGACGGAATCACGGCTGAACTCCTGAAGGCGGGTGGAAAACCGGTCCTTAAGGCCCTTCAGAAGCTGTTTGATTCCGTCATACTCGAGGGCAAAACGCCACAGGCATGGTGCAGGGGTGAGGTGGTACTCTTCTTCAAGAAGGGCGACAATGCCCGGCTGAAGAACTATAGGCCCATCTCACTTCTTAGCCATGTCTACAAGTTGTTTTCAAGAGTCATCACGAATCGTCTCGCGCGCAGGTTTGACGATTTCCAGCCTCCCGAACAAGCCGGATTCCGAAAAGGCTTTAGCACCGTAGACCACATACATACGCTGCGGCAGGTTATACAGAAGACCGAAGAGTATAACCTGCCTCTCTGTTTAGCGTTTGTGGACTACGAGAAAGCCTTCGATTCGATCGAGACTTGGGCTGTACTGCAGTCTCTCCAACGGTGCCAGATCGACTACCGGTACATTGAAGTGTTGAAGTGTTTGTACAAGAACGCCACTATGTCAGTCCGTCTTCAGGATCAGACCTCGAAACCAATTCTTCTCCGGCGCGGCGTGAGACAGGGAGACGTCATTTCTCCGAAACTGTTCACTGCTGCGCTGGAGGATGTCTTCAAGGTTCTGGATTGGAAAGGGCTTGGCATCAACGTTAATGGCGAGTAAATCACTCACCTTCGGTTTGCCGATGACATAGTGGTCATGGCTGAGACCATGGAGAGCCTCAGTAAAATGCTCGATGACCTCAGTAGAGCTTCCGAAAGAGTGGGTCTTAAAATGAACATGGACAAAACCAAGGTCATGGTGAATGCCCATGTTACACCCACTCCTATCAAGGTCGGAGACTCTACACTCGAAGTTGTGGGCGACTATGTCTACCTGGGACAAACGATCCAATTGGGTAGGGCCAACTTCGAGAAAGAGGTCAACCGTCGAATCCGACTCGGCTGGGCAGCGTTCGGGAAGTTGCGCGGTATCTTCTCGTCCATCTTACCACAGTGTCTCAAGACGAAAGTCTATGACCAGTGTGTGTTGCCAGTGATGACATATGGCTCTGAGACGTGGTCGCTTACAATGGGCCTTATCAGGAAGCTTACAGTCACTCAAAGGGCAATGGAGAGGGCTATGCTCGGCGTTTCCTTGCGTGATCGAATCAGAAATGTGGAGATCCGCAAGAGAACCAGGGTTACCGACATAGCCCGAAGAATTGCCAAACTTAAGTGGCAGTGGGCAGGGCACATTGCTCGCAGAACGGATGGCCGATGGGGCCGAAAAGTTCTGGAATGGCGACCGCGAACCGGAAGACGTTGCGGTGGAAGGCCTCCCACTAGGAGGACCGATGACCTGGTTAAGGTTGCGGGAAGGCTCTGGATGCGAGACGCACGGGATCGGTCAATGTGGCGACGCCTGGGGGAGGCCTATGTCCAGCAGTGGACGTCTTTCGGCTGAAATGATGATGATGATGATGACTTTGAATTTCGAAAAATAAAAATAATCACAATGAAAATAAAAAAAACCCGAATGAATTATATTGTTAGTGCCTTTTCACACACGCCAGTTGCCGGGTACCCGGTGGCTAATGTACGCCGGTGCGTGTGAAAGCTAACTTACATGGCTTCGCATGACTTCGCCGACGCGTACCCGGCACCGGCTATCCGGCAACCGGAGCGTGTGAAGAGGCACTAACAGTTTTTCAAGTGGCCGTGTATGGCCAAATCCGAAACAGAGGAATAGCGAAAAACACTGAAAGGAGTCTCCGGACCGATTTTGATAAAAACTAAAACGGCATCATTGGATTACTGAATAATCAATATTCCTAGCCAGGAGTCGAAACCGCAGCCTAATTGCGTAAGTGAATTCGGCAAGGTGAAGGACTTATCCCCTTCAATCGTCCAATCACATAGATGGAAATCCACAACGCGTCTTTCAACTCGCACTTGATTGGTCGATTGATAGGATCAAATCCTTCGCCTTGCCGAATTCACTTACGCAATGAGGCTGCCGGTGATTTTGACTAAATAACACCCGCTGTATAATTACACCATCCGATAGTGTCACTAATAAGGTTCAAATTATGGCAAGAAAGGACATACGGTAAACTTAGCAAATTTTTAACAAAATACTTCGGCGATTAGAGAACGATAGTTTTTGATGAGTCGTCCATACATCTTGTGATGCTTGTCGGGCCAGTTGGTTTGTTCTAGTGAATCCGAACTGGAACACGCGATGAGTCGGAACTGGCGGTAGTGCTCCAGTGAGTCGGGGTGATGATATATCAGCGGATTGGGGTGATGATATCCCATTCTAGTGAGTAGGGATAGTGCTACAGGCTCCAGTGGGTCGGAGTGATGCTGCAGGGTCCAGTGAGTCGGAGCGGTGTTGTGCGGCGTAATGCCTTGCCTGCTGCTCTTTAAGGCTCTTCTTTTTGATCGGCCGAAGATGTAGTGTACTGTGCCAAGGTGGCTGATGATAGAGGCCAAGAGTAATGACCTGGAATGCACGTCCTCTGCATGCTGGACGTCATGATACCCTCGTAGATGCTGTGGGTACTGGCTGGCTTATTGACTCGCTGCTCGGAAGCTTGAGGAAGCGATGTTGATGACGTAAGGTTGAGGTAGCTGCACGAAGGCTGTGCTGGCGCATTGTCATATGTTTCATCATAGATGTCGCTACAAAAGAAAGAAAAAGAGAGTTTATTTATTCATTCACATATCTACATTTATTTTTACATTTAGGATTCATGTTAACAAAAGTAGTTATATTGCCACATCCAGAGACGCCCCTCATGAACTGATCACACAGTAGTCGTGTTCCTGATTGACCAATCCCAAGTAATGGCTCTGGGTACCGGCACAAGTTACAATAGAGCACAAGATGCTAAGTGTCATCCTCTGGAATGCCGCAAAAAGCAGTGTAGCCACATCATCAATCCACGTTTTTGACACTCTTTATTAGAAACATTGAAACAAGTAGCCCTTAAAAGGACTTTTGATCACAGTACGTTTTGACACTCTGTTACCAGAAACATTGAAGCAAGCAGTCCTCAAAAGAACTATTTACGGTACGTTTACGTTTTGACTATTCCCAGTTCTGAAAAGAACTCATCTGAGATCCCGAAGGAACTCATTTGTAAAGAAACAGGACACGAGCAACCATCGCGCCGGACACGTCTGTCTTGCGCAACGGCCGCCCGAAGAAAAAGGCCGAATCTACGCGCCACCTATATTTATAACTTCAGCGCGCAGAACGCCTCGTAGAATGCGCGCCAAAACGACCACGTGGGTCGATTGTGGCGACACTAACGGAACAAACGCCAAACTATGCTACAACCCGATTGGTCCCAAATAATCAAGCAACCCTATTGGTTTAGATTTTATTTTTATATTTGTAAACTCGTTTCTGTATTTTCATTGGTTAGAGTATAAGTGTAAAATAGTATTTAAGTGTGTGCAACTAAAAATAAAGCCCTTTTTATTTACCACAACTTGGAGTCATTATTATTTCCATCATCCTGCGACACATCGCTAAAGTGCCGTCGTCGTCGCCAAAGCAGGAAAAAATGTCCCAATGCTGAGCGACGCTAGTATGCTCGTAACTGCCCGACACTTTGGTGCAAACTTTAACAGGTTTTACGGGTTACCGGAAATTTAAACATCCACAAACATGGCCCGAACCGTAGCCGGCACGTTATAATCCCAACAATTCTAATATTCGTGTTACTTTTTGTTTTTTTGTATTTCCGTTTTCACAAACACTAGGGTGACATCTAAATGAATGCCTAAAAAGCGCACTTGTGTTCAAGCTTCAAGATGCAAATCTTGAAGTTTGAATATTTTTTATTATATTTTTTTTTAAGAAGATAGGTAGTTCGGCATTCCCACCGAGGATTGCCATAAACAATTTATTTTCCTTGTGTTGTTTTCTTCTTATTTTTTTAATGTTGTTATTTTATTGTGCGTTGCTTGTAATTATTATTTGTTTTTATTTGTCGTGTAAATTTGTCGTTTCTGTGCTGTGTCTTCTATTGTGTTTGTACTGAATAAATGTTTTATCTATCTATCTATCTATTTTCAACACTCAACTGCTGCTGCTAGTGCAAACAGGGATTGCTTACCTAATAAGTAAGTAACTTTTAATTCATGAGGATAAATTGGAAAAGAAACAGCTACCTATTCGATGAAGGCGTCATTTATTGACATAGGCAATGATGTTATCTTTTTTGTAAATTTAATCAATAATAAATTAATTAATTAATACCTTCCGTTAGTCTCGGCGTCAGTTGCAGCAGGTACAATTGTATTCTCGAATGGATTTCTTCTAATGCTTTCGATTTCCTCGTAAACAATTTCCTCGTAAATATGCTCGTAGCCTTCAACTTCGTCATAATGCATTTCTTCTATTTCAGCTATTTCCCTCCTACATTCCTTGCGAAAGAGTAAGTTTAGATAGAAGGGGTTCCTTACCTAAAAAATGCAAGACACATTAACGATATTTAAATGTGGGTGCCCAATCGTTTGCCACTCAGATTTGCCTTAACGGGCATCTCATCATTAAACTAAAAACTTTTTCACGACTTCGCGACTAAGTGACTTCCAAAGCGACACACTACAAAGTGCAAAATAACTTTCGTTTCGGAAATCGGAGGGGCAAAACAACAAAAACGAAGAGGTACCAAATATACCGACTTCCAGAACGATTTTTTTTTGAAATTTGATGTTTTGAATTAACTTTATTTATAACTCTTTACTTGACTATTTTTTTTTCGAATATGGTACATTTGAACATATAAAAGGTTTGGAAGAAAAAAATAAATTGGGCCCACACAATATGGCATTTTATTTGAGTCGATTAACGTAAGAATCTTCAAAATCGGCCAACGCGCCTTACCTTACTACAGAACTTGCACACTATAGGTAGTTACTACAACTAAAAAGTGAAATATAAAAAACCTTTTTGTGAAAAATACAACTGTTTCTTGTTTCGTTTTTAAGGTTCTGTACCTGCAGGGTCCAAACGGAGCCCTATTGCTGTCACTCACATGTCAGTCTGTATCTCCGTTTTATTTTATTTTTTTTAACTGATATAGGCTCGCGCTTGACCACCATCTCACCTGATGGTAAGCGATGATGTGGTCGACGATGGAGCACGCTTGCCTAGAAGTAACCTATTCACTCTTGACTTAAAGACCCCTAGATTGTAGCTATCGGGAAACACAGACTCCGGCAGGGATTTCCACTCCTTAGCTGTACGCATAATAAAAGTATCATCACAACGTTTAGTGCGTATGGGTGGGATGACCACCATGTACCGATGGCGCATCGCCGTACGTCTGGTAGTCCGATGATGAAACGGGCTGGGCGGAATTAGATTATGCAATTCCATCGCACACTCCCCGAAATGTAATCGATAAAAAACCGACAAGCTGGCAATTCGGTGACGATGTTCAAGTCTCTGGAGCTTTGACTTAACCAATGCCTCATCGCCGATGAGCCTCTTGGCCCGCTTTTCGATCGACTCTAGTGCGTAGTAGTAGTTGGTATTTGGCAGATCCGTCCCAGAGATGAGAACAGTACTCCATGCATGATCGAACTTGCGCTTGATACAAGCTGAGCAGCTGTTCTGGCGTGAAGTACCTTCTCACCTTTGCAAGGATCCCTAGCTTTTTGGCAGCCAGCTGAGCCTTTGCCTCAATGTATGGGCCATAATTGAGAGTCGATGTCAACGTAACGCCAAGAAGCTCAAGATGATCAGTTATTGGCACGGTCACGTCTCGGCAAGTTGGAGCCGGGTAGACTTAGACTCTAGACCGAATAGACTATTTTTAGCGGAAAAAAGACACGCCTGGGTCTTAGCAGCATTAAACTCGACCAGATTGGCATCGCCCCATTCGGAGACTGCCTGCAAGGACAGGTTCAAGCGCTCCACCATGGCCTCCCGGAGAGACTGGATCTGAGGCCCGTTAGCACGAGCGTTGGACAAGTATCTCTCAGCAACAGTGCTGTCGTCTGCATACCCAAAGGTGCCGGGTTTTCGGGATTAAAAATGCCTATGTCACTCAGGAATAATGATTTTTTTAATTCGGTCCAGTAGTTTCGGAGCCTATTCGGTACAAACAATCAAACAAAAAATAAAATCTTTCCTCTTTATAATTTTATAGTATAGATATATATATAATTATTATATATAATTTATTTATTAACATATGTACATTATTATTTACAAACTAATATTAGAACTAAAAAAGAACTAAATAAGAATAAACATATGTACAATTACGGAGCGTCAAAAAATTCGTCCACATTGCTGTCAACAGGAAAAGTGCCTAGAAGGCTGGCAGCATTGCCACGTTGGATGGCAATGCTGATTCTTTGGCCAAAAAAAAGGCCAGCCCTCTGGTCACGTGAAGAGTCGACCAACCTGTATATTAGTATAGATTAAGTTGTCTTTAAAATGGTGAAAATTTTATTCAATGAGAGGTTTTGGTGCGTTTGTCGTTTTTTTGTCCGTGTTAGACATAACTTTACCAATTAATTACACTATGTTATACGAACAAAACTCAAAATTTTCTTAGAACAAATTATTAAGAAAATGGTCTGATGTAACAAATATTTTTCAAAAAAATTACGACTTGCCGTTTAGACGTGATTCTCAATTTAAAATCAGCTACTCATGGGTGTCTGCGTCCCCCCCGGTGGGTTCCCGCTTTTTAGAAGCGGGGGGGCCCAGTACCCGTGGCCTGTTTAGCCACGGTGAAGCGAAGAGGGACCCGAGGAGGGGCCGCTCGTCAGGGCTTTTGCCGATAAGCCGACGACGTAGCGGCCAACATGTAGGTTGCAGTGCTGCCTGGGCAACATTGCAACTGAGGAGGGCCGCGATGTCGTATGGGGCCTCCCAAACCCATACGATATCGCGGCTGAGGTTTGGAGGCCGCGGTGGGAGAGAAGTGCCGGTATTGCGGAGCGCCGCTCTCCCTACCTTCCGCGGCCTGGATGTTGGGGTCGCCACCGTCTGATGGCGGACGCGGTGGGGCCGCAGGGGAGTGTCGGTTTAGCGTTGGCCGCTCTCCCTATCCCCTGCTGCCGAAAAATGGTAGGTGTCGGGGCCATTGACCTTGACCCGTCACAAGGGGAACAAGGGTGCCATAAACTGGGTCGTCTGGCACCCATGTGCTGGTTTAGTCCCTGGGGTGGTCACGGCGCACAGTGTGTTCTGGTGCGCCGGTGATAGGGCCAGAGGAGGGTCCGGTGACGGACAGCCGCGGCGGGTTCACAGTGAGTGCTAACGCGTACCCGGTGTCCTCCTGTCCCGCCATAAGCGGCACAGGAGGACACCGTGGAGTTTTAGTAGGTTGGAATTCCACATCAGCGCCTTAAAAGGCATCATGACAGAGGAGTGCTCGATATACGCTGAAGTCCCATCGTGCCCTAACAATATGTGTTCCTGCAGATAATTTTTAGGTCTTGAAGCAGAACAGATTTATCATATAATCATTATTTGTTTTCGAGAGTACCTATTTTATGGAATGTGAAAACTATTCATTATTGTAATACCTTAATCTTGGTAATTACATGCATACACAAACTCAGGTTATTTTTCATCCGTTTGGCCGTCTGTCCGTCTGTCCGTCGCGTCATCTGGCACAGCCAAACGGTTGAAGCGATAGTCTTCATTGTTTTTCTTCAGTATAAGAATGGAAAAGAATGTTGACTCAAAGCCATGTAAATTGCTTTTTAGGGGGCTCCCATACAGTTATAGGGGGCGTGATTTTTATTTTGACTTCTCACGAGTAGTTTATCGTTGTTTGGGACAGTAGATAAATGCTGTAAAAATATTTTGGGAAACAAAGGAATGAGAAGCCACCAAAGTCAGCCTTTTTGTACAAAATTTGTTCCGAAGAATTTTTTAACTTCCTATTGACCTATAAACTTAAAATTTGATGCTAATGTTTATTATTGCGTATATTTTACTAACAATATATTGATAAATATACAAACAACTTATTTTTGCGGCTTGGTACGGAACTCTAAATATGCGAAGTCCGACACGTACTTGGTCGGGTTTTTTTTAATACAGACTTCCGAAATTGAAATTATATTTCACTTTGTAGTGCTTTTATTTGGAAGTTGGTTGTATTTTTTTGTAAAAAAAGGTATTTTTTTAAATATTGATTAGCAGCATGTGTGCTGGTAGCAGTCGCGCAGGTATGCAATTAATTGCTCTTTGATTAGCAGATTCTGCCATAGGAAATTGATCTTGATGAATACGTTGAGATTTTTAATTCAAATCTATGTATAGAAAATATGGGTGGGTTTTATTCTCTATAATAATAATTTAATTTATTCATTTTGACTACATATGTCTAATTGTTAATAACAAAACTTGGTACGTGGTAGTTACTTAACTACGTACGTTTTATTTATAAAAATAATGCTAATCAGTCTCATATCAACGTCGAGAGTATAATATATTATTATGATAATTTTATTACGGTACGTATAAACTTACTTCGCATGTTGGTAAACGGGGTGTATTTGGTTCATTGTTTTTTATCCAACAACGTTTCCTTACTGCAAAAACAACCAGCAGGATCAACGCCGTTACAGAAATTATGGAAATGGAAATGACAGTATAATTAGTTGTTTCATCTGAAACATCTGAAAAACATAATTTGTCATTTAGTTTCATGATGAGTCACGATACTGTTGGCAAGTGGTTAAGTAATGTGGCGGGTACCTGTGTAGACCACGGTGTATTTGCTGTCCCTGATGATGTCGCTGTCCATGTTGCGCACACGCAGCTTGACGTAGTACTTGGCGCCGGGCTTGAGCGGTCCGTTGCAGTAACCGGAGCCGCCTGCGCAGTCCTCCGAGCCGATAACGAACTCCTTGACAGTCGATGTTTTCCAGTAGTTGCGCACCGGTACCCGGTAGGGTGGCCAGATATCTAGCCCGTGCACTTCGTACCACGACAGGATTGAAATTGATAAGTCGTTGCGCGGGTCTTCGGCTACCACCAGCTCGAACGTAGTGAAGAGCATGGAATTTTCAAAATGGAAGTGGGGTAAGATGATCACGGTTACGGTGGTGGATGAGCGGCGCAGTTCGTACGGCGGCTGCAGTTCCCTTTCGTCCAGCGCTGCACCTAAGAGAACGATACATCTACGATTGAAATAATTTTTCAAATCACTTACTCGAAAACTGGCACCTACCCTGGTTTTAGGCACAATATGAAGTATATTTCATACTAGTGCAGATATGACGGCGGCTAGCCCCATCTATTATTTTTTTCCATATATTATTTTATTTAATTTGTCAAATGAACATTTTTGTTTGCTCTTATTATTACGAGTATACAGAGTGTCTCAAACATCATCGTGAAAACCATCAACATTGGACATCCGTTTCATTTGTAACTTCATGGCATTCAGTGTGCATTCAGGTGAGCTGTGTTAGTACTGCCGGGCGAGCACGGCCTCTGTGATAGGCTTGAGTCACGAATTTTATCACGGTTTTTGCTCTCAAACTGTGATAAAAATGCGTTTTTAATGGATGTTTTAGTGGCTTTTATGTATTTCTATTTAATTTAATTTTTGATTGGAATGTTTTATTGCATTTTATTTTTATTATTGGCGATTGTCATTTTTATTAGTATATTTGTTGTTATTATGTGTAGATATGTAGGTATAATTTGAGATTTAGGGTGGGAAAGGTATCTATTTATTAAGTGATCACTTTAATGTTGTGAAAGTGTTGTGAGAAAGGGGGCTGTAAATCAGCGTTGACCAGCGTAATAGCCATGCTTTACACTGCTCAGCATATGCTGAGCCCGCTCCTTTTGCCATACTGAAATAATATTGTGCCTCAGAGCTAATTTGTGTTTGTTCATGTTCTGTTACAGTTGGCAATTCAAAATTCAAAAGTCATTTATTCAAACTAGGCTGAGAATCAGCACTTTCCGAAGGTCAAAATTACATAAGACAGTCCCCCAAAAACGCCCGCCCTTCACCACTTCCTAGTGCTTTTGCTGGGAAGAAGAAGTGGCGCAACAAACTCCCCAGCAGCACAGCTGTCTGTTCAGTTAAAAAAATTTTTTTTTGATTCTATACAATATAGTATGCAAATAATTTACATTACTCAACACAAAAAATTAAAATAAAATATATTTGCCATAATGACAGCTAGCGCACGCCAATATACCAACAAAAACATCGAAATCTAAACTCAAGCGAAAATAAAAACTAAAAATAAAAACGTAAACGGAACTTAGTACCCGAATTATAAAGCCTCCAGGCATAAAGGGCGTGCCCGCCTACATATAGCTAATACAGCTGTAACTCGAAGTCACATAATTATGATAAACTAGGACCATCGAAGTAAATAAAAAATCTTTTTTACAAAAAAATACTACCGACTTCCAAATAAGAAAACTACAAAGTGAAAAATAACTTCATTTTTGGAAGTCGGTGTCTTTCGTAGGTAACATTTTTTTGCGTTATGGACACCGACTTCCAAAAATAAAGTTATTTTTCACTTTGTAGTTTTCTTATTTGGAAGTCGGTAGTATTTTTTTGTAAAAAAGATTTTTTATTTTTCTTTTTTTAGTTGTACCTACCTAATAGGCAAGTTGTTTAGTAAGTTTTCTATAACGCCAGAATAGATAACCCGAATATCATGAAACTTGAACAAAACTGATCAATTGACAGATCTGCTTACCCCTTAAGAGCGTACTGGCGTGATGTTATGTAATGAAATGGTATAAACAATAAACAGACATGCAATTGCAGCAGTCCCTAAAGATTTGCCGTTATTTATTGAAGAGTTCTGTTGTATATCTTCGAAGTTCTTCATCAGATCTTCACCAAATTAAAATGGGACAAACATACTCTTTCAAACAAAAAAAGAATTTTCAAAATCGGTCTACAATTGACGGAGATATCGGTGAACATACACAAAAAAAACTTACAAGAAGTCGAACATAGAACCTCCTCCTTTTTCCAAAGTCGGTTAAAAATAAATCAACAGTTAGGCAAGAATAATATATGATCCACTGTCGAGGTCGCTAGCTAACCACATATTGCAATACAACTCATTAAAAAAAAAAACACTTTGTAGTGAGTCGATTATGTCAATAATATGACAATTAAATTAAAATAAATCATATATTTAGAATTTTTTTTGCTATATATCTATGAAATAAATTGACTTATACTGTCAAAATAAAAAACAATTATATAACTCATATAAACTGTCAGTAGGTAAGTTAATTCTGGAGAAAGAACACAAACATTGTCTTGAGTTAATCACAGTGACCAACTATTTTTATCGTTTAAGTAGTCGTTAATAGAATAGTATGCCTTTGAACAAAGGTTTGATTTTACTTTAACTTTAAACGCATTAAAAGGCAAATCTAGAAGAGCAGAGGGTAGCTTGTTATAAAAGGTTATACCAAGCCCAACAAATGAGTTATGAACATTATGAAGCCGGTGAAAAGGAGCTCGTAATTTGTCCTTATTTCTGGTGTTAATATTGTGAATATCACTGTTTTTAGTGTAAAAGTGTATATTTTGCCTAATATATAAGATATTGGCGAAGATGAATTGTGATGCCACTGTGAGAATACCAATATCTTTAAAAAAATCTCTTAGAGAAACTCTGGCACCTAGCTGGTATATTGTTTTCTTTCTTTCTTTCTTTGTTCAAGCCAACCACAGCAGTGCTATTCTGTAAATATCTCTCCGTGATGACTTAGGTGAAATGAGCTCTAAGTGGAGTGATCTGTCAATGATGCTAGGGATTGCATTACATTTACTATCATATCGACAATCGGGTTTACTTAATAAAATAAAATATTGCCTTGCCTTTCATTTAGGACTAATGTTCGGTTTTTTACCAACCTTTTTTAAGAAAATATTTGTTGGCGGCTTTTGAACCTAATTAAGAACAGCATGTAAAGTATTTGTGGCTGGAAATCGTTCGTTCCTTCTATCTCTAAGAAGACAATTGAACACCACCTACCTTGTCTCAACTTTCGGATGAGCAGAAGACCTGCAGCGTGCACGGCACTTCATAGATAGGCAGTCTAGACGTATTCTGGGTTCAAAGATATTGAAGATCGCAATACACACCAGTGGCGGGTTTACACATTTGCCGCCAGTAGGCTATTTAAATTTTGCCGCCCCTACTGATCTCTACAATTCAATATCGTAGTTTACAATCTTATTTAATAATAATAATAAAAATATAGCCTTTTATTCAGATCCATATTACAAATATATGATTAAAATACATAGAAAACTTAAATTTTATGTTAACCGTAATTTAGTCTCTTATTTGAATTTTACTTATTTTCTGTAGATCTGTTTGCCAGTCGACAAAGGCCTCCTCCAACCTTTTCTTGTCTTATGTCGTCTTCCCATCTTTTTTGCGAGGTAGACCTTTTTTCCTTTTACCTTCTCTAGGATACCATCGTGTCACAATTTTGCTCCATTTGTCTTTTCCTCTTACTATATTCCCTGCCCATCGCCATTCAAGCCTTCTAATTTTGCACGTTATATCTGTAATCTTTGTTTTGCTTCTTATTATACGATTTCTCAGTCGGTCTGACTTTTTCACATTCGTCATGCTCCTTTCCATTGCGTTTTGGCATGATGCAAGTTTGCTAGTCGTGTTTGGCTGCCGTACATGAGAACTGGTAGTATGCAAGTGTTAAATAGTTAACTTTTGATATTCATATGAAGGTTTTTATCTTTCACAATCTCCTTCAAACCCCATTACCTTCGCCAGTCATTGGTTATTCTTCTTTCAACTTCTTTGCGCATCTGATCGTCATCTGTTATAAGTTGTCCCAGGTAAATATATTCATCTGTATAATCAATTTGGTTGTTTCCTAAGTTTATGGTAATTCGCTCTCCGTTTGTGATTACTCCTGTTTTTTCCGGGTTCAGTTTTAACACTACTTTCTCGCTTTCCGTTGGCAATTCGTTTATTATTTTTGTTATATCTGCCGGGGGTTTTGCAAAAAATACAATATCATCTGCGAATCTCAAGGTAGTCAATGAGACACCGTCTATATTAATACCAAGATTTTCCCAATTAAGACGTCCAAATATTGATTCTAGTACCGTCGAGAATATTTTTAGTGACAGGGGATCTCCTTGTCGTACGCCTTTGCTTACTCTGAAAGGCTCACCTTTCTTTTCTAATTGGATTCTCGCAGTACCCTGGCTGTAAACATTCTTTATTAAGCGGATGTATTTTTGTTCAATTCCTTGTTCTTATAATGACTCCCATATCCTTTCGTGAAACAAAGAATCGCATGTTTTGCTATGATCGATAAATGCGATGTAGTAGGTACATTGGTATTCTTTATACTTCTCCATAACTTGTCGTACTACATGAATGTGGTCGATCGTTGAATAGTCTTTACGAAAACCCGCCTGCTCGATGGGTTGGTGTTCGTCTAATATTTTTTCAATCCGATTAAGTATGATCTTGGTAAATACGTTGTATATGTTGGGCTGATAAGGCGGTAGTTCCCAATTACATATTTGTCTCCTTTCTTATATAGAAGAATAATGTTTGATTCTGTCCATTGCCGTGGGATAATTTCGGTATTTAACGTCTCGTTAAACATGTCAGTGAGGACTGGTGTTATAACTTCTTTGCTTTCTTTTAGGATTTCGTTGTTTATACCGCCGGGTCCTGGTGCTTTGTCTCTCTTTTGACTATCTATAGCATTTATTACTTCAGTCTGTAGGATGTTAGGGCTATTTGAGGTTTCCGCTAGATCGTTTTTGTCCCGAGCGATGGTGTGTTCATATATTTTTTTGTAATAGGATGTGTCGATTCCTAATATGTTTGTTCTCTAGTGGTTCTATTCTCCGCTGTCGTTTTTAATTTTTGCGAAGTCCAGTCTTTTGAATTTGTTAATTTCTTATGAGCTTTTTTAACACCTCCCGTTTTGGCTACATGTTTTTCGATAATTTCCATTCTACTCTTTTTCCTGTCCGTTCTTATACTTTCTTTGATATCTTAACTACTTTTCGCTAAATGTCTTCTTCTGTCTTTTACTTCTTTTGCGTTGATTAGCTGGTTTCTTTGCTCTAGTAATTTCATGATATTAGTTGTTAGCCATTTTCTCGGTTCAGATCTGATCTTAGTGATGTGTTGTAATTGAACTTTGATAGTATTCTCTATCCAGTTGTATTTTTCCAGAGTTCCCACGGTCTTTGTGTTCTCTATGAAGTCTGTGAATTTACCTCTTAGGGTGACTACTAGTTGCTCCATTTGATGTTTGCTGAGCTTACCAATTGCTAGTTCCTGTCTCGGTCTAGGTTTCTTTGGTTGTACTGATTTTATTTCAGCGCTGATCAGTTTATGGTTGGTATTGAAGTTAAATTTGTTAATGGCGTCAAAATTTGTAAAGCAGTTGATTGTATTGGTCATTATAAAATCGATTTTATTCTTTGTTTTTCCATCTGGTGAAATCCATGTCCACAATTTCTGTGTGTTTTTTTTGTATACTGAGTTTAAAATGGGTAAGTTATTTTCTAGTGTGAAGTTTATAAGTTTTTCTCCATTTCTACTTCTAATTTTATTATTTTATTACTGTAGGTGAATGGTCCTAGTACTGTCTCTTCTCCTGGGCGCTTAGCTCCAATTTGTCCGGTGAAGTCTCCCATGACGATTAGGTTTTTGTGGGCATGTTCTTGGATAGTGTTATTGAAGTCAAGGTAGAATTTCTCAATTGTTTCCAGGTCCGATTGTTCTGTTGGTGAAAATATTTGTCAATAGACCACGAATCTTTATATCCCGGTAACTGTAAATTCATCATTGCTGCACACTCCGAGATTCCAATAAATCCTACTATAGATTTTCAAGGTATTTTTTGACGATGAAACCAAAGCCATGGTGGCCCGGCGTCGTTCCAATATGGTACAGTAAGAAGTCTGGTTGAGAAATAATTCTTTCTCCCATTCGTCTTACTTCACTGCGGCCGACGATATCCCATTTAATTTGTTTTAACGCATTTGTTAGCTCTATAAGATTTTCTTCATTTTTCAGTGTGAGTACGTTAAGGGCTGCGACGTATATTTTTGTTTCTTTGTAGTTGTTTCTCTGGGTTGTTGGAGAGTTGTGGTCTTTATCCCCCACGAGGACCAGTCGGCTTGGGGGAAAACGTATTTCTTCTATTTGTTTGTTTTCGTAGTTTGTTTGGATTTTCTGTTTACTGGTTAATTGCTAATGTTTATTGGGTGTAGGTTTGTTGGTAAAAGAGTTCGATCCGGGTCTCATTGCATCGAAGGCATTTATCCTTTTAACTTTGGCTGAGCATAGAATTTGCTGTTTTTTTGGGCTGTGTTTTGGAAGGTGACGGTGAGGTTGTTGGATCCCTTTTCCTTTTTTCAGTGTTGGGTTCTCTGACTACTAAAATAAAAAATAAAAATAAAATAAGCCTTTATTGCTGGTTACTTAAACTATTTACATTATTAATACTTATTTTACGATGAGATTATAACCTATTTACACTCAGTATTATTTATATATTTTTCTCGGCCCCTGGTTATTTTTTCCTCGTCCTAGCTTGTCTTTCGACAAAGGCCTCCTCCAAGGCTCTTCACATGACTCTGTCCCTCGCTACCCGCATCCATTCTGGACCTGCTACTTTCTTGAGATCGTCTTCCTATCGCTTAAGCTGCCTTGCCCTACTTCTTTTACTTCCTCTCGGGTACCATTCTGTAATTATTCTTGTCCACTTTTCTTTATTTTCTCTTAACATATGTCTGGTCCAACGTCATTTCAATATTTTCCATGCAACATGAACTTTTTTAAAGTTTGTTTTTTCTTTTATCTTTTCCAACTGTACTCTGTCTCTCCTTCTTACACCCATTACGCTTCTCTCTATTCCATTCTGGCATACCTGTATTTTATTTTGTTGTTGGTCAGTTAGAGCCCATGTTTGGCATCCGTAAGTTAGGCATGGCAAAATGCAGATATTAAAGACTTTGCGTTTCTCTGACATGGGCATCTCTTTATTCTTCATTATTTCGCTTAGTGACCAAAATTTTTTCCAGGTGTTAGCTACTCTTCTTTCAATTTCCTTCTGCATTGTCTCAATTGGTGATACTAATTGACCCAGGTAAATGTACTTACTTACGTATTCCAATTTTTCGTTATTAACTTTGTTAATGTCTAGTTGTGAAGAATTACTCATTATTTTAGTTTTAGATATGTTCATTGAGAGACCTGCATTTGCGCTTTCGTCTGATAATTGCTGCAGCATTTTTTCCAAGATCTTGGGGTGTTCAATTAAATATTGACCAGTAATCAATAAATTTGTTAATTTATATTGCAACACTGCAATTTATAGAATTTTATATTTCTATCGTGGCAACACGCCTTTTTTCCTTCCTTTTGGTACCACCGCTGCGTATGCACGTTCGCATTTTCAATAACCATTGTTCTATAGAAATAAATGTTCAGTTTGTTCCTTTCAACTCGCATTTTTATTATACATGCGATTAAGTGGTCCTTCGATGTTGTTTGGTGAAAATTCGGTGCTACATCTTGTGTTCTGGGAAACTTGTGCCGACTCTGTGCGTGCTGCGAGAGTACCGCACAATACTGTGGAAAGTCGGCTTAGTCAAGGAGAACAGCATTTAACCGAAGAAGACGCCAATTACCAGCCTCTGGGTGGCTATTGATGGATTCCTGCTTTAATTCTCATGAAAAGTTGGAATCAGTAATCACGTTTTCAAAAGCGGGTAACCGGTGAAAATTAAAAGTCTCGTTCGATTGTTCGTGCCTTAAGGTTGGCACCTCAAGCGCCAATCATTTGACAGCTAACACCATCTGTCAATTCAGTCGTCTCGTCATTGACCGGTTGTCAGAGAGAAGTAAACAAACAAAAATAAAAACAGTGTTTGTGCGCGTAAATCAACTAAATTAATAATAAAATAGTTCCGTGTGTTCATTGTTGTCGTTACACAGTTACGTTTACTCTAATACGACGTGAAGCTTGCTGTTAACAATGGCGGAGACTCTGAAAAAGTTAAAAATTCAGCGCGGTCTTATAAAAGGTACTGTGACTAGAATTGATAATTTTGTGAACGATGCGATAAACCTCACTTCGTCTTCACTTGAGATGATTCAAGCACGTAAAGACAAACTAGTGTCTGCTCTGTCTGAATATGAGAAAGTACAGCTGGACATTTTAGCAATAGACGGAAATGACAGTGAAAATATTGAAGTTTTAGAGGAGAAATACTTTATTATTGTGTCTAAATTAGATAGTACTTTAAAGACTTTATCTGATACTAAGAAAACACAGTGTCCTAGTGTAGCTTCTTCTAAGCTTCCTAACATAGATATTCCCATTTTTGATGGAAAAGATTTTACAAAGTTTACACCCTTCATGGAATTGTTTATTGCTGTTTTTGATAGAAACCAGTCACTATCAGATGTTCAAAAATTGTTTTACTTACGTAAATATGTTACTGGTGATGCACTAGCTGTCATTATAAATCTACCAATTGTAAATGAGTCTTACAAGGAAGCTCTTGAGTTGTTGAGGAAGAGGTTTGATAATAAGGTTAGGTTAATATTAGTTCACTTGAATATTATTTTAGAACTGCCAATTATGCAGCAGGGTACTGCAGCCTCTATAAGGTCTTTAATTTCGGAAGTGCAACAACAACTTTATGCTTTAAAAAATCTACAGCAACCTGTACAAACCTGGGATATGGTGCTTATTGCAATTTTAATAAAAAAATTGGATCAATATACCAATCGGGCTTATCAGCTTGAAAGGAATTCAGAAACTTTGCCAACAATAGTTGAGTTTATTGAATTTTTAGAGAAGCGTGCTATTGCGCTTGAAGATAGTGGAGACAAAACTACTCATGAGAGTATCTCCAAAAAGCCTACTAAAGTAACCAATGTTGCTACCAAAGTGTCTTCACCCAAAGTTTGTAAATTTTGTAACACTGTTGGTCATTTGCTATTCAATTGCCCAAGTTTTAAAATGGCAACGGAAGTTGATCGTTATAAATTTGTGGATGACCACGAATTATGTAAGATTTGTCTTAATGATCACAATGGACGTTGTAAATTCTTTTTCAAGTGTAAGGTATGTAAGCAAGGCCACAATACCCTGCTTCATAGATCCAGTAATGCAGATCCAGAGGCAGCTGTTGCTCTGCATACAAGTAGCTCCTCGATGCAGGTTCTATTACCAACTATTAAAGTTAAGCTATACAATATTAGGGGACAAGAACTATTTGTCAGAGCATTACTGGATAGTGGTAGCCAAGCTTCTTTTATCACAACCTCATTAATGCAAAAGCTATCCTTAAGGGCTATAACTAGAGCAACCAATATTATTAGTTTAGGCAATAAAAATAATAATATAAATAAATATGTAAAAATGGTGATTTATTCTCCAGTGCAAAATGTTCAATTGGACATTAATTGTAATGTTGTAGACACTATTACCACACAACTACCACAAAAGCAATTTGACAGAAAACAATATAACTTCCCAGAAAATATACAATTAGCTGATGACAATTTTAATGTACCTGATGCAATTCATTTACTTTTAGGTGCTGATATTTATTTTAGCATACTTTTGGATGGCCACATAAAATTGTTTGAAGGTCCTATTTTGCAAAACACATTGTTTGGTTATGTTGTTGGAGGTATAGTCTCTGGTTCACCACCTCATGGTGAAGATTTTGTCTCTAATTTAGCTATTTATAATTCTGAGAAGCTTGAAAATGTAATGGAGCAATTTTGGTTGAGTGAAAGTATATCCGAGATGCCTAACAAATCTAATACTAATCATGAATTTCAAAAGGCAGAGGAGATTTTTATTCAAACAGTCACTTTAAAAAATAATAAATTCTTTGTTGACATGCCACTCAAAGATTGCTTAAGTGAACTGCAACTCGGAGATTCTTTTTCTATTGCTCTGCATCGGTTTCTTGCACTGGAGAACAAATTTAAAAGAGATCCTATGTATTTCAAATTATACAAAAAATTTATTGATGAGTACTTAGCTCTGGGACATGCCAAGATCATTGATATTGGCACCTATGATGTTCGAAATGGTCCAGTATACTTTTTAGCACATCATGCTGTGTGGAATGAATGTAGTAAAACCACAAAATTTCGTGTTGTATTTAATGGCAGTATGAAGTCAAAAAAGAAAATTTCATTAAATGATGTTATGCTGAATGGACCCATTGTTCAGAGCGAGTTATTTGACATTTTGATAGTGTTCAGAACTTATATTTACACTTTAACTTGTGACATAACTAAAATGTTCAGAGCTATTTATATCAATGAACATCAAAAATCTCTTCAAAATATTTTATGGAGAGATGACCCATCTAAACCTATCAATTGCTTGCAGTTACAAACAGTTACCTATGGACTCAAAGCCTCCACTTATTTGGCAACTAGGTGTCTCTTAGAGTTAGCACAAAGATACTCTGACACTTTTCCGCTTGCTGCAGATGCTATGCGACGCTCTACATACGTAGATGATGTACTTTGTGGGTCAGATACCATTGAGGGACTCTCTGAATTAAAAAGTCAGTTGATGGAACTTTTGTTAAAAGGCAACTTTTATTTGCATAAATGGTGTTCGAATATACCTAGTGTCCTTAATGATGTTCTTGAAAAAGATAGGTGTTTTGAGGAAATTGATATAAATACAAATTGTATTGTGAAAACTCTGGGTATCAGATATGATATTTTACCTGACAATTTTACTTTCACAAGTCCTAAAGTAAATGAAAATGTTTTGCAGACTAAAAGAAAAATTTTGAGCTATATTGGCAAGATGTTTGACCCTTTAGGTTTAATAGGCCCTGTTATTGTTGTTGCCAAGTTATTCATGCAAGAGTTGTGGTCTCTTAAAATAGATTGGGACTCCACACTACCCCAGACCCAACTTCAACATTGGCAAAAATTTATTTCCAATTTAATTGCTATGGGAACAATTACAGTCCCGAGATGTACAACTTGTCAAAATATGAAATCAATAGAGTTAGTTGGCTATGCAGATGCATCCTTAAAGGCATTTGGCTGCTGCCTATACCTAAGAGTTTTTGATCAGAGTGGAAAAGTGTTGGTGAATTTGCTTTGCTCAAAATCAAGAGTAGCTCCTATGAATAAATCTATGACAATTCCCAAACTAGAGCTTAATGGTGCTCTCCTCTTATCCCAAATTGCTGCAAGAGTCTATGAAATCTTAAAAAATAGATTTCCTCTCAGTGTTCACTTATATAGTGATTCACAGATAGTTTTGGCATGGCTTGAATCTTCCAAAGATCTTCGTGATGTCTATGTTAGTAGGAGAGTGAGACAAATAAAAAGCTTTACTCAAGATTTCCACTGGTCATATGTAAAGTCAAGCAATAATCCTGCTGACCTCCTTTCTCGGGGTTGTGAGCCACAAAAGTTACAGGAGAATAGTTTGTGGTGGAACGGTCCAGCTCTATTGTCAAATGTGGAGTTTGATCATTCCCCCACTGATTGTTCTAATCTTTCTTCTTTAGAAAATACTTCTGCTAATGATGAGAGTATCGCCATGGACTGTGTTGTGGGTTATGAAACCACGGCCAATGTCTGTACTGAAGCAGAACTAAATTTATTTGAAAAATTTTCTAACATAAACAAATTACAACGGATTATTGCTCTACTTTTGAGATTTAAAACAAACTGCATTAATAAATTAGAGAAACTCTATGGTCCCTTCACTCCTAAAGAACTTAGTAATTCTTTAAACATAATTATTAGTGCTTCTCAAAGAGAACATTTATCTTCAGAGATACAGTCTGTTAAACAAGGCAAGCCAATCAAGTCAAGCTTAGCTAACTTACATCCATTTTTGGATAGTAATAATATCCTAAGAGTTGGTGGTCGTCTGCAAAATGCTTCTAACTTACCTTATGAAAAGAAGCACCCTGCTATTATACCCAAATCGTCGCATCTTAGTATGCAATTAATAAGGAGAGAGCACCATAGGCTTCTTCATGCTGGCCCTAAACTTGTATTAAGCTCCCTCTCACAAATTTATTATTTAATTAGCGGAATTCGTGAGGTGAAAAAGATAGTCCATGGATGTGTTACATGTCATCGCATGAAAGCTACTGCTGCTAAACAATTGATGGGTTCTTTACCAAAAGAGAGGATCACTGCTGAGAGACCTTTTCAGATAGTCGGGGTGGACTTTTGTGGTCCATTCAGCTTAAAAGCAGCCAGAATACGCAGACCTTTAATATTAAAATCATATGTTGCACTATTTGTGTGCTTTATTACAAAGGCTGTTCATGTAGAATTGGTCTCTGATTTGACTACCGAGGCATTCTTGGCATCTCTCAAACGCTTTATTTCAAGACGTGGACTGCCCACGCAAATTTTTTGTGATAATGCTAAGACTTTTAAAGGGGCTTCTAATACTATGAAAGATTTATATAAATTGTTTGACTCAAAGTCTCATAAAGATGATATTATCAACTTTTGTTCAGAACAGTACATAAGGTTCAAATTTATTCCGAGCTATTCTCCTGAGTTTGGGGGACTATGGGAGGCAGGTGTAAAGAGTCTTAAGTTCCATCTCAAGAGAATAGTTGGGAATCTTTCTCTTACCTTTGAAAGTCTTTACACAGTATTGACAGAAATTGAAGCAATTCTCAACTCAAGACCATTGCTACCTATGTCTTCTGATATTTCAGATGCTAATTATTTAACTCCTGGCCATTTCCTAATTGGAACTTCTATGACAAGTTATCCAGAAATAGATCTTTCTCAGGAAAATGTAAATCGTTTAAAGTTTTGGAGTATTTTAACAAAATTAAAACAAGATTTCTGAAGGGCTTGGTCAAGAGACTATCTCACTCAGCTTCAGAGTAGGCCTAAGTGGATTAATGAGCATCCTAACTTAAAGGTTGGAGACTTAGTAATTGTAAGAGCAGATAATACTAACCCATTTCAATGGCCCATGGCCAGAATAATTAAAACATTTCCTGGCCCTGACGGTAGAGTGAGAGTGGCCGAAGTTAAGATAGGTGATAAGATTTATACTAGATCCTATAGAAAATTAAGTCCTTTACCTATTAATTAAATTTGTAAAAGTTTAGTAAATATTTGGCTCATACTTTTTATTTTTTGAATATTTAAGTAATTCAAAAATTAATTTTTCCTTTGTTATAAAATGCTGTCGCCGGGCCCAACTATGTTCAATTAAATATTGACCAGTAATCAATAAATTTGTTAATTTATATTGCAACACTGCAATTTATAGAATTTTATATTTCTATCGTGGCAACACGCCTTTTTTCCTTCCTTTTGGTACCACCGCTGCGTATGCACGTTCGCATTTTCAATAACCATTGTTCTATAGAAATAAATGTTCAGTTTGTTCCTTTCAACTCGCATTTTTATTATACATGGGGCATTCTGAGAACAGTATTAAATCGTCGGCAAACCTCAAATGACTCAATTTCTCTCCGTTTATGTTAAATCCGAAATCATCCCATTCTAGTTTCGTAAATATCAACTCCAAGACAGCTGAAAATATCTTAGGCGAGATAGGGTCACCTTGCCGTGACTACTAGTTTGTCGTTAATCAGAAAAAGCTGTATTTCCCTTTTCTCTCTCTTCCTTTAACTGTGGTAGCAGTGCTTTCCTTTTCTCCAAAACTTCCTTCGAGTAATCCTCCGATACATAAATGCTCTTTCTATTCTTCATAATTGCATATTTTCTCCATGCATTTTTAAAAGAACATAGCACCGGCCTTGATTTATTCTGAACTATATTTTTTCCTAAGCGGTATAATTTGTTTATTTCGGATTGCTCTATATTTAGAAAGACAGAAAACTAGTTTATTTGGCACACACATATACACACAATGTAGGTACAAATAAAAGGGAATTACATACATAGTGTGCCCCGCGGCTGCGCCAAAAAGGTCCATTTCAGCAAAATGCCAGACAACTGGGAGTTGCCTGACGCTGGTTTTCAACTGAAACTTACGTTGAAACGTACGGATGTGAATCAGTTTTATGTTTAGGTCTTCTTTTAAGGTTACCTTCACACTTTTAAAACACTTTTTTTTTGGGGGCTGAGTCACCCGCGTCCGTAGGTGAGTACCCCTTTTGTTACCCTACACGTGGTTCCCGGGTGGTGCTAATCAGGTGACACTAACTGGTGGTAGGTTTCGGCCGAAGGCCTACGACCACCCACTGAGCAAAGACGTACCGCCAAGCTGGTTGGCGACCAGACGAGATTGCCCGATGGACATTCCCGGGGGGGCTCGGACGTCCCCGCAGTCTCCAGACTAGTCCCCCAATGGCGGCGCGTGAACATCCGAGGTCTGCACTCGAACCTTGTCGCAGTCCATTACCACCTTGAGACTGAGAAACCAGCACTCTTGTTCCTTACGGAGACGCAGATCGGTTGTCCGTCGGACGTGGCGTACCTATCTTACTCAGGATTTACCCTGGAGCACAAATTCAAGCCACGTGCGGGTGTATGCATGTACGCCCGCGACGACATCTGCTATCGGCGTCTCCGTGACCTTGAAGACTCTAACTACTCAGTGCTATGGGCCCTGGTGGACACAGGTCTGGATAAGATTATCTATGCCTATGTCTACCGATCGCATAGCGGTGATCTGGAGATAACCAGGATCACACAGTACCTGAGGCGGCTGATGTGGCCCAGCAACGGTACCCTTCCGCCCAATTAGTGTTACTGGGGATCTTTAATGCTCACCATCAGGAGTGACTCTTCCCATACCAGTGCACTGACCATGCTGGACGAGAGATGCGAAATCTTTCGCTGGCGCTTAATCTCACCCAGCTGGTGCAGGGGGCTACGAGGGTGCCGGATGTTGATTCGCATACGGCCAATTGCTTGGACCTTCTGCTGACAACAGATCCAGACCGATACTCAGTGTCAATTTCATCACCTTTGGGAAGTTCCGACCACTGTCTGGTGAAGTCTGTATACGTCTACTCCCCGCCCGATCCCAGCCCAAAAGGCACCCGGCGGGTTTGGCGGTACAGGTCAGCAGATTGGGATGGGATGCAATCGATTTTCCCATGCTATCCTTGGCGGCCCACTAGCTTCTCTTCGGAAAATCGATCGTCATGCGCTGACGCCGTGACAGATGTGTTGCACCAGGGCAGTAACTATTCAGTAATCTGTGACCAGGGGATGGAATACTTACATTCCATTCTCTGACGTAGCGCTGTCCGGCGTTGACCGACCATGGTTTGGTGCTGAGTGCAACCGCGCAAATGCGGTTAAACACAAGGCTTACCTGGCATGGGTCGACGCTCGAGTGCACAAAGCGAGTGACGTAACTCAGAAGAAGAGAGCCTTCAACAGGGCTGTCAAGTCCTGCAAAAAGGCGATGCGAAGGGCACGTTTTGACCATATTAGCAGAATCGGGAACAAACTAGCTTCATACCCTGCTGGTAGCAAAGCGTTTTGGTCCCTGGCTAAGTCGGTTGAATCAGACTTCTGTCGCCCCTCACTACCACCACTGCTGAGACCCGACGGGTCACTGGCCCACTCCGCCGAGGACAAAGCAAACTTGTTTGCCTTCCTTTTTGTGAATCTTCGCGTCTGAACTCTGATGGCGTGCGACCCCCTACGTCTCCTGTTGGATGTGGGACGAGTATGTCGGATATTCGCATCCATCAGAGGGAGGTCTGTAGGGTGTTGCGTAACCTTGCCGTGAACAAAGCTAGTGGCCCCGACGGGATACCGGCAATTGTACTGAAAACTTGTGCGCCTGAATTGTATCCGATCCTGACACGCCTATATCGCCTTTCGTTAGTGACTGGAAAAGTGCCGAAGGCTTGGAAGCAAGCTAACGTTCAGCCAGTCCCCACAACCGGGCGGTTCAGCCCGACAGGGTAGTCGGGCACCCGGCCAACTACAGACCCATCTCGGTAACGTCCATCCTCTATAAGAGTATGGAACGTGTGCTGAACAATAAGCTCCTAGCATACCCAGAAGACAACGACATCCTCAGTGACCGCCAATACGGCTTCCGCCGAAATCGGTCAACTGGGGATCTTCTAGCGTATGCCATTCACGTCTGGAATGAGGCCATCGAGAGGCACGGGGAAGCGCTTGCTGTCTCCCTTGACATCTCGAAGGATTTCGACAGGGTCTGGCATGAGAGCCTTATTGGTAATCTTCCTTCCTTCGGTCTGCCTAGTGGTCTGTGTGACTGGATTGCTGACTTCCTGAGGGAGAGGTCCATCCGAGTGGTTATCGATGGGTGCTCGTCCGGTCAGTTAGGTATTAACGCCGGAGTCCCTCAGGGGTCGGTGCTCTCGGCTACACTGTTTTTGCTGGACATTAATGACCTGCTAAAACCTTCGCAAATTCAGGCGCACCTTTGGGTACGCAGACGACAGCACGGTTGCTGAGAGATACGTGTCCGGCGCACGGGCTACTGGGACTGATATCCGTTTTCTCCGGGAGGCCATGGTTGAGCGCTTGAAACTGTCTTTGGAGGCAGTCCCCAAATGGGGTGATGCCAATCTAATCAGTTTCAATGTAGCTAAGACCCAGGCGTGTCTTTTTTTCGCATAAAAGAGCTTATTCCATCCGGCTCCATCTTTCCGTGGTTTAACCGTGCCGATAACGGACCATCTCGACCTTCTTGGTGTTACGTTAACATCGACCCTCAATTTTGGTCCATTTATTGAGGAAAAGGCTCAGTTGGCTGCAAAAAAGTTGGGGATCCTTGCAAAGGTGAGACGGTACTTCACGCCTGAACAGCTGCTCAAATTGTATAAAGCGCAAGTTCGGTCATGCATGGAGTACTGCTATCACCTCTGGGACAGATCTGCCAAATATCAACTTGATGCATTTGAGTCGATTGACAAACGGGTCAAGAGGCTTATCGGCCACAATGCACTGGTCGCCTCAAAGCTTCAGAGCCTTGAACATCGACGCCAAGTGGCCAGTCTGTCGGTTTTTTATCGGTTACATTTCGGGGAGTGTGCGATGGAACTGCACAATTTGATTCCGCCTAGCCCTTTCCATCACCGGACAACAAGACGTACGGCAATGCGCCACCGGTACATGGTGGACATCCCACCCATACGTACAAAGCGTTTTGCGAATACTTTCATTGTACGCACAGCTAAGGAGTGGAATGCCCTGCCGGAGTCTTTGTTTCCTGATAGCTACGACCTTGGGGTAAAGACCCCAAGGTCGTAGCTATCAGGAAGTCAAGAGTGAATAGGTTACTTCTAGGCAAGCGTGCTTCACCGTCGACCACATCATCGCTTACCATCAGGCGAGATAGTGGTCAAACACGAGCCTATCGATAAATAAATAAATAAATAAAAAAAACATAAATAAACTTATGATTATACATGCAGTACAGAGTGTGTTCTAAATGTAAAGTGTAGGTACACGGGAAAGAAAATAATAAAAAGAAAACTTAATTAAACTATATCTATAAAACATTGTGAAGGTAATTAATTTGCATAGGGTACTGGACTAACTTTATTTGTGGGTCTTTGGATTAATCCATTTTTAGTTCGTAGAGTTAAAACGCGATTTACTTTGCCGATACCACTACCCGGGCTAAATTCCATTGGAGAGGTTTAGTTAAATGAGACTTTAGCAAAACAAAATCTGCAACCATTAAGTTAGGCGGAGTTGAAAACCATTTCGATCTGCTGACGAGTGTGAAGGTAGTCAACTGACCAATGCCTTCAAAAGGACTGTGAAGCTTTTTGAACGAATTGCTAACGTGACAACCTATTTTGAAGAACGTCCTCAAAGTCATATTCTGGTACACCTAATAGGCTCTGACCTATGAGAAAATGAGCTGCGGTCAACACTTTGAATTCGTTTGGGCTATCCGACAAAGAACACAAAGGCCGTGGATTTAAAACGGCTTCAATCTTACAGAAAATTGTGTTTAATTTTTCAAAAGTGATCTGTCACCTACTGCACGATAGAGGTGATGTTTAGCAGATTTTATTCCTGCTTCCCAGGGTCATGCTCGCAGCATTAGAAGGGTTGTTACGCCATTCTACATGACGTGACGTTAATCCGTTAGAAATTTGTTAGCGACTCTGTCTCTGCTTCATCCAATTCTAAGAACGCAACAGAGTTTTCAGGGTGGGGAGGGTTTATGCTATTTAGATGAGACTGATCGTTAGTCTGAGGTGATGGGGTAAGGTGTTGTGATATAATGTTTTCAGGCAGCTTTTTGCCTACATTACTCAAAAAATTGCAGACCTCATTTACGGCAGACTAAGGCTAGGAACTCACGGAGCGATTTTCACCCGCACCCGCAGCGGTGACGGGACTGCGGTCCCGTCACCGCTGTGCGTCGCATGAAAGGTGCGTGCGTGTATCCTGTCACACTTGTACGAACAAGAAGTATATGGAAATATTGGTAGCAAATTTCACGACGCGATTAATTCCCGCGGAGTGCGTAGTTGTTTGCGGGTCCCGCTGCACCGGCGGGCAACTAGTAGAATCGTGCGGGCCGCGGTCGACCGCAGCCTCGGCGGGTTGAGCTCGCGCGCTCTGAGATCGGTTGGTCTCAACTGATCGTTAACTGCCCGTCTTGCGATTATTGCCCGCCACGTTTGCGGGCGATGATCTCAACCGCGACGGCTGCGTAACCGCGCAAATAACCGGCCTCGTGAGTTTAGTAATAAGACCGCAGTTCCACCACCGCGGTGAGTACGGTACATCGCTCCATGAGTTCCTTAGCCTTAGGATCATTGCGTATTTTTAATAACTCAACGCGGCTTGCTCATATTTTCGTGGTGTTTGTTAATTCCTTTATTGTTTTCCATAAACACTTTGGTTTAATTATTGGCTTTCTCAAGCTCACACATTTCGTATGATATTTTTAGTTTTCGGAGTAGGTCATTACAAAAGTTTCGGTGGTGATTATAGGTAATTTTAAGTATAAGGTTGTCTGGTGCTTTATTGGACTGTATGTGTAACTTATCTCGGTGTGTAATGCATTTTAAAAGACCAGGAGTTATGCAGGGTTTTAGAGTTCTGTTTTGTCTAGGCATTTTAACCAGGGGGGTCTCACTCCGCAGTTTAGGTACGATCGACCGGCGCTCTCAGCAAGTAAAATTACTCTGAAACCATTGATTACGGCAGGCTTGCTGCGATAAATATGGAACCAAGACTCCCTGCGCAAGAAAGTCAAACAATCTCCAGACAATGAAACGTTAAAAATCACATTTAAACTATAAATAAATTTTTGATCAAAACTTTTGAAAAAAGAAAAAGAAAATACGATTCAGAGGTATTAAATAAGGGAGATGAATGAATGAATGAAGAATATTAAATAAGGCATCTGCCTTATTTATTATTCTTCATAACGTAATCATTAACTATAAAAAAGTTACATTTTCTTCTTGTTTACGTCTTTTTAGTTCTCTTCTTAAGCAGTCGAGTTTTTTGATTTTTTTAATTAACTTTATTTTTGTTTTTAGGGTCAGTCTTTTGATGGGTGACCAACACCACAAAAATCAATTCAGTTATCACGGTGTTTTTTTTTTACAGAATTGACTAGCTGGCACCAACCGGATCAAAGAGTCTTTATAAATATCACTGTCACATTAAAGCGGATAAACTGAGATTAGTGCACTGATTGGTCGTATTATTCTATTCGAAATGTCCAGTTCACAATTTATAGAGAGTATAATCTCTCTAGATGGTTCATGAACTTACAAGCGTTTGCAATAAGCCGGTGACATTTACTGTACATTGCAGAAAATGTAGTCTTTTTGTGAAGTTTTCGTAATGGCGTCAGAAACCCCTTGTATATTGTTTGTGAACTTGTGTCTTGTAATCTTGCTGTATGGTACCAAATACACGCGTTTTTATTTATATTTCATTAAATTATTTACTACTGTCAACAAACAAAAAACAAAAAAAAACGTTGCCCCTCACTAGGAATTTCTTCCTATATCGTGGATGCGTTTACCCAGAGCCGGAACAACTATCTGTAGGTCATACTGAATATTTGTTCCGTGCGGGAATCGAACCCGCGACACGCAGCGCAGCAGTCAATCGCTCAACCACTGCGCCAACCGTGCGACCAGAACTAACATGATAGTCACGTACTGTTGGCAAGTGGTTATGTAATGGGGTGCGTACTTACCTGACGTATAGACCTCGGTGTAGGCGCTGTCGCTGTAGAAGTTTTCGGAGTACTTGATGTAATCATTCATCTTGATGGGGGCGTATCTACGCAGCTTGACGTAGTACTTGGTGTTGGGTTTTAGCGGTCCATTGCAGAAGAAGCGCTTGTTCCGAGAACAATCCTCTTTGCCGATGATGAACTCTTTCTCGACAGTTATCAATTTCTTTGGGTAGTCCGGCACCCGTACCTCGTAGGGCGGCCAGACATGTTGATTTTGCACACCGCACCACGACATAAAAGCTGGCGGTTCGATGTGTGGGTCTTCGGTAATCACCAGCGTGTACTGCGAGGATATTTCGACATTTTTCAAGCGGATGCTCATGGTTACGCTGGTAGCGGAGTGGCCCAGCTCGCGCGGCGCTTGTAGTTCAATGTGTGTCGCCGGCACTATGTATATTGTGTTATTAGTAACTGGTAGACCTAGCTCTGTTCGAGTGAAAATAGTGATATTTTCTCGAAAAATGTGATGTCATGTAAAAAACCATAAGCAAAAAATATAATAAAATCAAAAAAAGTAGTAACGAAACGAGAACAAAAAAAAACCCTATCCATAGCTGGGATTCGAACCCACAACCTAGAGCGTACTGGCCTCCGCCTTTATTAACCAACTTCAAAAAAAGGAGGAGGTTCTCAATTCGTCGGAATATTTTTTTTTTCACTAGGCTATTCAGACGGCAGCATTTCATTCTAAATTACGAACCACATTGCGCGGGCTATTTATTTTTGCGTGCAAATACGAAGAAAAATATTTTTCCCAGATAAAAGACCTAGCTAGATCGATTTTTCGCCTACCAAAATCCCTATATTGCAAATGTTATCGAAATTGTTAGAGATGTTTCTGAGAACGTCGTGATTATATAATCCATACCACAGATAATATAATACTAGCATACAAATGCCTCATCCCATACAAAGAAACCGTGCCAACGTAACTAGCGGTTTTAGTCTGATTATCTGATTATTTTTTGTACATCGATCGCGGGTTCCGTTCCACGGCAGAGCAGCTTAGCTCAGAGACTCTAAGTACTATAATTTGGATATACATATCAACCAACAACTATGACCTCGACTAGAGTCCAGAGCAAACCCATTACAAAAAAAAAAATAAAAAAAAATACATATTAATCACGCCGACAAAGCGGCGTATAAAATGTATTTGGAAAGGACGCCACTCGAGCTATAAAATAGTGTTGCTCCCAAGGTGGTGGACACTACTTTTTATCACCCTCTATGTGAAAATAAGTAAGTGCAACAATTATGAACAAGAACATCACATTTATTTATTTACATATAATTATTTTATTTAATAATTAGAGGCTAATGTTTATATTTGAACAATTATGGAAGTGTATCGTAACAATTTTATTAGTACCATCCGTTGCAGTTGTAGATTTATTTTTTAATTTGGCTCGTGCGTGGTTTTCCAGCCAGTCACTTGTTCAATACAATGTTCCCGTGCGGTCCGAAATAGAATTACAATCGCTCATTACCCATTCACCTCATACATTCGTCATAATCGATTTTAACGATGTAAACCTATTTTGAAACATTTACTAACAATATCCACATTCCAAATTCAAATCACTTTTAGTCCCTAGGGATTAATTAGCTATGTTAGCCCCTGTTTACGAATAATCTCTTTTTGAAGATATATGATAAAAAAATATCCTAAATCCATGGAGTATCGGAGCTATAGGCTGACAAAGTATGCCAAAAAAGTATGGTAACTATAGTACCAAAAACAGTCATGCTGTCGACTGTATTGTCTCCTTTGGTATGGAGATAGTTTGAGACCCTGGGCAGGACATACGCTATAGTTTTTATCACGGTAGTGTGTCCCCTTGGGACGATAAAATACTTTTTATGCGGGCGAAGCCGCAGGCAGAAGCTAGTATATTTATAAAATGTTTTTTATTTTTTCGAGTAAATGTATTGAAAAACGTCGTTGGATATAATATGTGGGCATTTGTCATTGTAGTTTCTCGGCCTCGGCTACATTAACAAAGTTTGCTGACTTTTATAAAAAATTACTATATTGATCTCGAAATTAGCTATGGACATTTTTTATTTACATCTGAAATGTCATCATTTATTTTAGTGTCAGTTGAGCGAGTATAAAACTAAGACTATAGTCACGATACTGAAGGCAAATGGTGATGTAATGAAACGGGTACCTGTGTAGACCACGGTGTAGGCGCTGTCGGTGAAATTTCCAAACGTGTGGTCGTAGGCACGCAGCTTGACGTAGTAATCGGTGCCGGGCTTGAGCGGTCCGTTGCAGTAGCCGGGGTTACCCTCATCGCACTTGACCTCGCCGATGATGAACTTCTCGACGGATGTCGAATTCTTCCAGTAGATGGGCACCGGTATCTGATAGGGTGGCCAGACGTCCAGCGCGTGCACGATGGACCACAACGGTAGGTAAGCTGATGTGCCGTTGCGTGGGTCTTCGGCCACGACCAGCGAGTATGAAACACCTGGACCGATGTAGTCGCGGGTGAAGCTCACGGTTACGTTGGTGGCTAAATGGTGCACTGCGCGCGGCGGCTGCGGTTTCTCGTCGCTCGGCGCTGTACATAAGTGAACATTGCAAATTTGATTAAAATATTTTTTTCAATACACTGCAGCACGATATGAAGTGTATTTCGTACTCGTGTATATATGGCGGTGGCCAGCCCCATCTATTAAATTTTTGCCGTATATCTTTGGAAGTACTTTTCCTCGGCCACAAATAATTTATAAAGTAAGTCCAATGAGCATTTATGCCTATATTTTTTGCCTTTATTATTAAACAGAATATATCAAATATCAACGTGAAAACCATCTACATCAGACATCTATTTAATTTTTAACTTCGTGATCGTGGCATCCACGTGAGCTGTGTAATCCACAGATAATAGATACTAGTAGTACTGACACCAAACCGACAAATTAGGCGTATTACAATTTCACTTTATTTTCTACTTACTTACTTACTCATTTTACTTACCTTTCATTTTACTTCTTACTTATTTTATACTTTATTGTACACCAAGAAATTAAATTATAAAATTGTATTTATTTTTCTTGAAAGTGTGTTAAAAAACGTCGTTTGATACTTGTGAGCATTTGTCATTGCAGTTTCTCTGGCTCAGCTGCAATGGCAAAGTTTGCCCACTAATAGTACTAACTATATTGATCTCGGCATTGGTCATGGACTTTATATTTTGTATTTACAACTAAAATATCGTAATGTCTTTTAGTATCAGTTGAGCGAAAAACTTAGATGATAGTCATGATACTGTTGGCAAGTAATGATGTAATGTGGCGGGTACCTGACGTGTAGACCTTAGTGTAGGCGCTGTCGGTGAATTTGTTCATATTATTGGTGGAGAGACGCAGCTTGACGTAGTACTTGGTGCTAGGCTTGAGCGGTCCGTTGCAGAACTGCACATGATCGTTGTGAAAGAGCAGGTTGCTCGTTTTGCAATTCCCTCCACCGATGGTGAAAGTCTTGTCGGATGACGAGTTCTTGCTGGAGAAATGCATCGGTAACTCGTAGGGCGGCCAGACCTCCCGTGCGTGCACGTCGTGCCACGTCGGAAGGCGAGTTAACTTGTCGTTGCGTGGTTCTTCGGCCACCAACAGCGAGTAGTACTGTTTTCCGTCGGTGGGTTCGAGGCGGATGCTCACGGTTACGGTGGTGGCAGAAAGGCACAGTACGCGCGGTGCTTCTATGCCAATGCGCTTGAAAACCTTCGCGCCTGTCTCCTCGCGCTTGTCCAACAACCTGCCCCACGCAGCCGCTGGGTCCGTTTCGTGTGCTAGTGGCGAAAATTATTATTGGTTAATTATAAGTTAGTGGCATTCTAGCTTTAATAAAATATCAGAGCATCTATGTAACTATTAGGACTACAGTGAGACATGGTAAAAGATGCGAAAAGTTCAGAATTACTCGCTATTTTTCGAAATCCCGGCAACGGGATATATAACGGGAATTGATTACTTCGACCAGGATGTATGACAAGTGGGACGAGGAGTCGAGCAGGTTGTAAAGAGGACTATTCAAAATGTTCATGAAACCGAGAAAGAGTTGCTGAACTTTGGGAAATTACGAAGAAAATTACAGAGCGACATCAATTTCCCGAATTATGAAAGAGTTGGGCATGGAAAAGAACTAAAAATAATAGAAAACTTTAAATTGAACAATCACAAATCAGATTACAGAGAATTGAATATCTTAAAAAAAAACTTAGAAGAAGGAAGATCAATAATCTACATTGACGAATCATTTGTTGATAGCTTTTTTGTTTTTTTTTTATTTGTAATGGGTTTGCTCTTGACTCTAGTCTAGGTCATAGGTGACAGAGACAGAGTCTACGATGGAGTGAGCTTACCCAGAAGAAGCCTGTTCACTCTAACTTTGAAGAGATTCGGGTTGAATGCGTTCGGAAACATGCGTCACACCACTCTTGGTCTGACATTTCTACCATAGGCCTAAAAACAAACATTTTTTGGCAACGACACTACCAGCCGCACTACAAGTGTCGTTGCCAATTAACGACACTACCAAGCCTATTTTGGATTAAATTGTACAGTCAACACAGCAAAGTTCAGAAATATAATTCTTTAATTATTAAGTAAATCATGAAATATCAGTAACAGCAAACTACAGAAATGTAACTCTTTATTTATTACCAAATAAAAGCAAAATTATTTGAAAAAAAACACAATCACAAGGAAATTAAAAAAAAAACGCAAATCTTATACTAACTTCTCCGTAACTGTAGTACTTACAAATAAAACTTAATATTGAACATCGGATGATAAAAAATCGCGTGAAAATTTAAAGTGACCGACTGTAACTGTATCTCCTTATCTTAATTTATCAAGTGCATGGCCTAAAGTTATCTCATTTCTCATGAGTTGCATTTGCACATGTGAGATAAAGTCATCGTTAGTGAAAACTCGTTTATTTTTTTCTTGTATTATTAGTACTATTTTGAAGTTTTATTTTTGTGTTTTTCTGAAACTTTTGTAGTACATTGAGTAAGTAATTTTGTTGAACACTTACGGTGTTACAATATTTTTGTTTAAGGCCTTATTCAATTTGGAATTACAGCCTTCGGAGATGTTTTTTGTGCGATGATGTTCTCCAAATACACATAACATGGCACTAAAATATGGCTTCATCCAAAAACTCTCTATATAATTGACGAATTTTGACATTGCCACGTTTTTGAAACATTCCGACTTAATCCTTCTTTAATAAGTGTCGGTGGAATCAATGGCAGCGCAGCCGTAAGTGCGATAATTCTTTTTTTGGCCTTTTGTTTTGTGTGGCCCAAGAGTTTTACCTTTTTCCAGACACTTTTTGACCAGTGATAAAAACAGCCTTTAACTAGCATGTCTGGGTAAACTTCCGTCAAAGCGTTTATTGGTACTATTTCATAATCGCAATGAACTTTTGTGGGCCTGAAGTCCGGTAACTGTGACTTAATTAAGCTAAATAAAATGTAATAACTAGAGTCACAGATAATATAATACCTAGAGGTCTTTTGCATTTTTATAATTCGAGCACCTCCAAATAGATGCACCATTTTTATATTTCTTCAGTGTATGATATTTGTGTTTGCCCAAAAGCAACGCAGTTCCACCATTCGTTGGCAAGAATTGTAAAACTAATTCGCTAGTATCAGCTTCCGACATCTCATAGGTTTATTCAATTTTGTTCAAAACTAGACCTATGAACTGGTGCCACGAAAAAACGTAATGTAAGAAATAGTCTCACAATAATTATTTATCTATAAAATATCAATCTAAGCACAGATAAATTTATATATTGAATCTAAGGTCAGAACAAAAGATCCCAATGGGTCGAAGTGTCCGAGGTATTTCTCGGCCCCTCCATAAGATAAGATAAGATAAGGTCAGAACAAATTATCGTCAGCGTCATTTAATCTTTGTCACATTTTTAAACTTCACAAGTAAAAAAGAATTTCCGTAAAAGAGGTTTGATCATCAAATAGTTTCAACTCGTCGAACTTTGAGTTGAACTTAGTGGAATAGGGGGTCCAAAACTTCTTGTTGACTGCTACAATTTAATCCAAAATAGGCTTGGTAGTGTCGATAATTGGCAACGACACTACTGGTAGTGCGGCTGGTAGTTTCGTTGCCAAATAATGAAAACAACTTATATATATCAAAAGTCAACGCTTAGTTATAGTGCACGGCCACGCTGGTGAAACTGATTTTGTGCCAAATGCTTTAAGTGAACTTACTTTCAAAGCTAGCTCAAAATCAGGAGAATATCACGGTAATATGGATTTTGAAAATTATATACTATTAGATGACAACACTGAAGACTCCCCACCAGCCAGCGCGGCCACGCGTTTAAAAGGCAGGAGCCTGCGTGGACTCGTCCATTTTCTCCATCGGTCGTAGACCTGCCTATAGCATTGCTTCTCCGCTCATTTCGTGTCGATTTATTTTTTATTGTAATTGTTTGTGAGTTTTATTAAATTATTTTTTATGTTTTTCACGTTTTATTTATAAGATCAGAAGTGGGTATGAAGGCCTTATCCGCTGGAATATCATCTCTGATTCTATAAATTTGAAGGTAGTTTTGTTTAGCGTATTCTATAGCCGTTGTTTTTGTCAAGTTGAGCCGAGACACAATGCCTTCTGATAACAAGAGGAAAGGGAGACGTCGTACACGAACTCCCTCGCCTCTTAAGGGTAGACAAGATTTTGCAGAGGCTTCGAGATCTGGAGGTGTGGACGCGTGGGAATAAGCTGCGAGCTGCTTTGGCGAGCCCAGGGTCCTGCCACGCCGTGGTCATGCCGAGCAAGCCGCCGCCAGACGTGGAGCCCACCACAACACCTGCCCGCGCACCCCCAGCGTCTACAGCCCCAACGCAAGAGTTTCCTGCCGCGTAGCTGAACGCCTTTTAGATGCCATGATGACACTCCCGGTGAGATCTAACCAATATTTTGTTTCTGATTTTGATCATAGTGTTCTTGATGTCGACACGTGGTGCAATGAAGTAGATAAAGCTCGATCGTATAATCGTTGACAGGATGGTGAATGCCTTGCTCGCGTAGGTCGTTGCCTTAAGGGGGAAGCTCGTAACTAGCTTAGCGACTGTACAAGCACCACACGTACATGGTCTAATTTCAAATTAGAGTTAAAAACGATCATACACGTGAATTTTGCCCTAAACGACCCAAATCTGATGAAAACAACACGAATAGCTCTTCAACAAAACCCAGTCCAGACAAATGTGGTTTTTGCTAAAATATAGGTCACACTGAAAGTCAGTGTTTTACTTTGAAACGTGCTGGAAAATAAGTAATAGTTCAGTTAAGTTTTGTCGCGAAAATGAGGGTTAACGTAAAAACACATGACCACATTACCGATACAGTTAAATAATATCACGTTAGAAGTTGATTTTTATGTTGTGGATAAAAGCCATTTAAACGTGCCCATAATTATTGGTACCGATGTTCTAAATAGAAAAGGTGTTGCGTAAACTCGTACCGGTGATTCGCAATATATTGTTCATAGTAGTGATTTTGTGAATAATATTACGCGGGTAGATCCATTTTTGCTTTTGGAGAATATATCAACGCGTGTTACCGGGCAAGATTGGGAACAGTTGTTAAACGTGTTGAACAAATATTCTGATTACTTTTTAAGTGGTACAGCTACCTCCATCAGTTACGGAGAGTGAAATGCAGATTAAGTTGACAAGTGTTATGCCGATTTATTACCGACCATACAAATTGTCTTATGACGAGAACATACGCGTTCGTGCTAGAATCTTTAATAAAAGCCAGGTTGTCTATAGTGTAGTTTCCTTACTAGCGAAATAGACTTGGGTAGAATAATCAGTCAGTCAGGTTAGACCGAGCGGCTTGTGTAGGTCGCCAAGACCGAGTAACGTTAAGCAAGTTCGCCAATTCATGGGCCTGGCTGGCTATTTTCGGCGGTATATTCCGGGTTACTCAATTAAAACTGCCTGCTTGGCTGCTTTAACTCGAAAGGGTGTTGTTTTTAACCGACTTACCAAAAAGGAGGAGGTTCTATGTTCGACATTATGTATGTTTTTTTTTTTTTTTTTTTTTTTTTTTTGTGTATGTTCACCGATATCTCCGTCAATTGTGGACCGATTTTGAAAATTCTTTTTTTGATTGAAAGAGCATATTTCGAAATTGGTCCCATTTTAATTCGGTGAAGATCTGATGAAGAACTTCGGAGATATACAACAGAACTCTTCAATAAATAACGGAAAATATCTCGCGACTGCTGCAATCGCATGTCTGTTCATTGTTTATACCATTTCATAACATAACATCACGCCAGTACGCTCTTAAGGGGTACGCAGATCTCTCATTTCACCGTTTATGTTCAAGTTTCATGGTATTTGTGTAATCTATTCTGGCGTTATAGGTTACTAAACAACTTGCCTATTAGGTAGGTACAACTAAAAAGTGAAAATAAAAAACTTTTTTGCAAAAAAATACTACCGACTTCCAAATAAAAAACTACAAAGTGAAAAATAACTTTATTTTTGGAAGTCGGTGTCCATAATGCAACAAATTGGTACCTACGAAAGACACCGACTTCCAAAAATAAAGTTATTTTTCACTTTGTAGTTTTTTATTTGGAAGTCGGTAGTATTTTTTTGCAAAAAAGTTTTTTATTAATTGGAGCGATGAACATGAAAAGTTAGGCAGGAAATTATTTCGTATTTGACTAGTGAGCCTCTATTAGCAATATTCGATCCTGATTTACTCAGTTACATACTGACGCGAGTGCGATAGGTTACGGCGGTATTTTGATGCAAATAGACAAAGACGGTCGTAAGCGCGTCGTCGCGTATTTTAGTAAACTGACGGTAGGTGCAGAATCGAAATATCATAGTCGTTTCGTCGTTTCGTTTATTTATAACATAAGGCACATTTTTACAATAAAAATATCTTAAAAATATAAAAGAAGACAGTTGCTTATTTGCCTGAACTAGGTTGAACCTGTGTTTCAGACTATAAAGTGCTTAAAACTAATAATAATAATAAATTAACAATGGTATAGCTTGTATATGAATACTTAAATTAAAGACAAAGCAAAATTATTATTTTGTTACAGCCAGAAGATCTTCTGTCTCTCCGTAAGAGATGCGAAGTAGATATTCAAGAATAGTTTTTTTACAGCTAAAATAATTTAATTTATAGATACTTAATTTTCTATTTAATTGATTGTACAGAAATGGACCTAAGAATGTAAAGAATCTATTTACAAATACATATTTTGAGGATGGATTAGAATCGCAGACAATATCATTTCGTCTCTTATTATTTATGTATTCGGCGTTATAGGTAAGCATGGTGTGTTGTTTTAATACTAAATGCATAATGAAAAGCTGGCGAACAGTCAGCATGTTGCAGGATTTGTAAAGAAGATCAGTGGGGTAGAGAAAAGGGTGGAAATAGGCTACTTTTAAAATTGCTCTCTGAGCCCTTTCAAGAGGCAGTAGATTCGTTTTTGGTGCTCCACCCCATGAGGTAATACAGTAATTGATTACAGATTGACCTAGGGCCAAATAGACTTGTTTGATCAATTTTGAATCTGCAATCGTTCTCAACTTTTTAAAAACATAAATTAATTTGCGCACTCTATTAACTAAGCTATCAATATGAGGTCTAAAGGAGAGTGTTTCATCTATAATAACCCCGAGATATTTTATGTTGCCTGTTTTGAGGATAAAAGGACAATTACACATGTTGACTGGGTGGGATCCACATTTATGGGCATACAGATGAGAGTTAGTCATGTTAAATTGAGGCTTGCGCATGGAGAAGTGAATATATTTTGTCTTGTCAGCATTTAGTGTCAGTAAATTGTTTTGTAGCCAATTTGTCACAGTATTGAAACCTTGTTGAGCATATTCGTGCAATTCATTACTGGTTTTCGCAGTAAAGATTAACGCCGTGTCGTCGGCATATGATATGAGTTTGCCTTGTTTAATATCTAAATTACACAGATCGTTAATGTAAATTAGGAATAGGGTTGGCCCCAGAATGCTTCCCTGAGGAACACCATAACCAGTATTTTTTTGCTCATCGCTAATTATGTCGTCTATTTTAACACATTGAGATCGTTCGTCTAAGTAGTCAGCAAAAAGTTTCAGCGGTGTTCCCCTAATTCCTAAAGCCTCTATTTTTTTAGAAGCATAGGAACGGACACCGTATCAAAAGCTTTGGCTAGATCAAGGAAAATCCCCAGGGTCTGGTTTCCTTTGCCAAGTTCTTCTGCGATATAATCTGTCAGACTATGCACCGCATCGGCTGTGGATAGTTTGTCTCTGAACCCAAATTGCGCAGATGATAATAGTTTGTTTTTTTCTAGATAATTAACTAGTCTACTGTTAACAATTTTCTCTAGTAATTTAGATATTGAAGGGAGTAAAGATATTGGTCTATAATTATTTACTAAGTTTTTGTTTCCAGATTTAAAGATAGGGATTACAACTGCTTTTTTCAGACATCTAGGGAAAATACCTTCAGATAAACAAATACGAAATATATGCGTTAAGGGAGGTACTAGGATATGCTTAAAGGTTTTAAGGATCTTATTGCTTATATTATCCCATCCAACTGCACAGTCATCTTTTAGTCCAGATATGATTCGGGTCATTTCGTCTTCGTCAGTATCCAGCAATCCAAAAGATTTTAAAGGACTTCTATTATTTTGGGAAGATGGTAGAACACAGTAATGTTTTGGAATCTGTTCGGCAAGAGTTTTCCCAACATTTGCAAAAAAGTTATTAACGTGGTTGGCTGACAAGAGAGGTGATGGATTAGAAAGCAGCAAGCTCGAATTTGATTCACGCTGTTTCGTCCTATAGGTGACGTTCTTAATATGTTTCCAAAGTTGCTTGCTATTGTTTCCTGCTCTATTTAATTCATTTTTATCGTAATTAATTTTTAAGTTCTTTAGGAGGTTGTTGCAGAAATTTCTGTATCTCTTATAGGTTATTTTAATGATTAGATTATCAGGGTTACTCCTAGATCTCTGATGAAGTTTATCTCTGTGTCTTATACACCGAATTAGGCCAGGAGTCATCCAAGGCTTGATGTTACGAAGTTTTTTGTTTACTATAATAGAAGTCGTATTACGTAATATTGCTAATTGAACATGTTTTATTAAGTACGATAAAGCAAAATTAGCGTCAGCAGTATTGTAAACTGGGTTAAAGTCAAGATTGCATAAATCACATTCGAGTTTGTTTATGTTTAATTGCGTTTTCGTCTGGGGACGATTTAGCTTAGGCAGCGTTAAGTTTAGGGTTAGTAGAACAGCGTGATGGTCTGTAATAGTTGAGTTAGTAACAAGCGTAACATATGAAAAGTTAGATTTGATCATCATATGATCCAGACAGGAACCACTCTGATGAGTAGGCAATGTATGTGCGGGGAGAAAACCATGGTATGAGCAGATATTAAGGTAATCTTGGGCCCCAGGGTCGCAGTTTTCAGAGTTAATGTTTATATTTATATCACCTGTTAATATAACATTCTTAAATGAGCTTAGTGCTTCAAAGATCTGGTTTAAGGATGCGTGAAAAGAGTCTAAATTTCTTGCAGAAGGGGACCTATATACAGTGATTATTGCTGTACTTGTACCAATTTTGATAACCAAACAATTACTCACACAGTCTTGAAGTATTGGTTCTTCGATTGTGACCATTAATGATTCCTTACAATAAACAACCACACCATCGTTTTGATTGTTGTTCACTGTAGTATACAATAAGTTATATCCCGGAATTTCTGGAAGGTGTTCCTGGCGGTTAGATAGCCAGCACTCGGTTAGTACCATTATGTCACAATCAAAGTTAAGTCTATGAAGAAAAACGTTAAAGCTATCTATGTTTTTATAAATACTGCGAATGTTTATATAGTTATGAGCTTGAAACTCTAGCCGTTGTAAAATCATTGCAACATTTTCGTCAATACCTTGTTGGTAAACATTTTACGGTAATAACCGACTGTAACGCGTTAAAAATGACAAAACGCAAGAAGGATCTTCAGCCGAGAGTAGCGCGCTGGTGGATCTATATGCAGGACTTTGACTTTACCTTAGAATACCGCAAGGGTTGTTTAATGTCTCACGTAGATTATTTGAGTCGTAATCCGGTAAATGTTATAAATGCAGTTCAGAAACCTCTTAATTGGGCACAGATAGCTCAGGCGGGTGACGAAGAAACGTTGTCATTATTAGAAAAGTTAAATAACGGTATGTTAGATTCAAGTCGCTATGTAAAACGTAACGATCTTTTGTATTTTAAGTACTGTGTTCAGGGCGAGCAAGAGCGTTACCTATGTTATATCCCTAAAGCGTTTCGTTTAAGCTTGTTACGTGTATTCCACGACGAACATGAACACTTGGGTATAGACAAAACTATTGATTTGATTCTCAAACACTTTTGGTTCCCGGGTTTGAGACGATTTGTTACTAAATACGTAACACACTGTGTCGTATGCATATCGCATAAACAAGTACCTCGTGCCCCCTTACAGCCGATATCATCTTGGCAAAAGAACCCAATACCGTTTGATACAGTACATGCTGATGTACTCGGTCCACTTAGAGAATGTAACGGATATAAGTACGTACTGATAATAGTGGATGCGTATACAAAATATTGTTTGTTGTATAACCTGTACAGACAGGATTGTCACGAGTTAAAGCGAGTGATAACTCAAACTATATCTTTGTTTGGCACTTTTAAACGACTCGTGTGCGACCGCAGTCGGATGTTTGATAACCATAATTTCGTAGACTGGTTAACTGATTTTGGTATTGAAGTACACTTCATTACGCCTGAGATGCATCGGGAGAACGGTCAAGTTGAGCGATATTGCCGTACTGTGCTGAATATGGTCAGGATAGAAGTAAATAATAATGAAAACGAATGGTCGAGCGTTTTGTGGAAATTACAGCTCGTATTAAACATTACCAAACATAAGACAACACAATATTCCGCGTTAAATCTATTAGTCGGCACGGAATCCACTACGCCAGTAATCAACTCTTTAATTAGAGATGTTACGTTTGAGGGTTCAAATCCTAATCGCGAAGCGATCCGCGAGCTACGTAGGCAACGAGCAGACGAATTGATAAACAAAAACAAATCCAAACAAGACGCGTATGTCAATAAAAATAGAAGCTCTCCTAAGAAATTCAGCGTTAATGACAAAATTTTTGCCATTAAGAGGTCACAAAGTACTGGCAAGCTAGATTGTGGCATGAGAGGCCCATATAGGGTTGTGAGTGTTCTACCTAACGATAGGTATGAACTAAAATTGCTAGCTGGTTCGTATGGCAAAACCAGTCAAGCAGCTGCTGGGTTCATGGTGTTGTGGCGTGGAGAGTGGACTCCTGACACTTGCGCTGGTTTCTTTGAAAGTTAGTTGAGAACTTTCATTGGTTATTATTTTCGTTTATGCACCCAGCATTTGCTTACACTTTTTAAACTATATGTACCAAACAATCACTGGTTACCTTTGTTGTTTTTTTTGTTGTTGTGTGCCTAGGCTCATGTAAATCCTGAGTGCACATGGTCTTGAGTGGCACAGACTGTGGACTGTACTATTGAGAGTGCAGCCCATGGTGCAGGTATCGAGGTTGATGTCGGTGGGGCCCATGCTGACTATAGACTGAGTGTAAATCCTGAAGTAGGTCTCATGGTTGACCTGCTGTAACCAATGTAATTCCTGATGCGCGCATGGTATTTGGTGTGGGAATATGACCTGAGTAAACCCTGCTCGGTATGAGAAAAGTCGTTGCGTGCGACTCTGTTTTGATTTTTTGCAAAGTGTTTGTGTTGTTCGGTACATAAAGTCACTAAGTCACTTCTATTTGAATTGCAACTCGTTTGCTATCTTGTGTAATAGCTTATACCATGTGATCTTAACATATGTGCATTGTGGTTACAGGCTGTGATGAAGACCAAGCTGAGGACAATGGTGCTGCAGCTGGTCCATCATCGAGAGCTGAGGACGATGGTGCTGTAGCTGGTCCATCATCGAGAGCTGAGGACGATGGTGCGGCAGCTGGTCCGTCATCGAGAGCTGAAGAAGGCTGCGAGGACGCTGCTATGTCAGGAGAAGCCGTATTAGATGACAACACTGAAGACTCCCCACCAGCCAGCGCGGCCACGCGTTTAAAAGGCAGGAGCCTGCGTGGACTCGTCCATTTTCTCCATCGGTCGTAGACCTGCCTATAGCATTGCTTCTCCGCTCATTTCGTGTCGATTTATTTTTTATTGTAATTGTTTGTGAGTTTTATTAAATTATTTTTTATGTTTTTCACGTTTTATTTATAAGAATACTATAAATGGCCGCAAACTCAGTTGATACCAAACTTCGTTCTCAAAGGCCGTGGTGGTAGTAGACAATGCGTCTTACCACAATAAACAACTTGACGCTGCCCCAACATCAAATAGTCGAAAAACAGACATGCAAACTTGATTAACCTAAAAAGTTGTTTCATTCGACGAAACAATACCGAAACGCAATTTTACGCCTTAATAAATCAACATAAAGATCAATTCAAAATAGTTAGTATTGCCAAGATTTTATCCAAAAAGGCCACACTACTCCGTTTGCCCCCACCACCCAGATCTCAACCCGATTGAGATAGCATGGTCACAGATCAAAGGTCATATAGCAAGTAAAAACGTTAATTGGAATATTACGCGCGTGGCACGAACTAGTGAACGAAAAGGAATGAATGTATAGGGGTGAATCTGCAAAATTGTGCAGAAAAGTTAAAAGTATTGAGAAAGAATACTGAAAATATTACCATGTGGTCGACCTGATGACGGAAACATTTATCATTCGCGTTGATGATGTTGATGTTGATGACGGAAGCTTAAGCGAAGATGAAAGTGATGATGAAGTAGCATCCAGTAACAACAACACAGCATCGACATCTGGCTTCAATGTGACTCAAGACAATTTAATGGACGGCGTGTCACCTAAGTTTTCTTTTAGCGTACTTTATATTTTATGATCGAAATAAAAAATAATGCTCAAGTAAACATTTTTTTTTGGCGTAGCGGCGGGGTCAAGTAAGTAAGTAAGTAAACGTTTATTTGCATAGATTGTAGGTACAGTAAATAAGATGTGACAGTTAAAAACATGGGTGATCCTTGTTCACACGTAAGTTACACACGTATACATTTTGCTCCAGGAGATAAATTTCGTTTACGATAGAAACCTGTTAAGAAACGTTATTGTGTTTTACCGAATAACTAAGTGTCTTGTGGTCAATTCTACTAAAATGTATACTTTAAGTCTGTGTTATGGAACAATAGTTCCATAGCACAGACTTAAAGTAACAGTTAGTAGCAGTTTTTAAGTTTTACATGGACTTTAATAAAAGTCCATGTAAAACTTAAAAACATCGCAAATGAAAAATTACTACCCACTAGCATAATTAACAAAGCCCTGACCAATGTCAATTTTACTGAGAGTAGCGACAAAGGTGGCACTAATTTGGACTCGTGGATTTTTTCAAAGCTACGGAGCTGCCAAAGCTGGAGTAGTGATTCATATCGCTAACTTACGAAACGTTGTGAATACTGTTTAACCGAATAACTAAGTAATCGGTACCTGCTGGTGTAGAGTTATCTTCTCGCAATTCCTTCTCTATAAAACACACTTATCACTTCATCACCATGGATTCGTTGACATACACTTTGGGTGAACTAAAGAAGTTATTATTCCACACACTCTAACGCGCGCTCGTATCGACTCCTTTCGCAATTGACGTCCTTCATATATATTATTTATTGCAGCTTATTTACGTTAGTTGTTTGTTCCTATCATTGAATAATTTGATTTTTCTTTTTGGTAGTTGAGTAGGTTGTTTGAAAATAGTCATACTAAAATATTTGTTTTCGGTTTGTAAATATTTGGAGATTTTAACGAATACTATCTCCGTAACGGCAATACTGCAGTATTCAAATTATTTATAAATCTATATTACAAACACTTGCCTCTACCCGCGGTGTTACTCAAATAGTTAATATTTTCTGTAACTTCACTTCACTTCAGTTACCATCGTCCTATGTGGGCCCTTTTTTAGACGTTGTGAGCCGCTGAAACCGTTTTAATGTTCGTGTAATAAAAAAAACCCTCTTCTTAGTCCACATTATTATGCAACTACGGAACCCTATTACAGCGCGTGGCCCGACCCGCGCTTGACTGGTTTTTATGTTTCGTTTTGATAAACTTTTTAAATTTAGCTCCTTTCAAACTTTCTCTAGCTGACGGTCATACAGCACAGTTCTCTGATGTTCCGAAGAATTGTAACGTTATTCATATCAATGCCCAGAGTCATTATCATCATATCAGCCGAAAGACGTCCACTGCTGGACATAGGCCTCCCCCAAGCGTCGCCACATTGACCGGTCCCGTGCGTCTCGCAACCAGCGGACCCCCGCAACCTTCACCAGGTCATCGGTCCACTTGGTGGGAGGCCTTCCAACGCAACGTCTTCCGGTTCGTGGTCGCCACTCCAGAACCTTTCTGCCCCATCGGCCATCCGTTCTGCGAGCAATGTGCCCTGCCCAATGCCACTTAAGTTTGGCAATTCTTCGGGCTATGTCGGTAACTCTGTTTCTCTTGCGGATCTCCACATTTCTGATTCGATCACGCAAGGAAACTCCGAGCATAGCCCTCTCCATTGCCCTTTGAGTGACTGTAAGCTATTTGATAAGGCCCATTGTAAGCGACCACGTCTCAGAGCCATATCCGTTAAAGTTTCTGACATAGCAAGAGTAGAAAAATTAAACGATATTAGTATTAATGTTTTTGGATTAGAATATAATATAGAAAAACAGTGTAATTCTATAGTAGGTCCATTATTTTTAACAAAATGCCGTAAGGCTAGACATATCAATTTATATTTTTTTCTAATGGAACGGATAATCATTATTTATTTACTTATTATATGCTTTATTGTACACCTTAAAATACAATTACAAAGAGAAACTTAAAATTAATACATACACAATGAGCGGCCTTATCGCATTCCGCGATCTCTTCCAGGCAACCTGGTATGGACAGTAATTGTCTGGACATGAAGTGGGGTTGTCATTGGTGTGACAATAACATTGTTCAAATACTATATTACAATAGATACACAGATAAATACATATGCTATGTAATATATACATAAATACATACATACTAAATATAATGGTAATAAAAATAAATGATGAATGACTATTGATCAACGCAATCACAATGTCTGTTTGAAATCAACACGCTAAGACGAAGACAGCGACAGGTAATGGTCCTTTACGAGTCTTTTGAACACAGGCAATGATTGAGCACGTTTGATTGGATCTGGCAATGCATTCCACAGACGAGTAGCTTAGACAGTAAAGGATTTATCCAAGAAAGTCGTGCAATGTGTTGGAATTTGAAGTCGTAAGTTCTCTGATGACCTAAGATATTTAAACAACAAATTACAGAAATAAAACAAGCTATTACAAAAATTGACAAGCAAGAACAAGAAAACAACTTTAAAAAAATTGTACTATTTGGATTTACCGAGTACGACTAAGAATCTGAGAACCAATTACATTATCGGATAATCGAAGCTTTCAAAGATATTTTAAATGTAGACCTGACTGGATATATTGAGGGACTTTCACGAATAGGAAGATCCAGCAACTCTCGAAGACCTATCATAATTGAACTTATAAGCAAACGTATGACGAAATATATCTTAGATAACGCGACGTACTTTAAACATACAGGACTCTTTATTTCTGAATAACTAAATGAGACCGCACTTCGACAAAAAAAAGCCTTACAAGAAAACCTACGCTTAGCAAGACAACAAGGACACCACGCTATTATTAGAAATAATAAATTGATAATAGACGGAAGACAACAAGAACTCACTACAATGACAAAACAAACTTATGCAAGAAAAAATATTAACTTCAATCAAACTATCGACTCTCACCAGAACGACACTATTAACGATAACATAAATAACACCAACAAACGCAACACTGACCTTTTACAAGCTAACATAGATGAAATAAGTTCCTTTCGCCACTAAAGATCATCATAACATCACAATACTGTTCCAAAACATGCAAAGTATCAACAATACACACCATTTGTTGGAAGATTTTCTTGATGATAATAAAGAAAAATACCATGCGCTTTGTTTATCGGAAACGTGGTTATCGCAGGGAAAGAGAGACATTCTTAACTACAACGGATACATCCTCGCCACGGCATACTGTCGACAGAATTACGGAGGCGGCGGTGTATGCATATTATTACAAGAACAAATAGTATTCATTGAAAGAAAGGATATTATGGATATGTCGGTGGAATACATTATAGAAGTATGTGCCATTGAATTACCAAGACTCAACACTGTACTTGTAACTTTATATTGGAATAATAGACAGCCTGATATATTTTATAAACAGTTAAAATTGATAGTTGAACGATTATCGAATAAATATAGTAAGTATAAAATCATATTTGGAGGCGATTTCAATGTTAATATCTTGGAAAATAGTTTACAAACAAATATACTACTTAATCTAATGTTAGAATATAACTTCGTTCAATGTATAAAAAGCCCTACTCGAGTGACTAATACCACTTCTACCTGCCTTGATCTAGTTTTTATAAACTTTGACTCAAAATTAATTACTTCTCACGTGAACGATTTCGGTTTCTCTGATCATAAAGGAACAATAGTACGTTTAAAACAGTCACACGAAAAAAACACTTCATGTAAAGATTGGAAAACCAAAAAAAGAATTTTTAATAGTATAAATATAGAAAAATTTAGATTAGAATTACAACAAATTGATTGGCATCTGATTATTAGCTCGGAAAAAAACATAAATGTAAATTACAACTCGTTCCAAAATCATCTACTTAAAATATTAAATGACTGTATACCCCTTAAAACTATTAAACTGAATCGAAACAAAAGAAAAAATGGCTGACAAGAGGCATCAAAATATCATGCAAAAATAAGCGTCTGTTCAGAATTCTCATTTCATATTCTAATGATCCAATATTGAAAAAACACTATAAAATCTATGAAAAAACTTTAAAACATATATGCAATAAATCAAAAAAACTAGAATGTATTCGGGAAATTAAAAATTCAACTAACAAAACAAAGTCAATGTGGAAAATTATTAAAGAGCGTACAAATAAAAACCTTCAAAAAACACAACAAAACATTACATTGATGGTCCACGATAAACTTACGTCGGACCCAAAACAAGTTTCAAACTCATTCAATGATTTCTTCGCATCAGTGGGACAAACAAGGCAGAGTGGGGACTCAGAGCCGTGCGGCCGACCTGTGCTACGACCAACTGATAACACTATGTTTTTACATCCACCCACACCGCAAGAAATGAAAAATATTATTAAAAATCTCAAAACCAAATACAGTCACGGATTAGACGAGCTTCCCCCTATACTTATAAACACGTGTGCTGTGTGCTGAAGAGCTTACACTACCGTTTTATTTATTAATTAAGCAATCATTTTCTGAAGGGATATTCCCAGACGTGTTAAAAAAATCCTTACTAAAAACCATTTATAAGAAAAACTCAAAGTCAGATCCAAACAACTACCGACCAATTGCACTTTTACCAACATCATCTAAGATATTTGAAAAAACAATGTGCAAACGCGTTTACAACTTTTGCGAAAAATTTAATGTTTTTGATGATTGCCAGCACGGTTTTCGGAAAAACCGCTCCACAGTTTTGGCAACGTATAAATTTACACAAGAAATATTGAACGTTTTAAATAGTAAAAAATATGCGATTAGTATCCTACTGGATATGACTAAGGCATACGATAAAGTGACATATAAAATCTTATTAGATAAATTATATGGTATCGGTGTACGAGGAATAACCCTTGAATGGTTCGCATCATACTTAAAAAACCGACAACAATTCGTAGAAATAGAACACTGGGATCACAACACCGGAGAATTTAGTCTAATACGCTCTAATGGTATTTGCATAGAACATTCTATTCCACAGGGTGGTGTTGTCGGGTGCTTATTGTTTTTGATTTACATCAACGATCTCCCTAAAATTATAACGGAGTCGTGTGTACTGTTTGCCGAAGACTTTTCTATAATGACTTCCTGTATCGACTCTCAACAACTACATGTGAATCTCAATAATATAATGCTTAATATACAAAACTGGATGAAAGATCATAACCTATAAATCAACTTTTCGAAAACAAAAATTATGCAATTTAGGCCTTATCAGAAAAAAACCTTTAAAGATTAATTTTACTTTTAACGGTACAAATTTAGAAACCTAAAAAAGTAAAAGTCTCAACGCACTTTTACTTTTTTAGGTTTGACTTAGACATTCATATGACGTGGAAAGCACACATCCAGAAAATAAAATCTAAATTATCCAGCTTCATTTACGCATTACGTGAGCTCAAAAAAACAACCGACTTGAAAACAGCACTATCTACATACTATGCATACGCATATTCATGGCTGAAGTACGGAATCAGAGACATTGTAATATACAATGTATAATAGACATTGTAATATACAATGTCTCTGTACGGAATAATTCTCTGGGGAAATAGTGTAGATGGCAACGATTTGTTTATTCTACAAAAAAAATGTATCAGAATATTGGTTCACATTGCTAACGATGTGTAGACCGCATTACAGGCAATTAGAAATCCTAACTCTGCCATCAATCTACATTCTAGAAAGTTGTAAATTTCTGATACAGAACCCAAACTTCTACCAAAATATTACTGAACAAGATCGTCGATATGCACCGCGTTCACGATATGAAAACACACTCGTAGTACCATCATCAAAGTTAAAATTACATAGCACGGGTCCTAATATGATGTCTATAAAAATATATAACAAAATACCGAACGATATCAAAGTTGAGAAAAACGACAAAATATTTATTAAACGCCTCAAAAAATGGTTGGTTGTTAGATGCTATTATACATTGAACGAATTTTTGAATGATGACTTTCGTACATGACTATCAGAGACGTTCACATTTTGATTCTAATTATTTAATTCTGTTTTGATATTGTATTTTGTTTTCTTTTATTTTGTGACATTACCATTTATTTAGATTTTTTATTTTGATTGACTTTTCACTATTTTATTTGACTTGTATCTAATTGACGTCTATTTTATTTTACAATTATTTAGATTTTTTATTTTTTGATTGACTTTTCACCATTTTATTTTATTTGACTTGTATCTAATTGACATATATTTTATTTTACAATTTATTCTGCGGCATCATAATTATAATTACAGTTAATACTTAAGTGAAATTATTCAAAATTATATTTCCTGAACTTTATGCTATGTATTATTAGATAATATTCTAAATTGCTGTGCCCAACGTATTGACATATTGTATTTTGTTTTATTTTATTTTTAGATTTTTGCCATTTTTTATTGTTTTATTTCAGTTTTATCTAAACTTTAATTGAAATTCATCGTTTTATAATTGTCATTCTATAGCATAATTTAATTAAATTTAAAGCTTGCATTGTAATTTTTCAGCTAGGTATAATAATTAATTTATAATAAGCTAGGTATTTATTCCTAAATAAATTGCTGTGCCCGACAGGGTCCATGTGAACTATACTACTGTTATAAGATCTTTGTTATACACATGTGATATGCAATAAAGAATTGAATTGAATTGAATTTTTTGTAGGAATCGCGGAGAAACTGAAAACGTGTCTTAAGGTAAAAAGGGGTGGTAGGAGTAAAGAACACATTATATAAAAGGGAAAGAATATGAGCATTCCGGCGAAGGCGAATTGGCAACCACTTGAGCTTCACACGAAATTCGGAAACTTGGTCATATTTGCGCAACCCGAATATGAACCTTATACAAACATTTTGAAGCCGCTCAAGTTTATCGAGTTGTTCTTGAGTAAGGTCAAGATAGCTGGCATCAGCATAATCGAGTATGGGTAAAAGAAGAGATTGTGCAAGCGCAATCCTGGTGGTAGTTGGAAGAAAATTACGCCTTCTCCTCAAAGACGCAGCAGATGCAAATAGCCTGCGGCTAACCTCCTGCAGTTGGGCTGTCCAGGAGAAGTTCCTATCAATGAATATCCCCAAGATTTTAACTTTCTCGCAAAACGGAATAACTGAGTTATCGAAAAAAACCTGGGGAAGAGTAGTCCAGTCGATTTTTGAACCCATCCTAGAACTGCCCACTACTATAACCTGAGTCTTTGTGGGGTTAACCGAAAGTCCATACCTTTTGCTCCATTCGCATATGCGGGCTAGATCACGATTTATTGTTACGATAGCCTCAGACAGATGTCCGAGAGGAGCTTGCGAATAAATTTGTAGATCGTCCGCATAAAGATGGTAGGAAGAAGTAAGTTCACTGCAGATTGAGTTTATAAAAACTGCGAAAAGTAAAGGAGATAAAACGCCACCCTGCGGTACCCCAGCAGAAGTACAACACCAGGAAGACAAGGTCTCTCCTATGCATATACGTTGCCGGCGACCAAACAGGTAACTACGAAACCAGCCAATCACCGATGGAGATAAATTAAGAGAGCATAGAATGCCAAGCAAAACATCGAAATCGACAGTATTAAAATCATTACTGAAATCTAGCAATGCCAAGACCGTCAGATTACTGCTTTCCATGGCTGACCTTATATCATCCGTAATATTGAGAAGATCTGTGGTGGTGCTGTGACCAGGACGGAAGCCTGCATTATTGTTACATAAAAAATTATCGCGGTTAGTTAGTAAACAAATTTCAAAAGATTGTCACGCCATGTACATTTGCGATGCGTGTCTACTTCATTTTCCATCTCAAGAAAAGTTAAATAACCATGAACAATATGATTGCGCTCACATTTGTACAGAATTACCAAAGAGTGAAACTTTAAAAAAGAATTGGTTAGATCAATCTGTTTCAAACGATAAAATTAAATTTGATAGCTATGAAAAAAAGTTAAAGATACCATTCGTTGCTCATGCTGATTTTGAAGCATTTTTAAAACCAATAGAATCATGTTCTAACGACTCATCCAAACCATTTACACATAATGTTCAGAAACATGAAGTGTATAGTTTTGGTTATTATATAAAATGTTCATATGATGATAAACTATCAAAATAAGTAACATATAGTGGATCTAACTGTGTACAAGTGTTTATGGAAAACTTATTTAACAATTTAAAAGAAATATAGAGAAAAAATAGATTTCAAAAATGTCCAGTTACATTAACAAATGAAGACAAAAACCAAATTTCAAACACAACCATTTGATATATTTGTGAATTTGAGTTAACAGAACCTTTTTATGACTTTGATTGGTACACTGGTAGTTTTATAGGTGTTGCTCATCAATCATGTAGTTCGAAGTTCAGAACACCACGTCATATACCAATATTTTTACACAACCTTAGTCACTATGATGCTCATTTTATTGTTCATGCATTAAACTTTTGTGATGGTGAAATCGTAGTTATTCCCCAAAATAAAGAAAAATATATATCCTTTTCCAAAAAGTTGAAAATAAATAACTATAAAGTTATATTAAGATTCATAGATTCATTAAAGTTTTTACCGTGTAGTTTAGATCAATTAGCCAAAAATCTCAGTATTGATCAATTTCAAGAATAACATAGAAATTTCCCTAATAATGATGATTTTGGGGGCTGAGTCACCCGCGTCCGTAGGAGAGTTACCCCTATTGTTGTTACCCTACACGAGGTCCCCGGGTGGTGCTAATCAGGTGACACTAACTGGTGGTAGGCTTCGGCCGAAGGCTTGTGACCACCCACCGGGCAAAGACGTACCGCCAAGCGGCCTAGCCGTGTTCCTGTACGATGCTCGGTGTAGCCACTAGAGGAGTTGGGTCGAGATAGTTGTTCCACTGCATACTGACCAGTCTGACTCGCGCTGTATTGGGCGTATCGGGAGACTAGTTTTTAAAAAACGTTTAAAAAACGTTGCCCCACACTAGGAATTTCTCCTGTATCGTGGGTGCGTTTACATACATATAAACTCACATACACAAACACCCAGAGCCGGCACAACTATTTGTAGATCATACAAATATTTGTTCCGTGCGGGATTCGAACCCGCGACACGCAGCGCAGCAGTCAATCGCTCAACCACTGCGCCAACCGTGCGCTCAAACTAGTTGCGGAGGGTAGCGGGATCCGAGGCACGGTGTGCCGCTGGCCGACCGCAGGTAGTTGGGGGCCCAAGTAGTATGCCAGCCACACACGAAAAGCTGTCCCGCCAACTGTTGAAAAATCCCGGAATGCGCCATCGTGCTGGTTGGCGACCAGATGGGAGGGCCCGATGGACATCTCCGGGGGGGCTCGGGTGTCCCCGCAGTCTCCGGACTAGTGCCCCAATGATGGCGTCCTTTCAGTGCGTGTCTGTAGGTTAGTAGCGTGGAACCTCATCTCACTTCCTTCTCCTCTCCTTTCACTCTTTCACTTGAATGGCAGGTAATAAAAAGAAAACTGGAGTAAAACAGCGGCTGCACCCCCTCCCCCACAAAGTGCACCTCACAAATATTAGAGTCAATCTCACCTCAGTCCACCATCACCTGGAGACTGAAAAGCCAGCACTGTTTTTCCTTACGAAGACGCAGATAGGAAGTCCGTCTGACGTGTCGTACTTATCTTACCCAGGGTTTACCCTGGAGCACAATTTCAATCCACGCGCGGGTGTATGCATGTATGCCCGAGACGACACTTGCTATCGGCGTCTCCGTAATCTTGAAGACTCCAGGTTCTCAGTGCTGTGGGCTCTGGTGGACAAAGGGCTGGATAAGATTATCTACGCCTATGTCTACCGCTCGCACAGCGGAGATCAGGAGACAACCAGGCTCACAGAGTACCTCAGTGAGGCGGCTGATGCGGCACAGCAACGGTACCCTTCCGCCCAATTAGTGCTACTGGGGGACTTTAATGCCCACCACCAGGAGTGGCTGTTCCCATACCAGTGCACTGATAATGCTGGACGAGAGACGCGCAAACTTGCGCTAGCGTTAAATCTCACCCAGCTGGTCCAGGGGGCAACGAGGGTGCCAGATGTTGATTCGCACACAACCAATTGCTTGGACCTTCTGCTGACACCAGATCCAGACCGATACTCAGTGTCGATATCTTCACCGTTGGGTAGTTCCGACCACTGTCTGGTGAAGTCTGCGTCCGTCTACTCCCCGCCCGATCCCAGCCTAAGAGGCACCCGGCGGGTATGGCGGTACAGGTCAGCAGATTGGGATGGGATGCGATCTTTTTTCGTATGCTATCCTTGGCAGCTCACTTGCTTCTCTTCGGACGATCCATCGTCATGCGCTGACGCTGTGACTGATGTGTTGCGTCGGGGGATGGAGTACTATATTTCATTCTCTGACGTAGCAATATCTAACGTCAACCGACCATGGTTTGGAGCCGAGTGTCACCACGCCAACGCGGTTAAACACAAGGCCTACCAGGCATGGGTCGTCGCTCGAACGCGCAAGGCAAATGACGTGAGTCAGAAGAAGAGAGCCTTCAACATGGCTGCCAAGTCCTGCAAAAAGGTGATGCAAAGAGCACGGTTTGACCACATTAGCAGAATCGGGAGCATACTTGCTTCATATCTAGCGGGTAACAAAGCGTTTTGGTCCCTGGCTAAGACGGTCGAATCAAATTTCTGTCGCCCCTCACTACCACCACTGCTGAAATCTGACGGGTCACTGGCCCACTCCGCTGAGGAGAAGGCAAACTTGTTTGCCTCCCTTTTTGCAGAATCTTCGCATCTGAATTCTGATGGCGCGCAGCCTCTTCCCTCTCCTGATGGGTGACATACTCGTCACACATCCACATCCATCAAAAGGGCGTCCGTAGGGTTCTGCGTAGCCTCGATGTGAACAAAGCGAGTGGCCCCGACGGGATACCAGCAATTGTACCTGTGCGCCTGAATTGTCTCCGATCTTGACACACCTATATCGCCTTTCGATAGAGACTGGAAAAGTGCCGAAGGCTTGGAAGCAAGCCAACGTACAGCCCGTGCCCAAGAAGGGCAGTCGAGCTGACTCGGCCAACTACAGGCCCATATCTGTAACGTCCATCCTCTGTAAGAGTATGGAACGTATACTCAACAGTAAGCTCCTGGCATACCTAGAAGCAAACGACATCCTCAGTGACCGCCAATACGGCTTCCGCCGAAATCGGTCCACTGGGGATCATCTAGCGTATGCCATTCACATCTGGAGTGAGGCCGTCGAGAGACACGGGGAATCTGGCACGAAAGCCTCATTGGTAAGCTTGCTTCCTTCGGTCTGCCTAGTGGCCTGTGTGATTGGATAGGGGACTTCCTTGAGGGATTGCTCCATCCGAGTGGTAATCGACGGCTGCTCGTCCGGTCAGTTAGACATCAACGCCGGAGTCCCTCAGGGGTCAGTGCTCTCGGCAACATTATTCTTGCTGCACATTAATGATTTGCTAAAACCCGGCACCTTTGGGTACGCAGACGACAGCACTGTTGCTGAGAGATACGTGTCCGGCGCAAGGGCTACTGGGCCTCAGATTCGTTCTCTCCGGAAGGCCATGGTTGAACGTCCTTGAAGGCGGTCTCCGAATGGGGTGATGCCAATTTGGTCAGTTTCAATGCTGCGAAGACCCAGGCGTGTCTTTTTGCCGCTAAAATGAGCTAATTCCACCCGGCTCCTTCTTTCCGTGGTGTAACCGTGCCGATAACGGACCATCTCGAACTTCTCGGTGTTACGTTACCCTCAACTTCGGTCCATTCATTGAGGCGAAAGCTCAGTTAGCTGCAAAAAAGTTGGGGATTCTTGTTAAGGTGAGACGGTACTTCACGCCTGTACAGCTGCTCAACTTGTATAAAGCGCAAGTTCGGTCATGCATGGAGTACTGCTCTCACCTCTGGGATGGATCTGCCAAATACCAGCTTGATGCACTTGAGTCGATCGACAGACGGACCAAAAGGCTTATTGACAACGATGCACTGGTCGCCTCAAAGCTCCAGAGCCTCGAATATCGACGACGAGTTGCCAGCCTGTCGGTTTTTTATCGGTTACATTTCGGGGAGTGTGCGACGGAACTGCACAATTTGATTCCGCCTAGCCCTTTCCATCATCGGACTACAAGACGTACGGCCATGCACCATCGGTACATGGTGGACATCCCGCCCATTCGCACAAAGCGTTTTGCTAATACTTTCATTGTGCGTACAGCTAAGGAGTGGAATTCCCTTCCGGTGTCTTTGTTCCCTGATAGCTACAACCTTGGGGTCTTTAAGTCAAGAGTGAATAGGTTTCTTCTAGGCAAGCGTGCTTCACCGTAGACCACGTCATCGCTTAACATCAGGCGAGATAGTGGTCAAACACGAGCCTACAGATTATAAAAAAAAAAAAAAATTCATTCGTTTAAAACGGAAAGGGGTTTATCCATACGAATTTATGAGTAATTATGATAGTTTAAACCTAACATCACTCCCCGATCAAAATAATTTTTATAGTTCGCTCACAGATTCTCATATTTCAAACGATGATTACAATCATGCTAAAGATGTTTTTCAACACTTTGTTTGTAGTAATATAGATAGATTACTCAAACTTGTATTTAAAAACAGATGTTTTACTTTTGTCTGATGTATTTGATAACTTTAGACAGCTATGTATTGTAGCAGCTGTCATCAACATCCACGCGCTACGCGCGCGGACACACAACTACTGTTGTGTTACGACGCGCGGTATTTATATTACTTGCAAAATCGACCCGCTCGTCTATAACTTCTACAAGTGGGTAGCATAATATTATTATAGATCTCCTACCCTACATCTTGTAATTAACGTGACGAAATTGTATATAAATACCGGCTCCTAAAATATATGGCATTCAACCCGAATACTCTTTTACTTACCTATCTTCTGACAACTGGTAAAGTGGTGGGTCACCGACGTGGTTTGGGTGTCCAGAAAGGATCACAAGCGATCAAGGAAGACATTTCGAATCACATGTATTCAAAACACTAATGAATAGAATGGGTATCGAGAAAACACGGCCTACTTTTGTAATTTTAATTTTAATTATGTAATGTTCGACACAATGTAAATTGTTTGAGAAAAAAAAAAAAAAATTAAATGATCAATAACTGCCTACCACCCACAGGCAAACGGCATGGTCGAAAGGTGGCACCGATCATTTAAAACAGCATTGACAGCACGACTACATAACTCAAGCTGGACACAAGAATTACCAACTGTTCTGCTAGGGCTTCGTGCGGCAATTAAAGAAAACACTGATGTGTCATCAGCAGAAGCGCTATACGGTAAACCGCTACGTCGACCCGGCGAAATGTGTGGAGAAACTACGATAAATGCGAACTCAAATACACATTTTAGCGACGTCATAACCAACGCAATGAAAAAGATGCAAGCAGTTCGCCGTAACACCGATCGCCGCGCAATGTTTATACACGACGAACTACACGTATGTACGCATGTATTCATACGTACTGATGCCTACCGCCGACCGCTGACGCCGACCTACGAAGGTCCGTATCGTGTCTTGAAGAGACAAAGCAAGGTGTATACAGTAATAATCAAAGATCGTCAAGTAAACATCAGCATAGATCGACTAAAGCCTGCATTTCTGCCTAACACCGCCTAGGTAAACAATCGTCATACGTCACACGAGCCGGCCGCACCACAAGACCCACCGTACGTTTCGACCTGTAGAACATACATCCGACCGAGACGGAGGACAGCCGCACACTAAAACCAAAAGTGAAAGGCGCGAATACTGCGTCCACGCGTCTCCGTCTCACTGCAGCCCTAGGCGCTCGCTCGCACCGAGTCGAGCCACCAATCTGTACTACACGCATTATACGGGCGCTTCGCTGGGGAGGAGCTATGTAGCAGCTGTCATCAACATCCACGCGCTACGCGCGCGGACACACAACTACTGTTGTGTAATGTGTTACGACGCGCGGTATTTATATTACTTGCAAAATCGACCCGCTCGTCTATAACTTCTACAAGTGGGTAGCATAATATTATTATAGATCGCCTACCCTACATCTTGTAATTAACGTGACGAAATTGTATATAAATACCGGCTCCTAAAATATATGGCATTCAACCCGAATACTCTTTTACTTACCTATCTCCTGACAACTGGTAAAGTATTAATACTTATTGTTCACGCACCATATGAAAGAAAGAAAGAAAGAAAATACATTTATTTGTCACAAGCCATTAGGGTTCCCTACTTGATTTCGAAAGTTGATGATTCGATTTTTATTATATCGAACACGGTGTGTCTATAATTCAGTTGTACGATGTTTTATTCCATCGATGCTTTATTAGTTTATATTTAGGAATGTATTTTGTATGTCCGCAAAAATCAAGGGCTTTTCAAAACTAGAAGCGACTTCCATAATTTAAATATACGCAGTAAGCACGAAATTGTAATATCAAATCAGATTAACGAAAACTAGCAAGTCTTTTCTTATAAACAATATACGCTTTTATAACAAGTTGCCAAAGTCAGTTATAGAACTGACCGATGGAAAGTATGGTACGAATTTTTATTTAGATAAAACTATATACAGTGTATAAAAGTATTTAAGTTATTTAGGTATAAGTAGATTAGGATTATTTTAATAAATTTAAATATAATTTAGGATTAGGATTATTTTAATAAATTTTAATATACATTAATGTATCTTTCCCTCACACAGAGAGGAGGCCAGTGTCTCAGCAGTGGGAACATTAATAGGCTGATGATGTGATGTGAATGTATCTTTGTAAGTAATTAATAAACTAGGTTTTTTTTTATAAAATGTATGTGTAAAATATGCACATTTATCAATATTCGACTCGCCAACGCACCACCGCACAGGCCAACAGACCGATAACGACTGATCGCCCCACTACTCGGACCGGTATTTATAACCGAGCGACGTATGCGTACGAGACAACATTACAATACTGTTATCGGCTTGTAGCGCGATCTATTGACATCTACATACACTACATTCCCTTCCTTGTTTTAACCAGTTGTATGTAACCAGAATTATCAATAAGACATTTAGCATATTCTTATTTTTATTATTAATGAACTGGCATCTCTGGCATAACAAAATGAGAGCACAATAATATTTAAAAATCATTTACTGGTTTAATTTAGTGCTTCCTTTGACCCTTCCTCTTCTTCTTCTATTCCATTTTCTGATACCCATTTCAGGCCTTCTGATGAAGGTTCCCCCTCTCCATCAAATTGCTCTAACGTTAGTTGAAAACTCATGTTATTAATTAGTTACCTGGCACTAATGAATTAATACACGAATCTTCTCGCGCGCAGGCCCGACGACTTCGAGCCTCCGAACAGACTCCAGCACCGTAGACCACACACTTACGCTGCGGCAGGCTATACAGAGAGCCGAAGACAACAACCTGCCTTTCCGCTCAGCGTCTATGAAACACGTAAAAGTCCTTGACTTGATCGAGACTTGGGCTGCACTGCAGTCCCTCCAACGGCGCCAAATCGACCACCTGTACATCGAAGTGCCGAAGCGCCTGCACAAAAATGCCATTACGCTAGTCCGACCTTGCGACCTGGCTCCGGAACCCATCCCTCCGCAGCGAGGTGTGGTACAGGGAGACGCCACCTCCGAAACCTTCCACCGCTACACTGGAGGACGCCTTCAAGGTTCCGGACCGGAGAGGGCCAGGCACCGAAATCAACGGCGAGCACTTCACTCGCCTTCGGTTCACCGATGATATAGCTGTCATGGCTGAGACCATGGAGGACCCCAGTACAACGCTTGATGACCTCAGTAGAGCTGCCGAAAGAGTGGGTCCAAAAATTCATTTGGATAAAACCAAAGTGAGGTTAAACGCCCATGTCGCACCCATTCCCGTCAAGATCGGAGACTCCACACCCGCAGCCGTGGACGACCATGCCTACCTGGGACGAATAGTCCAGCTAGGCATGCCCAGCCTCGAGAAAGAGGTCAACTGTCGAATCTCACTCGGCCAGGCAGCGTCCGGGAAGCTGCGCGGCATCCTCTCATCCAGGTTTGACGGGGACGGCCACGCTTTCTTTTGCCTTGGGGATTCCAATCCAGCGCTTTCTTAGGTATATGATCAGAATCCCTTCGCAGCGTGTGGCCGATCCAACTCCATTTACGACGCTTGATCTGGCGGTCAATCGGGCTCTCTTGGCATTGCCCCAAAAGCTCTACGTTGGTGATGGTCTCGGGCCAGTAAATGCCGAGTATGCGACGAAAACAGCGGTTGACGACGACTTGGATCTGGCGTGAGAAGTCTTTTGTGACCGTTCACCGTAAAGCAGCACGGATTTGAGTTGAGAAAGTTTTAAGTTTGATCCTTCAGGTCAGTTTCCGCGATTGCCAAACAGGTCTCAGCTGTGCGAAGGTAGCTGATCGTGCTTTAGCAATCCATGATGCGATGTCCTCTTCACTACCTTCAGTCTATGACACGACGCTCCCGCGGTAAGTGAATTTGCGGACGCGTGCCACTGCCTCTGTTCCAATCAGCAACGGTGAAGTATTCTACACACCAGATCTCATCTCTTGGGTCTTCCGGGTGTGACCAGTATGTACATATAAAGTACCACTACTGCTGACTTCTCTCTTTTTTCTTTGATAACTGTCAATTTAATGACCAGTAGGCATAATCTACTGCTATTATTGTCATTCTCTGATGACTGTCAATTTAATGACCAGTAAGCATAATCTACTGCTATTGTTGTCATTCTCTGATGACTGTCAATTGAATGACCAGTAGGCATAATCTACTGCTATTACTGTCATTCTCTGATGACTGTCAATTTAATGACCAGTAGGCATAATCTACTGCTAAAACTGTCATTCTCTGATGACTGTCAATTGAATGACCAGTAGGCATAATCTACTTCTATTACTGTCATTCTCTGATGACTGTCAATTTAATGACCAGTAGGCATAATCTACTGCTATTACTGTCATTCTCTGATGACTGTCAATTTAATGACCAGTAGGCATAATCTACTGCTATTACTGTCATTATCTGATGACTGTCAATTTAATGACCAGTAGCTATATTCTACTGCCTGTCAATTTAATGCCCAGTACCTATATTCTACTGTCTGTCAATTTAATGACTAGTAGCTATATTCTACTGCCTGTCAATTTAATGACCAGTAGCTATATTCTACTGCCTGTCAATTTAATGACCAGTAGCTATTTTCCACTGCCTGTCATTTTAATGACCAGTAGCTATATTCTACTGCCTGTCAATTTAATTACCAGTAGGTACGTTCTACTGCATTTGTGTGCTCTTTGATTTATTATTTTAGAACTAATCATGTAGCTCAAATCAAATAACGAATCATGAGGTCACGGATTCGACTCCCAGGTCGGCAGTGTCACTCGGTTTCTCCATCAGGAACTGCCCAATAATACACCACATGCGTGATTTTATGTTATGCCAGCGGTTGCCACCTAGGCTCAAAGTTTCCACAAAGGCCAACTAGGCTATTCTTAACCAATTCAATTCAACTCTTTTAGAATTTGATTGAACACAGTCACAGTCGTTCCAAAGAAACTTCGAAAATCTACTGCAGCAAAACTGCCAAGTCAACAGAAACCCTCGAGTAAAGCCTCTAACGCCACGGCTCTCAAACCGCCCAGCAATCGTATTGCCCTCACACAACGGTCTATCTAGACCCAGACCTCCAAAAGAGCTAAACGCAATATCGCGAACCTACGGACTACTTGTATTGCCTCAATTATACCGATTTACGGCCAAGATTAGGCTTAACCACTGGTACGGTACATGCTACGGCTGATAGACTGAATTACTCGACCTTCTACAGCTTGCTCATCAAATATCATTATCGAAATCAACATCGACTGGAACGTGAGTACGTGATCCACTATCATCTTCCTAAACCTATCGTGTGAATACTTCCAAGTTCTAAGCGTGCCTATTTAAAGCCTTCAGTGTCTAACGATGGAGGAGGAAAAGAGGAACTTTTCGCTATCGGTGGATAGCGAAAAGTTCCTCTAAGCCTTAGTAGTAATTGATCAGAAACCGTATCAGGTTAGATCATATACAACGCTCATGGCACGACTGCCGCAGCAGCTAGTGACACTCATGCCACCCATATCGTCACAACCTCAAGTGATCATCACACATCACTTCACATAGAGTCTACGACTTCTAGGTTATTACAAAACCAATACAACGAATCTCCTATGAGACCCGTGTCCCCGCTACACCACCAGCTGCCCATCGCCCCCTTAACAACTCACAAGTGAATTGCAGGTACGACTACAGAAAAGTGCGTACAGTGTGAGCTACGGTATGTGCTCTCCTGCTCGGTGGAGGAAGCCTCCTCACTGTTTTCTACGTTTAACTCGTTAGGAGCACAACTTAGAGGCATCCTTTGTATGCGATCGTGAGCGTCATTATTCATTCTATAATATTTACAGATTTCAAAAGATAGCGATCGCGGGATCTAATACTATCATCATGTTACTTTAAAAGTAAGCAAGTGAATTAAGACTCACCAGATTAGCATAAAGAGCCGTGTGTATGAATCCACACATACACACGCTCCTCATTGACCTGTCCAGCTCCTTGTTTGTTGCTAGCTTTCTTGTTGCTCCACTCTGGACTTATTTTTCAGTATTCGAGATTCTGAGGGTAGTCGTAGAAAACTAGACGACTCCTTAAATTAGTCCCACATTGTTCCTGCCATGTAGACGCGAAGCAGAAGGGCTTACTTCTACTGCATTCAGTTTTGGTGGGACCAAAACAATACGACGCAAACGGTGTTGTGTGCCAACAGTGCGCACAGTGTCAGCACTACTCAGCAAGTGCACTACTTATCGTATACATTTGATGCGCTTCAAAACGAACCGCCACTGATTTTAACTGTCACCGTCACACACATTTTTTTTCTTATTTTTTTTATTATTATTATAGAATAGAATGGAATATAATGCATTGTAACCAAAGTCTTCATGTTCCTTTTAGAGAAAATAAACTTTATTTTACTCTACGGTTTTATCCTCGTCGCCAATGTAAAATATGCACATTTATCAATATTCGACTCGCCAACGCACCACCGCACAGGCCAACAGACCGATAACGACTGATCGCCCCACTACTCGGACCGGTATTTATAACCGAGCGACGTATGCGTACGAGACAACATTACAATACTGTTATCGGCTTGTAGCGCGATCTATTGACATCTACATACACTACAGTATGTATTTCCTTAACGTCTATAATGTAAAATAAGGTTATTAATTAAATGTCACGGAACAGTAGGCGTTTCGAACGGACATACTATCGAACTAATAAATTACCGAACTAATGAGCTGTCGCTGTAGGGTTTTTCGAAACAGGATTTTTCGCACAAACGTTACATCGCACTAATAAAGCATCGATGGAATAAAACATCGTACAACTGAATTATAGACACACCGTGTTCGATATAATAAAAATCGAATCATCAACTTTCGAAATCAAGTAGGGAACCCTACTCGCCGGCGGATGTGGTCATCAGCAGACGTACCACACTGTGCGATCTATGTTTATTATATTTGTAACCGAAATACCTAATTTGTATTAAATCTAGTAAAATCCAAGCGAGTCGGATTTTATTCATATCCTTAACAATTGGCGACCGTCTTCGATATAAAAACAGAATACTGCTTTCAACGGATTAAGAGTTACAACGGATAACCGCTACTCGAATTTGAATTTTAACCGAAAAGGAGATTGGATCGGATTGCTGCTTATGCTGCCTTCTGCCCTGGTGGAGTGAAGAACTTTGCTGAGGACTGCTGGACGCCTGGCTGGATACTCAACTCAAGGGAAGTTGGCCTACATCCTATAATCCTATCCACTAATTCTCATTTTTCCCCTTCATATTTGTGTGCAGCTAGCCGCTCTGAAAGCTTCAATAAGATAGCATTTCGTGTGCACGTACTATCTTATAATTTACGCTTCGGCTATTGCGAGAGCTTGCCTATACCTACTGCATTCTAATTTCATTTTCTATAATAGAAACTATTTAGCAGAAATAAAATGACTAGTGATCAAATCAAAGAAATATCTCTACGGATTGATAAATTTCAGGAATTGTTATCGGATTTTAACGTGATGCAATCGGACATATAATTTCTCTCTTCAAATGAAGATGCTGAAGAAACTTGAGTTCTTTGCACACTCTAGGGCTGCCTACCGAGCAGTGGGATGTTTTGTTGATATTCATGGTCTTAGCAAAGTTGGATTCCACCACTAGTATGAAATGGGAGGAATATAAGAATAGTTTATCGGATTTACCGACGTTGGAAAATTTTTACACATTTTTACGTAACCGAGCAGACGACTTAGAAACTACCCACTTTAATAGATCTGAAAAACCAGAATATAATAAGACATTTGTAAACACAAAAATATACTCCGTAAACTGGTACATAAATGTAAACATAAACTAAGGAAAAATATAATTATTCAAAAAGGAGGAGCTTTCTTACCAATAATATTAGGTGCCATATTGAGTGGATTAGTAAGTGGGCTAGCCAGTTAATATGGAAAATGCAAAGAAATTGTTACTTATTGAACCTGGATTGATTGAAAAATTAAAACAAGAAAATAAGGTAAATAGTAACTTGTCGCGATTAGATATTGAAATACAAAATATTATGAATAGTGAGACAGAAGACCGTCAAAAGTGGATGTTATATTTACAAATGCTTCAAAGATACCTTCACTTTACTGAAGAGTATCGTCAACCACTCAGACTACCAATTTATACTGATACATCTAATGATGGTACAAAAGAGGCTAAGATTGGTTATAAAAATAAAGCTAGAGATCTAAAAAGTATAGTTCGTGCTGAATTTTTGGTGGGGGCGAATGAAACCATTGAGCGTAAAGAAAATAACTCAAAACCACTTTACACATCAGCTCAAATACTCACTTTAATACCAAGAACTTATAATAAAAAGGGCGAGTTAATGTTAAACTTAGTTGGAACAAGTAAAAGTAAAATACATTGGGATGATGAAGGTACAGTAATAATAGATAATGAAAAAATTCCTGGCAGTAATATCGTTGATTTAATAAATGATTCACTAAGACCCTTAAAAAGAAGTGATCCAATGGGGTGGGATAGATTTGCTAAAGCTAATGCTTTAGCAAATCTATCCCACCCTATTACCTATTACTTTAATATCTTTTAATAAAGATATTAAAGTACCAGTTACTTATATTGGAAACCCAAAGAGACGTGAGTTTATTAACCAGCTTCAAACAAAAGATCTGAATAAAACCTCTGAGATTGAAGATCAAGAGTTTTCTACACCGAGCATTATAGATAAAAGACCTATAAGTAAAATACATAAAAAGATTGATTGGGAGAAATGGACCCCATACTAGAAGAAATTAATAGAATTTATTATGATCCATCTAATCCTGCTGGTTTTAGTAGTATTGATAAATTAACAAAAGCCATGAATGCAAGCAAGAAAGCAAGTAAAGGAATGGTTACAATCACAAGATACATACACATTACATAAACCCATTCGGAAAAAAATCCCACGTAATAGGTACATTCTATCAAATTTTAATGAATTGTGGCAAGCTGATTTAAGTGATATGCGAACTTATTCTCAATATAATGATGGTTTCAACTACATACTTTGCGTTATTGATGTATTTAGTAAATATGCTTTTGCAAAGTCAATGAAAAAGAAAACTCAGAAACAACTAAAGAATGTTTTGAAAGCATATTTACTGAAAGTAATTCAAACACCTACTCACATACAATGTGATAAAGGTACAGAATTTGTTTCAAAAGATGTACAAAAATACTTCAAATCCAAAGGGATTAATTATTATACGACTAACAATCCTGATATTAAGGCTAGTATTGTTGAAAGATTTCAAAGAACTCTAAAAATTAAAATGTGGCGCTATTTTACTCATAATAATACTTATAGATACATAGATGTTTTACAAGATTTAATATACTCTTATAACCACAGCATTCACTCTAGTATTAAGATGTGCCCATGTGATGTAAATTCCAGTAATATTATGACAGTTTGGAATAATCTTTATGATAGAGGATCAAACAAACTTTCTTTAGAAATACCAAAACCAAATTTCAATGTGGGTGATTATGTTCGAATAACTAAATATAAACATGTTTTCCAAAAAGGATATGAATCAAATTGGAGTGATGAAATATTTATTATATCTTCAATAATTGATAGATCTCCATGGGTTGTATACACAATAACAGATTTACAAAATGAATCAATAGCTCACAATTTAAAATAGATAAAATTATCGGTTCTCGTTATTCGGGCAACAGAAAAGAAGTATTAGCGAAGTGGCAAGGTTATCCAGATAAATTTAACAGTTGGATTTTAGCTTCCAGTTTAAAAAAAACTATGAATAAAGAAAGTTTTTATTTAACTTTGCTCAGCAATAGTTCAATGGAATACTTTCCTGATAACATGACTACAAAATTTTCAACAAAATTACCAAAAGCTATGAAATTAGAAGGTGAATGGTCGGTTGGAGTTTCCGAATTTCAATATCCATGTACCATGTTTACTGTTCAAGATCATGAAAATGTTATATACATTACAAAAAACATGTTGATGCCTATTGAATATAAACCATCAATAGTGTACTACAAAACACATACTCCAGCCACCAACTATGTCGTTGAACACATTTTAAAAGCGTTAAATGGTATAAAAGAGAACTTAAAATTCCGTTATGATGAAATAACAAAATTTGTGTCTGTTTCTGTTTTAGATAAAAATATAACATCCGTAACATTATCACCTAAATTAAGTTTACAACTAGGTTATGAACCAAATAAAAAACTCCTAGAGAGAAATTTTGGAAAGTGTCCTGCTAATTTACACTTAGGGCTACCATCTGAACTATTTGTATAAAGACAAAAGACAAGACAAAGATATTTTATTTCAAGTAGGCCACCAAGCGGCACTTTTGAACGTTACATTTACAAATAATAATAGTTGATTCTACCGTGCATTCGGAAAGTAGCTTGTAATGGAGAAGAATGCACAAGAAACTCCATACTTACTCTTTTAAAAAAAAAAACTTTTTACAATATTTAGGTACATAAGTACATACCTTGATGAATGAAATTGAGTTTATACAATACAAATATATTTATACAGTCTTCAGAAGGTCCAACAATAATTCAAAACAATAATGTTCTGCATATCACTTGTTTTTGCGCCCTAGTGGCTGTGGAGCAGGACTAGCATTTAGCCAAGCATTTTTATCATTGATGTAATCCCCCAACTTATAATATGCCAGCCTGCATAGTGTGCGTTTTATACAAGTTTTAAACTTCGTCTCATTCAGTTCAAGAATGTGGGGAGGAATTTTATTGTAACATTTTGTACCCCATGAAAGATGAGGCTACTTTAGCCAGTCTGAAACCTGGTTGAACTAATTGGTCCCTATTTCTAAAAACATAATTGTGTTTATTGCGACATAATCGATCCCCAGATTGTAGGCGATGTCATGACTCCTTTATTAAGAATCATTTCATTAGATCCATCAAAATATATTTATGGCGCAAATAAAATGCACGTTTTCTCTCCACCTCACTACTTACCTGTTATGCGAAGGGAGTTTGATACACTGGAAATATATAAGGTCGAGCACAGGACAAAAAATACCAATCCAGTTTGGAACCGTGTGTATTAAACTACATTTCCGAAAATTACAATAATGTATTCTCTTCGTGATCATCATAAATGTCCATATGAAAATTATTATACACATCAAGCTGGATCAGGAGTTGGAGTAATTTATAAGGGTTCAGCATATCAACGTGGCCATGGCATTGGGAGCTTCTTAGGAGGTTTATTTCGATCAGTTTTACCTTTACTTTCAAGTGGTGCTCGAGTGATCGGTAAGGAGGCATTAAACACTGGAATACTTAACGGATATGGTTCAAGCGGGGCTTATGGAAACTTCAATAAAAGATCGTCTAAAGCAAGTTAGTACGAACTTAAAACGAAAGGTTGATGACAAAATTGATCGTTTTAACATGATAGGATCTGGGTATATAACCAAAAGAAAACGACTAGCAGCAGCTATTCCACCATTAACTGCTAAAGTGAAAGCTGCGAAAAAACTCGGTCTGAAACCCAAAAATATCAAAGATATATTTTCAAATTAAATATGTCTTTTCTTCATAATCATTCTTGTGAGTGCGTTAAGTCAGATTTGGATTTGTTTGCACTACCGTCTACACAAACAAGCATTGAAAGTGGATTGTGGATTCACTATAAACCAATTTCATCTCTTGCTGATGATGGACCTATCGAGTTTCAAGTTCCTGGTACAGGTGATGACTACATGGATTTGTCTCATACATTACTCCACATAAAGGCAAAAGTATTAAATCAAGATTCTACCAACCTGATTTCGTCTACCGTTGTAGCACCTGTAAATAATTGGTTGCATTCACTTTTTAGTCAACTTGATGTTTATTTAAACCAAAAACTTGTATCACCACCAAATAATACATATGCCTATCGAGCATACATGGAAACCCTTTTAAACTATGCGCCTGCTGCTAAACAATCTCATCTTACTTGTAGTCTTTGGTATGAGGATACAGCAGGAAAAATAAACTCTACAGACGAAAAAAACATAGGATTTGTTAAAAGGCAGGAGTTAGTTACTGAAAGTAAGGAAATAGAAATTATTGGACATCTTCATGGTGACATTTTCAATCAAGAAAAAAAATTGATTAATGGTGTTGAAATGAGTGTAAAGTTAGTTCGTTCAAGAGAGAGTTTTAATTTAATTGCTGGGACAACAGATGTAAAGTTTAAAGTTTGCATTACAGATGCAACTCTTATTGTTCGAAGAGCACGAATTAATCCAAGCGTATTACTTGCACATCAGAAAGTTTTAGCTTCTATTACTGCTAAATATCCTATTACTCGAGCTGAAGTCAAAGTTTTAACCATTCCATCTGGTGTTCAAGGAAAACTCTTGATAATATATTCTTAGGTCAGGTACCCAAAAGATGTATAATTGGGTTTGTGAGTAATGCCGCATTTAATGGCTGCCTTACTAAAAATCCATTAAATTTTGAAAACTATGGTATTAATTCTTTTAGCTTATATATTGATGGTCAACAAATACCTTCAAAAGCTTTGCAACCATCTTTCAATAATAATATATTTACATCAGCATATCATACTCTGTTCTCGGGGACTGGTATACACTTTCTTAATGAAGGTAATGCAATCTTTCGTGAACAATATGCCAAAGGTTACTGCCTATTAGCATTTGATTTAACTCCTGATTTGTCAGCTAACTCAACAGCTCATTGGAATCTCATAAAACATGGAAGTGTTAGATTAGAAGTACGTTTTGAATCATCACTTATACAAACAATTAACTGTATAGTTTATGCTGAGTTTAATAACATTATTGAAATAGATAAAAACAGAAATGTTACTGTAGACTACAGTAGTTTAACCTTAACTACTGTAGTCTACAGTAACATTTCTGTAGATGTAAGTAGATGTAAGTAATATTGTAATCATTGATGATAATAAATTAAGCATTGATAAGAAACTGATTTTTATTTACCACACAAATGAAACTACAGACTTAATTAAAACTTTATTTTATTTTCATAACATATAGATAGATCAATGAATTGATAATTCACTAATGGTCAGCTATTGACTGTCTTTGTTAAAAAAGGTTTTTTTGACATTTCCGCTTTCTGCAATTGTTTTCGTTATTTTGTATACGAGGCTGTTTGTGTTATCGTAGATGCTATCGTTACTATTCTTTACATAATATTTAATCTTCTTAGCTTCTTCACATGCGTCGCTTGGTCTCCATCGTCAGAATTAGTAGAAATGTATGATACACCATCTCTAGCGGCTCGTGCCACGCTTGAAGATATCAGTTTCCTTTTCTTTAATTTTGGCTCCACTACGAAAAATTTATCAATCGCCTGCAATTTCATATTTCTGGTACCGCAAGTGTCACTATCTTCTTCGTGTTGAGGTGATAGATTCGGGTAGTAATACTGTTTATACGAATGTTCATCATTGTCTACGAAACTTGAATGATTTCTGCAACAACACAGTTATCATGTTAATATCAATTTGTTTACACTTAATCTATATCACACATGCAAGGAAAAGTTCATGTAAATAAAAGCGACAGAAAGAAAAGTATCGAAGTAGAATAAACACTTACCTCCATTGCCATTGAAGTAACACACAAACGTAGTATTGGTAGCTACTAACCACTGCCTACAGACGACCATGAACTAACTGCTTGACCGCAGCTTCTCGGTCTTATATAGCACTACTAAATAATTTCTAATCTTAAACGAATTCCTAAATACATTATGAGTCAACAATTTATCTCACATCCTTGTGATTTCTAATCTCAAACGAATTCCTGAGTACAATAGCACACTTATGAATAAAAAAATTATCTCACATCCTTTGCATGTGTCTCCAGTTAATCACTAAGTGTTTTCTAATCAAAAACGAATTCCTAAACAAACGAATGAGTCAACAAAATTATCTAACCTCCTTGGCACAACTGCTGCAAATCATCACAAAGGAATGTTATTTAATACTTACAAATCACTATAATTGACTATTCCTACATTAACCGTTGAATAGATTGGTACTGTAATAATCTACTAATATCAGTCATATCATGAATACACTAGAGATACAACAACATCTGAAAAATATACATCCCGGTCTAGAAAGTAATGTTTATGCAGCTTATAGACTCCCCATGTATGCCCATGTACCAACGTACATAATATGCAATTTGGACACAGATGAAAAACCTGGTTCACATTGGGTAGCTTTACACGATTCAAATGGCATCGGTCAATATTTCGATTCTTACGGACGAGCACCAACACGATATCATCTTGAGTTTTTAAAAAGGAATTGTAAAAGATGGTACTGGAATGTTGATAGGATTCAGAATGATTGGACTTCAGTTTGTGGTGAATATTGCTTAATGTATTTGCTATATAAGTTTCGGGGTGTTCAATGCACAGTTTTGTAAAAAATATTTACACGGAACACACTATGTTTTACTACAACGATGTTTTAGTGTCGCGATGTTCCGTTCTTATTTTATAGATTGAAATATCAATTGTAATAAAAAAGTTACCTAACGAAAGTGGTTTTATTGCTAGCAAGAAAGCCGTGAACATTCCTTATCTGTAATGATTAGAGATGAGCGAACTCAGCTCCGTCATCTTCATTTTAGGTTACTTTAGACCCTACAGAAAAATAAGCGGGGCTTCATCGATCAATTTTTATTCCAGTATGTTTGACACCTTTAATTCGGGTTTATTTTCAATCGTTTCAATATCTATACTATCCATAGATAAAGAGCTCGACGGACAACGAAAAATTAACGATAGATAAAGAATTGACAAACAAAAGATAGTGATTCTGTATCTCTGGAACCACACATTGTAGCCAAAAATGGACCACAGAAACGTGATCAGAGCATAGCAAAACCTAGGAAAACATACCAAACTTTTTTTTTTTTTTTTTAGTTTGAGCGCCACAAATTTTTAAGATTGAACCGGAGAATATCGTGAGCCAGAACCGGTACAACCTCTCTACTAGCCAGCCGTCAACGTTTCGGCCTAAAGACTTTCAGATCAGGTGCGGGTCATCCAGCGTAATCATATGTTGGATGATACTGTACTTGATCGCCTCCGAACGGAAATGGCACTGCTGTGGCCCATCGTCGCAGGCTGTGGTGCCACCACAGTCCAACCACGCTGACGAGGAGAGTAGTACAAACGTAAGTGCAATGAGGAATTGAGGAATGCTTTGGAGTGTGCTATTCGGGAGTATCGCTACATGCCACCCGAAGTTAGGCCACGATTACCTCATTTGCCCATGCATAACAAAAATAGGGCGCTAGTGGCTGTACTGGATTCGCAGTTGTCAAATTATTTTGATGACTATTTGACATTGGCAAACTAATTTGTTTCACGGAGGGCAATAATCTTCCAAGAGTGATGCGATTTGTGAGAGGGGCGTTTTCGGGGACTGATGTCAGCCCCCGAGACTATATATTCCGTGTCACAGAGCGCATCGACTTCCTGAAGCAAAAAGTGTTTGCATGGGCAAATCGTATTCGTAGGTACAGGCGGAGAGTGGAGCGATACACCCAGAATCGTACATTCCAAAGTAATGAAAGGTGGGTTTATCGGGCTTGGTAGCGACCCGACCAAGGTGTGACTGATACGCGCCTGCCGGATGATGACGCTATGTGTTCATTCTGGCGCAGCATCTGGTCGGTGCCTGTCAGTAACACTGAAGGTGAATGGACTCGGGAGATCGAACGAGCGTGTGATCCAATACAAGAAATGGGGGCTATCACGATCAGCCCCCAAGATGTAACCCGTGCAGTCCATCCATTGCCGAACTGGAAATCTCCAGGGCCGGACGGGCTGCACAACTTCTGGAACAAGTGGCTACAAAGATCGCACGCTCGTTTGGCATCTCAGTACCAGGCAGCCTTGGAGTCTGGTTCGCTACCCAAGTTCCTTACAACAGGAATAACCCACCTACTCCACAAGTCTGGTAGCACCGCGGAACCCAAAAATTATAGACCTATTACATGTTTACCAACGGTCTATAAGGTTCTTACATCCGTTTTTAGAGTTGAAATTAATAAACATGTCGACGATAACTGGGTTATGTCGGTCTCTCAGAATGGATGTAGGAACGGGTCCCGTGGTACTAAGCTATTCCTTATTGATATTGGCATTAGCCAACAGGTTCGGCGTTCCCGAAAGGATCTGTCGACATGTTGGATAGATTATAAGAAGGCCTATGACTCGGTGCCTCATACATGGCTCATGAGGGTGCTGGAATTGTATAAAATAGATACAACTCTACACACCTTCCTGATGTCGTGTATGGGGCAATGGAGCACAGTCCTTCGCTATCCAGGATATCGAAATATCCAGAGGAATAGCGAACCTGTAAGGATCGAGCGTGGTATATTCCAGGGCGATAGTCTGAGTCCACTTTGGTTTTGCCTAGCCCTGAATCCTCTAAGCATGTTGCTGGAGAGCTCAGGGCTAGGCTATCGGTTGAAGAGAGGTGGTCAGGTTATATCTCACCTCCTCTACATGGATGACCTGAAGCTCTTTGCCCCCAGCAATCTTCAGCTTATGGAGCTACTGAAGGTAACTGAAACTCATCAACATCAGGATGAAGTTTCGTGTGGACAAATGTGCGGTCATGCATGTAAAGCGAGGGGAGATTGTGGAATCCGTAGGAATTCAACTCGCGGATTCCATAAACCTGAGATCCCTCTCTCCAAACGAAACCTATAAGTATTTGGGTATGTCGGAAGCGTTAGATATCAGCACTACTGACATGAAGCAATCGTTGAAGGAACGCTTCTTTGGCCGCCTGAAGAAGGTATTCAATAGCCTTCTTTCGGGCGGAAACAAGGCAACAAGGCCTTCAACGGTTGGGTCATGCCGGTATTGATGTACTCTTTCGGCATACTCAAATGGAACCCGACGCCCTGGACCTTTTACCGCAGTCAGCAGTGTACGGACCCGCCTAGTCCGTACACTGCTGACTGCATGCATCACCCACGATCGTCGGTCATGAGATTGTATATCCCGCGGAAGTGTGGAGGCCGAGGCTTTTTAAATGCTAAAAACCTCCACAACCGCGAGATGTGCAATCACAGGGAATATTTTCTATACACCGACGTGGGTATGCATCGAGATGTAGTAGCAGTGGACAAGGGACTCACCCCGCTCTCCTTGGCGAATGAAAACTGGCGCAAGCCTGTAGTGCTTGACACTAACGACCGCAGGGCAGTACGGCAGAGTAAGGAGCTTCATGGACGCTTTTTCCGGGCCCTACATGAGTCCGATGTAGACCAAGCAGCATCTGTAGCCTGGCTGCGTTTCGGTAACCTCTTTGGGGAAACCGAAGGTTTTGTCTGTGCAATTATGGACGAAGTTATCATGACGAATAACTACCGGAGATTTATTGTGAAGGATGGCACGGTTGACATCTGTCGGGCATGTCACCGCCCGGGTGAATCGATCCGTCACATTATCTCTGGTTGTTCTCGTCTAGCTAACGAAGAGTACTTGCATAGGCACAACCTTGTAGCCAGGATTATCCATCAGCAACTTGCTCTGAAATACACTCTTGTGGCATCGGAGGTGCCTTACTACTGGTATGTGCCCGACCCAGTTCTCGAGAATGGCAATATCACATTGTACTGGGATCGGTCCATCATCACTGACAGGACTATTATCGCTAATAAGCCTGATATAGTGGTTGTGGACCGAATCGAGAGGCGTGCAATGATTGTTGACATAACTGTCCCGCATGACGGGAACCTCGTGAAAGCCGAGAAAGATAAGCAAATCAAGTATCTTGACTTGGCTCGCGAGGTTGTCGACATGTGTGATGTGGACACAGCGATCATTGTACCGATAGTCGTGTCACCCAATGGATTAATAGCCACGAGCCTCGACCAACACCTTAGGCTCTCGTTAGGCGGCTGGATCAAGGGCCTGATCCGAATATTTTTTTTGATCCTCTTTGCTTACTTTCTTCAAATTTTTCCGTCTTCATAAACTTGTATCAGTAAAATCTTCATAATTTCTTCAATTATTGACGTATTCGCTTTTCACGTAAGTTGCAAAATTTTAATTGCTGGCTAAGGGTCGCTATGTATTAGAGTGATGTGATCAAAATAAAAGAGAAGTGTTCAATTCAACGATTCGTGTAATAGTGCCCATAATTGGTATGTGCAGTTACAAATATAAACAGAGTTAATTATTTGACCATTTTTTAGACTAACAATTGACAAATAAACGCGATTTACTGAAATTAGAAACCATTGGCTAGTATATTTAACTATTGGTTGAGTTAACTAACTTTATCGCCTCTTACGACATTCACGGGAAGATATGGTGTAACAAGTGAATTTTGTACACACTAGGTATGTTAGCGACATCTGGTTTCCTTTTGCCAAACGAGTTCGATTATTAGTATCACTACTTGATTGTTTGGTAATTTGGGTGCTAGATGGCGCTGACATATGTATGGCATTGATGAACGTATGGATGAAATATATCCTATTTGTGTGAAATCATTTAATTCAATAAACACACAAATTGAACATACAAAATAATAAATTATTAAATTCTTTTCAAATTAGTTACATAAAGGATACTTTAGTAAATGCGTCTATGGTTTAAAATAAAACGTTCAGGGTCTGTGGTTGACGTGACTGTCAATTCTTTTACAAGGGTGCACTTGAGGTGACTAGCACCTGTGAACTTAATAACCTGAAATAAAACCGAAAAAACATCTTTGATGTCGGGAAGGACAAGGCTGGCTGGCGTCAAAATGAAAGGACTAATTATTTATTAGGCGCTGTGAGTATTAGCTTGAATTTGTCTGAATTTCCATATTGGTGACACGTGTCAGTTTGATTTTATCATGCAATTTTCTTTTCCTTGGCAGAGCTCCAAATGTCTCCTTAGGAGTATTTTAGACTTAACAATTATACCTTAATAAATATATATATAATGGTCAACTAGCCACAGCTACAGCAAAGTTTCGAACACTCCTGATGATATAATTTACCAAAGTTTGAAGACAGCTACACAGGATAACGGTACTGTTTGAGAAATCATATCTCCAGTATTGTGAATTGATGGTAAAATGTGTTCCTTCTGAAAGTGAATTGTTTATTCCTATATTTAGAACATCTACAAGTGGTGATAACGGACTGTATGCTTGATGAATAAAATTAGTTGACCAAACTGTGTGCCTTTTACTTCAATCAACTTCATGTTAAATAATCCCTGCTATAGTCTCATGTAGAATACCTACCTCTGTGCACGCCGGTGAGAAAGGGAGAAAATTCTACCTTACAATGGGATGGTGAAATTCTTTGCGTCCGTCACTATACGGAACCTCCATACGGGCTCTTGGATATGTGAAAAAAATCACAGCAGTTCGTTAGAGCAATGTTCGGTGCATTCAATGTTTGTGAACTTTAGTAATGTTACCTATTTATTTTGGTGAATGTAGCTGTTTATACAGAACACTCTGTGCCCGAGTCAGACTCGCAGTTTGCCGGTTTTTAATTCCAGCCTCTTCCAAAGTACTAAGTAGCTAGTAAAGTACCCATTATGATTCTACTATATAAAAATTACTCTTTTACATTATAAAACAATAGCCTAGTACTTTAGAACGCGACTATACCCGTGCGCAGAGACACATCCACTCCACTGTCGCTCAGCGCACTTTTTACATGACGGAACCTGTATGGGCTGTACCTGGGTGTTCTTGCATAGGCTGGACTGCAGGCTTCGTTTCGTTCGTCAGAGGCCGAAGATGCTTCACGTTGTCAACGTCGACACGGTCGCGTGTCCAGTTGTCGTTCAGGGTGCGGTTCTCCTGCGTGATCACGGTCGCCGAGAGTCCGGGCAAACCGGTTTGCACCGTGCCGTTGTCAGAGACCATCTTCCTCACCTGCGACGCTGACAGTGAGTCCACCTGCACACAAACATTACCGAACATTTGTAGTTACCTACAAGAAACGGTAATCACGCTTAATAATAGGCTACACTACAATGAAGGAAAACTTTAGGTATGATAACATGATATTTATGTCCAGGTTACGAGCTCCTTCCTATACACAAACTACACTCATGCATACACTCCTAATATATTTCACTCCATTTGCTGTGTTAACAACAACTGTAAATAATCAATACCAAAAGTCACGGTTGTATTGTATTATATAAACTGAAGCCGCAAAAGTCCGACTCCTAAGATACAGTCTGCGTACCTAGTTTAGGAGCCCGGAAAGCTGACAATAATTTTAAATTTGGTAGTACAACCCACTGTTTCCATATGCCATGTAATGTTTTGTTGTTCTTAATATGTAATAATAAACAAAACATTGTCTTGTCTTGTCTTGTCCTCCGTGATGGTGAGTGAGGACAGGGCCCGCTCCCATAACACATACCTACACCTGCTCTTCTGAGGAATTATTCAATGCCACGCAAGAGACCACCTGCTGGGCCCAACAAATTATTCAATTCGGTATTATGCATTAGGCTCGCCCCCTATTACATGGGACTTCCACATAGCTGATGAAATATTGGTGTAGGTATTATAGATTGATGCAACTCCACCTAACCCTTCAGGAAATACAGGCGTGATGATATTTCATTATGTATGTACTATCTACTCGTAACTCATTCGGAATTGAGGAAAATTATAGGGTTCCTAAGCGGGAAAAACATTAAACAAATATTAAATCAGCCAAATGACCCGGCTCTTTAACATACTTCAATAAAAACGGAGAAGGTTCTTAATAATAAAATAAAAATCATTTATTTCAGACAAAAAAGTCCATAGACAAGGCAAGGTTGTTAGTAACAGGAATTTTATAACTATGTGTTTACGACTTAACTATTTGTAAAGCTTCCGGTGTGCTCGACAGATGGCGTTGGCGTCGAGTTAGAAGTCGCTATGGTTTTGTTACCGCGTTTAAGGTATAAGGATAGTATATTATGCAACTAGTTAATAAAGGACGGTTTAAAGCGAGTGCCATAGATGAACCACGAGCAAGTGAAGGATTCTAACAACTGAATCACGACCGGTCGGTCTCGCAACACATGGAGTCCAATGAACCTACTGAGCCGAATAGTGTCAGTTCTCTCGCCAATCATCTTTAGGACGCTATTCGGGCTCACCCGTAATCGTCGTACCACCGACGCAACTTTTTTACGCATGATTGCGTAGAAATGATCTACGCTGGCATCAGTAAACATGCACTGCAATATCGATGGAGCCGAAGAAAGAGCCCTGAACACATTATTATACCGGTCGGTATAATAATGTGTTCAGGGATCTTTTTTCAAACTTCCAGACGCGCAAGGCATTGTAGGCTTTTTGCCAAAAGTTTGCCCACAGGCCGCTCGTGTAGAACGTCTGGCAGAATGCTTTGAACATTGTTATTTTAACAGGAGCAGTACATCAAGCGCCAACATATTACCACGCACCGACAATGCCCTGCGCTCCCTCTCAATGTCTAATTCGTCACTCAAATTTTTAGTTACAATGTGTCCCAGATATTTAAATTGTGCAAAACGACTTAGAGGTACAACATTAAGTAATAGGTATAAAGATATTGTTTTTATTTTTAAATTTTAATAACATGAACTCACTTTTACTTTCGTTGTACCTCAGGTCATATTCCGCAGCATAAACCTCACAAACCTTTAACAGCTGTCTGAGACCCCCAAAGGGGCTCAGCAGCACAATATCATCGGAAAAACCTAAATTATCGCCACATAATCTATCATCAATATGGCATTCAACAGACATACTGCTGAGCTCTCCAATCAGCTGGTTGAGACGTGGCGAAGTCAGCCCGCCCAGCCTGTCGCCACACTCTAAAGAATATTCATCTGAGAATACATTTCCCCACCTTACTATGTTAAGCTGCTCACTGTACCAGTAGGAGAGGATATTCACAAGATCGGCTGAGACGCCTGCAATTTTTAATTGTGTCCAAAGCTTATTATATGACACCAGATCAAAAGCTTTGGACAAAACCAAGAATCATGCTTAAACTGGAGTTTGCCTTTTAACACAAATTTAACCAACAGTGTGTTTCAAAGACAGTATTGCATTTTCAGTTGAGAACCCCTCTCTGAAACCGAACTGTGTACCCTGTATTGTTACAAAACGTAACCCATCAAAAACTTTTGCGATTATAGTAGCTAAAGAAATCGACCTATAGTTACTTCTATCAGAGATATCAGCAGTGACATTTTTGACTATTGGTACAACCACTGTTCTCATAAGATTACACATTACATTACACATGCGTGATAGTGAGGCGACGGCGACGGCTCGTGCGCGTACCATCCCGACGATTTTGTCATAGTGTCGGTATTTGATGAAGTCATGTGATAAACCTACCGGCCCACTATCTGAAAAATATGCACCTCTTTTTTCCGTGTTAATATTTGGGTAATTAACCAAGGAAGTTAGTTTGAGATTATCTAGGTCTATCCGTACTGTTTCCACTATGTCCGTAATTGTTTGTATCTCACTACGAAATAGCATAATGTCGTTCAATAACTTCGTAACATGAATGCGATCAAACGATATCGGAGGCAATTTTTGTAAGTACCGTGCGACGAAGGTGGGAATTACATCCGGATCGATTTCCTTAAAGAGACAGATAATGTCCTCTAAGTCTCTTTGCATTTTGCCATCTCGCCTTCCTGATTTTTTCCTCTAAGAAGTCGTTACAGATTCAAAAAACAATGTTTTCGCCACATAATATATCATCAATATGGCATTCAACAGACATACTGCTGAGCTCTCCAATCAGCTGGTTGAGACGTGGCGAAGTCAGCCCGCCCAGCCTGTCGCCACACTCTAAAGAATATTCATCTGAGAATACATTTCCCCACCTTACTATGTTAAGCTGCTCACTGTACCAGTAGGAGAGGATATTCACAAGATCGGCTGAGACGCCTGCAATTTTTAATTGTGTCCAAAGCTTATTATATGACACCAGATCAAAAGCTTTGGACAAAACCAAGAATCATGCTTAAACTGGAGTTTGCCTTTTAACATAAATTTAACCAACAGTGTGTTTCAAAGACAGTATTGCATTTTCAGTTGAGAACCCATCTCTGAAACCGAACTGTGTACCCTGTATTGTTACAAAACGTAACCCATCAAAAACTTTTGCGATTATAGTAGCTAAAGAAATCGACCTATAGTTACTTCTATCAGAGATATCAGCAGTGACATTTTTGACTATTGGTACAACCACTGTTCTCATAAGATTACACATTACATTACACATGCGTGATAGTGAGGCGACGGCGACGGCTCGTGCGCGTACCATCCCGACGATTTTGTCATAGTGTCGGTATTTGATGAAGTCATGTGATAAACCTACCGGCCCACTATCTGAAAAATATGCACCTCTTTTTTCCGTGTTAATATTTGGGTAATTAACCAAGGAAGTTAGTTTGAGATTATCTAGGTCTATCCGTACTGTTTCCACTATGTCCGTAATTGTTTGTATCTCACTACGAAATAGCATAATGTCGTTCAATAACTTCGTAACATGAATGCGATCAAACGATATCGGAGGCAATTTTTGTAAGTACCGTGCGACGAAGGTGGGAATTACATCCGGATCGATTTCCTTAAAGAGACAGATAATGTCCTCTAAGTCTCTTTGCATTTTGCCATCTCGCCTTCCTGATTTTTTCCTCTAAGAAGTCGTTACAGATTCAAAAAACAATGTTTTCGCCTAATCGATATCTGTTTCCGAGAAGGCAGATAGGCACACACGAACTATAGACTCGTTATCCATCACATCATGTTTATTTTGAAAGAATGCTAGTACAGGCCCCGTCACGTAAAAAGAACGCTGGCCTTTAATTTGCGCACTGAGCGATTTATCGATCGAACTGGTGGTATGAAGGAGGCGCGACGGGGTATGCTCCGCCAGTATTTCTGTTCGCGCACGCTATTGGTTCGTCAGTTGACACATGCTGCCCGCGCTGCCTGGGATCACGCTTCGTTCGATCCCAAAATACAGTTGCACACACAACTTTTTATGCATTACGATGGTTTTAAAAATGAAGGAAAGAAAAATGATTTATACGAGTAGTATTTATTGTTTTATGAAGAAAGAAGCTGAAAAAGGAACAGTTGACAATTTATGTAGGATGAGTGTTTATTAGTGTTTATCTATGAGGAATGGAATGCAACGTGGTGAGAGAGAAGGAATGACAGTGCGAGAAAGAGGCAGAAGGTAAAATGTCAGTAGACTGGGGGTTGGAGTTTGAGAGCTAAGACGAGAGGACGTTTTAAATTATTTTATAAGATTTTCATTGTGTCGTGTTGAATAAAAAACCAATAGTAAACTGTTCAGCATTTTACTTACCCCGCAAATACCACATTTCTACAATTTGGGGGCTCGTCCGGAATTGCGGGAATTTGGTTCAAAGAAGGAAAAACGTTGAAAAAAAAGACGATCGTGACACGTGAAAAACGGTGAAAAATTACGACAAAGACGAAAGGAAGACTCATTATAAAGACGAAAGACGTATTACAAAGACGAAAGACGAATGGCGGTAAGTAAAGACGGTAAAGACGCATTTACCAACATGTTTGAAGTGACTCAATTCAGTGGTGAAGACCATACCTATCATCATCATCACCATCAGCCTATTAATGTCCCCACTGCTGGGACACAGGCCTCCTCTCTGTGAGGGGGAATGGGCCGTAATCCACCACGCGGGCCCATTGCGGGTTGGTGGATGTCACATGTCTTCGAATTTTTTGGTTCTAGGACATGCCGGTTTCCTCACGATGTTTTCCTTCACCGTTTTGAGAGCAGTGGTGATAAAATAATTTACACAAAGTAAAGCGCCTACTTGGGCTCGAACCCACGACCTACAACTTGTAAGTCGCGGCTGATACCACTGAGCCACCACTGCTCATCATTAGCAACTGTGCCAAATGAGAATATTTAATCGTATCTATTTCATGTCTAACATTGCTAGCTGAAATATAATTGATAATTTTCTCGATTTTATCTTGGTTTTCTACTATTTTATCTGTAACGTTTGAGCTACACGAAGCCCACTGCTTAATTTATTTGGTGATTCATTTCAGCCGCTAAATTATTTTCATTTTGTTTTAAAATTACATTGGCATTATCGTATTTTAATGCATCAGTATAATCTAAATTACCCGAAATGCTCTTAATTACGAACGCTTTATCTCAAGTGTTTCTAACTGTTACGATATTTCTTCTAATTTAGTACCTAGGTAGTTAACGTGGGGCTCATAGAGAGATCGTGATATATTAATCAATATTGGCGTAAGATTTTGCAGTTGTTCGTTAACTGCCTCTAAACTATTGCGCATATCATCAAGGTTTATAATTTGGAGGAAGGCGTGGAAATGTAAAATGACTCTTGTGGATCCTAGGTTGAAGGGCAAAATACCTGGTCCATCGTTAAGGTTACACTAGTCGAAAATTCTTCCATACAAACGTAGTCTAGGGATTATTCCACTGTTTGACGATGTACGTTCAAAATAAAAAGTGATATCAATTTGTCTCATCATTATCTAGCCCTGTATGGAAGCAAAAAAGTAAAAAAAACGAAAATATTTTAAAGTTATGAGCGTCGAAAGTTCCACATTTCGACACTAATTTTAACGCATTTTTGGGCGCAAATAAATACCATAAGAAGACGGAAAATTGCAAAACGGCCTCCATACAGGGATAGATTATTAGTTCAACAATGCAAATAATTTTTCATTACTCATACTCGGAAAGTAGGTCTGAAGTTGCTTGAGGAGCGGGTTGAAAGTAATACTTTTCAGCACTAGGGAGAATCGCTTTCAACTGACAGCTGTCAAATTATTAAAAAAAAAACTAGTTCCTTTTCACATATCTATTGAACCATGTTCCAACTTTCTATACAACCACGAAGTAAAATTGAAATAACTTAAAGTTAGGTATTGATTAAAGAATATATATTTTTTAAATAACTTTATTATAATTTAGTTTCAACAATTTCTTTAAAATAACTTAGATTTGGGCAAAATATTTACCATTTTTTCAATGATGAAAATAAAAAATAATGGCTGAATAGCAGGCCGGCCACAGAAAAAAAAACAAACAAAATAGGCGGGAAAGCGGCAATCATTTTTTCTTTAGCTAATTCATGTTTTTATTTCCTTGTATTTGTAATGAAAAGCACAGTGTTTACCTCGGGTTAAAGACTTATTTAGTCCCTCGAACTATTGCCCTCACTTCGTTCCGGGCGCCAAACCCCGTCTCGGGACTAAATAAGTTACTTTCACCCCTAGGATAACAATGTACTATTATTTTGAACAGATAGATTTGGTCGTTTTTTCATGATATCTAGACTGCCAAAGGTCTGTTTATAAAATTTCGCGCGCTCAGTTTCGTCCTAAATCATTATCCATTTCGCTACAAATTTGCAAAAGTGTGTTTTCGTACGCGAACTAGCTTCCTACTGCTCATCACAGCATCTATCTCTTCCGCACGTGTTGTCGGTTGATATAAAATGCATTTTAACCCCGCGCACAAAATAGTTCGTGCCGTCGACTAGTGTACCCTTAAGACTGTCTAGTGTTATCTCGTCTGGTCGGGCCAGGGCCAGGGTCAGGACTATTTATTTATTTAGGAATAACCAACAGTTACACATTTAAAACTTATGGCTAGTACTATAAGAACATGATATAAATGCGCAACTCACACCGTTATCCACATCATATAAAACAGAAAGTTAGTTTTGAGCAAACGATACAAAGCAAAGAAACAAATAATTTTACATTCCGTTAAATAACAATTTAAAGGCTCTTTATTGCTTCAATAAGGCAGTTGCGAAATTTACTAGTGGGCATTGCAAATATGTCCAAGTCAGTAAAAAGTTCATTGAAACCATTACAAATACGACGCAGAGGTGCGCGGGCTCCAGCGTTTGTTCGACAGGAAGAAACAGCGAATAGTGGGCGCGCGCGCACCCCCCGCCTCAAAACACTTCTAGGAACAAAGTAATGTACTCTATTGGTAATATCTGAGCAGTCGTATCTGTGATTACACACATCATAAAGGAACATCTTTTCAAGGTATAATCTTCTAGACTTTAGGCTCATTACATTTTTTTTTTTAGCAAGTCATTATACGATGGGAAGTTCCGGTAACAGCGGTATTGTACTGATTTCAAAAATTTCCGCTGGACCCTCTCCAAACTATCTGCATATTTATTATAATAAAGATTCCATACCACCACAGCGTATTCAAGTTGAGACCTTACAAGTGACCTAAACAGATGGATGAAACTACTAGCAAGTTTAAAATCAGTTGTAGCTCTCATGGCAAATCCATACATACGGTAGGCACTGCTAATTATGTTATGAATGTGCTGGTCAAAGTGTAACTTGTTGTCGAGCAGTACTCCAAGATCTCTAACGATAAGAACCCCTGCTAGATCCATTCCATTCAAACTGTATCTTTAGGATATTTTATTTTTATTTTTTGTGAAAGTCATCGTAGAACATATCGGAATATTGAGATATAGTTTATTTTTAACACTATAGGCTGAAAATCGGTCTAGATCTTCTTGCAGATGTTGACAATCCGTATGATCCTTAATTGATTTGAAAACTTTCAAATCGTCGGCATAAAATAAGAATTTTGAAAATTTTAAGCAATCATTGATGTCATTAATGAATAGAATGAACAACAGGGGACCCAAAATCGATCCCTGAGGTACGCCAGAAGTAACGTTTATGGGTAGCAGAATTAAAACCCCTGATAACTACTTTTTGTGTTCTATTTAAAATATAAGATAAGAACCAACGAACCACCTCGGATACCATTATATGCTATTTTTGTAAGCAGTAATTCATGATCTACCCTGTCAAAAGCCTTCTGGAAGTCCGTATAAACAGCATCGATTTGAACTTGCTGATCCATGTTATTAAATAAGTACTCAGTAAAAATTAACAGATTTGTAGTTGTGGACTTTCTTTTAATAAATCCGTGCTGTTGTTCTATAATAATTTTATAAACGGTCTTGTGTATCTCATTATAGACAAGCCTTTCAAAAAGCTTCGACAAGGCGGACAGAATGGACGGTAATTTTAGACGTCCTGTCTTGAACCGGTTTTATATACCGGAGTTATATTAGCTCTTTTCCTTATTTCTGGAAAAGTGCCTTCCGACAAACATCTATTGAAGATAATGTGAAGTGGTGTGCACACACTATTCGCAGTCTTTTTAAAAAAGTAAGGGGGCAAGTTATCAGGTCCTGGACCTTTAGTGGAATCCAAAGCTTTTAAAGCATTAAGAATTTGTTGAGCAGTAAAACTAATGTTTGTGATATGAGTAAGATGTTCATTACTTTCTTCAGGAGGCGATCATGTACCAGAATTAAAAGTGGAGCCCTCATAAACGGAGTGAAAAAAAATTGCAAACATGTTGCAGATCTCCTCTGGGTCATTAGACCTTTGATCTCTGCAAAACATAGAAGATGGAATACCAGCATTGTCCTTACGATTCGAAATGTAACTCCACAAGTATTTTACATTTTTCTGAATGTTTTCCTCGGTGGTTTTAATATAATTATTGAAATGCTCCCTTGATGCCATTACAAATCGACGCCTGTACAGTGTGAACTGTTCATAATCTGCGATGTTGCGGTAGGATTTCCATTTAACCCAGGCTCTGTTTTTGTGTTTAAACATACGAATTAAAGACTTCGAGATCCACAATGGAAACTTAGACGAGCGTGGTTTAGACTTGGGTGGTAGGGGTGTGTTTTTGTATAGCTCCAAAGACAGTATCATAAAATCTATTTACACTCTCCTCTGCCGACAACCCGCCTAAAAGCTCATGCCAATCTACATTGAGTAGTTCGTTATTAATCAGATCGTAATTAGCCTTATAATAATTATATTTAATAATTTTAGCATGTCTAATGGATTGTACGGACGATTCATACTTAATAATGGCACAAAAAGGAGGATGATTATTATCAGGGGGCACCAGTAAATTTGGAGGTGTGTGTGAAGGGCAATCATTGTTACTAATAAGTAAATCTAGAATACGTCCCTTATTATTTCTAATAGAATTGAACTGGTTGGCGTTAAGTAGAGCAATAAAATTGGTCATATGCCTACCTGAAGATGAACCACTCCCGCCATCGCTAGTAAGTGCTGCGTTGTTACCCGTCACAGGAAGCCACTCAAGGTTAGGTAGGTTATAATCACCGAATAAATAAAAATTATTAAAGCCAAATTCATCTGTTAAGTGTTGTATAGTTTCAAAGTGTGCAAGGTAATTATCTTCAGACGATTGTGGAGGAATATAGACTACGGATATAAGATATTTGTCACTTCCAGAACCAGGAAGCTGAACATATATACTTTCAAAAAGAGAACATGTCGGATACTCGGGCGTTACACTAGTACATCGTAGGTTCTTTAACACCGCGATGAGAACTCCACCGCCATCTTTTTTGTTCGTTATTTCCCGATTACGGTCGCATCTATAAACAGTATACCTCTCATCTATGATTTTATTGTCGAATATTTGGGGTGTTAACCATGTCTCCGTTAAAACAATTATATCGTAGAAGTGCGACAGTACGTTCACAAACAAAGTATGCAGTTTGGTCCGAAGCCCCCTACAGTTTTGGTAGTAAACGTTATCTAACACGATGCAAACATAACTCAAACAGTATGGATCCAGTAGTTTGACATGCAATGGGACCAAAGAACAGACCAATAGAATAAACAATAATGTTTAAGGCCAACATACGGAGGTGGAAGGCGCACGACTGCGTTTTTGAGGGGTTTGGTTTCAATGCATTTTCTGTATAATAGTAACTGAGGTCTGAAAGTGCGACGGAAAGGCTGGTTTCAATCTCCTCAAAATTAGTGGCTTGGCAAGTTAATGCCAGGTCGTCTGCATACAGAAAGCGGGTCGTGTTAGGACTCACCGGTTGGTCGTTGGTGTATATGTTAAACAGCAATGGAGCCAGCACACTGCCCTGGGGCAATCCATTCTTCTGGGTCCGCCACCTACTTTTATCATCGAGAAGGCTCACTTGAAATCGTCGGTTACTGAGGAGCTCTCTAAGGATTCGAACAAACTTTGGATCCTCTGTTAGGTTGGTAACCTTCCATAACAAGCGCCTGATGTTAACGGTGTCGTAGGCTGCCGACAAATCCACAAATACTGCACCCGTCACCTTCTTGGTTTCGAACCCGTCCTCAATATGTTGCGTGAGGTTTAGGACCTGCCCGCAGCAAGACTTCCCAGGTCTAAATCCTGATTGCTCTGGTATAAGTTTCGGGTCGACAAGGTTTGAGAGACGGGCTAACAGTAGTCTTTCGAAAAGTTTGTAAGTGTGGCAGAGGAGCGATATAGGGCGGAAGTTTTTGGGATCGTTGTGTGGTTTCCCAGGTTTGGGGATTGCAATGACTTTAGACCTCCTCCAAAGACGAGGTATATTCGCAGACTCCAGACAGCGGTTAAAAAGTTTTAGCAACCATAACACCGATACTGGGCCGAGGTGCTTGATTTGCTCAACTGAAACATCGTCAACACCGGAGGCCTTACCAAAGCTCAGTCTTTGAATGGCTAGGACGATGTCTGCTAGTTGGAATGGGTCGCACACCGATTCACCGGAAGATGCCAGGTTGCCAATTTTAGGAGTTCTGCCTAGGCGTTGTGGTGGTTTGCCATTAAGCAGGAGTTGGTGGGCTACTTGGTTAGCCGTTACTGCACTGGGCGTATGAGGAGGTGGTGACTCGCTGGTGAGTCTGCGGATAGTGGACCATGCCTTTTTGCTATTGTGCGTCAAGTCAATGTTAGTTAGCGTGTCCATCCATTTTTCCTGGCGTTGTTCGCATATAAGTGACAGCAGTTTTTCACCGGCTTCAACGGTTCCAGCTGAAAAGGGGTCATCGTCGTATAGTTCTTCGTACGCCTTTAGCAGTTTGCCAGATTCCTGGGAAATGCCGGGGATGTACGATGTGCGACACCCTCGCGGGATATATTTTCGAGATGTTTTTGCGACTACGCTTACGAATTTGTCGTAATTTTGCGGGGTAGGCGGAATGTAAAGCAATTCGTCATCTACAGTCATCGAAAATTGTTCCCAGTCAGCTTTTAAATAATTAAAGCGGCGTTTGAAAGGCATAGTCACTGGGAGGACAGTGGACTGGATACTGCACATTATAGGTCTATGTTGGGTTCGGGGGATTGGCGGACAAACGATCTTCTTGCTCTGGCTGCTGATATTTGAGCTGACAAATAAGAGGTCAGGATTGTACCCACGCTTCCATCGTCCACTAATAAAAGAAGCAGGTTGTTTTGGATCGTGGATAAGATTCAGATCGTTAGCCTCTGCCCATTCTTCGACAGTTTGACCGTCCGAGTTCGTCGAGCGATAGCCCCAGCTGGTGCTATGGCTATTGAAGTCACCAATCACAACTTGTGTTCGCTGTGTGCTGAAATTACCCGGATTAAGTTCAAACGGGGTGCCAGGGGGTTTATACACAGACGTTACAGTACAGTTACCGAGGTCCACTGTGATAACTTCGATGTTATTATCGTTGGAACACTTTGTGGAAATAATTCTTACGCCGGGAGCAGCAAACACTGCGTTACCGTGCTTCGGATGACAGATCTCGGCGATAAGAGACAGTCCAGGAATGAGAGGCCTGCTCTGCGTGGAGTCCCGATGGGTCTCTTGGACACATAGGATGTCACAGTGTACCTTGCGAGCTAATTCAGAAAGAATCTCTGCTTTGTCGCGGGAGAACCCTTCTATGTTGATTGAGACTACACACAACGCTGGTTTTGTTAGTGGACTGCTTGGCCCCGATAAGGGCCGATTGGAGTTTAGGTTTGCCATCGTGGTGAAAGGATTAGCCAATCGACAGAGTCGATTGCCCAGGGTGCGCCGGACGTGACAGGTTTTCGGATGGTACGTCGCTCGGGGAGGCTCCTTTCTTGCACCCCAACTTTCTTGCACCTCCGTAACAGACAAGCGGGTCGAACACTCAACATCTCATGGCAGGGGCTACCAATCACCCATAGTCCCCATCCAAAATACCTCGGCGTCACTTTGGACAGGTCCCTCAACTACAGGCAAAATTGTGAGATTGTTAAGCGAAAGGTGCATGCCAGGAACAGCCTGCTACGTCGCCTTACATCCACTAGATGGGGAGCATCTCCCCGGGTCTTGCGAACTACTGGAATGGCGCTCTGTTTCTCCGCTGGTGAATACGCCTGTCCAGTATGGAGCCGTTCCGCCCACTCGAGCTTAGTGGATACAGCACTAAACGAGACATGCCGAATATCCACTGGATGCCTTAAACCGACTCCGGTACGATTGCTGTATCCACTTATCGGCATCGCGCCCCCGGATGTGCGTAGGACTATGGGAAGCCGTATAGAAAGGGCAAAGCAAGAAAGTGACTCGCGCCACCCAATGCACAATTACACCTCGGTGCCCCAGAGGCTTAAAAGTCGAAAAAGTTTTCTTGGTTGCGTGAGTCCATCTATTGGCAACATCACCACGGAAAGATGCGATCTTTGGCGAGAGAAATTTAAACTCCCTGATCATTTCCTAGAGCCATCGGAAACCCTTTCGCCTGGGCATGCATTGCCTTGGCCGACCTGGAAAACTCTGAACAGGCTCCGCACTCAGATCGGCCGCAGCAAAGACAATCTACATAGGTGGGGGTTCTCGGATGGTTCCGATCTTCGGTGCTTGTGCGGCGTCTCCCCGCAGACCATGGCCCACCTTTCGTCTTGTGCCGCATGTCCTGTTGTCTGTTCACCTGAGGACCTTATGACTGCGTCAGCGGAGGGCGTTGCCGTGGCTGAATTCTGGGCCAGACAAGGCATTTAACTAAAAAGAGTGTTTGTCATCGACACGCTAAGAAGAAGAAGGCCAACATAGATAAACCCTTACCACCGTATAACCACAGATTCGACTGCTTACAACAGAAATGAAAATAGCTTGGAAAATTATAAATTTGAATTTGACATAGCACGACATAAGTTATTAAAATAAGAGCAAAGTTTGCAATAATAACTATTTTAAAACTGATCGCCTGACTTACTTTAGAGACAAACATACCTAATAGAAGCAACTTAACTATAAAACTGACATAATAGCTAAGGGAACTACAATCATTGTTGTTAGTGTTTATTAGAATTCGTAGGTTGTTTAGCAGGCTTAATTTTGGCAATATCCTCGAATGATCGAATGGCAATGGATGGTGCTGACTCACTCTCTCGCACGAGTATAGTGGCATGCTTGACCCATATGTATTTAAAGTTGTTTTTAATAGTTGCGTCTTTACATTGGCGAAATAATTGCTTCCTTTTCAGTGTTAAATGTTCATGCATATACACAAGATTCTGATTTCCAGTAAAACCCAGCTGATCGCTCTTAAGTCCCTTAGCTAAACGAAACGCACTTAACATATTATCTCTTAAAATACGGGAGTTCAACTTCACAATTATTTTCTTCGGGTTTGCACTTTGTTTGTGTAAGTGTGGTACTCTATGAATGCTAAGTATGTCTTTTTGATTCAAAGAAAATTTTATTTTAGAGCTGATATCTTCCATAAGATTCAACAGGTTCTCATTGCGTTTTTCCGGCATATTGCATATTTCTAGATTGCAATGCCGAGCCTGCTGTTCAAGGGCGTCGATCTTATTCTCCATACCAGCTATCATATTTTGCAAAGCTTCTGTATTGTTCGTCTGGTCGCATACCGCTCTCATCTGGTTTGCGAGTTCCGCTTGCTGGTCCATGGTATATAGGCGCGAATTTTGAAGACTAGCCACATCCTCAGCCACAAAAAGGTGCTTAGACTCTAGGTTACATACCTTTTTTTCTAGGTTGAAATGATCGGAACGCAGACTGTTTAACTCGGATTTTATTTCTGAAGTAACTTGAGTAATGGTGCTAAGCTCAATCTTGATGTTGTTCACGCTGTCAGAAATGTTGGATATGTCGTGAGAAATTTTGACGAGCGCATCAGCACACCTACACTCCAATTCCGGATGTTTTCTTTTCTCATACCGAAGATCCGGACTTGATTGGGACTTGTCGTCTGATGATGATGCGAACATTGTGCGCCTGAAACTATTCTCTTAGCAACAAATGACGTGCCCGATGATATATTCCAATACTGCTCACCAATTTCGCTGCGCGGTTCCAACGTTCCGTTGGTCGAGTGGCGGCGAGACCGGCTGGAGGACGCTGTACACGACGAGTCGCAGGTTTAAATCTCAGCCGCGCAGGTGACTTTTCTAATGTTTCAAAATATATTTCAACTGTCTTCACTCACCGGCACAGGAGCAGGATGGCGCAATACAGATTCCAATATGGCGCTGGGACTATATGGGGACGCCAGTAAGATAGTAAGAGAGGCACCGACTTTCGAGCAACTGACCGACTTTATTAAATGAATTATTAAATTAAATAAAGAATGTCCAAAATACGAAAAAGAGTACACGTCCGCTCACAACTAGTTCACGACACGATGGTTGTATTTGCAGTGTTCTGTAACAAACGAGCACTATATAAAAAGAAGCACTGTGCCTAAAGCACGCCTGTCGAGGGCCGGCACTGCTGTGGGACCACCGAAGGGCGGAACTGCAAACCAGCCCACTGGGCATAAGGGTACTGCCAAAGCTGGCGCGACACGGGACGCTTGCGTTCGAGATCGAATGACCTCGGACCTTGCGGCCCCGGACGCGACCGGCAAAGACAGCACCTCGTCGTCTCTCGGCGGCCGGCATGAATCAGGCTGGCATCTGGTTGGAAGATCTGAGGCGCGAAGGAAAAAGCGCCAAAAGCTGAGAAAGCAGGCGGCTCTGGAGGGGACTCCTACGGAGGGCCCATCAAAGAGACCGCGTGCTGCTCTCAGTGGGGACAGCGGGGACATGGCGGCCAAGAGGATGAAGACCCAAGGGCAATCATCCTCAACCGGATCCTTTAGGGATGCGGTGGCGGCTGTGAAACTAGCTGTCGTTACAGTCAAGTACCCGGAGGAGTACTTGAAGGCGGAGGACTTGGTACCGATCCAGGAGCACATAATTGAGAAACTGGAAGTGGCGCCGGATCCTCTGCCTGTCCTCACGGTTGCTCCCGGAGTGGTCGCGGGTGCAATTCATGTATCCTGCGACAACTCTGATGCAGCTAGCTGGTTTCGGGGTGCCATCCACAATGTGGAACTTGGCTCCCTGAAACTCAAGGTCGTCGACGCCAAGGACCTTCCAAAGCCAGTCAAAATGGCATGGAAGAGTCGCAACTTGGCGTTGCAAGACTCTGCCCGGGCCATTCGATTGCTCCAGCGACTTAACCCTACCTTGAGGACGAACGACTGGAAAGTCGTGAATGCACTCACTGAGCAGACCGGCATCCGTCGTATCGTCCTCATGGACGGGGTGTCCGCTGGGGTCATCAAGGCCGCGGACTACTCTCTTCCAGGAGGGATTGAACGATACTCGTTCAAGCTCCTGGAAGAAGAAAAGGGAGAGGCACCTACTGCGGAAGCAGAAGTGGAGCCCTCCGAGGATGGACCACCACAACATGGGGAGGCCATCGAAGAAATCTCTGCTGTCGGCGCAGTGCAGGAAACAGAGATTGGGACCAGGGCCTCAGAGGCAGACCACGAGGATGACATCCTCGGGGACTTCGACACCCTGGGGATTGAGTCGCCGACTGCTCTCGAGGAGAGCCAGGCGATGGAGGAGGGGCCTCAAGACTAAGGCCCTCCTATATCAACACAGGCCCATCAAAATCATCCAAGATGGAGGGACTAAGGTGTGTACAAATTAATTTGCATCATTGCAGAGCCGCTACTGCCCTTCTGGCTTGGCAACTGAAGCTTAACACATACGACGTTGCCTTGATACAGGAACCTTATCTGTATAAGGGGACTATAAAAGGCTTAGGTGGGACAGGAGGCATGGTGCTCTATGACTGTCCAACTAATGACGCGAGGACTTGCATCTATATCAGGGGCGGTATAGAGGCAATGCCCTTACGTACTTTCTTTAACAGGGATCTCACAACAACCTTGATCCAAGTGGGGACGGGAACAGAGAAAAGGAGAATTATCCTCGCCTCTGCCTATCTCCCATATGAACAAAAAGAACCAGTAACACCACTAATCAGAAGACTGGTTGATTACGGCACCCAAAAGAACCTTGACCTGATACTTGGTTGCGATGCGAACGCACACCACTTCGTTTGGGGCAGCTCGGATGTCAACAAACGAGGGGAGGATTTGTTGGACTTTGTGGTAAGCTCTTCTTTACAAATCCTTAACGTAGGCAATAAACCTACTTTTAGGACTTCTGCGAGGACTGAAGTTATTGACCTTACGCTGGCTTCAAACTGGGCCAGCGCTCATATTGAAAATTGGCATGTATCGGACGAAATTTCTCTGTCTGACCATAATTATATATGCTTTAGGTTTAGGACGGCGGGAGAAGCCGAAACTAGACGAAGGAGAAACCCAAGGCATACAAATTGGGACTCATACAGGAGGGACCTCAAAGTAAATTTGGGGCGCCCTAAAGGTAAGCTCAATCCCATACTGGATATAGAATTTGAAGCAGACAGAATCAAGGCAGGCACCATCGGTGCATGGGAAGATAACTGCCCAGAGAAGAAGGCCTTTTGCAAAAAGGTACCATGGTGGACTCCTGAAATAGCCAAAATACGTCAGGAAACACGACAGGCCTTTAATGATGCAAAAGCCAGGAAGGATTTTTCAGGCTATCATAGCATGCTAACGAAGTATAACACGGCGGTACGCAAGGCCAGAAGAACTAATTGGCGGCAGCAATGCACCGACATCGAAACTCTGCCTAATGGGATGAGGTTGTGCAAAGCAATGTCCATGACTAAGACAAACCCACTAGCATCTGCAAGGGATGAGAATGGGCATCTCACGGAAACTGGACAGGACACTCTGGGCGTGATGTTTAGGACCCACTTCCCTGAATGTATACTGCGCGATAGCGATGAAGAGGATAGTATATAGTATATATATATATATATATACATATAAGGGACGAGCTCGACGCGAGAAGAAAGTGGTAGATGAAAATAAACTGAAGCTGGTCATAGCGGGCTTCCAGCCACTCAAAGCCCCTGGTCCAGATGGCATCTACCCAATACTATTGCAAGAAGGGGCATCTGTTTTGATACCCCATTTGAGTAAGCTCTACAGGGCCTGCATAGCCTTTGGGTACGTACCCAAGGCATGGAGGGAGGTCAAAGTCACCTTTATACCGAAGGTGGGTAGACCGGCTTATGAAGAAGCTACAGCAGGCCCATTAGTCTATTTTTTGGGGGCTGAGTCACCCGCGTCCGTAGGTGAGTACCCCTTTTGTTACCCTACACGTGGTCCCCGGGTGGTGCTAATCAGGTGACACTAACTGGTGGTAGGTTTCGGCCGAAGGCTTGCGACCACCCACCGAGCAAAGACGTACCGCCAAGCGGCCTAGCCGTGTTCCGGCACGATGCTCGGTGTAGCCACAAGAGGAGTTGGGTCGAGATAGTTGTTCCACTGCAGGATGACCAGCCTGACTCGCGTTGTTATGGGCCTATCGGGTGACTAGTCGCGGAGGGTAGCGGGATCCGAGGCACGGTGCGCCGCTGGCCGACCGCAGGTAGTTGGGGGCCCAAGTAGTGTGCCAGCCACACACGAAAGGCTGCCCCGCCAACTGTCGAAAAATCCCGGGATGCGCCATCGTGCTGGTTGGCGACCAGACGAGAGTGCCCGATGGACATTCCCGGGGGGGCTCGGGCGTCCCCGCAGTCTCCAGACTAGTCCCCCAATGATGGCGTCCGGACTCCGCGTGTCTGAAGGTTGCCAGCGTGGAACCTCATCTCACTTCCTTCTCCTCACCTTCCTTCACTCACAGCAATAATGCCAAGGAACAAAAAGAGAAAAGCTGAACAGCGGCAGCACTCACTCTCACATAAGGTGCACCTCAGTAACATCCGAGGTCTGCACTCGAACCTTGTCGCAGTCCATCACCACCTTGAGACTGAGAAACCAGCACTTTTGTTCCTTACGGAGACGCAGATCGGATGTCCGTCGGACGTGGCATACCTATCTTACCCAGGATTTACCCTGGAGCACAAATTCAAGCCACGTGCGGGAGTATGTATGTACGCCCGCGACGACATCTGCTATCGGCGTCTCCGTGACCTTGAAGACTCTAACTACTCAGTGCTATGGGCCCTGGTGGACACAGGTCTGGATAAGATTATCTATGCCTGTGTCTACCGATCGCATAGCGGTGATCTGGAGACAACCAGGATCACACAGTACCTGAGTGAGGCGGCTGATGTGGCCCAGCAACGGTACCCTTCCGCCCAATTAGTGTTACTGGGGGACTTTAATGCTCACCATCAGGAGTGGCTCTTCCCATACCAGTGCACTGACCATGCTGGACGAGAGATGCGAAATCTTTCGCTGGCGCTTAATCTCACCCAGCTGGTGCAGGGGGCTACGAGGGTGCCGGATGTTGATTCGCATACGGCCAATTGCTTGGACCTTCTGCTGACAACAGATCCAGACCGATACTCAGTGTCGATTTCATCACCTTTGGGTAGTTCCGACCACTGTCTGGTGAAGTCTGTGTCCGTCTACTCCCCGCCCGATCCCAGCCCGAAAGGCACCCGGCGGGTTTGGCGGTACAGGTCAGCAGATTGGGATGGGATGCGATCTTTTTTCGCATGCTATCCTTGGCAGCCCATTTGCTTCTCTTCGGAAGATCCATCGTCATGCGCTGACGCCGTGACTGATGTGTTGCGCCAGGGGATGGAGTACTACATTCCATTCTCTGACGTAGCGCTTTCCGGCGTTGACCGTCCATGGTTTGGTGCTGAGTGCAACCGCGCAAATGCGGTTAAACACAAGGCTTACCTAGCATGGGTCGACGCTCGAGTGCACAAAGCGAGTGACGTAACTCAGAAGAAGAGAGCCTTCAACAGGGCTGCCAAGTTCTGCAAAAAGGCGATGCGAAGGGCACGTTTTGACCATATTAGCAGAATCGGGAACAAACTAGCTTCATACCCTGCTGGTAGCAAAGCGTTTTGGTCCCTGGCTAAGTCGGTTGAATCAAACTTCTGTCGCCCCTCACTACCACCACTGCTGAGACCCGACGGGTCACTGGCCCACTCCGCCGAGGACAAGGCAAACTTGTTTGCCTCCCTTTTTGCGGAATCTTCGCGTCTGAACTCTGATGGCGCGCGGCCCCCTCCGTCTCCTGTTGGATGTGGGACGAGTATGTCGGATATTCGCATCCATCAGAGGGAGGTCTGTAGGGTGTTGCGTAACCTTGACGTGAACAAAGCTAGTGGCCCCGACGGGATACCGGCAATTGTACTGAAAACTTGTGCGCCTGAATTGTCTCCGATCCTGACACGCCTATATCGCCTTTCGTTAGTGACTGGAAAGGTGCCGAAGGCTTGGAAGCAAGCTAACGTTCAGCCAGTCCCCAAAAAGGGTAGTCGGGCTGACCCGGCAAACTACAGACCCATCTCGGTAACGTCCATCCTCTGTAAGAGTATGGAACGTGTGCTGAACAATAAGCTCCTGGCATACCTAGAAGACAATGACATCCTCAGTGACCGCCAATACGGCTTCCGCCGAAATCGGTCAACTGGGGATCTTCTAGCGTATGCCATTCACGTCTGGAGTGAGGCCATCGAGAGGCACGGGGAAGCGCTTGCTGTCTCCCTTGACATCTCGAAGGCTTTCGACAGGGTCTGGCATGAGAGCCTTATTGGTAAGCTTCCTTCCTTCGGTCTGCCTAGTGGTCTGTGTGACTGGATTGCTGACTTCCTGAGGGAGAGGTCCATCCGAGTGGTTATCGATGGCTGCTCGTCCGGTCAGCTAGGTATTAACGCCGGAGTCCCTCAGGGGTCGGTGCTCTCGGCTACACTGTTTTTGCTGCACATTAATGACCTGCTAAAACCCGGAACCTTTGGGTACGCAGACGACAGCACGGTTGCTGAGAGATACGTGTCCGGCGCACGGGCTACTGGAACTGAGATCCGGTCTCTCCGGGAGGCCATGGTTGAGCGCTTGAATCTGTCTTTGGAGGCAGTCTCCGAATGGGGCGATGCCAATCTAGTCAATTTCAATGCAGCTAAGACCCAGGCGTGTCTTTTTTCCGCAAAAAAGAGCCTATTCCACCCGGCTCCATCTTTCCGTGGTGTAACCGTGCCGATAACGGAGCATCTCGACCTTCTTGGTGTTACTTTAACATCGACCCTCAATTTTGGTCCATTCATTGAGGCAAAGGCTCAGTTGGCTGCAAAAAAGTTGGGGATCCTTGCAAAGGTGAGACGGTACTTCACGCCTGAACAGCTGCTCAATTTGTATAAAGCACAAGTTCGGTCATGCATGGAGTACTGCTCTCACCTTTGGGACGGATCTGCCAAATATCAACTTGATGCACTTGAGTCGATTGACAAACGGGCCAAGAGGCTTATCGGCCACGATGCACTGGTCGCCTCAAAGCTCCAGAGCCTTGAACATCGACGCCAAGTGGCCAGTCTGTCGGTTTTTTATCGGTTACATTTCGGGGAGTGTGCGATGGAACTGCACAATTTGATTCCGCCTAGCCCTTTCCATCACCGGACAACAAGACGCACGGCAATGCGCCACCGGTACATGGTGGACATCCCACCCATACGTACAAAGCGTTTTGCGAATACTTTCATTGTACGCACAGCTAAGGAGTGGAATTCCCTGCCGGAGTCTTTGTTTCCTGATAGCTACAACCTTGGGGTCTTCAAGTCAAGAGTGAATAGGTTACTTCTAGGCAAGCGTGCTTCACCGTCGACCACATCATCGCTTACCATCAGGCGAGATAGTGGTCAAACGCGAGCCTATCGATAAATAAAAAAAAAAAAAAAAAAAAAAATCCTTTCTCTTGAAAACTCTGGAAAAACTGGTAGACAGGTACTTAAGAGAGGGTCCGCTGAAAGTGTTCCTTCTACATAAACTACAATGCGCCTACAGCCCCGGAAAATCTACGGAAACGGCATTGCACTATGTTGCGAGTCGAGCCGAGGCTGCGCTAGAGGGTCAAGAAATCTGTGTCGGGGCTTTCCTCGACATAGAGGGAGCCTTTGACAAGACAACATTTGAGTCCATACGCACTGCTGCAAAGGAACATGGCATCAATGATACCACGTGCAACTGGATTGACTATATGCTGAGAAGCAGAACAGTCAGATCGGAACTAATGGGAGACAGACTTAGTGCAAAAACAACAAGAGGTTGTCCGCAAGCCGGAGTGCTGTCACCATTATTGTGGTGCTTGGTAGTAGACTCGCTACTTACCAAACTTAATACCGGACCATTCTACACAGTAGGCTATGCAGATGACATAGCTATAATGGTTAATGGTAAATTCCCGAACATAGTGTCTGGATTATTACAACAGGTATTGAGGATGACAGAGGAATGGTGTACAAAGAACCACCTCTCTATCAACCCAAGCAAAGCAGTCATTATTCCTTTCACGAGGAAGAGACAACTAGGAAACCTAGGAGAGCTCTCCCTCAATGGAATAAAACTGCCCTGGGCAGTTAAATATCTGGGTGTAACGCTTGATAAAGAACTGAGGTGGAAAACTCATGTGGAAAATATTACGACAAAGGCCTTACGAGTGTTCGGCATGTGTCGTTCCACCTACGGTAAAACTTGGGGGCTAAAGCCCAAAGTTTTACGGTGGCTGTACCTATTATCACATACGGCAGCATAGTGTGGTGGCCAAGAACAAAGCTTGCCTCGTGCAAAGCGCCACTCACCAGGTTACAAAGACCAGTGTGTCTCGACATCACGGGTGCTTTCAGGACAACACCTACGGCAGCGATTGAGAGATACCTCAATATCCCTCCTCTGCATATGCTGGTTGAATTCGAGGCAAGGCAGACATTACATCGTCTCGCTGTCGCTGGACTATGGGATGCCTCTAAGCCAAAGACTAACCATACAAATTTCGATGGTAACAAGCATGTTATCCGATAAAATGCAAACTATGTTTGTGTTTGAGAGGTCTTTCAAGGTCCAAATCCCTACAATAGAGGACTGAATGAAGGGACTTGATCCACCAGAACAACATAGTCTGGTGTGGTACACTGATGGATCCAAAATGGAATCAGGTACAGGAGCGGGAATATACGCAAAAGGCTACAAATGTAGCAAAAGCTTAGGGAAGATGGCAACTGTATTCCAAGCAGAAACATATGCCATTATAACCTGTGCTCAAGAGAATATAGATAGAGGAACCAGAGGTAAATCCATATATATTCTTAGAGACAGTCAGGCCGCAATCAAAGCCATGGCATCCTACAAAGTGGACTCCGGGCTTATTCTGGATGCTATCCAAACCCTAAATAGGCTTGGGAAGCACAACAGGGTAAGACTGATGTGGGTCCCTGGGCACAAAGGATTCCATGGTAACGAAGTGGCTGATGAACTGGCAAGGGAGGGCTCAGCGAATGATTTTGTGGGTCCAGAACCATGTGTAGGCATCTCGACGTGTCTCGTAAAAGACGCATTTAGGGAGTTTGCAGATCACAGACAACGAACTTGTTGGCTGCCTACTACCGGTCTACAACACTCCAAGAGATTCCTAGGCTCTACGTTCAAAGCCCGGGATTGCATTTGGAACATGAGCAGGGGGCAAATCCGCTATCTGCTTGGGGCCTTTACTGGGCACTTTGGAACCAACGACATGCTCATGAAGATGGGTCTAACCGCGAAACCCATGTGCATGTTGTGTGGGGAACATACGGAACGCATGGAGCACCTACTGTGCACATGCGATGCACTGGCTGGTAAGCAAATGAGTCTCCTAGGGGTTGGATGCCCAAAACCAGAAGATTATAGGCTCATATCTCCTAGTCTGTAAAACTCATGAAAACGGTTTTCAACGAGAATGAGGAGGAGTAAGTTATCTAGGGGACCACAAAAGATCCCAATGGGTCGAAGTGTCCGAGTTATTTCTCGGCCCCTCCATAAGATAAGATAAGATTTTGGGATTTGGATTCGGGTTAGACACCCGTTTTAGGCGTGCTTTAGGGATCTATCCGATCCCAGTGCCTCTTTTTTCTTTGTATAGATATGAATAGGCAAATCCGCTAATACCGTATCATGAGTATATCGAGCTGCTAACTTTTTTCTGTGGCATAAAGGATTCCTAATAAAAACTTGTTGCTCTGGTTCATAATTTTTTTCAAGCTAACGATTATATGTTAATAAATCAATATATATGTGGGATAAATAACTAATTCCTATTTTTTTATTATTTGAGTTTCTTTTGAGTTACTTCCTGTTTAATAAGTTGGTGTATTGTCTACGCGCTCCCTGCCACTGACAAGCAAGCCGCATTATAAAAGAGTGCGCAAGAGGCTTGATCGTTCAAATTTGGTTTGACTTCGGACTTTGAACGGTCATGTACGTTGTGATTGCTCTTGATTTATTATTAATGTGATAAATATGATTATGTTGTGTACTGATGATTTTCATTATTAATGTGCGTGTAGTTTTTACGCAATAATATTGTGGCAAGTATTTTACTGAAGTATTATGCTGCTTTAAATATAATAATTATGGTCTATATAATGTATTGGTTTTATTGCATTAAGTTTTACCCTCACATTTGATTACAACCTAACATTTTGTTGTACACACTTTCACATCAGAAGCGAGATTGAGCGCCCATGAACTAACACATTTTCCACTTCTCTTGAGTTTCAGTATGGTATCAAACGTTCCGGAAACCTCAGATGCCACTTTTAACCAAGAATTAGCGTCAATTAATTATCCTTGGCGTGCGAGTCATATAGCAGCAGAGATGCATTATGCAAGAGAACAACACCCCCATGGGCCTTCGATCTCAAATATTCCGGATCACCGGACAATCAGGGCAGTAATTCTGTTTCTCTTGATTTTATGACGACTAACATGAAAGAAATGACAGTTATTTCTTGAGACTAAAACTAGCACTTGTACAAATTTTGCATCCATTCATCATTCATTCATGCATCGTGCAAGAAATTTAAATAACATTTATATCTACCCTCTTTTGATCCCGATGATGCCATTCAAAGTATCATGTTGACGATTTTAATTTTTTAATATGTGGAATTACTAATTGTTTTGCTTAAGGTTTCCGTATGCGCTTTCCGATCTAATTTACTATCAATAGTTACTCCAAGAAATTTAGTAGTATCAACTTTGTCTATGTTATTATTACATTGTACATTAACATTTGGAATGGTTAATCTTTGGTAAAAATGCAAGACATTAGTTTTTCCAAGATTTATCATAAGTGTACACTAGTCGACGGCACGAACTAATTTATGCGCGGGGTTAAAATGCATTTTATATCAACCGACAACACGTGTGGATGAGATCGATGCTGTGATGAGCAGTAGGAAGCTAGTTCCCGTACGAATTAGCACTTTTGCAAACTTGTAGCGAATTTGATAATGATTTAGGACGAAACCGGATCCGCGAAATTTTATAAACAGACCTTTGGCAGTCTAGATATCATGAAAAAACGACTAAATCTATCTGTTTAAAATAAAATTAGTTGCATTGTTGAACTATACTAATCTATCCGACGCACGCACCGGGCGCACGGTTGGCGCAGTGGTTGAGCGATTGACTGCTGCGCTGCGTGTCGCGGGTTCGATTCCCGCACGGAACAAATATTTGTATGATCTACAAATAGTTCTTCCGGCTCTGGGTGTTTGTGTATGTGAGTTTATATGTTTGTAAACGCACCCACGATATAGGAGAAATTCCTAGTGTGGGGCAACGTTTTTTTTTAAAAAAAAAAAAAAAAAAAAAAAAATCCCTGTATGGAGGCCGTTTTGCAATTTTCTGTCTTCTTATGGTATTTTTTTGCCAAAAATGCGTTAAAATTAGTGTCTAAATGTGAAACTTTCGACGCTCATAACTTTCAAATATTTTCTTTTTTTACTTTTTCGCTTCCATACAGGGCTAGATAATGATGAGACAAATTGATATCACTTTTTATTTTGAACGTACATCGTCAAACAGTGGAATAATCCCTAGACTACGTTTGTATGGAAGAATTTTCGACTAGTGTAACCTTAAGATTGTTGTTTTCCAAACATTTTATCATTGAACCTATATAATTGTTAATATCAGCTTCGTAAGTGTCTATTTTTACAAGCAATTGTAATGGTACTATCATCGGCAAAAAGTGTTACAGGGTGGTCAATAATTTGGGTAAGTCATTAATATAAAGTATAAAAAATAGTGGGCATACGACAGTGCCTTGCAGTACGCCAAATTTGACTACACGCTCTTTTGATTTATGAATAACTTCATGTTTATTGCCTCCATTTACTACCGAAATTTCTGTATATTATCTTCTATTGCTCAAATAAGATTAAATAAGGCTGGAGACATTACCTCTGATGCCGTATGCTTCTAATTTCTCAATTAGTATGTCGTGACGGACATGGTCGGAAGCCTGTGTCATGTCACAGAATATAGTATCAACATTTGGCATGACATTTTGTAAAAAGTCATATAGTGCCAGGGTTTATGGTTTTACCATTTCTGAACCCTTTCTGTTCATGATCGAGTATATTTTCATTTTCGATATCAGTATATGACTGTTTATATAAATACTTTTAAAATATTTTTGATATTATACTAATGAGAGATTTTGCATTAGCTCTTTATTTTCCTTTTTAAATAATGGTTTAACAGTAGATATTTTGATGATGAGATGCGTTATTTCTCCCGCTACTGCTTTTATAACTTTTGTTGATAGAACATTGTATCCTTCACTATTTGTGTTTTTTAATGTTTTTATAATTTTAAAACACCTCAATTGGCAGACATGGGGCCAGCAAAAAAGAGTCTTTTCTTTTCTGTATCAATGCTGTAGCTTTATACCCAAATTAAATCAGATTTGTGACGACTGACGCTTAAAACGCTGCCTTAATTGATGCAAAATTTAAATTCTTATAACCGTAAAATCCCCAGTGTATAATTCTGCTGATCACAATATTCATGTTGCTACTAACCACTAAACATAGCGCAAGGTTATAGACATAGCGATGTCAAATGTGCTCTACTCTTAAGGATTCCCCTACTAATAGTCAATAGTGAATCTGATAGGACCTCTACTCATAATGAACAAACCAAGAAAGTGCCAACTGGTCTAAACTCCTAAAAGCTCACATTGTGTACCTTTTTCAAAAATTCTTGCCTCAAACTCTAGTAAATCATACAATCGGTTAAATTCTTAATTGTTGCAAATAGCCGTCTACTACTATATGGTCTGGTTTGACGATTTCCAGCCTCCCGAACAAGCCGGATTTCGTAAAGGCTTTAGCACCGTAGACCACATACATACGCTGCGGCAGGTTATACAGAAGACTGAAGAGTACAACCTGCCTCTCTGTTTGGCGTTTGTGGACTACGAGAAAGCCTTCGATTCGATCGAGACTTGGGCTGTACTACAGTCTCTACAACGGTGCCAAATTGACTACAGGTACATCGAAGTGTTGAAGTGTTTGTACAAGAACGCCACCATGTCAGTTCGACTTCAGGATCAGACCTCGGAACCAGTCCGTCTGCAGCGAGGTGTGAGACAGCGAGACGTCATATCTCCGAAGCTGTTTACCGCTGCACTGGAGGATGTCTTCAAGGTTCTGGACTGGAGAGGGCTAGGCATCAACGTCAATGGCGAGTACATCACTCACCTTCGGTTTGCCGACGATATAGTGGTTATGGCTGAGACCACGGAGGACCTCAGTACAATGCTCGATGACCTCAGTAGAGCTTCCGAAAGAGTGGGTCTTAGGATGAACATGGACAAAACCAAGATGATGTTGAATGCCCATATTACACACACTCCTATCAAGGTCGGAGACTCTACACTCGAAGTTGTGGACGACTATGTCTACCTGGGACAAACGATCCAGTTGGGTAGGGCCAACTTCGAGAAAGAGGTCAACCGTCGAATCCGACTCGGCTGGGCAGCGTTCGGGAAGTTGCGCGGTATCTTCTCGTCCAACTTACCACAGTGTCTCAAGACGAATCGGTCTATGACCAGTGTGTGTTGCCAGTGATGACATATGGCTCTGAGACGTGGTCGCTTACAATGGGCCTCATCAGAAAGCTTAAAGTCACCCAAAGGGCAATGGAGAGGGCTATGCTCGGAGTTTCCTTGCGTGATCGAATCAGAAATTTAGAGATCCGCAAGAGAACCAGGGTAACCGACATAGCCCGAAGAATTGCCAAACTTAAGTGGCAGTGGGCAGGGCACATTGCTCGCAGAATGGATGGCCGATGGGGCAGAAAGGTTCTGGAGTGGCGATCGCCAACCGGAAGACGTTGCGTTGGAAGGCCTCCCACCAGGTGGACCGATGACCTGGTGAAGGTTGCGGGGATCCGCTGGTTGCGGGACGCACGAGACCGGTCAATGTGGCATTATCGATTTTTAATATGTCCGAACACAAATTACACCGTCATAGAATGTTATTTCTAAATCTTGATAAAAGGCCGACTTTCGTCTAATTTCACATAATTCAACACAAACACACGAGCGGTGACATCACGTTAATCTGTCGGTGCTCACCTATTAACAGATACATGTAGAAAATGCTAAAAATAAAAAATAATGTCCTGTGTCTAAACTACTGGATATATTCGTTTGAATTTGTATGTGTAGACTGGGAATATCATGACTTATACTCGTACGGAGTTTAATTTATTGTCATCTCTACCCTATAAGTATAGGCAGGTGTTTATCAGACAGTAATCAAACTAAGAAGCTAAGAACCCAATTATGTGCTAAGCTCGCATTTGTACATTAACTGTCCTATTACATTTGTATGTTTATATATTTTGCGTAACATTTCACGTGAAAATTGTTTTAAAATTAATTGTTAGAATTATACCATTATAGAAGATAAAAGGCCTGCTGATTTTATGTGATAAAAACTAATCGTCACAAAAGTTCAAAATAGTGACAACCCTAACACATATTTTTGAAAATCATTTTCTCAAAACCTAGGCCCGTGTTGTAAGTAATATTTTTATGGATAATAGAACTTAGTATAAGGTATATGTTTGTACTAGACAGAGGTTCTACTACGAGCTAGAAAATAAATAAAATTGATTTCAGTAATAGTACATTATGGTACAAGTGTGCAATGTTGGTGATTACCGCTGAGGCGCCAATGAGACCCGAGCCGTAGGTAAGGGTCTTTAGAGAGGACGGTAATCATCAATACACACGTGTATCATACGACGTTTTTCAACACACTTGTGAAGAAAATAATACAAATAAAGCATTTTCAACAGTAAAAACGAGTTGTGAAAATTTTTTTGCAATGGCGGGCAAAATTAATCAGTTTTCCTATGCGCGCGCATTTAAGAATGGCGATCGGCCATAGACTAAAAGAATGAGGTTCCTTTTTTTTTAGTTTTTCGTGGATAGTGTTTTAGTCACGTATAAAATAGCGAATTTAAATTTGTCTTTATTACAGAGCAAACAAAATTTATATTTGAGTGAAAGTTTTATTTATTAAGCACGTACAAGTTGAAATTATCTATTTAAATACGAAGTTGCATGAAATGAGCAAGCAATAGGTACATTAATTTATTTGTACTATTGAGCACGATCTTTTTTGTATTTAAACTTTTTTAAGAACAAAGCAACTTAACCAATAAATTAATCTCAAAATAGTCAAGTGAGACAAGTGGGCCTATGTTTTTGGCAGTATGGCGCACTTCCCCCGAGCCAGAAGTCGTGAACTGTTATGATTCAGTTGTTTTCTTACCCGACTGCCCCTGATGAAGGATAATGTTTTTCTATATTGATAATTTCCTCTTTTTATTTATGGTAAACCATCACTAAAAAGTGAGCAAGTTTAAGGTACCTAAAGGATTGACAAAATACCCATAATAACTCAATTTACACAATCGTGTTGTTTATCGCTAAGGAGTTCCGTTCTATGTTCCAAATCTTGAAAACAGCCGAACTGATTTTGATGAAACTTGCACTATTCCCTAAGTTGAGAGATATTTAAACCATTAAAAAAGAATGATCGTGATCCGATTAGTAGTTTTGGAGAAATGCGTAGACAAACATACATACATACAAACATCATATAACATGCTCATGCAACTTGGAACACATGTTTAAAAGCCCACATTCAAACAAGATTACATGCATACGTATCGAATTGTTAACCTCCTTTTTTTTAAACGGTAAAAACAGCATTCAATGTTTAGAACCCCGGATTACTGACTAGTCTATGGCACACTTGCCCCAAATTTGTTATGGAAGCTGCAGTAGCCTATAGGACGAGTAAATTAAAAAGACAACCAGGACTAATGCGTTTAGTTGTTTATGTTCTATTAAGCAAATATTTTATTTTTATGTAGGTGTACTTGCTCCGTTTCCAGGGGCAAGTGCAACTATATCCATGTTTTCCAGTATCTTATAAAATAGGGAAATAATGTTGATAGATTTTATTGAATCGACGTTTATTGCAGCAACTAAATACCAAATATTGTTTATTTAATAAATGTATAAAATCGAAATCAATCAAAATCTAAAATTTATTATTAAATTAGGCCATTAAGCGGCACTTTTGAACGTCAGAAAAATAATAATTGGAAAGTATAATGGATTCTCTTTTTTTTTGGTATTCTTGCAATGACAAGAATATTTACTTTTTAAAGTATTATATGTTTAGGGTTCCGTACCCAAAGGGTAAAAACGGGACCCTATTACTAAGACTCCGCGATCCGTCTGTCTGTCTGTCCTTCTGTCACCAGGCTGTATCTCATGAACCGTGATAGCTAGACAGCTGAAATTTTCACAGTTGATGTATTTCTGTTGCCGCTATAACAACAAATACTAAAAACAGAATACAATAAATATTTAAGTTGAGCTCCCATACAACAGACGTGTTTTTTTTTTCTCATGTGAAATGTTACGCAAAATATATAAACATACAAATGTAATAGGACAGTTAATGCACAAATGCGAGCTTAGCCCATAATTGGGTTCTTAGCTTCTTAGTTTGATTACTGTCTAATAAACACCTGCCTATACTTATAGGGTAGAGATGACAATAAATTAAACTCCGTACGAGTATAAGTCATGATATTCCCAGTCTACACATACAAATTCAAACGAATATATCCAGTAGTTTAGACACAGGACATTATTTTTCATTTTTAGCATTTTCTACATGATGTATCTGTTAATAGGTGAGCTTCGACAGATTAACGTGATGTCACCGCTCGTGTGTTTGTGTTGAATTATGTGAAATTAGACGAACGTCGGCCTTTTATCAAGATTTAGAAATAACATTCTATGACGGTGTAATTTGTGTTCGGACATATTAAAAATCGATAATGCCACATTGACCGGTCTCGTGCGTCCCGCAACCAGCGGATCCCCGCAACCTTCACCAGGTCATCGGTCCACCTGGTGGGAGGCCATCCAACGCAACGTCTTCCGGATCGCGGTCGCCACTCCAGAACCTTTCTGCCCCATCGGCCATCCGTTCTGCGAGCAATGTGCCCTGCCCACTGCCACTTAAGTTTGGCAATTCTTCGGGCTATGTCGGTTACCCTGGTTCTCTTGCGGATCTCTAAATTTCTGATTCGATCACGCAAGGAAACTCCGAGCATAGCCCTCTCCATTGCCCTTTGGGTGACTTTAAGCTTTCTGATGAGGCCCATTGTAAGCGACCACGTCTCAGAGCCATATGTCATCACTGGCAACACACACTGGTCATAGACCGATTCGTCTTGAGACACTGTGGTAAGTTGGACGAGAAGATACCGCGCAACTTCCCGAACGCTGCCCAGCCGAGTCGGATTCGACGGTTGACCTCTTTCTCGAAGTTGGCCCTACCCAACTGGATCGTTTGTCCCAGGTAGACATAGTCGTCCACAACTTCGAGTGTAGAGTCTCCGACCTTGATAGGAGTGGGTGTAATATGGTCATTCAACATCACCTTGGTTTTGTCCATGTTCATCCTAAGACCCACTCTTTCGGAAGCTCTACTGAGGTCATCGAGCATTGTACTGAGGTCCTCCATGGTCTCAGCCATAACCACTATATCGTCGGCAAACCGAAGCTGAGTGATGTACTCGCCATTGACGTTGATGCCTAGCCCTCTCCAGTCCAGAACCTTGAAGACATCCTCCAGTGCAGCGGTAAACAGCTTCGGAGATATGACGTCTCCCTGTCTCACACCTCGCTGCAGACGGACTGGTTCCGAGGTCTGATCCTGAAGTCGAACTGACATGGTGGCGTTCTTGTACAAACACTTCAACACTTCGATGTACCTGTAGTCAATTTGGCACCGTTGTAGAGACTGTAGTACAGCCCAAGTCTCGATCGAATCGAAGGCTTTCTCGTAGTCCACAAACGCCAAACAGAGAGGCAGGTTGTACTCTTCAGTCTTCTGTATAACCTGCCGCAGCGTATGTATGTGGTCTACGGTGCTAAAGCCTTTACGAAATCCGGCTTGTTCGGGAGGCTGGAAATCGTCAAACCAGACCATATAGTAGTAGACGGCTATTCGCAACAATTAAGAATTTAACCGATTGTATGATTTACTAGAGTTTGAGGCAAGAATTTGTGAAAAGGTACACAATGTGAGCTTTTAGGAGTTTAGACCAGTTGGCAATTTCTTGGTTTGTTCATTATGAGTAGAGGTCCTATCAGATTCACTATTGACTATTAGTAGGGGAATCCTTAAGAGTAGAGCACATTTGACATCGCTATGTCTATAACCTTGCGAATTATGTTTAGTGGTTAGTAGCAACATGAATATTGTGATCAGCAGAATTATACACTGGGGTGTTTACGGTTATAAGAATTAAAATTTTGCATCAATTAAGGCAGCGTTTTAAGCGTCAGTCGTCACAAATCTAATTTAATCTGGGGATAAAGCTACAGCATTGATACAGAAAAGAAAAGACTCTTTTTTGCTGGCCCCATGTCTGCCAATTGAGGTGTTTTAAAATTATAAAAATATTAAAAAACACAAATAGTGAAGGATACGATGGTCTATCAACAAAAGTTATAAAAGCAGTAGCGGGAGAAATAACGCATCTAAGCCATATAATTATCTTTGCTTAGAGACTGGTGTTTTCCCCGAGGCACTCAAAATATCTACTGTTAAACCATTATTTAAAAAGGAAAATAAAGAGCTAATGCAAAATCTCTCATTAGTATAATATCAAAAATATTTTAAAAGTATTTATATAAACAGTCACATACATACATACATACATACATAAACTCACGCCTTTTTTCCATGGGGGTAGGCAGAAACAGTCACATACTGATATCGAAAATGAAAATATTCTCGATCATGAACAGAAAGGGTTCAAAAAAGGTAAAACCATAAACCCTGGCACTATATGACTTTTTACAAAATGTCATGCCAAGTGTAGATACTATATTCTGTGACATGACACAGGCTTTCGACCATGTCCGTCACGACATACTAATTGAGAAATTAGAAGCATACGGCATCAGAGGTAATGTCTCCAGCCTTATTAAATCTTATTTCAGCAATAGAAGACAATATACAGAAATTTCGGTAGTAAATGGAGGCAATAAACATGAAGTTATTCATTAATCAAAAGAGCGTGGGCGTGTGGAATAGTGGGCCTACGACAGTGCCTTGCAGTACGCCAAATTTGACTAATTTGGCGTACTGCAAGGCACTGTCGTAGGCCCACTATTTTTTATACTTTATATTAATGACTTACCCAAATTATTGACCACCCTGTAACACTTTTTGCCGATGATAGTACCATTACGATTGCTTGTAAAAATAGACACTTACGAAGCTGATATTAACAATTATATAGGTTCAATGATAAAATGTTTGGAAAACAACAATCTTAAGGTTACACTAGTCGAAAATTCTTCCATACAAACGTAGTCTAGGGATTATTCCACTGTTTGACGATGTACGTTCAAAATAAAAAGTGATATCAATTTGTCTCATCATTATCTAGCCTTGTATGGAAGCGAAAAAGTAAAAAAAGAAAATGTTTGAAAGTTATGAGCGTCGAAAGTTTCACATTTAGACACTAATTTTAACGCATTTTTGGGCGCAAAAAAATACCATAAGAAGACAGAAAATTGCAAAACGGCCTCTATACAGGGATAGATTAGTAGTTCAACAATGCAACTAATTTTATTTTAAACAGATAGATTTAGTCGTTTTTTCATGATATCTAGACTGCCAAAGGTCTGTTTATAAAATTTCGCGAGTTCGGTTTCGTCCTAAATCATAAATCTTCGTCATGGGTGTCCATTTTAAGATTTCTGGGGTCGCTAGATACGAATTTGGGGTAAAAACTAAATTCCAAGATGGCGCCGACCGAATTTTTTGAAACTTTCGTCATGGGTGTCATTTTCATGGTTTTTGGGGTTGCCAGATACGACTTTGGAGTCAAAATGAAATTCAGACAGCGCCTTCTTTTTGTTTAATTTTGACCCCATAGTCACAATAAGCCACCCCGAAAATCATAAAAATGACAAAAGTTTCAAAACTTTCGGTCGTCGCCATCTTGGAATTTCATTTTGACCCCAAATGCGTACCTAGCGACCCCAAAAACCATGAAAATGACACCCATGACGAAAGATTCAAAAATTTCGGTCGGCGCCATCTTTGATTTTCATTTTGTCTTCATATTTGTAAAAAAGCTACCCTTTGGGGTAGCTTTTTTACCATACATATAACCATGAAAATGACACCCATGACTAAAATTTCGGCAATTTCGATGTTGGATTTTGATTTTATTTAAAAAAAAACTACCTAAAACAATCGAATGTTTGTAAACCCCAGTAGAAATAACATTTTTGATTCATCAAAAAGAAAAATCTTCTGGGGTTTCTATTTAGTCCGTCCGTTTATGTTTTCAAAAATATGGATAGATATTTAAATAATTGAATAAAAAACGATTACTAATAATACCACGCATTGTAATGCAACAAATGGTTTGGCATCAACTCTCTTATTTTATTAACTTTTAAAAACAATAGATGATAAGCCTTCTGTATCCAACTTTACTGTGGCATTTTAGTCAGGTTTACGCACACGCAAGTGAGCCGCCCGCTTCGCGCAAACAGTGGCGCGTTAAATACCTACTTCGCAGGGAAAAGCTAGCCTTAACAGAAAAAATGTTACAGCTTATTTAAAGTTTAAGTTTAGTCACTATTATTACGCATTAACACTAGGTTGTCTGGTAGATATCGCTGTCAGCGATAAGACCGCCTTTGTACCCGTAGAAATAAGTTTTTCTTGAAAATGTGTATAATTTTATGGTGTACAATAAAGTATATTCTATTCTATTCTATTCTATTAATGATGGTAATCAGAAAATAAAACAGTTGAACGTACTTCATTTAGTAAATAAAACCTAACAAATCTGTACCTAACTTAGAATCGAGCACACATTAATTAAATCCACTGTTCGACAAGTAAGTTGCAAAAACAGCCTGTTTCTTATAAAAGGTAAACTAGAATTTTGGAAAACTATAGGGTTGGAACCGATTAGATCATTAGAAGTTTTATGCGGACTAGTTCTTAGGTTAGATAATATGTAGGTAGATATGTTACTCGAACGTTCGCTCGGGTGGACCGCGTCACCGCGCCACGACTGGTGGGTAGGTATGGTGGTTCGAACACGAGCGACGATACGAATTACTATACTATAATTACAAGTTTATGAGTTTTGAAACTATGCAAGTAAACAATATTGGCTATTTGATGTTTTGAAAGTAACAAAATAGCATTGATTGTTTGAACTAGGAATATGACGATTATTATTATGTACCTAAAAGTAAACTTTTGTTGATTTAGACTTGTAAGTAATTAATAAAAATGAGGACTTGAACCTTACAGGAGGCACCATGTATGTTGGATACTCGCGAAGAAAGGCTGATTCTACAACGTAGACATCGCGCAACATTAATTTGACTATGCTTAATGAGCGAGGGAACCGTCGGGCCACCACCAGGATAAAGAATGGAAGATCAGAAGGCATCACCACGCACTGCATGAAGAAATGTTCGCCGGCGATAAAATCTGTGTTAATCTATCCTTTTCACGAGGGTCTTCACTAGAATCACACAAAAAAACAGTCGCGCGCGCGCTAGGAAGAAGCTATATTCGCCACCTTTTTTTGCACACTTCAAAACGTACTTTCGTTGGCGCCACTGTTTTCTCTCTTTTTGACAGTTCAGTTGGCAGGGCGCGAAGCGCGGCAAATTTGAATTAGGAAAGGAACATGTCATGGATAAGGATTCTTTGCCAGGATTGGCGTGTAGCCGTAACAGCACTTATGGACAAACTTATGGACGGGATATAAGACGTACGGCGATGTGCTATCGGTTCATGGTGGACATCCTATCCGTACCTATGCATTAAACGTTTTGGGAATCGTTTCATTGTCCGTACAGCTAACGAATGGAATTCTCTGCCGAATTCTGTGTTTCCTGATAGCTCTAACCTGGGTAGGTTACTACTAAGCAAGCGCGCTTCACCGTCGACCACAGCATCGCTTACCATCAATGTGATAATGGTCAAACGCGAGCCTATGTATTAAATGGGCCAAAAGTATTTTAAACATAAATCAGAGTTAGTTGCTAACACGAGTTGATAACACACTATCACGAAATTGACGATATTGTATGACAAACTGTCAATTACTATATAATATATAATTAATAATCTGAGTTGAGCTTTTCGTGCAAGTAGGCCTTAAAAAAATAGCGAACTTACCACGCTGACAGCAAACATCAGAAGTAGCAGCGTCAGAGCCCCGACGCGCGAGCTCCCAGCCATCCTCGCAGACATGTTCCACATAGCTGAACTTGTCGACTGAGCTACAAACAGGACAACTGCGTCCCCTCTATAGGTAAAGCGTGTGATAAGAAGATGACGCCAGCATTACTGACGGCAGCAAACGTTTCGGTGCAATGAAACACTTAATTACTTAAAAATTACAAAGTTTCTGCAAAGCAGATCGGGCGCGATTCGTAACCTATACCTTATAGGTAGGTACATTAAAAATTAAAATGTTTATTTCAGTTACAAAGGTCATTTCGATATATTATTATATTATTGGAGATCATATTTTAAGGGTACACTACTCGTAGTCGACGGCACGAACTATTTTGTGCGCAGGGTTGAAATGCATTTTATATCAACCGACAACACGTGCGGAAGAGATAGATGCTGTGATGACCAGTAGGAAGCTAGTTCGGGTACGAATACACACTTTTGTAAATTTGTAGCGAAATGGATAATGATTTAGGACGAAACCGAGTGCGCGAAATTTTATAAACAGACCTTTGGGAGTCTGGATATCATGAAATTAAAACTGGCTAAGTGCGAGTCGGACTCGCACACGAAAGGTTCCGTACAATTATCGCAAAAAACGGCAAAAAAATCACGTTTGTTGTATGGGAGCCCCCCCTTAATTTATATTATTTTAATTTAATCATTATTATTTTTTGAAGTGTACAACTAAATATTCTGTGAATATTTCGTTGTATATACACTTGCGTCTACCTGTTGCCGTTGTTAAAATCGAGCAAAAAACGGCAAAAAAATCACGTTTGTTGTATGGGAGCCCCCCTTAAATATTAATTTTATTCTGTTTTTAGTATTTGTTGTTATAGCGGCAATAGAAAAACATCATCTGTGAAAATTGTCTAGCTATCACAGTTCATGAGATACAGCCTGGTGACAGACGGACAGACAGACAGACGGATCGTAAAGTCTTAGTAATAGGGTCCCGTTTTTACCCTTTGGGTACGGAACCCTAAAACCGACTAAACATATCTGTTCAAAATAAAATTATTCGCATTGTTGAACTAATAATCTATCCCTGTATGGTGGCCGTTTAGCAATTTTCGATCTTCTTATGGTATTTATTTGCGCCCAAAAATGCGTTAAAATTAGTGTCGTAATGTGGAACTTTCGACGCTCATAACATTCAAATATATTTATATATATATTTTTAATTTTTTGGCTCCATACAGGGCTAGATAATGCTGAGACATATTGATATCATTTATTTTGAACGTACATAGTTGCTCATGTTTCAGGCTTTCGCAAAATGCTCAAGTGGCTCCCTATTCGACTTCGCAGGAACTCTCGGATTTTGTGTCTGCTATTTAAGGTCCTTCACAACCCTAAAACGCCTTCCTACCTCCGCGAACGCTTCTCCTACTCCCGTCCTTCCGATGCACTTTGTAGGTCGCATCTTAAGCATCTCCTTGAAACACCTTCCCACACTACAGACTTTTACTCCTACTCCTTTACTGTGCACGCGGTGCGGTTGTGGAACTCGTTACCGCCTGATATTAGGGACTGCCAAACTCTTGCAGTTTTTAAAAAGAGAGTGAAAGAGCATTATCTTTCCATTCCGTCTTAGTTGCATATAATTTATGTATTATTATTTATGATATTAACTAGTATTTATTATTGTAATATTTATTCTATTGATAAGCATGTATTCTTATATACATATATTAATAATATATATTAATTATCTATACAGTATTAATCTTCTTTATTGTGAATTGTTTAACATATTTTCTTTTTATTCCCCTCTACACACGTTGTCTACATATCTTTTTTTTGCAACTCTCCTCTCGCAGGTATGCTGGAAGAGATTTCGTTAGAAATAAGCATACCTTTGTACCTATTTTCTGTTCCTTCTTTTTGTCTATGTATTATGTGTGTGTAACTGTACATTAATGGTTAAATAAATAGTCAAATAGTGGAGTAATCCCTAGACTACGTTTGTATGGAAGAATTATCGACTAGTGTAACCTTAATCAAGGAATTGCTTGTATTTTAAACACCGCAAGTCCTCTTATCATTTTTTATAAAATTGATATGTAGACAATGTAAACATACTTCTAGATAACAATAGATACTTAGATACATAATTATATGCTATATCGTAGGGGACTTGATTAGATCCAAGATCTACTGTGTATTGACGAAACCCTGTGCGATCTACCAATTACATTCTTCTTGAAATCTTTAATGAAACAGCATAGTACAATTATGAAGTATTTTTTTATTTTATAAAGAGGGAAAACATAAAACTGAAAATTATTCTTAGTAACTACTTATTTTTATTAGTGTGAACTTTGCGTCTGAGCATCTTCCGCTAGATTATCAAAATCAGGTTTGTAATTGAGATTGCCAACCTTATAGAATTCATTCATTCATTTATTCATTAAACAATTTACATTGTGTTCGAATTCTACAAAGTAACAACATTTCAAATCACAACAGAAGCAATAATCTAATACAAAGCAATCAGAAACAGAAACACATAAAAAAAAATACAAAAAAATACCATGCACAAATCAAAAACCGTTTACATGTCAAACCATAAAAAGCACGAAAACAACCATGTCTATTCCAATTAACATACATCAATTAAGAGTTAAATGTCATTAATGTACTGTTCACATGTCCAACCATAAAAAGCTTAAAACCTAAATTCAATCAAATGAGAATTAAATGCAATTTTATACAAATTAAATGTCAACTGAAATACCATAATATCCATACACAAGAGTCAAATGCAAACTACATGTCAATTTAAATTATACACACAATAAATAATTAGAATGTCAATACCATGTCAAATATATCACACACAATTCATCTGGAATCATTCAATGTCAAATCGGATACTGAATATAAACATTTTTGTAATAGGAAGGCTTTCAGTTTTGCCTTAAATAAGTTTGTGTTATAGACTAAAGTTTTTAAATCAGTAGGTAACTTATTATATAACTCTACTGCTTGGTAACGTGAACAATGCGTTGCTATGTTTAATTTCGGCACCATTATATTTTTAATGACTTTCCTTCGTGTGCTCTCCCTCAGCTCTCTTTCTTTTTGTGATTCATATTGATGTATATATTTTGCGAACTTGCCTAACAGAACTAATATATACAAACTGGGCACTGTAAGAATGCCCAATTTCTTAAAGTAATCTTTGCATGAATCACGCTGTGAAATTTTTACAATGGTTCTTATGGCACGCTTCTGAAGGATGAACGCTCTTTGGCAGTTGTAGTTATAGCTATTTCCCCAAAACATGATGCTGTACCTTAACCTAGATTCAACCAAAGCATGATAACATGCTTTAAGTTGCTTCAAATCTATTTCATCCCTGAGGCTTCTAAGTGCATAACATGCAGAGCATATAGAGGAATCAATAGCAGCAAGTTCCTGTTTCCAGTTCAGATTTGAATCAATGTTAATACCTAAGAATTTTACCTCATTTACCAATTCTATCTTGTGTCCTTTCAATGTAACATCTATAGTGTCGGTGTTACGAGATGTAGACTTAAATAACATTATATTTGTTTTATTTGTATTAATTAGTAAATTATTAGCTGTAAACCATTCAGAAAGATTATCTAGACTTTTATTTACTTTTGTGGACAATTCTTTTAGATCATGCGCGCCAATTATTAAGTTTGTGTCATCAGCAAAAACAACACATGAAGCGTCAGGCTGAGCTGCGCTCAAGAAATTTAATAAATCGTTTGCAAAGATAAGATACAATATTGGACCTAAAATTGAGCCTTGAGGTACCCCGCGTCTTATGTATATCATCTTTGATTTATATGCTACTTCACGATTGTCATGATCAATGTTTACTATTTCGACATACATTCGTCTGTTTTGCAAATAAGATGTCATAAGTTTTAAAGCATCCCCTCTTACACCATAATGTTCCAGTTTAGCCAGCAGTAATTGATGATCTATAGTGTCAAATGCAGTACTCAGGTCAATAAGTAGTCCAGCCACTTTCATTTTGTCATTCAATTTACTAACTACGTCATCAATGAGAGTGTCTATGGCATCTGAAGTGCCAATGCCCCTTTGATACCCAAATTGTCTTAAATGGATTATTTTATTTAGATTTAAATGTACCATCAGTCTAAATTTAATTAACTTTTCAAAGAGTTTCGACAAAGTTGGTAGCAAGGATATTGGTCGGTAATTTTTTGGGTCAGTCCTTGTTCCCTTTTTATATATCGGAATTACCTTAGCCAGTTTGAGTTGATCAGGAAAAACCGACTCCTTAATACATTTATTAAAAAATTCAGAAAGAGGACTTGCTAAAAATTCAATGTTCTCCTTAATAATTGTTATCGGTAAGTCATCATATCCGCAAGATTTTTTGTTAGCCATGTGATTCACAATCTTTTTTATCTCAATTGGTGAAGTTGGCTTGAAAGACAAGATACTCTCAACTCTCACCGTTGTTTCTTTTAGAAGGGACATTGATTTTTCTTTATTTAATGTCAATGATGGTTTGCAAAAAAAATTGTCAACGAATTTATTAGCTATATCCTGGGAATCACAATAAACTTTGTTGTCTATATTTAAGACAAGTTTCCTACTAGGCTTGTTTTTTGTTTTCTTTGTATGTTCATTTACTAGTTTCCATGTCTCTTTGGGTATATTTTTGGCGTTACTAAGATGATCTGATATGGCTGACTTTCTAGCTTGCCTTATAACCCTTCTGTAAATTCGAATGTAGTTTATTTTGTAATTCGAGATACTACCATTTTTTGGGGTGCCACAGCATAAAACTCTTTTCATTTTACTTGATACTTTGATTCCCTTGGTTACCCACTTTATTTTTTTATTTTTCATGGGCTTTATTTTAATAGCCTTCTTTGGATAACAGGTACGAAAAATTTTGCCAAAATTGTCTAGAAAACTATTAATGCCCATATTACTCAAATTTACATTCGAAATACTCTTTCTGAACGCAGCATCATTTTTTGTATTAAATAATCTTTTTTGAATTACTATGGTATGTTCTGAGCTCTTCGTTTTCTCATTGATTTTGTCAAGAAGCATATCGCAAAAAAGTCCACCATGACCATCTGCTAAGCCATTGTGATCGACCAAACATCGCCCTATACAATCATCATCAACATTTGTAATTATATTGTCAATACAAGAATATGATTTGTTACGAATGAAAGTAGGAGTTTTTATAAGGTATCTAAAATTATAACATCTTAGTAAACTTATGAACTCTGAAGCTTTCTTACTTTCAACCAGTACATCAATATTAAAGTCGCCACAAACCAAGCACTTCCTATCACGAAAATGTTCTAACAATTTTTCTAAACTTACCATGAAACTTTCAAAATTTTTGTCAACCGGACTTCTATAACAGCAACATATATGTAATCCCGTTTCAAGATCTTTTACACCACAAATCTCAAAACTTTCTGATCTATATAACTTTTTAATTGAATCAATGTTTTCACATTGTTTATTTTTATGAGCTAAAATAAGGCTACCTCCCCTTTTTTTCTTTGTCCTTGTATTGTATGATGCTAAATTATAATTGGACATACAAAACACCTGTGCGGATTTATCATTTAGGAAATGTTCCGATATGCATAAGTAATCCAAATCACTTTCATGTGTTTCAACATATAATTCAAGTTCTGTTTTTTTATTACTTATGCCACATACGTTTTGATGAAATATTTTAAGACAGTTTGTTTTCGATAATACAAGAACTGAAGAATTATTATATAATAACCTGTTTTGTGCATCTCTTTTAGTCACGAAAAAGATCATTATCATCGGTGGTTATTGACGAACTATTTAAATCTGTTTGTGTAGCAGAACCATCGACTATACAGCCTATAGACGCCTAACAACAGGCGAGCGATGTCTGTCAACACATATGACTAAAATAATCATATACTGGTAATATAGATCGCCACTCGACAATTTCGAATTAGTAGCGACCACTTCCGTGAGCCGTAAACACTGCCGCGTCAGGCAATTACAAATTGGTAAAATAAATATTATAATGGCCCCTTGTACCGTACGTTGGTGTGGTAACAACAGCCAGAACTCGAGTTTCCCGAAAAATGGCATAACATTTCATCGGTAAGTTAATAGTTACATAATCATAATAAGATTTATTTTCTGATATTATTTGTCGGAGTTCATTTTGTACTGGTCATTATTGTAAGTGTAAACTGCAACAGCACAAATTTTGTCGCGCTCGTTGATGTCTTTTGTGTTTTCATCTCTTTCTTTTTAATGTACTTTTTATCTATCTCTTTTCCTCTATAATTTGGTACGCAAAACTAGTGATGCACCATATTCTATGACCAAATCTGTTATGGATAAAACTAGAAACCTACATACAATTATACAAAAAGAGACATTAAATTAAATAGTTTATTATTTGTTAAATTGATTGTGAAACGAATATTGATTTGTATAGTGGTTGAAAATGATTAGTATAGTGGTGATTTTTATTGCACAAAAAATAGGTGAATTCTCTTAGAAAATTTTTCTCTTACGGAGAAAAGGCCTCTGTTCCAGCAGTGGAAATATTGTAGACTGATTTTTGTATTTTATAGATAATTATTTTGATTTTAGAATTTAGGTATTTTTTCTATTGATTGTTTTTTTTACTAATATTTAATATTATGAAACAACCGCCGAAAATATATGTTATCTTTAGAATTTTGTTTTTAGTTTTTGCATTTTATGTTATTACTGTATAATTAATAATAAAAGTAGCTAACATTAATAAATAAAAATATTAAGTACACTAACAATTTTAAAAAATATTGATACCTTCGTGGTTTTATTTAAACCTCTCCCATCCCTAGTTCGGCGAAATGACGTTGGTAAGGACCAATCAGAGCGCAGTCGTCCCGTGCCTCATACCTCAGCTAGTTGACAGAATTATTTTGATGTATTCGATCAAGCATTAGGCGTCTAGAGGCTGTATAGTCGATGAGCAGAACTTACTAACACTTTCGTTGTCGTAGTATTGTTCCTACTATTGTCAAAATTAAAATTTGTCTGTGTACAAACATTCCTACATTGCAAATTTGACAAGTAATGTTGATGTGTAATCCTATTCTGCACATAATTTAAATACTTAGTTTTATATTCTATACTTAGTATTTCCCTGTGTATCAATTGGCATGCAATCGACTTATTGAAATAACCATCCGTGTTAGTATAATAATTGTTGTCAAGTGATATAAAATTTGAATTTTCACAATTTTTACAAACATATTTTAACGTACAATTCAATTTGGATACATTTAAATATTTATTGTAATAGATTTTACTTACTAAAATGTTCGTTGTATGAATGTTGTGCAAGGTGTAATGCAAGGCACTTATTATGCTTAACGGATTATTGTCATTAGAACCCGCCATTATCAAAATAAAATCAGATTTGGTGTAATCTTTACAAATAGATAAACATGAATTTAATATTTGATTCAGTGACGCGTTTGGTTTTATTATTGACATTACACTAAAAGATTCTCCCAACAAGTTTCGTAGTTTTTCACGCATACCGTAGCCAGCTTGATCGGCGAATATCGCAAGTCTGTGCTTCCGTGCGGGGACTGAATCCTTACGAAGCTCACAAGATTTATTCTCCACAAACACTTCTGCGCTTTCATTAGTACCTACTAGTTCAAATGATGTTGACAAAACATTAGTTCGGTTTCTTTTCGGATCCACCTCTGCGAATGTAGTTAACGGTTCTTCATTGTTAGGCACCTCCACGCTGGATAAATTTGATATATCTTGTATAAAACAACTATTTAAATCCCTGTTATTTCTTGTGAGTGAAAATAGTTCTGTCCCAATGACCAAAGACTCCTGTGTTACGGAAACGTCTAATTTTTTATTTGGGCTTAATGTTGATATCGCATTAAGGGTAAAATCTCTTGATGAGGTTCTTGGAAACCCAGTTTTCATCGTTATAGTTCTATAGCGCCGTTGATACTGAGGTGAATAGAACTTCCTAGGTGTTTCTGTTGGTTTGTTTGATGCTAATCCCTCAATTCCGACTGATTTAAAAAACTTTATTTTATTCTCATACTTCCTGTTTTGTTCATTTAGTGTGCCATTTTCGATGTTCAACCTATCTATTTCATTGTTTGCAGACTGCAGTTCCAGTTTTAGTTTGTTGATATCTTCTTCCATCGAGGCGATATCATCACTAAAATCTTTGTTGTGGTTAGGTAAACTATGATATGAGACATCGAGGTCCAGTTCACCCTCACTTACATGTAAACAATGTTTTATTCTTTTTCGTTGAGTCACATTTGTAAGTCCTTCCATAATGTTAAGTTTATTATGCCGAAGGTTCTTAACAATAATACAAAAAGTGCAACTGGCGCGGTGGGAATTGAACCAGTGACTCGTTGCTCGTCAGTCTCGATATTCTTGAGTGGGCCAACCGTGCGACTTATAAGTGTTTCGAAATTGTAAGCCAGCTCAAGCATTCAGCACCGTACACTGATTTATCGACTCCTCAGTGTTTAAAGACTTAAACTAGATGTCACTTATAACAGTTCATTATTTAAATTCTTTTTTTCCAACGTTTTTTCAAATCGTGATTAATTTATGCACTGTTTTTACGAACTACGCAATGTTTTATAAGCTCTAGCCGGTTAATTTGTCACAATCATAGATAACGCACAGTGAAAATATTATATATTGTTTTGTTTATTTGAGTTATTAACTACTACGGGCGCTGCTATTTTAACACAGTTTCCTTCATTATTTCGCAAGGAGTTTTATGGATAACACTGTCACTGGTTGTTTATGTTGTTAGTCTTTAAATAAACACAACGTTTTGCCATAAGCACTTGTTTCACTATTTATAAACATTAAATATGTACAGAGCCGATGTTTACGTTGACGACAGCGCCATCTTTTGCGTGCGCGCAATGAGAAGCGCTGTGAGTGACGAGAATCTAATGTATGAGCGTCTGTCAAGCGAGAACGGTGTTTATTTTTTGTTTGTTTTAAGTATGAAAATGCTGACTCACATAAATATGTTGAACCAAAACACGAATGCAGTTGTTCAATACATTTCTTCAAATTTGGATATTTCTTGTTGGAAACCAATGCCCAGAAATCTAGACCTGAGGATGACCTTGCTTTTAGAAATATGTCGCAGCGCAGAGTAATAATTTCGTTTTGAAATATCATGTGGTCCATTTGAAATGTATCTGCAAATTTTGTAGCCATCTCATAGATATCACTATGATCAATGGAATAATTAAACGGATAACTGATGAATTCCACCAACTTCTCTCAGTTTTTTTGAAATCTCTCAAGCGAATTTCGAAGTTAAAGAAATTTGACATGTTTATTTTGATCGATTAATTTATTTAGATCTCATGATAAAGTTGACATTCTATACAATTTGTAATTTTTTTTTTTTTGACATTTGTAATTTGATTTTTATTGTATTGTAGATAATTTTTGATTGAGCATTGCTTTATTTTTTGACATTGGAATTTCTTTCATTGAATAAATTAGAATTTATTCATTTGTTTGGTTCTCATGTTAAATTTGACATCTGCATAGATATGTCAATTTGTAATTTAATTATTTTTCTTTGACATTTGTAATTTGATTTTTGTTGTATTGTGGATGATTATTGATTTAATATTTTTTGACATTGGAGTTTGTTTTGTTTAAATCGAGTAAATAAGAATCATCATAATCACAAAATTTGCATGCCGAATTTAGTAGGCGGAATATGAAGAACTATTGTGTGTGTATTATAAGATCTGTACCATACCATATTTCAGGCAAATAAATGAATCTATCTATATATCAGACTTCGAATTTCGCTGCCCTCGCTGCCTTGCACCACTGCCTTAATTTCTGCCGTACTTGTTCCGTTGTACTTGTCAGGAATTAAATTGTAGGTAGTATGTTTTTCCATAATTATGATCCTTGATGTTTACAAATTATTGATGTTTTTTCATTTCGTTTTTAACTATCATAGACGCTGTTTGACTTTGAAATGCTGCAATAGAACTCATCATTTACTGTTTTATTCTTGCCTTGTACTTCCAGATTTAATGTGCTCAGTTTTTCAGTAAAGTCTGCTAAAAATGCTAAATCACAGTGCCAGTTTAAATCACGCAATTGCTGATAATCATCACCCTTCTTTTCAAGTTTTTTTTTTAGTTTATCTTGGACATCACAGGCAACGGTGAAGGAAAACATCGTGAGAAAACCTGGACTTACATAGTTAAGAGGGTTCTCTATTGGGCCTTTCTCCATACAAAAACATTCCGCTGTTTTCTTCGTGGATAATGCGTGCAGAGCAATGATTTTTTCCCATAAAATCAAGGTCTAATTAATACGTGCCCCTGTCATTTCCTTTTTTCGAAAACATAATCACTAAAAGAAATATGACAATCCAAAAACCCGAAAAAAATGCCCGTATTTATCGCCATGTTCAGAAGACTTTCAGACAAAATTGATAAGTTTTTAACAAAAAAGAAAATGATAGAAGCATAGATATACTTTTCTTCTAAATTTTGATATAAGAATTTTTAAGATCAGGCGAGTTTTGAAGAAGAAAACGGCGGAATACGAAACGCCTTTTAGCCAAGGTTTTTGTAGGTAAAATCAGCCTGAGCTGCAGTTGTCCCTTTCGCACTTTACGGGGGGAGGTTGGAGGCGAGGGAGGGTAAGGCTTACACGTACACTAATAGGGAAGTGGCGGTTGTCGATATTTTTATCGATTTTCTAGTGATATACACCGATGTCGATATTTACACTATACAAAGATTGTGATTGTGAGTATTACTTATTATTGTTGAAGGCACTTGTCGAATGATTAACTTTGGCATGCATAAGATCTGAAAAATGCAGTTGCGAATACACGATCGAAAGTTGTTTAGACAATTAAGCCAGGATCCAGAATAAAGCTCGGTACAGACCAACCGAACGAACTAACAAATGTTGTTGAAAAGAAATAGCTGATTTTTGTTATTATAGATAGGCTCTCTCTTGACCACTATCTCATCTGATGGTAAGCGATGATGTGGTCTACGGTGTAGCAAACTTGCCCAGAAGTAACTTCACTCTTGACTTAAAGACCCCGAGGTTGTAGCTATCGGGCAACACAGACGCAAGGAATTCCACTCCTTGATGTACGCAAAATTAAAGTATTTCCAAAATGTTTAGTGCCTATGGGCGGGATGTCTACCTTGTACCGATGGCGCATCGCCGTAAGTCTTGTAGTCCGATGATGAAACAGGCTATATGGAATTAGATCATGCAATTCCATCGCAAAATCCCCGAAATGCAACCGATAAAAACCGTCAAGCTGGCACCTAATTGAAAAAGAGCGTCCATGGAGTTTCTTGTCCGTTCTTCTCCATAGAGATCTACACCTTGGAATGGGCATCTACGGTACTTTCACAGTTATTATGTCTTGTGACTGGGACTGTAGCACCATAATTTTGTAATATTTTATTTTGTCTTTTGACAATTCAAAAGTGCCTGTAACTGGCCTACTTGAAATAAAGTGCTTTGACTTTGACTTTGACCTCTGCGACGATGTTCAAGGTTCTGGAGATTTGACTCGACCTCATTGCCGATGAGCCTCCTGACCCGTTTTTCGATCAAATCTAGTGCATGAAGCTGGTATTTGGCAGATCCTTCCCAGAGACGAGAACAGTACTTCATGCAAGATCGAACTTGCGCTTGATACAATTTAAGCAGCTGTTCTGGCTTGAAGTACCGTCTCAACTTCTTAGCAGCATGTTGAGGCATTCCTCAATATAATGGTCAAAAATTGAGTGTCGATGTCAACGTTACGCCAAGAAGCTCCTAAATATGGTCCGTTATCGGCACGGTTAGACCTCGGAAAGATGGAGCCGGATGAAATTGGCTCTTTGTAGTGAACAAAAGACGCTCGCTGTATAATATAAATATAATAAATTTATTTTTCCAAAGGTTCCCTTCTAGAAATGGTATTTGACCTTTTTCGGTGCAATAACTTGCAAATAAAATGTTACTTTAAAATTTCAATATAAAACAAATTCATAATACGAATGGTATATTGCATCTTATTTTTTAAAGTGGCTGCATACGTGCTCACTGCCCTCTGCGACCAGTCTCCCGATACATCCATAACAGCGTGAGTCTGGCCAGCCTGCCATCAGTGGAACAGCTATCTCGACCCAACTCCTCTAATGGCTGCACCGGGCATCGTAACCGGATCAAGGCTAGGTCACGTGGCGGTATGTCTTTGCCCGCTGTGTGGTCACAAGCCCTTCGGTCGAAACCTACCACCAGTACTTCACATGATTAGCACCATCCGGGGACCACGTGTAGGGATTCAAAACGCTTATTTTCCTACGGACGCCGGTGACCCGGCCCTCAAAATGATGGCTCAGATCTTCTGAATCGTTCGCTCACCTTACGTCCTGTCTGCTGATTTGCAGTCTTTCGGTTGGTCTTACACCCAGTATTATGCAAACTAAATTTTGATTTCTTATAAAGCAGATACTTATAAAAATGATTTATGAATTTTGGAGAAGTGGGGTTTGTGGGTATTTAAATTAAAATATAGAATTTTAAATTAAAATAATAAAAAAAGAATTAAAAACACGCTTATTAATTAAAAGCACTTTTTGACAAGGCAGCTTGTCGAAAAGTGAATGAAAAAATTGAACAAAAAATTAAAAACAAGCGAAATTATTTTTATGTTGAATGGGCTCAACTGAAAACCAATCTTTTCAACGAAGTCGGGGGACCTGTAAAAAACTGATCCAAGGAACCATCCCCCGACTGCAAGGCAGGCGTGTTTTTAATTATTTTTAAAGATTTATTTTTTATATCATACCTCTTTTAGTAATAAAACGATTTTTTTGGAAAAACAATTTATTTTATACGTTTTCTATGGGATGTTGAATAGTACCTACTGTTATATTTAGTTAATTTCTTTTGGTATGTTATTAGGGAAAGAATGATTATTTAATACTACTGTTATATATTATTATTTATATACTAAATAAGCTCTAGAATAGCTAGACGATGATAGAATAGGTAGTAATTTTTTTATGAAATACTTTTTTTTTCCTTTTTTCCCATTAGTTAGTTTTTTTTTTTAATTTTTAATAAAGTTACGCTTCTAAAGATACCACATAAATATATACCGGTTGAGCCGTTGAGAATTTATGGTGGAATAAAGAAACTCACAAACATACATGAGCCCTATAAACATAACACTCCTCTTTTGGGCAGTCGTGTAAAAATGTGCATTTATCTATCGTAATTTCAATCCTTTCACTTGCTGGTAAATTTCGTGGTATACGACCATCAATAATTTCTGGCGGAAGGCATTTAAAAAAACCGGCTAAGTGCGAGTCGGACTCGCGCACGAAAGGTTCCGTACCATTATCGCAAAAAACGGCCAAAAATTCACGTTTGTTGTATGGGAGCCCCACTTAAATATTTATTTTATTCTGTTTTTAGTATTTGTTGTTATAGCGGCAATAGAAATACATCATCTGTGTAAATTTAAACTGCCTAGCTATCACGGTTCATGAGATACAGCCTGGTGACAGACGGACAGACAGACAGACAGACGGATCGCGGAGTCTCAGTAATAGGGTCCCGTTTTTACCATTTGGGTACGGAACCCTAAAAAAACTACATTTCTCCAAAATTCATCGTGTCTTTAATTTTTTTCGTAAAGTGTAAAGCGGCTCGGTACTCGCGGCGAGGGCGCGTGCACCGGCGGAGTCGGTCGGCCGCTCGGCGCGCTCTTACACACACAAATACACTAATCGTTCACACATTGATAGCTCGCTTGGTCGGGCGCAGCGCGACGGCAATAGTTTCTTCAAATACCTATTTTTCAAATTCTTGTTGACTAGAGTCCGCTCTTAATGTAAGTCTGAAATAGCCAAGTCAGAGGTTCCCAGTGGCGTCTTAATTAACTCTAACACCAGAGGTGGCCACACCTCACACGAAAGAAGAAGATGATTACTTCGTCCAATAGATTTCGAAATCTTAGCAAAAACTTGCTTCTTTGTTCCTTCTCATCTAATTGCTGTTTAAAGAGCCGCCTTTGAAGAGATTTTCCTTTTATGGAATTTACAATCTTGACAGAAATATCCATCACACGTTTTATGTTTAGTCTCTTATTAGCCAGTACTTGTTGGTAAATTGAGCAGTGGTAGATAATGAAGTCTGGAAAATCTTCGTTTTTGTGACAAAGAGCAATAAAACGATACTGAATACCTGTCATTGCAGGAGCCCTATCAGTTGTCATTGATACGAGTTTATACAAAGGTAGCTTAATCTGACTAATAGTGCTTCGTTTTAAGGTTATGTGGCAATGTTATATAGGCATCCATCAAAATGATTGTATAAGGACAACATTTTGGAATCTGCAGTTGGTTGCCAACAAGGTGACCCTCTCGGGCCTGTCATTTTCAGTTTGGCTATTCATCCCATAATCCAACAACTAAATTCAAAATGTAACGTGTGGTATTTAGATGATGGAATGCTAGGAGGTGATGTTGACACCGTTTTGAATGACCTGCAACTCCTCAAACGAAATTTAAATCTGTTAGCCTGGAACTTAACCCCTCTAAGTGCGAAATTTACACCTCTCTGACGTTACCGACAGACAATCGACTTTAGATAAATTTAATGCAATGGCCCCGCAAATCAAAATCTTAGAAAAAAGTTCCCTGCACCTCCTAGGTTCCCCTATTTTAGAAGAAAGTTTTTCATCTTTCATCGAAGACACAATCAAACATTTTAATGATATTTCGGATAGACTTTCCAAAATTAATATACATTCGGCATTCACCCTTATCAGATATTGGTCTGGTTACTGTTTCGGTCCAAATTTCATGTATTTTCTCCTCTTTGGAAGAAACCACAACTTTTGGACAAAATTTACCAAATTATTCGTAACACATTAACATACATTCTTAATGTGCCCTTGGACGACCGATCGTGGCTGCAAGCCACCCTACCAATTTGTTTTGGTGGCCTCGGCGTCCGCAAAATTTCTAGTGTAAGCTTACCAGCGTTCCTGTCTTCTGTCCGCAGCACTGAAAAGCCAACCAGATTTTTTTTTGCCCTTTTCTGGTTGACTCGGAAGTGCCGTGCTTGACAGACGCAGAGAACGCCTGGAAAGTGAAGAGTGTGGCCCGAGAACCCATTTTCCCAGAGACAGTGGGATGAGCCGCTCTGCAGTTTGGCACGGAATAACCTTATTAATACGTCCACCAATACTGCTGAGCGTGCCCGCCTGCTGGCTGTGGGTGAGTCGGGCCTCTAGCTTCAGGCACTTCCGTCGCCTAACATAGGCACTATGCTAGGTGACACAACCTTCCGACTCGCTACATGCCTGCGATTAGGCGCTCCTTGTGGGGCTCCACATCGCTGTCAATGCGGTGAAGCAGTAGACTACCTCGGACACCATGTCCTTGCTTGTAGTAAGAGTGCAGGTCAGATTGTGCGGCACGCTAGCATTAATGATCTGATCCGTCGTAGTATTGCCACCCCCGGGGTGCCAGCTGTCTTAGAACCCAATGGCCTGGCACGCGTCGATGGGAAGAGACCAGATGGTATGACCATAATGCCATGGAAGTTGGGTAGGTCTTTGGTGTGGGATGCAACTTGCGTCGACACTCACGCGTTGCACCATCCCATCTTCCTAGCACGGTGGGCTGCGCTTGGGCGACTGCTGCAGGTGCTGAAAACATCAAACGGCGCAAATACAACGACTTAATTGGTAATTATGTGTTTGAGCCGTTTGGGGTTGAAACACTAGGGTCATGGGGTCTAAGTGCACACCTATTATTTCGGGATATCGCCAAGCGGTTAGTCGACTCTTCACGAGACCAGGGGCCTGCCCTTTTTTTGGTCAAAGAATCAGCATTGCCATCCACCGTGGCAATGCTGCCAGCCTTCTGGGCATAATGTCCATATGTAAATAAATAAATTATGTTTGGTGAATAAAAAAAATCTAGTTATTAGTCAGATTTTAAATTTCGTAGAATAAACTAGCATTTGGGGGGTTGTTGTTAGAACCTATAAACTATATGTTGTACCTGGCTGGTTGACCATAGACAAATCCAATGCCCTGCACTGACAGTTGTAAGAAAAAAAAATGTAATTGTTCTGTTGTGATAAAATACTAATATAGATTTTAGTGTTGCCCAAATTCAGTCTTGGTCTTGCAGTCTTGGTCTTGTTCTTGCGTTTTTGCAAGACCAAGACCAAGAACAAGACCGCGTATTTTTAGCAAGACCAAGACCAAGACTGATCGTGCAAGACTTGAGCAAGAACAAGACTAAGCCTGCAAGACTCTTGCGTCTTGCAGGCAGTATACGGAGTTTAATTTATTGTCATCTCTACCCTATAAGTATAGGCAGGTGTTTATCAGACAGAAATCAAACTAAGAAGCTAAGAACCCAATTATGGGCTAAGCTCGCATTTGTGCATTAACTGTCCTATTACATTTGTTATATTTGTATGTTTATATATTTTGTGTAACTTTTCACGTGAAAATTGTTTTAAAATTAATTGTTAGAATTATACCATTATAGTAGATAAAAGGCCTGCTGATTTTATGTGATAAAAAATAATCGTCACAAAAGTTCAAAATAGTGACAACCTTAAGACATATTTTTGAAAATAATTTTCTCAAAACCTAGGCCCGTGTTGTAAGTAATATTTTTATGGATGTTAGACCTTAGTATAAGGTATATGTTTGCACTAGACAGAGGTTCTACTACGAGCTAGAAAATAAATAAAATTGATTTCGGTAATAGTACATTATGGTACAAGTGTGCAATGTTGGTGATTACCGCTGAGGCGCCCGCCATTGAGACCCGAGCCGTAGGTAAGGGTCTTTAGAGAGGACGGTAATCATCAATACACACGTGTATCATACGACGTTTTTCAACACACTTGTGTAGAAAATAATACAAATAAAACATATTCAACAGTAAAAACGCGTTGTGAAATTTTTTCGCAATGGCGGGCAAAATTAATCAGTTTTCCTATGCGCGCGCATTTAAGAATGGCGATCGGCCATAGACTAAAAGAATGAGGTTCCTTTTTTTTTAGTTTTTCGTGGATAGTGTTTTAGCCACGTACAAAATAGCGAATTTAATTTTTTCTTTATTACAGAGCAAATAAAATTTATATTTGAGTGAAAGTTTTATTTATTAAGCACGTACAAGTTGAAATTATCTATTTAAATACGAAGTTGCATGAAATGAGCAAGCAATAGGTACATTAATTTATTTGTACTATTGAGCACGATCTTTTTTGTATTTAAACTTTTTTAAGAACAAAGCAACTTAACCAATAAATTAATCTCAAAATAGTCAAGTGAGACAAGTGTGCCTATGTTTTTGGCAGTATGGCGCACTTCCCCCGAGCCAGAAGTCGTGAACTGTTATGATTCAGTTGTTTTCTTACCCGACTGCCCCTGAAGAAGGATAATATTTTTCTATATTGATAATTTCCTCTTTTTATTTATGGTAAACCATCACTAAAAAGTGAGCAAGTTTAAGGTACCTAAAGGATTGACAAAATACCCATAATAACTCAATTTACACAATCGTGTTGTTTATCGCTAAGGAGTTCCGTTCTATGTTCCAAATCTTGAAAACAGCCGAACTGATTTTGATGAAACTTGCACTATTCCCTAAGTTGAGAGATATTTAAACCATTAAAAAAGAATGATCGTGATCCGATTAGTAGTTTTGGAGAAATGCGTAGACAAACATACATACATACATACAAACATCATATAACATGCTCATGCAACTTGGAACACATGTTTAAAAGCCCACATAGAGTAACATATGTGCATACTGTACAATTCAAACAATATTACATGCATACGTATCGAATTGATAACCTCCTTTTATTAAGTCGGTAAAAACAGCATTCAATGTTTAGAACCCCGGATTACTGACTAGTCTATAGCACACTTGCCCAAATTTGTTATGGAAGCTGCAGTAGCCTATAGGACGAGTAAATTAAAAAGACAACCAGGACTAATGCGTTTAGTTGTTTATGTTCTATTAAGCAAATATTTTATTTTTATGTAGGTGTACTTGCTCCGTTTCCAGGGGCAAGTGCAACTATATCCATGTTTTCCAGTATCTTATAAAATAGGGAAATAATGTTGATAGATTTTATTGAATCGACGTTTATTGCAGCAACAAAATACCAAATATTGTTTATTTAATAAATGTATAAAATCGAAATCAATCAAAATCTAAAATTTATTATTAAATTAGGCCATTAAGCGGCACTTTTGAACGTCAGAAAAATAATAATTGGAAAGTATAATGGATTCTCTTTTTTTTGGTATTCTTGCAATGACAAGAATATTTACTTTTTAAAGTATTATATGTTTAGGGTTCCGTACCCAAAGGATAAAAACGGGACCCTATTACTAAGACTCCGCGATCCGTCTGTCTGTCTGTCCTTCTGTCACCAGGCTGTATCTCATGAACCGTGATAGCTAGACAGCTGAAATTTTCACAGTTGATATATTTCTGTTGCCGCTATAACAACAAATACTAAAAACAGAATACAATAAATATTTAAGTGGAGCTCCCATACAACAAACGTATTTTTTTTGCGATAATGGTACGGAACCCTTCGTGCGTGAGTCCGAATCGCACTTGGCCGGTTTTTTAATTATTGTGAATGTGAAGACTCCGTGGATCATTCTTTTTTATTTGAATTTTTGTCAGTTAGTTTTGGTATTTTTCGTCGAATCGTGGAGCTCCTTAAATTCTGAGTTGAGCTGCACGGTTATTGACATATGTGTGCACTGACTGGACAGGTCCACTCATCTGGCTGGTTCTTTCCTCAAAAGACCATTTAAGACACCAATCTACATGGTCATCACATGATCTAACCAAGATTTTGTCTGGACTTTAAAAGAGGCTGTGACCTCTGAGTTTGTTTCGGCCTTTCTTCTCAGATTAGTAAGATAAGAAACGCAGACCTCATCTAGTTTTAAAAAATATGATCGACATGTAAAAGTGTTTGTACAAACCAACTTACAGTAACATTTATCATTATTTTAAAATTATCTATAAGTATGTGCCTACCTATATTAATACGAGTATGTTGGTTCTACGTCGGAGACAGGTGATGAACTAATAAATTACCTAAAGAAAACCCACAGTGCATGAGCGAACTCCGTGTCGTATGGTATACGTAGGATTAATACTACTATTTATAACTACAATTATACCTACGTATGTTATTAGTAAAACACTAAAAATCTTTCAGGGGGTAAAAGTAGGTACCTACTCATGATTATAAACAACTTGTAACCATCCCTGAAAATACATTTTGTATCAATAATTTCGGCACCAGACAACATAAAAGGAAATACAAGGAAACCAACAGACACCTAGTAAAAAACCGGTTTCAGGACGACCAAAGAAGGATTTTGGGGTATCATCGCTGCGTTATAAACAAAGATCTGTGCACACTCTTGTGAAAGGTCTTTCTCCGGAATAACTTTAATTTGCAACTGAATCCAGCTTAGTTGTATCGGGAAAACGCAAAGCTGCTAAAGTGATGAAATTAGCCCTAGAGTCGTCACCAAGAAGTTTGAAACGAATGCAGCAGTCAAAAAACAACAAGCCCTCCTGCACACCATACACACCTGTGGCTGTATATTAACTCTCATCCCCTGATAAGACAACATCGATCAGTGAAAAAAAACCAATGAAAGGATTAATGATACCATTATGAATATGCTCACGATGCCAACATATTTAGGTAACAATCAGAATCAGGAAGACGATGACGAAGATGATTAATAATGTTTTTTTAAATAATACAAAGTCTACGATTTATTTTGAGTTGTTTTATTTCAATGCAAAAATTAAATATTGAAATATAATTTCAATATATTAAAAAATCAGTACTTATAGGTCCTTAGGTTCAGTTAGAAAACGTCAAACTGCTTAGTATAGGTAATAGCCACACAAAAATATGTTTAAATAATTAAATGTAACAAATTTTCGTTATAAAAATTTTTGTCGTCGTAAATCGATCATTTTGCCGTACGTGTGGCGCCTCAGCGGTAATCACCAACATTGCACACTTGTACCATAATGTACTATTACCTTATGTAGAACCTCTGTCTAGTGCAAACATATACCTTATACTAAGGTCTAACATGCATAAAAATATTACTTACAACACGGGCCTAGGTTTTGAGAAAATTATTTTCAAAAATATGTCTTAAGGTTGTCACTATTTTCTATCACCCCCAGGGTGCCAGCTGTCTTAGAACCCAATGGCCTGGCACGCGTCGATGGGAAGAGACCAGATGGTATGACCATAATGCCATGGAAGTTGGGTAGGTCTTTGGTGTGGGATGCAACTTGCGTCGACACTCACGCGTTGCACCATCCCATCTTCCTAGCACGGTGGGCTGCGCTGGGGCGACTGCTGCAGGTGCTGAAAACATCAAACGGCGCAAATACAACGACTTAATTGGTAATTATGTGTTTGAGCCGTTTGGGGTTGAAACACTAGGGTCATGGGGTCTAAGTGCACACCTATTATTTCGGGATATCGCCAAGCGGTTAGTCGACTCTTCACGAGACCAGGGGCCTGCCCTTTTTTTGGTCAAAGAATCAGCATTGCCATCCAACGTGGCAATGCTGCCAGCCTTCTGGACATAATGTCCATATGTAAATAAATAAATTATGTTTGGTGAATAAAAAAAAATCTAGTTATTAGTCAGATTTTAAATTTCGTAGAATAAACTAGCATTTGGGGGGTTGTTGTTAGAACCTATAAACTATATGTTGTACCTGGCTGGTTGACCATAGACAAATCCAATGCCCTGCACTGACAGTTGTAAGAAAAAAAATGTAAGAGTTTTTGGCGGGATTTATTCGAGTGAAGTTCAGCGGCTGTTAATATTATTTACAAATTGATTCCTAGTGGATATTGTGATATAAAATTGGTGTAGTTTTGTGTCTCAACTGTCTACGCAACTGGACAATATGTGAAATCATTGACAGAAGCGATCTCAGCATAGTGGAGCGGAGAATTTTATTGTAGTATTGACTACCTCCGCTAAGCTTACTGGGAAGGCTGACTCAATACAATTTGCTGCCAAATACTCCATAAAACATTAGAATCTGTTACATCCGTATTCTAATGCATACTAAAGAATGTTAAAATTGCACTGAAGACTAGGCAGCATGGTCTCAGACCTTAGCCTGTTCCGTCAGGAACAAAAAAAAAAAAAAAAAAATGTAATTGTTCTGTTGTGATAAAATACTAATATAGATTTACGTTGTTCTTCAAATTAATGTGTTTTAATTTACTCTAACAGTTGTCACTTAATTGTTAAAATCACAGTTTAGTTTGAATATTCAAGAACAAAAAGGTGCTAATCAAATATACTAAGACCTTCCTTTGAAATTAATGTAGGACTAAAACCCACTAAAAATCTATATTTAACCACTCTGCTCGACAAGATTTTGACACATGACATACCAGCTGAGTCGACAGGTTGTTGCAAATTACGTCATGACACTCGGGAATTTACTTGAACTTTCAACATTCGAATTTATTCAGAAAAATAAGTTTACGCAGCTGTTTTACAAAGTAAATTTGTAAAAAATATCTTTATTTACATGTTGAGGTCGGTTAAACCGCGTCAGTCTACTGCAAAATGTGTACAAAATACAAATTACTACATCTTTCCAAACGGTAGACAATTTAGATTTGCTCAAAATATAAGCATAAACAACCTTCTCGATTGCTGAAAAGATGCAAAACGACAAAATAAAGATATACTCATTTTATTTGTGTCCTTAGGTACCCAATTTTTCATAAAATAGTTCATAAAAAAAACAAGACAATATCTGGAAAAATTGCTTAAAAATTGGATGCAACCTTGCATCATGACATTTCTTTGGTGTTGTTTTTTTTTTGTGCTATCCATTCACCCGTCTCATAATCGATAAAATTGCATTCAGCCTAATCGATTACGTGTATCAAACGATAATTTTAAATTATTTCGATCGACTCGGTTCATTTAAATAAATTAGTGATTATCAAAAATTTATTGTTTTAAAATTAGAACAAATTCTTTTATAAGCATAAAATACAATAACAACTTAAAGTAATAACTACATAATGTGTGAAGAGTGTTTTTAATAATTTAAAATTTACATAATATAAAATACTTAATTAACAATAACTAGCTATATACACTTAAATAAAAATAAAATTAAACTACGAACGCGTCTAAAAGGGCAGGGGTCATAGGGCGTCAAAAAATTCGTCCACATCGCTGTCAACGTGGAAAGTGCCCAGAACGCTGGCAGCATTGCCACAAAACAAGTAATAACTATACATAAATGCTTTCATAATTATCTTAACAGTATTTTAAGAAAAATATCGGATTCGCGGCTAATTTCGCGCCGAATTATCATTACGTACAAGAATTCAAAATTCAAATTCGGAATGTGAACGGTATTCAAAGTATTTTATCGGATAAATTTTTAGTATAAAAGAGAGTTTTATTTTAATCTTTTTAGAAGGTTTTACACAGAATGACCAGTATAAACACGAGTATATCTACGTATGATAAGTAGGCGTAGGGAGGAACTGGTACACTTGCGCGGATCCTTTCGAAGCCAGCTGTTATGGCATGGTTGTCAATCGAGAAAGGGCTGATAATTAAAATCTAAGATGTCGACCATACAATTTATCGTGATGGAATTCATGAACATGATTTTCGAGGGTGGTGATCCAGAAAATTCATGCAAAATAAATCTAATCTAAGAATCTGCATACGCACCAAGCTGCATTACAACAACTTAATATATACATAAGTTAAGGGCTGGCACATTCTCTTAATTCACAAATTAAAGATGGCGGCTATTCAAAGTTATTTATTATATTAGCTATGTTCTAAAGAATTTTCTATGTCTCCTGGGGTGCTATTACCTACCGCAAATTTTAAATCCGAGATGGGAGCTATTTCAGGTTGTTTATTTTTCTATAATTTCGATTTTAAAGCCTGTATTTGTTATTAGCGACCCAGAAAACTATGAAAATTACACCTATGACGAAAAGTTAACAAATTTTCGTCGTCGCCATTTTGGATTTTCATTTTCACCCATATTCGTTATATAGATAATCGTTAGGAGGAGCTCGTGGCTAAATAATAACAGCCGCACAGGTTGATCATCAAGGTTAAGCAACACTTGACGAGGTCGGTCCGTGGATGGGTGACCATTTCAACATACCGAGTTTCCTCGGTGCCTCGGAAAGCACGTTAAGCCGTTGGTCTCGGCTGTTTGAAGATCTTTGACAGTCGTTACGGGTAATCAGAAGCTTGAGATCTGACACCAGTCTAGCCAAGAGATATCATGTTACCCAGTTACTGGGTTGTGGAGGTCAGATAGGCAGTCGCTCCATGTAAAACACTGGTACTTAGCTGAATCCGGTAAGACTGGAAGCCAACCCCAATATAATTGGGAAAAGGCTAGGCAAGTGATGATGACAGTCTTAAGATGCTATTGCAACAACTGCGTTATGAATACTATCGCCTTTCAAAGCAATTGCTGCAGCACTTCCGCTGTTATCAAGCAGAATCCTGGAGCCTTTTTCTGTCTAACTTCCTTATCTCGTTGTAGATTTCCTTAGGTGAGCAACTCTTTACGGTTGGGCTAAGCTGAAGATCTGTTTTTGGGAAATTGTTAATTGCCTGTTCAGCCTCCGCAGAACCGTCGTTAGATGTGAAGACTTTGCTAAGAAATGTTCCGAAAAGGCTAGGCAGATGATGACGATTCGTTATTTAGATACACGGAAACCAAGAAAATGTAGCCAAAAAAAGAAAAGTTAACCACCTTTTGTCGGAGAAACCATTAAAATTTCCCAATAATGAAAATCAAATTATCGTCGGCGCCATTTTGCATTTCCATTTTCAGCTTAGTTGGTTGACAACCATGCCATTACTCACACATCACTCAAAATACGCACAAGGTTATTAACATTAATTGTTTTGGGGAATGCAGAAGTAAATACAAACCAAACTTATGTTCTTAAACTGAAAATAAACTTCTAAAAACCGACCAAGTGCGAGTCGGACTCGCGCAGGAAGGGTTCCGTATCATTATCCCCAAATACGGCAAAAAATCGCGTTTGCTGTATGGGAGCCCCCACTTAAATATTAATTTTATTCTGTTTTTAGTATTTTTATATTCATTTAGTAGTTATAGCGGCAACAGAAATACATCATCTGTGAAAATTTCAACTGTCTAGCTATTACGGTTCATGAGATACAGCCTGGTGATAGACAGACAGACAGACGGACCGTGAAGTCTAAGTAATAGGGTCCCGTTTTTACCCTTTGGGTATGGAACCCTAAAAAGTATCTATAGTAGGAACCAATGATCATAACATTACAACAGACTCGACTGAATTCAAAACCTAAACATACCATACTCAACTCATTACTCAATATATTATAAAATAATAATACCAGCCTATAACTGTCCCACTGCAGGGCAAAGGCCTCTTCTCATACAGAGAAGGCACGAGCATTGACCACCACACTTGCACAATGCGGTTGGCGATTTGAGACTATAGTCTCAAATCGCCAACCCGCATTATATAAGAACAGGTTTCTTCATGATGTTTTCTTTCACCTTTGTCAACGATATCCAAGATATACTTAGAAAGTACATAAATGAATTTGAAAAAGACACATTGGTACTTGCCCGGAAAGCGAGGACTTTAGCCACTGCGCCACCACGACACTCATTACAAAATAACAAATAATCATAAAATGGTTGGTACCCCGAAACTAAATTTATCTACGCTTGCTTCACATACTTACATAAAAATATACCAGGCACTCTGTATACTTCTGAGACTAACAAACATTAAAAGACAATCATTATTATTTTTATAAAAAATATTTTTGAAGAGCGAGCGCATTCCGAATTTAAATTTTGAATCGGATAGAAAATTCGGCGCCATATTATCCACGGTTCGATGAATTTGTTTAGTTGGTTTTAGATAAATAATGTCCAAAATCTATTGAGATTACTTTAAGAAATTATTAATAGTAATTATTTAATTACTTATTGTATTTCATGCCTAAAACAGGTTTATTTTAATTTATAAGAATCGATTTGGGATAATCAGTCACTAATCGAGTCGATAGTATAAACAAAAATCGATTGCTAAAATCGTTTTGACACACCACTATTACATTAAAAAAACAATATCAATGACGAATTGGAAGTTTTAAACATAAATAAAGAAGTGGTAATGAATTTAACGTGTTATTGGACCAGTGTTTGTTAATTACGTTAAGATCTGGGCTTCTTCTTGTTGTTTATTATATTTAGAGACATAATTGTCATATTTTTAATCATTTTTACATACAATATCACCCATATTTGTGTTAAATAAAAATGTAAACAAACACGATTGGCGCGAAACTTAGACTTTGGATGACAAATAACTTCATTACCACTAATTATTTAGTTTGAAATATGGATAAGTTCGTTCAATAATTAAACGATGAGCAAACCACTACCCCTGCAGTGGAGTTTGGGTATCCCAAATATGCACTAATTATTTAGTTTGAAATATGGATAAGTTCGTTCAATAATTAAACGATGAGCAAACCACTACCCCTGCAGTGGAGTTTAGGTATCCCAAATGTGCATTTTTTATGTTTTTTAGCCTCGCTCGACCACCTCTGTCATCAAAATGGCGATTAACACACTTGTATTTAACAAAGGTAAATTAATAAACTTCGCGCTTAATCTAAAAAAATATTGGCGCTAACATGTAAGCTTTTTATCCAACTGTTTTAATTAACGCCCCCAAATAAGTTTATTTAGGTATTTTAATCAATAATTACGTAATTAATTAGGATGTCGTATGACGTAAATCTGGGGACCGAAATGGGTCGCGGCTGAGCCAGCGGAGGTATGCTTGACGCGCCCCGAAATGTACCCCGTCCGAACTATACGGTTAAAATCTATACTTAAATCTATATATTGAAATATTGCGGACAAATTATTACGAATTGTTGGTTTTTAGGGTTCCGTACCCAAAGGGTAAAAACGGGACCCTATTACTAAGACTTCACGATCCGTCTGTCTGTCTGTCCGTCTGTCACCAGGCTGTATCTCATGAACCGTGATAGCTAGACAGTTGAAATTTTCACAGATGATGTATTTCTATTGCCGCTATAACAACAAATACTTAATAATATTTAAGGGGGGCTCCCATACAACAAACGTGATTTTTTTGCCGTTTTTTGCGATAATGGTGCGGAACCCTTCGTGCGCGAGTCCGACTCGCACTTGGCCCGTTTTGAATTCTCTTAAGATACAATTCCTCGTCGTTCGTCGGTTATATAAATATGTGAAAAAACAGGCAGTGATCAACAATGGGGTTCACAAATAATAATAAATAAATAAAAATAAAATAATAAATAAATCATTTATTTCAGATTCATCAATGATGAATGATTTGTTTTTTTTTTTTTTCATTTTCATTCATAATAACGATGAAGTTACGAGGTTTCAATCTGGCCGATATAATAGCTCATCTACGGCAATTTGGCGTATTTTAAGTTTTTCGATTCATGAAAGAATCTGTTATCCATCTTTAAGGTTGACAAAGGGTGTACTTCAATCCTGATAATGTGATGGAGCGATTAGAAACCCCAAGACGAACACTCAACTCGCATTCTTTGAACTTTGCAAAACAGCTGCATTAGCATGCAGCTGTCACTCTTTCAAAAAGATGTTCCATCATAATTATAATAACTATAATAAACAATATAGTATTTTAACCGCAGAAGACGTGGAACAGCTGTAGATGGTGCCAGGTATTTTTAAAGAACACATTATTGGGCGAGTTTATACCTACTGTGCATCCTAATAACTCTGAATGCTTTTACCTCGCTTGCTTCTGCACATTGTTCGAGGGCCGATTTCTTTTGCCGACTGATGTTCTGTGCACTTTAAGATACTTCTCAGTCGTGGCATAAATATCAGGACAAATTGGCTGATGACTTTTTCAGGCGCGCACAACTAACTAATGACAACGCAATTAGTGAGACGTTACGTGAAAGTCATTTGAATAGAAATATATCTATTGGGGTAATTCTATTTCTCAATATGGCATTCCCGAGCCATCATTTGGAATTATACTATGATCCAGCCGAAACTTTACAAACCGATGTTTCAAGTATAACTTATCGGTTACATTTCGGGTAGTGTGCGATGGAACTGCATAATTTGATTCCGCCTAGACCTTTCCATCATCGGAGTACAAGACGTACGTCAATGCGCCATCGGTAAATGGTGGATATCCCATCCATACGCACAAAGCCTTTTACGAATAATTTCATTGTGCGCACAGCTAAGGAGTGGAATTCTCATCCGAAGTTTTTTTTTTGCTGATAGCTACAACCTAGAGGTCTCGTGTCAGAGACTAAGGGTAGTGAAGAGGACACTGCTTCACGAATTGCCAAAGCTCGAGCTACCTTCGCGTAGCTGAGACCTGTTTCGCAATCACGGAAATTGACCCGAAGGATTAAACTCAAAACCTTTGGGTCCAATGCCAATCTGTGCTGCTCTACGGATGCGAAACATGGAAGGTCACAAATTACATCTCACGTCAAATCCAAGTCTTTCTGTCGCTTCATCGGGCATAGCAGCCACTTTGTCGCCAGGAGGAAAAACTGCCAAACCGGCGCGCTACCGCTTACGTGCTTTGTGACATTATTTTTGGTTTTTTCCTTTGTGTACTTATGTATGTCGTTTACAGACGCTCTCTGGTCAATGTTATTGATAAGCAGTGTAATACTACCTTTAGATTTAATAAAGCAACGCCCGAGCATATCTCCAAAATAATAGACTCACTGGACTGCAACAATTCGCCAGCTTCAGATATGGTATTTATTTATTATAAGGTCAAAGACTAAGATAAAGAAAATTTAAAACTTCATGAGTCCTATGGGATAGGATGCTACCTACTACATTTATAAACGTGAAAATTTGTGAGGATGGATGGATGGATGTTTGTTTCTCTTTCAAGCAAAAACTACTGAACGGATTTTGATGAAACTTTACAAAAATATAGCTTAAACATCAGAATAATACGTAGGCTATAATTTAACAAGATATTGGGAAAAGTACTAATAAAACGCGGGTGGAGCCGCGGGCGGCAGCTAGTATTTTATAAATATATGTTTAAAACCGAGATTTTCCTTATATTGTATTTATTTATTTAAGTAAAAATATTATAATAGGTACCTATGTTTAAAAAAAAACATTTATCGCAAATAAAAGAGAGGAACAGACACGGCGCAGATGCACGTCGTGACTGTGACAAGAAGGCATCGCACTCTGTCCATGGCATGTGGCAGTACCATGGGGAACCCACAACACGGTGCTAATTTTTTAATTATCATAACCAAGTCTGGTAGTACGAGTATGTTACCTACATTATAAGTTATAAGTATACAAAAATATTGAAACAATAATATTATTATTTGTGGGTTATTTTCAAATATAATTATTGCTTTGAGTTTCCTTTTATTATAGAATATTAATTTACAGTAACTCTGACTCATTATAATGTAGGTTAATCCGACCGTGTTTGGTCAAAACAAAGTATTAGGTGCATTGATGGCACCTAATAATAATAAAATGATGTACCTACGTATATGTATAAGGAAATTAATTCACATAAAATTTTAGTCTTATACTATTATTTTTATTTATATATTTGTTATTATACGAATTATGTTTAAAAATTTTTATAGTACATTACTGCAGCGGCCAGCAAAAGAGGCATTGATGGACGAACGTGTAAATGTGGGCCGAGGCGAAGACGAGGCACACATACATAAGGCCAATTTCCAAGCATGTTTGAGAAAATTTTATATTTTGTTCCTTGATAAATGTGCTCCAAAGAAATCAAAAACTTATCACTTTCACCAAGAATGGGAACTGGACTACTTCTTTACTATGGTGAAAGAAAACTGTTGCTGCCTAATATGCAATACATCCGTGGCTATACCGAAAAATGGAAATTTTGAGCAACATTTTAACACAATTCATAGTAAATATCAGACTGATTTTCCACCTAACAGCGAAATAAGAAAGAGTAAATTGCTAGCATTGAAATCGCAATTAAAAGTTCAGGAAAACATGTTTTCTGGGCCTATTGAGCAAAGTAAAGCTGTAACTGAAGCGTCTTTCCAAGTAAGCTACAGAATTGCTTACCTTTTGCCGATGGAGAATACATCAAGGAAATCTTTGAAGCAGTGTCAGATTCGCTGTTTGTAAATTTCAACAATAAAAACGATATTTAAAAGCTATTCATGGTTTACAGCTGTCTCAGCATTTTCATACTTAAAACAAACAAAAAATAAACACCCTTCTCGCTTGACAGACGCTCATACATTGGATTCTTTATGATTGACAATTTCCAACTACAAACTTGATTTTGATAATCTAGCGGAAAATGCTCAGACGCAACGCTCACACCAATATAAATAGGTAGTTACTCAGAATAATTTTCAGTTTTATGTTTTCCCTCTTAATAAAATAAAAAATACTTCATAATTGTGTACTGAACTACTCGTATGCTGTTTCATTTAAGATTGCAAGAAGTATGTAATTGGTAGATAGCACAGGGTTTCGTCAGTAAACAGCAGATCTTGTATCTAATCAAGTCCCACTATATAGCATATAATTATGTATCTAAGTATCTATAGTTATATAGGTAATCTAGAGATATGTTTACATTGTCTACATATAAATTCCATAAAATAATGATAAGTGGTTTACCTACAACTTATAGGTGACGAATCGCACCCGATCTGTTTTACAGAAGCTTTGCAAATTTTAGGTAAATAAGTGTTTCATTGCACCGAATCGTTTGCTGCTGTCAGTAATGCTTGCGTCATCTTCTTATTATACGCTTTACCTATATACGGTACGCAGTTGTCCTGTTGGTAATCAGTCGACAAGTTCAACTATGTGGAACATGTCTGTGAGGATGGCTGGGAGCTCACGCGTCGGGGCTCTGACGCTGCTACTTCTGCTGTTTGCTGTCAGCGTGGTAAGTTCGCTATTTTTTTAGGGCCCACTGGCACGAAAAGCGGCGTATCGCCGTACGTCTTGTAGCCCGTTCATAAGTTTGTTTTTCCATAAGTTCTTTTTAGGTTTCGTATAAAAAAATTAAACCTGGTTATAAAACTTTGTCTATTTATGTTTATAATTAGGTATATGTATCGCATTTAGGCACGTCTGGTGCCTAAATTATTCATAGTAAATGCGATACATATACCTAATCATAATCGATGAAAAAGTTTGAAAGATCAGATAATCTTTTAGCATTTTCAGGATTGGTTAAAAGTTGTTTATAATCATTAGTACTGTCACCCCCTTATAGATTTTTAGTGTTATACAAATAGCCCTGTATACCTATGTATGTATTTGTAGGTATAAATAGTAATCTTCTAACTTCCTTTGATAATCCCATACGAGTCGGAGCTTGCTCATGCATTCTGGGTTTTCTGTAGGTAATTTACTAGGTCAGTACCAGTCTCTCAGGTAAAATCATAGATATAATAAACAAGGAGATATGCCCGGTAGATGAAAATATATCGCAAACAAAGCATTCATTTATTCATTCATTCAAACATGACATGTTTGCGATATATTTTCATCGGGCGATATAGTTTGCCCCTACGCAAACTGGAGACACATGTTTGCAACGACACACGGCAACTATAGTTCTCGCCAAACTTCTTGGCCGCCCTGAAGTTGGCTACAATGGCTGCGCATTAGTTAATCTCATAACAAAACCAGCACCGATCCGTGCCTTGCTCATCGGTAAGCAAACTTCAGGGCGGCCCAGAAGTTTGGCGAGCACTATACTACACATGCAGTTCAGTAAAGGCAACAGATATGCAGGCGCGCGCAAAACCGCATTTCTTAAATCAGAACGTACTAAACAATCAAATGATTAATCTTATCCCATCAAACACAGCGTGTATTAGCCATGCAATAGAATATAATAGAATAGAATAGAATATACTTTATTGTACACCATAAAATTATACACATTTTCAAGAAAAACTTATTTCTACGGGTACAAAGGCGGTCTTATCGCTGACAGCGATATCTACCAGACAACCTTTGGATGGACTAAAAAAACTTAGAATAAAAAAGGGGGTAGTCTGCGGTGTACTGCTATAAGATTAAAACATAAATATATACAAGATTATATTACTATAATAAATACTATACATAAACCTATATATATATAAACATACATACATAATATGATATGAAATTTATAGTGTTGTAGTTAAATAATGATGACAGAGATTAGATCTAAAAAGAAAAGCGTTAGAGAGAAAGGAAATGGTTTTTAACCAGGTTTTTAAAAGAAACCAGTGACTGGGCTTGTCTAACTGACAACGCCAACTCATTCCACAATCGCACAGCCTGGACTGTAAACGATTTGTCGTAAAACTTAGTGGAATGAGCAGGCATCAAAAGTTTCAAATTCTCCGATGATTTCAAGTGTCTAGAATGTGTGTCATGAAGGAACTTAAAGCGTTCTTTGGGATAAGTAGGGGTTGTAGGAATAAACAGAATACTGTAGAGTAATGATAAAATATGGGCACTCCGGCGAAAGCGGATTGGCAGCCACTTGAGCTTAATTCGAAATTCGGAAACATGGTCATATTTGCGTAAACCAAATATGAATCTAATACAAAAATTCTGGAGTTGCTCAAGCTTATCTAGCTGCACTTCAGTTAGGTCTAAATAGCTGACATCGGCATAATCGAGGACAATTTACCCATCAAAAAACATTGATCGCTATTGTAGTGCTGTGCAAAAGCAATTTATTTTACATATACGCTAGTGATTGACTTAATCGGAAAGTTACCGATTCTTCCATTCATTATTGTACATTTTGCGGAGGGGGGGGGGGGGGGGGGGAATTAAAATAAATAAAAAAAACTGCATGTCCAGAAAATATTATAATAAAAATAAACAATATGTAGCTTTAACGGAAGTAACATAAATAAATAAAATAAGCCTTTATTGCTGTTCTACAAGTTTACAATGTACACATTTTTTTTTACTTCACAGCTTGTCTTCCGACAAAGCCCTCCTCTAAAGCTTTCCATTTCTGCCTGTCTTTCGCTGTTCTCGTCCACTCTGGACCCGCTACCTTTTTGAGGTCATCTTTCCATCTTTTTGTTTGACGTCCTTTACTTGTTTTCCCATTCCTGGGATACCACTCTGTTACGGTTTTTGACCATTTTCTACTCGTATCTCTAAGCATAATATGTCCAGTCCATCGCCATTTTAAAGTTTTACACTTTTTCTTTGCATCCTTAAATTAAGTTGTTTTTTTTTTCTAATCTTATCTGTCTTTCCTCTTGACGCCCATGACGCTTCTCTCCATTCCGTTTTGACATACCTTTATTTTGTTTATTAAGTTACCTGTCAATGCCCATGTTTGGCAACCATAAGTTAAGCATGGTAAAATGCACATGTTATACAATTTTCTTTTTTCTTTGATAGGCATGTCCGTGTTTTTCATGACTTCGCTGAGTGACCAATATCTCTTCCATATATTGGCTATCCATCTTTCAATTTCTTTATTCATGGTGTCTTCAGCGACTATAAGTTGTCCTAGGTAAACGTATTCTTCGACATATTCTATCATCTCTGAATTTACTATGATGGTATGCGTCTGTGAAGATTTAGTCATAATCTTTGTCTTTGCCGTGTTCATTGTAAGTCCAGCTTTTGCGCTTTGATCTGACAGTTGTTTTAACATTTGCTCTAAATTTATTGGACATTCTGCAAATAAGATCAGGTCGTCTGCAAATCGTAAGTGGTTTAGTTTTTCACCGTTTATGTTCAGGCCTTCGTGATCCCATTGCAGTTTCCTGAATACCATCTCTGGAGCCGCCGAAAACAACTTAAGAGAAATTGGGTCGCTTTGCCGGACGCCTCTCTCTGTAGGAAATTCTTCACCCGTAGTTTCAAGCCTGATTTGGGCTGTGCTTTTGGAGTATACGTTCCGGAGTATACGTATGTATTTGCTTCCCAGATATACTTATGTTCCAAGGAGTCGAAGGCATTATTATAATCAACAAATCCCAAATAGTATTTTTTATTGTACTCTTTATATTTTTGTAGAAACTGCCTTAGAACATGTATGTGGTCTATTGTTGAATAATTTCTGCGGAAACCCGCCTGCTCTCTTGGTTGGTTTTCATCGAGGGTAGAAGTGATTCGTGTCAGAATTATTTTTGAAAATACTTTATAGACATTAGACATCAAGCTTATAGGTCTGTAATTACCTATATCTCCTTTTTTGTGTACTAATATTATTGTTGATCCAGTCTTCGGGGATAATTTCAGTCTCTATTATTTTATTAAATATATCTGCTAATATAGGACCAATGACTGGTGTAGTAAATTTTAACAGTTCATTTGTGATTTGATCAGTAGTAGGAAGTAACATACAAACAACATTAAATGTCAGCAAATAGCACGAGGATAAGGAATAATATAATATAAATATACGATAATTCAAAGCGATAAACACTCCACCAGCTATTTACCTAAAATTTAATTAACTAACTTTACGAAAGTTCGTTACGGATTTTTCGTTATGATTACTACGCTGTAAAATAATCACAATCGTTTGATATGGTGTACTGTCAGTTCACCAATAATACATTGTGATACAAGGGTGGAAAATAGGTTATTGCAAACGAGCTGTTATTAACAAGCCCGAGCCGATGGCGAGGGTTTTTAATGACACGAGTTTGAAATAACCTACACACCCGTGTATCACACGACGTTTTTCAATACAGTTGTGGGAAATAGTAAAAACAAATCAAATAATTAGATTTGTTTATTTACAAAAAATAAAATTTTCAGAAAATGGCGCGTTTTTGCAACTGGAAATTTTTTTTTTACAAAGAATACAAGGTAGCAAATTGTTGCCTATAAAATTCATTCATTGGCGTGCGCTGAGAAAACTATTGATGATAGATAGAAAATTATTAGGTAGGTAGGGTAGGTAGGGTAGGTAGGGTAGGTAGGGTAGGTAGAGTAGGTAGAGTAGGTGGAGTAGGTAGAGTAGGTAGAGTAGGTAGAGTAGGTAGAGTAGGTAGAGAAGGTAGAGTAGGTAGAGTAGGTAGAGTAGGTAGAACAGGTAGAGCAGGACTTTCTGTCCCACTTTAATCTCTTTTGTTTCGGCAAATGTACCATAATTGTACTACCAAAAATGCGTAAATGACTTACATCAGGCTTTCTGCCCGTCCATATCTCGAAAGAAAAAATTTTAACATATAGTATTACATATTCTATGGTAGATGGCGCTACTAGTCTGTAATGTGTATATTCGATACAAAACAGACATAAAATAACAATACAGTTTTAACACAACCATTAGCAATAATCAAGTTATAATATCAAACAACTTACTTGAGACTTGTGTAGTCGATTTTTCACAAAATATAACAACTCAGAAAGACATCTGAATCACAATATCTGCCCTGTACTGGCTTGTAGTCCGCAAAAAAGTAAATCAACTTATCAATTACACCTTATTTTAAAGTACCGGATAGACCTGTGCCTCAATAAGTTAACCACCTCAATAACTAATTCTCATGTAATGAAACCGTCATGATGATGATGCCATTATAACTCTTCGCTGTCTTTCTCCCGCCATCTCACTTTGCAAACAAATGACTCGATAAATTACACCCAAATGGTTTTTATTGTTCGGAAATGTACTTTTAATGTTTTATTCTACAATGGGCTTTATTTTAATATTTATGACTCAATTATAAGAAGTTACCTAATAAGTAGTATGTTAGCTGTGTAGTCATAGACAAATACATCCCTAAACATTCACACACATGTGCGGTGTTCTTGTCAATCAAACTTTATGTTCTTAGCAAAATAAATTTTGTGGGTACCCACACTAAGGTTAGTGACGACTGATTAGCCAGCTGTGCTTATTTGTTTTAGCACTTTTGGTTAGTTTTCAATAAATTATTGTTATTCTTCCTCTGTATTCCATAATATCACGATTTATTTATATCTAAATCTGAATCTCGAATAGTCCTAAAACTGTTTAAATTTATTTTTAGATCGATCATGATGCCTGGTTATGAAAATATGAATTGGATTGTATATTTTAATATTTTTGAAGATTGGAATATTTATTTAACTAATTAATTCTGTCTTGTCATGAAAACAAATTGTTTTACACAGTTTTTGCCATAAAAAGGAATGTTATTTACATTCCTTTTTAATTTTACCCAAATGACAGCCAGAGAAAAACAGAGCGGAGACAAGTTTCTTGTAAATGCAAGAATATTGTAAAATACTACTATTATCTAATGACGATTCTATGCAAATCCTTTGTACCTCTTAAGTATGAATTTGGTCACTAACTGTTTTATTACCAAGTTGGGTACACTTTTGTAAAAATACCCTCTGGTAATCAAAATGTTCATGAAAATTCTAGACTAAATACTTTAAAATATTATTATACATCTTTATAAAATGGCATAAAAACGTACCTACTGTTAGATAATTCATTTTGACATCTTGAATTATGGTGACACAGTCCACCAGTATCAAAATGTTACGATTTTATATTAAACTATCTGTTCCCCGCGGCTTCGCTCCCGTGGACCACCCCACAGGACCCGTTTTCGGGATAATAAAATAGCCTATGTCACTCAAGAATAATGTAGCTTTCTATTGGACAAAGATTTTTTTAAATCGGTCCAGTAGTTTCGGAGCCTATTCGGTACAAACAAACAAACAAAAAATTCTTTCCTCTTTATATAGATATATAGATAAATAAATCATACATCTACCAAGTTTCTGGTTAATAAATTGTAAAAGCTAAGATATTCAACATTCCAAGACATTCAATAGTAAACCAAATTAAAACCAAAGCCTTCACCACCTTTAGCTTCTTCGTGCTGCAATTAGTGGCTTGATTTCCATAGTCGGACTCCGATGTTCTGAGATTAATAGTTTGCAGATCCGCACTGATCGTACGGTACCATGAAGAACCACAGTTTCAATGGTCGTACAGCTTCCGATCCGCAAACTGTACAGCTTCCGATCCGCAAGCTATACAGCTTCCGATCCGCAAGCTATGCAGCTTGCAGTACCGTCATCTACTGTGTATCAGAGTTCCTATGTATGTGGTGTGTAAGAATCAGAATTTTTCTTTGTGAAAAATAAGTATTTACATAAAGATCTTAGGTTTATTATAATGGGCGCTATGTTTTGCCGTGAAGGCGTACAAATATTGATGAAATTAAAGAAAATAAAAAATCTAACAGAATAAAACAAAATTCAATACTTGAGTTACAAGAAATTTAAAATGTATTTAAATATATCTTAATAAAATCTACAATTAAATCTTACCAAAAATATTTAAGAATATCAGCAAATGTTTACTGCATACGAAATATTAAAAATTATCATTTATAAAATCTTCTACAATATAATAACATTTTTCAATCAATAGCGAGTAGAGACTTTTCTTAAACTTATTACTATCATAAATTTTCGGAGCCATGCCAAAAAAACTCTTTTACAATGCATGTCCTCGAAAAGAGCGTTTTCCATGCAGCCAAACTGTGCGGAAAGTGTCACTTTTTTTTACTAGTGCTTTTTACTTTCCTGTACTTTTTTAATTTTTAACTCCAACGTCAGCCCGCCGCATAGAGTTTTTATTATTTGAGAAAAGTTTTAAAATTAGTTAAGTACAGATTATCATTCATATAAAAAGTAAAACAAAACTAATACGTCATTTAAGGCGTTTTTAATTACTCTAGATTTAGATTTTGATCAATAAATTAATTTTAATTATTCATTAAATATGTTTGGCAGAATTAATATTTTGCTCGTGCCTTTTTGCGTTATGACGTGACAGCTATTGCACATGCGCAGTAGAACTATGAACTATTAGTTAATCTGTGGATATGCTGAGCGCCCTTGAATAAGCGCCATTTTATTAATTTCTTGCTTGGTTCAGATATATTTTTTTATTTCCTCGCACAATGCATAGTAAAATGTTGTATGATACACGTGCGTAAGATGATTTCCGACTCGTGTCGATTTATCCACTCACTCGCTTCGCTCGCTCGTGAATAAAAATGCCACTCATCGAAAATCACCTACTTCCCGCACTTGTAGCATAAATAACTATTTCATTAAAGCGGTTCTACATTTTCCGTCACACAGTTTATTCATATATTGAGTACGCATTGGAGTCTTTTTTACTTCGGATAGTTTTTGAAACAGGCGTAAATTGATTTTAACAAACAATGCAGTCTCGTAAATGTACATAGCTGGCATCGTCATTAATTTTAATAATTTAAAATGAGGTTTACAAGTATCGGTAGTTTTTAAGCCACACATGGATCGAATACATAGTTTTTGCGCTCTAAACACAGTGTTCCTTTCAGTAGATTGACCCCAAAGAATTTAAATAACGAAAGAACTGATGCAACCAATCCGTGATACGCTATTAAAAGTGTTTGTGTATTAACTTTTTTTGACAGCTGAATATACAGATTTATTTAATTTGAGACAAATTTCTTCGATATGGGGTTTCCATGTTAGTTTACTATTAAGCATTATACCTAAAAATTTAGCCTTGTTTGTATCTTCTATTTGGCACTTGTCATAAGTAACATGAACTGGAGGTTTTTCACACCTTTGATGAAAGTGCTTTACTTTTGTTTTGCATAACTAGGTTTTTGCTGTTAAGCCAGTTCATTATTTTATTTAGACAATCATTTATATCATACTCGTAAGAGACCGGAGACACTTTACAACAGCTGTTCTGTCATCGGCAAAAAGTACCATGTTTTGAGAAATTAGTATTGGGAGATCATTTATAAATATTAAAAAATGAAGGATTTATGAAAAAAAAAAACACAGAAACACAAGACTGCGTATTTATTGCATATAGGCTTGTCAATTAATTCATATTGAGAAGGCTCGGAGAGCTCGAAACAGAGCTTACCCTACCACCCATTCGCTAAACTAGTTCTCGTGGAGAAGAAGAGCAAGAAACTCCACGGAAGCTCTTCTATACTAATTATATCACAATGAAGATCGAATTCTATGGTAACCTTTATATGATGAATCTTGTGACATTTCACAATGTTATAATTTATAATTAAATCAATTTAAAACATTATTAGGAATAAAGGCCATATAATATGATATAGATACAGTTTCAACACAACCATTACCAATAATCAAGTTATAAACAAGGTTCCGTATGATGCCGGACGTAAAGAATTTCACCATCCCATGCCTTCCCGTGGGTTTCGTAAGAGGCGACTAACGGGCAAAACGGGAAAAAATATTCCTTTTTGAGAGCTTCAGTTGCGTGCGCGGCGTAAATGGTTTAAGTTACGCAAATATCATGTAAGATAGAATTGTTCCTCTTTAAAAGTTCTAAAAAATGTCCCCGACAGCATGTCTATGTTTTTTTTTTTTTTTTGATTGACTCACTATAAACTTTTTTTTATAGTAATCAAATTTGTGCATTTGCGAAGGAGTTTTATCAACATCTATACTAATATTATAAAGCTGAAAAGTTTGTTTGTTTGTAGGGTAGGTAGGTAGTGGTAGATAGATAGATAGCAAGTTGACGGGAGCGAAGCTTCAGGGGTCGGCTAGTGTATTATAAAATGATATTTAATAAACATGATTTTTCCAAAGGAATCTAAATGTTAAATGAAAAATGTATAAATGATTTGATGAAAAATTTGTTAAGAGAAGCATTTGCCAAATAAATGTTTGTAAAGCGAGTGTTTATAAAAAAAAATTGCGAAATAGGTTGTTCATGAAATAAATAGTATACGAAACGTTGGTTGTAAATTACAAAATTGTCAATGGTGTTTGGGGAGCAGTGGTGTCCCTGTGGTATCGGCCGCGACTTACAAGTTACAGGTCGTGGTTTCGTACCCAGGCAGGTGCTTTACTTTGTGTAAATTATTTCATCACCACTGCTCTCAAAACGGTGAAGGAAAACATCGTGAGGAAACTGGTATGTCCTAGAACCAAAAATTCGAAGGCATGTGACATCCACCAACCCGCACTGGGCCTGCGTGGTTGATTACGGCCCATTCCATCACACAGAGAAGAGGCCTGTGTCCCAGCAGTGGGAACATTAAAAGGCTGATGATGTGATGATGATGATGATGTGTTTGGCGAAATATTAGTGAACCACAAAAAATATTAAGCAATATTTAAAAAAAACAATTGCATCATAAATTCATCAAAGCTAACGCCATCTAGTGTTAGACGACAGTCACTCCATATTGTTAAAATTACTGTCGTCATACCCACATGGAACTAACAGATATCAACTCAAAAATAAATACCAACAATACACATACCGAACGGTTCATTACATAATTCTTGTATTTTGTTTTTTTAGCACACACAGATAATTAACACACACATTTAATTAGAAGCACTAAGTTGAAATTGTGAGTACCACCTAAATAATGTAAAAACAAACTTCAGTAGAGCAAAGTGTCCTAACACAGACAATCATTTGCCTAAAGAGACACTTCAAACACTAATGTATTTAATAAAAATCAATGTATGTAAACAAATGTATTTAATAAACTTCAAACACTAATGTATTTAATAAAATTCGTCCTCCTAAGGCTAAAGCCAAAATTCTCATGCAACGCAATTTTGGTGGTATGAACGCTGACAATCTTTGCGAGGATGCCAGCAATATTGATTGGTCTCCATTGTTTGCGTCTACGTCAGTCAACGAGCAAGTTAATTATTTCACTGCTAGACTTGTCGAACTTTACGATGTTCACGCACCTGTACGTGCAGTTAAAGTAAGACATTTGCCGGCACCGTGGCTGACGGATGAGATTAAGAAGCTGATGAACAAAAAAGTGACTGCAAAATCTAAATTTAAGCGACGGCCTACTGATGCTAATAGGGAAAAATATACCTCCATTCGTAAACATTGCAATAAGGTGTGTAGGAATGCTAATCGCCAACACATTCATAACTCTGTCCAAAATGGGGACGCATCCAAAGTTTGGAATTTTCTAAGATCATTGGGGATCGGTAAAACCCGACAAGAGTCAATACCTACAAACTTCGACATCGATTCAATGAATAATCATTATACATCTTCGTCCAATTTCGATAGGACATTAAAATTAAATACATTGGATTACCTTTCATCTCTTCCAAACCCCAGTTATTCTCCATTTGTTTTTAGTCAATTCTCTGCATGTGATGTTAAGAAGAGCATTCTATCGATTACTTCCAATGCGGTAGGAAGTGACTGTATCAGCCGTAAAATGTTACTCCCAGTGCTGGATGTAATCCTTCCGGTCATTTGCCACATCCTCAACTTTTCCGCGTCCAGTGGTGTCTTTCCTTGTTCATGGAAAGATGCTCAAATTATTCCATTACCAAAAAAGTCCAATCCCACATCCTTTTCAAAGTTCCGTCCAATATCCGTACTGCCATTCCTGTCCAAAGTCCTGGAGCGATTAATCCACGACCAAATTAGCACTTTCCTATCTAAAAATAATCTCCTCAAACCTTTCCAGTCCGGCTTCCGTCCTGGTCACAGCACCACCACAGCTCTTCTCAATATAACGGATGATATAAGGTCAGCCATGGAAAGCAGTAATCTGACAGTCTTGGCATTGCTAGATTTTAGTAATGCTTTTAACACTGTCGATTTCGATGTTTTGCTTGGCATTCTGCGCTCTCTTAATATATCTCCATCGGTGATTGACTGGTTTCGTAGTTACCCGTTCGGTCGCCGGCAACGTATATGCATTGGAGAGTCTTTGTCTTCCTGGTGTAGTACTTCTGCTGGGGTACCGCAGGGTGGCGTTTAATCCCCTTTACTTTTCGCAGTTTTTATAAACTCAATCTCCAGTGAACTAACTTCTTCCTACCATCTTTATGCGGACGACCTACAAATTTATGCGCGAGCTCCTCTCGGAAATCTGTCTGAGACTATCGTAACAATAAATAATGATCTGGCCCGCATATGCGACTGGAGCAAAAGGTATGGGCTAATGGTAAACCCCACAAAGACGCAGGTTATAGTGGTGGGCAGTTCTAGGATGGTTTCAAGAATCGACTGGACGACTCTTCCCCAGGTTTTTTTCGATAACTCATTGATTCCGTTTAGTGAGAAAGTTATAAACTTAGGGATATTCATTTATAGGAACTTCTCTTGGACTGCCCAACTGCAGGAGGTTAGCCGCAAGATATTTGCATCTGCTGCATCTTTGAGAAGACTGCGTAATTTTCTTCCGATTGCCACCAGGATTGCGCTTGCACAATCTATTCTTCTACCCATCCTTGATTATACTGATGCCAGCTATCTTGACCTAACTCAAGAACAACTTGATAAGCTTGAGCGGCTTCAAAATGTTTCTATAAGGTTCATATTTGGTTTGCGCAAATATGACCATGTTTCCGAATTCCGTGTGAAGCTCAAGTGGTTGCCCATTCGCCTTCGCCGGAATGCTCATATTCTTTCCATTTTATATAATGTACTCTTTACTCCTTACACCCCTCTTTACCTCAAGAATCGTTTCCAGTTTCTCCGCGATTCCCACACGAGAGTTCTTAGGTCATCGGAAAACTTACGACTTCAAATGCCAACGCATTGCACGACTTTTTTTGATAAATCATTTACTGTACAAGCTACTCGTCTATGGAATGCAATGCCCGATCCAATCAAACGTGCTCAATCATTGCCTGTGTTTAAAAGACTTGTAAAGGAACATTATCTGTCGCTGTCTTCCTCTTAGCTTGTCAATTTCAATTAGATACTGTAATTATCAATAGACTGTCGTAATTTTTTGTATTTATTTTTATTTGCCTATATATTAAGTGGGTATGTATGTATTTATGTATCTATTGTAGTATATCATTTAAGCAATGTTATTGTTACACCAATGACCGCCCCATTTAATGTCCAAGCAATTACTGTCCATACCAGGTTGCCTGGAAGAGATCGCGGCAAGCGATAAGGCCGCCCATTGTATGTGTCTTAGACTTAAGTTTTTTTATTAATGTATTTTATGGTGTACAATAAAGCGTATAATAATAAAAATAAAATAACTAAGTGATATTTTTTTTATATTAACAATATTAATTTAAGATATTTTTGTACATAATCATCATCATGATTTAGGCTAAAAGACGCCCACTGCTGGATATGGGCTCCCCCAAGCGTCGCCACATTGACCGGTCCCGTGCGTCTCGCATCCAGCGAATGCCCGCAACCTTCACCAGATCATCGGTCCACCCAGTGAGAATCCATCCAACGCAACGTCTTCCAGTTCGCGGTCGCCACTCCAGAACTTTTCTGCCCCATCGGCCATCAGTTCTGCGACCAAAGTACCCTGCCAGCTGCCATTTAATTTTGACAATTCTTCGGGCTATGTCGGTAACCCCGGTTCTCTACATTTCTGATACGATCACGCAGGGAAACTCCGAGCATAGCACTCTGCCCTTTGGGTGCCTGTAAGCTTTCTGATGAAGCTAATTTTGTGCGACCACGTCTCAGAGCCATAGTTCATCACTGGCAACACACACTGGTCTTAGACTTTCGTCTTGAGACACTGTGGTAAGTTTGACGAGAAGATACCGCGCAAATTTCCCAGCGCTGCCCAGCCGAGTCGGATTCGACTGTTGACCTCTTTCTCGAAGTTGGCCCTAACCAACTGGATCGTTTGTGTCAGGTAGACATAGTCGTCCGCAACTTCGAGTTACTACTACCTCCAGTAACCTTGATAGGAGTGGGTGTAACATGTATTGGCCATTGACGTTGATGCCTAGCCTTCTCCAGTCCAGAACTTTGAAGACATCCATAATTGTTGTACACTGGTAAGAAAAATGGACTGCGACTTGCAAGAAGCAACACTGGCGTTAACCACCGCTTTTGAATAAAGCTCACTCACGGTAGTCCATTTTCGATTGTGGTATAACAAACACCTTTTAGGGTATGTGCTGCTGTAATAATGTTATAATATTCTATAAACAGTTTTCAATAACTAAATGTTTGTAACTATTGTTGTGTTGTATATGTTATAAAAATACACGCGGGGTCCCTGTATAAGCATTTTTATTTACATCGCAATTCCCGCTGAAATAACCACAAACTTTAGGTTTAGTAGGTTTTTGTTTAAAAAACTATAACAATGTTGACGTGTCATGTGTGCGCAGGTGGACTCATTGTCTTCACAAACGCAGTCTACGTCCGAGGAGGTGAGGAACATGGTCTCTGGCAACGGCACGGGGCAAAGCGGGTTTGTTGATCACGCTGGAGCACCGCGCTTTGAACGTTCAGTGATTAAGTCGTACCCAATGCCTGTTAAAACAGGTACCTAAACTTTTTTTGATGTAAATTACATTTCAACAAACTTGAGTTTTTACGAACTAGCTGCAGCCCGCGTGGAAGCAGTACTTCCCTCAACAATAAAATAATAATTTTGTGTGTGTGTGTAACTTTGTTTAAGCTATACTTATTACTGCAAAGTATTATCAAAATCCTTTCAGTAGTTCTCACTCAAGTGAGAAACTACACACACACATTACTACATTTATACTAGCTTCCGCCCGCGGCTTCGCCAGCATTAAAAGTCGAAGTATTGAGGTAAAAAGTAGCCTATGTCCTATTCCAGACTATAATCTATCTATGTGATAAATGTCATCCAGATTCGTTCGGCCTTTCTGGTTTTATAATACAATGTCTCCGGTTTTGTAGTAAACAACTTTTAAGGCCGTTAAAGGCACCCCACATAAGTGATCCAATCTCTCTCAATAGCTCATGATTTAATTTTTGTTGTTTGATTATTGAATTGAATTTATATTATTAATTATTAAATTTAATCTATTTTTTTTGCTTGTAACTAGTTTGTGTGTTACCCAAAAATTGTTTGCCATTTCATATTTTAGCTGAACATGTTTGTACCTTTTCCATTATATTTAACACTATTTTATACCATGATTATACAATCAAATGATTTGAATTTAAATTTGAATCCCCACACTTTCAAAGATTTCAGAGCAATTATACTTACTCATTACGATCCATATAGTCTAATGACCATAACTTTGGATGTAGATCTCACAGAGGCGTGTATTTAATAGCAGCGTTTTACCTGAAGTAAAATGCATATTGAATTAAACATATTAAACAAAATAAAAAATATATAAAAGGTTTATTGCAGAAACTTGTACACTTTTACAGTAAATCTTAAACAGGGACCTTTTATGTAAAAGATATACCTGTGCTAGGAGGACCCGCTCTTCAATGACAAATTATGAAATGGTTAAAGTTATGTACAAAAGGAAAACAGAATCTAAACAAAAATTACAAGCAATATCACAAATTAAACAAGATGAGACTTGAACTACAACAAAAAAATACAAAGAAACTTATTGAATACTAGCTGTGCCCGCGGCTTCGCTCCCGTATTCTGCCTGCCAACCCTACCATACTTACCAGCCTGCCTGCCTATTCCACATACTCAAAAAAACTTTTTACAAAAAAATACTACCGAATTCCAAATAAAAGCCAGCCACGTGCCAAAGGCTGCCCCGCCAACTCGCGAAAAATCCCGGTATGCTCCACCGTGCCAGCTGGCGACTGGATGGGAGGACCCGGTGGCCATATCCGGGGGGGTTCGGGCGTCCCCGCAGTCTCCAAATGAGTTCCCCATAGATTGGGTTATCTCTAGTGTTCCACTTGGTTCACTGAGCAGCGCCTCGATAGTTCGACTTCTTCCCCAGCAAACTCTTGAACAAATGACCAAAGCAAAAAAGAAGAATATGGTGAAACAACGGCTGCACTTCCTCCCACTAAAAGTGCACCTCACTAACATCAGGGGGTTGCACTCTAATCTCGATCCGGTCCACCACCACCTTGAGACCGAGAAGCCGCACCTGTTTTTCCTAACGGAGACGAAGATAACAACCCCGTCGGACGTGGCGTTCCTCAACTACCCGGGTTACTCTCTTGAACACAAGTTCAAGAAGCAAGCTGGGGTCTGTGTGTACGTCCGCGATGACATTTGTTGTCGTCGTCTCCGTTGCTTTGAGAAATCGGGATTTTCTGCTATATGGCTGCTTGTGGACACTGGCGTGGAGAAATCTCTCTACATCGGCGTCTACCGATCGCACGCCGGTGACCAGGAGACGACAGCGCTCTTTAATTGCCTCGTGGAGTCGGCTGACTTAGCCCAGCAAAGGTACCCAACAGCGAAGCTTAATTTTCTGGGGGACTTTAACGCCCATCATAAAGAGTGCCTGTACCCGTACCGGAAAACTGACCATGCCGGGTTAGAGGCGCGCAAGTTTTCTCTATCGCTAGATCTAACCCAGCTGGTGAATGTGGCAACGCGGGTACCGGATGTTGACGGCCATACACCCAACTGTTTAGACCTTCTCCTGACAACTGATCCGGACAGTCATTCGGTGTCGGTCTCAGCCCCGCTGGGAACGTCTGACCACTGTCTGGTGAAATCCGTGTCGACTTGCTCTCCTCCAGATGAGAGCCCTAGAGGCACGAGGCGAGTATGGCGATACGAGTCAGCTGACTGGGACGAGATGCGGCACTTTTTTGCGTCTTATCCTTGGCGGCATGTGTGCTTCTCCTCGAGTGACCCCTCGAGCTGTGCCGACGCGGTTGCGGATGTGATTCGGCAGGGAATGGAATATTTCATTCCATTTTCCGACATTCCGCTCGGTCACAAATCCCGCCCTTGGTATAATGCAGAATGCGCCCACGCTGAGGCCAGAAAAGAATCTGCCTACCAAGCCTGGGTCGGGGCCCGTGACCGCAAAGTAAGAGCACGTAGGGTTCGCGCGAGGAAAAGAGCCTTTAATTCTGCCACAAAGTTCTGCAAGCGGGTTCTGCGTCGGGCACGTTTTGACCATATTGGACGTATTGGGGCCAAGCTGGCATCGCACCCTCCGGGTAGTAAACAGTTCTGGTCCCTGTCTAAAGCGGTTGAAGCGAATTTCTGTCGACCCACTTTACCTCCAATGCTGAAACCTGATGGGTCGCTGGCTCACTCTGCGAGTGAGAAAGCAAATTTATTTGCATCTCTCTTTGCTAGCAATTCGCGTCTGGAGGCTGGCTCCAAGCAACCACCTACTATACCTCACTGTGACTCTTCGATGCCGGAGATCGCTGTGCACACTAAAGAGGTCCGGAGAGTATTGTCCAGTCTAGACGTGAACAAGGCCAGCGGGCCTGACGGCATTCCAGCGAGAGTGCTGAGGCTGTGTGCGCCTGAACTGTCTCCTGTATTGACACGCTTGTTCCGCCTCTCTCTTGTAAAAAGAACGGTGCCGAAATCCTGGAAGCTTGCAAATGTGCAACCAGTGCCCAAAAAAGGCAACCGTGCAGACCCTGCCCATTACCGTCCGATCACCATTACCTCCATTCTGTGCAAAGTTATGGAAAGGGTACTGAACAGCAAGTTGCTGACCTACCTTGAAGACAATAATCTCCTCAGTGACCGTCAATATGGCTTTCGCCGGGGACGGTCAACTGGCGATCTTCTTGTGTATGTCACGCACTGCTGGGGCGAAGCCATCGAGAGACACGGCGAAGCACTTGCTGTATCGCTTGATATCTCGAAGGCCTTTGACAGGGTCTGGCACGCGAGTCTACTTAGTAAGCTTCCTGCTTATGGCATCCCTGCTGGTTTTTGTAGCTGGATATCAGACTTCCTCAGTGAACGGTCGATCCGAGTAGTCGTTGACGGCTGCTCCTCTGACCTTATGGCTATTGATGCCGGAGTTCCTCAGGGGTCAGTTCTCTCTGCAACTCTTTTCCTGCTGCACATCAATGACCTACTTCAGCCTGGTATTGTTGGGTACGCAGATGACAGTACTGTTTCAGAGAGATACTTGTCCAGCGCAAAAACCAGCGTGGATGAAGTTCGTTCCTTGAGAGAGGCTATGGTGGAGCGGACAGATTTGACCTTAAGCCTTGTCTCCCAGTGGGGTGATGACAATCTGGTCTCCTTTAACGCCTCCAAAACACAGGCGTGTCTTTTTACCGCTAAAAGGAGTCTTTTCGATCAAACTCCTACTTTTCGGGGTGCGTCTGTTCCTGTGACTGATCGGCTCGAGCTCCTAGGCATGGAGTTGACATCCAGTCTCAACTTTGGCGCCTCCATTGAGTACAAAGCCCAAATTGCGGCCAAAAAACTAGGCATCCTAAATAAAGTGAAGCGATACTTTACGCCTGGACAGCCTTTAACCCTATACAAAGCGCAAGTCCGATCCTGCATGGAGTATTGCAGCCACCTTTGGGATGGCTCAGCTAAATATCAGCTTGCCGCGCTTGACTCGGTGGAACGCAGAGCCAGGAGGCTCATTGGCGACGTTGACCTGGCGGGTGCCAGGCTTCACAGCTTGGCTCATCGCCGCAAGGTTGCCTGCTTGTCGGTCTTCTACAGACTGTACTTCGGTGAGTGTGCTGAAGAACTCCACGACCTCATCCCACCAGCCCCCTTCTACCATCGGACATCTAGACGTACTGCAAGTTATCATCCTTACCTTGTTGCCATTCCACCAATTCGCACCAAACGCTTCCAAACATCCTTCATAATGCGCACAGCGAATGAATGGAACTCGCTGCCTGCGTCAGTGTTTCCGAACGCATTCAACCCGAATCTCTTCAAAGTTAGAGTGAACAGGCTTCTTCTGGGTAAGCTCACTCCATCGTAGACTCTGTCTCTGTCAAACCCATCACAAATAAAAAAAAAAAAAAAAAAAAAAACTACAAAGTGAAAAATAACTTTATTTTTGGAAGTCGGCGTCTTTCGTGCGTACCAATTTATTGCGTTATGGACACCGACTTCCAAAAATAAAGTTATTTTTAACTTTGTAGTTTTATTTGGAAGTCGGTAGTATTTTTTTGTAAAAAGTTTTTTTATTTTTCACTTTTTAGTTGTACCTACCTAATAGGCAAGTTGTTTAGTAAGTTACCTACTCGTATAACGCCAGAATATATTACCCAAATATCATGAAACTTGAACATAACCGGTGAAATGAGACATCTGCGTACCCCTTAAGAGCGTACTGGCGTGATGTTATGTTATGAAATGGTATAAACAACAAACAGACATGCGATTGCAGCAATCCCGAGAGATTTGCCGTTATTTATTGAAGAGTTCTGATGTATATCTTCGAATTGCTTCGTCAGTCCTACACCAAATTAAAATGGGACCAATTTCGGAACATACAAATTTTTGAAATCGGTTCGGTCCACAATTGACGGAGATATCGATGAACATACAAAAAATAAAAATAAAATAAAAACATACATAATGTCGAACATAGAACCTCCTCCGTCATCCATAGAACAATTTTTTTTCTAGGGTCATTCTTTCGCGTAAAATCCTAACACCGCGATTCAGAAAATGACTTTAAATGCACAACGCCATCTATCGAATAGCGAGTTCAACTGTCCGAGTAACTGAATTGCGTGAGCTGTGATAATTTTACTTCTTGAACACTTTAAATTCATCTAACTTTTGATAGAGTGAACCGATTGCGATGAAACAAAAACTAAGTAATTTTTCAAGATACGCACAATTTTTATGTAAAAATTGTGCGTATCTAAAAAGTTATCTACATTGGTTTCGTACATTTCACGTGATGCGTGCACAAATAAACAGACAAACGGACAAAAATTCCAAAAATGCTAGAAATGGGTTCTGTTGGTTATCCTTTACCACCCTGGCTATTTTTTTTGCATACAGATTTATTATATGTATTGATTGATGATTGATGATGTAAGATGTCAAGCTATCCTCTACAATATTGAAGACTGAGTTACTTAAGATGTGTAAGTCTTTCAATACCAAGTCTAATGTAAAGCTCTGCGCTAAACATCTAGGCTTCAAAAGTAGCGACTACACACCTATATTCGTATCCGACTGGCTCATTGCAAAAGGCTCTAGACTGCACTTCCTTGCATGCGACCTCGCTAAGTCAAAGGGATATAAGTACTGCTGGACCGCTTATGGTAAGGTTTATGTTAAGAGACAAGACGATTCACCTACATACAGAATTAGAAGTGAGTCCCAAATACAAAGCCTATAAGGCAAGCAGCGTGACTATCATTATTATGTTGTATATTTTTATAACTTTTGTATATTCTTATAATTATATAACTGTATATTTTTTCTGATTATCTTATTTTGCTTATTTGAAAATGTTTGTAATATATATTCTCTCAATTTACTTATAATTAAATTATACACAAATATACACGTCCAATACTTTTAACATAAAAATTCCATATAATTATACATACACTTTCACACGATGAAAATGCATACCCCGAGAAATAATCGTATTGTTAAACCATGGATAACTTCAAGAATTTTGCACATAATATGCAAAGAAAGCTACGATCTGATCCAGAAAACGATATACTAAAAATTACTTATAGAAGATATCGCAACTATTGCAATAGTTTAGTTAAAAGGCTTAGAAGAAAATATGATAAGGAACAACTACTAAAGGCAAACAAACATACGAAACAGATATGGAACACAACTAACAATATAACTTATCGAAATCCTAAAAAAAGCTAACTCAGAACTATTGGAGATAAAGAACTCATGCTTCAGTAGACCACATAAAATATTACTTTTCTAAAATTGGAAAAACCCTGGCTGAAGACATTACCTCCGCAAACCGATCACAACTTCAACACGATTCTGATCTTATAATAAATTCACAGTCTTCCTCCTTCATGCTTCTCGGAACGGATCCTAGAGAAGTATATAACGTGTTAATGGGTCTTAAATCCGAAAGCTCTCCAGCCTGGGATAGTATAAAAACAATTTTTTTAAAGGCTGCCTATGATTTGGTGGTACCGATAATTTCGCATCTTGCTAACTTGTGTTTTAGCCAAGGAAAATTCCCACCAGCTCTAAAGCAAGCCATAATAGCCAAAAAAGCTAATTAACATAAGACTAACCATCTACACCAATAAATATAACATTCTTTCACAAGATCAATATGGTTTTAGACAAAAAAAATCTACGGAAGACGCAGTTACAGCATTAACCATTTATGTCGTTAACATAGTAGAATCAGGGCAAAGATGTCTAAATGTGTTTCTTGATTTGAAAAAAGCTTTCGATACCGTATCTTTCCCCATTCTTGTGCGTAGTCTGGAAGGTATAGGCGTAGAGGAAACCCGTTAGCATTACTAATAGATTATCTACGAAATCGTAGGCAAAAGGTTAAGGTAGAGGAGTACATTAGTAAAGAGTCTTACGTGAGCAACAGTGTTCCGCAAGATAACGTACTGGGCCCGACTCTATTCTTAATATACATATAACATCTCTGCAAAATGATGTCAGAAAATGGTCACGTTTTCTCATATGCAGATGACACTGCTATTGTTTTCTCTGGTTATACGTGGGAATCGGTATATCAATGTGCTGAAACGGGTCTTTCCAAAATTGCTAATTCTTACGCTAAATATTTCTCATACAAAATACATTGCATTCACAATTTACAATAACACTCAACCTGGACTTAACGTAACTCTCAAAATTCACACTTGCCATAGTATATTTAGCACAAACTCTTCTTGTAAAAATACTGAAAAAGTGACTCATATAAAGTACCTAGGTGTAATCGTTGATCAGCTGTTATCTTGGCATACTCATACAGATATGTTCATGGCCCGTATGAGAAAACTTATCAGTATATTTAAGAACCTAAGACATGTGACAACAAAAAAAATGTTAACTGAGATCTATATCTCTCTGGCTCAATCAATTATTACTTACTGTATACCCGTGCACGACCCGACCCGGGTAAGACAAAAACGAAGTTTCTTGAGCTGGACCGAGTACAGAGATCTCTTATAAAGATCATGTATACCAAACCGTACAGATTCCCAACCAATGCGGAGCCTCCTCTCTCGGATTTTCCTCTTTTAGCGGTATTCTCACATTCCGAAAATTATACATACTCCATGCTGTCTTAAAATTACACAAAGTCCTGCCCTATGACCCTCACCACCAGGAAAGGAGACGTTTATGGGTAAAGTACATTTAAATGATAAACTTGATTTAATTGCAAGTGATGTATTGATTTAAAACACCCGAAAACTGATATATGATCGACCCGCGGCGAATGAGTCAACCCAACAACGATGCTATGCAACTACTACCTTTTACTCTAATGTGTGATTTTTAGTCATTTGCTGCGAGTCAATGTCAGCATAAAAATGATACTATTGATATGTACGGGTTTGCTCGTACAAGACGAAAATACAGTGTTGCACCAGTAAAATTTGTTAAAACTGCATATGCCAGAAGACAATTTAATATAAATTCTACTATCCTATATATAATAAAATAATTAACATCTATCCTATGACTACTAAAGACTGCAAAAAGGCAATAGTTCAATGGCTAAAACTGAAGACCAATGATGACATTGAATTGTTGCTGCAGGCATCGTCAATATGAGTAGGATAAAAAACATACACACGCACGCACACACTCATAAATACACTCACATGCACATACACACTCACACGCATACTCATACTCACACATTATTTTAGGTTATCAGAACATCAGAACATATAATAAATCTGTAGAAAAATATTTTTTGTACATCGAAAAAAAATGCAAAAAAAATAGCCAGGGTGGTAAAGGATAACCAACAGAACCCATTTCTAGCATTTTTGGAATTTTTGTCTGTTTGTCTGTTTGTCTGTTTATTTGTGCACGCATCACGTGAAATGTACGAAACCAATGTAGATAACTTTTTTACATAAAATTGTGCGTATCTTGAAGAATTACTTAGTTTTTGTTTCATCGCAATCGGTTCACTCTATCAAAAGTTAGATGAATTTAAAGTGTTCAAGAAGTAAAATTATCACAGCTCACGCAATTCAGTTACTCGGACAGTTGAACTCGCTATTCGATAGATGGCGTTGTGCATTTAAAGTCATTTTCTGAATCGCGGTGTTAGGATTTTACGCGAAAGAATGACCCTAGAAAAAAAATTGTTATGTAGTATATATATTTTTAAACCGACTTCCCTAAAAGGAGGAGGTTCTATGTTCGACATTATGTATGTTTTTATTTTATTTTTATTTTTTGTATGTTCATCGATATCTCCGTCAATTGTGGACCGAACCGATTTCAAAAATTTGTATGTTCCGAAATTGGTCCCATTTTAATTTGGTGTAGGACTGACGAAGCAATTCGAAGATATACATCAGAACTCTTCAATAAATAACGGCAAATCTCTCGGGATTGCTGCAATCGCATGTCTGTTTGTTGTTTATACCATTTCATAACATAACATCACGCCAGTACGCTCTTAAGGGGTACGCAGATGTCTCATTTCACCTAACCGGTGTTCAAGTTTCATGATATTTGGGTAATATATTCTGGCGTTATACGAGTAGGTAACTTACTAAACAACTTGCCTATTAGGTAGGTACAACTAAAAAGTGAAAAATAAAAAACTTTTTACAAAAAAATACTACCGACTTCCAAATAAAACTACAAAGTCGGTGTCCATAACGCAATAAATTGGTACGCACGAAAGACGCCGACTTCCAAAAATAAAGTTATTTTTCACTTTGTAGTTTTATTTGGAAGTCGGTAGTATTTTTTTGTAAAAAGTTTTTTTGAGTATGTGGAGTAGGCAGGCAGGCTGGTAAGTATGGTAGGGTTGGCAGGCAGATTACGGGAGCGAAGCCGCGGGCACAGCTAGTTATTAATAGCTTTACTATTGAGAAAGGCGCATCCGTTTCCCGTTGGATTTTACTTCTCTTTCTACATAAATACGTCTATCTCTTTCGCATATCCCCACCTTTCACCTGGCGGGGGGTGCTGTAGAGCAAGTTGTGATGCACGCTTTGGTAGTCATTGCGTCTTAAACTAAGCTTTTATTAAAGAAGTTAGTTTAATATTCATTTTATTTCAGGTAAAACGCTGCTATTAAAACACTTGACCGTTATTAATAGTTTTACTATTGAGACCTGTTTGTTATAGCCTGGTGATTAAACCAATATGACCTATTGTGTAAAGATAGGACTTAGTAGATGTGCGAATAAATATTCCAGTCGTGGTGGATTCGAATATGGAATTAAAAAAGTTTCATCTGGCAAGACTTATACGTTAAAATCTCTTAGCATCGCTGTGGTACAAGCAGAATAGGTTTTGATTCTGGAAATCGAACTAGAGTCGAGCCAAGAACCCCAAGGTGAACCCCGGTGTACCCCAAGGCAGTATTGTAGGCTCTTTATTATTTACATTAATGACATGCCCAAAGAAACGCCTCACCCGATGGTTTTGTTTGCTGATGATAGCACGGTCAAAAGGACCGTGACATTGACAGTAATGATGCGACGACACTTGAGGGAGAGATAAACCACTGTCTCCAAGTTTTAATAGAATGGATGGCCGGGAATAATTTAAAAATAAATATTGACAAAACTAAAATAATGACTTTTGAGCAAAGGACAAATCATAAAAAACCTGACGTAAAATATGATGACAAAGTAATTTCAGAAACGACAACTACAAAATTTGTAGGTCTGAAACTGGATAGGGACATGTCATGGAAAACCCACACCGACAGTGTGTGTAAACGCCTGAGTCAGCATTCATATGCTTTACGGAATCTCGCAAAGGAGATACATCAAAAAGTTTTGGTTACGGCGTATCATGCTTATGTTCTGTACTGTCAATGTTTCGACCCTCAATTTTGGTCCATTCATTGAGGCAAAAGCTCAACTGGCTGCCAAAAAGTTGGGGATCCTTGCAAAGGTGAGACGGTACTTCACGCCAGAACAGCTGCTCAACTTGTATCAAGCGCAAGTTCGGTCATGCATGGAGTACTGCTCTCACCTCTGGGACGGATCTGCCAAGTACCAGCTGGATGCACTAGAGTCGATCGAAAAGCGGGCCAAGAGGCTCATCGGCAATGAGATATTGGTCGAGTCTAGGCTCCAGAGCCTTGAACATCGGCGCCAAGTTGCCAGTCTGTCGGTTTTTTATCGGTTACATTTCGGGGAGTGTGCGTTGGAATTGCATGAACTAATTCCTCCTAGCCCTTTCCATCATCGGACTACAAGACGTACGGCGATGTGTCATCGGTACATGGTGGACATCCCACCCATACGCACCAAACGTTTTGGGAATACTTTCATTATGCGTACAGCTAAGGAGTGGAATTCCCTGCCGGCGTCTGTATTTCCTGAGAGCTACAACCTGGGAGTCTTTAAGTCAAGAGTGAATAGGTTTCTTCTAGGTAAGCGCGCTACATCGTCGACCACATCATCACTTACCATCAGGTGAGATAGTGGTCAAGCGCGAGCCTATCAATAATAAAAAAAAAAATAAAAAAAATGTTACGTCCACGCTGCGCTACGGTATTACATATTGGGTTAACTCCACGAACATGGAGTCGGTGTTCAGAGCGCAAAAAAGGTGTGTTAGGGCAATATGGTGTGTCAATAAAGGTGTGTATGGTTGTAAACCGTTCTTTCCATTTTTTCGTATATTAACAGTACCCTGCCAGTACGTATACGAGGTAAAAACAAAGTAAAAAAGTTTGTAAAAACAAACATGCACTTATTTCAAAAACTACACAGCACGCGACATAAAAATAAAATAAGCGGTAGACAGCACAAAAAAGCGGTATTCCATAAAAACTTTCTCGGAATGGCACCACAGATTTATAACAAAGTACCTAATTCTTTATTAAATATTAATTAATGATATAAATAAATTTAAAAAGCAACTCAATAATTTTCTGAAGAAAAAGACATACTACACAATCAATGAGTGCCTGTCAGATAGAAATTTATGTGTATAATAATACATATTGTTTTGGTGGATACTTGGGTTCCATTTTCTTTATTAAGTTATGTTATAAAAAAAAAAATCTGTATTTTTCATTAGTCACATTTTAAACTCTGACATTACTTACTTATGAATTTGAATTTATGACATTGTATAACGTATTTACTTAAAGACATTTACCAAAGACAGATTTTATGACATTGTAAACTTTATGACATTTAATAGGATATTATTTTGAAATTATGACATCGTATAAAGTAAAGTAAAGGCCCATTGTGATGACACTGACCACGGTTGGTAAGAAAATTGAAATTATCAAACAAAAGAAGCTATTAAAGGATACAAACTACTACATTAAGGAAGATTACCCACAACATATTCTAGAGAAAAGGAGAATGCTACAGGAACAATTAATAATTGAAAGAGAGAAGGGTAACAAAGCTATATTAAAGTACGATTAATTAGTTAAAATAGGAAAACAAGAAATAAACAATACATCAGGAAACAACAAACGATCCCTCCCCACATCGCCTCAAGAAGCTTATAATCGCAAGGAATCACCACCTAGAATTCAACCAAACAAAAAGAAAAACAAACCTGCATCAAGCAACTCACAAAACACTACTAGTTGTTCGGAAAACATAGTCAAGCCGGGGATCCTCAACTATCTGGTGAATAAAAATCCAACTAACCAAGTTTTGCCAAAAAATAATCTAAACCAATAGCAATCGGCACCCCCTCTCAAAAACAAAATAAATAAAAAACACAACACAGAAAACCATCTTCCAAGCCGGCTGGTCACCGTGGAAGAGATTGACCACTACCCTCCAAAGAAACAATTAGAAATCAGCCCAAAATCCAGAAATCTATCAACAAACAAGTTATACATAGCAACATACAACGTGAAAACACTCTCTTCATACGAAAGACTATTAGAACTCTAAGAAGCCCTGAAAGAAATAAAGTATGACGTCATTGGTCTGTCAGAAGTCAGAAGAATGGGCAGCCAAATAGAAGAATATGAGAGCGCGATATTATATTATGTAGGCCATACGCCAGGACTCTATGGCGTAGGTTTTTTAATAAAGAAATCCTTAAAACCTTATATTGAACGATTTATAGGCTTCACAGAAAGAGTCGCTCTGCTTAACCTCAACATTCAAGGATATATTATAAGCATTATACAAGCCTATGCCCTCACAACTCTTTCAAGTGAGGAAGAGATAACAGAGTTTTATCGAAATTTGGACACAGCAATTCAGATATCTTCAAAAAATCTTATAACATTAGGAGATTTTAATGCAAAAATAGGTCAATCACTAAACGATGAACATGTCATTACAGGAATATATGGATATGGAGATAGAAATGACAGAGGTCAAAGATTAATAGAATTCGCTTTTGAAAATAGACTTCCAGTGATCAATACTTATTTCAAAAAGAAAACAAGTCGCAGGTGGACTTGGCGTTCATCCAGTGGAGTATACAAGAATGAAATCGATTATATACTGTCAAACCAACCTAAGCTATTCCTAAATATAGAAACACTGAATCTTAATTTCTCTACAGACCATAGAATGGTAAGAGCTACATTAACTTTAAAAGTAGCAAAGAAAAGCCGAATCAAATTCACCAACAACCAAAATAGTACTTTAAAAACGAGAGAAGAAGTTGAAGCATACAAGCAAAATCTGAGGCATCAACTATCAAACTTAGTTGATTATCAGATGGAGACGACAGTGCAGGATTTTTATAACAAATTACTACATGTTATCAACGTCAGTCTACAACAAGCACGACAAGTTAAGAATACCCATAATAGACACAAAATTCTCTCAGAGAGGACAATTACATTACTAAATAGGAGACAAATACTACAAAAAATGCCAGTCAAGTCCCGATCAGAAAAAAACGAACTTAGCGCACTATATAAATTAACGAGTAAATACATAAAATATGACTATAAAAACTACAGGAATCAAAAAATACAAACTTACCTAACACAAGGAAAAAGTTTCAAAAAAGCGATAAAAGAACTCCGAACAAATAAGACTTGGATCGAGGGATTAAACCAATCAGGACAAACAACACACAACCGTAGAGAAATAATAAATATTGCTACAGAATTCTATAAAAAACCTGTACAGTGCGAATACACAACAGACAAATAATAACAAACAGGAAGCATACAACAACCACGGTAACATAAAAAATAATATAAACGATATCGACGAACTGGAAATTATACAAGCAGCTAATAAGTTAAAATTAGAGAAGAGCCCAGGATCAGACTTCATTACTAATGAAGCAATTAAACATGGATGTGAAATACTAGCATCACCACTGGCCTCACTATTTAATTTAATACTCAAAACTGCGAACACACCTGCACAATGGTCAGAATCCATTATAATCTTGCTCTATAAAAAAGGAAACCCTAATGACATCGGCAATTACAGGCCAATAAGCCTTCTACCAACTGTTTACAAACTATTCTCTTCCATAATTAATCGAAGAATATCTGAAACGTTAGGAAAGAGACAGCCCATAGAGCAAGCTGGCTTTCGCAAGGGATATTCAACCATAGACCACATACACACTCTGGAACTTATTATTGAAAAATACCAAGAGAACCGAAGACCGCTCTACATAGCCTTCATAGATTACCAGAAGGCTTTTGACACAATTTCACACACAAGTATATGGGAAGCATTAAGTAAACAAGGAGTAGAATATGAGTACATACAAATAATAAAAAAGATATACAACAACAGCGTCAGTAAAGTCAAACTGGAATCAACTGGCTCCGATTTCAACATCAATAGAGGAGTGAGACAAGGGGACCCACTATCTCCAAAACTATTTATTGCAGTTTTGGAATCAATTATAAATCAATTAGACTGGAAAAAGAACGGCTTGTATATCAAAGGAGAATACCTGAGTCATTTAAGGTTCGCAGATGACTTGGTACTGCTATCTGAAACTAATAATAATAATAACCAACCTAATGCTTGGAATAAAGTTAATCTTACCTTAGTCCACGTTAATTAATAAGACGGTTAATGACTAGTCTTACGTATCTCTCATAATTATTTCATTAAATTCTGTATCATATTTAAACACCCATATGTGAGGTTACTATCCAAAAAATAAATCATAACTTAGAAAAATTTCAGTGACATCAACCTCAACGCCAATCTTAAAAGGGACTCACCCCGTTGTCCATGGCTAAAGAGAACTGGCGCAAGCCTGTAATACTATCGACTGATGAACGCAAAGAGGTATGGCAAGGCAAGGAGCTACACGGGCGCTTCTATCGGGCTCTCCATGGGCCCAATGTAGATTTCCCAGCGTCCGTATCCTGGCTACGTTTCGGTGACCTTTTCGGGGAAACTGAAGGTTTTGTCTGTGCAATTATGGACGAAGTTATCCTGACGAATAACTACCGGAGACATATAATGAAGGACGGGACGGTTGACGTGTGTCGGGCATGCCACCGTCCTGGTGAATCCATCAGACATATTATCTCTGGTTGTTCTCGCCTGGATAACGGCGAGTACTTACACAGACATAATCAAGTGGCCAGGATTATTCACCAGCAACTTGCTTTGAAATACAATCTGGTGGATTCTGAGGTACCGTATTACAAGTATGTGCCCGACCCAGTTCTCGAAAATGACCATGTCACGTTGTACTGGGATCGGTCTATCATCACTGATAGGACTATTGTTGCCAATAAGCCGGATATAGTGGTGATAGACCGATTAGCGCGCCGCACAATGATAATCGATGTCACCATCCCACATGACGAGAACCTCGTGAAAGCTGAGAAAGAGAAACAAATCAAGTATCTCGACTTAGCACACGAGGTTGTCGACATGTGGGATGTGGACTCGGCGATCATTGTGCCGATTGTCGTTACGGCCAACGGCCTGATGGCCAATAGCCTCGATGAACATCTATCGAGGCTGTCATTACACGGTTGGATCAAGGGTCTGATACAGAAGGCAGTACTTCTCGATACGGCTCGCATTGTGAGGAGGTTCCTGTCTCTGAAGCCCTAACCACCGGTAGCTTGGACTCTGTTCCCGATACCGGTTGGCCTCTATTTTTTATATTTTTAAATGTTTTTAAGTTTTCTTTTTATTAATATTTAAAAATGTATAAAGTAAGAACGAGAATAAATAAAGAAAATAATAATAATAATAAATTTATTCATAAACTTAGGACTAGATACATTGCACGGTTAAGTGAGACAAGCATTATAGAAAGGTCTTAATCTAGTTAGTGGGTGCAGTACTGTCCTTCTAGATAGGAGATGAAATCACCTGTGTTTAGAAGAAACAGATTGCGATCCCCTGTAGTACAAATAAGGGTTGACTTATATCATGAACATGCTGTCAACATTTCATTATTAAAATCAATTAACAAAATAAAATAATAAAACAATGTAATTGGAATTAAATTAAAATGTTAGGTACTTAATTGAATGTCAGATAAGAATTAATAATTAATAAAATAAATTACAATGATCAATCAACAAAAAATAGAAAATTATATAAAAATATGTTCAGAGTGATTGTGATTAGTGTATTTGTATTAGTGTAGTGTGTGTTAGTTTTCTATGTTGTGTGTGATGCATGTTTGTGTTAGCGTGATCACTTCTTTAAGAGTTCTTCTGTTTCAATGTAATTAAGGTTCAGTAAATAGGAGCGAACAGTCTTTTTGCAGATACGATATCTCAATCCGTAAGTCGGGACTTTTGCATTTATCTTATTATATAATGATGGGCCAAGATAGAGTGCAATTTTTTTTAAAAAAGCTGTGCGTGGTGGTGGGATTGTACAGATGACTGTCTTTTCGGCGTTTAGAGATTTCCCTAAACGGTGTGCTCTTGTGTTGTAGTAGGACTATTTGTAAGATATATTGTTGCCTAACATTGAGTAGCTTGCATGATTTATAGAGTTCGATCGTTGGGAAGATAATTGGTGTGAACGTAGCCACTTTTAGAATAGCTCTGTGTGCTATCTCCAGAGGTTTGAGTATGGTCTTTGCAGCACCACCCCAGCAAGAAATACAGTAAATAAGGATTGATTGGCAAAGAGCAAAGTAAACGTTTCGGATAATTGAAGGGTTGGCTACATGACGCAGAGTTTTAAAAATATAAATAAGCTTGCGTATGCGACCAGTAAGGGCATTAATGTGTGACCCGAAATTAAGATTTTTGTCCAGAACTACTCCAAGATATTTAACTTGTTAAACTGAGGTTATGGTAGGACATTGGCAATTAATTTGAGATTGTGTGAAGCAAGAATGGGCTTTTATACAGATTAGCGTTTTTGGTTGGGAAGTGTTCGTGATAGAAAAAGTAACAAAGTTAGTTTTATTGGCATTGAGAGTTAAAGAGTGAGATGAAAGCCATTTAAGGGCAGAATTAAAGCCGTCTTGTGCAGTTACTTGGAGATCCGACCAAGAGTTTGCGGTGAAAGTGATAGCAGTATCATCTGCAAATGAAACTATTGACGCTTTTTTAATTTGAAGATTGCAGAGGTCGTTAATAAAAACAAGAAAGAGGGTGGGTCCCAAAATGCTTCCCTGAGGCACGCCGTACTGAATGGGTAGTTCAATACTTTTGTGATTGTCTAAAGTAACAAATTGTGTGCGGTTGGTAAGATAACTCTCAAACAGATCCAATGGGGCTCCCCTGACACCCAAACCCTGAAGCTTGAGTAGAAGAGTGGAGACGGGGACGGTGTCAAACGCTTTCGCAAGATCCAGAAAGACGGTAAGAACTCTTTTGTTAGCATTCAAGTTTTCCACTATGTTATTGACTAACAAGTGGACAGCATCACAGGTGGATTTATTTCTGCGGAAGCCAAATTGTTGCGGTGATAAGAGTTTGAAGTGCTCGAGGTAGTAAACTAGCCGCTTGTTTATGAGGCGTTCAAGCACCTTAGAGAAGGCACTAAGAACCGCAATCGGGCGGTAGTTGTTTGGCAAGCTCCCGTCACCACCCTTGAAGATAGGATGAATAATTGCCTTTTTAAAAGAAGTAGGGAAGGTTGACGATTCAAAGCAGTGATTAAAAATGTGGCATAGTATGGGTGCAAGGGTCCGAGCATATCTTTTTAAGAATGTTTGAGGTATGCCATCCCATCCAGCGGCAGCATTGACCCTTAGCTGGTTAATGGTACATATAATTTCATCAGGATCTGTTTGTTCTAAGACAAAAGATTTACTGGATGTTGAGGTTTGTGTGGGAGGTGGTAGGTTTTGGACACTCCGAACATCCTCTGCGAGTTTTTTTCCAATACTGACGAAGAACTCGTTTACCGCATTGCAAGACTGATCGGGCGAGGAAGAGTGTGTTAAAAGTTGGTGGGAAGGGTTTTTCTTTTTTTGTGTATTTGTAATTGTTTTTATAGTGTCCCATAGTTTTTTAGGATTTTGAGATGCCTTATTTAATTGTTCAGAATCGTATTTTCTCTTTATTTTTTTCAAAAGGTTTGAACAAAAATTTCTGTATCGTTTATATGTGATTTTTATAGTTTGATTGTCTGGAAACTGTTTAACTTTTTTATGTAGGGAGTCTCGGTTCCGAATACACCGCAGCAAGCCTGGCGTAATCCACGGTTTCAGAGTTATTTTACTAGCAGGGACTTTGACAATTGTCGTGCATTCATTTATGGATTTTTTCGTCATTTGTGTAAGTCTGTCGATAGCATCATTAGGGTCAGAGATAAGGAAAAGGGGGGTGAAGTCTATGTTTTTCATGGAGATGTCAAGTTCCTCGTAGTTTACCATAGATAACGTTTTCTGGGAAGTTGTTTTTGGTTTTTTAGTATTTATACATAATAGAGAAGAGCAATGATCAGTTACCGTTGTGTCGTAGATTAGAGTAAGAATATTAGCCTTTGATCGTGTCATGATAGTAACACCAAGCAGTTTTCGCCTCTAGTGGGCCGAGTATGACCTGGTAGGAATCCGTGATATGCCATGGTGCTAAGGTATTCGTGGGATCGTGATTCTTGGGTGGTAGATTTAATATCCAGGTTAATGTCTCCAGTTACGATAACTGATTTGTAGGAACTGAGGGCAGGGAGAATATTATTGAGTGCTATAAGGAATGTATGAATGTTTTCGTTAGACGGGGAGCGGTAGACGCAAAGTACAGCAATTTCAGAATTTAAGGTCACGAATAGGCCTGAGGCTGAACCAAGGAAGTCAGGCTCTTCGCAAGTGGTGATAGTATCCGACTTAGCATACACGACTACCCCGTCGCTCTGATTAAGGTGTTTGGTTGATTTGTATGTTGTATAGTTGTGTAAAGTGGGAATAGAGGAGTTGCTAGAGCACGGTAGCCAGCATTCGGTAAGAACAAGAAGATCACATTCAATATTCATACGGTGTATTAGAGTTTGAAAGTTTAAGAAATTGCAGTTGATGGACCGGATATTTTGCATTAGAATACTAAACAAAGAGTTTCCATTTTTAACGTAAGATTTAGTATCTTCAGGGGCACAAATGTGATTCTCGGATACAGAAAATTGGTCGAGATTTGCCATTATATCGTGTATGTTATTAGACAAACTGATGGCAACTTAGAGCGCATGATACAGTCATTACACGAAGCTAGCAGACAAGTCGGATTAGAAATAAATTTGACAAAAACAAACACCATGACAAACAGTTATAAAAAAACCATCTCACTAGAAGACAAACCATTACGGTACGTGGAACAATATATCTACTTAGGAAAGCAGATAACATTGGACTGCAATAGCAACGAACTAGAGGTGGAGCGCAGAACAAGAATTACTTGTAATAAGTTCTGGAGTTACAGAGAAGTAATGAAAAGTAACATGCCAACAGAAATGAAAAAGAAAATGATGGACACTTGCATTTTACCATGTCTTACATATGCTTGCTAGACGTGGAAATTTACTAATAATATCAAGAATAAAATAATAAAGTGCCAGCGGGGAATGGAACGTAGCATGCTCAATATAAGAAAAACACAAAGAATCCGTCATACAAAGATAAGAAGCATAACCAAAACAGTAGATGCGCTCAAATATGCTCAAAGATTGAAATTCAAGTGGGCTGGCCACGTAGCACGACTTAAAGATAAGAGATGGACATCTAAAGTAACTACATGGGACGGTCCACAGGGCAAGCGGCGCGTCGGTAGACCGTACACGCGCTGGGAGGATGACATTAGAAAAGTCGCTGGACCGCACTGGATTTATGTCGCCAGAGACAGAGACAAATGGAAATCTTTGGAGGAGGCCTTCACCTGAGAGGGGTCCATGCATATAAAAATAAAATAATAACTTGAATATCATAAAAATAATAATAATTTAATATAATCATTAATCATTTAATACAATCTTTAATAATTTAATATAATAATTAATAATTTAGTATAATAATTAATAAAATAATATAATTTTTCTAGTAGATACATATAACCGAATTGATTGTTTTTTTTTTTAATCAATTTTCTGTAATATTTCAAAGAAAATAGAATACAATAGAATAGAATATACTTTATTGTACACCATAAAATTATACACATTTTCAAGAAAAACTTATTTATACGGGTACAAAGGCGGTATTATCGCTGACAGCGATATCTACCAGACAACCTTTGGATGGACTAAAAAAAAAACTTAGAATAAAAAAGGGGGTAGTCTGCGGTGTACTGTTATTAGATTAAAACATAATTACTATAATAAATACTATACATAAACCTATATACATAAACATACATACATAATATGATATGAAATTTATATAAAGAGAGAGAGAACAAAAAGAAAAAGGGTTAAATAATGATGACAGAGATTATATCTAAATAGAAAAGCGTTAGAGAGAAAGGAAATGGTTTTTAACCAGGTTTTTAAAAGAAACCAGTGACTGGGCTTGTCTAACTGACAACGGCAACTCATTCCACAATCCCACAGCCTGGACTGTAAACGATTTGTCGTAAAACTTAGTGGAATGAGCAGGCATCAAAAGTTTCAAATTCTCCGATGATCTCAAGTGTCTAGAATGTGTGTCATGAAGGAACTTAAAGCGTTCTTTAAGATAAGTGGGGGTTGTAGGAATAAACAGAATACTGAAGAGTAATGATAAAATATGGGCATTCCGGCGAAAGCGGATTGGCAGCCACTTGAGCTTAATTCGAAATTCAGAAACATGGTCATATTTGCGTAAACCAAATATGAATCTAATACAAAAGTTCTGGAGTCGCTCAAGCTTATCTAGCTGCACTTCAGTTAGGTCTAAATAGCTGACATCGGCAAAATAATAATAGTCAGCCATGTGATTTAATTTGAAATTCAATATTGCAAAATAATTTTGTAAATGCATGGAATAAAAGGCTTTTTATTTTTATTTTATTTATTTATTTATTATATAAAGTATTAAATTGAATTTATGACATTTTATAGGTTATTAATTTATGAGATTTTATATAATAGGGTATAATTTGACTGTATGATATTGTATAGGGTAATCATTTTGATTATACAACATTGCATAGGGTATTAATTGGAATTTATGACATTGTGTAATTTTAATGATAATTTTGCATGCCTAAATTGGTGCAACACATTGGACTTCGCATTCACTTGACATTTGGAAATGTTTGAATATGTACTGTTTTGAGCAATATATATATTTGAATTTAAAGAATCTTAGCTACAAGACTACTACATTGGATCATGAGTGATCTAAACCGCCCTGTGGTAACTCTATGGTATGCAGGAGACTGAACTTCATACGTTAGCGTATGAAGTTCAGTCGCCTGCATACCGGACCAGCAGCCGATGCTTGACCAGCAGCCGAATTGCGTAAGTATTTTATCCAAAGCAAAAGAATTGATTCTTTCCCAAAACCGACTTTACGTAGTGCATATTGATACGAAAAGTCGTTTTTGGGAAGGAATCGATTCTTTTGCTTTGGATAATATACTTACGCAATTCGGCTGCAGCTTCTGTTAAACGCTGAACTTCTTATTTTCTAAATGTATATGTACTGAGATTTATTCGTCTTTAGGCAATCCCACGACTTATTCGCATACAGACAAACCCACGACTTATTCGTATATAGTGATTCTGTGATGAGTAGTTGATCGGAAGGAAAACGTTTCGTTCCTTTTTTTGTTATTTCGTTGCAACACTGTGTCAGCTCGCTGTCATCGAATTGACAGCTTTTGATTGAGTTTGACGTTGACACTTGACTCGTAAAAATGTGACCGACCTCGCGAGACGTGACCATTCGGTCCTCGACCTGGTTTTGTGGCAATTTAATTTCAACCCGATCGTTATCCGAAATTGTGTTCGCGTTCCGCGAGTGGTACTGTGCGATAACCCCCGACCACACATGGATTGAAAGACCCCTTCCCTTACGAGAATCAAAGTGAGTAATAGTTGTAATTTGTGTACCTTCGTATCACTTTCCACCTGTCTGACAGGAATCAGTATCTCTAAAGAACAAATCCCTAGCTTACCGCTGCTGCGTGTCGCAGTTTAGTGGGTATAGACCTGGTAGGATCCAAGAGTCGCAGCATTGCTATGGGCCCCAGTGTATGCCTCTTGGATTTGTGATCTAAAGGCCTGTATTCAACAGTAGGTAACAATACAATTTCACGATCTGATGTCCTAGCTAGGTTACTTAGTAGCCTGTATTAAGGACAATCAGCCCTCATTTCCCGAACATAGGGAAAGTAGTATTTCTTAGATTGTTACATAATTATTAAAATAATTTAGAACAGATCAATAAAAGTCTAATACAATAAAGTGTGAGTGCGCGCGTGCGTGTGTGTTGGTGAGTGTGTGTGTGAGCGTGTGCGCGTGTGCGCGTGTGTGTGTGAGAGAGTGTGTGTGTTTATTACGAGTTACTTGACGGTTGTAAGAAGTAAAAATAACATTAAATGCACGTCGCTGTGAGACCTATATCCAAAGTTATGGCGTTATAGAATAGAATAGAATAGAATATTTATTTGCGTAAAACATGGTATACAAGGGTGTTAAATACAAATTGAGGCACAAGCATGTTTAGCTAGGATAAAACATAGCATGCATGTTATGTGGATAACGTAATAAGTAAATCAGATACTAAATTTGCTCTAACTATGAAAGTGTTAGGATTGAACCACTTAATTTTATCGATAAAAAGACTGTAGAGTCGTAGTCGTAGAATTAAGTGTATCTAACGGCCTTAAAGTTTTATTACTACAAAATCGGACACATTGTTTAATATATAAAGAAGAATAAGATAACCTGAAGTACAAATAATAATTTAATTGTATATTAGTGAAAATAATAACGAGACACGCGTCTGACCGTTTAAGGTTACACTAGTCGACGGCACGAACTATTTTGTGCGCGGGGTTAAAATGCAATTTATATCAACCGACGCGGCGACGTGCGGAAGAGATAGATGCTGTGATGAGCACTAGGAAGCTAGTTCGCGTACGAATACACACTTTTGCAAATTTGTACGAAATGTATAATGATTTAGGACAAAACCGAGCCCGCGAAATTTTATAATTAGACCTTTGGGAGTCTGGATATCATGAAAAAACGACTAAACGTATCTGTTCAAAATTAAATTATTTGCATTGTTGAACTACTATTCTATCCCTGTATGGTGGCCTTTTTTCAATTTTCCGTCTTCTTATGGCATTTATGTGCGCCCAAAAGTGCGTTAAAATTAGTGTCGAAATGTGGAACTTTCGACGCTCATAACTTTCAAATATTTTCTTTTTGTAACTTTTTTGCTTCCATACAGGGCTAGATAATGATGAGACAAATTGATATCACTTTTTATTTTGAACGTACTTTGTCAAACAGTGGAATAATCCCTAGACTACGTTTGTATAGAAGAATTTTCGAATAGTGTACCCTTAATGTAGCAAATGGTCTGAACAGAAGTATCATTGTATCATGTTACAATTGATTTACCTATATAGATGCGCCGCGCCTACTGCGCCGCTCCACCACCACCGCAACCGTAAGCTTCGACTGCCCAGACTATCCCCTGGTACTCGTACAGCAATACTCGTACACGCTGGTAGTGTCCGAAGACCCGCACACCGCCGTGTTAGATGACCTGCCAACGTGGTACGACGTGCATGCGCTGGACGTCTGGCCACCCTATGGGGTAATGGAGATCTCTCCGATGAATCGTGATGAAAGGTGCGACTGGACGTTGTTGGAAGAGGAGTACATCATCGGCAAGGACAACTGCGACGCAGCTGGCCACGGATACTGCAACGGACCGCTCAAGCCCGGCACCAAGTACTACGTCAAGCTGCATATCAACAGTCCCAATACCTTCGAAATACGCAACGTGTTCGGTATACGCAACGTGTATAAATTTATTGTCAGCGACAGCGCCTACACCAAGTTCTACACAGGTACTCGCCACATCCCATCACCACTTGCCAACAGTATCGTAAGTCGTGACCATCAACTAAGAATTTTAATCGCTCAACTGAAACTAAAAGTAAATCCAAATTATAATGTCCATGGGCAATGTCGAGATATACAATATGGGTTCCCTCTATCTGGCAGAATCTTAATGCTCCGAAATTTATTTGGCATAACACACTTTGCATAATCAATTTCAAACGAATATTTTTAAGCCATGTTTTTATTAAAATATAATTATTGTTTGGCCGAATGTTTGTATGTCCGAATTTGTAATGGCCTACTTTTAATATGGCAGAATTTTATTTTAAAGGTAAGCCAAAGATGAGGAACAAGGCTTCTCCTTGGAGATCAGGTCCTTGGGGTCGCCAATCAGTTTTATTATGATGGTAAAAATACAAAATTATCAGTATGAATTTTCTGTAATGTGATAAATGTATAGTATTTCAATATTCAATGTATGCCAAAAGACGATTCTGACTGTGAACTTTCTGCGATATTATGGTTCTGCCTTTTAATGACTCTCGATATGAAATGTATGCCTAAAGATGATTCTGACTTTCAAAATTATGAGTTTTGAATGTATGATAAATGAGTGTATGCCAAACGATTTTCTGCGAAATAAGGTTTATGCTATCCGTTGTAATGCATAATAATATTATTACATAAAAAGTTCTGCTATAAACGGTAGACCCATACTATATACTTAGTAGTTTTTCATTTAAGTTGGCAAACTTTGTCATTGCAGCCGACCCAGAGAAACTGCAATGACAAATGTCAAAATATGACGTTTTTCACATAGGTACTTGAAAATATATATAATATTTTATAAACATATTAATTAGTACTTAGATTATACAGTAAACAGATAAAGCGTACGGAACACGAGAGCGGTGCCGCGTTATATATAAGTGTGCGTGACAGCGAGGAGCAGCACTGTAGAGACACGTACATCTGTGTGCGTATAAGGACAATCGAAAAAAATATGAATGTTCCAAATTGTTACTTACTTAAGCAGTATTTGGACAGAATAATGGTTATCAAATAGATTATAATAGAATTAAAGTTATTTAAAATTCACTTAATGATTATTAATAAACTACTGAAAAATAACGCATATGGAAATTTCTATGTAAAAATAATTAGGTATATAGGTAAGGGAAGGTTAGGTAAATTTAAAGACACATAATAAGTATAATATATCTTACAAATAGCGCCACCTGCGTATAAAACTTCAAACTGTTATTGATTACGATTCCTTTGAGGAACGTAAGTAGTAGAGGACTCACTTAGTCAACTTCATTGACTGCATTGTAAGTGGTTCGCAGTACTATAACTAGATGTCGCTGTTTATTGGTGTCGGAATCCTGAATCGCGGTGTTAAAAATTACTCCCATTTAATGACTTCGACAGAGTATCGTCGTTCGTCAATGTAAATCCCAGCTAACAGAAAGGTGCATCTGCGGATCCTCGCCCTAATCGGAAAGGGTCACGCGGAACATCCCTGTCAGTTGGATTTTTTGGATTAGAGGGCTAAGTACCCCGCCTTCGTCCAAGCGGACTTGGTTGTGTGTACTACGCCCTATACTTTATAAATACATAGAGTGAACAAAGCCTGTAACTTTCCTACTAAACTAAACAACTGCAAGTTATCAAGTGTTTCCTTCGGACCTGTGACGTTAGCACGACCTACCCCTACAACTATTAAATTCTTTTCTATTAACCCACCGCGTGTCACTGGTTCATTGATTATATTTATAGATTGTGTCCATATTTTATAGATTTCAAATCGGATATAAAAAAGGTATTGAACAATTAGTGTAAATGTGTTCCATTACTGATACTGAACCACTAAAAACAATTGCACACTAGTTACAAAATTTTCCTGTATAAATTGATCGATCTTCCTATTCCCCATGTACATTTCGTTCCTTAATTCAAGGAAACTTATATCGATGTAAACTAGCTACACCAACCAATTACTGCCAATATTTTGTGTTCCGAGTGAGCCGTAAATATTAGTGGGTAAATCAATATCAAAACTATAAAAAAATCAATAGTTACCTGTGGAAAGATATTCCATAATTTTTTTTTTGTTTTTGGGAACAACTTTTGCAATGTTTAAAGATACAAGACGGCATTTTTATACATAAAATAAGAAATTACTTGTGACGTATAAGCAGTGTGCGACGCGTAGTTTCGTACTGACCCGAGATTGTATTAGTTTTTCAATTTGTATTTGTATTGGTGGTTGCGCTCTCTGATGTTCCGTACGCTCTATCTGTTTACTGAATAATCTAAGGATAAGTAAAAAAAATATTGTAAAAATGGCAATATTGAAGGCAATACTATTATAAATGCGAAAGTAACTCTGTCACAACACTTTTTACGCGGGCGATACCGCAGGCAGAACCTAAGCTAGCGGGGGGGGATAACCGGGATTATAGTCACTTTGGTACGATGCAGTGTGGATTTGATGCAGTTTTTTGATCGGTAGGTATTTCTGTAAAACGTGTTTATCAATCAATTTTATCATCACAAAATGGTGTAATAAATTGAAGAATTAATTATTTGATCATTTGTTGAGCTATTAGAGTACATTTGAATTCCGCATAACGCAAACTGACAAGCGGGAGCCAGTGAACAGTCAACACATTGTCGAAGTCCGTAAGTATTGCCGCTTCCATATAGGATCATCCACTGGCAGGACATGTTTTACCCATAGGCTATCCTGGCCTAATCCAAAGGATCAAGGATCACCACTTACTTACAGTACAAAATTTGCAAAGGATAATGGCCGAAACCCATACATTGCTTTAGCTGAGATTAAATTCCTACGTATTTAAATAAAAAAAAATCTCTTTAAACTCAGGGTCATCTTCTGAGTTAATTTGTGCAAGAGTTTTTGTTCGAGAATGGCGAGAATAATAGATATTCAGTCATGTACTTTTGTAGGTTATGTAAGTGTAACTTTTAATATAATGTGTTTAATAGGTAATATTATTCAATTTCGTGGAAGTAAAAGGGCAACATCACATTAGTGTTTCACTTACCTAGTTATTTCAGCATGAAATACAAAATATACTCTTTGAAAGAGTCTTTACTTTTATCATACTAAGTTCATAATTATATTATTATACTAAGCGACTTTGACGTGTATCAAAAGGTCAAAAGTTCGTCGTCAACAACCAAGCTATATTTTTTTCTTAATAAAATATTCGTGCAAAAAAGAACAAACGGGGATGTAAGAGTGAGCGAAGCGAGCTCGTAAATTTCTTGCAACCTGCTTCGGATAGGTAAGGTTTACTTTTGACAGCGACAAGCCCAAAAATATTTCAGGTTGGTAGGCCGCGATTACGTCGCCTTTCGCTGTCCCCGGTTATGATTCTCTTGGTCTAAGGTTAACCTTAGAACAAGTCTCCGTCGAGACAGTAGCATATTTAAATATGCTACTGTCTGACTTCGACTGAGACTGACTGAGGTAGGACGCAGTAAATTAATTGAACTAGTGCAATATGAGTCACACAGATTTATAGGAAGCAAAGAAGCGTCCGGGAAATTTGGATGTTTTTGTTAACTTTCATTAGCTTAGTGTTGCCATTTAATACTTAATCTGTCAAATTGTAATTACTGTAGAAATTATAGTATTATTATTTTATTTGTTATAATTAAACGGAGTAAATGAATTAATAATACAGTTTATGTCTATTAAGTCTGCCATTGTACAATGGCAGACTTAATAACATAGGAATTATCTACTAAGAGATAACATGGCTGGTGCATTGTTTAATCATAAAAATAAATCCAGTTAGTATTCTTACCTGCCTGCAAGGAACACCCACACTTAGACATAAACTGTATTATTAATTCATTTACTCCGTTTAATTATAACAAATAAAATAATAATACTATAATTTCTACAGTAATTACAATTTGACAGAATAAGTATTAAATGGCAACACTAAGCTAATGAAAGTTAACAAAAACATCCAAATTTCCCGGACGCTTCTTTGCTTCCTATAAATCTGTGTGACTCATATTGCACTAGTTCAATTAATTTACTGCGTCCTACCTCAGTCAGTCTCAGTCGAAGTCAGACAGTAGCATATTTAAATATGCTACTGTCTCGACGGAGACTTGTTCTAAGGTTAACCTTAGACCAAGAGAATCATAACCGGGGACAGCGAAAGGCGACGTAATCGCGGCCTACCAACCTGAAATATTTTTGGGCTTGTCGCTGTCAAAAGTAAACCTTACCTATCCGAAGCAGGTTGCAAGAAATTTACGAGCTCGCTTCGCTCACTCTTACATCCTCGTTTGTTCTTTTTTGCACGAATCAACACAGTAACTTCCACGAATACAAATATAGAAGTAGCCCTTGTTACATTCATTCACATGAACGTAAAAAGAAATTTAACCTATCCGAGGTGAGATGCCAAAATTTTCTTTTACTTATGCGTCGTTGCGGCTTCATTGTCCATCGCATCAAGCCCTCCTGGACAATAGTCCTAGATACGCCAATGTATAGCATATGTGTTATTTTGATGTATACACAAAAGAAAGAAAACACATTTGTAGAAAATCTTTAGGATCGCCGATTTTCTACCGAATCGGGTATCACCTACCCTACACCTAATATTCTTGCCCGTTTTTGCAAAATTTTTCATTTATGCTCCGCTCCTATTGGTCGTAGCGTGATGATAAATAGCCTATAGCACTCAGGAATAATGTAGCTTGCTACCAGTGAAATTTTTTTTAGAATTGGATTATTAGTTCCAGAGATTACCCCCTACATACAAACTTACAAATTTTACCTCTTTATAATATTATTATTAGTATAGATTAAATTAAATTACATGGACACTTGAAATACAAATTACTACTAAAATACACTAAGAGTGGCGCGACGCGATCCGAATGGGTGCGGTAGGCGAGCGAATGAAGACTGTTGGTCCGCGACCCGGCTCGTGCGCCGGTAGTAGTTAGCGCGCGGCCACTCAGTGCAAACTATCGTGTGATTTGCGATGGCCCAAGATTCATGAGCGGAGCGATTCTGCTCTAAAATGTAAGGTGGTAGTCCAATGTTTATTGTTCCGCCACACATTTATTTGTCACAAGCCACTAAAGCACACAATATAAAAAAGAAAAACAAAAACAAAACTTAAAACTAAACAAAAACAAAAAAGTGAAAAAAAAAACAATAAAAATATAGCATTGTGTGTCCCACAGCTGTTCCAAATAGGACCAGTTCAGAAAAATTATGCGCAACTAGTTCCCAACGCTGGTTTTCAACTGGACCTGTAACCGTAACGTGACGGACGTAAAGCAATTTTATAGTGACATAATGTGTATGTAAAACAAGTACTTACGGTTGAAAGTACTTTGGATGAAAAGCCTATAACCTAGCCTAGCCTATGTGCTATTAGAATAGAATTACATTTATTTGCATAACATGCTGCTTCCAGATTATAATCTATCTTTGTGCCAAATTTCATCCAGATACGTTCAGCCGTTTTAGCGTGATTGAGTAACAAACATACATACATCCATCCAAACTTTCGCATTTATAATATTAGTAAGAAGTAAGATAGTAAGATTAATAACTTCCACCCGCGGCTTCGCCCGCGTGACGCCCGCGTTATTAGCCCAAGGGATAATTATACCAAGTGTTTCGGGATTAAAAATTCAATTCAAACTTTCGCATTTATAATATTAAATAATTTATACATAAATAATTGTTGTACAAATAATAATTGTATATATTATTATGAGAAAATAATAACGCGCTAACGCGTAGGCAAAATGTAAATGAGTGGTACGAATACAAAATAGGTAGGTACCTACCATTGCATGATGCCACCATTGACTTATAGATGGTCCGCGCGTACTGCATCGCACAACCACAACCGTAACTGTGAGCATCCCCTTCGAACCCTTCGGCGTAGAATCGACCTACAAACTGGTGGTTGCCGAAGACCCACGCAACGGCACGTCAGCGGACCTGCCGAAGTGGTACGACGTGCACGCGCTTGACGTCTGGCCAACCTACGAGGTACTGGTGCGGCGCTACAAAGTGAACAAATTGTCCGTCAAGGAGTTCGTCATCGGCGCAGAAAAATGCGACGCAAGCTTTTACAACGTCTGCGACAACGGACCGCTCAAGCCCGGTACCAAGTACTACGTCAAGCTGCGTGTCTACTACTTCGGGCAGGACAACTTCACCGACAGCACCAACATCATGGTCTACACAGGTACCCACCACATTACACCAACACTTGCCAATAGTATTGTGACTATCATCTAAATTTTAAATTGCTCAACTGAAACTAAAACAAATTACGACAATTCAGTTGTAAATCCAATTCACGTGTGTGAAGTTAGTGTGACTGTTCCTAAACAACCCTAGACTGATAAAATTTTCGTTTTTCTAAAATATCCTACATTTAGAGTTAAAGATCGGCTCCTCCTCGACACATTGCAAGCCAGCAAGCTTTTCTTCAATGTGTGGAAGTGGTCATGACTCCATTCCACTACACTATCTATATCCTCCTGCAATCATTCGTAATCGGATTTCGGAATCGGATTCCGGCAAATCGGGAAATGACACGCGGCAGTGTGTCAAGCCAAGTTCAAGCAAAAAAGCAATTAGCGATGCAGCACTTGTGTTTAACATTATACGAACCATTTGGAGCCACTTTTGTCATCCTAATAACTCAAAATCTATTTAACTACTACTATATAGATACTGATGACACGTCGCCCGCTTCAATATTGCACGAGACCACATTGATTCGTGTTCAGTAGGTTTTCAGCTTGATTTTCAGATTATCTGTTTGGTAGGATCAAACATTGTCAAAACTGGTGTGTCTGTTAGTAAGTTAATGATTTCCTGTCTAATAACTTCAAGTGCTGGAGTCAAACTAAATTTTCCTTTACCGGATGTGAGTCGGTAAAAAGGGGCAGTTTTCTGCCCTTGTTCGCATTAGGACAGATTCGCTTTAAGACAGATTCGCATTGCGACAGATTCGCTTTACGGCAGATTCTCTTTACGGCAGAAATTGTACAGTCGTGTTGAAATGTTCTCCACGTAGTTGTGAAAAACCTTGAATAAACTGTCTAAAGTAAGAAGACAATCCTATAATTTGCCGTAACTCGTGTTACCGTCTCAGGGGGTGGAAGCTCTGTTAAAGCCCTGATTTCATGTGAATTTGGTCTTATTTTACCAGAAGACACGTGGTAAGTGTGCTTTTCTGAAAAATTACATTAAATTCCTAGGGGAATTCAATGTAATTTTTCAGAAAAGCACACTTATGAAGGTTCAGTAAAAAACCGGCATTTGTCAATGCTTCCAAAACCGGACGTAAGCGATCCAGGCCTTCTGCAATAGATTCTGAAGGAATTATGATGTCATCAATATAGACTACAGCAAATGTCTCAGTAAAGAGTCCTAGGGCCTTATTTATGGCACGTTGGTACACCGAAGGGGCATTTCAAAGACCAAACGGCATGGTCAAATATTCAAACTGCCCGTCCGGCGTTACAAAAGCTGTATGCTCTATGGACTCTTCTTGAACCGGTATCTGATGATAGCCGCAAGCCACATCAAACGATGTAAAGTAGTTTGCCCCTACCAAACGGCCTATCTGGTCAGAAATTAGAGGCAATGGGTATCGGTCGGGTACTGTTTTGCTATTAAATTCACGGTACTCGACGCAAAGTCGATCAGTTCCGTCTTTCTTTTTAACCAGTATTATTGGTGACGCAAAGGGTGAATAACTCTCCCGAATGATAAAAGTTTGTAGAAGTTCTTTGATTTTAGTTCGCACTGCTTCTCTCTCTTCGGGGCTTAAACGATAGGGCCGCCGTTATTCTGTGCGGTTTGGTTCTGCTAATCGAATCTCTAACTGCCCTGTAGTTACTCTACCCGTCGGCGTGCCTTCCACAAAATAAGCCGAGCTATCTTTGAGCAATGAAAGTAATTGATGTTTAGACTCAGCAGGAATATCAGTATTGATATTGTAAAAATACATCACAAGCTAAAACTGTTCTAATATTCCTCAAAACAATTTGGCTTTCACAAACTTCAACCGAAAATCCCATTGATAGCAAGTCCCTTCCAATCATAATCGAATCAGAGATACAATAGTCTGGCACGACATGTAATAATAACTGCATTGAGTATCCATATATAGTTATAGTTCTCAATATTTGAACATTATACGTTTGATTGGTCTATACCTATTAATGTCACCAAGGTACTAGAGAGCACTGAGCGCCGGAATCAAAACAAAATAAAAACTTGTCACCAGATTCAACTGCTGGTGATCAGTGGCTGGCTTCATAGTGCAGGCATTTACCCGGTGCTCTACGTTGCCGCTGCCAATCTTGGTGTCGTTTTTTGGATAGCGAGTGGCGATGTGACCTGGTTCGTTGCAGTAGTAGCACGTAGGCAACAAAGTTTTGTTTGGTACACTGCTGTCTTGAGTATCTTACTGTTTATTGGTTGATGAAAACTGAGGTTTGAGATAAGTACTGGTATTACTCGAGTATTTGGAGTGGCATTCGTTTGCCATATGGCCTAGTCTGCCACAATTGTAACATTTCTTCGGTTCACATCGCGGTTTCTTAGCGTCACTGCAAATATTAGACTTTTCTGGCATCGGAGGTCTTCTTTTTCGATAGGTACACGCCATTAGTTTTTGTTGCAATTTCATTCTAGTATCATTTTTTTCCGTGTAAGCTAGTCTTTGCAACCGTGGTTCGATTTTCACTGCGTGAGCCAGAGTTACAGCAATCGCAATTTGTTCGGTCGATAAAGAATGCCATTGGTTCATTAATGTACTCAGGAATCGTGTTGTAATAGGCTGAAATGCACTCTCCGTCTTTTGGATTTTCATTAAAGAGTTTATATACACATGGTAGCAGCTGGAGTCTCGACGTAGCCAAACTGAGCAAGAAATATATCTTTTAACTGAGGCCAGGTTACAACAGGCAACTATTTTGAGCCAACCACGTAGCTGCTGCGCTCTTAAGTGCTTTGCTCATGGTGATTATCAGAGTACCACTGGATAATTGTTTTTCTTGCATGCATAAGTCTACAGTATTATACCATGACAGCTGGCATCGGCGTCTCGAGAATCTGGATTGAATTCGGGGAATGCTAGCTTTGTATCAACCGTGTTCGTGTCACGAATTAAATCCATCATGCTACGTTGTTGCATTTCAAACAACATTTTTCAACGGTCAAATTCACTATTTAGTTTAGAAACAATACTCTGACCTGTTTCTCGTCCCTGGCAATTCCCTGGTAATCCCACTTCTGATAAACTTATCTAAATCCTTAACTAAATCCTTAACTAAATCCTTAACTAAATCCTTAACTAAATCCTTAACTAAATCCTTAACTAAATCCTTAACTAAATCCTTAACTAAATCCTTAACTAAATCCTTAACTAAATCCTTAACTAAATCCTTAACTAAATCCCTAACTAAATCCTTAACTAAATCCTTAACTAAATCCTTAACTAAATCCTTAACTAAATCCTTAACTAAATCCCTAACTAATACTTTAACAAAATCCTTAAATAAATCTTAAAATTAACATCTTTATTTAACCTACATTTCCTAATGGGGCGAGACTGGGGCGGTACAGGCATGGACGGTGGTGTCGAGAACTCTTCTGCCACTTGATCGCGGTCGGTCAGATCGTTTTTCTTCGTCGATCGTGACGACGCAGGCTCCCACGCAGGTGACGACGACGCCAACGAGGCCTCCGGCTGCTCCAACAGGCCCACGAGGGGCGATTTTGGTGCTACCCTAGGAGCTGAACTTCCCGGCGAACGTGACAACTCTGTGGGGACTACCAAAGAACTCCTCGTCCTACGCCTTAGCTGATCGATGTGTCTATGCACCTGTTTACCGTTACTGTCTAGTACCTTATAGTTGCTTGGCCCTGACGAGTTAGCTCTAGTACCGGACAACCATATCTCCCCTTTTAGATATTGTCGATACCAAATTTCGTCTCCTACTACTAAATAAGTTTTCCCGCTTATAGGCCCCATAAAGTCCAGATGCAGTCGGGACCACGGTCTGGCGGGCCAGGGCCAAGGGCAAGGGGCACAGCGCGGCGGGTCGTCCGCGTACGCGGCGCACACGGTGCATGCACGGCACTCGCGCTCCACCGCCTCGTCGATGCCCGCCCACCATACGTTGCTGCGATGCGTTGTTGCATTGCTTCGACTTTACGATGCCCATGTGCGGCTCATGGATAATTTTTTAAATCTTATCCCGGTATTTTTTCGGTATCACCACCCGGTACCCCCACATGACATAGCCTAACTCCTCGTATAGTTCCGCTTTCCTATTGAAATACAGTTGTAAGTTCACTATTTCACACCTATCTGGCCAACCGTCTCGCAGGTAGTTTAAAATTCTACTTAATAACGGATCCCTCTCCGTTTTTTTTTTTTACTTCGGTATAATCAAGCTATTCCGTCTTGTGCGAAGTGCAGGTATGTTTGTTCTGGAATAGTTTCCTCTTTTGCATTTTTAATGCTATTATTCTCTGGCAGACGCGATAAGCCCTCAGCGCAATTTTCGTTTAGCTTATTATTTTCCGAGTGACTAATAACTTAAAAGTCGACTAAATGTTTGCAACAAATAAAATAACTTGCCAGCGATTAAATATTTTCGCGACTATTATATTATGTAAGGTTCAAAATTAAAGGTGTTATAAAAACTAAAAACTAGCAGCTGCGTTTAGGTAGCAAATAAACTGTACCAGTCAAATAAAATATTAGGCGAGGAGCTATAAATAATGACTTGGCGACTAACTAAATTGCACCAATTCTATATTAAAACAACATAACAACAACAATGAATTAACAACATCATAACAATGAATTATTTATTGCCAAGACCGAGCGCAGCGAGCTCGGGAGCTTAGGGCACCCCGACACGGACAGGTTAGGTTCGAAGGGGATGACCGTCGTCCCCTTCGTGTTAGGTTACTTTAGACCCTGCATTCAGAAATAGGAGCCCCGCGCAGCGGGGCTTCGTCGACCATGTTGCATAAAAAGCTATTAAAAGTCACACAATATATGTATAATATAAGCTAGTTTATATTTATTCTTCATACAAACAATTTTAAATAGAATCTGATTTATATTATTTATGAATGCCCATTTTCTATTTTATTTTCGCCATTAAGTTTCCGCTTAGATATTAATTCAGTTCCCAAAAGAAAAACTTGATGCTAGTTTAAATTAAAACGAAGCTTATTACTGATATATTAATATGCTACCTATTACTTATTACGATACTCCTTATTAGCTGCCAACCCATTATATGTGGTACCCACTCTATTTTTTTTTAAAACCTATATTCATTTTACTTAGTTGCCGCATTAAATACATGCTTTTTCGTTAGTGCGAATATATTCTATGTCGTAATTGTATGCCGATAATATCACTGCCCATCGTTGCATCCTACTGGCCGTCATTGTAGGTATCCCCGTTTGCGGGCCAAACATTGATATTAAGGGTTTGTGATCTGTTCGTAAAATGAACTTCCTTCCGTAAATATATTGATGGAATTTTTGTATACTGAAAATAATCGCAAGGGCTTCGCGATGTATCTGCGAGTAGTTTTTCACTGCGATGGTGATCGAACGTGACGCATTTGCTATCGGGCGCTCGCCCTTTGGGCCCGGCTGCGACAGCACGCCCCCTATGCCTCATTAAACTAATGGCTTCACTGCACTTTAGCTCCGATGGTTTCTTTGGACTCGTTAGGTTGACGAGTAACTCGTACGCATCGTCTCCGATTGTAGAAATCAAAGTAGGCAACTTCAATTCCTCCGCCACTGAAATAACCAGAAATTACATTTCCAATCTATCTACATATGATGGCCACTGTCCCGTTTTGACGTCAAATTCGCTTAACTTCCCAATCGACATTTTGACTATTGTTGAAATATGCACGCGATATTCACATAGATAATCCTCGTCGCAACTGTGATATTTGTGACCGACGGGAGACGTATTAAAACACGGGCACTTGGTTAGATCGTATATTGCGAACTGTCGGCTGCTGCCGGCGCCAGACCAACCTACTTACACATATTTATCGATATACCTACATTACAAAAATAACAACATAAATTACAATTCTCCAAATTAACTGGTGTTCATTAATTAATAATGTCACGCGCCTTAGATCATGCAATTCCATCGCACACTCCCCGAAATGTAATCGATAAAAAACCGACAAGCTGACAACTCGGCGACGATGTTCAAGGCTCTGGAGCTTTGACGTAACCAATGCCTCATCGCCGATGAGCCTCTTGGCCCGCTTTTCGATCGACTCCAGTGCATCAAGCTGGTACTTGGCAGATCCGTCCCAGAGATGAGAACAGCGGCCTAATTGTGTAAGTGAATTCTGCAAAGCAAACAAGTCGATTCCTTCCCAAAAACGACTTTACGTATTGCATATTAATAGGTAAAGTCGTTTTTGGGAAGGAATCGACTTGTTTGCTTTGCAGAATTCACTTACGCAATTAGGCTGCTGTGTACTCCATGCATGATCGAACTTGCGCTTGATACAAGCTGAGCAGCTGTTCTGGTGTGAAGTACCTTCTCACCTTTGCAAGGATCCCCACCTTCCTGGCAGCCAGCTGAGCCTTTGCCTCAATGTATGGGCCAAAATTGAGAGTCGATGTCAACGTAACGCCAAGAAGTTCAAGATGGTCAGTTATTGGCACGGTCACACTTCGGAAAGTTGGAGCCGGGTGAAATTGACTCTTTTTAGCGGAAAAAAGACACGCCTGGGTTTTAGCAGCATTAAACCTGACCAGATTGGCATCGCCCCATTCGGAGACCGCCTGCAAGGACAGGTTCAAGCGCTCCACCATGGCCTCCCGGAGCGACTGAATCTGAGGCCCGGCAGTACGAGCGTTGGAAAAGTATCTCTCAGCAACAGTGCTGTCGTCTGCATACCCAAAGGTACCGGGTTTTAGCAGATCGTTAATGTGCAGCAAGAATAAAGTTGCAGAGAGTACTGACCCCTAAGGGACACCGGCATTAATATCCAAGTGGTCCGACGAGCAGCCATCGATAACCACTCGAATGGACCGATCAGGAAGTCTGCAATCAAATCACACAGACCACCGGGCAAACCGAATGAAGGAAGCTTACCAATAAGGCTTTCGTGCCAGACCCTATCAAAAGCCTTCGAGATGTCGAGGGAGACGGCAAGTGCTTCCCCATGCCTCTCGATGGTCTCACTCCAGATGTGAATGGCATACGCTAGAAGACCGATTTCGGTGGAAGCCGTATTGGCGGTCACTTAGGATATCGTTAGTTTCTAGGTGTGCCAGGAGCTTAATATTGAGTACGCGTTCCATACATACTATGGAGGTTATAGATATGGGTCTGTAGTTGGCCGGGTCAGCTCGGCTGCCCTTCTTGGCCACGGGCTGTACGTTAGCCTGCTTCCAAGCATTCGGCACTTTTCCAGCCTCATACGAAAGGCAGAATAGGCGTGTCAAGATCGGAGACAGTTCTGGCGCACAGGTTCTAAGAACAATTGCTGGTATTCCGTCAGGGCCTTGTTCACGTCGAGGTTGCGCAGCGCCCTACGGACGTCCTTTTGATGGATACGAATGTCCGACATACTCGTCTCGCATCCATAAGGAGAAGGAGGGGGCCGCGCGTCACCAGGATTCAGACGTGAAGATTTCGCAAAAAGAGAGGCAAATAAATTTGCCTTATCCTCAGCGGAGTGGGCCAGCGACCCGTCGGGTTTCAGCAGTGGTGGTAGTGAGAGACGGCAGAAGTTCGACTCGACCTACTTAGCCAGAGACCAAAACGCTTTACTACCTGCTGGGTAAGAAGCAAGTTTGGTCCCTATTCGGCCAATGTGGTCGAACCGAGCCCTTCGCAACACTAACTTGCAGGACTTGGCAGCCCTGCAAGATGATGCAACATATAAAACATTTTTTTACGGCAATTTAATCACTATTTATTAAAATTAAGTTTTGTTAAACTCTTTCAAACGGCCATGCTAGGAACAAGACCAATGCCAATATATTTTTTTTTCCTATTTATTATAGGCTCGCGTTTGACCACTATCTCGCCTGATGATAAGTGATGATGTGGTCGAAGGTGAAGCACGCTTGCCTAGAAACAACCTATTCACTCTTGACTTGAAGACCCCTAGGTTGTAGCTATCAGGAAACAAAGACGCCGGTAGGGAATTCCACTCCTTAGCTGTACGCACAATGAAAGTATTTTTAAAACGCTTTGTGCGTATGGGTGGGATATCCACCATGTACTGATGGCGCATTGCCGTACGTCTTGTAGTCCGATGATGGAAAGGGCTAGACGGAATCAAATTGTGCAGTTCCATCGCACACTCTCCGAAATGTAACCGATAGAAAACCGACAGCCTGGCAACTCGTCGTCGGTGTTCAAGGCTCTGGAGCTTTGAGTTGACCAGCGCATCGTTGCCGATAAGTCTCTTGGCCCGTCTGTCAATCGACTCAAGTGCATCTAGTTGGTACCTGGCAGATCCGTCCCAGAGGTGAGAGCAGTACTCCATGCATGACCGAACTTGCGCTTTATACAAGTTGAGCAGCTGTTCAGGCGTGAAGTACCGTCTCACCTTCGCAAGGATCCCCAACTTTTTTGCAGCCAATTGAGCCTTTGCCTCAATGAAAGGACCAAAATTGAGGGTTGATGTCAACGTAACACCAAGAAGGTCGAGGTGGACCGATCCCTCAGGAAGTCTGCAATCCAGTCACACAGGCCACTAGGCAGACCGAAGGAAGGAAGCTTACCAATAAGGCTCTTGTGCCAGACTCTATCAAAGGCCTTCGATATGTCAAGGGAGACAGCAAGCGCCTCCCCGTGCTTCTCGATGGCCTCACTCCAGATGTGGATGGCATACGCTAGAAGATCCCCAGTTGACCGGTTTCTGCGGAAGCCGTATTGGCGGTCACTAAGGAGGTCGTTGTCTTCTAGGTATGCCAGGAGCTTATTATTCAATACACGTTCCATAGTCTTACAGAGGATGGACGTTACTGATATAGGTCTGTAGTTGGCCGGGTCAGCTCGACTGCCCTTCTTGGGCACGGGCTGAACGTTAGCTTGTTTCCAAGCCTTCGGCACTTTTCCAGTCACCATCGAAAGGCGATATAGGCGTGTCATGATAGGAGACAATTCAGGCGCACAAGTTGTAAGTACAATTGCTGGTATCCCGTCCGGGTCACTAGACTTGTTCACGTCAAGGTTACGCAGCACCCTACAGACCTCCCTCTGATGGATGCGAATGTCCGACATACTCGTCTCACATCGAACAGCAGAAGGAGGGGGCCGCGCGCCATCAGTATTCAGACACGAAGATTCCGCAAAGAGGGAGGCAAACAAGTTTGCTTTGTCCTCAGCGGAGTGGGCCAGCGACCCGTCGGGTCTCAGCAGTGGTGGTAGTGAGGGGCGACAGAAGTTTGATTCAACCGATTTAGCCAGGGACCAAAACGCCTTGCTACCTGCGGGGTGTGAAGCAAGTTTGTCCCCGATCCTGCTAATGTGGTCAAACCGTGCCCTTCGCATCGCCTTTTTGCAGGACTTGGCAGCCCTGTTGAAGGCTCTCTTCTTCTGACTCACGTCCCTTGCCTTGCGCACACGGGCGTCGACCCATGCTAGGTACGCCTTGTGTTTAATCACGTTTGCGCGGTCACACTCGGCACCAAACCATGGACGGTCAACGCTGGACACAGTTACGTCAGAGAACGGAATGTAGTACTCCATCCCCTGACGCAACACATCGGTCACTGCGTCAGCGCATGACGATGGGTCATCCGAAGAGAAGCAAGTGGGCCGCCAAGGATAGCATGCGAAGAAAGATCGCATACCATCCCAATCTGCTGACTTGTACCGCCAAACCCGCCGGGTGCCCCTTGGGCTTGGATCGGGCGGGGAGTAGACGGATACAGACTTCACCAGACAGTGGTCGGAACTACCCAAAGGTGATGATACCGACACTGAGTATCGGTCTGGATCAGTTGTCAGCAGAAGGTCCAAGCAATTGGCTGTATGTGAATCAACATCCGGCACCCTCGTAGCCCCTTGGACCAGCTGGGTGAAATTTAACGCAATCGAAAGATTTCGCATCTCTCGTCCAGCGTGGTCAGTGAACTGGTATGGGAAGAGCCACTCCTGGTGGTGGGCATTAAAGTCCCCCAGTAACACTAGTTGGGCGGAGGGGTATCGTAGCTGAGCCACATCAGCCGCCTCACTCAAGTACTGTGTGAGCCTGGTTGTCTCCAGATCACCGCTATGCGATCGGTAGACACAGGCATAGATGATCTTATCCAGACCTGTGTCCACTAGGGCCCATAGCACTGAGTAATTTGAGTCTTCAAGGTCACGGAGACGCCGATAGCAGATGTCGTCCCGGGCGTACATGCATACACCAGTGCGTGGCTTGAACATGTGCTCCAGGGTATACCCTGGGTAAGATAGGTACGCCACGTCTGACGGGCATCCGATCTGCGTCTACGTAAGGAACAAAATTGCTGGTTTCTCAGTCTCGAGGTGGTGATGGACTGCGACAAGGTTAGAGTGCAGACCTCGGATGTTGCTGAGGTGCACTTTATGTGAGAGTGAGTGCTGCCGCTGTTCAGCTTTTTTTCTCTTGTTCCTTGGCATTTTAAGTGAAAAAGGAGGGAGAGGAGAAGGAAGTAAGATGAGGTCCCACGCTTGCAACCTACAGACACGCGCCGATAGGACGCCATCATTGGGGGACTGGTCTGGAGACTGCGGGGACGCCCGAGCCCCCCCAGGAATGTCCATCGGGCACTCTCGTCTGGTCGCCAACCAGCACGATGGCGCATTCCGGGATTTTTCGACAGTTGGCGGGGCAGCCTTTCATGTGTGACTGGCACACTACTTGGGCCCCCAACTACCTGCGGTCGGCCAGCGGCGCACCGTGCCTCGGATCCCGCTACCCTCCGCGACCAGTCTCCCGATACGTCCATAACAGCGCGAGTCAGGCCGGCCTGCTTGCAGTGGAGCAACTATCGCGACCCAACTCCTCTAGTGGCTGCACCGAGCATCATACCGGAACACGACTAGGCCGCTTGGCGGTACGGCTTTGCCCGGTGGGTGGTCGCAAGCCTTCGGCCGAAGCCTACGACCAGTTTGTCACCTGATTTGCACCACCCGGGGACCACGTGTAGAGAATCGAAAAGGGTACACTCCTATGGACGTGGGTGACTCAGCCCCCAAAAAAAATCAGCTAAAACCAACTTTGTGACAGTCAAAATATACTTAAACTACCCAAAAAGGCCTTTCATTAAATGCTTATTATAATATACTCAATTTTAAAATACTCAACGAACATTATTTGAACACATTCGTTGTAACTAAGAATGTATTCGTAATATTCGTATGCATGTTTGGATCAGCCTTACAAGGAAACATTGGCTTTTCTATTAACCGATATTTAACAGCAATCGAAATAAAATGATATTGTTTTCTTTAGTATCATAGAAAATCCTTGTAATTATATTCATTCGGAGCATAGAAAAATAAAGAAAATAATCTATATCAATATTTTAATCAGTAAAGACTTTTTTGTTTGCGTGTTTGTTTGTTTGTACCGATTAGGCTCCGAAACTACTGGACCAATTTTAAAAATTCTTTCACCAATGGAAAACTACATTATTCCCGAGTAACATAGGCTATAAATAATTTTCAAACAAAATTGGTAGGTAGGTAAGGTTGATGGGTAGGTAGGTGGGTAGGTAGGTAGGGTAGATAGGTAGGTAGATAGCCAGTTGACGGGAGAGCGAAGTCACGGGGTCAGCGATCATCATCATCATATCAGCCGAAAGACGTACACTGCTGGACATAGGCCTCCCCCAAGCGTCGCCATATTGACCGGTCCCTTGCGTCTCGCAACCAGCGGATCCCCGCAAGCTTCACCAAGTCATCGGTCCACCTGGTGGGAGGCCTTCCAACGCAACGTCTGCCGGTTCGCGGTCGCCACTCCTGCCCACTGCCACTTAAGTTTGGCAATTCTTCGGGCTATGCCGGTAACCCTGGTTCTCTTGCGGATCTCTACATTTCTGATTTGATCACGCAAGGAATCGCCGAGCATAGCCCTCTCCATTGCCCTTTGAGTGGCTTTAAGCTTTCTCATAAGGCCCATTGTAAGCAACCACGTCTCAGAGCCATATGTCATCACACACACGACACACACTGACACTGTGGTAAGTTCGACGAGAAGATACCACGCAACTGCCCGAACGCTGCCCAGCCGAGTCGGATTCAACGGTTGACCTCTTTCTCGAAGTTGGCCCTACCCAATTGGATCGTTTGTTCCAGGTAGCCATAGTCGCCCACAACTTCGAGTGTAGTCTCTGACCTTGATAGGAGTGGGTGTAACATGGGCTTTATCCATGTTCATCCTAAGACCCACTCATTCGGCAGCTCTACTGAGATCATCGAGCATTGTACTGAGGTCCTCCATGTTCTCAGCCATAACCACTATATCGTCGGCAAACCGAAGGTGAGTGATGTACTCGCCATTGACGTTGATGCCTAGCCCTCTCCAGACCAGAACCTTGAAGACATCCTCCAGTGCAGCGGTAAACAGCTTCGGAGATATGACGTCTCCCTGTCTCACACCTCGCTGCAGAAGGACGGGTTCTGAGGTCTGATCCTGTAGTCGAACTGACATGGTGGCGTTTTTGTATAAACACTTCAACACTTCGATGTACCGGTAGACAATTTGGCACCTTTGAAGAGACTGCAGTACAGCCCAAGTCTCGATCGAATCGAAGGCTTTCTCGTAGTCCACAAACGCTAAACAGAGAGACAAGTTATACTCTTCGGTCTTCTGTATAACCTGCCGCAGCGTATGTATGTGGTCTACGGTGCTGAAGCCTTTTCGGAATCCGGCTTGTTTGGGAGGCTGGAAATCGTCAAACCTGCGCGCGAGACGATTCGTGATGACTCTTAGAAAAAAAACAGCTTGTAGACATGGCTAAGAAGTGAGATGGGCCTATAGTTCTTCAGTAGGGCATTGTCACCCTTCTTGAAGAAGAGCACCACCACATCCCTGCACCATGCCTGTGGCATTTTCCCCTCGAGTTTGACGGAATCAAACAGCTTCTGAAGGGCCTAAAGTACTGGTTTTCCACCCGCCTTCAGGAGTTCGGCCGTAATTCCGTTATCACTCGGTGCCTTGTTGATCTTGAGCTGTTTCAGAGCCATGCTAATCTCATACAGGCTGACGTCCGGCATATCTTCGGTATAGTGTCGGGTCAACCTAGTTCTAAGGTCATTCGCTAGATTCGCGACGGGTTTACTGGTTGACGTGTACAACTGCCCATAGAATCTCTCGATCTCCCTCAGAAGCTCCGGTTTGGCGGACACGATCCTGCCATCATCGGTCGTCAGTTTCGTGAGCTGGCTTTGCCCAATATACAGATCTCTTGCAAAGACCTTAGAGCCCTTGTTCCGCTCAATCGCGTCTTTAATACGCTCGGTATTAAAGCGGCGGAGGTCACTTTTCAAGGACTTTGAGATCCGTCTATTTAGCTGCCGGTATTTCAACGCATCGTATGAAGACTGCAAGAAGCTGTGCTTTGAGGTTACCTGTAACAAAGATACACGCTCTAGGGTGATCATGATTAGAAGTAACAAGGAGCTTACCACCAAGGTTGGATAGTCCTCTGATCTGGTCACCCCTAATCCACGGCTCCTGGATTAAGGCGATGACAGTCTGTTGTACCTCCAGCAGTTTCGAGTACTTAAGTGTATTGTACAAATTATTTCAATCGAATCTGCAACGTCCGCTTATGTGCAGCGCCGAGTGACTGGAAACCGGAGCCACCGCAATTTCTGCGCCGCTGCGCTACCAACGTAACCGTGAGCTTCTCCCTCGACTACTACGGGCCCGATGTTTGGTACACGCTTCTGGTTGCGGAAGACCCACGCAACGAGTCGTTGGGCGTTGCCAACATCACGTCAGCTGTCCTGCCGACGTGGTCCGACGTGCACGAGCTGGACGTCTGGCCGCCCTACCAGGTGCACCAGTACTGGAAGAAATCGTCGTCTGTCGAGGAGTTCGTCATAGGCGCGCAAAACAGAACGGGCCGCCTGCACTACTCCAATGGACCGCTCAAGCCCGGCACCAAATACTACGTCAAACTGCGTGTCTACGACTACAGCACGTTCACTACGATTTATGACAGCGCCTACACCGAGATCTACACAGGTACCCGCCATATTACATCACCACTTGCCAACAGTACCGTAACTATCATCTAGAAGGAACTTAAAGACAAATTATGTGATTTCAGATGCAGATGGAAATAAAAGTTATACTGTAATTATACTTTCAATCTTTGCTGTAACGGCGTTTATCCTGCTGGTTGTTTTTGCTGTAAGGAAACGTTGTTGGTTAAAAAAAAATGAACCAAGCACACCCCAATTACCAACATGCGAAGTAAGTTTATACGTGCCGTAATAAAATCATTATAAAAATCACTATTACTACATATTATAACGGGAACCGATCACTTCTCCGATTTTTTTTTTTTCGAATTTCATTTTACCGGAAACTATTGACCGACGTCTTTTTTGCTATATGCGTTATTTGACATATTTTCAGATCATCGAAGTATCATTATACACAAGTAATAAAAATGAAACGATAATAGTTGATTAGTTTTAGGTGAAATGAAATTCGTTCAAATGTTTTCCGAACTCATGATAGGTAACCATTATAACACCGGCCAAGTGCGAGTCGAACTCGCGCACCAAGGGTTCCGAACCACTATCGCAAAAATCGGCCATAAATTACATCTTAAATATTTATTTTATTATTATTTTTTTCTTTTTTTATTTATTTATTTCAACCTTATCACATTAATCTTTACAGGATTACACCCAATACGAGAAATGCGCTTATCCTAAGTAATCTAATTACATATTAAATATCTAAACTAATTTTATGTTAATTAGTTTACAAACAAATTATTATTATTTATTTTATTTTTTATATGGTTTACATAATAAAGAGTATTCTATTCTATTCTATTCTATCCATAACAAATTTTAAACAATGCACTCCTTGTGAATTCACCCAGAGTACAGCAGAATAGATCCGTCTCAATAGCCACAAGGTTGAGCGTGCGGAGTGCATGCGTCAGCGGCGCCTCTCTTAAAAGGTTGGTTCGACTGCGCGGCTCAACTAGCAAGCTCGGCCGCCGGCGTCGCCATACGTACCTGTCCGGAACACACAGACACCTGTCCTAAAACAGTTGCATTATGCACCTTCCCTCTCAATATTTTGAAAATGTATGAGGTGAGTGCCAGTTCCCTTCTAACCCTCAACTCATTGTATCCTACCATACCTAAAATAAATAATGTTGGATACATTAAGGGATAAAATGGGTAAACACCGTAATACCTCATATACAAATATCTAATAAATTTGTTTTGAACTTTCTCCAGCATGATAATATATTTAGCTTCATGTGGAGACCAGATGACTGCGTTACATTCTAGCTGGCTCCTAACCAATGCATTATATAAAGCTATAATGGATTTCATATTCGTGAAACCTCAGACCGTACGAAGCATAAAGCCTAAATTTCTATATGCTTTCTTGCAGCAACGCATAACGTGATCACGAAATGTCAAGTTGGTGTTAAAACTTACCCCCAAGTCCTTGACTTCCGTGACCCGTGTCATAGGCAAGCCATCAATATGATAGCCATGCACGGTGGGATTGTGTGCACGAGAAAAATTAATTGTCACACATTTCGAGATATTGAACTGCAACAGATTTTCTCTGCTCCAGCTCACTACCCTATCAATATCCCTTTGTAGCTTGTCACAGTCTTCGCCCCTTTCCACTGTGAGGGACAATTTGAGGTCGTCGGCAAACAACAAACAGTGAGCGTCTTGGACTACTTCTGGTAGGTCATTAACCACCAGGAGGAACCCCAAAGGTCCAAAGTTACTGCCCTGACTCACCCCGGACCTCGTGAAATACGGGTCTGACACGTGTCTCGCATATTCCACGTACTGCCGCCTATCTCTTAAGTAGCTGGCAAAAAACTGAAGTGAATGTGGGGTGAAAACAACACCAGCTAACTTTGCAAGCATCATGTCATTATCGACTAAATCGAATGCTTTACGAAAATCGAAGTAAGCAGCATCAGCTTGCCCCCCACTATCCACTGTGGGAATTACACAAATTACTGATGGTACTCCTTCCCGGTCGAAAACCATGCTGAGCGTCTGTAAAATGTGCGCTAACTTGCTGATAAATAATCCTATGAATGGTAGTTTCCAGTACTTTTGCCGGCGTCGACAATACTGCAACTGGCCTATACCCATTCACAGATTCTGCTGACCCACCCTTAAGAACAGGAACAACGCGAGTCACTTTCCATCTCTCCGGGAACACGGCAGCTTCTAGACACTTGTTATAAATGTGTAGAAGCGGCTTAGCTAGCACTGACCGACAATCCTTAAAGATGTAAGGCGGAATGCCGTCAGGCCCTGCGGAACGTTTTGGCTTCAGGTCTCGAAGCGCGTGACATACGTCCACTAACTGCAATTGGTCTAAGTGCACTCGTGCCGCTCCATTCCCACTACCTGCTTTCTCTATAGCCGCGTCTACATCCAACACAGGTGGCTCCGCCCTATAGACCGAGTAAAAATACTTCGCAAACTCCTCCGCACACCGTTGACCTGACAATACCTCACCATCCTTCAAAATCTCCTGCGGACTTCTCCTGCCCCTCCTGGATTTTGCAAAATTCCAGAAAGATTTAGGATCACTCATCATTTGACTCTGAACACGGCCACGATATTGTTCCTGTGCGACTACTATCATCTTTTTAATGTTAGTTCTACACCTAGCAAAAGCCTCGTAATCGACCCTCGACCCGCTTGCCTTGTAGCGTTTGTGTAGACGAGCCTTCCATTTTATGTCGCGAATTATTTCACTAGTGTACCACTCAGGATAAATGTACCCCGAGTTTACACTACTTCGCTTTTATTTGGGGACGCAGTCATCTACAACAGAATTAATAACACTATAAAAATAATCCAAACCTGTTTCCGAGTCCAACTCATACAAAGGAGTCCAATCTATAGCTGCAATTAATGAATACAGTGTCAAAAAGTCGGCTTTGATAAAGTTCCAACCTCTGGGCGCACCTGGGTCTACGAAGGGTGCAGCCGAGCCCGCCGAGCCGGGTGCAGCCGGGCCCGTCGAGCCAGGCCGACGCCGACGCGAGCTTGTGCTGACCGAAATCTCGAGCGGTGGATGATACGCATCCACAGGCACGAGCGGCGTCTCCGACGCGCGCACACTCACACGTCCTCCCTCCGTCAATGTACTCAACACCAAATCCAAATGACGACCACTACAATTTCCCACTGTGTTCCTCTGAGTGAATCCACAAAAAGTATAAAAATATTCATAATAATTACTTATGGCTACAGAACAAGAATACAAGTTAAAGTCACCTACAACCACTATATCCTTGTACTTACTACAAAATTGTTCAATTATGCGAAATAATACCATGTATTCATTATCACTACTAGTAGGCGGCATGTAAACAACACAAAATAAAAACATAAATCGGTTATGTAGGTACACGGTAGCACATACCAGTTCAAATACCTGCTTGTCAATGTTCACATCAGGCAGTGATACTCGCCGCAACTCAAAACGCGGTGTGGCCACGAGAAACGCGCCACCTTGTTTACGCCCGTCTGCTCGGTCACACCGTGGAATCGTGTATCCTAGTGGAATTATTTCCGCGTCATGTATGGAGTCGTTGCAGCCAGTTTCGGTTATGGCAAATAAGTCCGCACCTCTCCGGTTGAAATATTTGTGTAACATTTCTCCAACTTTGTTCGCAACCCTCGCACATTTTGGTAAAGTATCTCTACGGTGCTATATGGGGGTTCTGGGTTTGCTTGTTCTACGAAACCACACCCATTCCGCGAACTCAATGTTAACTGCCCAGCTTTCCGGTTGACACAACTTTTCGTACTTGCTTTCGGGAACCCCTATTATAAAGGATGCGTAATCCCTTTCAGTCTTGTGTTTTATTTGTTCGACTTTCACAGGTACTTCATCTTCGTATAATTTTTTAACATGTTTTTCTATATTTTCCGCTGTTGTTTCCTTATGCAAACGCCATACATGTTAAATTTTTTTTTTTCCATTCCCTGTATATCAATTGCACTTGTATTTCCGCCTTTCTTTACTTCGTTGGTCGAATATCTGTATTTTTTTCTTGGTAACTGTAGTCCAGTTTCCTTCCTTTTCAGGTTCTTCCTTTTTCCCGCTTTCAACGTCCTTATACTTCTTCTCATTATATACTACTTGGCTCAGCTCGTCATTCAATACTATTTTCGCAGATTTTGTGGCCACACATTCCTTTGCTACTTTATTTCTGACTACCTGCTTATCTTTGACCGCGTTTGCAAAAGATTGTGCAGGTCCTTTAAGGTCTTGCTCTCTTTGATTTGGTAACTGACCTTTTTGAAGGTTAGTTTCTAGGCTTTCATTTTTTTCCATTAGGTCCTTAATTCTTGTTTCTAGGATCTCAACTTTGTTTGCTTTTTCTTGTACTACCTTGAATATTTGCTTCACTTGTTTTAACTCAGTTTCCGTGTTAATAAAACTATTTTTAGTACGATATATTCCTTGCGCTGCTCTTCCAACTGCATCTTAACTTCCCTCCTAAACTCCCGTATCTCATCAAGAAGTTGAGTATCATTATTCACCGCTGTTTCACTTTTATTTCGGCGATTGCCTCGCTCAGCTGTGTTTACGAAAATACTCGATGAAGACGTCTTTTTGATGATGGCAGTTCCTCGGCCAGGCATGTTAGAATCACCCCTTTTCGCCATTGTACATACACATTCGGGAAAAATCCCCTGATCCTTGAATTCCTGCATGCCAGCTTCAACTTTATCCTTCAAGGCCGGACACTTCGGATGAAATTTCTTCTTGCATCTCTCTTGTGAACACTGCATGAATAGTGAGTCATCCATAACAGCATCACAGCCGCTACATTTCGTATCCATTTAAAAACTTAGGATATAGAAATATAATATTTTGCAATTTATTTACACACAGGATCCGTGATACGTCCGTTCGCTCGCGCGTTGGCGGGTAGTTTTTATTCGTGATGGGTTTGCTCTTGACTCTAGTCTAGGTCAGAGGTGACAGAGACAAAGTCGACGATAGAGTGAGCTTACCCAGAAGAAGCCTGTTCACTCTAACTTTGAAGAGATTCGGGTTGTATGCGTTCGGAAACACAGACGCAGGCAGTTGTTGTTATAACGACAACAGAAATACAACATCTGTGAAAATTTCAATTGTCTAGCTGTCACGGTTCATGAGATACAGCCTGGTGTTAGACAGACAAACAGACAGACAGGCAGGCAGGTAGGCCCACCCATCCAAAGACTGGCCTTGGTTAATGTTACTTACCCTGGCGGGGTCACCGAACCAACAAAAAAGGTGGTCACCCATCCGAATACTGACCGTGGTAAGTGTTGCTTACCCTGGCGGGACACCCATCCAAATATAAAAGAACCAAGAAAAAGCGGTAACTCATCCAAAGACTAACCTTGGTAAGTACTAAGTACAGGGTACGGTCAACATTAATGCGCGTGAGGAAGGTTCGATTCCCAGGTCAGTAAGTAAGTTTTATTTTTTATTCAAACATCACGGATTAACCACATTTTACAGCATTTTTGGGTTTCTGAGAACGAACTTTCAATGTTTATTTATTTATTTATTTATTAACACCTACATTTATTTTTACTGGTAAGACCCAAGCTAACAAACATAATATAGTATAATAGTCATACATTGCCAGTTGGCCAGTCCCAGTAATGAGTCTAGGTAGAGGCACAAGTTACATAGTGGACAACTCACCAAATGTCACCCTCTGGAATTCCGCCAAAGAGCAAGAAAATATGTTCAAACGCAGAGAGACGCTATTCAGTATTCTAACTGCTCGAGTCACTAGTGCAAACTTTAACAAGCTAGTGCGGTTTGAAGGGACTTTAAACAGCCCCTCCCTCGGTCCTAACCATAGCCTCCTGTTTGGAACGAGCAATCCCAAAGATTCTAATATTTGTGGCTTATTTAGCATACCACGAAACACCATGAAAACATATTTTACAAGGGCGAGGTTGCGCCTGACTTCCAACTTATAGTACCCAACCATCCCTATAACAAAGAGGGTTGGATACATAAGTGGGTAGAAAGGGTAAATACCAAATTGCCTCATGCATAAGTACCGGGTAAATTTGTTTTGCATTTTTTCCACCATCGTAGAATACTTCGTTTCATAAGGATTCCAGATGATAGCACTATTTTTCAAGTTGCTCCGTACTAACGCATTATAAAGCTATTTCACTGCTGCCATGTTCGTGAAGTCACGGGTTTCACGCATGACAAACCCAAGATTTATGAAGGCTTTTCTACATACCTGCACCATATGAGTACGTTACGAAATATCCTCAGAAAAGGTAACACCAAGATCTCGCACTAACCCCACCCGCGGTATGACGTGACCGCCCATGCAATAATCGTGACTTCGGGGTAGGGGGCCCGCGTGAAGGACATTGTGTTACACTTCGTCACATTGAAGATTAATTTGTTCTCTTCACTCCATGCTACCACCCGATCGATGTCTCGCTGGAGCATGCCGCAGTGTGACTCGTCTGTGATCCGCATGAATATCTTGAGATCGTCAGCAAATAACAAACAACCAGCGTCTTTAATTACTTCTGGCAGATCGTTAATCATTGAAATAAATTCTAAGGGTCCTAAATTTGTCCCCTGGCTAGCTAACCCCTGTAAGGGTGAAATACGAGTCCGATATGTAACCTGCGTATTTGAATGAATGAATTTGCTTACGGTTACCCAAGTAGCTAGCAAAGAACTCTAGGAGGGCTGGGGTAAAACCATCCCTCGCAAATTTATTTAATAGGATGTCATTGTCCACACTATCAAATGCCTTCCTGAAGTCGAAGTAAGCACTGTGGCGGCCTGGTTTTAAAAACACATTAAGTTAGAATTCGTGCTGCGGCACGCACGGTAACCATGCTGCGCGTCGATGAGCTGTGAGGTTACTTGCAAGTGGATGCAAGAGCACAGCGTGGACTTTAGCAAACACTGAAAGTACAGGTCTATATCCGCTGACATCCGAGCTTGGAGTGCCCTTCGGTACCGGAGTAACCCTAGTCAACTTCCAGCCGTCGGGATACGAGTATTCTCGTAAAAATATATTAAATAAATGCATGAGCGGCCGGGTCAGTACTGTCCTGCAATCCCTAACAATGAAGGATGGCACCTCGTCCGGCCCAGCCGAACGCTTGGTGTTCGGAACGCAAACGTTTCGTTCCTTTTTGTTATTTTGTTGCAATACTTGTCAGCTCGCTGTCATTTGAATTGACAGTTTTCGACTGAGCTTGACGATGACAGATGACTTGTAAAAATCTGTTAGTCTAGAAAAAAGATGGGGAACGAGCTCGTGCGTCGCGATACCGGTCTAGCTGGATAATATTATAATTGTGAATTAATCCAGACATCTTTGTTGAATAGAGCGCTCGCCATTCGTAATTGGTTTTGTGCGGCGCTGATTCTTTTGTATTTGTGTATATTTCGCGCGCAGCGAGTTATTTTGTGCCGACAACGTGCACAGCAGTTTGGCGGGAATCCTACCAGATCACGTCTGTGTCCCTTCCACATTATTATATATATTCTCTTATCCCTAACCTCCCGACCTGGCACGGTATTGAACGACCCCAGGAGCCCACCGCGGGAATCAAGGTGAATACTAGTGTTAATTCGTGTATTTGACCCACATCCCACCTGTCAGACAGGAACCAGTATCTCTCCCAATAAGGAACAGACGCCTAGCTTTCCACTGCTGCAAATCGCAGTTTCGTGGGTGCGGACCTGATAGGATCCAGGACTCGCAATAATGCTTATGGGCCCCAGTGTTCCGCTTTTGGCTTTGTGATCCACAAGCCTGTACTAAACATTTGGTAGCAGAGCGTGGTAAGATTCCACCATCCCAGTGAACGCTGTATTGTTTGTCGGTTTAAGATTTGTCATTCCGGTATAAAAAAAAAATTTTTTGTTATTGAATTTTATTGTTTGTTGTAAACAATATAGGTTTGGTGAAGACTAAATAGTCTCCCCTAATTGTATTTAATTGAGTTTTAATTATTGTTGAAAAAGAAAACACAAAGGACCGAGGTGGAATCGCCAACAGCCGCAAGTGGTGCTACACTTGTCTAGGACAGCACTTGCAGCGGGATTGCCAGAGGTCATATCCTTGCCCGCACTGCCAAGATAAGCACCACCGTGGGTTGTGTTCGAACCAAAATTGTGTTGGCAGGCCTGGTGATGTCGGACGCTCCCCCATAGGCGGGGGTCCGCATCCCCACCAAACCCACTTGGATTTTCGACGAGATTCACCTCGCAAAGGCGGAAGCACCCCTCCACCCCCTCCTCAATTGGAGGAAAGGTACTTGGAAATGGAGAGGCGGGCAGCTCCGCGGCCATTCTCACCGCCGCTACATGAGCGACCGCGATTGTAGCGCCGCCTGCCCCAGTTTGGACGTGTACGTGGTTACCAGACCCCGGTGACTGAGATAGTCGGTAGACACCCTGGCACTCCGGTGGACCACTACCTGCACTCCAACCGGTCCGCGACCGATCTGCCGTACGACTACCAACCCCAGGGGGGTTATCAACCATAGGTACTCGCCTCCCTCTCCTCCACTACAGCCGCCCAGGCAGAGACAGTCCTTATGCCAACTGTTTCTGTAAGGATCTGAGAGAAGAAGAAGAAGCCGAAGCACCCCGCGGGTGCCTCTTTGGCTGGGATCGGGTGGGGAGTAGACGGATACAGACTTCACCAGATAATGGTCGGAGGTACCCATAGGTGGGGATACTGAAACCGAGTAACGGTCTGGATCTGTTGCCAGCAGAAGGTCCAATCAATTAGCCGTATGCGAATAAACATCCGGCACCCTCATTGCCCCCCTGGACCAGCTGAGTGAGATTTAACGCTAGTGCAAGCTTTCGCGTCTCTCGCCCAGCATGATCAGTGAATTGAAACGGGAAGAGTTGGGCGGCAGGGTACCGTTGCTGAGCCTCATCAGCCGCCTCAGTTAGGTATTGTGTAAGCCCGATTGTCTCCTGATCTCCGCTGTGCGACCGGTAGACACAAGCATAGATAATCTTATCTAGACCTGTGTCCACCAGGGCCCAGAGCGCTAAAAATCCAGAGTCTTCAAGGCTTCGGAGACGCCGAAAACAGATTTCGTCACGGGCGTACATGCATACACCCGCACGTGGCTTAAACCTGTGCTCCAGGGTAAACCCTGGGTAAGAAAGATACGCTACGTCTGAAGGACATCCGATCTGCGTCTCCGAAAGGAACAAAAGTGCTGGTTTATCAGTCTCTAGATGATGGTGGACTGCATCAAGGTTTGAGTGTAGACCTCTGATATTACAGAGGTGCACCTTATGTGACAGTGAGTTCTGCCGCTGTACAGATTTTTCTTTGTGTTCCTTGCCATCATTGAGAGTGAAGAAGGAAAACCCTCTCCCCACCCACCTCTCCAATGCTGTCGCCTGCTTGTGATATGGTGATGCGTGGCTGGTGCTTGGGAGCAGTGCACTGAGGAAATTGCCAAACGCTTTCAGGCAACTCCTCGACCGGGCCCGGTCCTCCGGGTTTATGATGTTGTACTGCTCCTTTGCGGCTTTTTCGGATGCTGCCTTCTGCTGGGCCCTTTCCGATCCGCTTTGATTGGTGGGGCTTGTTGTGGGGCTCGTCGCGCTGGCTGTTGGTTGTCTGGGGGCTTTGATGAAGCTCAGGGTTTCCTTTCTATCCTCGTAGACAACGACCTCATGATGATCTGGGGCCTTTAGACAGCCAAAGCGGTCTACAAAGTCTCCTCTCTCTCCTCCCACCACCATTGCGTCCACACTTATGGTTCGGGCCGCGGCTGACGTGTAGTCTCCTGCCTCCCTGATCCTCTGAAGCAATGAGCTTGCCTGAGCAAATGGAGTAGCCTCTCCCCACTCGAGTAATGCGATTGTTTTCCCTTTAAACAGCATTAGACGGCATCGGCGAGTGGCCACTTCCACTTGAGGTAGTGCAGCATACTTGCTGCCTTTTATGCTAGTTTTGGTGGCGCTTTCGTTAATTAGGGCGACAAGGCCCGGTGAAAGGTGTATTCGGGCCGCAGCTTGACTTGAATCTATGCAGAAGCCTATGCCTAACTTCTCCTGTTCCCTGTTCATGAACAGAGCGACGCCTCGCAGTCTGATGCCAGGGACTCCGTCATCTCCGCATGCCAGTAATTGTGTGGTAGTCATGCTAGGGGTTGATTGTAGGCTGGCTGTTGCTGCTACCGTTGGTAATGGCCGTTGGTTAGAGTGTGTGCGTGTAACTTGTGTATCAGTCATTGGTGTGCTTGTTGTTGTTTGTGTAGTTGTGGTTATTGTTTGTGTGATCGTTGTTGTGGTTGTGTGTGTTCGAATGTGTGGTCGACTTCGCAAGGTTACGTCCGTTTTGTTGGCCCTTGCTGCGATTGTGACGACTTTGCTCGCGAATGCCAAGAATGGAATCGTAGTAGCCGGTCTCCCCATGATGGTGTGGAGTGTGGACTGGCTATGCTGGGTTTCGAATTTTAGTTCAAGCTCCATTCTGTCTTGGCTGAACCTTGGGCATTCGAAGAGCAGGTGCCAGACTGTCTCTCCGCAACTCAGGTCACAGACGCACGAAGGACTATCTTTGAGATGGAAGCGGTGGTATACGCTGTGAATCCGCCATGTCTTGTAAGGACTTCTACGTGGACCGGTGTGAGCACTGCGTTTCTGAGTGTTCTTTTCGCCGCTAGGACGTCTGGAAAGAACACTTTCGTGACCGATTCTGCACTCGAGGACTCGTACCGCGCTTGCCACTTCCTTATAGTCCCCTCCCGTATCTACCTCCTCACGAACGAAACGGGGACAATGCTGTAGTCTGATGTGAGTTTTGTTAGGGCTGCCTCCTTGGCCAGCTCATCCGCTTTCTCATTCCCGGCAGTTCCCACATGGGCCTTGAGCCAAAAGAGCCTCACTTCTCTGCCCTCCTCTCTGATTTCATGGACTCTTCTCTTGATTTGGTGTGCCAGGTGGTGAGTAACAGACGGTCTCCTCAGCAGGTCAAGTTTCCCCTCTATCTTGCTGCCATCGGTGTATATTTGGGGGCCGATTACTTGATGTGTTGCCAGGGTTTCGGGAGTCAATTTCTCTAGGCATTCATACTCGGTTGTTGTGAGTTGCGCTGGGTGGGGATTTTTGGAGTGGTGCACGTTGCACTCCAGCACGCGGTCCAGCGGTATGAACTCTTGGGAATGTCCCTTTTTGATCTTTATAAGGGTTGCCGCCTCGATTACCCGGAAGTCTAGGGGGAGTTGGCCTGACAGGATAAGTGCCGATGTCAAAGACACCGTGCGGAATGCTTTGAAGATCTTCTGCACGAAGCCCCTCTGCAGAACTTTTTCCTTGACATCAGTTTCTCAGCTGCGGGGGCCCACGCCCTCGTTACAAACATCACGATGGGCTCTATCACCGACACATCTATCGTCCTGATTATCTCTCTGTTCAGACCCCAAATCACCCTCGCCGCACATGCCAACTGCTTATAGATGTCTGCGGCCTTTCTACAGGTCGCAGACACGTGCGCATTGAAGGTGAGTTTGGAGTCTATCGTGAGACCTAACAGCTTCACTTCTTCAACCAGGTTTAGCCGCGTGCCCGACCTATGAAGTACCGGAACGTCGTACTTTCGCTTCCTCGTTAACACCATCGTATTGGTCTGCTGCGCGGCGAAACGTAGCTTATTTTGGACGCCCCATTCCGATACTTTAGCTACCGTGATGTTGGCTGATTGCTGTAGGGGACCGGCTGTGAAGTCAGAGAAAACCAGGACAACGTCGTCCGCGAAGGCTAAGACAAAGACATTTTATTTCAAGTAGGCCACCAAGCGGCACTTTTTGAACGTTACATCAAAATTTACAAGTAATAATAGTTGATTCTACCGTGCATTCGGAAAGTAGCTTGTAATGGAGAAGAATGCACAAGAAACTCCATACTTACTATTAAAAAAAAAAAAACAATATTTAGGTACATAAGTACATACCTTGATGAATGAAGGAACGGTGCCGAAATCCTGTAAGCTTGCAAATGTACAACCAGTACCCAAGAAGGGCGACCGTGCAGACCCTGCCCACTACCGTCCGATAGCCATTACCTTCATACTATGTAAGGTTATGGAAAGGGTACTGAACAGTAAGTTGCTGACCTACCTTGAAGACAATGAGCTCCTCCGTGACCGTCAATATGGCTTTCGCCGGGGACGGTCCACTGGCGATCTTCTTGTGTTTGTCACGCACTGCTGGGGCGAAGCCATCGAGAAACACGTCGAAGCACTTGCCGTATCGCTCGATATCTCGAAGGCCTTTGACAGGGTCTGGCACGCTAGACTACTCAGCAAGCTTCCTGCTTATGGCATCCCAGCCGGTTTTTGCAGCTGGATATCAGACTTCCTCAGTGAACGGTCGATCCGAGTAGTCGTTGACAGCTGCTCCTCTGACCGTTTATGGCTATTAATGCCGGTGTTCCTCAGGGGTCTGTTCTCTCTGCAACTCTTTTCCTGCTGCACATCAATGACCTACTTCTGCCTGGTATTGTTGGGTACGCAGATGATAGTACTGTTTCAGAGAGATACTTGTCCAGCGCAAAAACCGGCGGAGATGAAGTTCGTTCCTTGAGAGAGGCTATGGTGGAGCGTACTGATTTGACCTTAAATCTTGTCTCCCGTTAGGGTGACGACAATCTGGTCTCTTTTAACGCCACCAAAACACAGACATGTCTTTTTACCGCAAAAAGGACTCATTTCATTCAAACGCCTACTTTTCGGGGTGCATCTGTTCCTGTAACTGATCGGCTCGAGCTCCTTGGCATGGAGTTGACATCCAGTCTCAACTTCGGCGCCTCCATCGAGTACAAAACCCAAATTGCAGCAAAGAAACTCGGCGTCCTAAACAGAGTGAAGCGATACTTTATGCCTGGACAGCTATTAACTCTTTACAAAGCGCAAGTCCGATCCTGCATGGAGTATTGCAGCCACCTCTGATATATATCAGCTTGCCGCGCTTGACTCGGTGGAACGCAGAGCTAAGAGACTAATTGGCGACGTCAAACTGGTGGATGCCAAGCTTCACAGCTTAGCTCATCGCCGTAAGGTTGCCTGCTTGTCGGTCTTCTACAGACTGTATTTTGGCGAGTGTGCTCATGAACTCCACGATCTCATCCCACCGGCCCCCTTCTACCATCGGACATCTAGACGCACTGCAAGTTACCATCCTCACCTTTTATTTTTTATTCGAGATGGGTTTGCTCTTGACTCTAGTCTAGGTCAGAGGTGACGAGAGACAAAGTCGACGATGGAGTGAGCTTACCCAGAAGAAGCCTGTTCACTCTAACTTTGAAGAGATTCGGGTTGTATGCGTTCGGAAACACAGACGCAGGCAGTGAGTTCCACTCTTTAGCAGTGCGCATTATGAAGGATGTTTGGAAGCGCTTGGTGCGAATTGGTGGAATAGCAACTAGGCAGATGCCAGTACTGTTTCCGAGAGATACTTCTCCAGAGCAAGAACCGGCGGGGATGAAGTTTGTTCCTTGAGAGAGGCTATGGTGGAGCGTCTGTGTTTCCGAACGCATACAACACGAATCTCTTCAAAGTTAGAGTGAACAGGCTTCTTCTGGGTAAGCTCACTCCATCGTCGACTTTGTCTCTGTCACCTCTGACCTAGACTAGAGTCAAGACCAAACCCATCACAAAAAAAAAAAATGCCTGCCTGCATAGTGTGCGTTTTATACAAGTTTTAAATTTCGTCTCATTCAGTTCAAGAATGTGGTAAGGAATTTTATTGTAACATTTTGTACATGAAAGATGAGGCTACTTTAGCCAGTCTGAAACCTGGTTGAACTATTTGGTCCCTATTTCTAGTAACGTAATTATGTCTGTCACCGTTTTTACTAAAAAGATGTAAATTCCTTCTCACGTACATGATGTTTTCATAAATATATTGACAAGGAACCGTCATGATGTTAATGTCCTTAAACAGTTCCCTTAGAGAATCGCGCCGGCGAAGATTGTATATCGCTCTGATGGCTCGTTTTTGCAGAATAAAAATTGACTCAATGTCTGCAGCCCTTCCCCATAGTAAGATACCGTAAGACTATGAAAATAACTAAAATAGACTAGTCTGGCGGTATCCACATCCGTTAACCGACGAATCTTTCCAACAGCATAAGCCGCCGAAATGAGGACCCCATTGCAATCTTGAGTCTAGCGTGATCCCCAGTAAAACCGTTTTATCGACGAATTCTAGCTTCTCCTTGTTTAATATAATGTCACAATCAGTACTTTTGACATTCGGCAAGGAAAATTTTACACACTTGGTTTTTTTACCATTTAAAACTAAATTATTGGCAGTGAACCAATCCTGAACCTGCCGTAGCGCGTTATTTACGTCGTCAACCTGACAAGTACGTCTATTTATTTAAAAAAATAAAGATTTGTTAGCAAATAACACCATGTTTAGTTTGTTTTCCAATAAACGGGGTAAATCGTTTATGTATAAAAAAATAAGAAAGGACCTAAAATTGAGCCCTGGGGTACCCCATTTTAACGTTTAACCCGGACGAATTCACATCGTTTATTTGAACTAATTGCTGTCTATCATTCAAATAAGATTTAACCAAACTTAACGCTGATTGACCTAGCCCGTAATGCTCAAGTTTCAGAAGTAATGTTTCATGATTAACGCAATCAAACGCCTTCGACAGGTCGCAGAAGATACCTATGGCATCGTGCGACTCTTCCCACGCATCAATGATATGTTTTAATAGAGTGACACCAGCGTCAGTTGTACAACGTCCTCTGGTGAAACCATACTGTCTATCATGCAAGATGTTATTCGTATTAAAATGAATGAGCATTTGATTTAGCATTATCCTCTCAAATACCTTGCTGAAAACCGGCAACACGGATACTGGTCTATAATTATTTGTGTCTTTACTGTCCCCGGATTTAAAAAGTGGTATAACCTTACTATATTTCATTAGATCCAGAAAGACTCCTTAATCCACACACAAATTGAAAATCAAAGCTAAGTACGGCGCTACAGTCTGAATAATGGAGGTACAAGCTTTAAATGGACACTCCCCAGAGATCTTCAGTCGGTTTGATCTTGATTTGCTTAAAAGCTTGTATTACTGTCATGGGGTTTATATGTGAAAAGTTAAATACAATCGGGCAGGCTGAAACGTTCGCGTTTAATAATCCAAAAGCAGGTGTGATTATTTTGTCTATTTGACAATTTATCCAAGTAAGGGAAGGCACACAAAATATTTTTTTTGTATTTAACTTTAACATCTCCTTTATACACTCAGTGATGTCAGTATACCCCCATACTAGCAATTTTGTGTAGGAGTGAATCTAGGATAAGGTTCAAAAACGTCGGTCCGGCAATTGAGCCCTGGACGCATCCTTTCTTGGTGCCCTTCTCGCTAGTCACTCTGGCGTAGTTGACCCTGATGTTCCGGTCTTCCAGGTATGAGGCGACGAGTGCGTAGATATTTGCTGGACAATTCTTGGCTACAATCTGCTTCTTGAGTACGGGCTACAACGTGTTGTCAAAGGCCCCTCTATGTCCAGTGATATCAAAAGCACGATCTTTTTGGCTTTGATTTCGGCTCGTAAGTGTCCCACTTGAGCATAGAGGGCGTCCTCGATGCCGCGCTGTGGCATGAAGCCGTATTGGTTTGTGTGTAGTTTTGGGAGGAAGTGCCACTGTAGTCGGCCTACTAAAAGTTTCTCGACGATTTTTCCTAGGACCAAGAGCAGACAGACCTATAGGCCTGTACGACTTAGGGCTGTTGTAGTCGTACTTTCCTGGCTTGCGGAGAATGCACACGTGGGCGACCTGCCACTGCTTCGGGAAGTGTGACAGCGACAGACACTTGTTTGCTATCGCTAAGAACACCCCCCTATCGCAGTTTATTGCCGCTGTGCAGATGTCTGCTGTTAATCCGTCGGGACCGGATGCTTTTTTCGAATTTTGGTTCTGGAGTACCATTTCCAGCTCCACGGTCGTGAAGGGTGGATCGTCTGCAGACAGACCTTGGGGGTTCTTCTCCTCCGCTAGCCTCCTTAGCACAGTGTGGTAGGGCTGTTCGGCATCGGTTTTTGCCAGAAGATCCGCAGATTGCTCTGGACTGAGCGTCTCGCATGTGGTGTTTCTCAGGAGCGCGTCGTCCTTTCTTCTGGCTGTCTTCCTTATTACCCTGTAGATGCCGTCCCACATGCTCTCTCGGTTTTGGGGCCCTGTTGTTGTGTTTGCGGTTTATCCGCTTTGCCCAGGTCTGCTACCCCTTTTTATATAGTTTGGAGCGTCTTCTTTACCTCCCCGACTGCGAGCTCCGTTTCCAGATTCAGCGCTGGGGGCGCCTGGATTTGCGGCTCTTTGTCGCGCAGTACGCGGAGGTCCGCCGAGACGAGCTCCAACCTATCCGATATAGGTTTGAGGTATTCGGTGATGTTTATGGATGTGTGTGGTGGTGGGGGGGAGGTTACAGGCCTGTTGGCGATGGTGTGCAGCTTTGCGGTTAGATTCGCCATCTCCTGCTCGAAAGCCGCGGTCATGAGTAGGCCTGTCTCGCGGCTACTCGGGTCCGTCTGTGTGTCACTTGGCCGGTTGAGGTCCTCTTTGAGCCTTTGCAGAAATTTCCGGAGGACGTCCAGCTGGTTGGAGATGATGGTGAGATTTGTGTCGAGGCGTGATAGGCCCCATAGTGTCCCATTTGGGATCCCCTGGGGTCCTTGCAGTTTCTTGCCTCGTCCTATTGATACATTTAAACGAGAATACCAACATAAATCTTGGCTTTATTCTGCTAAAATCGAAGTTAATAATTAAAAGTAACAGACAGAAAAATAAGCATGACAATACGTCAAGTGTTGACGGAAGATACCATAAATAATTACATAGACACACTACATTCACCCCCACCAGTTTCACGTCGTTGCTAATTTAGTTAGTGACGTAATCTTGAAAATTAGCTGGTGGCCGTCTTTTGCGGGTGGACCGACGCAGAGGTTGTTCAGCTAGTTCGGATGATTCTACAATTTTATGTTCCGGAGCCTCTTGCGTTGGCTGTACAGCTAGTTCTGATTCTGTTATCTCATGTTCCAAATTCTCTTCATCAGAATCTAGATCCTCGGTAGGTAGTGGTGCCAGATGTCTATTAGAAACAGTAGTCTCTCGACCATCGGACAAACGGACATACGAGTAAGATGGATTTCCATGTAACAGCTCGACTTCGTCTACGATTGGATCATATTTTGAAGTTCTTACATTCCTTTTCATAAGCACTTGACCTGGTGACAATAACCATGAAGGGATTGATTCACCTGTCGGAGATCGTCTGGTGTGGAAGAAAAATCGCTCATGTGGTGTCTGATTTGTTGCTGTACATAATAGAGATCGAATAGAATGCAGCGCAGTAGGTAACGCTCGTTCCCATTCCGCAGTTTGCATCTGTCTCGACTTAAGAAATAGTTGGATTGTTTTCCAAAGCGTTCCATTTAGCCGCTCTACTTGACCATTTCCTTCTGGGTTATAGGGAGTTGTCCTGCTAGAAACAACATTATAAGAATTCAGAAATTACTTTAGCTCTTGTGACATAAATGCTGTGCCCCATCCGAATGAATGTAGGCTGGGGAACCAAAAGTAAGAAACAAGTCTTTGAGACACTTGATAACAGTTTGTGCTGAAAGATCGCTACATGGATAAGCGAATAGAAATCTTGAGTATTCATCAATGATAGTGAGAATGTACTTGTTATGACTGTTAGATGGCAGAGGTCCTTTAAAATGTTCAGACGCTGAAAAGGCTCGATAGCTTTAATTAGGTGACTCTTAGTTTTCACGAAACGTGGTTTCAATTCCGCGCAGACACGGCAAGATGCTGTCATAGATTTTACATCATTAATAAATTGTAAAGGGAAGATTCTTTGTACGAACCCAATGCGCCATTCTGACTATACCTGGATGGCAAAGAGAATTGTGCAATTCATATAATTTATCCGTGTTCATAACAGCACAAACTCTGGATAGCGCATCTGCAGAGACGTTTTCTATGCCAGGGCGATATATCACATCGTATTTGAAACAAGACAGTTCTAAACGCCACCTTTCAATTTTTTCGTTTTTGATTTTGCTGGCGTGCTTTTGATTCAGCATAAAAGCTACAGACCAAAAGGTCTGTGATTAATAAAAAGTGTCTTCCAAGTAAATAATGACGCCATTTCCGTAAGGATTCAACGATCGCATAAGCTTTATTTTCTATGGATGGATGTTTTCTCTCTGAATTATTAAGTGAACGAGAAAAGAAAGCGACAGGCCTGCTACATTGAGATAGGGTGCCAGCGATAGCGTACTCAGAAGCGTCAGTTTCTACAGTGAGTAAATCAGAATAATTTACGGCTACTAGTGCGGCTTTAGCGATTTCAGATTTCAATTGTTGAAAGTATTCAGTTGATTCTTTGTTTAGTGGAATGTTCGCACGAATTAGAGGTTGTATTTTTGAAGAAAAGTTCGGTATCCACTTCGAGTAGTGTGCAAACATACCAAGAGTTCGTTTAAGACTGCTGCTGTCGTTTGGTAATGGTAGATCCAAAAGGGGCTTAAGTCGATTCTCATCGGGTTTTATAATATTATTGTGAATTGTATATCCGAGTAAATTTATTTCGTCACAACTAAATACACATTTTGGTTCATTTAAAGTCAAATTGTATTTAGTAACTGCAACCATAAATCGTTTCAGATTTTCATCATGATCTTCTTTTGTTTTGCCACAGACTGTGACGTCATCAAGGTAAGAGAATGTGCCATTTAGCTTTTCAGTTTCTATGATGAAAGACAACGTTCTTTGAAAGGCGGCTACGCCATTGGTTACACCGAACGGTATTCGTGTAAATTGATATAAGTTTCCGCAAGCTTCAAATGCCGTCATAGGTTTTTCTTTCGATAATATTGGCACTTGATGATACGCGGATTTTAGGTCTATTTGACCAAAGAAGTTGTATTCTGAGACTTTGGATATAATGGATTCTATTTTCGGCAAAGGGAAAGCATCCAATTCAGTGTACCGGTTTATAGTACGAGAGTAATCTATTACCATTCGTTTACGGTGACTAATACCTCCCGTTACTAAAACCTGGTCCCTCCATGGTGACATTCTCGGTTCAATTATGCCACTCGCTAATAACTTACATACTTCCTCTTTAATAAATCGTTCATCTTCTTCTGAGTAGGACCTGGACTTGATAGCAAGTGGCCTTATATCAAGTAAGAGGTTAGAAAAGACAGAGGCCGGAGGCACAGATGCTTGCATAATGTTGCATATATGTAGAGGTTCTTTTTCACCTCCGAATTGGAATTCTAGTGACTGATCATGTTTTAGGAGATCATGGCCAATGATTACATCAGCACACAGGTTCTGCACGATGAGGAGAGGATGTTGTTTGTAAATATGTTTGTCAAGTTTGATAGTCGCTTGACATAATCCATTGACGAATGTTGAATGATTAAGAGAAGCCAAAGAAACAGATTGATTTATGTTCTTCCTTCTGAGATTTATTATTCTCGATAAAGCCTCGTCGATAAAACTTACAGAACTTCCCGTGTCAATCAGTGCTTCAGCACGAGTTTCATTCAGTAATATAGGTATAGTCACTTTCCGTAGACTAGACGGAGATGCAGCCGAAATACAGGCGTTGTTTTCATCATTGTTGGCCGCTGCATTCGCGACAGGTTTCGAAGATCTGCATACACGTGCCAAATGCCCTTTCTTCGAACAAAGTTGAAATATTATAGAGTTAAATGCGGGGCATTTGATGCGCTGGTTTGATACTCTACGTATTAGATCCACAAAAGGAGCAACGTATTTTCCCTTGTGTCATAGCCGCTAAGTTTGAGGTTTGGCTTGGTTCAGAAGGTTGGACACGATTATTGGATGTTACAGCATTAAGTTGTGATGGATCAAGTGTGTTTACAAATGCGAGACTATGTTTTTCAACCGAATCAATTGCAATAGCTTGTCGAAAAGCGTCATCAAGGCCGTATTTTCTATCAGTCTTTGACGTATCTTTTGCGAAGAAATGTCTGATATGAATGCGTCACGTATGTACTCTTGCTTATATTCATCAGCAGTTACGCTTTTAAACTTACAATCTTGCGCGAGTTGTTTCAAAGCTTGGATATATTTGGATATTGATTCATCTGATTGCTGTTTGCGAGTTGACAAGACATGGCGTGAATGTATTTCATTGAAAGGTTTGATATATATTTCATTGAGCCGTGTAATAGCATTGTCAAACGTATCGCATTCTTTAATAAATAAGAAAATCGTTGGGGAAAGATGATTCGTCAATAGTTTTAGTTTCATAGAATCAGAAGTATTAGAATTCTCTTCAATTATAAAATTAGAGAAAGTTGTATACCAATGTTTCCATTTTGAATCAGCCGCCACCGTTCCGGGTTCGGTATCGAAACGGTCGTGTCGTAAATATCGTAGCATGCTTGAAGATTTTTCGGATTTTAGCGTACTCACTTTTGTATCATTTTTAGACATTTTTTTATTAGCAGAATAAATTGATACATTTAAACGAGAATACCAACACAAATCTTGGCTTTATTCTGCTAAAATACAAGTTAATAATTAAAAGTAACAGACAGAAAAATAAGCATGACAAGACGTCAAGTGTTGACGGAAGATACCATAAATAATTACATAGAGACACTACACCTCTCGTGCTCCTTTTGGTTTTTTAGGCTCGCAATGCAACCTCACCTTTCAACTCCTTTATTCCATTTAGGGCGACAAGGGTCTCATGACCGAGCCATTCCCGCATCTTTCGCCTCTTTTTTCGTGTCCGAGACGTCAGTCCGCATTAGGGTGAGCTCCTTATTCACAGCTGCAAGTTCCCGATTGTGAGCTCTCTCGACACGCAAAAGCTCTTGTGCGTGTCGAGAGCGCTCCTTCTCGAGATTATACTTGTAGCGTGCTCGGGAGTCTGCCAATGACAGTGACACCTCGTAAAGGCCCTGCAGGCACTCATGCGCTGTGACCTTACATTCGCGCTTCATTTTTCCGGCAGCTTCCAAGGCATCCTTTCCCTTCTGGAGAAGTTCGTTCGCCTCTCTCGTGGCCAAGTCCATCTCCACTCCTGTGCCCCTTTCCGTCGTCCTGTAGAGGAGGCTCGGTCGTCCACTCTGTGGACGGTCGGCCTGGCTCACTGTGGAGGTCACCGAGCCTTACTCGTCCGAGATGATCTGGTGGGGAGGATATGCCACACTACTCCCAGTTAATTATGATCTCCGAGACCCCGGGGCTATCTTTCGGAGTGCGAGTCCCAGGCGCCAACGGCAGAGGCGGTGTCCTGCTTGTCACATCCGACGCCGCCTTCGCCACCCGCGGCTTTTGTGATGGACGCGCCAACTGTTCCGAGACCACTGACTTGGCTGTGTTTTTAAGGACCTTCTCACGGAGTGATCTGAGGGCCCTTGCGGCCTCTGTGGTCGTTTTGGGGGCTGTGGTTTCGGAGGACATGTTGTTTGTAAGGGGACGGGATGATTACAATTTTAGTTTTATATAATATAAATGTGGTGGCAAAACACCATATGTTTTGTTTCTTAAAAACTATGCCAGTGTGTAAAATATGTATATATTATTTTTTCCTATTCTGTAATGAACTCACGGATGCTCCGCTGGTGGTCTGCGTCTGCTGTCCGATGAGGAGTCCGACAACTGCGTGGGCTCGATGTTGTGAGCCCTGCTTGCGCGCTGATGGTGGTCGTCAGTGAAAATGCAGTTGTCGCTGGATCGTTGTGCGTGCGGGGTGCCAGATTCTGTTGGGACCAAGTTATAATGCTTTCCGTGCGCTTTCAAATGAGCCCAAACTCGGCTTCCTAGCTCAAACTGGTGCGAAGCTAGGCCACGGGGGGGTGAGGGAAGGGGGTGTCTCGTGGGGTGACTATTGAGTGGGGATGAGGGGATTGGGTTGAGGGGAGTCCCGTGGGGGTGGGGGTTTAGGGGGTAGGGGGTAAGATCCTGAATTCCCAAGTCGGATGAGTCCAAACTCGGGGGGGTAGGACTAAGAGTTGATGAGTTCCCTCAGGGCTTACCTGATGATAATCACCGGAGTCGTGACGATGGTGGCTGGTCTGTAGGCTGATTCCTCGGTGGCTTCGGCGTCTCCAGTGAAGGCTAAGTTGGACGGCTGTACGTTACGCCTCGTGTTTTTAGATCCACGTGGTGAAAAGTGAGATAGGTTTTTAACTAAAAACAAGTGTTTTTGGCGTTTTTTGTACCTTAATAGTTCCCTGGTTCCTGGTCCGATTTGGATGGTTTTGGTGTCTCTGGATAGGCCTCTGTCGCGACTCTCAGGATTACTGTTCGCATAACGACTCCATTAAGCTTGTCAAAGATATTGCACCCTAAAGTCCAGGGGGTCCTGCTCCGCAATCCGTGGAGGTACACACTTGCACACACTGATCCTGGTGAATTGACACTGCACAATTCCACTGTTAACTTTTTCGCGCTCGTAACTCAACGCGTCTATTTTTGGCGACTTTTTTGCGCGGAGCTGATGTTAAACGTGTGACTGCAGTATTGATTCTTTTCCAGACGAATGGGTTAGTAGCTATAGTTTTTGGTTTTAGTTTTATGGGTCCCGTGATGAAGGGCTCCGCCCCGCGTATTGAGGACCAAGGATTGAATGTGGGGATCTCTCTTTCCGACGCCGTTCAGCGCTTACGGGAAGTTGAAGAGCTTCCACTTGCTCCAAGAGTCGATCCAGCTGAACAAGAGTGCAAATTGATTTACCAGAATAATACTGGTCGCCTCGCTGATGGTCGTTTTGTCACTCGATTACCGTTTCAGGCTGCGCGCCCCCCTCTTGGTCATTCCTATGCATTAGCGGAAAAAAGGTTACTGTCCATGGAGCGTCGAATGCGGAGGGATTTGGAATTTTGTAGGAAATATGGCGACTTCATGCGGGAGTACGAGGAATTGGGACACATGTCTCCTTCCCTTCTTGATTGCCGTTCTATCGAGCACTACTTTTTGCCGCACCATGCGGTTTTGAAAACTGTGGTGTGTGGTGTGGTGTGGTGTTTGATGGCTCGGCCCCTACATCAAATGGAGTTTCTTTGAACCAGTGTTTGCACTCGGGTCCTAAATTGCATGAGGGCATTTCGAATATCCTCACCAATTTCCGCCGTCATCAGATTATGTTTGTGGCTGACATCCGTACGATGTTCGGACAATCTCTTTTTCATCCGGACGACCGGCGCTATCAAATGATCCTTTGGCGTGAGCGGCCTTGTGATCCGATTTGTGTGTATGAGTCGAATACTACGACGTATGGATTCAGGTCAAGTCCGTATATTGCCATCCGCACTTTATTGGAGTTGACCAGCCGTGAACAGTTGAAGTATCCACCTGCGGCTGCCATTTTGAAAGACTCTGTATACGTCGACGATGTGTGTACTGGGGCCTCTACAGTGGAAGAAGCCTTGGTTTTGCGGGATGAGTTGATTGGGATTCTGAAATCAGGAGGCTACGAATTGCGTAAATGGTTGTCGAATCATCCTGAGTTGTTTAGTGATCAGCTGCCAGTAGAACATCAACAGGATCCTCTCCTTTTTGAAGATGTGAATAAGCCTAATTTGATTGCCGTCCTTGGTATACAGTACGAGCCCGTCCAGGATATCTTCACCTATCAAGTGAAATTGGATACTCCCCAGACTTGTCAACTGTTGCCCGGACATTTGATCCCAATGGATGGATCATTCCTGTCATATTCTTGGCTAAGTGGTTTTTGCAGAAGCTTTGGTTAGCCAATATTACTTAGGACGAGCCTCTGCCGGAAGATTTGATGAAGGAATGGTTTGCGATTGTATCCTCACTTCCGAATGTAAACCGGATTTCCTTGCCCAGACTCCTTCTACCAACTGGTAAGTGTCCACCACTGGTTTTGTGACGCGTCCGAACGAGGGTACGCGGCTGTGGTATTTTTACGGACCTTTAGTCCATACGGTTCTGTAGCGGTCCATTTGGTGATGGCTAAGAGTGAGGTGGCGCCTATTAGGTCACGGTTAACCATTCCTAAATTGGAATAGTCTGGAGCAGCTCTTCTTACTAGGCTCCTTCATCATGTTTACAGCACTCTGGGTCGCTCAGTTGATATCTCAGACGTTTTTGCTGGGACTTATAGTGAGATCGATCTTTGTTGGCTTCGCACCTCAGCTCATACGTTGGAGGTTTTTGTGGCAAATAGAGTGTCACAGATTCAGAACTCTGAGAATAAACTGATCTGGAGACATGTCCCAGTAGAATTGAATCCCACAGACTGCGCGTCGCGTGGTTGCGAGGCTCCTGCCCTTGTTTACCATTCTCTTTGGTGGGGACCAGACTGGTTGACGCATTGCGAGTCATTCTGGCCCCAGGATAGGTTCTCCTCTCCAGAAGTTTTGCCAGGTTTGCGTATTGGGATTGTGGAAACGCAACCTACCTACAATTTGGATCATCTTTTGGACAGATACAGTTCTTTGTCGAAATTGTTAGGAGTTATCGCTTGGATCCGGCGTTGCATACATAACGGATGGAACCCGAATAATAAATTGTTATCCTCAGTTTTGTCGCCTCATGAACGTCAAAAGGCCCTGGTGTTGTTGGTTCGTGCTGTGCAAACCGAGCACTTTGACCAGAGTATTGAAGCCCTGAAAAGATGCTCAGCTTTGAGAGGCTCAGTCGCTCGTCTCAATCCATTCTTGGACCAATCTAAGTTTGCTCCGAGTGCACGCCATGCTTTGTTGCTCCCTAAAGGAGGAGCATTGGTGAAATTGTTGGTGTCCGATTGAAACATTAATAATGCACACCCCGACTGCAATGCCCTCGTAGCCATTTTGCAGCGTGAATTTTATATTTCTTCGGCCAGACGTACCATTCGTGGCATCATTTTCAAATGTATGCAGTGCTATCGTTTGAAGGCTACTCCCACTCAGCCCATAATAGTTGATTTGCCATCCGATCGAGAAACGGAGAGCAGGCCATTTGCTTCTGTTGGAACCGACTTCACTGGTCCCTGCTTGGTGAAGACTTCTCAACTTCGTAATGCTAAGGCTGTCAAGGCCTATTTGTGTGTGTTCGTCTGTCTGGCCTCTCTAAGGCGGTTCACTTGGAACTCGTAACTGCCCTCAGCACGGATGCGTTTGTTGCAGCGCTAGATAGATTTGTTTCCCACCGAGGACTACCATCTTTGATCTGTTCGGATAACGGTACTAATTATGAGGGCGCTGATATATATTTAAATAAATTTTGTAATTATTTAAATAAGGATAAAGAGAATTTAAGATTTGCAATGTCTCAAATGGGAATTCATTGGCAATTTGACCCCTTAATTGCCCCACATTGCCGCATTTTTGAGGCCGTTGTAAAAGTGGCAAAAACGCATCACCGCCGTGTTATTGGTGAAACAATTTTAACCTTTGAGGAACTTGTTACGGTATTTTGTAAAATTGAGTCCGTCCTCAATTCGTGACCCCTCTGTCCGATATGCTCAGACCCAAATGACCTGGAAGTCTTGACCCCTGGTAATTTTTTGATTGGTCAGCCCCTCAACGCCCTGCCGGAATACCCCTTCAGGTAAATTAAATCTTCGTAATTGACGCGTTCTGAATTGCTCCAACAGATGACCCAAAGTTGCCGGCATCGTTGGACTTTGGAATATTTGCGTACCTTGCAGCAGCGCGTTAAGTGGACTGACAAAACTGACCCTCCCAAAGTTGGAGACCCTGTCCTTGTTAAGGAATCTAATTTGTTGCCTTTGTATTGTGGCGTGGACGCATTGTAGATCTATTTTATGGGTCTGACGGAGTTCCCAGAGTTGCGGAGGTCATGGTCGGAGATTCGGTTTTGAAGCGAGCAGTGGCAAGTTTATCACGATTGCCCATTTATAAGCGGACATAACTTTTTATGTCCGAGACGGGTGGATGTACGAAACGCAAACGTTTCGTTCCTTTTTGTTATTTTGTTGCAACACTTGTCAGCTCGCTGACATTTGAATTGACAGTTTTCGACTGAGCTTGACGTTGACAGATGAATGATGTAAAAATGTTAGTCTAGAAAAAAGATGGGAAACGAGCTCTTGCGTCGCGATACCGGTCTAGCTGGATAATGTTGTAATTGTGAACTAATCCAAACATCTTTGTTGAAAAGAGCGCTCGCCATTCATGTTTGGTTTTGTGCGGCGCTAATTCTTTTATATTTGTGTATATTTCGCGCGCAGCGAGTTATTTTGTGTCGAAAACGTGCACAGCAGTTTGGCGGGAATCCTACCAGATCACCCTTCAACATTTCTCCTATCCCTAACCTCCCGACCTGGCACGGTATTGAACGACCCCAGGAGCCCACCGCGGGAATCAAGGTGAGTACTAGTGTTGATTCGTGTATTTGTCCCACTTCCCACCTGTCAGAAAGGAACCAGTATCTCTCCCAATAAGGAACAGACCCCTAGCTTTCCACTGCTGCGAACCGCAGTTTCCTGGGTACGGACCTGATAGGATCCAGGAGTCGCAATATTGCTCATGGGCCCCAGTGTTCGGCATTTGGCCTTGTGATCCGCAGGCCTGTACTAAATACTTGGGGTTGAGGCGCGCGAGCGCGGCACCCACCTCTCCGAGAGACAGCTGTCCCACGTGAACCCGGGCCATGTTAATCTCTTGTCAACCAGCCTAATTTATAATTGTTGGATATTGGTCGATTATTCGAAGATTAAATTTTTTTATAGGCTCATATTACGATAAAAAAGATAATAGGGGTCGGCGTAAACTATAGTGTGGGTTCAGTTATAAAAAAATATGTTAATTAGATCAATATAATTCCAATGATTATAAAAAATAGTTATTATGTATGTAAATAAGAAAAACAAAAATCTAACTTTCCTCACACGCATTAAAGTTGACCGTACCCTGTACTTAGTACTTCAGAAAGTCATTATTTGGATGGATGACCAAATTTTTTTAGTCCGCTTTTTTTGCATAGGTGACCCCGCCAGGTTAAGCAACAGTAACCAAGGTAAGCCTTTGGATAGCCGACCACTTTTTTAGGGTTCGTTTGTTTTCGGATGGGTGACCCCGCCAGGGTAAGCAATACTTACCACGGTCAGTCTTTGGATGGAATCTAAAAAGGGAAAAATTATAACTGTTTTCACAAAAACATAACAAAAAGATTTGTACATATTGATGCAATTAAAACGAGTGATGAAGAAACAGCTATAGATAAACTCAAACCTAACTCTGCCGTAGGACCAGATAACATTCCCGCATACATTATTAAAGGATGTAAAGATCATCTAATATCACCTGTACTTCATATATTTAATCTGGCATTATCTACCGGAAAATATCCACAGCGTTGGAAGGTATCGGCAGTCCAACCTATACCTAAATCTAATGTAACTTCTGACGCAGAAAACTATCAGCCCATTGCTATACTCTCCGCATTCCCAAAACTGTTCGAATCAATATTACACAGGCTTATTAGTTTCCAGATACAACCATTTCTTTGCGATTCCCAACATGGCTTTCGATTTAACCGATCCGTTAATACGAACCTTCTAACGCTTGTGGATCTTATATCGCAGCACTTAGATAAAGGCATACAGGTTGATGTTTTATATTTTGATTTCAAAAAAGCATTTGACCAGTAACTTAGGCTTTTTGCCGAAGTTACTAAAATTCTTCGCAAGTTACTTACGAGATCGTCAGCAGTATGTTCGACACGGTTGCTTTGTGTTCGCACCATATCATACTCGATCTGGAGTAAGTCAGGGTTCCATATTGGGACCCTTGCTATTTATCATTATGGTCAATGACCTTGAGAAGGTCCTCAAACCAATTCCAATCAATTTCAATAAATTTGTCCTTCGAAATATGCGCGAGTTTACCAATCCACATGCCATTAAACTTGTATACATGGCCTTAGTCAGGAGTAAACTCGAATAAGCATCAGTGATCTGGAACCCGTCTGATAGTACTTACGCCTTACTTCTGGAAAAATCCAAAAAGCCTTTCTTTGTTTTCTTTATAAAACAACTCTTCGGATATTACACCTTCGTATACCCTACCAAATTTCTTTGATTCTCTCGAAGTAATGCGTAAGTACTTCTTGCTTATCTCTGCCTGCCGTATTATGCGGGGAGAGTGCGATTGCCAGGAGCTCGTGGCGCAGTTGTTGAGGCTGTTTGTTCCTGTGGTGCCCAAACAACAGCTTAGACCACAAAGTCACCGGCTTTTGGCCTGTATATTTGGTACCTCTTCGTTTTTGTCGTTTTGCCCCACCGATTTCCGAAACGAAAGTTATTTTGCACTTTGTAGGTTTTGTGAAAAAGATTTTTAGTTTAATGATGAGATGACCGTTGGGGAAAATCTGAGTGGCAAACGATTGGAATTGAAATATTAAACCCACATTGAAATATCGTTAATGTTTCTTGCATTTTTTAGGTGAGGAACCCCTTCTATCTAAACTTGCTATTTCGCAAGGAATGTAGGAGGGAAATAGCTGAAATAGAAGGAATGCATTACGATGAAGTTGAAGGCTATGAGCATATCTACGAGGAAATTGCTTACGAGGAAATCGAAAGCATTCGAAGAAATCCATTCGAGAATACAATTATACCTGCTGCTACTGACGCCGAGATTAACGGAAGGTATTAATTAATTAATTTAATTGATAAAATTTACAAAAAAAAATATCATCATTGCCTATGCTGCCGTCGTAATAGAAAACACAGTATCTTAACTTACTGTGTTCTCACTTTTTTTTATTACCGTAACAACGAGACTGAACTCTTCCCGGCTAAATTTTCGGTTTATTTTTAGCACTTCTGGTTCCAGAGATACGGCTACTAAAAACACAGTAGATTTTAGAAAGTAAGACCAAATAATAGAACAAAACACAGCATGTAGGTATTACACAACTTGAAAACAGTAAGTAAGAGATTACTGTGTTAATGGTAACAAACAATAAATACCGTTAGGAATAAACTTTAGATAAGAACACAGTAAAACGCTCTTGCTGGACTAAAACACAGCATTTTTTCCATATAATGTGTAATAGATTAACTCAATATTTCAAGATTATAATTATATCACCTGGCAAAATTACAGTATCTAAGATACTGTGTTATAAGAGAATTATGCTGGGAATCGATTATTTAAAGTCTTTGACAAAATAACAGTATTTAACTTCTTACTATTTTTTTGCATAGACCTTTCGAGCGCGGAAACAATATTTACTGGGTTTTGACCGTTAGTTATTTCACTCATTTCAAAAACCATTCATCTGCTTCACCCCTCCAGAAACTATGTCCTAGAATTTATTTGTGTGAATTGGTAGAAGTACAAGTCAAACGAAATTCTTACAGCTTAAATATTAAAAAGTCATTTGAAGAAGTAAATTATGCTGAATTACAGTTTTTGATAGCAAAGTGTGAAAAAAGTGGTGTTCCTTGTCCTGTCTTAAAATCTTCCCCGCGAAGAATTAACTCACAACGAAAAAATGCTATTATTGGCAAATTACTGGGACCACTCATGCCTTCTAGTCACCTTGTATTTTGGAGAGATTTACCTATAAATGATATGGCTCTGGATGTATAGAAATTGAAGATGGCTGTGAATAGGATTCCCTAATAATGTGAAATTGTATAAAATGTTGTATTTGTAAACTGGATCTATTGTTGAGTTTATCTAAATAAATATAAACAAAGTTGCTTTTCGAAAGCCTTATAAATAATGCAAGATCTCTTGAGTGATTGCTCACTAATAAGTAAAGTTAGTTTGTACGAACAAAATTAATTTTAAAAAGTAACATAAAAGACAGCTATTATATATTTTGCATTATTTACATACATATTGTAACTGTTTTTGTTATTATTTAAACATATGATGACTGATTGATCTCATTTGTTTAATAAGTCCAATCTTAAGTACGTAGATATAATTGCAATTTGTTAGAAGTATGCAATTTTCTTTTGTAGGGCTTCTTTTCCGAAAAGTGATTATAAAGACTTTTATAAGATTATTATTTAATGACAAGCTGTGCCCGCGGCTTCGCTCCCGTCATCTGTATGCCAACCCTACCCTATTTACCTACTTAGGTTTACATTTTTTTTCTATAGTCATCATTGTTTCGCGGAGAATTTTAACATCGCCATTCAGAAAATGACTTCAAATTCAAAACGCCATCTATCGAATATCGAGTTCAACTGTCCGAGTATCTGAATTGCGTGTGTTGTGATAATTTTACTTCTAATCACTTTAAACTTTTTTTTGTAAATATTTTCGATGTACATAAATTACTTTTCTACAGATTTATTATATGTACCTATTGATAAAGTCTAGGAAGGCATTCAGTTTGAGACTGATTTGTTTACTTTAGCTATTTTAACAGTTAACTTTAATAAGTTTTTTTTTTATTTACCTGGACCATATTCATGCTTTTCCAATACATTTTTTTTTTAAATTACAAAGTTTAGTCTATAACTAATATTTATTTTGACTTACTAGATTCACAGTTAACTAAATTTCGTTAAGTAAATTGGATTAAAACACAGAAAAATAACAGTTACTGTAATGAAGTAAAGAATTTAGCAGCATCTTTAGACAGCTTAAGGCGCGTCCCCGAGCAAAACGCCGCGCTAGTCGAATTTTGTGCAGTTTTTAAGAGCTATCTACTCTTTATTTAAAAATAAATATCAAATAATAAAAATACATTAAATTTCTACATAATGTTGATTTTAAAATTGTAGTACACTTTTTTATTCAAAGATGTATATGTGTCACTAATCTCCTTCCAACATAACCATAAAAATGTGAAATAATTATTGATAGCGTGCATCTCCTCGTAAAGTATTAATTAATTATTTTTTATACTAACACTAATGGATAGACAATTTGATAACGAACATTTTGTAAGTTTTATTTGTTTCAAAAGACCAATATTCGATTTTGTAAAGATTTTATTCTAAAATGTGAGCGTATTCACTACCGTAATTCATGCGCCACCAGTGCCGCTAGGCCAATAGGAATGCTCATATCTCATGCTGATTTATTGGTCAGGGTACGGCCTTATTCACAGTATTTCGAAAATCTTAGCTAGTACACAGTAACTATGTCAGTTACTGTCATTTAGTCTAGTACAACAATCTTTACCTATTTTTATTTACCAACTGTTATGTTATTTAATACGAAATATTTAAAGATGCATAAAAATTAAAAGACACATTTAATAGCGCAACGTTTTTTTATCACTACTACCTTCTAGTTAGATTACTTACTTTGATAAATTTGTCACAATCCAACATAGTTTCCAAAAAACTTTACGTTTTCTCGACATGACTTTTTCAAAGTCAACGAATTGAATTACAAGTTACTTACTTATTAGGTAGGTAATGCCTGTTTGCACTAGCAGCAGCAGTTGATTGTTGAAAATACAAGTGCGCTTTTTAGGCATTCATTTAGATGACACCCTATAACACGTATATTACAACAATCGTCGGGATTATAACGTGCCGAACAGTAGGCTACGGTAAGGGCCATGTTAGAGGCTGTTTAAATTTCCGGTAACCCGTAAAATCTGTTAAAGTTTGCACCAAAGTGTCGGACAGTTACGAGCATACTAGCGTCGCTCAGCGTTGCGACATTTTTTCCTGCTTCTTGCGGCATTCTAGAGGATGACACTTAGCATCTTGTCCTCTATTGTAACTTCTGCCGGTACCCAGAGCCATTACTTGGGTTTGGTCAATCAGGAACACGACTACTGTGTGATCAATTCTTGAGGGGCGTCTCTGGATGTGGCAATATGACTACTTTTGTTAACATGAATCCTACATGTAAAAATAAATGTATATATGGGAATGAATAAATAAACTCTCTTTTTCTTTCTTTTGTAGCGACATATATGATGAAACATATGACAATGCGCCAGCACAGCCTTCGTGCAGCTACGTCAACGTTACGTCATCAACATCGCTTCCTCAAGCTTTCGAGCAGCGAGTCAAACAGCCAGCCAGTACCCACAGCATCTACGAGGGTATCATGACGTCCAGCATGCAGAATACATGCATTCCTGGTCATCGCTCTTGGCCTCTATCATCAGCCACCTTGGCACAGTACACTACACCTTCGGCCGATCAAAAAGAAGAACCTTAAAGAGCGGCAGTCAAGTCATTACGCCGCACAACACCGCTCCGACTCACTGGACCCTGCAGCATCACTCCGACCGACCCACTGGAGCCTGCGATCCGCTGAGATATCATCACCCCGACTCATTGGGCACCACCGCCAGTTCCGACTCATCGCGTGTTCCAGTTCGGATTCACTAGAACAAACCCACTGGCCCGACAAGCATCACAAGATGTATGGACGACTCATCAAAAACTATCGTTCTCTAATCGCCGGAGTATTTTGTTAAAAATTTGCTAAGTTTACCGTATGTCCTTTCTTGCCATAATTTGAACCTTATTAGTGTCACTATCGGATAGTGTAATTATACAGCGGGTGTTATATATTAAAAATCACCGGCAGCCTCATTGCGTAAGTGAATTCGGCAAGGCGAAGGATTTGATCCCATCAATCGACGAATCAAGTGCGTGATGAAAGACGCGTTGTGGATTTCCATCTATGTGATTGGTCGATTGAAGGGGACAAATCCTTCGCCTTGCCGAATCCACTTACGCAATTAGGCTGCTGGTTCGACTCCTGGCAAGGAATATTGATTATTCAGAAATCCAATGATGCCGTTTTAGTTATTCTCAAAATCGGTCCGGACACACCTTTCCGTGTTTTTCGCTATTCCTGTTTCGGATTTGGCCATACACGGCCACTTAAAAAACTGTTAGTGCCTCTTCACACGCTCCGGTTGCTGGATAGCCGGTGCCGGGTACGCGGCGGCGAAGTCATGCGAAGCCATGTAAGTTAGCTTTCACACGCACCGGCGTACTTTAGCCACCGGGTACCCGGCACCGGCTACCCGGCAACCAGCGTGTGTGAAAAGGCACTAACAATATAATTCATTCGGGCTTTTTTAGGGTTCCGTACCCAAAGGGTAAAAACGGGACCCTATTACTAAGACTCCGCGATCCGTCTGTCTGTCTGTCCGTCTGTCACCAGGCTGTATCTCATGAACCGTAATAGCTAGAGAGCTGAAATTCACAGATGATGTATTTCTGTTGCCACTATAAAACAAACACTAAAAATATAATAAAATAAATATTTAAGTGGGGCTCCCATACAACAAACGTGGTTTTTTTTGTCGTTTTTGCGATAATGGTACGGAACCCTTCGTGCGCGAGTCCGACTCGCACTTATTTTTTTTTTTTTTTTTTTTTTTTTATTTGTGATGGGTTTGCTCTTGACTCTAGTCTAGGTCAAAGGTGACAGAGACAGAGTCGACGATGGAGCGAGCTTACCCAGAAGAAGCCTGTTCACTCTAACTTTGAAGAGATTCGGGTTGAATGCGTTCGGAAACACAGACGCAGGTAGTGAGTTCCACTCATTCGCTGTGCGCATTATGAAGGATGTTTGGAAGCGCTTGGTGCGTATTGGTGGAATGGCAACAAGGTAAGGATGGTAACTTGCAGTGCGTCTAGATGTCCGATGGTAGAAGGGGGCTGGTGGGATGAGGTCGTGGAGTTCTTGAGCACACTCACCGAAGTACAGTCTGTAAAAGACCGACAAGCAGGCAACCTTGCGGCGATGAGCCAAGCTGTGTAGCTTGGCATCCGCCAGCTCAACGTCGCCAATGAGCCTCTTGGCTCTGCGTTCCACCGAGTCAAGCGCGGCAAGCTGATACTTAGCTGAGCCATCCCAAAGGTGGCTGCAATACTCCATGCAGGATCGGACTTGCGCTTTGTAAAGGGTTAAAAGCTGTCCAGGCGTAAAGTATCGCTTCACTCTATTTAGGATGCCCAGCTTTTTGGCCGCAATTTGAGCTTTGTACTCAATGGAGGCGCCGAAGTTGAGGCTGGATGTCAACTCCATGCCCAGGAGCTCGAGCCGATCAGTCACAGGAACAGACGCACCCCGAAAAGTAGGAGTTTGATCGAAAATACTCCTTTTTGCGGTAAAAAGACACGCCTGTGTTTTGGTGGCGTTAAAGGAGACCAGATTGTCATCACCCCACTGGGAGACAAGGCTTAAGGTCAAATCTGTCCTTTCAACCATAGCCTCTCTCAAGGAACGAACTTCATCCACGCTGGTTCTTGCGCTGGACAAGTATCTCTCTGCAACAGTACTGTCATCTGCGTACCCAATAATACCAGGCTGAAGTAGGTCATTGATGTGTAGCAGGAAAAGAGTTGCAGAGAGAACAGACCCCTGAGGTACTCCGGCATCAATAGCCATGAAGTCAGAGGAGCAGCCGTCAATGACCACTCGGATCGACCGTTCATTGAGGAAGTCTGATATCCAGCTACAAAAACCAGCGGGGATGCCATAAGCAGGAAGCTTACTGAGTAGACTCGCGTGCCAGACCCTATCAAAGGCCTTCGAGATATCAAGCGAAACAGCAAGTGCTTCGCCGTGTCTCTCGATGGCTTCGCCCCAGCAGTGCGTGACATACACAAGAAGATCGCCAGTTGACCGTCCCCGGCGAAAGCCATATTGACGGTCACTGAGGAGATTGTTGTCTTCAAGGTAGGTCAGCAACTTACTGTTCAGTACCCTTTCCATAACTTTGGACAAAATGGAGGTAATGGCGATCGGACGGTAATTGGCAGGGTCTGCACGGTTGCCTTTTTTGGGCACTGGTTGCACATTTGCAAGCTTCCAGGATTTCGGTACCGTTCTTTTTACAAGAGAGAGGCGGAACAAACGAGTCAACACAGGAGACAGTTCTGGCGCACACTGCCTCAGCACTCTCGCTGGGATGCCGTCAGGCCCGCTGGCTTTGTTCACGTCTAGACTGCACAATACTCTCCGGACCTCTTTAGCGTGCACAGCGATCTCCGGCATGGAAGAGTCACAGTGAGGTACAGTAGGTGGTTGCTTGGAGCCAGCGTCCAGACGTGAATTGCCAGCAAAAAGAGATGCAAACAAATTTGCTTTGTCTCTCGCAGAGTGAGCCAGCGACCCATCAGGTTTCAGCATCGGAGGTAAAGTGGGCCGACAGAAATTCGTTTCGACCGCTTTAGACAGGGACCAAAACTGTTTACTACCCGGAGGGTGCGATGCCAGCTTGGCCCCAATACGTCCAATATGGTCAAAACGTGCCCGACGCAGAACCCGCTTGCAGAACTTGGCGGCAGAATTAAAAGCTCTTTTTTTCGCGCGAACCCTACGTGCTCTAACTTTGCGGTCGCGGGCCCCGACCCAGGCTTGGTAGGCAAACTCTTTTCGGGCCTCAGCGAGGGCGCATTCAGCATTATACCAAGGTCGGGATTTGGGACCGAGCGGAATGTCGGAGAATGGAATGAAATATTCCATTCCCTGCCGAATCACATCCGCAACCGCGTCCGCACAGCTCGAGGGGTCACCCGAGGAGAAACACACATGCCGCCAAGGATAAGACGCAAAAAAGTGCCGCATCTCGTCCCAGTCTGCTGACTCGTATCGCCATACTCGCCTCGTGCCTCTAGGGCTCTCATCTGGAGGAGAGCAAGTCGAAACGGATTTCACTAGACAGTGGTCAGACGTTCCCAGCGGGGCTGAGACCGACACCGAATGACTGTCCGGATCAGTTGTCAGGAGAAGATCTAGGCAATTGGGTGTATGGCCGTCAACGTCCGGTACCCGCGTCGCCACATTCACCAGCTGGGTTAGATCTAGCGAAAGAGAAAACTTGCGCGCCTCCAACCCGGCATGGTCAGTTTTCCGGTATGGGTACAACCACTCCTTATGATGGGCGTTAAAGTCCCCCAGAAAATTGAGCTTCGCTGTTGGGTACCGTTGCTGGGCTATGTCAGCCGACTCCACGAGGCAATTAAAAAGCGCTGTCGTCTCCTGGTCACCGGAGTGCGATCGGTAGACGCCGATGTAGAGAGACTTCTCCACGCCAGTGTCCACAAGTAGCCATATGGCAGAAAAGCCCGATCTCTCAAAGCAACGGAGACGACGACAACAAATGTCATCGCGGACGTACACACAGACCCCAGCTTGCTTCTTGAACTTGTGTTCAAGAGAGTAACCCGGGTAGTTGAGGTACGCCACGTCCGACGGGGTTGTTATCTTCGTCTCCGTTAGGAAAAACAGGTGCGGCTTCTCGGTCTCGAGGTGGTGGTGGACCGGATCGAGATTAGAGTGCAGCCCCCTGATGTTAGTGAGGTGCACTTTTAGTGGGAGGAAGTGCAGCCGTTGTTTCACCTTATTCTTCTTTTTGTTGCTCATTTTGTGTTAGAGTTTTTTGGGGAAGAAGTCGAACTGTCGAGGCGCTGCTCAGTGAACCAAGTGGAACACTGGAGCTAACCCAACCTATGGGGAACTCATTTGGAGACTGCGGGGACGCCCGAACCCCCCCGGATATGGCCACCGGGTCCTCCCTTCCAGTCGCCAGCTGGCACGGTGGAGCATACCGGGATTTTTCGCGAGTTGGTGGGGCAGCCTTTGGCACGTGGCTGGCGTGCTACTTGGGCCCCCTACTGACTGCGGTCGGCCAACGGCTGGCACCGTGCTTCGGATCCCGCTACCCTCCAAAATGAGTTACCCGGCCAGTTTTGCCCAGAGACCAAGACCGGTTCTGAACAGCGCAACTAACATCCTCCTTCTCCCCCAAAGGCACTGGCAGTCCCACACACCGACGGAACACAGCAAGCTGCTTGGCGCCGGATTCCGGTGGGATGGTGGTCGCGAGCCAGGCGGCCCCTTGCGGAGCCTACCACCGCTTAAGTGGGATCGTTCAGCCGTACCACAGGCAAGCCTGTGGTGCCGTTGCCCGGGGTGGACCGCTAGGAGGTAGATCCCATACCCACCCCTGAAGCCGGTTTTTTATTTTCATTGTGTTTTTTTTTTTTTTTTGCGACTCTGTACTTAGTTATTTATTTGTAAATTAATCTTAATTGTTAATTCTAGTTCGTTCTTAATTCAATTCTAGTTTGATTTCAAATAAATTGTTGTTTAATTACATTAGTAGTATATAAAAATAGGTTTGTATTCTGGAACACAAATATTGTATAATCCTGAATTTATATTAAAAATAACACTATGTATTCCTACTTAATTAATGTTTTTCTCTTGTAATTGCAAATAAGTTTGTTGGTGTGCCTTATTTAAATAAATAAAATAATTTAATATTCGTAACCGTATCTGGAACAGGTTTAATATTTTTCATATAACCATACCTTCTTAACAATATATACACCTCTGCTTGGAATGATTCTATAAATTCCGTTTTTCGGGTCGAGATACTTACACATTAGGGCGCAGGGTAACCCAATTATCTAAATTCTGTAAGTCATCATTCCATACATAGCCCTTTCCCAGAATCCCTTCAAGTAATAATCAAAGTCAGAGTCATTTATTTCAATTAGGCCATTAAACTGCACTTTTGGGAGTAATAAATACGTCAGCCGAATTGCGTAAGTATATTATCCAAAGCAAAAGAATCGATTCCTTCCCAAAAACGACTTTTCGTATCAATATGCACTACGTAAAGTCGGTTTTGGGAAAGAATCGATTCTTTTGCTTTGGATAATATACTTACGCAATTCAGCTGCGGGTATCCGTTTACCCTTGTTAGGTATTGCTATATTATACGTATACACTTACATACTGCGACTCACCTGCTGTGTTAATTTATACTATTTTGTTATTATATTTATTGTTCTATTTTTATTTATTAATTATGATCCGTTTCCGTGGATGTGTCCGTGGCATCAACAGTGGGCCCTATCAGAATATCAGCGCAGCGTCATTTTCTTTTTAATATCGTTGCACATCACTGACCTCTAATATACAAGTACGCTGGACTTCATATTATCGATGACAAAATTAAGACATTTGATTTTCGCCATTTTGGCGCTGATAGCAACGTGATTTAACGTGAGATTCCATGGAACTAATATTAGAGATGGGGCATAGCCTTCGGTATAAAAATACGTGAGAATAATTTAATACGTAAGAGAAAAAGAAAATCCCAATTATTTTAATTGAGATTCATTTCTAAGTAATAGAAAACTTGCTGTAAAGGTTAACTGAAAAATACTTTCAATCAGATTGCAAGCTATAAACAAGTGGATAGCGTGCTACTAAAGTTATAGCGCATTACTGTCAGATCAGTGAGATTTAAATATGGGGATAGGCTAACAACTTATCCTTAAAACTAGTATATTTGAGCAAGTATCTGCTCGCTCAAGTATACTATAGTCAGTTAATACTTACATTTACAATAGTTTGGATTCACTCGGTAGGAACATCATTCATACAAATATTTGCGTACGAATGAGATGGATAATAATTTACAACGGACATATTTCTCGCTCTCATCGCTGAGATCCCGTCTCTGTAGTGTTTAGGTGCAAATAAGAGTGACATCGCATTCCAGCGACGTGAAGACTTATATCAGTTTTCAACTCTGTTTCAGATGCAGATATAAATTGTTTGACTTAAAAACATTTGTTAATACAATTATAATTATCATGATATTATTCCAGAATTAATTCCAGACAGGAACGAGGTGATTGATACAAGAAGAGAGAGGCCTGTGCTCAGCAGTGGGCGAAGTCGGATTGTGGATGATCATGATGATGATTCCAGAATTTAGTATTACACATTGCTTTTTAACATATTATTACTGATTATTAGGCATTCATATAACATTCATCACTAATACCAATATGAGATATTTAGTTGCAACATATTATGAGAAGTCAATACAGTAGATGAGTGATACGCCTTGCCAAGTCTACTATTATGATATTAGTGTAATTTAAAAATATTACTAATACTCATATAGTCGTATTAGTTAAAATAATATAATATTTCCAGGCGAATATATTAGTATTACCTAATCTTGAGAAATATCGGTATCAACCTATCTCTAAATGTGTCAATTTTAGTTCCTGAGAACCTCGAGTGGGGCGCTTTGATTCGGCACAAAAATCAACTGTCATTTCATCTAATATATTTAGTCCAGCGTACTTGTATGATAGAGGTCAGTGTTGCACATTGACTAGTATATAGTTATCTGTGTTGCACATGCTCAGGCCTGAGATAGGAGCCTTTTTGGTCTCGCACGGGGTTATTTATTTAACACGCTTTTATTAGCTTGGTATGTATGTATCTATGTATCTATGTATCAATGTAACAATGTATCAATGTATCAATGTAACGGAATCTTTGAACGTGATTTTCACCCACTTCAAAACGTTGGATTGATTTGAAACTTTGCACACTTATCAAGGACCGATGACAATGCAATAATTTAAACAGTTTGTCCCATTATCCTTACCATTAAAGCCTGTTTTTTAGTTTTCAGAACTACAATTTATTTTTAGTTTTATTATTGTTTGTGTTTTTCTTATCTCGTGTCTCCTGTGCGGGTCACAAATTAATATTTTTCTTTCTTTCTGTATTATTAAAGGAACTCATCAATTGGGCGCACGGTTGGCGCAGTGGTTGAGCGATTGACTGCTGCGCTGCGTGTCGCGTGTTCGATTCCCGCACTGAACAAATATTTGTATGACCTACAGATAGTTGTTTCGGCTCAGGGTGATGTGTATGTGAGTTTATTTATATGTTTGTAAACGCACCCACGATACATAAAGAAATTCCTAGAGTGGGGCAAAGTTATTTAAAAAAAAAATTGGCCTAAAAGAAGAAGTGCTTTATTCTGACAGAACTTCTTATTCGCCTTGGCAATTAGAGCTCCAAATCTGTAGCACGGCGGACAGGCATTTCTCTGATAGTAATAAGTGTTCTCAAGATATTTATAAGGTCCCACTGTAATTTGTAGATCTTTGAAATTCATTAAATCTACTCAGAAGACTGAATCTCACAACGAGACATGCCAAGGAGTATTATGTTACCCAGTTACTGGATTATGCAGGTCATAAATGCTGGCAAATTAAGATGCACCCAGTCATACTGTAAGTCGTCCCTAACATAGTTGGAACATGGTTAGCTAGACAGAAAGGTAGGCAATATGTAGGTTTTAACTATTATATGTAAAGACAAAGACAAAGATATTTTATTTCAAGTAGGCCACCAAGCGGCACTTTTAAATGTTAGGTACATTAAAATTTACAAGTTACAAAAGTTGATTCTACCGTGCATTCGGAAAGTAGCTTGTTATGGAGAAGAATGCACAAGAAACTGAACTATTGTAAAAAAAAAAGATTTTTTACAATATTTAGGTACATAAGTACATACATTAATAAATTCATATATTCCCCATAGTAAGATATCGTAAGACATTATACTATGAAAATAACTAAAATAGTATCGTGGTATCTACATCCGTTAACCGACGAATCTTTCCAACAGCATAAACCGCCGAACTGAGCCGCACCGCAAGGGATACCAAATGAGTTCCTCATTTGGTATCCATTGCAACCTTGAGTCTAGTGTGATCCCCAGCAAAACCGTTTTATCGACGAATTCTAGCTTCTCCTTGTTTAATATAATGTCACAATCAGTACTTTTGACATTCGGCAAGGAAAATTTTACGCCCTTGGTTTTTTTCCATTTAAAACTAAATTATTGGCAGTGAACCAATCCTGAACCTGCCGTAGCGCGTTATTTACGTCGTCAACCTGACAAGTACGTCTATTTATTGAAAAATTTAAAGATGTGTCATTAGCAAATAACACCATGTTAAGTTTGTTTCAATAAACGGGGTAAATCGTTTATGTATATTAAAAATAAGAAAGGACCTAGGATTGAGCCATTTTTTCGAGGAGCTCTCTTTATCATCTTGGATCACTGTCGTCTCCAACCTGGAGGTGGGCGTTAATGGATGCGACACAGTTTATAACTTACAAGCTGACCCGGCAAACTTTGTTTTGCCATAAAAACAACCAAACATTCATCTACCCTACTTACCTACCTTCTACGTTACTAGTAAAATAAAATAAAAAAATACATAAAAATTAACAAATACATAGTTAAAACTAATAAAATGGTCAAGAAACAAAGGTTCTTCATCAAAAATGTTAAACTTAATAGAGAAAGGTTGCATTTACTTAAACAATTAGATATGTATTCATTTAACTTAGAAAAAAGTACTAGGAAATACCAAACTGACACACAAGACTTGCAGTATGAACTTGACCAACTACAGGCGATACTTACTTCTATGACCATCAAATATAACAGCCTCTGAAAACCAAATGAGGGAATATGTATTGGCAATGAATGAGCTGGTGAGCTCACAAACCAACAAATGTGATCATTGTCAACCACAATCTGTTGAACCCTCGCCGGACCATTCATTGACAAAATGCACACAAAATGTGATGCCACCATACCGCGGTCTAGTGCCAGTTTGCCATTGGAAATTACTAACTGTTTGTCCAAAAAGAGTGTAAATCCAGAAATAATATTATTTTGTGATGAAATTGGAAAGGATCTAGGTCACATGTTGACAAATAAATACCCAGGACACTCAATAATGTGAACTACTGTATGCCTGGTTGCTCTTTATTTGACATAATGAAAAAAGTTTTAAAATGCAATTTTAAACAGGATACTACATTATTAATATTTATTGGTAATAGGGGTACTGTGAACAAAGTAGAATTACTCCAACATTATAGATCATTGTGCGACATTAGTTTAAAAAAAATGTGATGTTCACATTCCCTTAAAGTCAAAGTTTGCCACAGGAAGAAAACAATCTTAGATATGAATTGAATAGGACATTACATAATTTAACATATAGTAATCATTTATTCCATTTAATTGACACTAACAATTATGTTGGTAATCACTTTTAATTGATTAAAGATTTTTTATGGATAGGTACTTTCTTTCAAAGTATTATAAACGACAGATTGCTGTGTCGCTATCATATTATTTTTCTATTACAGCCAAGAATTTGGCTAAACAACTTGCTTCTATTGAGCAATGCCAAGAAATGTTATTTAATTCAGCCAATAATTTGGTATCAGAAATTGATATTGATAATAATTTAAATTAGAGATTAGGACCACAGGGAGTTGTCCCTATTGTCCTAATCTCTCATTTAAATTCTCGTTCTGCAATTTTCGTTCTGTACATTCTTGCAAAAGTGTACAGAACGAAAATTACAAAATAAAATCAAATAAATCCTTAAAATCAGTATACAGTATTAACCTGGTGCATCAAAATATTCAAGGATTTATGAACAAAGATTTAGAAGTAGAATTATTTATGAAAATTTTAACAATATTGATATTCTTTGTATAACTGAACATTGGCTTAAAAGCCACCAGTTATTGTTCAATTTTAATAATCACCAGGTTGGTTAATTCAGCAGAGTTAATGCTATACATGGTGGCTCATTGATTTTAGTAAGTAACCAGCTTAAATTCAAGGACCGTAAGGATATTGTGAGCCTATCTGTTGAGCGGACAGTTGAAATAGCTTGTATAGAATTGGAGCAGTTTATTGTATTAAGTGTGTACAGACCCCTTCAGGATTGTATGACTGCTTTGAAAAGGTAATGGATGAAGTGTTTTTTTTTTATTATCAATAGGCTTGCGCTTGACCACTATCTCGCCTGATGGTAAGCGATGATGTGGTCGACGATAGAGCACGCTCGCCTAGAAGAAACCTATTCACGCTTGACTTAAAGTCCCCTAGATTGTAGCTATCGGGAAACACAGATTCCGGCAGGGAATTCCACTCTTTAGCTGTACGCATAATAAAAGTGTCCCCAAAACGTTTTGTGCGTATGGGTGGGATGTCCACCATGTACCGATGACGCATCGCCGTACGTCTGGTAGTCCGATGATGGAACGGGCTGGGCGGAATTAAATCATGTAATTCCATCGCACACTCCCCGAAATGTAACCGATAAAATACCGACAAACTGGTAACTGGGCGACGATGTTCGAGGCTTTGGAGCTTTGACTTGACCAGTGCCTCATTACCAATGAGTTTCTTGGCCCGCTTTTCGATCGACTCTAGTGCATCAAGCTGGTACTTGGCAGATCCGTCCCAGAGATGCGAACAGTACTCCATGCACGATCGAACTTGCGCTTGATACAAGTTGAGCAGCTGTTCCGGCGTGAAGTACCTTCTCACCTTCGCAAGGATCCCCAACTTTTTGGCAGCCAGCTGAGCCTTTGCCTCAATGTTTGGCCCAAAATTGAGAGTCGATGTCAACGTAACGCCAAGAAGCTCAAGATGGTCCGTTATTGGCACGGTTACATCACGGAAAGTTGGAGCCGGGTGAAATTGGCTCTTTTTAGCGGAGAAAAGACACGCCTGGGTTTTAGCAGCATTAAACTTGACCAGATTGGCATCGCCCCATGCGGAGACTGCTTGCAAGGATAAGTTCAAACGCTCCACCATGGCCTCACGAAGAGACCGGATCTGCGGCCCGGTAGCCCGTGCGTTGGACAAGTATCTCTCAGCAACAGTGCTATCGTCTGCATACCCAAAGGTGCAACAGCAGATCGTTAATGTGCAACAAGAACAATGTTGCTGAGAGTACGGACCCCTGAGGGACCCCGGCATTAATATTGTTACAAGATAGGGCAACGCCATCTAGTGACGAGTAGAATAACTAAGTAGTTACTGGTGGCGCCATCTAGTATCGAATAGCGGAACTAATCTCTCGTGTCGAATGGAATTTTCCAGAATGTTCGAACCGAACATTCTGGAAGTTTCTAGTCGCTTCGGGAACAGTGAGTTCGAAAGTCGATTGTTCTGGAAGTTTCTCGAATTATCTAGAACAGTGTGGAACGTTCTAGAAACATCTTCGGTGCTATATAAAGAGCGGTCGGGTTCGTCGTGAGTCAGTTTCGATTCGGAAGCGACACAGAGCGATCAGAAAAGGAAAATAGTGCGAAGTAATTGAATTGTTTAAGAAGTGTTTTTGTAATAAAGAGTGATTAATTGAAGTCTGCTGTTTAAAAAATTTATCCCTGAGCCCCAGCTCGTAACAAATTGGTGTCAGAAGTGCGGGATAAATTATGCCGGTTCTACCAAAGGAAGAAACGGAGGGGATGCGCACCAGAAGTCAGCGCCAGCAAGACGTAGACCGGACGCGCTTTGGAGACGCTCCCTCACCATCATCAAGTGGACAACGAGACTCCGCGACTGCAGCAGCTCCCGCTCAATCGCCGGTGACCCCTGACCTCGCCGCCCTTATGGCTTTTATGCAGGAGCAGGCCCGCCGCTTGGAAGAGCAGCTGCAACGTGACAAGGAGGAGCAGGCTCGCCGTCAAGAGGAGCAGGCTCGCCGCATAGAAGAGCAGCTGCAGCGCGACAAGGAGGAGCAGGCTCGCCGTCAGGAGGAGCAGGCTCGCCGTCAGGAGGAGCAGGCTCGCCGTCAGGAGGAGCAGGCGCGGCGCTTGGAGGAGCAGCTGCAGCGCGACAAGGAGGAGCAGGCTCGCCGTCAAGAGGAGCAGTTCTTGGTAATAAAGGACCTCCGCGGAGCCATCAGGAAGGAGATGAAAGAAGTAAAGGACCAGGTCCAGCAACATGAGACCCGCATTGTCGAGATGGAAAAGACAATACGTGGGTTCAAGTCTGGAGGCGGGACCGTGGCAGCTGCGGTAGTGGCACCATCGCCTCGTGGTTTTAAAGTGCCACCATTCGATGGCTCTTCGTCATGGTCCGCCTACAAGATTCAGTTTGAGGCCGTGATGAAATCGAATGGGTGGACCAACGAACAGGCATTGACTGCTCTAACTTTGGGCCTCCGCGACCAGGCCTTGTCTGTATTAGAAGCGCTTGGACACGACGTCACCTTTGAGAAGCTTCTAGAAGCATTAGAAGCTAGATACGGTGACGCACACCTGGAACATGTGTTTCGGGCCCAGTTGAAAGACCGATCGCAACGGGTTGGTGAAACTCTTCAGCAGTGGGCTCTTGATGTGGAAAAGCTGGTCCGAAAGGCTTACCAGTCATCACCGGTGCTGATCGACGGGAACCTCGTACAGGCGTTCACGGATGGGATCCGCGACCTTGAGGTTAGGGCTGCCGTAAGGCTAGGGCATTTCAAGAACTTTAAGGACGCCCTAGCCCACGCTTTGGAGGTAGAGGCAGTACGGCGGGACGAACGAAGTCACCGAATCAGGGAGATTGCGACTTCACCCCGATGCTATGGCTGCGGAGAGAGAGGCCACATCCGATTGAGCTGCCCGAAGCGAAGGCAACTCCACGGTAATAAGCAGCCGCTAGTTAAAAGTTCACCAGACGTCCCTGCTGGGCAACAGCAGCAGGGAAACGAATAGACGCCAGGACTAAGGGGCGGGTGCTGGCTGGTGATGGAAGAGCCCCAAGGATCTCGATCTCACAATCCTGTGACGGGAACAGCCTGATCATCGAGGGCGAAATTAACAGAACACCTTGCAAGCTGACATTGGATACTGGAGCTTCTCGGACAGTTGTCAGTTTCCAATTAGCAAGACGGTTTCTTGGGAACTTCTTCGGGAGCCATGAAGGTATACATCTGAGAACAGCCACCGGTCAGCACATATCCGTCCGAGGTGAGAAGGAGGTTGACATGAAGTTAGGGAACAAAGTTTATCGCCACAATGTTATCGTGGCCGACATAGTGGACGACTGCATTCTGGGTTTGGACTTCATGCGGCAACATCAGTGTGAGATTGACGTTCATCAAGGAGTGTTGAAGTGTGGCTCAGAGGAAGTCTTCATGGAAGGTGCATCATCGGGAAAGGTGTACTGCGTCAAGGAAGTTATTCTTCGTCCAAGGTCAGAAACAATCGTACCAGTTTGTCTACCAGGAAATTCTGGTCGGGAAAACCGATGTGTACTTATAGAAGGATTAGATAACGATGCTTCATTGAAGATTGCACGCACCTTGGTAAGGGGAACTAGAGTTTCATCCGTACGTGCACTCAACACAAGTGATCAGGACCTAGTGCTCAAGAAAGGCACAATGTTAGGCACTTGTGAAGGAGTGGTTTGGATGCGTAGATGCCACGAAAACCCTACCAACGCCAAAGTTCAAAGTGCAAGATACCACGTGACTTCGCTTTTGAAGGACTCCCAGAATAACTTATCGGAAGAAGAAAAGAACAAGGCTAAGAAGATGTTGAACAAGTTCGCCGACATTTTTTCGACAAATGATGCCGACATAGGGAAGACTGCGTTAGTTCAACACAGAATAAATACAGGAAATGAGGTACCAATCCGCCAGCGACCAAGACGTGTGCCAGTGGCACGGGAACGTGAAGTTGACGCCATGATCAAGGGTATGGTGAAAGATGGCGTGATTGAACCTTCATCCAGTCCATGGTGTTCACCGGTAGTGTTGGTGAAGAAGAAGGACGGCAGCATGCGCTTCTGTGTTGACTATCGCCGACTAAACGACATCACTAAAAAGGACAGTTATCCGTTGCCAAGGATCGACGACACGCTGGATACGCTTACGGGAATGAAGTGGTTTTCTACCTTAGATCTGAAGAGTGGCTACTGGCAGGTCGAGATAGACCCTCGAGATAAAGAAAAGACAGCATTCTCTACAGGAAAAGGATTGTGGCAATTCAACGTCATGCCATTTGGTTTGTGTAATGCTCCTGCCACTTTTGAGAGATTGATGGAGCGGGTGCTTACTGGACTGATTGGAGATGCCTGCCTTGTCTACTTGGATGACATTATCATCGTGGGTAGGAACTTTGAAGATCACCTCCGCAATCTGGAGCAAGTGCTGTCGAAGATACGAGGAGCCAATCTAAAACTAAGCCCAAAGAAGTGCGCGTTGTTCAGGCGGCAAGTGAACTTTTTAGGACACGTGGTTTCCGAAAAAGGTATTCAAACGGACCCGGATAAGCTCGTTGCCGTCAAGGATTGGCCAGTTCCAGAGAACAAAACGCAAGTCAGGGCATTTCTCGGTTTGTGCTCCTACTATCGACGGTTTGTGAAGAGCTTTGCTGACATTGCCCGACCTCTTCATAAACTAACTGAAGACAAGATACAGTTCTGCTGGAATGAGAGCTGTGACGTCGCATTTCAGAAGCTGAAAGAACATCTGTGCAATGCTCCCATCCTAGGCTACCCTGACCATGAAAATGAATTCATAGTTGACACAGATGCCAGCAATACTGGAATCGGCGGGGTGTTGTCACAACGAAAAGGAGATCAGGAGGTTGTAATTGCGTACTTCAGCAAAGCCTTATCCAAACCTGTTCAACCTGAACAAGGCAATAGTTTACACGCGCCAACAACACCATTACAGCGTCAGCGACACACATTCCGTCCACGCGCCAGCGTCACCGGCACACCGTCAGCGCTAAGAAATGGCCTAATAAAATATTCGCTTCATCGGCTCAATACACACACAACACACATCTAAAGACGTATCAATGTGTATTGACCACAAAATTTGTATATAATTAAGTTAATTGTTATAATAAATTAGTCATCAAGCTGGAGTTGAGTTTGATTCATCTCTCCGTGATTCCTCTTACTGTGGCCAAGACACCCTTAGCCTTCAACGATCCTGTGAGTCTGTGGGATCGGCAGTGAGAAAACCATTTCCTGTGTACATTGCACGACGTACACAAAACCCCTATTCCTACCCAAATTCCGTCTGTTACCGTAGGTCTCATTGTAACAGACATCCCGCACGTAAAACCGACGTAACCTACGTCTGGTGTGGTTTGTATGATAGGTTAGGGCGTTAGGATAACTAGGGTGCTAGGTGATTGCTGTAGGGCTAGGTTTGTAGTCAGTAGGGCCTTAGGGATCTCATAGGTCCAGGGCTCAATTAGTGCAACCGTAGCCACACTGTACGTACTTGGAATAACGGCCGTACTAAGCTGTAAGTCCCGGTGCGTACATTTGGTCCTTCGAACCGTTGTTTTTTTTAGGGGAACCAGGGAATTTGTTTAATCGGTACTTTAACATTGTGACAGTTACAAAACAAAAGAAACATAGAAATAAAATACTTCCCTTTTGTCTTACACTAATACCGACTAAATGACGTTTAGGCGTACTTCGAACTAGCGTTCTCGAGAAGCGCTTGTTTGTTGTATTTATAGGGACTGACATACTTACAATTGGGTAGCGTTCTTAACAAATAGGATTAGTAGGGACAGTAAAGAAAAATGGACATACAAGAAATAAACGAAGTTATAAGAAGCCAAGAGGCAGATTATAACGAACTAAGACAAATATTCATTAACATCAAGAAAGACTCAGCATCGAGAAAAACTCAGAAATATATCACGGAAAGAAGAACTCGACTTACAGAAATATTTACTAGAACGTCCGTAAACCATTCACGGATAAAAAACCAAGATGTTTTGTGTGATCACAAATATATTACTACCAATTACTTTAGTACTATCAATGCACAGTATACGCAGGCTATTGAATACCTGTTGATGTGTGAGAAAAGACTACAAGTAGTAAACCAACTATACGACCTAGAAGATATAGAACCCGAAGTGGAAGAAGGCATTAGCTCGCCCAAACTATTTATTCAACTATTTCGGATTAATCAGATGCAGAAAAAGTTACATTCAGCAACTCAATCGGTGACTGAAGAAAAAGCGAGTTGGTATTTAGAATCCTTAATAGCCACGTTACAAAAACAGTGGCAAGAAATTGAAGAAACGCATGTACTCATTCTAATGGAAGATAGTACGTTGGAACATAGTTATTTTCAAGGGAATATGTTTGAGAAAACCCAAACGGAATTCGATCATGTGATGGAAAAATTAATAGCAACAATAGGTCAAAAATCAACACAAAACAACCATAAAACCTCAGTTAAGTTACCAAAAATAATAATTCCAACGTTTAGTGGAAGTTATGAGTCATGGAATTCCTTTTATGATTTATTCTTAAAAATAGTACACGAAGATAAATCGTTATGTGACACGGAAAAAATGCAGTATTTAAAAACACATGTGCGAGGTGACGCCGCTAAGCTGATCAAGCATTTAACCGTATGTGACGCTAATTACACAACTGCATGGAATCTGTTAACAAGACGGTACAAAAATGAAAGAATAATCATTACTAAGCATATTGATAACATTCTGAGTATGTCGAAAATAAAGAAAAGTAATGCCTCAAACTTAAGAAATCTGCATGATACAATCAACGAGAACCTAGAAGCACTAAAAAGTCAAAATATCAACATATCGACTTGGGACCCAATTTTGACAAGAATACTCAGTAGAATATGGGACTCTGAAACTGATGAAAAATACGAACACCAATTAAAAAAGCCTAATGAATTACAAGAATTTTCGGCAATGATGCAATTCTTAGAAAAAAGGTTTAAGTGTTTGGAAACTTCAAGCTCTTTGAGGGAAGAGGTTTCTGCTCACAGATCGCGCCATGAGTCAGCAAACTTAACAACAAAACAAGTCGATAAACGTGTATGCTGGTTCTGCCAAAGTAACGAACACATCATATATCAATGTGCTAGTTTCAAAACGCTAACAGTGCAAGATCGCAATAATATCGTAACCGAAAAACAGATGTGCAAAAATTGTTTGATTCATGAAACGTCGATAAAATGTCACAGCAATAAAAGTTGTGGATACTGTGGGAAAAGAGGTCATCATTCTTATTTACACTTGAACAACAATAATAATACTATAAGATACGCTAAGAGTGAGTCAAAAAAGGACGACTTGTCAACCCCATACACAAGTAAATCCATGGCAAAAACTGTATCAAACATGTCTACTATTAACAAAACTAATATACCAAAAACCACACTACTAGCGACCGCCCTAATAAAAACTCACTCGTCGGATGGGACATCGCACTTACTAAGAGTTCTGTGTGACCAAGGTTCAGAGGCATCTTTCTGCACAGAAGAGGTTGCCCAACTATTGTCATATCCACGTATTAAGATACATACCGAAGTAATCGGGATTGCTGATGAGAAACCTAAAACATCTAAAAACTCTATTAATATCATGCTACAGCCAAGATTTCCAAGTGAATATAGGTTACCAGTCACACTTATAATACTACCAAAACTAACTGGCTGTCTACCAGAAAAGAATCTACCAGAACTAAAATCAGATTGTTTACAAAACAAACTGTTTGCCGATCCTACGTACTACAAAAAAGGACCAATAGATATAATATTGGGAGCCCAAGAATATAGTAACTTACTTCTAAACGGGCTACACAAGATGCAAGACGGAATAATCGCTCAAAATACCGAGTTTGGGTGGATTTTATCCGGTATTTGCGGCAATACTACCAATACAAATACAGTTATTAGTATGATGACACGTACGACAGAAGTTCAACAATTGAACAAGTTTTGGGAGTTAGAAGAAATTCCAGAAGAATACCAATTATCCAACGAGGATCAGGCTTGTGAAAACTATTACCAAAAAACTACTATAAGAAATCCAGATGGAACATACACAGTGAAACTCCCATTCAAAAACCACAACGTAGATTACGGGAATTCACGCAAAAAAGCTGTTGCAAGACTATTACAATTAGAACGGAAGTTCGATAAAGATGAAAACTTACGAAATAAATACCAAGAGTTCCTCAATGAGTACTTAGAAATGGGCCATATGAGGAAAGTTATTAGTACTGACTATTACCAAGGCAAATACTATATACCACATCAACCAGTAATCAAGGAAGATTCACTAACTACTAAGCTACGAGTAGTTTTTGATGCATCGAGCAAGTCAAGTACTAACCTAAGTCTAAACGATAATATGTTTACGGGACCTAGACTACAGCAAGATTTAGCAATTATACTGTTACGTTGGCGTAAACACAAAATAGCATTTATGGCGGACATCGAAAAAATGTACCGATACATAAATATTAACGAACAAGATTACACATACCAACGAATAGTATGGAGGAAGTCTCCGAAACATGTTATCGACGAATACGAATTAACTACTGTAACGTATGGAACTGCAGCAGCCCCATACTTAGCGATTAAGACGCTGCAACAACTCGCTATTGATGAGAAAGCAAACTACCCAATAGCCAGCCAAAGAACTCTCCAGGACTTCTACGTAGACGACATTTTGTCAGGAGATACTAATGTTGAGTCAGCAAAAATATTACAAGAAGACTTAATAAATATGCTACGAAAAGGCGGATTTAAGTTACGGAAATGGTCGTCTAACAATACTGAATTGTTAGAAAATATATCTAATGAATGCAAAGACGACCAGGTGATGAAAATACCACTAGATGAAACTAGAAAATCATTAGGAGTATTATGGTCACCCTTAGGGGATAGTTTCTTGTTTCAGATAACTATTAACAAAAATGAAAAACCAACAAAACGATTCATTTTATCAGAAATCGCAAAGATATTTGATCCGCTGGGATGGTTAGCACCTGTTGTCATAAATATGAAACTCATGATTCAGGAACTTTGGACAAATGGCACAGAGTGGGATAAGCCCGTAGAGGAAACTATTAAAATAAGATGGATTGAACTACAAAACCAACTAAAAACAATTGAGAAGATTTCCATCCCGAGATGGTGTCATTTTTCAAACAATTCGAGAGTCGAGCTGCATGGGTTCAGTGATGCTTCTGAAAAAGCCTACGGTGCAGTGATATATTGTCGGATACGAAATAATAATATATTTAACATAACCCTGTTACAAGCTAAATCAAAGGTAGCGCCAAAAAAGCATAAAACTACATTACCAAAATTGGAGTTATGTGCAGCAGTATTACTAACCCAACTGATGGAGAAAGTTGTTACTGGAATGGGAATGCAAATCGCAAATATATACTGTTGGACTGACTCAATGATTACTCTCGGCTGGATAAAAGGTGAAGCTGAGCGATGGAAGACTTTCGTGGCTAACAGGGTATCCGAAATACAAAGAAAATTACCACAAGTGAAATGGAATTATGTAAATACATTACAAAATCCAGCTGACCTAATTACAAGAGGTATTGCGCCAAACACATTACAAAACTCATCTCTATGGTGGAATTCCTTGTACAAAAACAGTACCAGAGATATGTGAGGAAATTAAACGATGTTTCCATATAACTATTATACCTAAAAACGAAACCTGGATAAGGTTTTCAAGCTTTCAAAGGATGATACGAGTATTATCGTATTGCTACAGATTCGTAAATAAACACGAATACAAAAAAACATTAAGTTGTACGGAAATTAATGTAACAACTAAAAAAGTACTCTTCTTAGTCCAACAAGAAGTATTTTCCGAGGAGTACAAAACCATAAAAGCCGGACAATCATTGAAGAAAGGAAACAGGTTAGCATGCCTTGATCCGTTTATTGATAATGAGGGCTTACTGCGAGTAGGAGGAAGACTTCAAAACTCCAGTTTACCATATGATCAGAAACACCCAATTCTGTTATCTCATGACCATCATGTAACATTAATTATAGTACGTGATGCGCATTTAACCACATTGCATGGAGGGAACAATTTGACCTTGGCATATATACGACAGAAATATTGGATACTTGGAGGCAAGCGAACAGTGAAAAGTAGCATTAAAAAATGTGTAAAATGTACTAGATTCAGATCATCCACCGCTACACAAAAAATGGGCTCATTACCAAAACCAAGAGTGACGGAATCATACCCATTCAGTCACACAGGCGTGGATTATGCTGGACCAATATCAGTGAGAACAATGAAAGGAAGGGGACATAAATCTTACAAGGGCTACATTGCAATATTTGTTTGCTTATCCACGAAAGCGGTACATTTGGAGCTAGTAGGCGATTTATCAACAGAAACGTTCATAGCAGCACTACGAAGGTTTATGGCACGCAGAGGTCCAGTATCACACATGTATAGTGACAACGCGACCAATTTCGTTGGCACTGCCAATTACTTGTATAAAGAAATGTTAGACATAACCCAGTCTGACGACTTTCAAAACACGTTGACCAACATTGGAACACAATGGCACTTTATTCCCCCATCATCTCCCCACTTCGGAGGGATTTGGGAAGCAGGAGTAAAATCTATGAAACACCATTTGCGTAGAGTGATAGGAGAGCAGACATTCACTTATGAAGAAATGAGCACGTTTTTACAACAAACGGAAGCATGTTTAAACTCAAGACCTCTATGTGCACTAAGTGAAGATATAAACGACAATATCGTGTTAACACCTAGTCATTTTTTAATAGGGAGAGAAGCAGTAGGGACACCAGACCCGCTATCCGAAACTAATACAGATCACATAAACAGATGGAAACAGATCCAAAAAATGAAAAAGGATTTCTGGAAAAGCTGGACTAAAGACTATTTACACCAACTACAACAGAGGTACAAATGGAAAGCTAATGAAGGAAACTTGTCAGTTGGAACACTAGTAATCATAAAAGATGAGAAAATGTCTCCCAGCAAATGGCCACTTGCAAAAATAAAGGAATTACATACGGGTAACGACGACTTAACCCGAGTAGTGACACTGCAAAAATCGTCAGGAGCAACTCAAAAACGGTCAATCCACACATTAATTCCATTGCCAATCGAAACAAAAAAAAAGAGTAATGGTAGTAGTAATGAACCTGTGCATGCAATACAAACAAATACCGCTACAATCCTAAGAAATAACAAAACTAAACAACCTAAACGACGTAATAAAATAACCAAATGGTTAACCTTGCTTTTCATCATTTTACAAATATTGGGTTCAGCAAAATCATCTACAACGACATACTCTTTAAAAACGGTACCACCAGGATTTTATGTTGAACAAATAGGAACAGCAAGCATTGACAGAGGAATATTTAGAATTGAAATAAATTATGAAAAACAACACCTAGAACAAGAGTTTCTAAAAATGAAAACAGTAACGTCACAATTTAGTCAACTATGTACTAGTGCGGAAAAAGTAACAGATCCCGCATTTTGCAAGCAATTACACCATCATTTGTTAGAAGAAGAAGCAAAATTTGAGCGGACTAAAGAATATTTGACAGAAATGAACCAAACTAGGAAGAAAAGGGGCATATTGGGACAGTTACTAACGTCTATCTTCGGAGTGAATGACGAGGCATACCGAGATATAGAATCATTAAATGTAAACCAAAAGAAACTAATTGAAGCTGCCAACCATCAAACCAAATTTATGATATCAACAATCTCACAAATCAACAAAACTGAAGAAAGAATTAAACAGAAACTTGTAGGATTCCAAACTAAACTAAACCAAGTTATAGGTTACATGGATAGTTATAACCGTTGGTTCAGTACAGTCGACCACAACAGTATAAACATACGTGTTATGCAGACTTACCAATTAGCATATAACTACATGGAAGAAATCATGAATCATTACAACGGATTATCAGAAATATACCTAACCAGGGCAACGGTATATAGTGTATTAACACCAAAGAACGTCAGTGACCTGATATCATCAGCAAACGAAAAATTACCTTCTAATTTAAGAATCGTTCAACAACAGTTACTGGACACCAAGATATCTGACAACAATACTCATATAAAAGTATACGCATATTTCCCTATACAAGAGATAACTAAATATACTTTGATGTATATTACACCAGTCCCAAAGACAAACTCAGATAAATCTGCCCAAAGCCTAGATGTACATAAAGCTTACATAGGGTTAGATTACAACAACGAACTATATTTTGACTTGAACTATGAGGAGTTCAAACGTTGTTTAGAATGGACTAACCATTTTATTTGCTTTCCTGGGGCCGTGAAAAACATGCAATTAAATGAAAATTGCATTGTAAATCAACTGTTCAAAAACCAGACACACACGAAATGTCCTACTAAAACGTTTTATTTACCCAATAAAGTAATATGGAAACAACTTTACATGCCAAACACTTGGTTATTCATTGTAAGAGAACGGGTTACGACGTCAATACTTTGTGATGGACAAAGAGAAGAATTTGAGCTTCAAAATGTTGGTGTAATACGAATCGCAGATAACTGCGTTATTAAAACAACTAATAACATATTAACTGCCAAGAGAATTGTTTCAGTACCGATTGTAACATCATACTCAAAACAAATAGATTTTCCCATTAACACGCACATGGTAACTAAATCCATGCTAAACATTACCAAAGAAGAAGTCATAACTAACTCAAAGGAGATTTTTCAGCATTTAATTAATAAAGAAAGTGCCTTACAAACCGAATTGGACAGTACTGTTTGGACTCAAATTAGTTCTCATACATACTTAACAAGTGCAATATCCTGTATAATCATGTTTTTAATCTTTTTACTTTTAGTTTGCTACGGCCCAGCAATACTGAGACGGATTGGAGTCACAGGGCAGCACAAGACCAGAAAAACCACCACTGAGACAGCTAACCAACCAGCACGAGAACCAACTCCGTTCGTTGCCAACAGGTCTACCCGACGAACAACAGGCCTACCAACTACCACAACGGACCCTGTCTACAGTTTACCACATCAACACGAAACAATTGAGTTATACCAACTGGAGTCCAGGTCCTGAGAGGCGCCAGAATGTTCAACCTGAACAAGGCAATAGTTTACACGCGCCAACAACACCATTACAGCGTCAGCGACACACATTCCGTCCACGCGCCAGCGTCACCGGCACACCGTCAGCGCTAAGAAATGGCCTAATAAAATATTCGCTTCATCGGCTCAATACACACACAACACACATCTAAAGACGTATCAATGTGTATTGACCACAAAATTTGTATATAATTAAGTTAATTGTTATAATAAATTAGTCATCAAGCTGGAGTTGAGTTTGATTCATCTCTCCGTGATTCCTCTTACTGTGGCCAAGACACCCTTAGCCTTCAACGATCCTGTGAGTCTGTGGGATCGGCAGTGAGAAAACCGATTTCCTGTGTACATTGCACGACGTACACAAAACCCCTATTCCTACCCAAATTCCGTCTGTTACCGTAGGTCTCATTGTAACAGACATCCCGCACGTAAAACCGACGTAACCTACGTCTGGTGTGGTTTGTATGATAGGTTAGGGCGTTAGGATAACTAGGGTGCTAGGTGATTGCTGTAGGGCTAGGTTTGTAGTCAGTAGGGCCTTAGGGATCTCATAGGTCCAGGGCTCAATTAGTGCAACCGTAGTCACACTGTACGTACTTGGAATAACGGCCGTACTAAGCTGTAAGTCCCGGTGCGTACAAAACCTGAAAGGAACTACTGTGTCACTCGAAGGGAGCTTCTAGCTGTAGTAAAAACATTGCAGCATTTCAATAAATATTTGTTGGGGCGGAAATTTCTCCTGCGAACGGACCACGCTGCGCTGAAATGGCTACTGCAATTTAAGAACCCAGAAGGACAGGTAGCAAGATGGATTGAATTACTGCAAGAGTTTGATTTCGTAATTCAACATCGTAGCGGAACGTCGCACGGTAATGCTGATGCTCTCTCGCGAAGACCATGTCTAGACCAATGTAAACATTGTGCGAGACAAGAAGCTAAGCAGGTAACACTAGTGCGGGTTTTGAGGACGGATCTTAGCGAAGAGTGGAAGGAAACCTTGCAGAGTGCTCAACAGGAAGACAGAGACATAAAACCGATCCTTGAATGGAAGAAATCAGGTGCTCCTAGGCCTCACTGGAGTGATGTCGCAGCAACCAGTTCCATCACCAAGAGTTATTGGGCACAGTGGGAAAGCTTGGTTATCCAGGATGGAGTTCTGTGCCGGAAATGGGAGAATGCTCGCGGTGACCAGTGTCATCTACAAATGGTCGTACCTAAAGTTAAGGTGCCGGAGGTCTTACAGCTCTATCACAATGAAAGTTCAGGGGGTCACATGGGAGTTAAGAGGACTTTAATCAAGATCCGAGAACGATTTTACTGGATCCATTGTCGAGAGGACGTTGAGGAATGGTGCCGAAAATGCACAAATTGTGCGGCTGTGAAAGGACCACAAACTCGAAGCAGAGGGGCACTAAAGGTTTACAATGTTGGTGCACCGTGGGAACGTATAGCATTAGATGTTGCGGGACCATTTCCGGAAAGCCAAAGCGGGAACAAGTACTTCTTGGTCGTCATGGACTACTTCACAAAATGGCCGGAAGTGTTTGCAATCCCTAATCAAGAAGCCGTTACGGTGGCTGATAAGTTGGTTCACGAAGTGTTTTGTCGGTTTGGGGTACCCTTGGAAATCCACAGTGATCAAGGCCGGAACTTCGAGTCAGAAGTGTTCAAGGAGACGTGTCGAGTGATGGGTGCTCACAAAACCAGAACTACTGCTTATCATCCACAATCAGACGGGATGGTTGAACGATTCAACCAGTCACTAGAGAGATATCTTGCAAAGGTTGTGGAAAACAGACAGAAGGATTGGGACAAACACATTCAACCATATCTCATGGCATATCGCAGTGCTGTTCATGAAACCACAACAGTAACACCAGCTTTTGCTAATTTCGGCAGAGAACTACGATTACCTGCAGATCTCATCACTGGCATCCCACCTGAGTCTCCACGCAGTATAACAGATTATGCAAACGAACTACGGAACAGGATGAATGATGTATATGAGCACATCAGAGAGACAGGTCAACAGATGTCTGAGAAGATGAAGACTCGCTACGATCGGAAGGCGAACAATAAGGGCTTCGATGAAGGATCACTGGTATGGTTACATAACCCGGTACGCAGCAAAGGAAAATCGCCTAAATTGCAAGCAAAATGGGATGGACCATATCGCGTAGTTACCCAGATTAATGACGTCACCTACCGAATTCAAAAGGGACCCCGAGGTGCATCAAAGGTCGTTCATGTGGATCGGTTGGCCCGTTATCATGGGTCTAACGATGCTCGGGACGAGCATGTCTAAGAGGGAGGCAATGTTACAAGATAGGGCAACGCCATCTAGTGACGAGTAGAATAACTAAGTAGTTACTGGTGGCGCCATCTAGTATCGAATAGCGGAACTAATCTCTCGTGTCGAATGGAATTTTCCAGAATGTTCGAACCGAACATTCTGGAAGTTTCTAGTCGCTTCGGGAACAGTGAGTTCGAAAGTCGATTGTTCTGGAAGTTTCTCGAATTATCTAGAACAGTGTGGAACGTTCTAGAAACATCTTCGGTGCTATATAAAGAGCGGTCGGGTTCGTCGTGAGTCAGTTTCGATTCGGAAGCGACACAGAGCGATCAGAAAAGGAAAATAGTGCGAAGTAATTGAATTGTTTAAGAAGTGTTTTTGTAATAAAGAGTGATTAATTGAAGTCTGCTGTTTAAATAATTTATCCCTGAGCCCCAGCTCGTAACAATATCCAATTGGTCCGACGAGCAGCCATCGATAACCACTCGAATGGACCGATCTCTCAGGAAGTCTGCAATCTAATCACACAGACCACCGGGCAAACCGGATGAAGGAAGCTTACCAATAAGGCTTTCGTGCCACAACATCTCGAAAGCTTTCGAGATGTCGAGGGAGACGGTAAGCGCTTCCCCATGCCTCTCGATGGCCTCACTCCATATGTGAATGGCATACGCTAGAAGATCCCCAGTAGACCGATTTCGGCGAAAGCCGTATTGGCGGTCCCTAAGGATATCGTTAGTTTCTAGGTATGCCTGGAGGTTAGTGTTAAGTACACGCTCCATACTCTTACAGAGTATGGATGTTACAGAGATGGGTTTGTAGTTGGCCGGGTCAGCTCGACTGCCCTTCTTGGGCACGGGCTGTACGTTGGCTTGCTTCCAAGCATTCGGCACTGTTCCAGTCTCATATGAAAGGCGGAATAGGCGTGTCAAGATCGGAGACAGTTCAGGCGCACAGGTTCTAAGAACTATAGCTGGTATGCCGTCAGGGCCGCTAGCCTTGTTCACGTCGAGGTTGCGCAGCACCCTACGGACGTCCTTTTGATGGATGCGAATGTCCGACATACTCGTCTCGCACCCATCAGGAGAAGGAGGGGGCCGCGAATCACCAGGATTCAGACGCGAAGATTCCGCAAAAAGAGAGGCAAACAAATTTGCCTTCTCCTCAGCGGTGTGAGCCAGTGACCCATCGGGTTTCAGCAGTGGTGGTAGTGAGGGACGGCAGAAGTATGACTCGACCGACTTAGCCAGGGACCAGAACGCTTTACTACCTGCTGGGTAAGAAGCAAGTTTGGCCCCTATTCGGCCAATGTGGTCGAATCGAGCCCCACGCAACACCTTCTTGCAGGACTTGGCAGCCCTGTTGTAGGCTTTCTTCTTCTGACCCACGTCACTCGCTTTACGCGATCGAGCGTCGACCCATGCCAGGTAGGGCCAGGCCACAACAGTGCGTTGCGGCGTCGCATCGCAAAAACAACATTGCACAGCTATGCGATGCGATGTCGCAACGCAAAAATTTCATCGGATACGACATCGTACGACAAGACGCTAACCGTCAGTTCAGTTTGTATACGCAAAACAAAAATGAAAATGTTGTGTTTTCGTTTGTATACAGTGCGATGCGACGCCGCAACGCACTGTTGTGGCCTGGCCCGTACGCCTCATGTTTAAGCGCGTCGGCGCGATGACATTCGGCGCCAAACCATGGCCGGCCAACGCTGGAAATCGTTATGTCAGAGAACGGAATGGAGTACTCCATTCCCTGACGCAACACATCAGTAACGGCGTCCGCGCACGACGAAGGATCAGTCGAAGAAAAGCAAGTAGGCTGCCAAGGATAGCAAGCGAAGAAAGAACGCATGCCATCCCAATCTGCTGACCTGTACCGCCAAACCCGCCGGGTGCCTCTTGGGCTGGGATCGGGCGGGGAATAAACGGACACAGACTTCACCAGACAGTGGTCGGAACTACCCAAGGGTGAACTTATCGACACAGAGTATCTGTCTGGATCTCTTGTCAGCAGAAGGTCCAAGCAATTCGCTGTGTGCGAATCAACATCCGGTACCCTCGTTGCCTCCTGGACCAGCTGGGTGAGGTTTAGCGTTAGCGAAAGCTTACGCATCTCCCGTCCAGCATGGTCAGTGCACAGGTATGGGAAGAGCCACTCCTGATGGTGGGCATTAAAGTCCCCCAGTAACACTAATTGGGCGGAAGGGTACCGTTGCTGTGCCGCATCAGCCGCCTGTGTTACACAAGATTTGTAACTCGAGTAAATTAATTATCATTTGTGGTGATTTTAACGTTAATTTATTAGAAAACTCGGGTTCTTGTAGTAAAATAGTAAGTCTGTTTCAGTCCTACAATCTTGTAAACCTATTTTTGGAGCCCACAAGAATAACCCCTACTAGTGCTACATGCTTAGATAATATTTATACTAATGTTATACCAGTCCACAAAGAAATTATAAATTTACTAGATTCAGATCATTGCAGGCAGAGGATTACTATACCAAATCAAAACAACAAAGTGGCTAAAAAGGATTTCACTGTTAACCCCAAAACTGCAAGTCGCTTGGCAGCTTTTAAAGTTAAACTCAATAATAAATTACCTATTTTGTCAACTCATGCTGATCCTAATCATCTATATGATGATTTTTTTAATACATACTGTAAACAATTTAATTCCACGTTTATAAAGACTACAAGACTTTTAAAAAATCGACTAATGCCTAAGAATTTTAAAACCGCGCCCTCTCTATCTATTAAAATCAATTTTAAATGAGCCGTTCAAATAATCTTTGAAATGTGAATTAAGAGCCTAATATTTCTTAATTTTGTGCTTAGTAGAGTTGATTAAAAAAGAACAAACAATTATTAAGATCAATTCTAGAAAATGTTAATTTTACACACAATTCAATAACGAATCGAAGCATATCGCGCCATCTATTTGAACCAAATTTTCTTTGTTAGCGCTGGGACCCCGTGAAGGTAGGTAGTGTTAAGTAGTGTATAATTACTACCTACATGTCATATATATTTATTTCAACTAGGCCATTAAGCGGCACTTTTGAACGTCAACAATTAAAATTAACAAGTTATCTTGTTATCGAGAAGAATGCACAAGATACTCCATACCTACTTTCTCTTTAAAAAAAATAAGTGTTTTAAAAAATTTACTAAGTACCTACATATATTAATAAATACAAATATGTGAGGATGATGCACCCAGAATAGCACACACTATACTAAATACAGGAATAAAGTATTAAAACAAGTAAGTATTACACATGTACTGTGCAGTTATACGGGGTGATTGGAAGTTGGGTGCAAAGCTTTAAAGCGAATGTATTACAGAAATTTTTATTTTTTATTTTTTTAATGAGTGCCTAAAATTTAAAGTTTCTCCCTCAAATTGGTTTGTACTTTGTAGGTCCTAATTTCAATCATTTGTAAGATATCCGCGTAAATGATACCTCAAAAGAAAGAGCGCTTGTCAAGAATGTTTTCAAAAAAGTTTGAACAAAAAAAGCACAGCCGGTTTTTTTTTTTAAATAAGATTTACATAAAACATTTATGAATTTTTAATTTTTTTATGAACTTTAAATGAAAAAATATCTAACGACACAGAAGCCTGAAACATGTTTTGCTAGATTTATTAAACATTACTTTACTTAAATAAAATAAAAATGAATTCATTTATCATTGAATTTGACCATAAATAAGCAGTTTAGTTAAAAGTTTGGGATTTTTTGAAAAAAAATTTAAAAGTTAGTATAAAAAAATGGTAAGACTTCGTCTGAGACAACCATGGCTTAAATGGTTCTAAATTGTCTGTACTATCTTCACTTTGAAGCTTTGCACCCAACTTCCAATTAGAAAAAAAAAAAATGGTGAAGGAGCATTTCCTTTCTCTGTAACTATTCTTCTCCTTTCTCTGCTCTATATTTGATATTTATTAGTATATTATTTTATTTGTATGTATGTATTTTATGTAATATCTAAGTAATATTATTTAAGATAGTTTTTTTGTACACTGTCTATCTCCTCTCGTTTAGTCCATCCAAAGGTTGTCTGTAAGAGATTGCCCTGTGCGATAAGACCGCCCATTGTACACTTATCTTTATAAATGTTTTTTGTCCTATGTCCTAATTATTTAAGTGGTGTACAATTTAAGTATATAATCAATAAATAACATCAGAAGCAGTTAAGTTATGACCAATCCCAACTGACGGCGCCTGTTCACGAACATGACGCATGAATCGCCACCACCCAACTCAACCATCATGATCCAACACACATGCCACCATCAGAGACATTTGAGAGAGCATGACACACTCAACTCTCAGGGCAAGCACAAATCAACGAACAACACATAGGTACAGTAAATGGTAGATTTACAGTTGGGTACATGTGGTACTCACACACATGCTGTGCAGTTATATAATACTAAAAGAAGTGAGTTTATACAATACAAATATATTCATATAGTCTTCAGCAGGTCCAACAATACATCAAAACAATAAAATCTGCATATCACTTGTTTTTGCGCCCTAGTGGTTGTGGAGCAGGACTAGCATTGAGCCAAGGATTTTTATCAGTGATGTAATCTCCCAACTCATAATATGCCTGTCTGCATAGTGTGCGTTTTATTCAAGTTGTAAATTTAGTCTCATTCAGTTCTAGAATGTGGGGAGGAATTTTATGTTGTTATAATAAAATAACTTATGATTAGAGAAACACAAGCTGCTATAAACTATCTTCTAATTTGTTTATTTCAGCCTCTATGTAAGCTGGTGTTCTTCCATTCAATTTCTTTTCTCTTTTATGAACATCAAGTTGATGCCTCATCATAGCCTTTCTGTATCCAAATGCTTTTCCACAAACATTACAAATATGATTCTTTATTCCTAAATGATCGGCTTCAAAATGTCTTTCCAAAATAAGTTTAGAATGAAATCCTCTCTGGCATACATCACATTTGAACATTGGTTCCTTGTGTTTTAGTGCATGCTTGTTCAAATTACTCTTAGTTAAAAACCTAGCAGGACATTCTGTGCACATATATCTATAATCGCCTGTATGTGTACGCATATGAATTTTCAGAAGGCCTGAATGACGTCCTCTATAAGGACACATTGTGCATTTATAAGGAAATTCTGAGCTGTGTGTAAAGTAATGGTTTCTGTAAGAACATCTTTGGCGAAATGATTTGCCACAAATATCACAAACATATTTAGCCACAGTTTGGTCATGGAGAGCAAAATGCTCCTTGTAGTAGGCTTTGGTGATGATTTTGAAACACATCCTACACTGCACTTTAGGTATCTTTTTCCTACATCTCACTGGTTTAGATTCACCACTACACACTTCATTGTCACTCTCCACAGCCGAGAAGAAGTTTTGCAACACTGTTGCTGAAGGATTGTCTGTGTTTTTTTTTATCGTCTCATGGTGTCGAGCCTTGCTGGAGTGCTTATTGCTTTTAGCTGAAGTACTTCTCAAAACCTGATCAGATATCTTTGCAGTTTTTCTAAACAGTATTGCAGCATCTAGTAATTTGACACAAGAATCACATAAGAATTTAGGAAGTTCGTCGTCTTGACTTATTTGGATATCGCCGAAAGTGCAAATATCTTCGGCAATATCGGGTCCCTGATCTTTGAAAATGGGCAGTGTACCTCTTTTGAGACAAATTCTGCATATTATGTTTTCGGTTGTATGTTGTTGAGATGTAGTGGCGGGACATTCTATGTCGTCTTCTAAGCTTCTCTGATACCTTTCGTACGTCGCTTTTTGAAACAATTTTACAATGTGATAAGTTGATACCATTATTTAAAGTTTCAGAAGTACATCTATTCATTAATAACTGTTGACCTTCTGTCTACGGTTGACCTTGACGAAGAGTTTCATTAGGTACTACCTAATGCCACAAAACCGCCTCCCACAGAGTACATTATTATTTATGAGAATGCCGCCTCCCGTTTGTTTGTTGTCACTTCGATGTTATGCTTCGATTCGACTCAATGAGGTAGGATTCGACTTCATAATCGTATGTCAATAATTGTCAAATGTCAATGATGCGATGTCCGATGTAAAAAATAACATGTTGTTAATGGATGGCGATCTGAGTTGATATATTGATTTAATGGACCAGCAAAATTGTTTTTTTAAATTGATATTACACCCTAGAATATTTAGATTTGATTTTTCTGTTTTAATATGAACCATAAAATTATCTAAAATTAGTTGAATGTATTACCCAAAGTCCCAAAAGAAATGCATTTTTCACTTAATTAATCAAAAACTCGCCTGTGCCCTCAGTTTCCTTGAAAACTTTTTAATGTAACCAAAATAAATGTCTTTTTTACCTAATACTTTGTTTTATTTGTAAAGTTAAAAATTATAAAACATCGATTATCTTCTAAGTATTCTTTTTTTTATGATTTGATTTTTATTTGTATGCTCGAATTGTATGGGCCACTACGGTGCCCCCAAATTGAAAATACAAAAAGCAAATTGTCAGGTCATCGGTCCACCTAGTGGGAGGCCTTCCAACGTATCGTCTTCCGGTTCGCGGTCGCCATTCCAGAACTTTTCGGCCCCATCGGCCATCCGTTCTGCGAGCAATGTGCCCTGCCCACTGCCACTTAAGTTCGGCAATTCTTCGGGCTATGTCGGTAACCCTGGTTCTCTTGCGGATCTCCACATTTCTGATTCGATCACGCAAGGAAACTCCGAGCATAGCCCTCTCCATCGCCCTTTGAGGGACTGTAAGCTTCCTGATAAGGCCCATTGTAAGCGACCACGTCTAAGAGCCATATGTCATCACTGGCAACACACACTGGTCATAGACTTAGTAGAGATGTGTCGTACTAGGTGAATTTTGGACTAGGTGCACCTAGTCCAAGTCCGTACAAATACTCGATCCAAATACGTGTTCCACCTAGTCCATGAAATACGCATACTTAATAGATGCTTAGTCTCTTAGTCTTAGGCAGTCTTAGCGTACCGCCGATACGTGTAGATACGTACGTACGCAGTAATAAATTTTAATCTTTCTTTCATACTTTACACAGGCTTAGGACTGTCAACGAAAAGATTTATCTACATTGAAGATTGTTGGCGTAATTAAAAGATTTCTATTAATTTTTCAGAGTACTTAATTAGTTTTGTTATTGTTTTTTTTTTAAATACACTACTTCCTTTGGGAAACATTTTTTAAAACAATAAACACATGAATTAATGTCGTAATAAAAAATAGATAATTATATGTTCTATAACAATTTATCAAAATTTCGTTACGAATGACATAATTGTTCTCCCAGATGGTGAAGGGGGGGGTGGGTATATTTTGACAGATTCGTAAACAAGTAACTCTCGCAAGTATGGGAAAAGTGCCAAACCTCCCCTTTTCCCCCCCTCTATCGTTTCTCGGAAACTGAGGTACCCGTATTCTGTTTTTTTTACGGATTCGTTTAGAGGAGGCTCGGAAAAGTAAAAACCATTTTTCAAAGTTGACCCCCTCGCCCCCCTTCTCCCCCCCCTTTAAGCGGATCTCGGAAGTTGAGAGACTTGGAACGTTTCTTTTTTCAGATTCATATAAAGGGGCAATGCTTGAGTCGGAATCATTTTTCAAAACTCCCCACTCGCCCTCCCTTCATCCCTCCTCTCCCCAACCTCCTTGTTTGTTTTTACTTTTCCGAGCCTCTTTTAAACGAATCCGTAAAAAAAACAAAGATTCGCCATAACGGGGGGGGGGGGGGGGAGGGAGGAGAAGGGGGGCAAGGGGGTCAACTTCGAAAAATGGTTTGTTTGTGACTATAGCATTGCCCCTTTATATGAATCTGAAAAAAGAAATGTTCCAAGTCTCTCAACTTCCGAGATCCGCTGAAAGGGGGGGAGAAGGGGGGCGAGTGGGTCAACTTTGAAAAATGGTTTTTACTTTTCCGAGCCTCCTCTAAACGATTCCGTAAAAAAAAAAAGATTTGCCAAAACGGGGGAGGAGGGGGTGAGAAGGGGGGCGAGGGGGTCAACTTTGAAAAATGGTTTTTACTTTTCCGAGCCTCCTCTAAACGAATCCGTAAAAAAAACAGAATACGGGTACCTTAGTTTCCGAGATACGATAGAGGGGGGAAGGAGGGGGGAGGAAAAGGGGAGGTTTGGCACTTTTCCCATACTCGCGAGAGTTACTTGTTTACGAAACTGTCAAAATATACCCACCTTCCCCTCCACCATCTGGGAGAACAATTATGTCAATGAGTGAGTCAGTGAGTCAGTCAGTGAGTAAACATTTGTACATACATTATAAATAATGTATGTACAAATGTTTGGTCCGAAATAAAAGATTTATTTAAAAAAAAAAAAAAGCTATTACTATAATGAAATCCTCAAATTCACTTTGCTGAGATCACACCTGTTTCAATGATTCCACATTTTGTCCAGTTGCAAATATACTAGAGACTCAAAGTTACACCAACAATAAAACCAACTCAAAGCACTTGTCAATGCCATGAAAGTTAAAGAGTAGGTGGTGTTTTATTGTCATTAACTAACCTCTGTGGAACGACTGATGGTGAAAGTTTTGGTATTATCATCTTCTACAGATGATAATGGATAATGGGTTGTTAAATCAAAGATTCTTTATATTAAAAAATATATTTGTGTTAAAATTATTTGAAATAATAATAATCACAGAAGAGTCTCACTTATCCAGCATATCCAGTACCTCTAACTCTCCGCCGCATCTTCCTCTCATCTCAAATTTTAAATCATCAATCTATTTCATGTATTTTAAATAATCATTCAATCCAAACATTCCAATAATCAATCCCCTGGTTTTCAATAAGTAAGACTATTGGAATTATTACTCATTTCATTCAATTTGATTGAATTCTGCTTTTAGATATGAGGGCATGCGACCCCGGGGCATTATCTTATCTCTTTTGTGTACTTTCAGCTGATGGCTCAAAATATTGTCCCGGTGTCCAAATGCTTTACCACAAAACTCACAAATATGATGTTTAACAAGCATATGAACATTTCTGTTATGTTTCTCAAGATCCCGTTTTGCATAAAAACCTTTATTGCATTCCTCACATTTGAAGGCACAAATACCTTTGTGCCTGTTGAGGTGTTTGGTCAAGTTACTCTTTGTTATAAACCGAGCTGGACATTCAGTACATTTGTAGTTGTAGTCTCCCGTGTGTGTTCTCACATGAATTTTGAGTAGTCCTTGATGTAACCCTCTATACGGACAGAACTGACATTTATATTTTAATTCGCTGCCATGAGTAAGGCAATGAGTTTTGAAGGCAGATGGATGTTTGAATACCTTGCCACATTTCTCACAAACATATCGTGGCAGTGGACCATTGTGCTTCTCTAGGTGTAATTTAAAATCACATTCTTTAATATTTCTGTCACAAACAGGACATTTGTTGTAGTTGGGTGGTGGTGGTTCTTTTCTCTTTTCACTTAGAATTGTTTGTTTATATTCAATTGTTGGATGCATTCTTCTAACATGATCATTGTAATAACGAAAGTTGAACATTTTGCAACAAATTGTGCATTTGATGAGTCTCTCAGCCAGTTCCTCAGGAGTACCATGTTTTTTTATGTGAATTTTCATATATGATTTGCTTATTTGCTTACCACAAAATTCACATTCTAGTTTACCATACTTTTTGTTGTATTTCTCTTCATATTTTTTTCTGTGTTCTTTTAAATGTACTCTGTATGCACTTTTTAAAACAATGCTATGACAGACTTCACATTCTCTTTGATGGGCAAGTATTTTCATAAGAGATTGCTCATTATGCTCAGTTGCTTCTACATCATTATCAGAATATATGTAACTATTTTCTTCTTTGTTTTGCTCTAGATTTTGTTTACCTTTGTCAGTAACAATAATCATTATTGTTTCACTGTCTGCTTCATTAATGGATCCATTTTCCTCTTGTTTTACATGGATTAAATCTGTTTGGAAGTCTTTATAGTCATCATTAATGGATCCATTTACCTCTTGTTTTACATGGATTAAATCTGTTTGGAAGTCTTTATAATCATCATTAATGGATCCATTTACCTCTTGTTTTACATGGATTAAATCTGTTTGGAAGTCTATATAATCATTACTGTCTTGTGTGTCTACTTCAGAAATGATATAATTGGTAGTCTCATCTTCAGATTCATGATTACGTTTCAGCCTATCAAAGTCATCCAAGTTCGATTCTGAACCAGAAGTACAATTTAACTCAAGATATTCTCTTTTAATGTAAGTTTCATATTCTTGTTTACAATCTGACTCTTCTGAGCCACTATCGGAATAATCAACTCGCCTGAGTATTTCATCTGATCGTTTAGCAGTTTTTCGGAATAAGATTGCAGATTCCAGCAAAGTAAAGCAAGCTTCACATAAATATTGGGGTAGGTTATCATCTTTACCAATTTCGATCTTCCCAAACTCCGTCACGTCATTGGAAATATCGTTAGCACCGAATATAGGTATTTCACCATCATCTAAACATATTCTGCACTTTTCCGGTAAATATTTATGCCCATTTGCTGTTCCATTGTATAATATACTGCCAGCATAGGATTTCATACGAGTGAGCATTGTTGTGTTTTGTATATGATCCTAATCACTTTTATTCACTAAAAATGGTTACTTAATCACAGAACTTTATAAAAACATATAAATAATTAACACAGGATTAGTAAACATGAGAAATTGGCAATCAATAAGAATAATGACATTAATGTACGCCCGCCATGTTTTTTTTTTGTTTGTTCCTTACGGAACAGGCTAAGGTCTGAGACCATGCTGCCTAGTCATCAGTATTTTTCTTGAATTCATTAGTAACATTAGAATGCGGATGTAACATATTCTAATGTTTTTTGGAGTATTTGGCAGCAAATTGTATCGAGTCAGCCTTCCCAGTAAGCTTTGCGGAGGTAGTCAATACTACAATAAAATTCTCCGCTCCACTATCCCGAGATCGCTTCTGTCACTAATTTCACATATTGTCCAGTTGCGTAGACAGTTGAGACACAAAACTACACCAATTTTATATCACAATATCCACTAGGAATCAATTTGCAAATGATATTAACAGCCGCTGAACTTCACTCGGAAAAATCCCGCCAAAAACCTCTTTTTTTTTTTTTTTTTCAACCTGTCACCGGACTTGGTTCAAGTCCGTTTGGCCGCGTATTCATTTTTTTTTTTTTCTTCGTGGCGTCTCGCAGTGTCAATCAAAGTGATTTGTTACTGCTTAACCGGACTAATCCTGCTGAGACTAAGCTATATAGCCTATCCAGCCAGGCGCAAATTTTCTAACCTAAGTGACAACGCTGAGGGCTACCCCAGTTGGGGTCGAACCTCGGCTCAGGGCGTCGCTGGGGACAACTATTGCTGGATCTAACTTAATGAATTTACTTTCCGTTCGTAAACTACCTAGGTGGAGAAGAACGGATAAGAAACTCCTTTTATATCTAATATTTTAACTATTGCTCAGCTAATCGCGGGCTGGCGGGAAATATTAAAAGAATACGCGGCGGCCCTCGGCGGCGAGGACGTAACGAATCGGTTTGTGTATGTACGTTTGTATCTACGCCCTACGGCTCTTAAGGAGCAGGGTAGAGAGGTCATGGGGTCAAGGACAAAGCCTAAGTTGGCGAAAAACATGATGTTACTGAGATTACACTTTTCTTGTGTAAATAATAATAAAAGGGTCAAGGTTGCGACTTACTTGCGCACCCATTGACCATTTGTGAATACTAGGCTATCTAGCTCCTTTGTTATGGAGGGATACCTATGAAATAGGGCTTGGGATTCGGCTGCCGCGTATTCATTTAAATGTCACTTTTATATTGTTTACATATTATTAACACCCGACCCGACGCCACGCCACCCGACGCCTTCTGACGCGTTGAAGAACTAATCCATCCCATATATTTAATATGGTCAGAAACACATAGTCAACACGCCATGATTGTGACGACACGCAATCACACGCAGTAACACGCAGTCAGTTTGGATCAGCGTGTTGCCGGGAGAGGGGGCACACACGCCACCCGACGCATCGCATCCAGTGTGTTCCTAGTTAACACCCGATGCCACGCGTCAGTCAGTCGAGAGCATTCCTGGCGTAAAGATATTTTTTGTATGTTTTTATTTAAATGTCGCATGAACAATTCATCGAATTAGTAAAACGGTACTCATTATTATATGATATGATTTCAGGCCAATACCGAGATCATGTATTAGAAATAATACTAGAAACAAAGCTATGATATGATCAGTGGTGCCACAGAGTGTGCAGACCATAGATATAGGATCAAAAAAAATTCTAAATCTATGGTGCAGACATATCAGCAAAGAAAATTTTTACTCTAGCGAGTGACAGTCTTGAGAAGAAGGAGTATTGCTCTTCGGCCTTCCTTGATGTTCAGCAGGCCTTTGACCGGGTATGGCATAAGGGATTACTCTATAAAATTAAGTTACTGCTGCCTCACAGTTTCTATCATATACTAGAATCATATCTCAACAATAGAATATTCCAAGTGAAAGAAGATGACTGCTCGTCGGGTTTTCACGAGGTGCTTGCTGGTTCCGGCTCCGTTCTCGGCCCAGTTTTGTATACCATAGACACATCAGATCTTCCACTTACACCTGGAGTTACTATCGCTACTTATGCAGATGATACAGCATTATTAGCTTCTAGTAAAGACCCTGCGGAAGCCACTGCGAAACTTCAACAAAGCTTTGATGAAATAAGCAACTGGTTTGACAGATGGCGTATAAAAGTGAGTGCTAATAAGTCAGTGCAGGTCACCTTCACACTGCGAAGAGAAACTTGTCCCCCTGTTCACCTAAGTAGAAGGGAGTTGACTCAGAGTGACACAGCTAAGTACCGACGGACTACACTTGGACCGCAGGTTGACATGGCGGAAACACATTGAAACAAAACGAAAACAGGTCAACCTCAAATACAAAAGCCTCTTCTGGCTCCTGGGTAGAAATTCAAAACTGTCACTGGACAACAAGCTCCTAATTTACAAGGCTGTCATAAAACCAGTCTGGACCTACGGGATTCAGTTATGGGGGGCCTGCTGTGATTCCAACATAAATGTTATTCAAAGAGCTCAGAACTACATCATTAGCAATGCACCCTGGTTCATTAGAAACAGTGAAGTACACAAATACCTGAGCAGGCCAACAGTGACGGATGAGATAAAAACATTCGCAGGCAAAACTAAACAAGACTGGACAACCATCTTAACCAGCTCGCTGCCCAGCTCACAATACCTGACTGTCTAAATCGCCTGAAACGGCGCAGTACCATGAATCTCGGCGGCGTTGACTAAGCCATTATACTAATATGGAGGATGTCCCCAGTGGGGTACATCCCCTCATGAATAATAGCCGTTCAACACATCTGCTCATAGTCAGAAGGACTGATTGTAAGATCAAAGATAAAAAAAAAAAAAAAACTATACCCGGCCTCAAAGGAATGACGAATTGAAATGGCGAATTGAAAATAATAATATTATTATTGTCGATTATACTTACCTAAAAATATCCTAAAATATTTTCATACATTCTAAATCACCTCTATCTTTATTAGCGTATAGAGCCCTTTTTCTGGAAAAAGTTATTCAAAATAAATATTACTCTAACATTAATACGCAATTAACTTCCTAATTAAAATATAAATACAGAAAAAATGGGATCAACGAATTATTTGCTATGCCTAAAATCTTACGTTTCAATACGGGCTCGATCGGGAGTATTCGGGAAGCGCCGTAACCTTCGGGTAACTTCGTATTTTCTGTTGCGCACATTTTTAAATTTGTTGCGCTTATAGTTTTTTAATTATTTCACAAAAACATTTCCTGCTGGGGTAACGTTACCCCAGCCAGACCTTTTTCTTTCTAATGGGAATATTTAAATAATTACTAGCTATAAAATTAGTTGTCTAGATGAAGTAAATGTTGTGCCTTATTTTGTATTTGTTCTTTCATCGGTTGCGAAGTTATTCGAGATTTTGCTGGGGTAACGTTTTTGGTTTTGCTAGATCTTTGAAATGGTTAAGCGGATTCTTATCATATTTTGTACATGGCTTCTTAGGAATTAGTTTAAATTTGTTCTGCAATAAAAAAAACAAAATAATACATAGCTTAAAGGTTATTTCATTAAATAGAAAAACACTTCAATTGGTCCCAGCACTCTCAATAAGAGCTCTAAAGACTTACTTTAAACGTTATTTTAAAGCTTGTAACTGCCTTCAAATGTATGTGAAGTTTCATTAGTATCCTGTAAGTATTTAACAAGTTATGATGATATTGAGTTCTTCACGAGCACGGTCTTGATGCGCGCGGTGTTATTTGGCCACTGGATTGGATATAAATGAACTGAATGTTATGTCAATTATTAGTTTTTCAGTTCAGTTGTATATCAGTAAAATTTCAGCTCAGTACATTGGATAATTAATGAGATAATACGATTAAAGTCATCAGGAAGTGAATGACCGTGGTAACCCGACCAAGTTTAGGTGGTTACGAAAAAGCGAAAACGCAGAACATTATACTATCTTTTGAAATGTTTAGTATAATACACCTTACAATTTCGGTACAGACGCGTACACTGTTAAATACATTCATAATATAATAATATCTGTACTATGAAAACATTATTATTATCTTCCAGTTGCACAAACTTATCAAAAATCACTGATATAACATGTCGTTCGGTGGGACGCGGAAGGGGTGGGGTGAAGGGGCGCATTGTTTGCATATCACACTAAACATGCTCCGTAATCACATAATTCATCTTGTAGAGTGCGCATGCGTTTCGGCAGTTCCGTTTCCTGTTTTTGAAAATATTTATAGAGTGCGTGAGAGCTAATGTAAAATAATAAGTGTGGCGAATTACTACTAATGTGGAGTGCTTCTATTGATGATCATAGTTATGGTGCAGGCTGCTTGATGAATTCACGAACAAGGTAAGCTTGTATAACGTACTTAATTATTACCTAGACTGGAATTCTCAACAATGATAACGACATATGTATCCTTCGCTACATAGTACCTATAAAACAAAGTCGCTTCCCGTTTGTCTGTCCCTGTTTGCTTAGATCTTTAAAACTACGCAACGGATTCTGAAGCAGTTTTTTTTAATAGATAGATTGATTCAAGTGGAAGGTTTTTGTGTATATATTGTCAAAATATGACTTGAAACTTGATTAATGAAATTCATGACTTAGCGACCGATTTTTATCGTTATCAACGTCGGGAGTCGGGACTACCGCAACAGGTAGGTATTTATTTATTTCCACAAACTCCTTGGACACGTAGACTTTAAGAAATCCATAATTACCTTGTTGCGACACTCGCGTTGATATAAACTCGCAAATAGATGACGATTCCAGTTTCAAAATTACCTGTCAATAAAAATTATTTAATAATCACGTAGTTTTTTTTTAAACTTGCGTACATGTCTGTACTAAATTTGTAACACTATCCTACATATTTTAGAAGGTATCATAATGTTTTGCGTTTTCGCTTTTTCGTAACCACCTAAACTTGGTCGGGTTACCACGGTCATTCACTTCCTGATGACTTTAATCGTATTATCTCATTAATTATCCAATGTACTGAGCTGAAATTTTACTGATATACAACTGAACTAAAAAACTAATAATTGACATAACATTCAGTTCATATATCCAATCCAGTGGCCAAATAACACCGCGCGCATCAAGACCGTGCTCGTGAAGAACTCAATATCATCATAACTTGTTAAATACTTACAGGATACTAATGAAACTTCACATACATTTGAAGGCAGTTACAAGCTTTAAAATAACGTTTAAAGTAAGTCTTTAGAGCTCTTATTGAGAGTGCTGGGACCAATTGAAGTGTTTTTCTATTTAATGAAATAACCTTTAAGCTATGTATTATTTTGTTTTTTTTTATTGCATAACAAATTTAAACTAATTCCTAAGAAGCCATGTACAAAATATGATAAGAATCCGCTTAACCATTTCAAAGATCTAGCAAAACCAAAAACGTTACCCCAGCAAAATCTCGAATAACTTCGCAACCGATGAAAGAACAAATACAAAATAAGGCACAACATTTACTTCATCTAGACAACTAATTTTATAGCTAGTAATTATTTAAATATTCCCATTAGAAAGAAAAAGGTCTGGCTGGGGTAACGTTACCCCAGCAGGAAATGTTTTTGTGAAATAATTAAAAAACTATAAGCGCAACAAATTTAAAAATGTGCGCAACAATTACAGAAGCCGCAAAACTAATTATCTATAAGATTCAAATGACCATTTTCGACAACATCTGGCCTCGGTAACGGACACGGCGGTCGAGCGTGAGCATTAGAGTCCGTCCAAAGAAAGAAGTTCCGTAGACGCGGCGCTAGTTTCTATGCGACTATACGCTATCCTCTAACAAATCTTGTTAGTTCCGTGTATTTCCGCGGGACTTTTTTCGTTGTACGGACTCTATGAAATACTGCGCCGCCGCACCCGCCGCACTGGGTATGACGTCATACCCGATACGGCAAGTGTTCTGTGGGCGGGTGAGTGGTGTAATACGATTTAGTTCGGTGCTAGCTCGACATTATACCTATCGGGTACGAACCGGGTCTCTGCTGGAAATACCCGGTCTGCGTACTGGTAAACTCATTCATACTGGGTGTTTATACCTGTACCAGTAAATACGCACCATCCCTAGTAATTATCAAATAATGTACGTTTTCTCAAAAATGGTATGTAATGTTGTCATAACATCTCTAAAAAGTATCCAGAAAGTGAACTCTACCGGAGACTTATTCACAACTGTCCAGTAAGAAGCGAGATTTTAAATTTGGAATCTCCTACTGTCCAGTAAGTAAGTATGTAATTTACTTACTGGACAGTAGTAGGGATTGGACCCATATATCAAAAGGTAACTTATATCGGATATGTGCTAGATATCATATCATATCGATATCTATACCAAAATAACCGATATTACAAAAACTGTATCTAATAAAAACCTTACTAGCGTGCGAGAACGAATAAGTCAAAACTTAAAACCGTAACAATGCGGAAACGTACGAACTACTAACAAAACGCAAACTTCACAAACGATAGGAACCATATGCGCTACCTCTCTTTCTAAGTATTATTTCGCGTTCGTTGTTAGTTTGCCTATCTAAATAACATTTTAACTTATAAAAACTGTACTAAATGATATCAATATCTGAAAACCGATATCTATATATGAAAACCATATATCGGTTACATAACCGTTTGTGCAAAAAAACGAAAACGCCCAATTCTAGACAGTAGGTCATCCTCTTTAGATTTGCTTAGAAAAAAAAATAGTACCAGCCAGACACAGATTAGCCATTATAACATGGTTATAGGAGGGAGGCTCCAAATATATATCTATCTCTCTTTTTGGTATGACATTTTATGAGATAGATATAATTTTGAGTCCGTTAATCAAGATGTACAACAAACAAATATAAATGCCCCCGGTAAATCGATCACAATATCTATCAGTAATTGCCTTATATGAATGTAACCTTCAATATTAATTAAACGAATTTGTTGTTAAACTTTCTTTCATTATTGAGAAAAGCACTATACAAGCCTCAACCAGTAAGAAAGCCATCCTGGCCAAGTATGAGTTAACCGGACCGAACCGCAGTTCAGGTGAGGTCCGGTCAGGACTGAAGGGTGCTGAATGGAGCGTGAATACCACCGGACCACCATCAAAGTCGATTTTCTCGAAATCTACTAAGGTACCAATTTTTTTTGTTCGAGTACTCGAACCAGCGTAGAACGTAATTGGTACCAATTGAGTAGTAATTATTTGCCAAACATGGAAGCGTTGGGGCTCCGGCGATAGTCGCGGACATTACTTATTTACTATCCAGTGGTGTGGTGTGACCATAAGCTCTTAGAGTAAAGTTATTTTGAGTGTGTGTAAGGGACTGATGTATATGACTTGTATGAATCGGTCCCTTAAGCACACTCAAAATAACCATATCTACTCTAAGAGCTTATGGTCACCCCCCTGTACTATTAAACGAGTGGAAAATAATGAAACAACATGTTCGTCAAAAGCATTATATTAATGTTAAAATAAGTAATAATAACCAAAACATTCTGTACATAAATAAATCACAGACAAACTCAGCATTAAATGTTTTTTTATTTCTGTCGTTTAATTTATTCAAAGAAAAATAACCATAAGAAGAAAACACAATTTACTTTCTGTATAACAACTTGATACATTTCTTGCTGGTCAGTGTAAGTTATATAAATTAAATTCCGTTAACAACATTTTTGCAATCCAGGTATTTACAACTTGCAAAAGAACCACGGTAGCTCGAGATTTTTTTTCTTACTCAGTTCAGTGGAATTAGTGCGAGTTTATACGCGTGCTTGATAGCGTAAACGTTCTCTTAAATCAATTTGTATAGGAAAAAAGGATTTTCCAATATTGTCACCGAACTACGCTTATCCAGTTTCAATAAAAATATTACGTTTATGTTAACGCAATCTAGTACGAACAAAAACTCTCAAGGCCACAGCTCATATCGAGAAGTGACGCGACGGCTTTTTCGGAATGGAGCTACAATAAAGAATTTTATTTACTTCACAAAAAGGTATACATTTCAGTGAGAAAATTCAAATATGTACAACTCGCGGCATTGTAATTTATCCAAAAAAAAATACGCACAGCTTCGCGTCACTTTGTCTCTGTGAGATGAGCCTTACGTTTTAAAATCATAAATACAAACTGCAAGTTCAAAATGACATGCGCTTCATCGCAGGAATCATACCTGTTCTGTCTAATGTAGACTTTGTATTGACACAGATAATATAATACTAGCATACAGATGCCTCATCCCATACAAAGAAACCGTGCCGACGTAACTAGCGTTTTTCACCTGATTATACCGATTATTTAGATCACCATCAATATCCGTTGAACGGAACGGAGGCGAATGCGATCGATGTACAAAAAATAATCAGTATAGAAAACGTCGGCACGGTTTCTTTGTATGGGATGAGACACCACTGGTATTAATGATTATAAATCTGTAAGTAAATACACGTTTGTTACGGGCGTCAAATGTTTTATTAAGTACTTTTTAATACTGGACTGCAAATTGTAAAAAAATGGTAAGAAAAATCAGATTTTCTGGACAAACAATGGGGTTTGCGCTGAACCGCGAGTACAAATACTCGCCTTGTGACCGACTCCACATTTTAAATGATTTGCATATCTACTAACAAATATGCGACAATTTTTTCCACAATCATAACTTAAGATGTGTGTATTACACAAAAAATTACCTACGTATTTTTAAATAAAGCTAAATATAATAATTACCTACAACAGATTTGTACGCCATTTTGGTAGGAATTTATAAAAGCGCTACTTGGAATGGAATTATGGGATATGTAGGAATTATCCCATCTAGTACGACAGGCTGGTTGTTATTGGTAATAAAACCAGTGTAAGCTGCACCTTAATTGTGTAAGTTCAAAGAATAGGCCACGGTATACTTACCTTGCATTCATTGCTTGTTTTTCAAAAATCCGTCTACTCGTACTCGACAGCGTAAAACACGCAATGAATATTGTTGAGTTATCAATTAATGAAATGGTAGGAGTGTGTTTCGTGCTGTTAAAAGTTAAAACTGACACGTGATTAGGGTGCTAGCCTCAACTCCGTCCTACGCTAGGCCAGCTCAAGAGGTCAGTGTTGTCACCTGCGTGCGATCTACTGTAGCTAGAAGTAGATTCATTGGTTTAATCATTACCCACCATTATTCCGATCCCGTAAGCACCTAATTCATAGAATGGGCCACATCACTTTCTTTCTTATTAAAAGAAGCGACCCCATTGACTTAGTGCATATTTTAACGTTTTTTTTTCCTATCTGGATAAAAATATTTAATTAGAACAGTTTAAGTAACCGACTTCAAAAACGGAGGCAATTAGCTAAGACAAAACGGTAAAGTTAACATTAAATATTTTTTCAACAAGATTTTGAACAAGAACATAGATTAAAATCGAAAAACTTTCTAAACCTGGCCATTGACGCTAGGGTGTACCTGTACAATTCAATTGTACATGTAAACTTGAGCTTTATAGAAACCATATACCGAGCGGAAAACCTGTACAAACTCTCAGTTGAAACTGTGGCAACGGCAGCGGCGCTTGATCTCGACGCAGTGGCGTTAGTAGGGCTTATTGTTTGTTTTATAGAAGAAAAGGAAATATAAACGAACATACCGTAAACACTAGTGCAAATCGTGGTTACTGATGGTTATGACAAATGACGCCTGTGCAGGCGACCGCCACACACGCTCAGTTTTGCATGCCCAGTTAAACTGCACAGGTATACCCACGGGTTAAAAAATATCAGTATTCATATTTTTTTCATTTCCTGTACAGGCGTAGAAAACTGCACAGTTGTGCAACATACACGCAGCTAAACCTGTCAGGTACACCCTAGCGTATATGGCCTGCTTAGTGCTTTAGTAGCTCTTTACACACACACATACACGTATACATTTTTATCATCGATGTAGGTAAATACTTCGTAAAACATATTATAAGATATTGTTATGTTATATTGTGTAGCGCGGTTAGTAACTACCTACGAGTATACTCCATCTGTTTTGAGAAAAATAAAGGCCGAATATTTATCCAAGGTAATTTAAAAAAAAAACAGCATTTTATTGTTACAAACCAATGTATTTAATATTTCCTTAAATATTAAATACATTACTTTGTATTCAACGTAAAATAACTAAGCTTATTATACGTTTCATTAATTGTTTTTTTATAGTTTTGTAACGAATAAACGTTTTATCTATCTAAAATAAAGATAGCGTTATAACGAACTATTATAAAACGTTATTATGAACGGAGTAGAGGTATCTATAGTTATAGTTTTCTCGGCTACTTTGCTCGGCTCTTTAGCTATGGAAGATAACGTGTTTTAGCATATACTTACATGAAAATTTATTTCCGAAAAGTCCAAATATGCCTATAACAATCTAGATACTTCCATTTACTAGTAGCTGTCTACATTAATTTATATTTATTTTTCACTATCAGTCATTAAGCTTATTTGGTCACAAAAGTGAGGAAAACCGGAAAATATTTTCGTAGATTTTTATCGTTTAAATTAAGCGAAATACTTTGTAGTATTTATCAGTAACATTACAATTAGCTGTTTACTGTGCTATTAGAATATATTTTTATTTATTCCAGAGTTCGATTGAACAATCATTTTTTAAATAAGTCTAGCCATCGTGAGCGTATTCATGATTGCAGTCACAAAAGTAAGTAAAGTTTGTATAATACAGTATGGACGTACGTTTACAAAAGTAAACGTACGTCCATACTGTATTATACAAACTGCATTTTTTATGTGAAACATCATTTACTAGTACCTATACAGGGTGTATTTGACACCGGCGCGAAAAGGAGTCAGAATATGATCATGCAGCCCCAAGCATCGGAAATTTTCATCGGATTTTCCATACATAAAAAAATCTTAATAAAAAATCATGGATACCATATTTTCACAAAAAAAAACAGCAATGTAAAATAAAACTCGAAAGCGCTACCTATCAGCCGATTGCCGAAAGGCAAGGGTCTTCCATACACCCTTTCACTTCGGTGTCAAACCCACCCTTTATAACCGAATCAACAATGTAGCCGTTTTGTGAACGTAAAAGTATGTGTTTCAATTACGCGAAAACTACTGAACGGATTTGGATCAAAATTTGCATACTACTACTATACTACTGGATTAAGACATAAGTATACTATTTCCTGATAAACTCGGTGTAATGGATCCCTGATGATAAAACACTTTTAACGCGGGCAGAAGCTAGGACTAACATAAAATCCTACAAGCTACGCCGCTAACACTTGACACATTAACATTGAACTCACGACACTTCGCGGCAGATCTTACACTCACCAAACTGGTACGACCAGAAACACTTCTCGGTTATGACCACCAAACATGGATATGCCACAGCGGCGGCTTCTAGAGGCGGCACTGTCGACACTTTTCAAACATACCAAGTAGTGATAGGCGTTGAATCAACGAAGTAGTTGAATCAACCGTTGATCTTCTGTCAATATATTAACGTTAACCGTTTATGAATTAACTAGTTGAATTCGTCAACAACGTTTATCAAGTTATCTACTAACTTCGACAACGCAAACGCAAGGAACTGAACAAATTAAAAAACTTACGTAGAAAATTACATCATAGATACGAGCGACGGTTATGTCATAGAGTTTGAACTCTAGTAACGTACCGACACAAGAGTTGATTTTTGAAATGTAAAATGAAAACAAATTTAAACGAAGGTCATCTGAGTAGAACCATAAATCAAACGTTTTGAATACTGCATCAAAATGTTTCTAAAATAGCATTATAGAGACTCGTTGCACGTCGCAACGTTAAATAAAAATCGTCGTTGACGAATTTAACTAGTTCAACGACTAGTTGACGAACGTAAATCAACGTTAACGGAAAAACCGTCAACGACCCATCGCTAATACTATGATGCGTTTTGGCATATTTTACTCACACTACGTCACAAATGACGTATAGAAGTTTTGAGTAGCGGTCCGAGGAAATTGTGTACTCATCGCAATTTCTTCGCCGTGTATTCCATTTCTGCCATCTCTCTAGACGCTTCCGGTGCGATAAAGCCATGTTCTATGGCTTGACAGATAAAATATGTGCTGCAATTGCAAATATGCAGATATTGGTTGAATGGTGATCTTTATTCAGACGAGGTTTTAAGCAGATCCGGTCCTAGATCGATCCTTGATCAGGGTAGAGCGAGAGACTTTCGGCGCCCTAATTTAGAAAATCGCTAAATAAAAATGCGATTTTCACGGAGCGAGATCGCACTGTATTTCGAGGAAGGTCTCTAATTCACATGCACAAATTTTTGGAAATATACTCTAATAATCCCGGAAATTTCCACATTTATTGCGCGGGTCAAATCCTAATATACTCGTACCTATCGAGGATTTTGTGTTTCTCGCATGCACATTTTGAACGAAGACCAGTTCTTTTAAATTGGAAATAGATTCCAGATTAACTCGGAAACATCCGCTACACATTTAAAGCGAATAAATTCGATGATCTTATAAATTTGGTAATTTTAAGCTTTCTTCAGATTATATATGCAACACGTACGATTTACATTCAAAGTAAATTTACATTGTGACTTAAATTATCTATATCCACTAAAACTTTAAATACTAAATGGAATTACTAAAATACTATTTAATTCTCACTTTTCAGTTTATTACTAACAAGGAATTTGAGTGAAATGTTTTGTGAAAAAATATAAATTTTTATATTGCAAACTAAGCGTTTTAAATATGTATGTTTGGACGACATTTTCACATGCAATCGCAAAATTAATATTTATCTAAGGTTAATATTTGATAAAGAAAGGACTTAGCTTATAGCGACAGCAGACTCATTTTCAAAAAAAAAAAAAAAAATTTTTGGCATGTGAAAATATGTCTTAGAATAGTTTTATTTAGCGTTGATATTTGATACAAAATGTAAACATATTTTTTGTATTTCATTAAAATTGGTTATAAGTGTAATCATCAATAAATTATTGCATTTAACAATTCCTCGTAAATCAAATAAATCTAACCAGGTCTTAATATAACGTTATATTGACTATTAGAAATATATTATTAGTAACATTTGTCTAATAAATCGGTGCAATAATAACTATAAGTATAACAGAAGTTTTGTGACGTCTATATTGAATAGAGCAAGGTTTTTATACTGAATTTTTAATACAAACTAAACTGGCAGTTTATACATGGTGATTATTTTTTAAAGACATAATGGAAGCGTGCTTTCAGAGAGAGTGGCTTGTATTATACAATTTGCCCAGTCATTTCCATAAACATTAGGATACTTTTTTGTACTCTTTTCTTTCTTAAGACAACGAGTAATATGGATTTCAACGGTTTTACTTTGAGATTCCCAAATCTGAAAACACGCTTATTTTTGAAATAACTTGGCGATCTATCAGCTTTTTTACAACTATTCAATTACGCACTAAATGGTTTAAATACATAATACTGCATCTCACTAAGATATCGTTCGAGTGGTTATCTATTAAATACGACTACATAATCTATGTTATACGTATTTGGTACAAATTGTGATTATATTCGAGGTTTTTCCAACCTATGACTAGGGCAGGACACTTTCTTAAAATTAATAAGATTTACGACCACAAACAACAATATAAATACTTTGAAATAATAACTTTATTCGTCAACTAAAATAGTAAAAGTAAGAAAGGCTTAGAGCGTTGTTATCTGTGATATTGCTGTCTTATTTATTAATAGCATTTTCGTGTCTTTTCTACTGTGGCCTATACCACAACAGCCTTGCATATTTCCGAGATAGGAAGTAGCTTATGAGACTCATCATTATCATCATGATTATCAGCCTGGTAATGTTCCCACGGCTGGGACACTGGCTTCTCCTCTGTTAGAGAGGCAATGAATGGGCCTTGATTCACAACGCGGGCCCAGTGCGGGTTAGTGGATGTCACATGTCTTCGAATGTTTTGTTCTAGGACATTCCGGTTTCCTCACGATGTTTTCCTTCACAGTTTTTAGAGCAGTGGTAATTAAATAATGTACACACAGTCAAGCGCCTACCTTGGTTCTACCCACGATCTACGATACATTATTCGGGACCGTTACCACTACAGTGGGCCACCACTGCTCTCGTTGTGTACCTTTATATTTATGAACAAACAGTTTTACCTTATTGCCCTAGTCATATGTTGTAAACAGTCCAAGTGTAAATTAAAACAAAACTTTCAATGATCATGTATTTTAAAGGCAAGAGTTTAAAAATAATACCGACAGGTGATATCAAAGGACAAGATGTTGTGAAGGGACAGAACTTTCGACCACAAAAAATAATTGTATGTAAAGCATTTTAACAATAGGGACTTGACTGAATCTGTATCATTAATAATTTAACAATAAATATTAATTCAATACTAGATCATTTAAAGTGAACATTTGATTAGACTAACGTTTAGTTAACTTTTACTCTCGCTACCTTTTTACCTAAATGAGGCCTTAAATGTAACACTATAATTAAATATTCTACAATATAAAGGAATGTCAATTTTATAAAAGTAGAGAAACAGCGCAGTTATTATTTTTTTTGTATTAATATTCGCATTTAATATAAACTTTTAGTTCAAACTAATTATATATGTTTTTCTAAAAACTATCAGCTATAAAATTTTGTCAAAACCTCTAATCAGTACGGTACAGCTATATAATAGACCTTTTGCGCTAATTTTATACATATTTTCCAGCTATATATAACTTTCTAATGCTCTATGACAACATCGAAGCATTTACGTAACCCATTTTCACATTTTCCCGAAAAAGCTCGAGGCAAAATACATAACCATCTGCAGTTTTCAGAATATCGCTTGGTTGAACATTTGATCCAGATAACATAGTTTAAGCAATTTTCCTAAACATATTCAGGTAAATGCGATACATGGGCGAAAGATCTATATGAAAGTAGTTTATTGGCATTGTAGCTGATAGTTCATAGTAATAAGTGCTCAAAACGTTAGCATCTTGACGAAGCCAGTACTAGATTAATACGTATAAAAAGTCATGGAAAAACAACGAGGAAATACATCAATATTGAGGTAATCAAAGCATGAGCTTAAATATTTTTAGGAAGATTTATTTTAGTGAAGGGATAAATACAGAGGCACAATTTAGAGGGAACAGCTAAGGTGGTCAATATACCAACACCAAGAAGTTTACAAATATAGCGAATAAATAACGCGTTATATTATTTCTAATAAATAACTCGTTATATAATTTGTTATAAATAACGCGTTTTATAATTTGTTATAAATAACGCGTTATAACATATCAAACAAGTAACACGTTATATTTACCGTATTAAGTAACGCGTTATAACTGTGGCTTGTGAAACAACGCATGACAATAATACCGCGTGTCAATAACGTATCAGCATGTATTGGGATATGCTATAAGCATATATCGGAACCAGGTTGGCGGGACCCACTCCCGTGTCGTGTACGATAGTTAAAACAAGACCGACGTGTCAAAACATGGTGCGAATGTGAAAAAAGACAGACCTATTTATCTTATATAGCTCCGTCTCTCTCTCACAGTGGAACCATGATAGTTTTGCCACGACATGGTATGGACCATTGTCATTGCTCATACCCCTAGGCCATTTTAATTGGGGTTGGCGCAACTTGCCTTTTGCTTCCACACTTCTCTGTCAGCCGTCATCTATGAACTATACGGTGTTACATGCATATTTCAACAACAAATTTCAGGAACTTTCCTCAAAAGGTGCATTTAAATACACCATTGATTAAGTGTTCATATAAATTTGTCCATGATCTGTCCCCTCTAGATTGTACCGAAGATGGATTAACTCTAACTGTCTTACATCACTTCCTAACACTAAAGGACCGTACGTTTTAACCCTGCAAACTATTCGTATCATTAAACATCGTAAACTACTCTCAATTAGTTTAATAAATACTGTATGGTTTGAATAACACACATAATACGACTACAAAACCAACTGTACAATGCAGACTAAGTCTACGCCATAAATAATACGAAATTGTGCACACAAAATAAACAAATAAATTAATTATAAAGGAAAATATATCACTGGGTATGCAGCTTCCTTGGACAAAACAACTGAACATTTTTCACCTGGCAACACTAGGTTTGGGCTGTCAACGCTGTTATTATAGCGCGACAAGTCTTGTGTTGCAGCCGCGCCATTTTTCTTGCAATTTTCTGTGATCTTCGTATTGTTGTTCTGTTACTTGCTTTACGGCGGGTGCAGCCTGATAGAAAAAAACACAATTCATATTTTTTACCTACTCTCATATTCGAATTATAAATTTCAAAACGAGTTTATATTAACATACTTTATAAAACACAATACCGAAATTTAAAAATAGAATTTTATTATAACGCTTTTTCTCTAACAAAACGATGCTACAAAACATTTTTTTTTCTATTACGATACAGGGCAAACCCAAGAAGTTAATATCACCAAGGAGTTTCCATCAATTATTTTTTTATAATTGTTACCTTATGTAACCTTTATTTTAGGTTCAATCCCAATGTATGAGCGTAGATAAAGTAGTGTATGAAACTGCACATAACTAGGTATTAAAATAGTCGTGTGATACTTTTAATGTTTTAATACACCATACTATTAATGTTAATGTTCGTTGCAAAAAGTAGAAAACGAAAAGTGTCATTGTTTATCTCTTGTAGAATGTTTACAAAAATTTTTTTATACGTGTTATATACATTTCACTACATGGGTTTATATATCACGCAATGCCTGTGAAGCCTAAGTCTATTTTTACCTACCTGATATTAATTAAGCATTATTATGAATAGAAATCGAGATTGTATATCCGAACTAACTATACTGCATCCGTCTTATTAATAAACGTGGACTAAGGTAAGATTAACTTTATTCCAAGCATTAGGTTGGTACTAACAAATTTCTGTATTAATAAACACGGAATAAGGAGAGATTATACTAATCTGACTCTAGTCTTGGACTAAAAGTTATTCCATGGTGCTAGCTAGTTTAAGGTTGGATTAAGCGTGTATCCATGGCGACTACATTTATTATTTTTGATTGACATTTTGTTCGTAGTGATTTGATGATGAAAATTTTTAGTTTAATATAAATATATTGTACTAGACAGGAAACACTATTTCAGGAATTGGCATGAGGATGTGTTTAATACTTAGGTATTTTACTAAAATTAGTATGAGAGATACACTCGTCATCAGATGTATCAAACCACTACGAATATTAAATACTAGCTGTTGCCCGTGACTTCGTCTGCGTAGCATTAGTACTCCTAATAGCCTATTTTTAATGTCGCACTAATTATAACGTGAAGGCCTAACTAATAATTTCTCAAGTAAGGCTACTTGAGAAATTATTAGTTTACCATACAAATTTCTACCGTCCTTGCCACCACTACATTGGATAAAAACTATCGTATGGCTTTCCCAGGGTCCCAAACTAACTCCATTGAGGTAATTATGTAATACATAATATCTCAATGTCTAACTCCATTCAAAATCAGTTCAGCGGTTTAAGCGTGAAATGGTAATATACAGACAGACAGAGTTCCTTTCGCATTCATATTTTATTTTATAAGCGATTTAAGTATTACAGATGTCACTTTGTCATGTATTTTTCTTTCTTTTTCTACTTTATGTCATCAAATTTCTTGGTTTCATTCACTGGTTCACTCTTTTTACTTTTAAATTGAACTGGGTTGCCATAGCTTACGCGTAAATCCAAGAGTAACAAATGAATAGTTAGTCCAAGGTTATTCCATGTTTATTAATAACATTGCTAAGCCTATGTTAATCCTTACTTACTCCGGGATTAGCTAGTCCAAGAGTAACTTCGGATTAAGCTGGTAATACGTCATTTTTATTAATAAGACTGCAAAAGTCTAATGACACAACGAAGTATTGTGAAAGGCATTGCTGGACATTTAAATTTTGACCATAGTATGCTGTTTTTTTTAAATCTGCATAATAATTTTAAAGTGATAATAAAAATGTTATCTAACCTTTATCTTCCTCGGATCCAAATTAGCTCCAAGATTCTGGACTCCCTTAGCCAGCTTAGTCAGCGGCGAGAGCACCATATCCTTGGTAGCGCTTCCAGCGGGACTAGCGATGTTCTTGAACTGCCGTAGAGCAGACTCGCTGTGCGACTGCGCTATATTCAGCGTGATTTCGTGCTGAGAGTTCGAACGAACATGGAAATTCACCCCCTCTGATTGGCTATCATCGAAATTCAACTCGTTCGAACTGTGTGACAGTTTCTGAGCCAACAGCAAAGAATTAGGAGGCGCTGGCTTCGCAAACGCTCCATCAACTTGAATTTCTGGAGTTTTCGACGCATCTATGTTAAACGGATTGATTTTGTTGACGTTACTAGGCGTTTTCGAAGCTTGCTTGTCAACGTTGTTCACAATTTCAGACGGAATGAAAACCTGCGTATCATGTGGTTCAATTTTGGAGGAATACAGAGGATTCTGAATGAGTTCGCAGTCGTTTTCTGCCTCGCTTTTCTGTCCGGGTTTGCCTAAGTAATGTTGTGTGTTTTCGAAGTTGTCTAGAGTGGGCTCGAAGATATTGGTTCTATTTTCGTCATCTGAGGAGTAGTCAGAGCTCATGCCGTCAGAAAGGCTGCCTTTCTTCTTGTTGTCCTTATTTTGTCCGAGGGTGAAGATCTTCTTGGTGCGAGAAGCGCTCTGGTCAAATTTCAGCTGTAGACTTGGTCGAGCGCGCGCGTTTAGAGAGTGACTCAGTTTGTTCAGCTTACTGAATTGTTCCGTCATGTTGGTCAAGGCTTTTGATCCTAGAATGAGATGTTTGCATTTTTAAAATCATTATGTAATTAAATGATGTCCGAAGCCAGGAGTTCAATAGAATAAGGGAGTTTAAGATTGTTATCTAGAACCGATTGAAACCATGAACGTGAGGTCACACCGCGAAGCCTGTGAAGCCGCAGGAAGCTTTTAAGCTTCTTGGTGGAGGCAGACTGCCTATTGTTAGCCAGTAGGTGCCCCACGCACAACGGACCGAATAAGCGTCTAAAGTGCGGATAAATTCGCAACTTACCTAAAATAAGCCGGTTTTTTGGAGATAGCTCGGATGATTACGAAAATCTTTCTTAGATTCAAAAAATCTGGTCTTTTGCAATCGTCCTAGAATTTTCGATAAGAGTCGATTTTTTCGGTTATCCTACGACACATACAAGGTCAAATTAAATTATCTGGCAGAACTCCACCAATGTGAAGTGAAACGATAAAAAATAATCGAAACTCAAAACTTACGAGTAGCTGCAGCTGACCACGGGGTAGTGTGAGTAATTGAAATTATAAGTTTTGTCATTAGCAAGGCTCAGAATAGGTAGAAAAGAGTCTAAACTTCAACAATCGATACGTCACGATTATTATGCCGGGATTTCATAGGAAGTATTATATATAAGGGGTATGGTGTTACCCAGTTACTGGGTTGTGGAGGTCAGATAGGCAGTCGCTCCATGTAAAACACTGGTACTCAGCTGAATCTGGTAAGACTGGAAGCCGACCCCAACAACAATTGGGAAAAGGCTAGAAAGGCGGCGGCATTTCATAGGAGGTATTATCCACTCTATGTTATTTACGTTTTTGAAGTTTAGGTATGTATTCTACGGTCTATTATTCCGATTCTTGGTCATTTGATATATATACCAACACGGCTGTGGAATTCAACAGCTAAGTTTATTTGACCTCGTATAATAAATCTACATTGCAATAATTCTGATTGAGGTACTTTTTTTTAGTTCATAGATTTGTTCACTTGCTATGTATTATTACGTTATGTAAGGTCAACATAGATTACCTTACATAAATAATTATAGATACTAGTACTACTACTACTATTATTTAATAATAATATAAACAGCCGAAAGACTTCCACTGCTGAACATAGGCCTTCGCCAAGTGTCACCAGTTGAGTTCTTCTTTTCTTTTTTTAAAACGAAAATCCCCCCCCCCCCCCCCCCCTCCCTACAATAGGAATTGTAGCTGCGTTTGCAAACATTTAAACTCACATACACAAACACCCAGATCAGGAACAACTATCTGTAGGCCATACAAATATTTCTACCGTGCGGGTATCGAATCCGCGACACGGAGCGCAGCAACCGATCGCTAAACCATTGCGCCAACATTTCGTAGTTGTAGAGTACAATCACACATTGTTTCAGTTGTAAAGCGAGAGTACTCTCCGAGCTAAAATTACCCGAATTAATGTCTATTTGATAAAATCATGACATTCAAGCGAGACTCACATGACCGGTCAATGTCGTGGTGGCCCAGTGGCTAAGATCTCGCCTCTCGTGCTTGAGGTCGTGGGTTCGAATCCGGGCAAGTACCAATGTGACTTTTTCAATTCATATGTACTTTCCAAGTTTATCTTAGACATTGCTTAAAACTAGCTTATTAAAAAAGAATGTTATCTGTATGGCTCCTGTAATCTTTAATAAAATACCTGATCGACTTAAAAACTTACCGTTGCAGAAGTTTAAAAAGCATTTCACAGAATTACTTGTTGATAGATGTTATTATTCTGTGCAGGATTTCTTAAATGATAATTTTAAGTAATGTCTTCCATAACCTTTACTTTGTATCACATTTTGCATGCTATATTAAGGCAGAATGTACATGGATCCTACTTTATAATGTAACAACTTATTTTATGTACCTACATTCTAAGCAAATAAAAACCTATTCTATTCTATTCTATCGCTGACAACGGTGAAGGAAAATATCGTGAGTAAACCTGGACTTTATAGTGAGTTTATTATAAGATTGTGCTCCATTGGTGTAATTGCTGCAAGGCGTTCCAGTGTGAGGATAAACTAATAAATAAATAAATATTAAATAAAATGTGGCTGCACTTGCAGGAGGGCTATGTTCAGCAGTGGACGTCTATTGGCTGAAACGATGATGATGATGACGACATTTCAGGGCAACTTCAATCATGTTACAGAAATTTACCAATTCAACTATACTTCAGTAAATACGTTTTTGTTACAGTGGCTGATACATTTTGTAATAACCACGGATCGGAATGTAGAATATATTAACTTAAACTTAACTAGAGTAAGTAAAATAGATTGGATAATACCTCCCCTGAAAACCAGGAATAATATTCGTCACAGGTAATAATCTCGTCTCGTAATTTAGACCGGTCAATTTAGATATCCGAGGGTACAACAATTCACACCCAGCTGAAACAACAACTACACAACAACAAGATTACAACTCTTATAACCCTTAAATGTGCATTAGGAAAATTATTCCCACATCTTTATATGTGTTCTCAAAGGGTCAGGAAGAAATAGTTTCCCACAATTTGTCAAAATAATAAAACTACGTAAAATTGTCTATGATAAAAAAATAGCGTGAATTGGAACGCACCACTTTACGAAAGAAATAAAACAAGGAGTTTTTGGCGGGATTTTTTCGAGTGAAGTTCAGCGGCTGTTAATATTACTTGCAAATTGATTCCTAGTGGATATTGTGATATAAAATTGGTGTAGTTTTGTGTCTCAACTGTCTACGCAACTGGACAATATGTGAAATCATTGACAGAAGCGATCTCAGGATAGTGGAGCGGAGAATTTTATTGTAGTATTTACTACCTCCGCTAAGCTTACTGGGAAGGCTGACTCAATACAATTTGCTGCCAAATACTCCATAAAACATTAGAATCTGTTACATCCGTATTCTAATGCATACTAAAGAATGTTAAAATTGCACTAAAGACTAGGCAGCATGGTCTCAGACCTTAGCCTGTTCCGTAGGGAACAAATGCAAAAAAAAAAAAAAAATAAGAAATAAAACAAAAAAAAAAAAAAAAGAAATAAAACAAAAACCCCGACGTCTCCTGTCAAAACATCAGCTGAATGTTAATTTTAAGCGTGTTTGTGAGTTTTTTGGTCGAAAATGTCGAAAAAAAATACCGTAAGTATAATTTTCTTACAGATTTGTTATAATTATGATATTTGCTGTACATTTTATGTAAAAGTTACCTAAATAGTTATTTGATTCGACTATACTAATATATACTAATATTCATGTTGTATCTCAAAAACATATATTTTTATATGGACAACAGGAAAATAGTTCCCACGTGGTAAAACCCATTATAGCAATAAATGATAAATATCAAACTCAGAAAATATTATTCTAAACCTCATAATAAGTATATTTTCCAAAATTCATAACTTTATGATGGTTAGATCACTCACAACCCATTAAGGGTTAACTTTTTGAATCCTTATATATCAAAAACGGTGGCTCTTAGGAAAAAAGTACTCGATATTTTTTATAGATAATTATCTGATCTACAATTTTCGTCTGGGCAAATTTTAAACTTGCAACCCAAGGTCTTCAATAAAACTCTTTAAACCGTATAACACAGTGTAATAAAGTTTAACCCAATACAGAAAGTCAACACACCAAAAACATTAAATTACTAAATTACTTATAATTTCAACGGTAACAAAACCATATCGAGATCTAACTCGACGCCAACGCCATCTAGTTAGAAAATAGGTATTAAATTTGCACAGTCGTACATACTAGAACTAAAAATACTTTAATGGAACATGATATGGTTTGACATTCCGCCCACCAAGGACATGCTCGAAAGAGTTGTCCTTTAAATTAAAGCCACCCACCATGAGGTCAAGGGAGCTATAAAATAATAAAGAAAGCTAAATAAAATAATAATAACAAAACCATATCAATCACTGGTTGGCAATACACAGAGTTTACAAATTGGTCTCTTAAATACGGAACCATTACACTTTATAGTCACCACTCGTGTGAGTCCGTCCGAACCAGGATGCTTTTCTAAAATCCTACCCAGTAACCATTTACCTGGAGGTAGATTATCCTCCTTTACAAGGACAATGTCACCAATATTCGGCTCTATTTCCCTTTGCGACCATTTATACCGCTGTAGCATCGAAGTTAAAAATTCTCTAGACCATCGTCGCCAGAAATCTTGGGTCATTTTCTGTAAAAGTTGCCATCGCCTTAACGTGCCCACAGAGCTACGCTCGTAATTACGTTCCGGCACAAGAATCAAAGGTTCCCCGATTAAAAAATGACCAGGTGTAAGCGGCAGTGGATCATCAGGAGTTTGGGTAATATGAGAAACCGGTCTTGAGTTGAGGCAAGCCTCAATCTGCACAAGTAACGTAGCTATTTCCTCGTAGGTAAGAGTGGAATCACCAATGACGCGCTTCATGTGGAATTTTGTTGACTTGATGCCGGCCTCCCAAAGTCCACCAAAATTCGGGGCATGAGGAGGGATAAAATGCCACTTAACACCTTTACAACTGAGCCAACTCCTAATTTCGTTAGCGACCGCTGACTGTTCAGCAGCTACTAATATCTGCAGTTCCTTAGCTGCGCCTACAAAATTTTTGCCATTATCGCTCCAAATATCACTGCAATGGCCTCTTCTAGCGACAAATCTCTTGAAACCGGCTATAAAACTTTCAGAGGTAAGGTCACTAATGGCCTCGATGTGCACTGCTCGAGTTACCATGCACACAAATAGGCAGATGTACCCCTTGTAAGCCTTATTGCCACGACCCTTAGATACCCTAATATTAATCGGACCGGCAAAATCAACACCTGTATGCAAAAACGGCCTGGCTGGAGACACTCTACAGGTCGGCAATTGACCCATGAGTTGATTTTTAAACGTCGCTGAATGCCGGACACATACTACACACGTACGTACGTAAGCCTTTACTACATTTTTTGCAGATAGTATCCAATATCGTGTGCGCAAATAGTTTAACATTAATGTTGGACCTCCATGCAGAGTGGTTTTGTGTGCTTCGCTGACGAGCAGGGTAGCGAAGTGATGGCGCTGTGGAATTATAATAGGATGCCTCATGCTTACTGACAGTTGAGACTTTTCAATTCTTCCTCCTACTCTAAAAATTCCTTGCTCATCTAATATAGGACATAAAGGTCGTAATTTGCTCTTCTTACTTACACTTCCTGTCTTCTTAATGTTTTCTATGTCTTCCTTAAATTCTTGTTCTTGACATTTTTTTATACAGATTTCCAGAGCGGCTGTCAATTCTTCACTTGTCAGGTAAGTTTCTTTATGTTGCTTAAATTTTAAGAATCGTCTACAATATGCCACTACTCTGATCAATTTTTGTAATGATGAATATTTTGTCCACAGCCAGTTCTCTACATTTGTTGTCACATGTGCTTTAACACCTTTCGATGATCTTTCTTCGAGTTTAGTTGATATCGAATTTGGTTTGACGTAGTCAATTGGTTCTTTCTTTAACCACAACGGACCGTGCTTCCACAGAGATGACTGTGAAAGTGTTGAAGGTGTCATGCCTCTTGACGCGATATCTGCAGGGTTGTGAGTAGATTTCACATGTCCCCATTGAGGATTATCTAAAAAACTCAGAATTTCAGACACCCTATTACCAACAAATGTTGTCCAGCGGCTGGGGTGATTACTGAGCCAAGCCAGAACAACAGTCGAATCTGTCCAACAGTGTATTCTGTCTTTAGGTATTACTAGTATCTCGGCTACCTCCACAATCAATTTGGCCAACAGAACAGCACCCATCAACTCAAGACGAGGAATTGACAGTTGCTTTATCGGAGCAACCTTAGTTTTTGCCGATATTAAATTAATTTTAATATTCCCGTCAGCGCCAATTATCCTCAAATAAATAACAGCTGCATACGCTACATTTGACGCATCACAAAAACCATGTAGTTCTACAACTACATCGTCTTCTCTTGATTCAACCCATCTTGGTACATGAAACTCAGGTAAGTTTAGTAATTCCTTTTGATATGTTTGCCATTCCTTTAATAAGTCTTCAGGTAATCGATCATCCCAATCGATCCCGGCAAGCCATATCTTTTGAATCATTATTTTCGCCGGTATAACACACGGCGCCACCCACCCTAAGGGATCGAACAGTCGTGATATATCTGATATTACTTTTCGTTTTGTTACAGATGCAGGTTGCGGAAAATTTATTGAATATCTGAAACTGTCAGATTCTCTATCCCAAGAAAGTCCTAGTATTTTCACTACCTCGTTTAGTTTCATCTCCACTATTCCTTCCTGGTTTGCACCTTCTCCCAATATTTCCTCTGCTAACTCCTTATTGTTTGTCATCCACTTCTGTAACGGAAACCCACCTTTTTCCAGTAGTTTTTCCAATTCCCTGTGAATCCTTTTTCCATCCTCTACCGTTTGACATCCTGACATATAATCATCTACATAAAATTCGCTTTTTAATGTTTCAGATACCAGCGGAAATTCAGCGCCCTCATCGTGTGCCAGCTGCTGCAACGACTTCACGGCCAGGTAAGGTGCGGATGCAGTGCCAAAGGTAACTCTAAGCAACTCATACTCTTTTATTTCAGATTTAGGATCACTCCGCCAAAGTAGTCTCTGGAAGTGTGTGTCTTCAGGAGCGACTTTTATCTGCCGATACATTTTTACTATATCTGCACATAATACAATTGGATACGTACGCCATCTCATGATGATATGACGTAACTCTGGTTGTATGGTAGGACCTACCATCAACATGTCATTAAGAGATCCACCATTGGAACCTTTAGAAGAAGCGTCGAACACAACTCTGACCTTCGTAGAGGTCTTATCCTCGCGAACCACTGCGTGGTGAGGCAGATAGACTGCTTCTGACTGCTTAGTATCAGTTTCGGGACACACAATCTTCATGTGTCCAAGGTCAAGGTATTCTTGGATTACCTCGGTGTATTTTCTTTTGGTCTCATGATTTTTTTTGAAACGCTGTTCAAGATGATGAAATCGTTTCAGTGCAATTTCTTTGGTGTATCCGATTTTACTTCGTGGATCTGATTCGCGGAATGGAAGCTTGACTACGTATCGCCCGGTAGCGTCTCGTTGAGTAGTACGAGTGAAGAATTCTTCGCATAGCTGTTCTTCTTGGGTAAGTATCTTTTTCTTATTATTAACATCAGATTCGATCTCCCAAAACTTTTTGAGCATATCATTGTCACTGAGATGTGAATGCATACTAACTATAACCTTGTGACAATTTGCTGAATTGAGATCGCAATCTGTGGCTGTTAGACCAGACAAAATCCATCCCAGGGTTGTGTTTTGAGCAATTAGGGGCCCTGGAGAGTGTTTGACTAAACCCTCTTTAAGAACTTGGCTGTAAACTTCTGCTCCAAACAAAACGTCGATTTTGTTTGGAGTGTGGTACTCTGGATCCGCCAGAGTTATATCTTCTAGTTGAGGCCAAGTTGGTATACATAGTTTAGTTGAGGGAAGCAACGTTGTAATTTTGCTTAACACATATGCTCGAACTTGAATAATTACATTTGGATCATGACGTGAATGAATGGTTACACAAACCATGAATCTAGAGGCCAAAGCGCCTTCGTCACCTCCTATGCCTGAGACCGTACTGTTATTTGGTATTTTCTTTAGTCCGAGCAATTGGACTGCTGACTCGGTTATGAAAGAGGCCTGGGATCCTTGATCCAATAACGCCCTCAGCAATTGTTTACGACCGTTCTGAGTCTGTGCTTCGACGAGAGCGGTCGCTAATAAAACTCGATTTGGCACAACCTTTGTAGAAAAGTGTGTTGCTATGGTGGAAGACTCTGATTCTTTTGCCGTACCGGAAGCAGTTTGCAGTGTGGACACTGCTGATTTGACAGCTACTGCCTCTACCGGATGGCTATTGGGTGACGATGATCTTGAAGATGCCTTGGGGTGTAATAATGAGTGGTGTCTACGCTTGCAAATGTGACATGAAGTTTTAGCACGACAATACTTAATTGAATGATTCGCGCCTAAACAATTGTAACACAAATTGTGAGTTCGGACAAAATCACTTCGAGTTTGGTAACCTTCTTTACTAAACTGTTTACAATTACTTATGTAATGATCCTGTTTACAGAATGGACATATAATTTGTACAGAGTTATTACTATTTGATTTGACTGCGTGAAAAACCTTTGGTTTACTGTCTGTGGACTTCTGCTTTGACTTGGATGTGTCTAAATACTCCAACGAGCGAAACCTTGACTCTAAAAATATTTTAAATTCTTCAAAAGTTGGTAATTGTTCATCTGCACTAATTTTCAATTCCCATAACTTTCGCGATTCACTATCTAGCTTATTGCTTATTATATAAATGACTATAGCGTCCCATGATTTAACATCAATTCCGAGAGTACTTAAGCCGTGCAAACAGTCCACAGTGGTATCCAATAACTCCCTAACAGCAGTTGATGACTCTGTTACATTTGATTGAGTTATCAATCTCTTCAACATAGAATTAGACAAATATCGTTTATTATTATAACGTTTATCTAACATTTGCCAACATTCCTGATAATTTGCGGCTGTCACAGGAGTGTAACGCAACAATTGTTCTGGTTCACCCGATAAATGCCCTTTTAAGTAATGCAGTTTTTGTACATCGTCAATTGAATCATTTTTGTGGATAAGTGATAAAAACAAATCACGAAATGAATTCCACTCAGTATACTTGCCAGAGAAAGTAGGAATAACAACCTTAGGTAATTTCACATTCGTATACGTATTTGACGAAGACTCTTTTTCTACAATTGCCTTTGTAGGTGTTAGTTGTTTAATAGACTCTTTTAACTCGGATTTATAAGTTATGTAAATATCTTCAGTATTATCATATGTCTCTGACGTAAAGTAATTATGTTTCAAATCTAGTTTTTCTACTATGTTCCTGTGCGTTTTTATGAAATTAGACCACAGTTGTTCTAATGCTTCTAACCTGGTTTCTAAATAAGACAATGTTATCCGTTCTTTAGGAGATTTTTTATAATTTATTCTACTTTTTTCAATATTTCTCTTGTTATCTAGTTGTAAGTTAATTAATGAATACATGACTATAAACTGCTATCAAACTATTAAATTAATTCACAAACAAAACCAAGTTGCACAAGAACACAACAATTTTACAAGTGTAAAACTGATGAAATTATTCTAAGTCTATGACGAGAACAGAAAATTTTACAAGTGTTTTTAACTCAAAACTTTTTAGAAAATCGGGCGTAGGTTCCCCGTCGGTTCACTTTTTTCATAAATATTCTAAGTCCAAACTACATAAAAATTATTCTAAGTCTTGATTATTACGTTAAATTTAAAGTTTCAAATCTTGATAACTTCACTAATAAAATTGTACTCACGGTTTTTATTTTCTAAGTCCACAACACGTCACTCACTATTACTTCTTCGATGTTTGATGCTGACGCCCGCTAGGGGGCGCGCAGTACGCTCTCAGCTTTGGTGCTCAGCTAGTTGGGATGCCACTTCCACTTATTCTATATCCGGTTGTCCACACTCGGGACGTCCGGAAGTCCGCAGAACTTGCTGCGGTGGCGCCCTCTGCAGGCGACGTCCTCAGAAACACTCAGTCTCCGCGGTCGCGCCCTCTGCAGGCGACGCTAAAGCACTTCAGTGGCGATCCACCACTGCTTTCTGTGCTGATACACAAAAACTCGGTGCACAATATTACGCACTGACCCGGTTGCGAAGGACCATGTTAAACTTGCAACTAGAGATGAAGCGTATATACTAGAACAGATCCAGGGATTAGATATTTAGCGAGACTAGGCTGCACCTATTCTAACTTTTAAAATACTCGATCCACCTAGTCCCACTGTGCCTACGCAGTGCACGGCACCCGCGGCCCGCGCGAACGCGATCAAAGTACCGACGACGCGGCGAAGCGAGATAGCAGCATAGTCATAGCTCATTCATGTTTGCCAAAATCATACGTGTGTCAGTCATTTTAATTTGAACCATATTTCAATGGCATAAAAGTCACGCGACGCGCACTGTGTTGTGCTAGAATATATTCTGTCCTTTTTTAACTACACTATTCCGCAATCCTTTCATCCTTGTCTGTCAATACTCGAGTCTCGAGACTAGTCGGGACTAGGCAGACTTTATAGAATAGGTACTTTGTCAATACTCGAGACTCGAGATTAGTCGGGACTAGGCAGACTTTATAGAATAGGTACTTTGACGATACTCGATGCGAATGAAGACTTTATGATGCAGTCTAGTATCAAGTACGGACTCATGCGGATGTGATCTCGCTTGACGTATTGTTACCTACTAGTCGTCGCAAACACGTACTATCGGACTTATTTAGTATGATCGGTTTTCGTAACGAAATTTTGATAAATCATTTAAGAACATAATTACATCTATTTTTTATTACGACTTTAATTCATGTGTTTATTGTTTAAATAATCGTTACCAAAGAAATTAGTGTATAAAATAAATTGTAGTTCTAAAAACTAAAAAACACGCTTTATTGGTAAGGATAATGGGACAAACTGTTTAAATTATTGCATTGTCATCGGTCCTTGATAAGTGTGCAAAGTTTCAAACCAATCCAACGTTTTGAAGTGGGTGAAAATCACGTTCAAAGATTCCGTTACATTGATACATAGATACATACATACCAAGCTAATAAAAGCGTGTTAAAAATAATAACAAAACTAATTAAGTACTCTGAAAAATTTATAGAAATATTTTAATTACGCCAACAATCTTTAACGTAGATAAATCTTTACGATAACAGTCAAGTCTGTGTAAAGTATGAAGGGAAGTTTACATTTCATTACTGCGTACGTAGGTACGTATCTACACGTATCGGTGGTACGCAAAGACTAAGCATCTATAAAGTATGCGTATTTCATGGACTAGGTGGACTAGGTGGAACAGGTATTTGGATCGAGTATTTGTACGGACTTGGACTAGGTGCACCTAGTCCAAAATTCACCTAGTACGACCCATCTCTACTTGCAACCCAAGGTCTTCAATAAAACTCTTTAAACCGTATAACACCGTGTAATAAAGTTTAACCCAATACAGAAAGTCAACACACCAAAAACATTAAATTACTAAATTACTTATAATTTCAACGGTAACAAAACCATATCGAGATCTAACTCGACGCCAACGCCATCTAGTTAGAAAATAGGTATTAAATTTGCACAGTCGTACATACTAGAACTAAAAATACTTTAATGGAACATGATATGGTTTGACAACTAATATTCATGTTGTATCTCAAAAACATATATTTTTATATGGACAACAGGAAAATAGTTCCCACGTGGTAAAACCCATTATAGCAATAAATGATAAATATCAAACTCAGAAAATATTATTCTTGTCCACACTCGGGACGTCCGGAAGTCCGCAGAACTTGCTGCGGTGGCGCCCTCTGCAGGCGACGTCCTCAGAAACACTCAGTCTCCGCGGTCGCGCCCTCTGCAGGCGACGCTAAAGCACTTCAGTGGCGATCCACCACTGCTTTCTGTGCTGATACACAAAAACTCGGTGCACAATATTACGCACTGACCCGGTTGCGAAGGACCATGTTAAACTTGCAACCCAAGGTCTTCAATAAAACTCTTTAAACCGTATAACACCGTGTAATAAAGTTTAACCCAATACAGAAAGTCAACACACCAAAAACATTAAATTACTAAATTACTTATAATTTCAACGGTAACAAAACCATATCGAGATCTAACTCGACGCCAACGCCATCTAGTTAGAAAATAGGTATTAAATTTGCACAGTCGTACATACTAGAACTAAAAATACTTTAATGGAACATGATATGGTTTGACAACTAATATTCATGTTGTATCTCAAAAACATATATTTTTATATGGACAACAGGAAAATAGTTCCCACGTGGTAAAACCCATTATAGCAATAAATGATAAATATCAAACTCAGAAAATATTATTCTAAACCTCATAATAAGTATATTTTCCAAAATTCATAACTTTATGATGGTTAGATCACTCACAACCCATTAAGGGTTAACTTTTTGAATCCTTATATATCAAAAACGGTGGCTCTTAGGAAAAAAGTACTCGATATTTTTTATAGATAATTATCTGATCTACAATTTTCGTCTGGGCAAATTTTATGATACAACTTACCGTTTTGCTGAAAATCGCGGTAAACCCGTTTTTGTGACCATTGAGCCCGGGTTATTTTTTTTCCAGGTATCGGATCGATGAGGACTTTTTAGATTTAATTTACAATGGTGTTTTGAACAATCCTACCAATTTTCAGCTGGGTGATTTTTTTAACTTCACTCCTATTTTTTGGTCTAATTTGACCGGACTAATTAAACAGTGACGTTTGTGAAGTTTAGGTAAATATACTATACCTATTCCGATCCCTGTTTATAACAGTCAACCTAAACACTGAGTCAAAAATAAAAAAAAAGAAACGAATTCCATAAAATTCGTATTTTTTTTCCATAGATATATAATTTGTAATAGATATATTAATAGACTAACGGTCTGTGAAGAACCGGACCTTCGTTCACTTGTAGTCGCTATCACGTTGCGATGCAGTATCATTGGCTGGGACACTATTCGTAATAGCTTTGCAGCTCTTTTCGTCGGTACTGGAGCATTAGCTTCTGTTAGAATAGAGGGAGAAAGGATAAGGTAAGGATGGGTTATAAAGAGAGGGGGGCTTTTAAGGTGTTACCACTATACATATTATGAATAGAAGAGGACCGAGAACAGAATCTTGTAGGACAACAGAGGTAACACGAGTCGCATGAGAGAGGTATCCATTAAATACAACCTCATGACAATAGTTGGTTATGTACGAAATTAACCATCCCAACAAGTTACCACCAATAGTAATAAAGGCTATTTGATTTAGCAACATTAAATGTTAAACCTTGTCATAAGCTATGCAATGGAAATCATTCAGGGGTACATTTTCTACCCAAACAAGACAGTTGTACCAAAGCTAGAAAACAATAAAATATACCGTTTTTCCATAGAGAATTATCCCCTGAACCCTTTTCGCTACTAGAGCAAATCTGTTGAATACCCATGTTACACCCACTCCTATCAAGGTCGGAGACTCTACACTCGAAGCTGTGTGCGACTATGTCTACCTGGGACAAACGATCCAATTGGGTAGGGCCAACTTCGAAAAAGAGGTCAATCGTCGAATCCGATTCGGCTGGGCAGCGTTCGGGAAGTTGCGCGGTATCTTCTCGTCCAACTTACCACAGTGTCTCAAGACGAAAGTCTATGACCAGTGTGTGTTGCCAGTGATGACATATATGGCTCTGAGACATAGTCGCTTTCAATGGGCCTCATCAAAAAGCTTACAGTCACCCAAAGGGCAATGGCGAGGGCTATGCTCGGAGTTTCCTGGCGTGATCGAATCAGAAATGTTCGAGAGAGAGATCCGCAAGAGAACCAGGGTTACCTATACAGCCCGAAGAATTGCCAAACTTAAGTGGCAGGGTTACCTATATAGCCCGAAGAATTGCCAAACTTAAGTGGCAGTGGGCAGGGCACATTGCTCGCAAAACGGATGGCCGATGGGGCAGAAAGGTTCTGGAGTGGCGACCGCGAACCGGAGTTGCGTTGGAAGGCCTCCCACCAGGTGGACCGATGACCTGGTGAGGGTTGCGGGGATCCACTGGATGCGAGACGCACGGGACCGATCTATGTGGCAACGCTTGGGGGAGGCCTATGTCCAGCAGTGGACGTCTTTCGGCTGATATGATGATGATGACAGCGAAAGTCAATGATTAACCTTTTAACCGCTACATGAGTTTGAAAATACAAGAGAAAATACCTGCGGTGTTTTGAGCATTACTGTCAAATCTTTAACTTTTGGGTAAGATCTGAATGATCTCTGTTGACCGAGACCGAGAAAGTTGTTCTTTTTTCTTGTCAATATTGCAACAAAAGTTTATGATTTAGACAAACTGACCAGCGATAACGATTGTCAAAAAATAAAAATGGGATGACATGCGCTGTCGATAAGTCACATGGAAGATCTTAAACTTTTGGGCTCTTCGACAGTCACGATCGCCGATAAAATGTCGCGTCGTCTATAACCCCTTGTCTGCTTTTGAGAGCTTTCCTAACAAAACAGCAGGGGGATGACCATAAGCTCTTAGAGCGGTATCAATTTGAGATCGAGTAAGTGACAGATGTATTATACTCGTCAGATACATCTGTCCCTTATTCGATCTCAGATTGATACCGCTCTAAGAGCTTATGGTCACCCCCCAAGACTAAAGAAAAGGGATGAGACATTATAATATCTAATTATATTATATAATAAACTAGCTATTGCCCGCGGCTTCGCACCCGTGGACCACCCCACAGGAACCATTTTCGGGGTTAAAAAATAGCCTATGTCACTCAGGAATAATGTAGCTTTCTATTGGTGAAAGAATTTTTACAATCGGTCCAGTAGTTTCGGAGCCTATTCGGTACAAACAAACAAAAAAATCTTTCCTCTTTATAATATTAATTATATATTATATTATAGTATGAAAAATGAGTGAGAAATGAGTATATTACAGGAAGTTTGAAAGTGGCGCCAGTGACAGAAAAATTGAAAGGAAACCGTTTGTCCTGGTATCGTCATCTGATGAGGAGGGATGAAACGCATGTTACTAGAAGAGTTATTATGAATATAAATATGGATGGATGGAGAGGGAGGGGACGGCCAAAGAAAAGATGGATGGACTGTGTGAGGAGTGATATGAAAGAAAAGGGAGTCAGTGATAGCTTGACGGGGGACAGGACGGTATGGAAGAAGAAAACGTGTTGCGCCGACCCCAAGTAACATGGGACAAGGGCAGGAAGATGACGATGATGATTATATTATAGTATAGATATAAATTAATTCTTTTCTCATTTATTATTAGTTGTATAATGAATTATTATTACTAACCAACACTCCGGATATCGGCGACCAGTTGCGTTTCGCTGACGTTCCGTGTGAGGGTGGGCAGACGCGATAGATCCAAGTAGAGAGACGACCGAGCACTGCCCGACTGACCTGGGTGCACCTGATTATGTGGAAGGAAAAGAGAATGATATTAGTACGGTGAGTACATTCTATCTCTTATGGAGTACAGATGCCTTAGACAATTGGCATTCTATCAACGAAAGCGTGGAGATAACGATTGAAAAAAACCGACCGTGTGAAAGTGCGAGTCGGACTCGTGCAGGAAGGGTTCCATACCATCATCGCAAAAAAATCACGTGTGTTGTATGGGAGCCCTACTTAAATATTTATTTTATTCTGTTTTTAGTGTAGTTCTCGGCAGTGCTGCACTATACTTTTTCTGCGCGGGCAGCTAAAACTTCTAAAGACATGTAATTATGTAATTGCAATAAACCCGAAGTACAAAAAGGAAAAAAAAGCAGAACAAAAAAACACGAACAATATTTGTGAAATGTAAAAGTAGGTAAATTCCACTCACTCTCAAATTGTAATTTAACAAAGAAGACGTATGTTCCTCTGAAAGAATAAAATCGACGTAAAGTAAGGGTGAACTTACCTTTGATTTCTTCTTCTCCAATTTGCCTCCATCGTGGAACGGTATTGGAGTTAACTTTGCAACGTCACGCGCCACCATCAATGATTCGCAGATCGAGTGCAGCGATTCTGTAAAATATAAACCAAAATTAATGAACTAGAATCATTCGTGTTAAGAAAATAGTGAGTCATCGTTGTCAGCCGGCTCGCAACAAATTAGAAAGCTTGCGACCCGATTGGTCGCGGGGCCGGCTGACAACGATGACCCACTATGTTCTTAACGCGAATTAACTATAGTAAGGAGATTGGATTTTTGACCACTGCCAACGAAACGTTTTTCAAAGCCGCTATAAATAGTGGATTTTATTTCGATCTCATTTTCGGCGTCCTGCCCCCGTACCATGTCATGTCAAAACTATCATGGTTTGACTGTGAAAAAGGGACAGATGTTTACAAGTCATATACATCTGTCCCTTACGCACACTCAAAATCACCTTGCTCAAAGCGAGTCTCAAGAGCTTATGGTCACCTCCTTGAGCGCATAGGCGCGTGTGCTTTTAAAAGAATATATAAATATTCAATTCGATAGCATTCAATCTACTAAGCCTTTGCCCGATTATGTCAGGGTCGGCTTCCAGTCTCACCGGATTCAGCTGAGTACCAGTCCAGTACCAGTTTTACATGGAGCGACTGCCTATCTGACCTCCAGAACCCAGCAACTGGGTAACACGATACTCCTTGGCAAGACTGGTGTCATATTTCAGGCTTGTGACTACCCGTAACGACTGTCAACGATGTTAAATGTTATTGGGGGCTGAGTCACCCACGTCCGTAGGAGTGTACCTCATTCGATTCCCTACACGTGGTCCCCGGGTGGTGCAAATCAGGTGACAAACTGGTGGTAGGCTTCGGCCGAAGGCTTGCGACCACCCACCGGGCAAAGACGTACCGCCAAGCGGCCTAGTCGTGTTCCGGTATGATGCTCGGTGCAGCCACTAGAGGAGTTGGGTCGCGATAGTTGCTCCACTGCAAGCAGGCCGTCCTGACTCGCGCTGTTATGGACGTATCGGGAGACTGGTCGCGGAGGGTAGCGGGATCCGAGGCACGGTGCGCCGCTGGCCGACCGCAGGTAGTTGGGGGCCCAAGTAGTGTGCCAGCCACACATGAAAGGCTGCCCCGCCAACTGTCGAAAAATCCCGGAATGCGCCATCGTGCTGGTTGGCGACCAGACGAGAGTGCCCGATGGACATTCCTGGGGGGGCTCGGGCGTCCCCGCAGTCTCCAGACCAGTCCCCCAATGATGGCGTCCTATCGGCGCGTGTCTGTAGGTTGCAAGCGTGGGACCTCATCTTACTTCCTTCTCCTCTCCCTCCTTTTTCACTTAAAATGCCAAGGAACAAGAGAAAAAAAGCTGAACAGCGGCAGCACTCACTCTCACATAAAGTGCACCTCAGCAACATCCGAGGTCTGCACGCTAACCTTGTCGCAGTTCATCACCACCTTGAGACTGAGAAACCAGCACTTTTGTTCCTTACGGAGACGCAGATCGGATGCCCGTCAGACGTGGCGTACCTATCTTACCCAGGGTATACCCTGGAGCACATGTTCAAGCCACGCGCTGGTGTATGCATGTACGCCCGGGATGACATCTGTTATCGGCGTCTCCGAAACCTTGAAGACGCCCGATACTCAGTGCTTTGGGCACTGGTGGACACAGGTCTGGATAAGATTATCTATGCCTGTGTCTACAGGTCGCACAGCGGAGATCTGGAGACAACCGGGCTAACACAATACCTTAGTGAGGCGGCTGACGAGGCTCAGCAGCGGTACCCATCCGCCCAACTGGTGATGCTGGGGGACTTTAATGCCCACCACCGATGTGGCTCTTCCCGTACCAGTACACTGACCATGCTGGGCGAGAGACACGTAAGCTTGCGCTAGCGTTAAATCTCACTCAGCTGGTCCAGGGGGCAACGAGGGTGCCGGATGTTGATTCGCATACGGCTAATTGCTTGGACCTTCTGCTGACCACAGATCCAGACCGTTACTCGGTGTCGGTATCTCCACCTTTGGGTAGTTCCGACCACTGTCTGGTGAAGTCTGTATCCGTCTACTCCCCTCCCGATCCCAGCCCAAGAGGCACCCGGCGGGTATGGCGGTACAAGTCAGCGGATTGGGATGGCATGCGATCTTTCTTCGCATGCTATCCTTGGCAGCTTTGCTTTTCTTCGTCTGATCCTACGTCGTGCGCGGACGCCGTGACGGATTTGTTGCGTCAGGGAATGGAGTACTACATTCCGTTCTCTGACGTAACAATGTCTAGCCAAGACCGACCTTGGTTTGGCGCCGAGTGTAATCGCGCCGATACGCGTAAGCATGAGGCGTACCATGCCTGGGTCGACGCTCGAACACGCAAGGCGAGTGACGTTGGTCAGAGGAAGAAAGCCTACAATAGGGCTGCCAAGTCCTGCAAGAAAGTGATGCGAAGGGCTCGGTTCGACCACATTAGCCGGATAGGGATGAAACTTGCATCCTACCCAGCAGGTAGTAAAGCGTTCTGGTCCCTGGCTAAATCGGTTGAATCGAACTTCTGCCGTCCCTCACTACCACCACTGCTGAAACCCGACGGGTCGCTGGCCCACTCCGCTGAGGAGAAAGCAAACTTGTTTGCCTCTCTTTTTGCGGAATCTTCGCGTCTGAATCCTGGTGGCGCAGGCCCCCCTTCTTCTCCTGATGGATGCGGGACGAGTATGTCGGACATTCGCATCCATCAAAAGGACGTACGTAGGGTGCTGCGCGACCTCGACGTGAATAAGGCTAGCGGTCCCGACGGTATACCAGCAATTGTTCTCAGAACCTGTGCGCCTGAATTGTCTCCGATCTTGACACGCCTGTTTCGCCTTTCTTATCAGACTGGAAAAGTGCCGAATGCTTGGAAGCAAGCCAACGTACAGCCCGTGCCCAAGAAGGGCAGTCGTGCTGACCCGGCCAACTACAGACCCATCTCTGTAACGTCCATACTCTGTAAGAGTATGGAACGCGTACTTAATAGTAAGCTCCTGGCATACCTAGAAGCCAACGACGTCCTTAGCGACCGCCAATACGGCTTCCGCCGAAATCGGTCTACTGGGGATCTTCTAGCGTATGCCATTCACATCTGGAGTGAGGCCATCGAGAGACATGGGGAAGCGCTTGCCGTCTCCCTCGACATCTCGAAGGCTTTTGATAGGGTCTGGCACGAAAGCCTTATTGGTAAGCTTCCTTCATTCGGTCTGCCCGGTGGTCTGTGTGACTGGATTGCAGACTTCCTGAGGGGTCGGTCCATTCGAGTAGTTATCGATGGCTGCTCTTCGGACCTATTGGATATTAATGCCGGGGTCCCTCAGGGGTCGGTACTGTCAGCGACATTGTTCTTGCTGCACATAAATGAACTGCTAAAACCCGGCACCTTTGGGTATGCAGATGACAGCACTGTTGCTGAGAGATACTTGTCAAACGCACGGGCCACTGGGGCTCAGGTCCGGTCTCTCCGTGAGGCCATGGTGGAGCGCTTGAACTTGTCCTTGGAGGCAGTCTCCGAATGGGGCGATGCCAATCTGGTCAAGTTCAATGCCGCAAAAACACAGGCGTGTCTCTTCTCCGCGAAAAAGAGCCAATTTCACCCGGCTCCATCTTTCCGAGGTGTAACCGTACCGATAACGGACCATCTTGAGCTTCTTGGCGTAACGTTGACATCGACACTCAATTTTGGCCCATACATTGAAGCAAAGGCTCAACTAGCTGCCAAAAAGTTGGGGATCCTTGCGAAGGTGAGACGGTACTTCACGCCAGAGCAGCTGCTTAAGTTGTATCAAGCGCAAGTTCGATCTTGCATGGAATACTGTTCTCATCTCTGGGACGGATCGGCCAAATACCAGCTTGATGCACTAGAGTCGATCGAAAAACGGGCCAAGAGGCTCATCGGCAATGAGGCATTGGTCGAGTCAAAGCTCCAAAGCCTTGAACATCGTCGTCGAGTTGCCAGCTTGTCGGTTTTTTATCGGTTGCATTTCGGGGAGTGTGCGATGGAATTGCATAATCTAATTCCGCCCAGCCCGTTTCATCATCGGACTACCAGACGTACGGCAATGCGCCATCGGTACATGGTGGACATCCCACCCATACGCACTAAACGTTTTGGAAATACTTTCATTATGCGTACAGCTAAGGAGTGGAATTCCCTGCCGGAGTCTGTGTTTCCAGATAGCTACAACCTCGGGGTCTTTAAGTCAAGAGTGAATAGGTTACTTCTAGGCAAGCGTGTAACACCGTCGACCACATCATCGCTTACCATCAGGTGAGATTGTGGTCAAGCGCGAGCCTATCTATAATAAAAAAAAAATAAAAAAATAAAAAAATGACAGCTGGGGCCAACGGCTTAACGTGCTTTCCGAGGCACGCAGGAATGTTGCTATATTACACCACAGATAATATTATACTAGCATACAGATGCCTCATCCCATACGAAGAAACCGTGCCGACGTAACTAGCGTTTTTCGTCTGATTATACTGATTATTTTTGTAAGTACATCGTCGCGTTAGGTTCCGTTCCACGGCTATAGATGGTGTTAACAGCAACTTGCAAGGGGTTTCTCGGTTCATAACAATTTTTTCTTTAAATACAGAGCAAATTTGTTCAATAGTATTTTTTTACACGTTTTTAGTTTAATTTTACCAAAATATGTCACAATACAAATTTAAAAAAATAACTAGCATGCCTCAAAAATTTAAAACCACGCCATCTATTGGCATCAATTTTATTGATGATATGATTCGTTCAAATAATCATTGAAATGTGAATTAAGAGCCCAATATTCCATAATTTTGTGCTTAGGAGAGTTGATTAAACAAGATCATACAATTTTATGACCAATTCTAGAAAATGTTAATTTTACACACAATTCAATAACAAATCGATGCGTATCGCGCCATCTAGTGATATTTATTTGAACTAAATTTTCTTTGTTACCGCTGGGACCCCGTGGTTACATGCAAATAACGTGTATTATTTAGTAGCTAACATGTGGTATTACAATACCACATGCTTGAGATAGGAGCCTTTTTGGTCTCGCACTGGGTTTTATTTTTATTATTTTGTCTTTGCTTATTTCTCGTTTCTCCTGTGCGGGTCACAAATAAATATGTTTTCTTTCTTTCTTACCTATCATCTCGTCCCGTGTGTGAATGACCACGGCCATGTTGTTGAAAAAGCGAAGCGACGTGGAGCGGAACATGTGGAAGTAGCCGGCTTCGCCTGCACTGCTGTAATTGATGCGGATGCAGTAGATCGGCTCCGTACCGCTCTTGCGGCCTACGCTGAAAAGCTGTAAAAATATTTTATTTATTATGTTCTTTTTTTTACACATGAAAATACATACAGGACAAACGTTTATAAAAGCAAGTGTACAATGGGCGGTCTTATTGAATAAGGCAATCTCTTACAGACAACCTTTGGATGGAATGAACGAGAGAAGATGAAAATATTTATTTAATTACGGCTTTTAGAACTGTGTTCATTTTTAGGGTTCCGTACCCAAAGGGTAAAAACGGGACCCTATTACTAAGACTCCGCGATCTATCTGTCTGTCTGTCCGTCTGTCAACAGGCTGTATCTCATGAACCGTGATAGCTAGACAGTTGAAATTTTCACAGATGATGTATTTCTGTTGGCGCTATAACAACAAATACTTAAACAGAATAAAATAAATATTTAAGTGGGGCTCCCATACAACAAACGTAATTTTTTTGCCGTTTGTTGCGATAGTGGTACGGAACCCTTCGTGCGCGAGTCCAACTCGCACTTGGCCGGTTTTTGTTTGACACGGCATTGCCAAATGCTCTAAAAACGGTGAAGGAAAACATCGTGAGGAAACCGGCATGCCCTAGAACCAAAAATTCGAATACATGTGACATCCTCCAACCCGCACTGGGCACGCGTGGTGGATTATACAGCCCATTCCCTTTCACAGAGAGGAGGCCTGTGTCAGTGGAAACATTAAAAGGCTGATGATGATGATAATGAACTTTTACGGCCTTTAGAATTGAGTTAGTTTTTGTTTGACACGAAATTGCTTGATAATGTTTCAGTTGTACATCTTACTACTACGAAGCGTTAGATTGAAGTTTACTTACAGTAGTACAGTTAGCGTCGAAGGGCCCCAGTTCTATGAGATGAACGTCAGCGAGCGGTACGCGTTGTACGCCTAGCAAACGGTCCGACGTTTCGTCGTAGTCCGCTACGTAGTACGCATCGCTTGTCAGAACTAACACGCTGTCCATTTCGGTCTCTTGTGGGTCGCCCGTACTGAAAAAAAAAAGTTAAACATCTTTATCTAAACAAATAAATAAATTTGAAGAGTCTGTTTGTAATGCCAAAGTAACAGCTTTTTCTAAACGCATATGAAAGTATATACGGTACTTGTAACAGCAAATAAGTTTAAAAAGAAATCCGTGTGTCTGTTTTTGCCGGTTAACTCCGAAACGGCTGGATAGTTTTTGACGGGATTTGCTTTAGATAGCTTATGCTATAAGTAGTTAACTTAGGCTACTTTTACTTTATAAAATAATAAGGGTTCGACATAAAAACAAGAAAATTGGCGCAGAGATAGATTATATACTGTTACAAGATAGGGCAACGCCATCTAGTGACGAGTAGAAGAACTAAGTAGTTACTAGTGGCGCCATCTAGTATCGAATAGCGGAACTAATCGTCTCGTGTCGAATGGAATTTTCCAGAATGTTCGAACCGAACATTCTGGAAGTTTCTAGTCGCTTCAGGAACAGTGAGTTCGAAAGTCGATTGTTCTGGAAGTTTCTCGAATTATCTAGAACAGTATGGAACGTTCTAGAAACATCTTCGGTGCTATATAAAGAGCGGTCGGGTTCGTCGTGAGTCAGTTTTCAATTCGGAAGCGACACAGAGCGATCACCAAAGGAAAATAGTGCGAAGTAATAGAATTGTTTAAGAAGTGTTTTTGTAATAAAGTGTGATTAATTGAAGTCTGCTGTTTAAATAATTTATCCCTGAGCCCCAGCTCGTAACAAATTGGTGTCAGAAGTGCGGGATAAATTATGCCGGTTCTACCAAAGGAAGAAACGGAAGGGGTGCGCACCAGGAGTCAGCGCCAGCAAGATGTAGACCAGAGGCGCTTTGGAGACGCTCCCTCACCGTCATCAGGTGGACATCGAGACTCCACGGCTGCAGCAGAACCCGCTCAATCGTCGGCGTCGCCTGACCTAGCCGCCCTAATGGCATTCATGCAGGAGCAGGCTCGCCGTCAGGAGGAGCAGGCTCGCCGTCAGGAGGAGCAAGCTCGCCGCTTCGAAGAGCAGATGCAGCGCGACAAGGAGGAGCAGGCTCGCCGTCAAGAGGAGCAGGCTCGCCGCATAGAAGAGCAGCTGCAGCGCGACAAGGAGGAGCAGGCTCGCCGTCAAGAGGAACAGGCTCGCCGTCAGGAGGAGCAGGCTCGCCGTCAGGAGGAGCAGGCACGGCGCTTGGAGGAGCAGTTGCAGCGAGACAAGGAGGAGCAGGCTCGCCGTCAGGAGGAGCAGCTCTTGGTGATAAAGGACCTCCGCGGAGCCATCGGGAAGGAGATGAAAGAGGTAAAAGACCAGGTCCAGCAACATGAGACCCGCATTGTCGAGATGGAAAAGACAATACGTGGGTTCAAGTCTGGAGACGGGACCGTGGCAGCTGCAGTAGTTGCACCCTCGCCGGGTGGTTTTAAAGTGCCACCATTCGACGGGTCTTCGTCATGGTCTGCCTACAAGATACAGTTCGAGGCCGTCATGAAATCGAATAGGTGGACCAAAGAACAGGCCTTGACTGCTCTAACCTTGGGTCTTCGCGACCAGGCCTTGACTGTGTTAGAGGCACTTGGACAGAACTTTACTTTCGAGAAGCTTCTGGGAGCATTGGAAGCTAGATACGGCGACGCACACCTGGAACATGTGTTTCGGGCCCAGCTGAAAGACCGATCGCAACGGAGTGGTGAAACTCTTCAGCAGTGGGCTCTTGATGTGGAAAAGCTGGTCCGAAAGGCCTACCAGTCATCACCGGTGCTGATCGACGGGAACCTCGTACAGGCGTTCACGGATGGGATCCGTGACTTGGAGGTTAGAGCTGCCGTAAGGCTAGGGCATTTCAAGAACCTTAAGGATGCCCTAGCCCACGCTTTGGAGGTGGAAGCTGTACGACGAGACGATCGAGCTCACCGCATAAGGGAGGATGTATCTTCACCCCGGTGCTATAGCTGTGGAGAGAGACGCCACATCCGGTTGAGCTGCCCGAAGCGAAGGAGCCCCCATTGTGGCATTCAGTTACCAGCAGCAGGAAAACCAGTAGACGCCAGGACTAATTGGCGGTTGGTGGCTGGTGATGGAAGAGCCCCAAGGAACTCGATTTCACAAATTGTGTGTGAGTCACAATCATGTGAAGGGAACAAAACACCACACGGAAATGCAGATGCTCTCTCGCGTAGATCGTGTTCCAATCAATGTAAGCCCTGTGCCAGGCAAGAGGCTGAGCAGGTAACATTTGTGAGGATGTTGAGGACGGATCTTAGCGAAGATTGGAAGGTAATCTTGCAGAGTGCTCAGCAAGATGATAGAGACATAAAACCGATCCTCGAATGGAAGAAATCAGGAGCTCCGAGGCCTCGGTGGGGTGATGTTGCAGCAATGAGTTCTATCACCAAAAGTTATTGGGCACAGTGGGAAAGCTTGATTATCCAAGGTGGAGTTCTGTGCCGGAAATGGGAGAATGCTCGCGGTGACCAATGTCATCTACAAATGGTCGTTCCTAAAGTTAAAGTGCCGGAGGTCTTACAGCTCTATCACAATGAAAGTTCAGGGGGTCACATGGGAGTTAAGAGGACTTTAATCAAGATCCGAGAACGATTTTACTGGATCCACTGTCGAGAGGACGTTGAGGAATGGTGCCGCAAATGCACAAATTGTGCGGCTGTGAAAGGACCACAAACTCGAAGCAGAGGGGCACTAAAGGTTTACAATGTTGGTGCACCGTGGGAACGTATAGCATTAGATGTTGCGGGACCATTTCCGGAAAGCCAAAGCGGGAACAAGTACTTCTTGGTCGTCATGGACTACTTCACAAAATGGCCGGAAGTGTTTGCAATCCCTAATCAAGAAGCCGTTACGGTGGCTGATAAGTTAGTTCACGAAGTGTTTTGTCGGTTTGGGGTACCCTTGGAAATCCACAGTGATCAAGGCCGGAACTTTGAGTCAGAAGTGTTCAAGGAGACGTGTCGTGTGATGGGTGCTCACAAAACCAGAACTACTGCTTATCATCCACAATCAGACGGGATGGTTGAACGATTCAACCAGTCACTAGAGAGATATCTTGCAAAGGTTGTGGAAAACAGACAGAAGGATTGGGACAAACACATTCAACCATATCTCATGGCATATCGCAGTGCTGTTCATGAAACCACAACAGTAACACCAGCTTTTGCTAATTTCGGCAGAGAACTACGATTACCTGCAGATCTCATCACTGGCATCCCACCTGAGTCTCCACGCAGTATAACAGATTATGCAAACGAACTACGGAACAGGATGAATGATGTATATGAGCACATCAGAGAGACAGGTCAACAGATGTCTGAGAAGATGAAGACTCGTTACGATCGGAAGGCGAACAATAAGGGCTTCGATGAAGGATCACTGGTATGGTTACATAACCCGGTACGCAGCAAAGGAAAATCGCAAATCCCATTTTGCTTGCAATTCTAAATTGCAAGCAAAATGGGATGGACCATATCGCGTAGTTACCCAGATTAATGACGTCACCTACCGAATTCAAAAGGGACCCCGAGGTGCATCAAAGGTCGTTCATGTGGATCGGTTGGCCCGTTATCATGGGTCTAACGATGCTCGGGACGAGCATGTCTAAGAGGGAGGCAATGTTACAAGATAGGGCAACGCCATCTAGTGACGAGTAGAAGAACTAAGTAGTTACTAGTGGCGCCATCTAGTATCGAATAGCGGAACTAATCGTCTCGTGTCGAATGGAATTTTCCAGAATGTTCGAACCGAACATTCTGGAAGTTTCTAGTCGCTTCAGGAACAGTGAGTTCGAAAGTCGATTGTTCTGGAAGTTTCTCGAATTATCTAGAACAGTATGGAACGTTCTAGAAACATCTTCGGTGCTATATAAAGAGCGGTCGGGTTCGTCGTGAGTCAGTTTTCAATTCGGAAGCGACACAGAGCGATCACCAAAGGAAAATAGTGCGAAGTAATAGAATTGTTTAAGAAGTGTTTTTGTAATAAAGTGTGATTAATTGAAGTCTGCTGTTTAAATAATTTATCCCTGAGCCCCAGCTCGTAACAATACTTAGTCTGGAATAGCACGTATGCTCCTTTTTATACCGGTGGTATGTTTCAGTGGAATAATTCCCGACAGACACGCGGGCAAGGCCTCTGGTAAAAGCTAATAAAACATAAAATAAAATTCTGTAGCAACATACTGGGGATCCGCATCGATAAGCCCCCAGGAGCCGAGCACAGGTTCCGTATCAACGAGAAGCTTCTTACAGTCGTCGATCAACGACTTGACGTGCTGCGCCATCGCGGCCGTATCGGGCTCCGATTGGTCCTGTAACGAATAGAATTGTATTATATTTTGTCGGAATCAATGTTGGCGTCAATGAACGAATCTGATATAAAAAAATACATTTTGTAGTAAAGCTAGAAGGCGGGAGCCCTTTACCCAGCAGTGGGACAATGTAGGTTAATTTAAAAAAGTAAAGCTAGATTTTGTTCAAGAAAAAAAGTAACTACTTTGAATTTTTTTAATCTAACTTTTTAGGGTTCCATACCCAATGGGTAAAAACGGGACCCTATTACTAAGACTCCGCGATCCGTCTGTCACCAGGCTGTATCTCATGAACCGTGATAGCTAGACAGTTGAAATTCACAAGTGATGTATTTCTGTTGCCGCTATAACAAAAAATACTAAAAACAGAATAATATAAATATTTAAGTGGGCTCCCATACAACAAACGTGTTTTTTATGCCGTTTTTTGCGATAATGGTACGGAACCCTTCGTGCGCGAATCCTACTCGCACTTGGCCGGTTTTGTATTTGTTTGGTTAGGTTTTGTATTGTTTTTCGATTGACTTTCGTAAATTTCAAGAAGTTTTGTGTCGTACCGACATTTCAATTCACTTTTATCTTCAACCAGCTAACCCCCGCGGCTTCGCTCCCGTAAACTGGCTACCTACCTATCTACCTCCTACCTACCTACCTATCTACCTCCTACCTACCTACCCTGTCTACCATAACTACCCTACCCACCTACCATACTCTACCTACCCTACCTACTCTACTCTATCGACCCTACCCTACCTAACCTACCCTACTTACCCTACCCTACTTACCAATTTGTTGAACTATTTATTTGAATAAGAAATAATATACTACTATACGAATATAACCGCCGCTGCCGGTAGAAACAAAACCAACTTATGTTTCTACCGGCGACGGCGACGGCGATCTAATTAAAATTTAGGATATAAAAGCTGCTATTGTGAGTCAATCTTAAAAGATAGACATATGCTGTCGCGCACTTTTTTTAGTACTTTTAAAGAGGAACAATTCTCTTCACTAAAAAGAAGAAACCAATGACAATGCAGCTACCGAGATTCTTTGGAACAACCCTTTCAACCGAAACCTTGGAGTTTACTTGGACAAACAATTGAATTGGGCGAAACACATGAACTATATCACCACAAAAGCCAGTATATCCCTGTGGCAGTGCAAGAGACTGCTGGGCAGGAATTGGGGGATCAGCCCCATGGTTACCTACTGGCTATACACCACAGTCATTCGACCAATCATTACATACGGCTCGCTGGTCTGGTGGCCCAGGACAGATCTCAGCACAGCTCAGAGAGATCTCGTAAAACTGCAGCGGTTTGCTTGCGTTGCAATCACTAGCAGTATGAGAACTACACCCACGGCCGCCCAGAGGTGGCAGTCCCAGCAAGCAATGCTGGGACTGCCACCTCTGCAACTTAATGTGCGGGAGGAGGCAGCCTTGGCCGCTTTTAGACTCCATCTATCAGGTACCCTAACTAAGGACTCCAGGATTAATCACACATGCATAAAAGAAGACGCGATCAAGCGAAAACCGATGTTAGCATCGCCATGCGACAAAGCCCCAAAAACACACCACTTTCAAAGGCACTACGACATAACGCTTATAGAAGAACAATGTGACTACTCAGGCCCGAAAGAGATGAGAGTGTGCACCGACGGGTCGAAGACGGACTCCGGTACCGGAGTCGGAGTCTTCTCACACGACCTTAATATAAATATATCCAGACCGCTAGGAAAATTCAACACCGTCTATCAGGCGGAGTGTGTGGGCATAATACTGGCGGTCCACGCCCTAGAAGCCAGGAGGGTTACGGACACCCACATTCGTATACTCTCCGACAGCGCCTCAGTCCTCCAATCCCTACGGAAAAAATATATTACATAGAAATTAATACTAGAATGTCACAACGCACTGCAACAACTTACTGTATCTAGTCGGAACACGGTGACACTGCAATGGATAAAGGGACACAGCGGATCGTTAGGCAACGACGCGGCTGACGAGCTTGCGAGTCGAGGATCCAGCACGGTGGTCTATGGACCCGAACCTGTCTTACCCATCCCCTTCAACCAAATACGTAGGTGGCTGAAGGAATTCACCCAGATACAGGCGGAAAACTGGTGGACCTCGGCACCGGGCTGTAGGCAGTCCAAAGAAGCTTTGCCATCACGGGACACTGCTCACTTAACAAACACTGCCACACAATAGGCATAACGGACAGTCCTCTGCGCAGGGCATGCATGGAGACTGAGGAAACCGTTGCGCACGTTCTCTTTGAATGCACAGGAGTCACACAGATAAGAACACAAACCCTCGGGTCACCCAGATCTTACACGGACGTTCTAAGGAAACCAGGAGCCCTAATAAGCTTCTGGAGGGAGGTGGGCTGGTTGGAATAATCCACCCAACGGCCGCCATGGCCCACGCACAATGGTCCACCTGAAGGACTAAGTGCGGAAACCAAACCCCATAACATAGAACATAGAGGAACAATTCCATCATACATGATATTTGCGTAACTTAAACCGTTTACGCAGCGCACGCAACGAAAGCTCGAAAAAAGGAATATTTTTCCCGTTATTGCAACATTTTTCATTTATGCACAGCTCCTATTGGTTGTAGCGTGATGTTATATAGCCTATAACCTTCCTCGATGAATGGACTATCCAACACAAAAAGAATTTTTCAATTCCAACCAGCAGTTTCTGAGATTCGCGCGTTCAAACAAACAAACAAACTCTTCAGCTTTATAATATAAAAAAATATATAGTACATAGATTAGCGCATTATTATTAGCTTTTTTTATCTATCCTAATATTATAAAGAGGTAAAGTTTTTGCGTTTGTGACGTTGTAGAGGGTAATCTCTGAATCTACCTAACCGATTTTGAAAATTTTTCTCTTCTTTCACCAGTAAAAAGATACATTATTCCTGAGTGTCATAGGCTATAATTTATTTTGAAAAATATTAGATATCCTTATCACAGATAATATTATACTAGCATACAGATGCCTCATCCCATACAAAGAAACCGTGCCGACGTAACTAGCGTTTTTCATCTGATTAATCATGTTATTTTTGTAAGTACATCAATCGCGTTCGATCGCGTTTCACGGCAATAGATGGTGTTAGCAGCGACTTGCAAGTAAAAGGGTTTACTAGGTTCGTGAATATTTTTCTTTAAATACAGTGAAGGTTCGTTTTATAGTATTTTATTGCACATTTTTACAGTTTTTTTGCACCAAAATGTGTTACAATGCAAATTTAACAATCGAGTGGAATGCCTCAGAAATTTGAAAATGTGCCATCTATTGGCATCAATTTTAAATGATCCGTTCAAATAATCTTTGAAATGTGAGTTAAGAGCCCAGTATTCCATAATTTTGTACTTAGGAGAGTTGATTAAACAAGAACATACAATTTTTATGTTCAATTCCAGAAAATGTTAATTGTGTGTACATGTTGCTCCATCTAGTGAGATTTGTTTGAACCAAATTTTCTTTCTTAGCAATGAGACCTCGTGTCCTTATGAAAATAATGTAACCCAAAGTAGCAAAATGAAAACTATTGATGATACATAAAAATTATGTACTACATGATTAAAGTACTCATTATTACCTACAAAAAAGTCTGCGAGAGAATATGTCTAACTATCATAGTTAAGTAACAATAGCAGCATTTATGTTCTATATTTTAATTAGATCGCCGGTAGAAACAAAAGTTGGTTACGTTCGTATTGTATTATAATTCTTATTCAAATAAATAGTTTAACAAATTGGTAGGAAGGTAGGGTATGTAGGGTAAGGTAGGTAGGGTAGGGCAGGTAGGGTAGAGTAGGGAGGGGAGGGTAGGGTAGGGTAGTGTAGAGGTGTGCGAGGGTCAGCTAGTAAGTTTTGTAATAATTCGGTATGTAAGGTATTTTTAACCGACTTCAAAAAGGAGGAGGTAAAGTTCACCCTGGTTCACACTACACTCTAATTTGACCGCTTGTGTTCAAGTTTCATGTTAAAACGGTAATCTATTCTGGCATAACTGTAGGCATCTTAGATATGTACCACAACCAAAAAGTGAAAAATAAAACCATTTTACAAAAAAAATACAATCGACTGCAAAATAAAAACACTACAAAGTGAAAAATAACTTCAATTTCGGAAGTCAGTGTCAAAAAATAAACGAAAACAAGAACAACGACTTCCGAAATTGAACTCTCCCGTCATAACGTCTATGATGATGATGACTATTACTATGTATCAAGCAGCACATGCACGCACGTTGAACATGAGAACCTTGACGGAGGTGCAGCGGCCGCACTCCGGCACGATGTGCTGGTAGGGGATGATGGGAGACTCTCCCATCATCACGTCTATGATGATGATGACTATTCTATGTATCAAGCAGCACATGCACGCACGTTGAACATGAGAACCTTGACGGAGGTGCAGCGGCCGCACTCCGGCACTATGTGCTGGTAGGGGATGATGGGAGACTCTCCCATCATCACGTCTATGATGATGATGACTATTCTATGTATCAAGCAGCACATGCACGCACGTTGAACATGAGAACCTTGACGGAGGTGCAGCGGCCGCACTCCGGCACGATGTGCTGGTAGGGGATGATGGGAGACTCTCCCATCATCACGTCTATGATGATGATGACTATTCTATGTATCAAGCAGCACATGCACGCACGTTGAACATGAGAACCTTGACGGAGGTGCAGCGGCCGCACTCCGGCACGATGTGCTGGTAGGGGATGATGGGAGACTCTCCCATCATCACGTCTATGATGATGATGACTATTCTATGTATCAAGCAGCACATGCACGCACGTTGAACATGAGAACCTTGACGGAGGTGCAGCGGCCGCACTCCGGCACGATGTGCTGGTAGGGGATGATGGGAGACTCTCCCATCATCACGTCTATGATGATGATGACTATTCTATGTATCAAGCAGCACATGCACGCACGTTGAACATGAGAACCTTGACGGAGGTGCAGCGGCCGCACTCCGGCACGATGTGCTGGTAGGGGATGATGGGAGACTCTCCCATCATCACGTCTATGATGATGATGACTATTCTATGTATCAAGCAGCACATGCACGCACGTTGAACATGAGAACCTTGACGGAGGTGCAGCGGCCGCACTCCGGCACGATGTGCTGGTAGGGGATGATGGGAGACTCTCCCATCATCACGTCTATGATGATGATGACTATTCTATGTGTCGCATCAAGGCTGGCCGATAGATGCAAACCATCGGGAAGTCAGGATATATTCCCTTAGGTTAAGACATCGTGTGTGGGCAGGTAGGTGGGTCAATCGTGAAAATGAAATCACACAAATTATTCGATACACTGAGTATATTCAAATAGACACGCGTTACATTATTGCTTGCTAACTTTACGGATCGACACTGATTCTACGACGTCTTAGCTCTACGGCTGTCTGTACTCAACTGCCTCAACTGCTCTATTTCCCACCACGCAATGCTTATAAAAAGCGCGCCAATGCGTAGTTGCTCTTGTTTGCCGCTAGGGGCGTGCTTGTGATTTGATTGTACGTCCGTACTATTGACTAAACCCGACACGGCCATCCTGCGAGACAGGCGTCCTCGTCTGTTCCTAATTGTCAGGTTTTAACAGTGTATCGAATCATGTGGAAATCCTCAATGGATGTCCTCAGCCCTTGGGGAAAGCTGAGGGGTCTGTCAGACTCCTACTGACTAAAACCACATGGTGTTCTCTAGGCCGTAATTTCTCTTGAGAGGCGAACGTGGAACACACACGTCGCCTTCTCGGGCCTCTCTCAGGTGACAGATCCCCAAATCTATCACCCGCAGGCATCATCTTCTTGTGCTTGCTCCATGCCATCTCAGGGTCACCTCGTGTTGCACCACACGTCATCTTAGTCCACTCCATCCTGGCAATCTCCCATCATACATGATGTTTTATCTGGAAAATACAAAATTTTCAAACAGTATTTGCTCGTCCAATCCTGACTCATACACTAGAGTGAGGAAACATTTTGAAACAATCAAACATGATCATTCAAATCTCTCTGTTCACTATTGCAAGGAACGAGTAAATCTATTTCCATCTTAAAGAAAATAGCAATTTAATCATCGAATTGGTACCTAAAAGCACCTAATCTTCGTGATTACAAAATTCAAGTACCACTGATAAGTCATAAATCTCAAATTAAATCAAACAAAAGAAACAATATACCATGTTTCTTATTCACGATTTTTAACCATCACATAGCTCTATTAGCTATCTCATAGCTCTCTTAGCTATCTCAATTGCTCTACTCGCACATCTCCACGATGTCGAGTCAACTCGACTCTCTGAACTTAGACCTTGTTCACACAGAGATTTAGTACTTACTACTTTATCTACAATCTCAATTGGTACTTGAGCTCTGTGTGTCTTACCAACACGATCTACGCATAGTAATCAAAATTTGAAAACCAAAACTATTAACTATTTCAATTTTCGTAATGAGGGCTTGACGATTCGAACGTCATTAACATTAACATGGTGACCTCACCTCTCGCATGACTATGTGAGTTTACTTTCTTATAACCTCAAAACTCATTAATCTTTCTGTAAGGTTCCTAACACAAACATGAATTTTCACACCAGACATAGTGTCACACAGACTTCCAGTTGCCATACAGGCATATAGCTGCACATAAAGGACTACAGTTGTCATACAGGCCTATAGTTTCTATTAAGACCTTCACTTGCCATACAGGCCAACAGTTGCCATATAGCGCTCGGCTACTCCTGACCGAACTAGATTATTGGGTTCGTTAAAATAGGGAAATTTTAGAACCCTACTCTTTAACTAAATCATTACCCTGGGCCATGTACCACTGTCGTTCCAAACAATCTTTAAAACTCTACTGCAGCAACAACTGCCAAGCTTATAGAAACCCTCGAGTAAAACCTCCAACGCCATGGCTCTCTAGCCGACCAGCAATTATATTGCTCTCACAACGGTCTCTCGGTCTCTCTAGACCCCGACCTCCACCAGAATCCACTGGTACGGTCAAACATAATACGTTCGATAGACTGAATTACTCGACAACTTAAGCTTGCTCATCATCATCAAATCCTTTTGACATCAACATCGACTGGTACATGACCCGCTGGCATCTGCCCTAACCTACCTTGTGCATACTTGTAGGTTCCAAGCGTACCTATTTAAAGCTTTCGGTGTATAACGATCACCGTCCTGTCATTATCACCTATCGCGGACTTAATACAGGTCCTATCTAGTTTTCGTATTAAGAGTTTTCCACACAACTCTATTCATTAGAAAAAGGTCCGACGATCAACAAGTTCAATAACTAAACAAAGTAATTGTAACAATGCTGTTACTCTTTACCATAATTCTTGCAATGCATACTCAACTCAAACCTCTTCGTAAACCCATCGCCACATGTTACTCATGAGGTGCGGTCCGGAGCTTCGAGTATGAGTAGACATGTCAATCATATTTGGTCTCACTACCAATGTCATCAACTATGACATTCAATTCCCGAGGAACTTGGTGATCCGGGATCCTTCTCACAAGATTCACACTTTCTACTCAAAGATCTCGGAATATACCGACTGTTCATATCAGGGGAATAATTAAGCCCGATATTATTTGCGTCTTAATGTGTGAAGGAGCTTTACGAATTAATTCGGATTAATATTCTTAAAATCCTATTATCAACAGTAACCCTTTACTATCGCACACTAACTCAGTTTTCATGTAAGGAAAACGATCGCGAGATCTACTGCTATCATAATATTACTTTGAAAGTAAGCAAGTGAATTTAGATCTGAAGACGGTGGTTGTAAATCGTTACGCAACATAAGATCTGTTCCGAATACACGCAAATGACCAGTACCGTTACTAACTCGATACAATTGCCTTCGCCCAACGACTTTACTAATTCGCTTTGCCACTGAAAATTACTAGTTGTTAAGTCACTTTGGATAGATCATCTTCTTCATCATCTGCATAGCCTTTTCCCAACTATTTTGGGGTCGGCTTCCAGTCTTACTGGATTCAGCTAAGTGCCAGTATTTTACATGGAGCGATTGCCTATCTGACCTCCACAACCCAGTAACTGGGTAACACGGCACCCCTTGGCAAGACTGCTGTCAGATCTCAAGCTTCTGACCACCCGTAACGACTGTCAAAGATCTTCAAATGACAGCCGGGACCAACGGCTTAACGTGCTTTCCGAGGCACGGAAGAAACTCGGTATGTTGAAATGGTCACCCATCCACGGACCGACCTAGTCAAGCGTTGCTTAACCTTGATGATCGACCCGTGCGGCTGTTATTATTTAGCCACGAGCTCATCTTCTTATGAGATATTAAATCCTAAAGTTCGTACTGAACCAAATGATGAAACTACCGCCAATAGGAAACTCATTAACTACTTGCTTACAAGTGTGTCTTAATTACCTAGTGATAGTGCTAGATGTAACCACAACCAACTCAGTGGTCAAACATGAACACTCTTAAAGCTCAAACTAGCATCTCTTCACTAGAGAACATTCGACCTCACTATCGAAATAACATGGAAGCGACTCACCGAGTATTCCATTCCAAACTTGCGCGCGTTCGTAACGTTCGGCTTCCAACTGCCTGCCGTCGGTCTCAACCTCTCAGATGTTGACAGTCGACCTTCGCATTCAGCATTTGAACCGCTAGCCTTCAGCAGAGGCTCCACTTCGACGCAATATGGTTACTGAAACGTGAAAAACATTACGAGAGTACATGTTCAGCTATCTTATCTATACACAGCTTTGATGGAAATTAACCAGTGCAGCGGTATAGTAAACTAAACCGGCACAGCTAAATGGGCTATTGTGGACATGAACCACACATTACAGTGTCCCATGTGCCCGGGTAGGTAGATATATGGGCTTTATAGAATCCAATGAATGCCATAGCATTTTAAGTCACAATTTCTAGGCCTGGTAGGGTTTACCACCTTTTAGACAGTCCGGCCCTCCGACGACCACAAAAGAAGAATACCATGCTTCTTCTTAGTTAATTCTCACTACATAAAACTATCACACTACAAAAGCAATCAGAATATTTCATTTGGAATTATCATAATTTCCAGACCGAAATGTAAGGTAGGTACGTCACTGTCACCATATCGTTCTAAACAATGATAGTCAGCCAAGGCCAGCCAAGGGTTATTGTCAGTGATAGTAGAACAATAACTCTTAAATAACACCAAAACTTGACTATTGATTGTAACTAAAGTGAAACTATGACCCGACAGGGGCCACCCCGACGATCCACTGACCGCCATACCGTACACAAAACCAGAATTTTGAATAATGAACACTCTTGGCCATAGTCAAAACAAAATGAAAACGACTCACCAGATTGGCATAAAGATCCGTGTCTATGGATCTTTCCACACGTCCACACGCTCCTCCTTGACCTGTCCAGCTCCTTGGTTGTTGCTAGCTTCCTTGCCGCTCCGCTCCAGACTGGTTTTTCATTATTTTGTTTTCGAGGGTAGTCGCAACTGACACCGTAATTTTTTTGCAAGAATGTAACCGACATTTTCACTAGCTTTGTTTTTACGTGTGATCTCATTAGCACGATCGAATCCCAATTCTGATGTCGCATCAAGGCTGGCCGATAGATGCAAACCATCGGGAAGTCAGGATATATTCCCTTAGGTTAAGACATCGTGTGTGGGCAGGTAGGTGGGTCAATCGTGAAAATGAAATCACACAAATTATTCGATACACTGAGTATATTCAAATAGACACGCGTTACATTATTGCTTGCTAACTTTACGGATCGACACTGATTCTACGACGTCTTAGCTCTACGGCTGTCTGTACTCAACTGCCTCAACTGCTCTATTTCCCACCACGCAATGCTTATAAAAAGCGCGCCAATGCGTAGTTGCTCTTGTTTGCCGCTAGGGGCGTGCTTGTGATTTGATTGTACGTCCGTACTATTGACTAAACCCGACATATGTATCAAGCAGCACATGCACGCACGTTGAACATGAGAACCTTGACGGAGGTGCAGCGGCCGCACTCCGGCACGATGTGCTGGTAGGGGATGATGGGAGACTCTCCCATCATCACGTCTATGATGATGATGACTATTCTATGTATCAAGCAGCACATGCACGCACGTTGAACATGAGAACCTTGACGGAGGTGCAGCGGCCGCACTCCGGCACGATGAGCTGGTAGGGGATGATGGGAGACTCTCCCATCATCACGTCTATGATGATGATGACTATTCTATGTATCAAGCAGCACATGCACGCACGTTGAACATGAGAACCTTGACGGAGGTGCAGCGGCCGCACTCCGGCACGATGTGCTGGTAGGGGATGATGGGAGACTCTCCCATCATCACGTCTATGATGATGATGACTATTCTATGTATCAAGCAGCACATGCACGCACGTTGAACATGAGAACCTTGACGGAGGTGCAGCGGCCGCACTCCGGCACGATGTGCTGGTAGGGGATGATGGGAGACTCTCCCATCATCACGTCTATGATGATGATGACTATTCTATGTATCAAGCAGCACATGCACGCACGTTGAACATGAGAACCTTGACGGAGGTGCAGCGGCCGCACTCCGGCACGATGAGCTGGTCAGGGATGGTGCGAGACTCGCCCGTCATCACGTCGATGGCCACCTGGCGAAGAGCGTCTTTGAACGTTGACAGGTAGTATCTGGAACAACGTTTGGGAAGTTTAGAAGGTGATGTAGAGTACGACTGAAACTTCCGGTCAAACCCTTGGCTTTCCTAGTGCAGATACTAGTCTCCCACTGTGAGTGTATCAAATAATGTATCATCTATACCTTACTATACAAATAAATAAAATGGAAGTGTCTGTTAATCTAGTTTCTGACTACCTATCTTCTAACCGAGCCTTGGATTTAAAAGTACCTGTAAATGGTTTAGTTGGCTACACACAATAAGTAGATTTTATTACCATCGTGTTATAAAAGCGCCTTTTTACACACAAACAATTCAAGCATGAATGTCGAGTATGGGAGTTGGAGGGATGTTAACTGATTAGGATTTTGTCACTCAGGTAAATAAAAAAAATATTGGACCCTTATTTTTTCTTTTGACACGTAGGTAAACATAAAGTGACGACAATATAATGCGTTAAAATATCGTGTGACATAACGCCGTTAGTACACACGCCTGAACTTTGATGCGCTTTATCTTTGTAAATTTTTAAGTGATTTGGTAAAGCAATAAAAATCATTTTACAAAAAATCAAAATGACTTCCAAAACAAAACACTTCAAAGCGAAAAATTACTTTCTTTTCCGAAGTCGGTGTCTTTTTTAGCCATTGTTTTCCGTTATTTGATTCGATTTTTTGTAAAAAATATTTTTATTTTCCTCTTTTAGTTTTGGTAGGTACCTCCAATTAACGTGAAAATCATTTATAGCCAAAGTACATCTCATGACGATTCCATTTAGCCCAAAAACGACTAGGATACATTGTTTTATTTCGGGGTTCCCGTGGCCATTGTGGTCTTCTTCAGCAGTTCCACTTCACCAAATGATACTTTTTGAGTGCAAATGATTGCATCATTGATGGAAATACCAAAATCGCTATATGTATGCCTATAATATTTAAGAAGTTCCCTCGATTTCTCTAGGATCCCATCATCAGATCCTGGTTTCCTTATCATGGTACCACCGTTGGGATATCTCCTTGCCAACAAAAAAAGAATCATCAAAATCGGTTCATAAATGACGAAGTTATCAGCGAACACACATAAAAAAAACATATACGGTCGAATTAAGAAACCTCCTCCTTTTTGGGAAGTCGGTTAAAAAAGACGTGTCCAATATTATGTGATAATCTCACTGACGGACTAAATAGGATTATAATTTTTCTACCCAGCAAACATTCCTATTTGGTTTCAACCGTGAACGTATGGGCAATGACCGATTTAAGGTCAGTTTATATCTACAGACATTGAGCGTGTCAGACACGTTCCAGGGCAGACACCGACAGACAACGTTTATTTACATCTGAGCGTGCCGTGTCAGACATCGACAGACACCGTTGTCAGCGTCGGGACCGCTCTATAAGCAGTTTATGAACAGCTTTCACAATGTTCAGACACTTCTCTGTGGAAGATTTATTCAATTGCATTGTGGCTGCGCGATTCCGACAGGTAAAGGAAAAAAAAGACATCTGCCCGGTTCCGATGCTCTGTTCACACTGCCCGGTAGGTAGCTACAGACACGTATAGACATGAACCGTACAGACAAAATATTCTTTCCGCGAATACTAAACGCGCACGGCCCATGTCTGTTGGTGTCTGCGCGGCCGTGTAACGATAGATATAAATACGTTTATAGACAATAAAAGAATATTATTTTGTCTGCCACGGCACGTGTCTGGCACGCTCAGTGTTTGTAGATATAAACGGACCTTTAGTTGTTACAGCAAAACAAACAAAAACATCATATTAACAACGTAAATCTAAAATTAGGTGATGTTAAACAGCAAAAATTACTAGTGTCCGACCGAAAGATCGGTTTCGGTTACGGTAGTGTTTCGACAAAAATACGAATTTCGGTTTCGGCGGCAAATCTGCCGAAACTACGAATGAAACCGAAACTGTATTAGGGAGTTCTCGCGCTGTGATCGGTCATGTTCGGCGCGTTAAATTACATCCAAGCGAGTATTTTTATGCGAATATTTTTTTTCTTAAATGAGGGGTTATGATGTTGATTATCATACCAAGAAGTGAAAATGTCGAAGACATAAAGACTGATTGATTATAATAACGTTTACTTTATTTTTCCCTCAAAATATGATCCTTGTAAGGAAGTTTCGGTTTCGGCCGAAACTGAGACTTTTGCCGAAATTCAGTTTCGGTTTCAGTTGGACACTAGAAGTTACTTTAGAGGTGCTCCAAAATTTATAGAAGCTTATTTACAACAGCCAGTATTGTATTTGAGAGCACAGTACAATACGGTCGAACGTCAGAATGACGTGACAGTGCTATGTGCACAGTAATTTTGACTGACTAGTAAGGGCGGAAACAGACTTTAAGCTAGGGACAGACTTCAGGCTTTAGAGTTGGCGCTGGGTGTAACAGGTGTGCTGCGGTCTTAAAAGTGTTTAAAGTTTACAGAGGATCGTAGTTATAACTAGCACAGTTATTTCAAGGTTTTAAAAAAATAAGAAAACTAAGGCTCCGTTTTCTGATCCGTTGTTTTTTTTTTTTTTTTTTTTTTTTATTTGTAATGGGTTTGCTCTTGACTCTAGTCTAGGTCATAGGTGACAGAGACAGAGTCTACGATGGAGTGAGCTTACCCAGAAGTAGCCTGTTCACTCTAACTTTGAAGAGATTCGGGTTGAATGCGTTCGGAAACACAGACGCAGGCAGTGAGTTCTACTCATTCGCTGTGCGCATTATAAAGGATGTTTGGAAGCGCTTGGTTCGAATTGGTGGAATGGCAACAAGGTAAGGATGATAACTTGCAGTGCGTCTAGATGTCCGATGGTAGAAGGGAGCTGGTGGGATGAGGTCGTGGAGTTCCTGAGCACACTCACCGAAGTACAGTCTGTAGAAGACCGACAAGCAGGCAACTTTGCGGCGATGAGCTAAGCTGTGAAGCTTGGCGTCCACCAGTTCCACGTTGCCAATGAGCCTCTTGGCTCTGCGTTCCACTGAGTCAAGCGCGGCAAGCTGATACTTAGCTGAACCATCCCAAAGGTGGCTGCAATACTCCATGCAGGATCGGACTTGTGCTTTGTTTAGGGTTAAAAGCTGTCCAGGTGTAAAGTATCAACCAATGGTTAAATGTCGTAACCAATGGTTTCAAATTGCAGTAAAATGCGATTTCGGGAGGAGGAGAGAGGGAGAGGTTCAAATCCGGGTAAGCACCAATGTGACTGTTTTCAAATTCATATGTACTTTCTAAGTTTATCTTGGACATCGCAAGCAACGGTGAAGGAATACATCGTGAGGAAAACTGGACTTATATAGTTAATGTAAGTCTGAAATAGCCAAGTCAGAGGCCTGTGGGGTTCACAGAGGTGGCTTAATTAACTATGACACCAGATGTGGCCACATCCTCACACGAAAAGAAGACCATAAAAAATACTTAAAATTTAAACCTTTTTTATGCCCGCAACATCGCTGCCTGCCATTTAGGTGACGTAATACTGGTATGTTAACAAAACAGTCATGACAACCGGCACTGGTTCAATATTAACCACTATTCGTATTATTTTGGTGATAATTGGATGGGTTTTAAATTCAATTTCAACTGCTTTTGTATTATTTATAATATACTAGCATTTCATCCAAATCGGTCCAGCCGTTTAGGAGGAGTTAGGTGACAAACACACGTACAGAAGAATTATATATTTTAAGATAAATACTCCTAGATATAGTTGATAGCTGCTGAACTGACAGATGACAACTAATAGTTTTTGCCTATAAGACGTCACGCCACAGCGGCTCGTGTTTTGGTCACGCGATATATAGATTAAAATTATCGATTTTTTATTCTAATTTACTAAAACAATATTGTGGTTTTATGACTCAAAATCAGAATATTTAAGTTTATTTTTACATAAATTTATAATTGTTTCACTTAATAATTTATTTTTCATTACCGTAACCCTATGTATGTTGGCCTCACAAATGGTCAAATAAGTTGGCGAGTTAATTTATTACTTAGACCTTTTGTTAAACACATTTTACCGCGATTTAAACGTATGGGTTACCATTAACACTGCTTAACTACGGATAAAAAAAACTGGGCATCACAGAAAGTTATAAAAGAAAAGCGTTAACAGCATTTTCGTTAAAGAGTGCCAAAGCTTACAGATAACGGAGAGGAGGTCAAGAAAAGCGACAATAAATCTCGTTAGTAAGAACTACACTCCATTCCTTTATGTATTTTAATAAAAGTAAACAAATTTGAAGGCTGGATTTGTTTTTGTTTAAATAATATGCATAATAAAAACTAAAAATTATAAAAAAAACTATGTATGTATATGCAAAAAGGTTCACAAACATTTTCAGAACTTTTTTTAACAAAAGCCACTTCAAAGTTTACATTTATTAAGCTACCTAAAAAAACAGACTATTGTTTATTCCAATTGACTGACCTCCCCATTCCGTATGCTATCTCCGCACCCAACAGTTCGCTAGTCAACCCATGTCCAAAGTAACTCGGCATCATTTCTAACTTAGGCCTCTCAGTGTCCATATTCTCAACCAACATCAGCGAAGCGGTTTTAAAATCGCGCCAAAAACTGTCAAACGTCTCAACGGTCGCCATATTGACTTCCTGTCCGAGCAAAATGTCTATGGCGCATTGCGTTATTTCGTCGTTAAAATGGCGGATGATGAATCTGAAAAATTGTTTTTGGTTTGTACCCTGGACCCTAAACATTATGGGTGGGGTATGTTAAGGGAAGTTGGGGTTACCTGTTAGCAGATGCGACGCCATCTTTCATAAGTCCTGTGAATTTTCTCTCGCCTGTTCTTGTGTAGTCACCCTACGGGGAAAAAATATTTTTAAAACAAAATAACTAAATAGTAGTATGTTAGTCAATCAATAGTATTATTAAATACTAACTGACCCGGCAAACTTTGTTTTGCCATGAAAAAACCAAACATTCACCTACCCTACCCTAAATTTTTTTTTTATTTGGTTTCGCTGGAAAAAAATGCATTACGCATACCCACCCATTGGGGGAATGGGGGGCTATGTGGGACTCCCCGGGATGACCCGGTATACCCACTAAAATAAACCAGCGGCACTCCCGCATCGTCCGAGTGGAGGAGGACTGGGAAACTGGCACAGCCTTTACTTTCAGTCCTCCGCCGACGACCGCCCGCCTTTACAGCGGGGCCTTCACGGGAGGGGTCCCTTAGCGGAGGGGCCCGGGAACGACCGCGTGCTCGGCCGTTCCCGCCCTACGAGGGTGGCAATTAGTGCAATGCGAGCGAAAGGCCTGTCGCCCGCTAATCGCCACCAGGAGGTGGGAGGAGACGATCGTACAACCGCCTTCTCCCACCCCTTCTTCGCCTGCGGAGCGGCGGCGCGAGAGGATCGTCCTACCGCGCACGCTCCGCCGCCTCCTTTTGCGACATCAAGACCACGCAAAAGGAGGCAACCGCTGCCCAGGCCTCCTCACTCCCCAGCATGGAGTTGACCACGCCAGGAAGTGAGAGGTCCTGCCCGACAACATTGATCAGGGCACGGCGCAGGTCAGCCCAGGCTGGGCACACCTCGAGGGTGTGCTGCGCCGTGTCCTCTGCCGCACCGCAGTCGTGGCACACTGGGGTTTCCCCCCTCCGGATCCGGTGCAGGTGCGTTCCGAAACATCCATGTCCGGACAACACCTGCACTAGACGGAAAGAGAGGAAACCGTGGGGCCACTCGAGCCAGTCCTGCAGGACTGGACCGAGCGCGTCCAGCGTCCGGCGGTGGCGAGGACCTCCGTCCAATGGACGATGATAGCGTCCCTCGCCTCCCGCCGCACGGCCTCCCGCTCTTCCACGGCAGGGCGCTCCCCGAGAGCCTGCCGCCGCGCAGTCCACTAGTACACTCTGGCGAGCACCCATGCCTCCAACTCCCAGGGAGGGGCGCCCGCCGCCGAGAAACCGGCGGGAAAGTGGGTGGGAAGTGGGGCTCCCATACAACAAACGTGTTTTTCTTGCCATTTTTTGCGATAATGGTACGGAACCCTTCGTGCGCGAGTAAAACTCGCATTCGGCCGGTTTTTAACAACATTTGCAAAGTTTTTTATTTTATTTGTGCACTTTAGGATTGAAAATGTTAGTGTTGTAGTAAGTTTGTAGTGAACCTGATTTTCTTACCTCGTTCATTTCCTGTGACTTGATGATGCTGTAAAAGTAATAACATGATGATGCTGACGATACTATAATATTATTGAGTTACCTTCAGAGCCTTGGTGCCAGCATACTGGCGGGACACGACGTCTCCGTTGTCGGCCCACATGGTGAGGAAGGCTTGTCGCAGTGAAGGCGGCAGGCCGCAACCAGGAGTGCCCAGCCCCAGGCGACACAGTTGCAGCTCCAGTACGTATTTTGCTATCGCCGTCTGAAAAATTATGAGACACAATATTATCAAAAGTTTCATCTATAAGTAAACACAGTACCTATAAAAGCTTTGAAGAAATCTAGAAACTTGTTTTATAAATAGTCTAGGTTAAGAATTTTCAAGGCAAACCTCAAATTCTATTTCTGAAAACGTAGCGATGGGTTCTAATAAAAAGCGAATGTTCACATGAGAGGGTTCTCAAAAACTCAGAATTAATAACTTCAACTTGTAAAACGAAGAGACTGCAGGCCTAGTCAAGTTATAAACGTTTCGTATCAAATCTCTTTCTACAATCGTTAACGCCTTCTATTCGTTTGGTCTGAACACGTGACTTAACGTTCAGAGAGTCAATAGACGAAGGTCGTAAGTGGGACTGATTGGCTATCGACGTCACTATCGTGCACAAAGCTCCCAAATTTACAATAGGGTCAACAAGAACGTCGCAATTTACAGACTTACTGTGCATAAGGTCAAGCAGAGCCTTAAGCCATGGTTGTTGTCCCTCAGCTACGAAGAAACAGAGCAAATAATAGTGACCATCTCGTGAGCCAAATCCTTCCAATATACACGTAGACACATTACCACACACGTGCACACACATACACAACCACACACACAAATACACTCGCTCACACACACACACAAACACATTCACGCTGGACTTTGATTTTTATTTTTATTATTAGTTTGATGATAAAATAAATTTAATTTTACACTGTTCTGTCTGCATAAGAATTAACTGTAATTCCTCCTCGGAAGAGGGCACTGGCTCCTGTAACACAGGTCTATCACCTAGCACAGGAGTCAGAGAATCCATGTATTTGAATGTTTCTTATGTAAATAAAGTTATTTATTATTTATTTATTTATTATTATTATATAGTTTCGTGAATTTGTGGCCGCGGTCGTCGCACCAACAGAACCGGATCTCAGAATGCACCACATTGGTCCTGTTAAGGCAGTCTATGCAGTTGAGGCGGAACACGCCGTTCTGTGTACAAATGAGGCCGCGATCGTCACGTCAACGGAGCCGCATTTCTACTGTGACGTCACATACCTGCACCACATTGGTCCTATCAAGACAGTCGATGCAGTTGACGCGGAAAACGCCGTTCTGCGTACATATGAGGCCGCGGTCGTCGCGCCAACAGAACCGCATCTCTCCTATGACGTCAGCTAGCGCGTTGATCAGGATGCTCACGTTTTCGTAGTGCATGCCGCGGCTGAGAATAAAATAAAACGAAATATTCGTAATAGTGCTAGATTCGAAACTATGATAGAGAAATAGTATATAATGCAAATATTGAATAAAGGACGGATTTAAGCGAGGGGCATTTTTTTTTTTTTTTTTTTGTGTTGGGTTTGCTCTTGACTCTAGTCTAGGTCAGAGGTGACAGAGACAGAGTTGACGATGGAGTGAGCTTACCCAGAAGAAGCCTGTTCACTCAAACTTTGAAGAGATTCGGGTTGAATGCGTTCGGAAACACAGACGCAGGTAGTGAGTTCCATTCATTCGCAGTGCGTATTATGAAGGATGTTTGGAAGCGCTTGGTGCGAATTGATGGAATGGCAACAAGGTAAGGATGGTAACTTGCAGTGCGTCTAGATGTCCTATGGTAGAAGGGAGGCGGGATGAGGTCGTAGAGTTCTTGAGCACACTTAGTACAGTCTGTAGAAGACCGACAAGCAGGCAACAGGCGATGAGCCAAGCTGCTAAGCTTGGCATCCGCCAGTTCAACGTCGTAAATCAACCTCTTGGCTCTGCGTTCCACCGAGTCAAGCGCGGCAAGCTGATACTTAGATGAGCCATCCCAAAGGTGGCTGCAATACTCCATGCAGGATCAGACTTGCGCTTTGTATAGGGTTGCTGTCCAGGCGTAAAGTATCGTGGTGGCCCAGTGGCTAAGACCTCGCCTCTCGTGCTTGAGGTCGTGGGTTCAAATCCGGGCAAGTACCAATGTGTCTTTTTCAAATTCATATGTACTTTCTAAGTTTATCTTAGACATCACAGGCAACGGTGAAGGAAAACATCGTGAGGAAACCTGGACTTTACATAGTTAATGTAAGTCTGAAATAGCCAAGTCAGAGGCCTGTGGGATTCCCAGAGGCGGCTTAATTAACTCTGACACCAGAGGTGGCCACACCTCACACGAAAGAAGAAGAAGAAGACTCTATTTAGGATGCCCAGATTTTTGGGTGCAATTTGGGCTTTGTAATCAATGGAGGCCCCGAAGTTGAGACTGGATGTCAACTCCATGCCTAGGAGCTCGAGCCGATCAGTCACAGGAACAGACGAACCCCGAAAAGTAGGAGTTTAGCGGTAAAAAGACACGCCTGTGTTTTGGTGGCGTTAAAGGAGTCCAGATTGTCATCACCCCACTTGGAGACAAGGCTTAAGATCAAATCTGTCCGCTCCACCATAGCCTCTCTCAAGGAACGAACTTCATCCACGCTGGTTTTTGCGCTGGACAAGTATCTCTCTGAAACAGTACTGTCATCTGCGTACCCAACAATACCAGGCTGAAGTAGGTCATTGATGTGCAGCAGGAAAAAGAGTTGCAGAGAGAACAGACCCCTGAGGAAGTCCGGCATCAATAGCCATAAGGTCAGAGGAGCAGCCGTCAATGACTACTCGGATCGACCGTTCACTGAGGAAGTCTGATATCCAGCTACAAAAACCAGCTGGGATGCCATAAGCAGGAAGCTTACTGAGTAGACTCGCGAGCAAGTAAAGGATTCGGGAGTGATTCAAGTGTTAGAATCCTGAGCGACGTAAGTGATTCATGGCCCTCGATATAAATCCGTTTTATTCGAGTATTTTTTGCGCAACGAGGTTCTGTAGCACTGAGATAGAGGTCAAATATATTGGTGTGTTCTAAATTCAAACACCAAAATAGTGATTAAAACTGCTTTTTGTTCACTGTTTACAGTGAATAAAATAATCTTTACAATGCATGTCCTCGAAAAGAGCGTTTTCCAAGCAGCCAAACTGTGCGGAAAGTGTCACTTTTTTTTACTAGTGCTTTTTACTTTCCTGTACTTTTTTTAATTTTTAACTCCAACGTCAGCCCGCCGCATAGAGATTTTATTATTTGAGAAAAGTTTTAAAATTAGTTAAGTACAGATTATCATTCATATAAAGAGTAAAACACAACTAATACGTCATTTAAGGCGTTTTTAATTACTCTAGATTTAGATTTTGATCAATAAATTAATTTTAGCTATTCATTAAATATGTTTGGCAGAATTAATATTTTGCTCGTGCCTTTTTGCGTTACGACGTGACAGCTATTGCACATGCGCAGTAGAACTATGAACTATTAGTTAATCTGTGGATATGCTGAGCGCCCTTGAATAAGCGCCATTTTATTAATTTCTTGCTTGGTTCAGATTTTTTTTTTTATTTCCTCGCACAATGCATAGTAAAATGTTGTATGATACACGTGCGTAAGATGATTTCCGACTCGTGTCGATTTATCCACTCACTCGCTTTGCTCGCTCGTGAATAAAAATGCCACTCATCGGAAATCACCTACTGCCCGCACTTGTAGCATAAATAACTATTTTAGAGGGGCAGTGGTATAAACTCTCAAATGAGTGTAGGGCCCGATTTAGAAAAAAACTATAACTGCATCATTGTATTTTTGATTAATTAATGAATATTCCTAGCCAGGAATCGAACTCGAATGATTTTATTAAACCACCTGAGAACTCAGTTAAACTAAATATATACTATATCTTTACTATTATATTAAATTAATTTTTACTTACTTACTATTATTATTATTAATTTTGAAAAGTTTGTTTGTTTGTTTGAACGCGCTAATCTCAGGAACTACTGGTTGGAATTGAAAAATTATTTTTGTGTTGGATAGTCCATTTATCGAGGAAGGTTATAGGCTATATAACATCACACTACGACCATAAGGAGCGGAGCATAAATGAAAAATGTTGCAAAAATGGGCAAAATATTCCATTTTGAGAGCTTCCGTTGTGTGCGCTGCGTAAACGGTTTAAGTTACGCAACAATCATGTATGTAGGGTAGGTAGGTAGGTAGCCAGTTGACGGGAGCGAATTCGCGTGGGACAGCTAGTCTATCAATAAAATCACTCACCAATACTCATGAAAGTCAAATGTAGCGTAGATAACATCTGGACTGTTGTACTTCAACACATGTTCGCCGTACGCCTCCCATATGATACGCTCTCTGCCTTGTTGGTCCACCAAGTTTACTATGCACACGTTCTTGTAGGTTTTGAGTTCCTCTTCGAAGTGTTTCTTGAAGGCTATGTGGGATTCTTCTTCGGCTGGTGAAAGAAGGGTAACGGTAAACAAGAAAAGTAAACTGACCGCGACCCATGTCGATGTATAACAACAGTTTTCCAAAGGCAAAGTAAATTTTGTCCATTAATCCAGTTTATCTTTTCGTTGGAGCAATGTTCGGTGCTTTTATTGTTTATCAACTTCAGTAATGTTATCTGATTATTTTGGTGAATGTAGCTGTTTGTACGGAACCTTCGGTGCACGAGTATATTTTAAGGTACCGTACGGGTACGGATATATATTCACTTCGGTTTCCATCTGTCTGTGTGAGATGCAATTGTTGAATTGGTTTTTGCGGTCATATAGTGCCTTATTACAAAAAGCAGTTTATGTAATACCCAGGTTTAAACCTTGTTTACACCGTACATTATAGAGGTTTAAACCTCGGTTATTAGTAAAAGCGCTATTTGTAATACGACTGATGATGTTAAGTGTTAGCAATTTTGTTTTCAAAACATGCAACAATTTATATGCAATTTTATTGTTTTTAAAAGTACTAGTAAGTCTAAAACCGACTTAATTTACACTAGCTTTAAGTTGATATTTGTTAAAGCGGAATAAATAGAGAACAGAAAAATCAATACTCGCCTGCCTTGTCAAAAACAAGCTTAATGACGGGAAACCAATATTTTTAGCGAAGTCGGGGGACCTGTAAAGTACTGTTCCAAGGAATCGTCCCCCGACTGCAATCAAAAGATTGTATTTCTGTCATTTCATCATCATCATCATATCAGCCGAAAGACGTCCACTGCTGGACATAGGCCTTCCCCAAGCGTCGCCACATTGACCGGTCCCGTGTGTCCCGCAACCAGCGGATCCCTGCAACCTTCACCAGGTCACCGGTCCACCTGGTGGGAGGCCTTCCAACGCAACGTCTTCCGGTTCGCGGTCGCCACTCCAGTACCTTTCTGCCCCATCGGCCATCCGTTTTGCGAGCAATGTGCCCTGCCCACTGCCACCTAAGTTTGACAATTCTTCGGGCTATGTCGGTAACCCTGGTTATCTTACGGATCTCAACAGTTCTGATTCGATCACGCAAGGAAACGCCGAGCATAGCCCTCTTCATTGCCCTTTGAGTGACTGTAAGCTTTCTGATGAGGCCCATTGTAAGCGACCACATCTCAGTTCCATATGTCATCACTCATCAGTCATTTAACTTGTTTTTAATTTATTATTAAAGAATTTTAATTCACATTTTGACAAGGCAGGCATGATTTTTATTTTTTTAATGATTTATTTTTATTTCATATCTTTTACTGATAAAACGATATTTTTGTGCAATTTTTTACCCGGGTAAAAAGATTTTTACCCCGACTGCCGAAGGAGGGTAATGTGTTTATCAGTCTATGTATGTATATTCCTATGTAGCGTTCTAGAGGCCAAACGTGTTGGCCGATTTTGATGATTCTTACGTCAATTGATTCGTCTTAACCTTTCGAGTGTCACTGGCTACATTCAAATTGGAAAATGGAAAAATGCCGGTTTTTGGGCGCCATATTGTGGGCGCCCAATTTTTTTTGTTTCAAACCATTCGTGTGGGGTATCAAAATAAAGGGTTTTAAGAGGTGATTTAAAAAATATATAAAACTTATATTTTTAAATGTACCTAACTAAAAAAAAATATCTAAAACTAAAACAAAAAACCCGACTGCTTTTCGCAAACTAAAAAGACTTAAACGAGAAGAAAATCATGTTGTGCAGTCGAAGGATGCATCTGGTTTTGGTCAGCCAGCTCGCGAATATGTATCCTCTGTGATATTGAATACTATTATACTGTTATATATGTTTGTTACTAAGCTAGCTCTAGTACGTAGTAAAATTTTGTATGAAAAAAATATTTTCGTTCTTTTTTGTAGAGAGAGAAGAGGAAAATGGGACGAACGTCTAAAACTAAATGGTGAATCTTACTTCGATCGAGACGCGGCGGTGGTCTGAACTTGTATTCCGGTTGGCTCCAAAAGATAGGCACCGACCCACGCACCTGTTAGATAATACAAACTTTTACACAATCATATTAGATTATAATAGCAATCTGTTAAAATAACTGTGCACCTGGCGCTATGACGTCACTCTGACGTTCGACTCTCGCTATTGGCGCACGAGGTGAACGCGGGGCGCCGCAGGGGTAGGCGGGAGTGGTGTCGCATTCCAGCAAGGTGCACAGGTATTTTACCGAGTAGTATGCAACCGTGAATGTTCATAATCAACGCAGCTGCTGAAATACTTTAGGTCCGGATAAGTTCTTATGATTATATAAAAAAAAAAACTTTTAATTTTGAAAGATTGGCTTCCGAGTGCTATGATTGCTGAAACGTTTTAAAACTCATGTACGAAGCAAAGCCTCATTGAATTTGAAACATCAAAAAAGGTATAAAAGTACAGTTATCTACAAAAACTTCATCTGCCGTCTTAAACCCATCGGTGCATGACACTTTAATACGTGAACGTCCGAAGTAACGGTGTTACACCACCAAACGTGAAATACTTTAGCTTAACAAATGGCTATTATGTAAGCCATTTGATAAGCTAAAGTATAAATCATAGGTTTAGAAGTGATTATAATTGGTTAGTGGTCATTCATTTTCAAAGTTTCGGTACTGTGGACAGTATGATATTTTAATATAGCGAAAACCGAACGCTGCTAGGAAAAGAACATTGAAAATGAATTTTGTAAAGAAAAAAGTCGTCAGTGGGAGCCAGAAGAGGGGCGTAGGCGTCGTCACCGAAGGAGGCCCAGGAAACGTTGGCGTTGGTTGACTTAGGCTGATTTTAGAGTCACGCTGACCGACGCTGACCGTCGGGCTAACGGTCACCGCGAGCTCGTCATTGGTCGAGTCGCTCGGCTAAGCGCTGTCGGCCGTCAGAATCGACCAATGACGAGCTCGTGGCGACCGTCAGCGCTGAGGATCAGCGACGGTCAGCGTGACTCTAAAATCAGCCTTAGAAGCGTTTAATGCAGATTGGCCGGAGAATGCGAAACATCGGGTAGATTGGAAGGCTATAGGGAAGATATTTGCCCAGCAGTGGGACCATATAGATTAAACAAAAAAAGATTTCTATATTTCACTGGTTCAAGACTTTTAAAAATTGTCCAAATCGTAGTTTTCAAATTCGACAGATTTAGGGACAACCCACAATTTCTTCGGGTTATTGGACGATTCGCACGAATCCGCCTACTACATAATTTTGGAGTGGTCGATTCGCACACCGATAAATTAACTTCGGGCGAATCGACACTGAAAAATTAATATTTTTAAAAGGGGTCGATTCGCACTTTTGGGGCGTCGAATCGTCCAACCATTCAACCCACCCATTTCCTCGCCAGATGGCCTCTTTCATTTTGCGTCAGTGACACCCGATCAAATAAAAATGAACGGCTCCGCACGTTACTTGTTCATTTTGGAAATCTGTAAGTGAGGAGCCTGCTATGGTCCCATAGCAGGCTCGTAAACAACTTCAACTATCTATACTAATATTATAAAGTGGCAAGATTTTTTTGTTTGTTTGTTTGTACCGAATAGGCTCCGAAACTACTGGACCGATTTAAAAAATTCTTTCACCAATTGAAAGCTACATTATTCCTGAGTGACATAGGCTATTTTTTAGTCCCGATAATGGGTCCTGTGGGGTGGTCAACGGGAGCGAAGCCGCGGGGAACAGCTAGCCAGATATATTTACGGTGTTCTCTCTGCAATTCGCACTTATAGTTCTCATTAAACTTCTTGGCCGCACTGAAGTTGGCTACAATGGCTGAGCAATATTAAATCTAATACAAAAACAGCACTGATCCGTGCCTTGGGTATTGGAAAGCCAACTTCATGGCGGCCAAAAAGTTTGGCGAGAACTATACTCAGCTATAAAGTTTTCGCCCTGGATATGCTTGATGAAAAACCCTGCCAGCTCTCTAAATATAATCCTACTTTCCTATCCCACTATAAAAGACTAGCTGTTGCCCGCGGCTTCGCTCCCGTGGACCACCCCACAGGACCCAATTTCGGCATTAAAAAATAGCCTATGTTACTCAGGAATAATGTAGATTTCTATTGGTGAAAGAATTTTTCAAATCGGTCCAGTAGTTTCGGAGCCTATTCGGTACAAACAAACAAAAAAATCTTTCCTCTTTGTAATATTAGTATAGATGAGTTTTCCAAGTGGGCGTGGATGGCCAAATCAGAAACTATGGAGCATAGCACAAAACACTCAAAGGAGTCACGGGACCGGTTTTGATGAAAACTAAAACTGCATCATTGGATTTTTGAAAAATCAATATTCGTTGCCAGAAATTAAACCCGTTGATTTTGAAAAATAAACACACCTCTGTATTATAAGGTACACCATACTGCAGTTTTTCACAGAGGGGTAGCAAACTTACCTGAACAAAGGAAGCTCTGTGTATGCTATCAGAGCATATGATGGAGACGATCTGTTCAGTTTCCACATAGTTGGCTACCTTGCCGTCTGGCTCGATGCCTCGACGATTGTACCTGAGAGAAACGATTTCAGTAAGTTTAAGGCCAAAGAGTCAGCATTATGATACAACGTGGCAATGCTACCAGTCTTTCAGTTCTACTTCTCTTTCTCTTATTTTCTTTTTATTTATTTATGCGTTCGGCTAAGGAGTGGCATTCCCTGCCGAAGTCTGTGTTTCCCGATTGCTACAACCTGGGTGTCTTCAAGATAAGTGTGAATATTTTACTTCTGGGCAACGGTGATTCACCGTCGACAAACTCATCGCTCACTATCAGTTATCAAGCGCGAAGTTTAGTAAAACACTTATAAAAAATATGTACACACAAAAAAACCGACTTTCAAAAAGAAAAACAAAACAAAGCGAAAAATTATTTACTTTTCGAAAGTCGGTGTCTTTGTTACCTTTTTTTTTCGTTTTTGACACCGACTTCCAAAAAGAAAGTATTTAGCTTTGGAAGTCGGTTTAATTTGTTTGTTAAAAAATATTTATTTTTCTCTCTTTAATTTTGGTACCTGATGAAAATACGCATTATTAAGTATAATTCAAAAACTACTCGTCCGATCTTGATCAAATTTAAATGAGACCACATGAGAAGCACCAGCTTTCAAATAAAAAAAGTCATCAAAATCGGTTGACAGCGTAAAACAATCGGCGGAAAAACACCTAAAAAAAATACAGTCGAATTTGGAACCTCCTCCTTTTTGAAGTCGGTTAAATGAACCTTTCATTCCAGTAAGTTAATCAAACACCAAGGACTGATAGTATTATAATGTGTTGAATATGTATTTTTATCTGGAGTACATTAAACTTTGTTTATTTTGTACTATGTAGTGTTGATAGCCTGATACCGATTCTTTGAATTTATCACTGAATCATCCTTTTATTATCATAGTATTAAACAAAATACTGTTGCGGAAAATATATCGGACATTCCGTCCACATTATATCGAAAATAAAAAATGTTTTAAGACCAGAAATAATGTACCAAAAGAACTAAGGATCGGTGGAAATCATTGAGAGGAAAGCGTTATGAACGAGAAACAAAATTTCAAGGACTGGAAGAGGCTTGGAGACTTTCTCCAAGCCTCTTTCTTATATTTGACGAATACTTAAGTCAGAAATCGGGTGTAAGTACCATTCCTTCTTATAGAGTAAAATAGAATAATAAAAATCTTAATTTAGAAATGATGGGATTTTAATTTCGTTAAAGAACCAGCTTTATCATCTAACATATCAAACTGACCACAGTGGAGCTCGTGCCGAAATAATAACAGCCGCACGGCTCGATCTTCAAGGTTAAGCAACGCTTGCCGAGATCGATCGGTGGATGGGTGACCATCTTACATAGCGAGATTCCTCCATGCTTCGGAAAGCATGTTAAGCCGTTGGTCCCGGCTGTCATTTGAAGATCTTTGACAGTCGTTACGGCTAGTCAGAAGCCTGAATCTGACATCAGTCTTGCAAGGGGTATCGTGTTACCCAGTTACTGGGTTGTGGAGGTCAGATAGGCAGTCGCTCCATGTAAAATACTGGTACTCAGCTGAATCTGAATAGCCTGGAAGCCGACCCTGACATAATTGGGAAAAGGCAGGCAGATACCAAACTGGTCACATTATTTGTTTAAGTAAGATTAACAGTCAATCCAGTGAGCATTTCTATATCCCAGGTCAAACCGGCGTTCATTTTTGCCAAAATTTTTATTTATTTAAGTATACATGTATAACTTTACAGGTCACACCTAAGGCGAGAAAAAAAACTAAAATGAAACACAAGTATTAGGCTAAATTAATTAAATTTATATATACAAATAAAAACTAATAATAGAAAACATGTGAAGAGTGTGGGTGTGTGAGTGAAGAGCAATGGTGGCCCAGTGGTATCGGCCGCGATTTATTAGTTGTAGGTCGTGGGTGCTAGCCCAGGCAGGCGCTTTACTTTGTGTAAATTATTTCATCACCACTGCTCTCAAAACGGTGAAGGAAAACATCGTGAGGAAACCGGCATGTCCTAGAACCAAACATTCGTAGACATGTGACATCCACCAACCCACACTGGGCCCGCGTGGTGGATTACGGCCCTTACCCTCTCACAAAGAGGTGGCCTGTGTCCCATCAGTGCGAACATTAAAAGGCTGATGATGTGATGATGATGATGATGTGAAAAAAAAAACACGATAAAAATACAGAAACGAAAAATTACAGCAAAAACTTACAGAAGTAAAAATGTACAAAGAATACCTATACAATTATTCACTAATCTAACTTTCATCCATCTTCTCACAAAAACTTAAACATTCACGACACATATCACACCATAAACTTTAGAATTTCCTCCATCTAGCGTGAAGGTCTCATCGCAGGGATTAGCACTGCTGAGCGACTCCGTGTTCAGATTGGCGTCAGCTGGTGCATTACAACATCCTCCATCTATCATCGCTCACCTGGTTCCAGCCTGGTACCTCGACCGCCTCGATATAAGTCCTAAAGTGAAGGTCTCATCGCAGGTGTTAGCACTGCTGAGCGACTCCGTGTTCAGAGGGTTGGCGTCTGCAGGCTCCACCGCTATCTGAGACAGGTGCACGTAGCCTTGGATGATGGGGAGCACCCATTGGTCGCAGGCTGGACTCTGTTGGAAGAAAGAAACTTTTTAACTGACTTAAAGAGTACCTAAAGGAGGTTCTCAATTCGTAAAGAATGAAGTTTTTTTTTTCTGTACAAATAAATATTTAGATGTCTGTTTATTTTGTAACTAAATGTTCCCCGGAGCCTATTCGGTACAAACAAACAAAAAAATCTTTCCTCTTTGCCACTAAATGCACATGAAAGTATATACGGTACCTACTTATAAACATAAACTCGTGGCTAAATAATAACAGCCGCACGGGTCGATCATCAAGGTTAAGCAACGCTTGAAGAGGTCGGTCCGTCGATGGGTAACCATTTCAACATACCGAGTTTCCTCCGTACCTCGGAAAGCACGTTAAGCCGTTGGTCCCGGCTCTCATTTGAAGATCATTGACAGTCGTTACGGGTAGTCAGAAGCTTGAGATCTGACACCAGTCTTGCCAAGGGGTACCGTGTTACCCAGTTACTGGGTTGTAGAGGTCAGATAGGCAGTCGCTACATGTAAAACACTGGTACTTAGCTGAATCCGGTAAGACTGGAAGCCGACCCCAATACCCTTGTACCTTTTGTGCATGAAGTCTAAATAAATAAATAAATAAAAGGCTAGGCAGATGATGACTTATAAACATGAACTCAATTTTAAATAACCTTTGGACTGTCTGTCTATTTGTTCCACGTAATGTTCAAACGGCTAGACCAGTTTTGATGAGACTTAACGGGCAGATAGCTTATTTTATAAGGAGTAAGTCAATCGAATGCCAGGAAGTGCTTGAAAAATTGATAACTAGTTGCCGGATACACTTACGAAAGAGTTTCAACGTAATCGAATGTCAGGAAGTGCTTGAAAAATTGATAACTAGTTGCCGGACACACTTACGAAAGAGTTTTAGCGTAATCGGATGCCAGGAAGTGCTTGAAAAATTGATAACTAGTTGCCGGACACACTTACGAAAGAGTTTCAACGTAATCGAATGCCAGGAAGTGCTTGAAAAATTGATAACTAGTTGCCGGATACACTTACGAAAGAGTTTCAACGTAATCGAATGTCAGGAAGTGCTTGAAAAATTGATAACTAGTTGCCGGACACACTTACGAAAGAGTTTTAGCGTAATCGGATGCCAGGAAGTGCTTGAAAAATTGATAACTAGTTGCCGGATACACTTACGAAAGAGTTTCAACGTAATCGAATGTCAGGAAGTGCTTGAAAAATTGATAACTAGTTGCCGGACACACTTACGAAAGAGTTTTAGCGTAATCGGATGCCAGGAAGTGCTTGAAAAATTGATAACTAGTTGCCGGACACACTTACGAAAGAGTTTCAACGTAATCGGATGCCAGGAAGTGCTTGAAAAATTGATAACTAGTTGCCGGACACACTTACGAAAGAGTTTCAGCGTAATCGGATGCCAGGAAGTGCTTGAAAAATTAATAACTAGCTGCCGGACACACTTACGAAAGAGTTTCAGCGTAATCGGATGCCAGGAAGTGCTTGAAAAATTGATAACTAGTTGCCGGACACACTTACGAAAGAGTTTCAACGTAATCGGATGCCAGGAAGTGTTTGAAAAATTGATAACTAGTTGCCGGACACACTTACGAAAGAGTTTCAGCGTAATCGGATGCCAGGAAGTGCTTGAAAAATTAATAACCATAATAGTTGCCGGACACACTTACGAAAGAAAGGTAATATAAATGTAATAATTAAAATGGTTTTAATTTAAATTGATTTATATAATAGTAGTGGAGGACCAGGCAGGCGCATGAAAAAAAAAGCCTATATTTCTTACAGAATCTGGGTTTACAAAATAGTGGTGTTAGTAACTTATAGCATAAAACTTTAATTATTTTTTAATTAAGTGTTCGTATTTTTCTTTGATTTTATAACATTTTTTTTTTTTTTAACTACAGGTAAAGGGTAAAGGCCTCCTCCAAAGTGCCGCCAGTCTTCTCTGGATTTTGCTGAAATCATCCAATTTGGGCCTGCTGTGCATTTTATTTCGTCCTCCCATCTATTTCGGAGTCTTCCTTTCCTTCTTTTGTCTATTGGCCCTTTCTACGCTGTCACACGTGTGGTCTTGAAGGCGAGCTACGTGCCAAGTGGCAGGCGCTTAACTTTGTGTAAATTATTTCATAACCACTGCTCTCAAAACGGTGAAGGAAAACATCGTGAGAAAACCGGCATGTCCTAGATTCCTAGAACCAAAAATTCGAAGATATGTGACATGTGACATGTGACTCTCACAGAGAGGAGGCCTGTATCCCAGCAGTGGGAACTTTAAAAGGCTAATGATGATGATGATAGTAGACAAACAACTGTAACAAAGTAGGCATTGGATATCTACGAATTTAGTTCTCATAAACTGGGAATTAAACAGAACTGGCGACATTTGGGTGTTCTATAAGTCACCAGTGCCCAACTCTTCTAGGAATACATTCGTGATGTTATGTAATGTAGGTCTCGTTATAGAATACTAGTGGCTCGCGGTCAAAGACAAAGACAAAGATATTTTATTTCAAGTAGGCCACCAAGCGGCACTTTTGAACGTTAGTTACATTAAAATTTACAAGTAATAATAGTTGATTCTACCGTGCATTCGGCAAGTAGCTTGTAATGGAGAAGAATGCACAAGAAACTCCATACTTAAACTATTAAAAATTTTTTTTTTTTTGCGATATTTAGGTACATAAGTACATACCTTGATGAATGAAATTGAGTTTATACAATACAAATATATTCATACAGTATTCAGAAGGTCCAACAATACTTCAGTTCTGCATATCACTTGTTTTTGCGCCCTAGTGGATGTGGAGCAGGACTAGCATTTAGCCAAGCATTTGTATCGGTCATAATACAATATAACCATCTGCAATAATGTACCTTTCAAAAGGAGAAAGTTGTTTTTAAATAGGTGTAGTGTTTCCAGAGATAACTCTACACGTCTGAACAAACTCACAAAATTCGGGCCCTCTCTTTATAATATTAGTTAAGATACTAGCAGCCGAATTGTTTCGTCGGTAAGCTTCATGCTGTCTCTTCAATGTGTATTAGAGCGACAGAAGGGCTTTTCAAAAGAATTCGTCTTAAAGATAAGTGTCGTCAGAGTGTCTGCGTTGCGATTAACATACTTCTTTTGGGATATTTGAGCTTCGGAAATTTCTTTATTTTTGAACTCTCAATGGAAAAAGAAGGTTGTTATAAGTTTGACGTGTTTACCTGTGTACTCGTATTTGTGTGACGGATGGAAACCGATTTCAATTTATAAATTTTTTGTTTGAAAGGTGATTTTATCGAGAGTGTTCTTAGCTACATATCCTTTGTGTTTGATGAAAATCGGTTCAGCCATTCAAAAGTTATGGGCGTTTTAGTGTTTGAATCGGGGCGTTTTCAGGAGCAGTGGTGGCCCAGTGGTAACGGCTGCGACTTACATGTTGTACGTCGTGGGTTCGAACCCAGGCAGGCGCTTTACTTTGTGTAAATTATTACATCACCACTGCTCTCAAAACGGTGAAGGAAAACATCGTGAGGAAACCGGCATGTCATAGAACCAAAAATTCGAAGACATGTGACATCCACCAACATGCACTGGACTCGCGTGATGGATTACGGACCATTCCCACTCACAGAGACGAGGCCTGCACGTACAACGGACCAAATGCGAGTCTAAATACGGAAAAGTGGTAAATGTATCCTATCGCGGTGTTTTCGAAAGGATATGTATCATAATTACATTGAAGAACTACCATTGAAGTACCATTGGTGATACAACACAGAAAAGTAAACAGTCAATAGATTTTACTGGAATATCTACACTATCCACTGTTATTTGTCAATTTTTTTTTTTTTTTTTTATAGTCTATAGGCTCGCGTTTGACCACTATCTCGCCTGATGTTAAGCGATGACGTGGTCTACGGTGAAGCACGCTTGCCTAGAAGAAACCTATTCACTATTGACTTAAAGACCCCAAGGTTGTAGCTATCAGGGAACAAAGACCCCGGAAGGGAATTCCACTCCTTAGCTGTACGCACAATGAATGTATTAGCAAAACGCTTTGTGCGTATGGGAGGGATGTCCACCATGTACCGATGGCGCATGGCCGTACGTCTTGTAGTCCGATGATGGAAAGGGCTAGGTGGAATCAAATTGTGCAGTTCCGTCGCGCATTCCCCGAAATGTAACCGATAAAAAACCGACAGGCTGGCAACTCGGCGTCGATGTTCGAGGCTCTGGAGCTTTGAGGCGACCAGTGCATCGTTGCCAATAAGCCTTTTGGCCCGTCTGTCGATCGACTCAAGTGCATCAAGCTGGTATTTGGCAGATCCATCCCAGAGGTGAGAGCAGTACTCCATGCATGACCGAACTTGCGCTTTATACAAGTTGAGCAGCTGTTCAGGCGTGAAGTACCGTCTCACCTTAGCAAGAATCCCCAACTTTTTTGCAGCTACCTGAGCTTTCGCCTCAATAAATGGACCGAAATTGAGGGTTGATGTCAACGTAACACCGAGAAGTTCGAGATGGTCCGTTATCGGCACGGTTACACCACGGAAAGAAGGAGCCGGGTGAAATTGGCTCTTTTTAGCGGAAAAAAGACACGCCTGGGTCTTTGCAGCATTGAAACTGACCAAATTGGCATCACCCCATTCGGAGACCGCCTTCAAGGACAGGTTCAAGCGTTCAACCATGGCCTCCCGGAGAGACCGAATCTGAGGCCCAGTAGCTCGTGCGCCGGACACGTATCTCTCAGCAACAGTGCTGTCGTCTGCGTACCCAAAGGTGCCGGGTTTTAGCAAATCATTAATGTGCAGCAAGAATAATGTTGCCGAGAGCACTGACCCCTGAGGGACTCCGGCGTTGATATCTAACTGACCGGACGAGCAGCCGTCGATAACCACTCGGATGGAGCGATCCCTCAGGAAGTCCCCTATCCAATCACACAGACCACTAGGCAGACCGAAGGAAGGAAGCTTACCAATGAGGCTTTCGTGCCAGACCCTGTCGAAAGCCTTCGAGATGTCGAGGTAGACGGCTAGCGCTTCCCCGTGTCTCTCGATGGCCTCACTCCAGATGTGAATGGCATACGCTAGAAGATCCCCAGTGGACCGATTTCGGCGGAAGCCGTATTGGCGGTCACTGAGGATGTCGTTCGCTTCTAGGTATGCCAGGAGCTTACCGTTGAGTACACGTTCCATACACTTACAGAGGATGGACGTTACAGATATGGGTCTGTAGTTGGCCGGGTCAGCTCGACTGCCCTTCTTGGGCACGGGCTGTACGTTGGCTTGCTTCCAAGCCTTCGGCACTTTTCCAGTCCCTATCGAAAGGCGATACAGGCGTGTCAAGATCGGAGACAATTCAGGCGCACAGGTTTTAAGTACAATTGCTGGTATCCCGTCGGGGCCACTCGCTTTGTTCACATCGAGGCTACGCAGAACCCTACGGACGTCCTTTTGATGGATGCGGATGTCTGACATACTCGTCACACATCCATCAGGAGAGGGAGGAGGCTGCGCGCCATCAGAATTCAGATGCGAAGATTCCGCAAAAAGGGAGGCAAACAAGTTTGCCTTCTCCTCAGCGGAGTGGGCCAGTGACCCGTCAGGTTTCAGCAGTGGTGGTAGTGAGGGGCTTCAATTGTGGCTAATTGCATATTTTGTTTATTGAGAAATAAATTACAGCTGTAACCATAGTTTGCATTTTTACACTTCCTAACGCAATAAAGTTTAATTGAGTCTACTGCGCAAAAAATACTGTTCAAATAAGGCTTCCACAAAATACTATTACAAAATCTGAGTCTAATGTACTCGCACAAAAATGCAGTATAAAGATTAACTGCTTTACATAATATTTGCTTTACGATTGTTGCGTTTTCGGGCGATTAATTCATGGTCAAAGTAATTTTGCGTTTGTAGTTTAGTATTTTAAACTAAATTACTTAAGGCTCAAATTGAATAATTATTTTGCAATATCGCTTTTCAGTGGTCGCCTGCAAAATCAACATTACTTAAAAATATATTTAAAAACCGGCCAAGTGCGAGTCGGAATCGCGCACGAAGGGTTCCGTACCATTATCTCAAAAAACAGCAAAAAAATCACGTCTGTTGTATGGGAGCCCCATATAAATATTTCCTTAATTCTGTTTTTAGTATTTTTTGTTATAGCGGCAACAGAAATACATCATCTGTGAAAATTTCAACTGTCTAGCTATCACGGGACAGACAGACAGACAAGACGGATCGCGGAGTCTTAGTAATAGGGTCCCGTTTTTACCCTTTGGGTACGGAACCCTAAAAATGGACTTCGTATCTATATCGCATTGCCGCTTCGCACAAAGTCAGAGACAGCTGCACATATTTAAACCTGTCTCTGGTATATTTGGTTCCTGTTTGGTTCGCGGATAAATTTGAAAGAGAGTTACCGCGGCTATGGCACAAGCAACTGAAGGAACACGGGTGAGTTTTAGTCATTAATAGTCTGACACGCCCTCTCGCTTCACCCAGAGCGGGCGAACTCATTGGACCATTTCCCATACAAAAAAAAGATATATCTGGTTATTTAAAAAGGACTAAAGGATCCGGCGACATAGGACGATATGAGACGACATTGCGCGATTATGCAGACGATATTATACGTGAATGTTTTCTCTTGGTTAAAAATTACAGCAGCTCTTACTTACCCCAAGCGCAATGATATCCTTCAACATATGCTTGTTCCAGAAGAACCTATCATCGACATGCTTCCACCACTTCGTAATATCCACCACCGGCTTCCCAGTCCCAGCTTCAGATTCCAGGATCTTCTCGATCTCATACTGCCGCTGGAGACTGTTCGTCAGATCCAGGGTGCGGGAGTAGTAGAAACTGTCCGAGTCTTCGAATATCTTGAGGAGTTCATCAGTCAGACGTTTCTCGAAGCGCTCAGCGAGTTTTGGATCACGCTGCTTCTTTACTGATTGTTTTACCTGTGTGAGGATACAATAATATTCAGTTGCCGTGAATAAATCATGGCGAATGGGTATGGTAAAGTGTAAATCATGGTTTAGTAAATATATACCAAGTATTGGGTGTACTATGCGAGATCAAAATTAAATGCCTTTTGGTTGAATAACATAATCTCCCGTCCCGAGGTCCCGTCTATTAAATAAAACCTTTCGAGGATTAACAAGAACGTGTTTTACGCACGTGGCATTTTCATACTGTTCGCGACGAAGCGTCATCAACCATACTAAATGGTTCATAGAAATTGAAGTTTGTATGTGTAGACATGTCTGCTTACCACGGCGCGCCACCTGATACTAAAATGAATTTTAGAGGCACGTTTATATTTATACTAAAATTTTACCTACATTTTTTGAGATAGTAGTATAATGTTTTTAGTGTTTGTCAGTATGTTATAGGGTTCAATAGTTCACCCTTAACAGAGTAAAATCATTAGAAAGCATACTGATAAGAGTTATCATAGTAAAAAACATAAATTTCTGTCATACGATACGTCTGTGCTCGGCGACGGATTAGTTCCGAATGAACCGTGAGAGGGAACCACACGTTATTTATAGTTTTGGTGGTTTTTGAAAATATTATAGTAATTAAAATCATGTTTTTAAGGGCTTATCCTATGTACTGGACATGAAATCAGTACATAATGATGAAACTATGTGAAGACCACATAGTTTCTGCTATGTAAATAGGAATATTGACTTGATATCTCAAACACCAAATATATGGTTTTAGGTCATTTTAGGGTATATGGGGGACCTAGACCGGGACAGGAAGCCTATATACACCTCATAGTTAGCGTAGTCTTTTATATAAAGCCCATTTACTTGAGATATCAGGTCAGTATATAATAAAAAAACTGCTGTTTATCTGGTTTTGGGCAATCGCTTACGGTTTTAGGTGCCCTAAGTACCTAGAAACATATAGGTGTACTGGTAAAAGTACTACCATTGGAAAGCTTGCTAAAAGGGCTTCCAGGCGGTTTCTAGATGGGAAGAATCGCTTGGATAGTCAACGAGATAAGCAGTCGTGAAAAATGTAAACAACGTAAAACGTTGAAATTTGTAGACCCTTCAGGTGGAATAACTCCATGAAGGGAATAGATGTACTCATGGTGTAAGTACTTTCGGATGGCTTGCTGGACTAGCTACCAAGCCATCACTTTGGAGCGAAAATCGCTCAAGTAGTTTAAGTACAATTCCAGAAAATAGGTTTCTGGAAATGTAATTTTTAGTCAGTTTTTGGCACTCCCCGGGACTATACACCCCTGGGAATTCCGAAAATAAGGAATTTTTGGGGACCTCCCGATGGCCCGTTAAACGCACCATCGTGTTGTCCCAATCTTATTAGTGTTTTTATATCTAATTTCTCTGATAGCTGGGCGCAAAGAAAGTGACCAGCTATCAAATTTGTACATATCAAGGCACCTTATGTGCATATGACCTAGATAGACTTACATAAACACTAGAAATGTAAAGTGTGGTCTATTGGCTACCAGAATCCCCATAATAGGCGGTGATTGCCTGGTTAGCCTAAGTAGGAAGTCCTAAAGTCGGTGAAATGACTTAGGAATTTATAGATTCATTACATAAGGGATGATATCCCATAGAAGATTCCCGAAAATAAGCTTTTTCTAGACGTCAACAGACAGCCTGCTATTGGCACCAGCAGGTCAACCCAACCTATAGATATCCTTAGGCTAGGTTAAAAGCTATTAAGGTTTTAACTGGGAAATAAAGGGAATTGTCCTTTTATTTCATGGAAATAGTCTAGGGAAGCTATCAATACCTGGAAATTAGGTATATTGATTAGATACATAGATAGGGGGCGTTACTGTGTTACAGTACGAAGGAATCCAGCTATTGATAGCACCATGGAAGGGGTGCGGTAACCCTATTTACCAAATATGTATAAGGGTTTTTTACATAAATAAAAATTATTTTCGGCGAGAATTTGCGGGGCTCTCAATAATGGCACGATGCGAGGGTATAAAGAACCCCCGGGCCCAAAATAGAATTTGTAGTCATCCAAAGCTAGTCGCTTGTACTTGTCTTAGTAAATAAGAAGTAATTCTTATATAGAATCACGTCTCAGAAATTGTTGAGAGCCCTAGAATCGTGCCGTGTACTGAATAACTTAGTGTTTCATTTAATTCATCGACTTCAACCCTTATGAAGACATCCCTTTTCGATCCTGCCGAGCTGAACCTCGGAACCTGGACACCAGGAGTGCTGATCCAGAAGTAGGCAACCCGGAATCTGGAAATAACTCAAGTACAGCCAACACATCGTTGAATCGTTAGAGTCGATTTGCAACCCTACGTCACTGCTGCAGCTAGGCATCCAAGAACCTTTGTTTTCGTTGATGTGGATGGGGCGTTCAGCGGCAATGGCCAGAAGGTTTACGCCCTTCTTTTCTCGGGGCCAATGAACACGCTACGTCCTGCACATTTAATGGTCCTTCGAGCCGGATTTTGGAGCCTGGAGAGCCCCAGGACGTCGGGAACAGCAGATCCAGAAAAAACAACTGGGTGCCTGCATATTAAGTCGGCTACGTGCAACACAACGTTGACCCGTTCGAGCCGAAATTCGAAGTCTGGAGCGCCCCAGGACGTCAGGAAGAAACAGTGGTGGAATTAATTTTTCGAATTTTGGAGAAATTAATTTCACAAATAAACCAAAAATCGACGTGCACTGCAGGGAACAAGTCCTACGTGCCCTATTTGCCGCTGGATCCAAGAGGTAAAATTCTGGAGACAGTTATTGAAAATACCCTATTTTTTCAATAATTGTAAGAAAATAGAAGAAATTTTCTGTGAGCCGCAAAATGCTGTATGAAGACAGATGCGCATCCTTGAAGCCCCAAGAATAGTTCCTGAAGACTTATCGCTGAAAACTACCCTATGTTATCAGTGATTTGTTCTAGAACTGAACGCTTGTTTATTCAACCAAGAATACTCGTTCAGAAGATTGGATTACGTCTTTGACGCGGAAGAATAGTTCCTGAAGACTTATCGCTGAAAACTACCCTTATGTTTTTAGCGATTTGTTTAAAAAACGAGCGCCCGTCAGAAAAATACAAGACGTGCGTTTAGAAGGCTGATGTGCATCCTTGATGATTGAGGAATAATTCCTGAAGCCTTATGACTGAAAACAACCCCTATGTTTTCAGGAAAATTTTGAAGACTGAATTTTCGTCAGTGAATGGAAGAAACGTACTCTGAAGACTTAGATACGTTTCGGATGTACTGACTATGCGGTTCCTGAAGCACTATCACTGAAAATAACTTTGACGTTTCGGTGATTTATTTGAAGATTGAATTTTCTTCAATCAAGCAAGATACGTGCTCTGAAGATTGATGCACGGCTCTGATGCTTTGGACAAGCAGTTCATGAAGCATCACCACCGAAAAGTAACCTTGACTTTTCGGTGATTTAGAATTTAATTGAATTATAGTCAATCAAATAGAACATACACGTTTATGGGAAAAATAAACTTGTATAGCAAATGCCTGAAGTTTCCTGAAGACTTATCACTGACCGTAAGTTTTTAGTGATTTTTTATTTGAAGATTGAATTATAGTCAATCGAAGTGGAGGTTAACTTCTGGAGATCGTCGGTTTGAACGCTGAAGCCCGGAACTGGGACTTATCTTTGAAAACTAACTTCGAGTTTTCAAAAGAAAATATTTCAACAACAATGCCGATAACCAGATCCAAAGGCAAGACGCCGGAGGCATGGACCGTGGAGTTGGATCAGCCAGCTGGCATCAGACATGAGCTGCCGCCGTGTTCACCTTCCACAACCGAAGGGACCGAGCCGTCGGACGAGCAGCGCCATCTAGCGCCTCAAACTGAAAGCACTCCGACGCATCAACCAATAGAAACTGATCAAGCGGTTTCTACCAGAGTAACCAGATTAGAAGGAGCTTCAGACACAACATTGAAACCTTCTCAGAAAGAGAAGATTTCCGAAGAAGACAGACGTACAGCGATGCCGATGACTACCCGGGGTGACGCCCGTATCGAACATAGCCGTCCGCCGTCAACTAGAGTGACTCGGTCACGAAAAAACATAGACAAAGCTCGCGAAGACTTACTCAAAATTAAGTTGGAGCTTGCACAATTGGCACTTCAGAGAGCGGAGGAAGAGGGTTCCGAAGCTGAATACTTGGATGACAGAAACTCGAATGACGAGTACGTGCGTTCATGGCTAGAAGAGGCACCAGAACCTCAGCCTGAGAAGGAGGATAACGTCGTTGAAGGGGGAACCAGAAATTCTATGCATAGACCCCTGACTGCGGCCGCCACCAAATCGCAAATAGAAGGTCAGCATCCTAAGGAGAAAGAAGTGCGAAAGCCTCCAGTTGCAGCGTCAGCTGAGTGTACAGGAGGTCAGAGGGATAGTCTCCGTCCATTCTTGACGGAGTTGACGTCCGCTATAGCGTCGCTAGCCGACAGGAAAATAGAACAGCGGGACCAAACGAACCCCTCTGCGTCGAAATTCGTCATGACATTGCCGAATTTCAATGGTTCTCATACTGAATGGCTATCATTTCGGGCCATATATGAGACAACTCGAGCGTATTTTACGGACATCGAGAATACAGCGAGGCTGAGGAGAAGCTTACATGGACGTGCAATGGAAACCGTCAGCTCAGAACTCATCGGACATGCCAGGCCCGATGACATCATGAAGGAACTCGAGCTGCAGTTCGGCCGTCCAGACTCCATAGCGCAAGCTGAAACAGATAGATTACGCGGACTGCCGCGCTGCAGTGAGTCACCAAGAGACATCTGCGCGTTTGCAAGTCGCGTAAGAGGTGCTGTAGTCACGCTCCGCGCGTTAAAAAAGGGTCATTACCTTATGAACGCGGAGCTTATGCGATTGTTAACAGAGAAGTTACCCAATTCGCTACGAGCACAATGGTACCGATCATATTCGGAGAAGTACCAATCGGTGCCAGATATTTCATTGTTCAGTAATTTTATATCTGAACAGGCACACTTCTGTAGTCCATTCGCCCCACCCGAAGGCATCGCTTCGGCCGAGGCGAACACCAACAGACGCGTCACACAAAGGACGCATATAGCTACGGACCAACCGGTAGGAAAATGCCGTGTTTGCGACGTGGGACATCACTACGCCACTGGATGTGCACAATTCAGGGGCGTAGCTGTCGAGAAAAGATGGGAGCTAGCGAAAAAACACAATCTATGTTATCGCTGCCTTCAACATCGACGAGGCAACCACACTTGTAAGAGAAAACAGTGTGGCCAAGACGGGTGCAGAGATACGCACCATCGGCTTCTTCATAGGAAGAAGCAACAGCAGAGGGAAGCCAACAAGAAGCCCGATGTTCCTGAATCCCGCAAGGATCCTCAGGAAACGGTGGCCAGTTTCGGGTCACCATCGAGCCAGGCGTACCTCAAGATAGTGCCGGTCCGGGTAATCGGACCGGCGGGAGAGGTAGCAACATACGCTCTCCTAGACGATGGGTCCACCGTTTCGCTGATGGATGAAGACATCGCGAGGCAAGTCGGGGCAGAGGGCCCTGTGGACCCGCTCAAGATCGGTGCGATAGGCAACACCATGCTCACCACCCCATGCTCAAGAAGAGTCAAGGTGACGCTGGTTAGCCCGCAAGAGAGAAGGGTACAATTTAAAGCACGTACTATACCTAAACTCAGCTTGGCAAAACAAACAGTGAGCGATAGGGTTGTCGCACGCTGCAAGCATTTAACCGACTTGAGAAAAGAGTTGATGTACAACAATGGCGTGCCAAAAATACTCGTCGGCCAAGACAACTGGCATTTGTTATTGGCCAGCGAGATTCGCAGAGGTCCAAGACACCAACCAATTGCGTCACTTACAGCGATGGGTTGGACACTACATGGCGCGCACAGTAGTTTACTACGACAACAAGTACATCATGTCAATAGAATAACAACTGATGACAATTTGGATCATCAGTTGCGCGAACATTTCGCCATAGAATCGTTGTGCATAAACCCACAGCGACCCGCCTCTGACCCAGCAAGAAGGGCAGAGGACATTTTGAATCGATCAACTGTCCAATTAGAGAATGGACACATCGAAACCGCCATGCTTTGGCGTAATGAGCATGCTGAGATGCCAGATAGCTTTGAGACAGCTCTGAAGAGGCTCGTCTCAACAGAAAAGAAGCTGGACAAGAACCAGGAACTTCTAAGAAGATACTCAGACCAGATGGACTCGCTAATTGCGAAAGGGTACGCTGAAAGGGCACCCGCAATTAGCACGCCGGGCAAAACTTGGTACCTCCCACACTTCGATGTCTTCAACCCAATGAAGCCAGACAAACTTCGCATCGTACATGACGCTGCCGCCAAATCGAGAGGAATGTCACTGAATGACTTCCTGTTAACTGGGCCCGACCTATTACAGTCGCTGCCAGGCGTAATGATGCGGTTTCGCCGCCACTGCGTCGCAATAACCGGTGACATAGCGGAGATGTTCATGCAAGTGAAGGTGCGGAGCCAAGACCGAGACGCGCTTCGCTACCTGTGGAGGGGAAACCGCAGAGAAGGAGCGCCAGAAGAATATAGAATGACGTCCATCATTTTCGGCGCAGCCAGTTCGCCTTGCACAGCAATTTTTGCAAAGAACTGGAACGCAAACAAATATATAGAGAAGCACCCTGAAGCTGTGGATGCTATACTACGTAGTCATTATATGGATGACTACCTAGATAGTTATAGAACTATCGAGAAGGCGGCAGAAGTCGCTAGTATGGTGCGAAAAATACACCTACAGGCGAGGTTTGAACTCAAGAAATGGGTTTCAAATAGCTCGCAGCTCCTAGAAAAAATGGACCCATCGCACATACAAACTGAGATGGTATCCATTGGAGATATAGATACGTCGGAAAAGATACTCGGCCTCATATGGAGGCCAGGCGAAGACACGCTGGGTTTCAACCTCACACTCGCGCGTCTGCCTGAGGGTATCTTGGACCGAGAGGCGCCCACCAAGCGAGAGGCGCTCAGAATAGTAGCGTCGCTATACGACCCACTCGGACTCGCCTCGCCAGTAACCATCAAGGCGAAGCAAATATTGCAAGAAGCATGGAGGCGAGGCGTCGACTGGGATCAGAGGCTAGATGTTGACCTAGCATTACAATGGAAAATTTGGGTACAACATTTACGCCAACTAAAAAACGTTAGCGTACCAAGATGCTATCCTGGATATAGCGACGCTATAGAAATGCAGGTGCATGTGTTCACTGATGCAAGCGAGATGGCATATGCTACCGCTATATACTGGCGGGCCACGACCGTGGAAGGCAAGCACTTAATAAGCCTTGTTATGGCGAAAGCGCGGGTGGCCCCACTGAAACTGCTTTCGATACCGAGACTCGAACTTCAGGCCGCGGTATTGGGAACCCGCGTAGCCGCAGCAGTGATGAGTGAACACGACTGCAAGCCCACGTCAGTAACGTATTGGTCAGATAGCAAGACCGTACTGACCTGGATTAGAAGAGGAGCGAGAGTATACAAACCTTTCGTTGCTCACCGAATAGCTGCTATTGAAGACAATAGCAAAGTCGAAGATTGGCGATGGATACCCACCAAGATGAACATCGCTGATGCAGCAACCCGTGACGTGCCACTGCGGTTCAACTCGGACCACGAGTGGTACTGCGGGCCGAGTTTTTTGTCTCTTGGGCCCGAATTATGGCCCACAGAGAAACCTCCGACTACAAACGACACGGGAGAAGAAAAAACTTTCGTTGTCACAGAAGGGGACAAGAAGAGCTTCATAGAAGCCGTTCCAGAGCCAAGCAGATTCTCCAGATGGGAGCGACTGCTTCGTGCGACCGCCACAGTTCTGCGTTTTATATCTCTTTGCAAAAATAGAACAGAGATAACGTCCTATAAACGGACGAGAAAAAACGCTGAAAAGGACCCAGACTGGCGCAAGAAGCCCGCTGTACCTGCACAGAAGCAGAAGCAGGCATGCAGAGCACCAACCCAGGTCAACAGACAAATCATAGAAGCAGAATTTCTCCAAGAAGCTGAGAAAATACTTGTCCAGGTCGCACAACAACAATCGTTCGCTTCAGAGTTAGCGAATGTTGAAGAAATAAATAAAAATAGCTCGCTGCGACCTTTACAAATTCAGGTCGTCGACGGCGTGCTGCGACTAAGAAGTCGCATAGCAGCTACGCAAGAGGTAGCTGAAGAAGTGATGCGCCCGCCTATATTACATGGCGACCATCACATAACGCAGTTGTACATAGACTGGACACATCGCAGTCTACAACATAGTGGCACCGAACTCACAATTAATGAGGTACGGCAGCACTACTGGGTCGTGAAGATGCGACCAACAGCGAAGAAGGTGATAGCAAGATGCCTGCATTGCCGTATACGCAAGGCACAGCCACCAGTACCTGCGACCGGCGACCATCCGAAAACGCGCCTCGCTCACCATAAGAGGCCGTTTACATATACCGGGCTCGACTATTTCGGCCCGCTATCCGTCACCGTCGGTCGGCAGCATCAGAAGAGATACGTAGCACTATTTACGTGTCTCACATCAAGGGCGGTGCACCTTGAAATCGCCGCCAGCCTTAGCGCAGACTCCGCCATATTGGCGCTGCGCCGATTCGCCGCACGCAGAGGATGCCCAGCTGAGATACACTCAGACAATGGCACCAACATGCACGGCGCCGACAGAGAGCTGCGAGACGCCTTCAAAACAGAGGCAAGTCGTAGAGGCATCGTATGGCGCTTCATAACGCCATCAGCGCCATTCATGGGAGGCGCCTGGGAGCGCCTAGTTCGTTGTGTAAAAAACACACTATACAATGTACTTACAGAAAAACACCCCACCGAAGAGGTGTTGTCCACACTGATTTGTGAGGCAGAGTACATTGTAAATAGCCGACCATTGACACACGTGTCGGTAGATGGTGATGATGATGAATCCATCACACCGAATCACCTTTTACTCGGTGGGTCAGCCAGACTACCTACACCTGGCACGTTCACCGAGCAAGATATAGACAGCAGGAAAATATGGCGACGATCACAGATCCTCGCTGATATGTTCTGGAGTCGCTGGGTCAGAGAGTACCTGCCGGAGCTCCAAAACCGGCGGGAGCCACATAGTAGTGGGCCCAGATTTAAAGTGGGTGACCCTGTCCTGATAGCCGACGGCCAGCTGCCCCGCAATACGTGGCCGCGAGGCCGCATTGTGGCCGTGTATCCAGGAATCGACGGAGAAATCCGGACCGCTGAGGTACGCACGCTTGGCGGTACCTTGAAGCGTCCGGTGAAGAAACTCGTCCCACTGCCCCAGTAACCAGAGATGCCGGAGCGGCGACCGTCCTCTCGGTGGGCCTGGCCGGCAGCCGAGAAATGCCGTCCGTCGCTCACCGAAGGAATGCAGCGCCGCGCCGACAACACTTCGAGTCGACACAGCACTGCACGGCGGGAGATATGTTCGCGACGAAGCGTCATCAACCATACTAAATGGTTCATAGAAATTGAAGTTTGTATGTGTAGACATGTCTGCTTACCACGGCGCGCCACCTGATACTAAAATGAATTTTAGAGGCACGTTTATATTTATACTAAAATTTTACCTACATTTTTTGAGATAGTAGTATAATGTTTTTAGTGTTTGTCAGTATGTTATAGGGTTCAATAGTTCACCCTTAACAGAGTAAAATCATTAGAAAGCATACTGATAAGAGTTATCATAGTAAAAAACATAAATTTCTGTCATACGATACGTCTGTGCTCGGCGACGGATTAGTTCCGAATGAACCGTGAGAGGGAACCACACGTTATTTATAGTTTTGGTGGTTTTTGAAAATATTATAGTAATTAAAATCATGTTTTTAAGGGCTTATCCTATGTACTGGACATGAAATCAGTACATAATGATGAAACTATGTGAAGACCACATAGTTTCTGCTATGTAAATAGGAATATTGACTTGATATCTCAAACACCAAATATATGGTTTTAGGTCATTTTAGGGTATATGGGGGACCTAGACCGGGACAGGAAGCCTATATACACCTCATAGTTAGCGTAGTCTTTTATATAAAGCCCATTTACTTGAGATATCAGGTCAGTATATAATAAAAAAACTGCTGTTTATCTGGTTTTGGGCAATCGCTTACGGTTTTAGGTGCCCTAAGTACCTAGAAACATATAGGTGTACTGGTAAAAGTACTACCATTGGAAAGCTTGCTAAAAGGGCTTCCAGGCGGTTTCTAGATGGGAAGAATCGCTTGGATAGTCAACGAGATAAGCAGTCGTGAAAAATGTAAACAACGTAAAACGTTGAAATTTGTAGACCCTTCAGGTGGAATAACTCCATGAAGGGAATAGATGTACTCATGGTGTAAGTACTTTCGGATGGCTTGCTGGACTAGCTACCAAGCCATCACTTTGGAGCGAAAATCGCTCAAGTAGTTTAAGTACAATTCCAGAAAATAGGTTTCTGGAAATGTAATTTTTAGTCAGTTTTTGGCACTCCCCGGGACTATACACCCCTGGGAATTCCGAAAATAAGGAATTTTTGGGGACCTCCCGATGGCCCGTTAAACGCACCATCGTGTTGTCCCAATCTTATTAGTGTTTTTATATCTAATTTCTCTGATAGCTGGGCGCAAAGAAAGTGACCAGCTATCAAATTTGTACATATCAAGGCACCTTATGTGCATATGACCTAGATAGACTTACATAAACACTAGAAATGTAAAGTGTGGTCTATTGGCTACCAGAATCCCCATAATAGGCGGTGATTGCCTGGTTAGCCTAAGTAGGAAGTCCTAAAGTCGGTGAAATGACTTAGGAATTTATAGATTCATTACATAAGGGATGATATCCCATAGAAGATTCCCGAAAATAAGCTTTTTCTAGACGTCAACAGACAGCCTGCTATTGGCACCAGCAGGTCAACCCAACCTATAGATATCCTTAGGCTAGGTTAAAAGCTATTAAGGTTTTAACTGGGAAATAAAGGGAATTGTCCTTTTATTTCATGGAAATAGTCTAGGGAAGCTATCAATACCTGGAAATTAGGTATATTGATTAGATACATAGATAGGGGGCGTTACTGTGTTACAGTACGAAGGAATCCAGCTATTGATAGCACCATGGAAGGGGTGCGGTAACCCTATTTACCAAATATGTATAAGGGTTTTTTACATAAATAAAAATTATTTTCGGCGAGAATTTGCGGGGCTCTCAATAATGGCACGATGCGAGGGTATAAAGAACCCCCGGGCCCAAAATAGAATTTGTAGTCATCCAAAGCTAGTCGCTTGTACTTGTCTTAGTAAATAAGAAGTAATTCTTATATAGAATCACGTCTCAGAAATTGTTGAGAGCCCTAGAATCGTGCCGTGTACTGAATAACTTAGTGTTTCATTTAATTCATCGACTTCAACCCTTATGAAGACATCCCTTTTCGATCCTGCCGAGCTGAACCTCGGAACCTGGACACCAGGAGTGCTGATCCAGAAGTAGGCAACCCGGAATCTGGAAATAACTCAAGTACAGCCAACACATCGTTGAATCGTTAGAGTCGATTTGCAACCCTACGTCACTGCTGCAGCTAGGCATCCAAGAACCTTTGTTTTCGTTGATGTGGATGGGGCGTTCAGCGGCAATGGCCAGAAGGTTTACGCCCTTCTTTTCTCGGGGCCAATGAACACGCTACGTCCTGCACACATACAGACTCTAATTTTCGATCTAATTTGGTTTCTGGAGCTTGAAGACCCTTCAATTAATAAAAAGGTCTTACAAATAATTGTGACTCGTGCTCTTTTCTCAATAACGGGTTCTTTGTTTGAATGTAGGCTAACCTACTAAAGATCGAAGCGCCATTTTTCAAATTCGTTATTAGTCGTTCGAGAAATTATGATATACCAACATTTAAAATATTTAGTGTGATACATTGATTTTATGAATATGAGATTCAAACTACTCTCTGAAAACTTATACTCTGAAACTAATTCATACTCTCTGAAACTAATCAAGGAAGATAATATGGAAGTAAGGATGCGTTTTACTATGTAAAGTTAAGCGCTGTAAGATGTAGCATGAACTAATTACGTAAGCAGTAGGTACACTATTACTAGTGTCCGACCGAACGGTTATTAGCCGAACCCGAAGGCGTATCCGTATATTCGGTTCCTCGTTCAGAAACCGCGGTGTTACAAAAAAACAATGCTAAAAATTCAAAATTATGTGTGTATGATGAATTTCTAAGTTTTGAAAATTATTTGAATTTACATGAAAGGGTAAATAAATGAATTAATTATTAAAAAACAGATTACGTATATGTACATATTAGCAACCTGGATCGGACCTACAAATGATAACATTCATAGACAAACGATGAAGTCAGTTTTTAACTGTCTATAAAATCTATGTACAAGACCACTAGTTTCGGTCGATAGGAATATTCTATTGTTTTGGCCGAAACCGAAACTCCGGCCGAAACCAGTTTTTTTGGCCGAATCCGAAGCTTTGGTCGGACACTAACTATTACTTTAAACAAAATAATTATTACATTTACGTGGTCCGGATCAGTCTGGGTGGTAGTATGTTCTCTGCGACAGCTTGTTCCCTGCATCATCTACCATACATGTCATTATTATTCATTGGACAGTTTTATACAAAACCTAATTTATGCGGCATCTTTCCTAACATAGTAACTTCTTATGAGTGATGATTATGACATAAAAGCACTGAGATCCCCCGATTTTTAGGCGCCAAATGCGTGCACTTCAATATATGTCCGTTCTTCTCCACGTAGGTATTTTCCGAACGGATGGTAGAATCACTTAATCAAGATCCAGCCCTAGTTGTCATCCCAGCGACGCCCTGAGCCGTGGTTCGTATTGCATAGGGGATAGCCCTCAGCGTGATCGCTTAGGTTAAGTTTTTGTGCCTGACTGGAGGCTCTAGTTTAGTCTCCATAGGGAAAGTCCGGTTAAGCAGTAGTCATCATTTGGTTGAACTGCGAGAGGCCAATAACAAAAAAACGAGACACGCTTAGATACGTGTCGGGACGTGGCGTGGCGAGGGGTCCACCCATCAAACGACTCTGTTCCAGCCTACGTTACAATAACACAACGAGTTTTGTGCGTAAGAACTGCGTCAGAAGGTGCCACGCCACGACACTTGTGTTTCCGTCTTTACACGGCGCTTAAAACCTTCTACCCGCGAATTTCACCGGAGTGCCACCGGAGCCGCTCTGCGCGGCAGTGAGCCTTTAACAGTCATTTAGAAAATACCAGCCTATCACTGACCCACTGTAGAGCAATGGCCTCTTCTCATACAGAGAATACACGAGCATTGATCACCAAGCTTATGCGCTTGCTCAATGCGGGTTGGCGATTTCGAACATAATAGATTATAGGTCCAGGCTTCCTAACGATGTCCAACATAAACTTAGAAAGTACGGTCACTTTGGTACTTGCCCGGATTAGAACACACGAACTCACGCACGCACAAGAGTCGATGTCTTTTCCATCAGGCCACCACAACACTTTCAAGTTTCAATAATATAATTTACATAAAAGTCAAGTATTCTATTAAAAAAGACGCAACATTGTACATCAAGATAATTGTTTCAAGTTGCTTTACTAAAAATATTGCCCCCTGATGGTGAATAGCTGTTGCCTACTACATCCTCTTAAAACTTAACTCTAGTGTCCGACCGAAAGTTCGGTTTCGGTTTCGGTCGAGATTCGGCAAAAAAACGAGTTTTAGTTTAGTTTCGGTTTCGGCGGCAAACCTGCCGAAACTACGACCGAAACCGAAGCTGCATTCAAGAGTTGTCGCGCTGTGATCGGTCATGTTCGGCGCGTTAACTGCCATCCATGCGAGTATGTTTTTGCGAATATTTTTATCTTAAATGAGGGGTTGTTATGTTGATTATCATACCAATAAGTGAAAATTTTGAAGACTGCATAGCTATGTGATTTAAAGATAAAATAAAACCGGTCAAGTAGGAGTCGAACTCGTGCGCCGAGGGATCCGTACCTACCCATTATACCGCCATAATAAAATTAGTATCATTTTTATTGGTGGCTAAGTTTTAAAGATATAGGCAAATTTTGCGTTATCGATTGTAGATTGTGTCAGCTTGGCTATAGGTGGAACTTCCAAAGATTACCTTTTAAACTTTAAATTTTACATCAATTTTTGGAAATTATTTAAAACCTGTAGCCAAGTTGACAATCTACAATCGATAACGCTAGAAGAAAACGAATCAGTGTATAGGTATGACACATCTGAACGTTGAACGTAGTAAAGACTAACAAGAGAAGAATGCAGAAGTGCAGTGTCACATTTCATGGGACGAAGCTGTTATTGTTCTAGTTCAAGCCAGTGGAAATTGGCAAGGAATCAAGCCATTGTAAAAATTGTTTATCTATCTAGTGTTTGTGTTGACTTATGCAATGGCTGAACTAACATACATAGCTGTTTTGAGCAAATAAAAGTTTTGAAATTAAGTATTTCTTATCTTTATTATATTTATTTTTAGTGACTTATTCTGCAATCAGTTTTCAGAAATTATGAGCAGATAAGTTGATGGACTAGAACAAATAAATGTATCTAGTAGTAACACGGTGACACTGCAATGGATAGAGGGACACAGTGGATCGCTGTGCAACGACGCGGCTGACGAGCTTGCGAGACACGGATCCAGTACGGCGGTCTATGGACCCGAACCTGTTGTACCCATCCCCTTCAACCAAATACGCAGGTGGCTACAAAAATTCACCCAGACACAGGCGGAGAACGGGTGGACCTCGACACCGGGCTGTAGGCAGTACAAAGAAGCTTTGCTATCCTTGGATAGTAGGCTTACCAGGCGTCTACTACGCCTGGACAGGAATGGCCTGCGCCTGGTGACGGGGACCATCACGGGACATTGCTCACTTAACAAACACATGCACACAATAGGCATAACGGACAGTCCTCTGTGCAGGGCATGCATGGAAGCTGAGGAAACCGTCGCGCACGTTCTCCTTCAATGCACAGGTGTCACCCAGATAAGAACACAAACCCTCGGGTCACCCAGATCTTACACAGATTTTCTGAGAAAACCAGGAGCTCTAATTAACTTCTGGAGGGAGGTGTGCTAGTTAGAATAACCACCAAACGGCCGACATGGCCCACCTGAAGGACTAAGTGTCGAAACCAAACCCACTAACATAGAGAAGTTGATGGGGGATTTGGCAGGTTCCGTCACGTAAAAAGATCGCAGGCCTTGAATCTGCGCAGTGAGCGACTTTTCGATCAAACTGGTGGTATGAAGGGGTCGCGACGGGAGAATGCTCCGCCAGTGTTTCTGAGCGCGCACGCTATTGGTTCGTTAGTTGAGCCATGCTTCCCGCGCAGAGATGACGCTTCGTTTGCTCCCAAAATACAGTCGCACACACAATTTTATTTGCACGACGATGGTTTTAAAAATGAAGGACAGAAAAATTATTTATAGTATTTATTGTTTTATGACGAAAGAAGTTGAGAAAGGAGCAGTTGATAATTTATAATGATAAGATATTTATAATAACACGATCGAAATAAAATATAATCCTTAAGTAAACATTATCTCATTTAAATCCAGCCTCTTCCAAAGTATTAAGTACTCTACAATAAAACACATACTCTTATATTATAAAACAATATCATAGTACTTTAGAACGCGACTGTACCCATGCGCAGATACATCCCCTCCACTGTCGCTCAGCGTTCTTTATACGTGACGGGACCCTGTAATAGCTATTCCCTATCAGGCGTGATAGTGTCAAACGCGAGCCAATCGTAAAAAAAAAAAAATTGGTTGTCTATAAAGTCGGTTTACGGACGATAGATTAACGTGACAACGTCATAACAAAACATTGATGAAATGATTGCATATTTAAGGATACAATTAACGTCATTGTAACGTTACAATGAGCGTAACGTTACATTGATTCATCCTTTTTCGTGCGTGCAGCCGGCGTTCATCGATTTATTAGACGTTGTCACGTCAAAAAAATGAGCAGCTGTCTTAATAGTAAGGCAGCTCGTTACAAATTATCTAGCTGAAGGATGTTGCGTCTTTTAAGTCTGTTGACACAATCTGGTATTGTGAGTTGAGACACCACTTGATTAGGGTGTCTCTCCAGAATGGACTTGTATTTTTAGAACACAACCTTATTTATTCCTGTGTTCTTAATGAACCATGGAAAATTTTATGTTTGTTTTAAGATGCCAAGGTGAATTCAAACTTTATGGTGGCTCTGAAGTGCACTACTTGCTGTGCAGCGCCAACCCCTAACCCAAGCAGACACTTAAATTTTTTACTGCGCACCAACTGCTCTTTGATGAAGAGCAGTGGTGGCTCAGTGGTAACGGCCGCGACTTACAAGTTGTAGGTCGTGGGTTCGAACCCAGGTAGGCGCTTTACTTTGTGTAAATTATCACATCACCACTGCTCTCAAAAACAGTGAAGGAAAGCATCGTGAGGAAACCGGACTAGCACCAAAAATTCGAAGACATGTGACATCCACCAAAACGCACTGGGCCCGCGTGGTGGATTACGGCCCATTCCCTCTCACAGAGAGGAGGTTTTGGTTTTGGTTTTTCACAGAGAGGAGCATTTGGTTCGTTGTACGTGCAGGCCGCACGTACAACGAACCAAATGCGAGTCTAAGTGCGGAAAAGGGGTCCATTTATCCTATCCTATCATAACTAAGTGTGTGTGTGTTTGTGTGTACATAAATAAATAAATAACTGCGCACAAACTCGTGGAGTGTTCCAAACCTTCATAAAGTTTAGTTGCGGTATGTTACTGCAGTTGCAGTATGCAGGTAGGACATATGCTACAGGAACTTAATACCTAGATAAAAACTACTAAACTACTTCCTAAGTTTCATATAAATCCACTCATCCTTTGAATTGTGATTGAATAACAATTGATTTTAAAAATACTTAAATTGACAAGAGAGGTATAGAAAACATTATGATTTGGGAGGCATTTAGCTTTAGCTAGAAAAGGCGAAACACCTGGAAGAGAGAAAGGTCATGTGGGAGACCTTTGCCCAGCAGTGGGACAATGTAGGTTGAGAAAAAAAAATACAAGATAAAATTTTGCCATTCAATTACTCAAAATTATAAGTTAAAAATATTTGTTTTTTCCTCTATTGTATCACAATACTTCACCAAGTAATCATAATAACTATCATCTGATTTATTATTGCATATTTTCCTGAAAATCTGCACAAACAATAATGTTTAATAGTTTTCCCGGCAGAAACCACAGAACACCACCTCCTATGATCTTTATATACTCATATTGGTTCATTTACATTTATATATCTAGTCACAGATAATATAATACTAGCATACAGATGCCTCATCCCATACAAAGAAACCATGCCGACGTAACTAGCGTTTTTCACTGGATCTAACTGACTAGCGTTTTTCTGATTATACCGATTATTTCTTGTAAATCGAACACGGTTCCGTTCTACGGCGATAGATAGATTACCATCAATATCCGTGGAACGGAACGGAACCGAATGCGATCGATTTACAAAAAATTATCAGAATAATCAGTATAGAACGTCGGCACGGTTTCTTTGTATGGGATGAGACACCACAGATCTAGTCATACACCCACAATGGTTATAAATACTGCACACCTGGCCTTCCTGAAGAGCATCACCAATAAGATCGGTTTATGTCCTTCTGGATGTAAAGTGTCCCCTTCCCGTGTTTCCACTCAAGTGTGCCTTGCAAACCATTTCTTTATTTCAGATCAGTTTATTTCTAAGGGCTGATTTCACCAATGAAACTAATTGCAATTTGTTCAATTAAACTCAGTTTATGCAAATACAGCGTTCTCAATGGATGAGACTGCTGAGAAACTATCAATCAGAATGCTGTATTTGCATAAGCTGAGCTTAGTTAAGCTAATCGCGATCAGTTTCATTGGTGAAATCGGCCCTTAAGCTGTGCAAAGCTATTATTGTTTCAAAACTCCAAATATGGCTATTTAGGGCATTAGAATGATTAATAACCTTTCCTTCTATGACTCAATACTGGATTTAAACAACCTACTGATGTCTCATTTAAACTTGTTAGTTTATGAAAAAGACATTAAAACGTTTTTTTTTTTTTTTTTGTTGGCAATTTGGTGATTAATGATTGTGCCTTCTCTGTATGAGAAGATACCTTAACTCTACAGTTGGGCAGTAACAGGCCGTTATTAAATTCAAATTCAAGCCGGTTGGTAATAAAAGAGAAGGTTGAAAGAAGTCAAATAATTTGGGACAGAGAATGTTGATGATGATTAACAAGTTGGTGTCCTGTTTAACGAGTCGGTACTTATAAGATGTCCTACTGACCACTTTACACTATGTTACATAATAATACAGATTAGAGCATACCTGAGTGGCAGCTTGCTGTGTGGTCGTCTTGATGGTGTTACTGACGTTCTTCACAGCGCCAACAGTTTTGTTCAAGAATGCTGAGTTTTCAAACAGCCTCGCCCCCATCTTTTTATTCAAAGACTTGTTTGAACTTGCCACAGCACTAATTGATCCATGTTTTGTACAAGCAACCAGATCTATCTCTTGATTCACAGGTCCCATATTCAAAAAGCATACTGACTTGATCTTATTAATTGAGTGGTGAAAATATATTGTCCCCACAGGAGCACTCTCTCTTATTATCATTAGACGAGGTTCGAATATGCTGGTGTGCTCTACCTTGCCTATTATCCCATCTGTGATGCCCAGGCATTCTATGTCTTCTATATCAGAGAGATCCCATGCTAAAACAAAGGATTACAATCAGAATTTAAGAGTCATATTAAATCCATTATTAAGCAATAATAACACCTGAAAGGCGAGAATTGAAACTTTATAACGTTAAGTGAATTAGTCTGCACCATGTTTTTCAGAAAAACTAGGTCAAATATCACTGCAGTTGCCAAAAATTTAAAGATTTATAATATTCACCCGATCGGACTGAAAATGCCCCCGTTATCCTGTTCCACCATAAACTTGATTCATTTCTAACGAATATGTAAAACGACTCTGATCTAAATAATTCCATTTTGGCTTGATTTATTACACGTTCAATACGTTTTGATTTAATTTCATCGTGTTTATTATTGTTGTATTTTGCACAGATTTGACGTTTATTGAAAGGGGAAGGGGCAGAATCAGAATCTCAATTAGTTTTAGTAAGTTGGCATCATCACTTTTTGGTGCGGTCCACACGTTGTGAATCAATCGATTATTTTATTTTTTTGTAATTTATTTTTCCACTTAAAAATTTGTAAATAGTATAATTATTGTAATATAACATTGGGTTAACAAGTCAAACCAAAAATTTATTGGTTGACGATCATATAGGCAGAAGGAAGCGAACCTTTGCCGCGCTTTGACAGAAATACAACTACGTCATGTTGGCATTACTGTCAAATGGTCAAACTTCCGGTGTGAGAAAACGCTGCATTTTGTTGAGTTTATAACATTATCTTGAAGCTATTGCGTCCTGTATGTTACAAAATGGATTGGCAATTAACGTGTCGTGTGTGCCTAGAAACCGGGGACATGGTTTCCCTCTTTGATTGGGACGAAAATAATGAACAACTTGGCGACAAGTACACCTTCTGCTGTGGCGTAGAGGTATGTAAAAATTACCACACCAAAATGGTTGCGATGGCCACCCTATTTGATTTTTTACTACAATAATGTTGCTATATTGGTTTATTTGTAGCAGATTTTGGATTTTCTCCTGACATCCCAGAAGTTAAAAATATTGATGTTATTAATTAACTCTAAAGAAATTAAAATATTGATGTGGTGTTTTACATTTTAGGTGTCGAAAAATGATAGTTTGCCAACGTTAATATGCTTGAATTGCGTAGATCGGCTAACTTACGCTTATCAATTCAAGCAACAGTGTGTAACTTCTAACGATACACTGAAAGAATGTTTGGAGGAATTCAAGAAGAGTTCGGAAGTTGTTTTAGGAGGAGGCAATACGTCCAAAGGTTAGTATTTATGGCTTGCTTAAATTATGTGTTTATAATTTACCCATTAGTTCCCGCCAAAATATTTCTCCAGCGTGTGACAGACGCTGCATTAATGTGTAACAAATTAATTATCTCTGTCAGTAAATAAATTCGACCTATAAAATTATTACAATCTTTAAAGCTGCACTCCACAATCATTCTTTATCACTTTATAACCTCAAACTTATTCACCAGCTACAGATACAGAAACCATCACCATCAAACAAGAGAATGGTCTACTGCTACAATATGAGCTACCGGTGGAACATGACCCTCAGGGTCAGTGGACCCGCACACTGGTCAAGACTCCAAGCAGTGCGGTTGTTACAAAAGCTCCGGGACCTAGAAAGAGAGGACGGCCTCGGAAATATCCAAATGAGCAGGGACAGATTGGTAAGATAAACAGTTTTTTTTTGCTTGTGTTTAAAGTGAATAGAGATGTAGAGTAGTGAAACAAAGTATAAACATACATAAGATATAATTGTGAATATTTTGTAAATAATTCATTGACTGTGATGTAAGTTCAACATCAATAGTTATAGTAAAGTCCTCGCCAAACTTCTTGGCCGCCCTGAAGTGGCTACAATGGCTGCGCAATAGTAAATCTCATACAAAACAGCACCATGCTGCACCTCCCACTCCCACATCGTAAATCCAACTTCAGGGTGGCCAAGAAGTTTGTTGAGAACTTTAATCATAATTTATGATGTTATAAAAGATTCCCTTTTTTTTGAAGTCAGTGTAAAATAGAAACATGAAAAAATCATTGATCAACCAAATTAGGCTGAAAATAAACACTTTGTATGACAATTATCAAAAGATTGTTTGCCGAAATACTTGTTGTTCACTTCCTAGTGTTTTTTGGTTAGAAAGAATTGGTGCAACAAATTAAAAACTCCCCAGCATCATTTGTCTGTTTGAAGTTAAAATGATCTAGTCACTAACCCTCATAAACAACTAATAATATCAGCTTCTAACTGTCATGCTGCAAGGCAAAGAGAGAGGTAAGAGCCCTCACACGGAGATGGCACAAGCACTAATCACCATGGCCATGGCATGGTTGTGTGCCATAATTACTGAAACAATTTATAAGCCATTGAGTCTCACGTCAAGGCATATTTTAGGCACTTAAGGTGTTAATGCATGATTGCTCGTGGCATCTCCGTTTGGTACAGGTTGGCGATTTCAAACTTATGTTAAATATTAGTCCAGGTTTCCTCATGATGTTTTCCTTCACTGTTGTTAGTAATGTCCAAGATTAACTTAAACGGTACATAAGAGTTAAAAAAGATACATACACAACAACTGTTGTTTACAAATAAAGGCTCATGCATCTTCCAGAACTGTCACCTTACCAACGCAAGAAGCCCAAGAACCAGGAGAAGGAACCGCAAGCCCTAACTACGCTCCTCGAGAGTGGTACACTGGAATTGAAGCAAGAGCCTATTGACCATGACGAGGATGATGATGCATTCGGTCACGGTGAGGGTCAGCAGTTTAGCATTGGTAATGTCTTTTCTGTTTTATTTTATGGTGTTTTTACATTGGGCATATTGTATGGCATAATATTTAGATACATAAACTCACACCCTTTTCCCATGGGGGTGGAAGAAATATCAGAACACCACCTACAGTAGGTGCCGTTCTGATGTCACTATGATCAATACATAGTATGTTTAATATTCCTTTTTAATTATTAGTCGCTCAAAATAATATTAAATCTGGCTAATCTGGTCAAATCTGTCTTTGGAGATTACTAAGTGGCAAATATTGTTCATTTGCTGTTGTACATATGCGTAATGTGAAATGCCTATTTTCTTAAAACTTACTATTATTTGGTTATGTTGTCTATAAGACTGATCTTGTAAGTAACCTAACTATTTAATAGGAGTCCATTTGACTTTTCTTTTGAACTTCATTATAACACTTCATTTTCAATTTGTTTGTTTGTTTTTGTTCCTTCTACTTGTGCTAACATTCTTATAATGTTTATTATATTTTTAATTATTATATTTTTCTTATGCTTTCAGCATTTGATGCTGACGATGATCCTGACTTTGAGCCTACAGGAGAAGAACATGAATCTGAGCCTGAAATTAAGGGGATGGTAATTATGATACTTTTTATAACCCTCTTGTTTAAATTTCCATTATGATCAGTTTTCTTCAAGCTAACTTATACATTGTAGGAGCCACCACCTCGTAAGCGCGGCAGGCCACGCAAGAACAATCAAGAGCAGAAGTCCAAGCACAAATCAGAAGATGGAGAAGATGTTCTTCTGAAGGAGACTATCCTGGCCTTCTCTGAGCCTATCCCGGAACATATCCTGAACCCAAAGCCTAAGAAGAAGTACACAAATAAGAAGAAGAAGTACACTTATGAGAAGACGTGAGTATATTGTGGATAATGCCTCTGAACTGTAAAACAGATATTTGTTGTCTAACAAAATACTCGCCTTATGGAATGAAAGACAAAGCGAAATGTCAAACTGTAATCAAAAAAATACTTTTTCTTTTCGAAATTGAGAACTTATTGAATTGCTTATAGTCACCGCCAGATAACAAAAGAGTAAAAGTCGTTAACACCAATCTAACAATGTATTCCAATATTTCAAAACGATACGAAAAAAATGTAAAGGCAGTGTCGCTAACACGATCAAAACAAACGTATCGCGGTAAGGGGCGTCATTGACCCTTTCACTTGGCTTTCAGTAATGAGTTAATATCTCATAAATGCGTGGACCGATTTACTCGATTTAAACGGATAAAATGGTTCTGCGCCTATACCTTTCATTTGATACCAAAATTATGAAAATATCTCAATAAACAATAATTATGTTTTCAAGTTACATTAGATACAAGTCGGATCAATTACTTATTTTTTGTTATCTGGCGCAGACTTTAGCTAGGCAAGCAAGAATATTCCTTGAGAAAATGTCAACGTGTTGACGTTGATTGCTCTTCGTGCACAGTGCAACCATGATAGTTTTATAAAGTCAATGTAAGGACGCCAATCTTGTGTTTTACGGGCTCAGACATTTCCAGCACAGTTGTCATGTTGAATTATTCTTGCCATACTAATAATAACAGACTGTAACTGTCCCACTCAATAACAGAGAAGGCACGGGTATTGATCACCATTCTTGCTTAAAACGGGTTGGCAATTTCAAAGATTCTTTCCTTCACCGTTGTCAGTGATGAAAACTTAGAAAGATAAGATAAATAAATTATAAAAAGTCATATTGGTACTTGCCCGGATTCAAACGCACGAGAGACGAGGTCTTAGCCTCTGGGCCACCAGGATATTCTTATCATACTGAATTTTTATTTTTCAGACACACTTGTGAGACTTGTGGCGCTTCCTTCACGTCCAATGCGTCGCTACAAGCGCATATTCGACGGCATTTGGGGATCAAGCCGTTTGTTTGCAGGTACAACTTTTGCAATAGAAAATGATGATTTCATTAATTTTCCTTTTAATTTTGGATAGTTAGTAATTTATCCAGTTTTTTGTAATCAAATCCAAATTTGTTTTATCTTGTATGATTTTATGGCCAGAATCTAGTGAAAAATAAAGATATAAATTTAAAAAAACTGATGACAATCATGCCTTTAGGCGCGATTGGTCTAACAATATAATTCGTGTGTTGCCCGTGGTCCACCCGCCTGGTTCACCTAGGTGGACTATGGGAAATTATTTTTGCCCATAGTTCACCAGAAGGTCCATAATTATGTTTTTGTCGTAGTATTACGAAAGAATAATAGTGATTTCGCGATTGGTCCAATGATCAAAAAAAAATCCAATTCGTGGTTGGTCCAATACGCGGTTGGTCCAATTAAGGTGAATTGGACCAATCACGCCTAAAGGCAATCATGTTGTCCTATCACTAAAATAGCTTCTGTGACATTTTTAATTTATTTTATGTATTTTTTTATCCATTCTCGTGTAAATAACTTTGTTCACTTTCCTGTATTTCACGAATTATGGGTGCGGGTGAGTGGCGTTTAGCATTCTATTCTAAAATAAAACATTTATTTATACCTAAATTTTATAGACTGAGTTTTCCAAGTGGGCGTGGATGGCCAAAGCCGAAACTATGAGGAATAGCAAAAACACTTGAAGGAGTCTCTCTGAGAACTTTGAATCATTGGATTTTTTAAATAGCAATATTACTAGCAAGGAATTGAACCTTGTTGTTTTGAGACTTCTTCAGTGTTTTTGCTATTCCTCATAGTTTCGGCTTAGGCCATCCACGCCCACTTGAAAACTCAACTAGTATGTTACACCTGCGCCCATGTTCTATCGATCGTTTCAGCACACGCTGTTTCAAGTAACAAAATTAAATATCTACACAAACAATATAAATCAATCTAAAACATCAAGGGTAAATTGACACATGAAAGAACGCACCCGCACCCGCTCCCGTTTTGTTTAATTTAATATTTAATGTTGATTTTTTTTCTATACTAATTCCCTTCCGGAATTGGTGTTTCCCGTTAACTGGTTTCTTTTTAAGTCAAGAGTTAATAGGTTACTTCTAGGCAAGCGTGCTTCACCGCCGACCACGTCGTCGCATCATTTGAGATAGTGGTCAAGCGCGAGCCAATCAATAATAAAGTGTCAGTCAAGCCGTGTTGTAAATTGTATACTAAATAGATTGTTCCAGCTCTGGTGTCACTATATTCAAACAGAAAATAAAAATCGTGCTAATATCCACTTGTCTGGTGACTTTAACTCGAACACACTAGCATACATTAAACAAAGACATCCAAACTTATTGTATAATTAAACAAAACACGAAAACAGAAAATTCGCGAAATGTGTATGAGCAAAAATTAAATTGCTTTCAGAGCGTCTTATATTTTCTTCGCATATTAAGATATATTATAAGACAACATTTGAACTTAATTTTAAAATCACGACAGGTCAAAAATGATTCGGCATGTCAATGTAGTTCTGCCCCAAATATTCAAGCCAATCCCAGTCTTATAACTTCAGTTTTAAGCGTCAAAATCTGATGAAACAATCGGGTTGATGACTGACCCGCTGCATTTTGTACGCAGCGTTTGCGGGTACGCGTGCGTTCTGAACATGGAGTTGCGTCGCCACATGATGCGTCACACGGGCGTGCGGCCCTACAAGTGTCGTGTGTGCGACCGCCGCTTCGGAGACTTCGGCAGTCGGCAGAAACATGAGAGGCGAGTGTTATTTTGCCAGGGGAGTGTGGGTGGGACTGTTTGGGAGTAGGTTTTATTGGTGGAAGTTCTCATGATAAAGGATTTTGTAGAAATATTTCAACATCATCATCGTCATTTCGGCCGAAAGACGTCCACTGCTGGACATAGGCTTCCCCCAAGTGTAGCCACACTGATCAATCCTGTGTATATTTACCTAGTTTATATTTTTTATTCAGTCGATCAAATTAGTTCGTATCATCAGCTTTATTCTTTTTCTTCATGGCAAAATTATCTCTGCCCGAGGTCACCAAAATCATATCCGGAGAATTTTCGACACTTGGTTTCTTTGCAATCTCAATCTTGAACTGAAGCCAGAAACTTTCTATAGAGGCATTTGAACTACAATTTAGCATTCAAAGCTAGAACTTTATTTGAATAGTTGGACATCGAAATATAATCGTTTAGGCGTAAAATAGCTTATTCACGCCACTAAAATACTACATACAATCAAACAGTCCCAACACACAACCCATCTAAAACATAAAATCAAAACTTGAAACAGCGTATGCAGCTATCCGACGAATACATGACAGGTGAACAACAAGGTAGAAACACCATTTTCTACCTTTACGACAATGGTACAAGTTCTATTATCCAATAACTTAGCGTCTGCGGTTTCGCCTGTGTGATGCGGGAGGCATTGAAACGTCACATGCAGCGTCATACCGGAGAGCGACCGTACAAGTGCAGGATCTGCGACCGAAGGTTCGGAGATTATGGGACGAGGCAGAAACATGAGAGGTATGTGATTTTGGGCTTTATTACTTTAGCAATAAGGTGCAGTTGAGATAAGTAGCCTGGAGATATTGAGATGCGTCGGTTGCTCTTATGAAGAAAGATACAGTACGTCTGCAGAAATGGTAGGACTTCGCGATTCTGTTTATCAGACCATAATAATTGGTTTGGTAAGTCACATGCAGCGTCATACCCGAAAGCGACCGTACAAGTTAGGCGACCGACGGTTCGGGGATTATGGGACGAGGCAGAAACATGGAAGGTACGCGATTTTGGGCTTTATTTCTTTAGTGATAAGGGGCAGTTGAGATAAGGAACCGGGTGTTATCACCATATACAACTAAGTTGACTTCTGCAGAAAAGGTAGGTCGTCGAGATTATGTACTATTAAATGTTTATGACCTCACAAGTAAGAAGTAGTGTTTGTTCAAAAACGTTGTTTTTTTGTTGTTTTTGAATAATCAAATGTATGTTCTAGCCTTCAAACTTAAGTCCTCAGCACCAAAGCTTTTATTAATGAGCCCTATTAATCGTCTGTGACTGGCCCATTGGAACTTTTCTGGAGCAGCCTGGAGTCCTTGTTAGTGTCCAGCAATAGGTGCCCGCCATATTACATATGACTAGTATAACTGGTAAAATGTGGGTAGTGCAGTATACGTAAACGTCTTGTCTAAATCTTCGGTAAATACTGGCGTGATCAATTGATTGATATCTACCTAATCTTTTCTCAACTATGTTGGGGTCGGGTTCCAATCTAACCGCATTCAGCTAAATACCAGTATTTTACATGGAGCGACTGCCTATCTGATCTCCACAACCCAGTAACTGGGTAACAGTGTAACACAATACCTCTTGGCAAGACTGGTGTCTGATTTCAGCCTTTTGTCTACCCGTAATGACTGTCAACAATGTTAAAAATCATCGCCAAACCGAACTTATACTAATTGTTCATTATGCTTTACACAGGTTACACATGGGAGTCCGTCCCTACCAGTGCTCGCTGTGCGGCAAATCGTTCACATACTCCTATGTGCTGGCCAACCATATGCTGACTCATACTGGGGAGAAGAAGTACTCGTAAGTATCACTATATTCGCTGTACAGGACTAGCTTGAAATAACAGTCAAACCCTTGTTCATCTACTGACTGCATAAAAGCAGCTCCCTGAAATGCCTCTTTAGGTACTTTCCAGGTTTAAATAGATGTCAAAATCACAATTTATTTCCAAGACCACATCATCGCTTACCATCAGGTGAGATAGTGGTCAAGAACAAGCCTATCTCTTGTCAAGAAGAAAAAATAATAATAATAGGGGCAATATCCTTGTCTGAAACTATAATTGACGATTTACTAAGCGCCCCCGATCAGCTGACGTCGGGTCTCCCTGTACGTTTGCGCCAAAGAGCTCTGTTCTGGGTTGTCCGAGTGTTCAGGTTCCCCTTCAGGGCCTCTTTCTGCATGTTACAACGACAAATAGTGGTAGCAATTAAAATATAGTGGTGGGAACATTGAAAATAAATCACAATTAATATAAATTTCTCTCTCCACAGTTGCACTCCCTGCAACAAGAAATTCACCAAAGCGCACCACTTAAAGTACCACAACAAGGTACACCACAAAGATGTTTACATCAAGCAGCAGCTGGAACTTGAGGCTAAGAAGATGCGCCAACAGATCAACGTGTCCGGTCTGTCTGGAGTCATCTCTGGACAGATCGTGGACGGCACGCTGCAGCTCATACACGCCGCGTCTGAAGGTGAGATTATGACATACGGTAAGATACATCATTCAAGTATTTATTAAACCACTCGTGAAAAGTGTACAACAATTAATATAAAAGGTTGTTTTAAAAAACAAAATATAGTACACTCTAAATCTTGTTATCATCTCTTTCCCACTTCGCAACAGAGGATTCATTCAAAATATGTTTCCTACTTTTTTTAAGTGGGTACAGTAACGCTTCAATAAAACTATTCAAGTTTCTGTCCGTAAACTTGCGTATAACTATGAAAGCTACATCTAATCCGTGCCGACGAAGCTAGCGTTTTTCGTCTGATTAAACCGATTATTTTTTGTATATCGTTTGTGTTTGGTTCCGTTCCATGGTGATAGATAGATGGTGTTAGTAGCTACTTGCAAGTAAAAGGGTTTACTTGGTGCATGAATATTTTATTCTTTAAATACGATCAAGATTTGTTTTATAGTATTTTTTTCACATATTTACAGTTTCATTGCACCAAAATGTGTTACAATACAAATTTGCACAATCTAGTGGAATGCCTCAGACATTTAAGCGTGTTATGTTTATGTTATATTGTATGTCGTTTTGTGACAATTAAACACTTTTTCTTTCTTTTAAAACCGCGTCATCTATTGGCATCAATTTTAAATGATCCGTTCAAATAATCTTTAAAATGTGAATAAGACCCCAATATTCCATAATTCTGTGATTAGGAGAGTTGATTAAACAAGAACATACAATTTTTAAGTTCAATTCTAGAAAATGTTAATTTTACACACAATTCAATAACAACGCGGTGCGTGTCGCGCCATCTGGTGAGATTTATTTGAACCAAATTTTCTTTCTTAGTTGGGAACCCGTGCCGCAGCAATGTACATTTGTACATATTACATTTTTATCAATAATTAAATTAAATAAGCTTTACCGAAAACCCTGATTCCTGCAGATTTCTGCAGCCGGATCTTAGGCTACTACGATTGGGTCACTCACAGTCCACTGTCATCGCACAGTATAGTATTATATTAGGTATGTATAACATATCACGAAACACCCACGGCACTGGTATTGCTATAACTACAATCAAGGAAAAACGGGACATAAAAAGCCTAAATATTTATTGATTTCTTATAAAACCTGTTCTAAAAGTGAAACTAAAACCATTTCGTATTCAAAAGACGCGATATTTTTTTCGTTAATGAAAAGATTTATATCTTTTAATACAATTTTAAGTGTCAGAAAATTATACCACCTAGATATTAATAAACTAAAAAATATTTTATTTTTGTCGTTAGATGGAGGAGAAGAAGCACAGATGCAAGTCATAGAGGAAGGGGAAGAAGACTGCGGTGATGACTCTGAGAAGGAGACCGACCGCGCTGTCGCCAATATGCAAGGGGTGAGTTTGACACATACACTCATAATTAATGATTTCAGCCAAAAGATGTCCATTGCTGAACATAGGCTTCCCGCATCCAGCGGATTCCCGGAACCTTTACCAGGTCATCAGTCAACCCAGTAGGGGAGAAATAACACAGATAATATAATACTAGCATACAGATACAGATGCCTCAAACCATAAAAAGAAACCGTGCCGATTTCGTGGTATTAAACCGATTATTTCACTAAATTTACACCGACCGCGGTTGGTTCTGCCCTAAGCGATAGATATGGTGTTAGCAGTGACTTGCAAGTAAAAGGGTTTACTCGTTTCTTGAATACTTTTCAATAATACAGTGACGTTTTATTGCACGATTTTAGTTTCATTGTACCAAAATTTGTTACAAAACAAATTAAAAAAAATCTAATGGAGTGCCTCAAAATTTTAAAATCGCGCCATCTATTGGAATGTATTTTTCTTCCAACTATGCTTTAATTTCATCACAATCACACTAAAAACTCAGTACAAAGCGAGTCTTTATTGCTCTAGAGCAATAAAAATGTATGAAATTTCATTATTGCACAGTTTTTTTTTAATCGCACCAAAAGGTCTCTCATCTCAATGGATTATTTAGCTCTATTCAGCCAGCCGATATCAATACTTTTTTTTTTACGTACGTTTTATTCGTTTCTATCCTATTTGTTCCAAATTTAAAAAATGATTGCTGCTAACTCTGATTTAAAAATGCAAGAAATTTAAAAAAGTGATTTTCGACATCGCCGCGCCCGTGGCCGCGCCCATCTAACTCGTCTGATAATAATCAGTCCCAAGTTAAACAAACAAATATAAATTTGCCCAACAAAACTTAACCTTACGTTTAATAATTGCTCTAGTATAACTTTTAATTTCAATAATTAAACTTCTATTTTAACTGTTTGATATGAGTTTCTTTTATCTACTATTCCTATAGGTAATAGTTGAAAGAAAAGCAGATTATGCACCTCGCCTTAAGTAATTTATATTGCCCTCGTGCCTGTTAGATTAGAGCCCTCGCTAACGCTCGGGCTCTAAATCAGGCACTCGGTGCAATAATAAATTACTTTGTGCTCGATGCAATAATCTACTATTAAATGCTCCGTTTAAATAATTTTTGAAATAATAATTAAGATCACAATTGGCCATAATTTTGTGCTTAGGAGAACATACAAAGTTTATGATCAATTTTAGAAAATGTTAATTTTAAACAAAATCAATAACAAATCGATGCATATCGCGCCGTCTAGTGAAATTAATTTGAACTAAATTTTCTTTCTTATCGTTGGGTCCCCACGCGATAGATTGCGCGCGGCTGTTATTGGCCGCGATGCAAGGAATTGTACCTTTACATTTACACTATCGAGTCTTATGAAAATAATAAATTTATTATTTTGTTCCAGGTGGTTTTAGATACTGAGTTCTGCATGGATGACGATGTTAAAACTGAATGAAGATCATTTATTTAAATACACCTAAGAAAAGTCTCATTTATGACAACTATAATATTGGAAATCTATCTCTACCTATATGCGTATCGTAAAAAATAGGGATAGGAAGCAATTATCAGTTCAAGTAAATAAAACTACGCAAGTAGTATGCACTATGTAATCATCTGAGACATATAAATAAGAATGTATAGACTGGTATTAACTTAGTTCTCTAATAATATTTAAATATTATCTAAAATTTTCTTACAATACTTCAGATATAAATTGAGCTACATCATCATGTTGATTCCCAGCAAGGGTATGAATAAAAAAAATACGTCTCCTAAGCCGTTTAATTTTAGATTATTATGAATCTATTAAATATTGTGGTTTTCTGTAGAATAATAAACCCTTAATTGATGTTGTCTATGCACATACATTTTTATAGCAATAATGTATGGACTCTTAAAACAAGTGAAATAGTGAGAGTAAATGTTGCAATAACATATTGTCCCCTATCTCCCATAGCGTAATGCAAAATTTTCTATCTAGATGATAAAATAATATTATTATTATTCATTAAAAAATCTTTTTTTAACAAGCTTTTTTCGTATTCTTCTCAGCCCCTTTCATTTGATACCCATATCATGGCAGTGCACAAAAAATAACTAGTCCGCCATCTCAGGCCGCCCGCGCCATATTGGATTTAGAATGACTTCACTTAGTTAACCATGCATTATCATCTAAACTAAACGTGTATGCAAAATTTCATCTTAATCGGTGGAGGATAACTACTTCAAAATTCATTTGCAAGATTTGACCCGAACACACATACACACATTGCAAATTAAATAAAAGATTTTAAAAAAGACGTGCGCATTCGACTTTCGAATGCGTTTCGTCTTTTTTTACAAGCTTTTATTTTTTATTTCATTTGTCTCGGTGTCTGTACCCAAAACTTGCAAGTAAATTTTGATCCACTTCCCGGTGTTTGATTGAGAGAAAAAATTGCAAACACATTTATTTCTCGTGACAGTGCAATTTTTAATATATAATCTTGTTAATTTTTTTTTTCTAATACGTTTAAAAGTTTGTTTCTTCGAGACTTCGTGCCGTTCACATCTTTGATAAACTGTTAGAATACTTGTTATGGACTCAGTGTCAATATGCCTTAAGACGACGACTAACGCCAACGACCTTGAGGGAACAAAACGCGCACTCGTTTCACACCCGCGCGACCCAAAATTTAGTAGTTTTTTGTTCTTTTCTTATTATTCTATGACTTAAAAAAAAAAAGCTTCAGATCAAAATGTAGATAATTAAATTGACTTTGAAATGGTGTCAATTTCATTACATTACGCTCAGCGGTTTTGGTGTGATTGTCGTGTTTTTGTCGGTTTTAGACATAACTTTACAAATTAATTGCACTATGTTATACAAATAAAACTCAAAATTTGCTTAGATCAAATTATTAAGAAAATAGTCTAATATAACATATGTTTTTCAAAGAATTACGACGAGCCATTTAGACGTGATTCTCATTTTAAAATCAGCTACTCAAGGGAATCTGCGCCTTAATCCATAAGGCGCGGTCTCATCGAGAGCTGAAATTAGTTTATTCTACTTCCAAACTAGTGATTTATTATATTGCCATTTCTGTCTTTAATTTTACCGCTTAAGAGACCTATAAATCGTCTACTACTACAACTACTACGTGAACCACGTTGTGTGTCAAGTCTCATCTTTCGTGGCACGCTCTGTAATAATCTCATTCGCCTTGCTTTTTAAACCTTTTAACTTAATAATGTACTCTTGGTAGTATATTATACATGTAATGTATCATTATTATTTATTAATTAAGGTTCTTAGGATAGTATTGTAAATAGTTAATTTTAGTAATCAACGCAGTATATTTCCTGTTTCCTGACTAATTATATTTGGGTATTATTATAAGAAACGCTGGCCTTTTAATTACGTTAATTTAACGCACCAATAAAGGTTAATCTATTTATGGACCATAGATTGTTGTCTGATTTTTCTCCTTCCTTCGATTATTTTTGCTATCATCCAAAATGTCAGCTAAAAAATGCTATTTAAAAAAATAACTACCAACTTATATAGACGTCGTCTCGTCAAATGTGACTAGATGAATGAACGTAGATGAAGCAAATGGAGTATGTAAGGATAGTATCAGGTAGCATTCTACAGTTTCTGCCTACTCCCATAGGAAAGGCGTCAGTTTATGTATGTATGTGATACTAACAGTATAAACCACACGTACAAGTTATGGAACAAGTGATTTATACGGCATTATTCATAAAAGCCGGGCAATTTAAAAATGCCCATTATGATAATTACTATTGAAATAAATAAATTGACCGGGCCTTTTGAACAATCACTTATTGGGCAGAGTAGTAAAAATATGTGTTTTATTTAATCATTTTAATGTTGACATTGATTTTAATATAGAATAGGTAAGTTAGATTACTATTAAAACAAAGTCGACGGAGCTCCTATTTCTGTCTGCAGGGTCGAAAGTAACCTAACATAAAGGAAATGACGGCAGCGGATTTCGCTCGCTCCCGAGCTCGCTTCGCTCGCTCTTTGACTAATTCTTCAACCATAATTATCGAATTGCCTAAACCGTTACGTAGAATAATCATAATGACCAGACAACGTGATAAATATAGAAGTTTAAGTCGGTATTAATTACATTGCCCTATTTGAATTGACTAAATTTATAATGCCCGGGCATTATACGTAGTGCACATATTAATAACTTTGTCCATGACTTGTACACGAAATTGGATGGTGATAAAAAAATAAGATGTTTGATCTTTAGTGCCGATAAATGTAATATTAGTAAATTCTTAGTTTTACCTATTAATTCAGCTCTAGAAGCTATGCTATGCGATATGGTTATTCCGTTATAACTGAAAAAAACGAGATAATTATGTTTGAAACAAATTATTATATTAATGTTTTAGCAAATTCGTTCACAGATGTTATTTAGAATATGAATAAAAATCATGGAACATGAATATTTTTTATTTTAAACAATACGCAGGACGTCAAACCACATTGATCTAAGAGTCCAAGCGAAGCGACCTGCGTCGTTCTAAAAATGTACATAGCATACTGACTTTTTCTCTCTGAATTATTATTTTCAAAATAATTTAAAAATATAACAAAATTTTATATGTGTAAAGTCGATTCAAGGCGACGCGTTAAATTCTGTAGGATATCCAGGAAATGATGTCCTTTGCCGCATATAAAATGTTTGGCGGAGTCAAATTTTCTTCACATTCACTAATATCAGACATTTTAAGCGAAACCTGCAAAACATATGAATGGCGCCAAAACCCAGCACATCACCGCATTATCTGCGCATGCGCTAAGGCTTAGCACACGCACTGCGATATTTATTCGCGCGAATTTTTACGCCCATTCTGCGACCTATGGAATTGTATGAAGCTGCTCGCATTGCGGTAAAAAAATCGTGCGGCAATAATACCGCATGAAATCCGTGTTTTGCAACAGAATCCACCGCACTGCGTCGCGAATTTAATTCGCGCGAATATTTTGAGCTCTATGAACAGGTAGAAAGAGACAAAATTCGCGCGAATTTTTAAGTACTATTTGAGCGCGATATTTTTTCCGCAGTTCGTGTGGCTTCATACATTTCCACAGATAACAGAATGTGCGGAAAAAAATCGCGCGAATAAAAATCGCAGTGCGTGCTATGCCTAAAGCGGGCATTGTCACAGACAATTTAAAATTGGAATCAAATCTTTTTATAATAGGTACTAAAATGGCATTACAAAAAAAATATTGATGGAAACTCCTTAGTGATTAACTTCTTAGATTTGAACTGTATCGTATTAGAAAAAAATTGTTTTATCTACTCTCATATCGTAATATTCGAATTATAAACTTCAAAACGACTTTATATTGACATACTTTATAAACAATACCGAAATTTAAAAATAGAATCTCATTATAACACTATTTCTCTAACAAAATAATGCTATAAAACAATTTTTTTTCTATTACGATACAGGACAAATCCAAGAAGTTAATCACTAAAGAGTTTTGACTGCACAGACTGGAGAGTGTTGGCTTGAAATTGAGCAGAACTAAAACCGAATACTTGTTCTGCGATTTTGGGGGTCTCTCCATTTCCGTGCCTATAGCTTTCGCTGGAATACCCATATCGATGTGCGCCGACTTCCGGTACCTATGGTCACTTGTCCAAGGAAATGGCGAGGTAGACCGAGACGTAACGCACCGGATCAACTCGGGATGGATGAAATGGCGATAGGTCACTGGAACAACTTGCGACCCACGGATGCCCCTCAAGTGAAGGGGAGAATTTACAAGTCCGTGATTAGACCTGTCGTACTGTATGGATCAGAATGTTGGACTGTGAAAAAGATGAATGAAAAGAGATTGCATGTAGCAGAGATGAGAATGTTGAGATGGATGTGCGGAGTGACGAGAATGGATAAAGTGAGAAATGAGTATATTAGAGGAAGTTTGAAAGTGGCGCCAGTGACAGAAAAGTTGAAAGGAAACCGTTTGTCCTGGTATGGTCATCTGATGAGGAGGGATGAAACACATGTTACTAAAATAGTTATGACTATAAATGTGGATGGATGGAGAGGGAGGGGACGGCCGAAGAAAAGATGGATGGACTGTGTGAGGAGTGATATGAAAGAAAAGGGAGTCAATGACGGGGGTTAGGACGGTATGGAAGAAGAAAACGTGTTGCGCCGACCCCAAGTAACATGGGACAAGGGCAGGAAGCTGATGAGATGATGATGATGGAGAAGAACGCACAAGAAACTGCATACTTATTTTTTTTAAATTATTGTTTTACAATATTTACATAAATACATTAATAAATTTATATATATGAGGACGATGCACCCAGAATAGCACTACACACTACACCTGAACGTACTATCGTTCAGGTATAAAGTATTAAAACAAGTAGGTATTACACATGTACTGTGAAGTTATATAATAGGTAATATAAAAATATTAACATCCGAAGCTGTTAAGTTATGACCAATCCCAACTGACGGCGCCCGTTCACGAACATTACGCATAAATCGGCACCACCCAGCTCAACCATCATGAAGGGAACTGAATGATCCAACACACGTGCCATCATCAGAGAGACATTTGAGAGAGCATGAGACACTCAACTGCCAGGGCACGCAGAAGTCAACGAACGACATATAGGTACAGTAAATGGTAGATTTACAGTTGGGTACATAGTACTCTTTTTTTTTTTTTTTTAATTTGTGATGGGTTTGCTCTTGACTCTAGTCTAGGTCAAAGGTGACAGAGACAGAGTCGACGATGGAGCGAGCTTACCCAGAAGAAGCCTGTTCACTCCAACTTTGAAGAGATTCAGGTTGAATGCGTTCGGAAACACAGACGCAGGTAGTGAGTTCCACACATTCGCTGTGCGCATTATGAAGGATGTTTGGAAGCGCTTGGTGCGTATTGGTGGAATGGCAACAAGGTAAGGATGGTAACTTGCAGTGCGTCTAGATGTCCGATGGTAGAAGGGGGCTGGTGGGATGAGGTCGTGGAGTTCTTGAGCACACTCACCGAAGTACAGTCTGTAAAAGACCGACAAGCAGGCAACCTTGCGGCGATGAGCCAAGCTGTGTAGCTTGGCATCCGCCAGCTCAACGTCGCCAATGAGCCTCTTGGCTCTGCGTTCCACCGAGTCAAGCGCGGCAAGCTGATACTTAGCTGAGCCATCCCAAAGGTGGCTGCAATACTCCATGCAGGATCGGACTTGCGCTTTGTAAAGGGTTAAAAGCTGTCCAGGCGTAAAGTATCGCTTCACTCTATTTAGGATGCCCAGCTTTTTGGCCGCAATTTGGGCTTTGTACTCAATGGAGGTGCCGAAGTTGAGGCTGGATGTCAACTCCATACCCAGGAGCTCGAGCCGATCAGTCACAGGAACAGACGCACCCCGAAAAGTAGGAGTTTGATCGAAGATACTCCTTTTTGCGGTAAAAAGACATGCCTGTGTTTTGGTGGCGTTAAAGGAGACCAGATTGTCATCACCCCACTGGGAGACAAGGCTTAAGGTCAAATCTGTCCTTTCCACCATAGCCTCTCTCAAGGAACGAACTTCATCCACGCTGGTTCTTGCGCTGGACAAGTATCTCTCTGCAACAGTACTGTCATCTGCGTACCCAATAATACCAGGCTGAAGTAGGTCATTGATGTGTAGCAGGAAAAGAGTTGCAGAGAGAACAGACCCCTGAGGTACTCCGGCATCAATAGCCATGAAGTCAGAGGAGCAGCCGTCAATGACCACTCGGATCGACCGTTCATTGAGGAAGTCTGATATCCAGCTACAAAAACCAGCGGGGATGCCATAAGCAGGAAGCTTACTGAGTAGACTCGCGTGCCAGACCCTATCAAAGGCCTTCGAGATATCAAGCGAAACAGCAAGTGCTTCGCCGTGTCTCTCGATGGCTTCGCCCCAGCAGTGCGTGACATACACAAGAAGATCGCCAGTTGACCGTCCCCGGCGAAAGCCATATTGACGGTCACTGAGGAGATTGTTGTCTTCAAGGTAGGTCAGCAACTTACTGTTCAGTACCCTTTCCATAACTTTGGACAAAATGGAGGTAATGGCGATCGGACGGTAATTGGCAGGGTCTGCACGGTTGCCTTTTTTGGGCACTGGTTGCACATTTGCAAGCTTCCAGCAGCCTAATTGCGTAAGTATATTATCCAAAGCAAAAGAATCGATTCCTTCCCAAAAACGACTTTTCGTATCAATATGCACTACGTAAAGTCGGTTTTGGGAAAGAATCGATTCTTTTGCTTTGGATAATATACTTACGCAATTAGGCTGCAGGATTTCGGTACCGTTCTTTTTACAAGAGAGAGGCGGAACAAACGAGTCAACACAGGAGACAGTTCTGGCGCACACTGCCTCAGCACTCTCGCTGGGATGCCGTCAGGCCCGCTGGCTTTGTTCACGTCTAGACTGCACAATACTCTCCGGACCTCTTTAGCGTGCACAGCGATCTCCGGCATGGAAGAGTCACAGTGAGGTACAGTAGGTGGTTGCTTGGAGCCAGCGTCCAGACGTGAATTGCCAGCAAAAAGAGATGCAAATAAATTTGCTTTGTCTCTCGCAGAGTGAGCCAGCGACCCATCAGGTTTCAGCATCGGAGGTAAAGTGGGCCGACAGAAATTCGTTTCGACCGCTTTAGACAGGGACCAAAACTGTTTACTACCCGGAGGGTGCGATGTCAGCTTGGCCCCAATACGTCCAATATGGTCAAAACGTGCCCGACGCAGAACCCGCTTGCAGAACTTGGCGGCAGAATTAAAGGCTCTTTTTTTCGCGCGAACCCTACGCGCTCTAACTTTGCGGTCGCGGGCCCCGACCCAGGAGACTCGACCAGGAGACTGAGTACTCACACTGGGAGATTAGCCCCATGGTCACCCACTGGCTATACACCACAGTCATCCGACCAATAATCACATATGGCTCGTTGGTCTGGTGGCCCAGGACAGACCTCAGCACAGACCAAAGAGATCTCGAAAAACTGCAGCGGTTCGCTTGCTTTGCAATCACTAGCAGTATGAGAACCACACCAACTGCCGCCCTACTGGCAATGCTGGGACTGCCACCTCTACACCTTATTGTGCGGGAGGGGGCTGCCATGGCCACTTTTAGATTCAATCTATCAGGCAATTCAATTAAGCACACACGCATAAAGCAAGATGCGATCAAGCGAAACCCGATGTTAGCATCACCATGCGACAAAGCCCCAAAAACACACCACTTTCATAGGCATTACAACATAATACTCACAGAAGAACGATGTTACTAATCAGGCCCGAAAGAGATGAGAGTATACACTGACGGATCGAAAACCTAGGTGACTCCGGTAGCGGAGTCGGAGTCTTCTCACACGATTTCAATATAAATATATCCAGACCGCTAGGAGGGTTCAACACCGTCTATCAGGCGGAGTGTGTGGGCATCATACAAGCGGTCCATGCCAAGAGCATATACGGATACTCTCCGACAGCGCTTCAGTCCTCCAATCCTTAAGGAAAAAATACATTACATCAAAACTAGTACTAGAATATCACAACGCACTAGAACAAATAACTTTATCTAGCCGTAACACGGTGACATGGAATAGATAAAGGGACACAGCTGATTACTGGGCAACGACGCGGCTGACGAGCTTGCGAGACGCGGATCCAGCTCGGCGGTCTATGGATCCGAACTTGTTGTACCCATCCCCTTCAACTTCGTATTTGCACTGATGAGTATTTCACTTCTTGGTGTCACACCTCTGCCGGTGTGCCGCAGGGTGGCGTTTTATCTCCTCTTCTCTTCACACTCTTTATTAATGCTATCACTCAACAACTTCCTTCTTTCTACCACCTGTATGCTGATGATCTCCAAATGTATGCCCAATCCCCTCTCGGATAGTTAACTGTCTTTTTGATTGTCACAATGGCATGACAATTAATATAGACCTGGCTCGAGTAGGCGATTGGAGCACTGAGTTCGGGCTGAAGATCAATCCAACGAAGACTCAAGTTACAGTTGTTGGTAGTTCTCGGATTGTCTCTAGGATCGATTGGTCGACATTTCTCCAGGTTTCCTTCAATAATACCACTACCCCCATAAATCATATAGTGAAGAACTTCGGGATTTATATCGACAGCACTCTATCCTGGACCAAACAAGTGCGGGAAGTCAGTCGAAAACTGTTTGCATCTGCGGGCTGCCTACAATAAAAATTATTGACAACCATTAATATGTGCGTCAACAAATAAGAAATACCAGTACTGCTCAAGCTTACAACCAAATAAGAACTCGCCCTAAGAAAAAAAAAATAACTCATGTCAACAAGACATTCCTCAAAGCGATCGGTTTGCTAAAATCTTAGACGTTTTATCTGCTCCGAATTACGACAACATTGTTGAAGGAATCGAATTTAATTCTTACAAGCCCTACGTAACTAGTTTCAATAGAAACGATGAAATCCGCATACCTATTAACCAACAGGATTTGTATATACTTCCGTCAGCTAGTACCTTGTCTTTGGAAAGAACTGTTATCGTTGGCAAAAAGGATATGAAAGAGAAAGCCACTAGTGTCCATTTTACGAATAATGCTCTACTCTACCTGTTCCTAGATATAAGATACGACCAGAATGGAGTGGAAATTGATAGAATTAAAAATGCGGGCATAACTACCACTATAAAATCGTTAAAATCAATTAATGAAAGTGAATCAAAGATGTCTAATGCATGGGGCTGGAATATAGAGGGTATAAAAAATATTAATGGAGGTCGTTTTGCCGCTTCTATACCACTCTGTAACACCATTGGTTTCGCAGAAGATTTCAAGAAAGTTGTGATAAATAGTAGACATGTACTGATATTGCTACGAAATAACACTAACCTGAATACTGTCACAGATAATATAATACTAGCATACAGATGCCTCATCCCATACAAAGAAACCGTGCCGACGTAACTAGCGTTTTTCATCTGATTAATCTTGTTATTTTTATAAGTAGGTACCTCAATCGCGTTCGATCCCGTTTCACGGCAATAGATGGTGTTAGCAGCGACTTGCAAGTAAAAGGGTTTACTAGGTTCGTGAACATTTTTTTCTCTAAATACAGTGAAGGTTCGTTTTATAGTATTTTTTGCACGTTTTTACAGTTTTTTTGCACCAAAATGTGTTACAATGCAAATTTTAACAAACGAGAGGAATGCCTCAGAAATTAAAAAATGCGCCATCTATTGGCATCAGTTTTAAATGAACCGTTCAAATAATCTTTGAAATGTGAATGAAGAGTCCAATATTTTATAATTTTGTACTTAGGAGAGTTGGTTAAACAAGAACATAAATATGTATGTTCAATTCCAGAAAATGTTAATTTTACACACAATTATATTTAATTGTGTGCACATTTCGCGCCATCTAGTGAGATTTATTTGAACCAAATTTCCTTCCTTAGCAATGAGACCCCGTGATACTGTCAAACTTAACACCGGTGAATTTGTAGACGACGGCGACGTACAGATAAAAAAAAACATCTGGCGTGTACCTACCGCATGTTAAAGTGCCGACAAAGAGAAAATAAGTTTGCTGAAACTGTTAGAAAAAGATCGACCACTCCTGATGAGATTCAGAAATAGGGATCTGTACGAATATCCAGCTTTACTCAAAACTACAAAACATACCTGCAGCCGAATTGCGTAAGTATATTATCCAAAGCAAAGAAATTGATTATTTTCCAAAAATGACTTTACGTATTGCATATTGATATGTAAAGCCGTTTTTGGGAAGGAATCGATTCTTTTGCTTTGGATAATATACTTACCCAATTCGGCTGCTGGTCTATCAAAACTTCCTCACAAATAGAGAAACCAAGAAACATAATTATAGGCCTACAAACAAATAGAAAAAACAATTCAAATTCTGATATGTCCCAGTTCGATCACTGCCATGTTCGTGATGTTAGAATAGACCTAAATTCAACTTATTTCCCTTATGAATACTTAAATGTAAGTTTCTCGAATAACAGAATCTCTATAGTCAATATATCCTCTGATATATTGACTATAGAGAATTTTTGATGCATAATCGTCCCATACGTAGAAAATAAGGAAATCATTTTAAATGGTTTCGAGAAAGTGAACTGGATATAGGATCTTTGTGTGAATTGTAAAGTTTCAGACCTTGTTAGAGTACAATGTCTTAATTTTTCTGCTTTGCATAAAAATACTGTGAAGGAAGTTCTAATTTGAATTGTAATAAATATCTAAAGCATTGTGCGCTTAAAAATGTGCTTTGTTTAAGGAAGTATTGATATGATGGACATAATATGTATACCTACTTAGGTTTTCGATGGGTTTTTTTTTGGTTTTGAAATAAAAAATCTAAAAATCTTTTATAAGGTAAATATGATTTTATTTTGTTACATACCCCAAACTTCTCCAAATAACACAACCTAATACAAAATTAAATAAAAAACATTTTAATAAAATTAAAATAAAATACTAAGTAGGTACCTACAGTTTATTTACCTCCCCAACTAGTTTACACAAACGTTTATTCTCGATATTTTCTTAACTAAAGACTCAGTTTCATCCATAACATTATATGAATATGATTTTATTAAATATTTTAATCTGTATTTAAATTTTTATGTTTTACTCAATCGAACTGTATGGATTAAGTTCTCTGACTAAACTCTACTCTAGAATACTTCGATTCGCTCTTAATTCAAACAATCGCTTTTGCCCTCAATACATCATTTTGGTCCCTTGTGACACAATCTACAATTTTTTCTTACGTTAAGTACTCATAAACCTCCCTCCTGAACCTCCTATTAAACCTTAATAAAGTGATAAAATGATGGTCATTATTTACAGCACATAAATAGATTCAACGACTCAAGAATATTCAGCATTTCAATATTTTTGATGCCGTTTAGAATATTCCCTATAGATAGGATTATATTCATCATCAAATCAAATCATCATCAAATCATTTGTTGGTTTGCAAACATGAGTATTTAGTACATAGATGTTTTATTATATAAGAGTCCTCTATGCTCTACCGTCACATGGGCATGCAAAACATATTATTTAATTTATACAAATTAAGATATTGAATTATCATTTTAAAAATCCACAGAACAAAAAAAACGCCTACTACAACAGAAGTCGCAAGTGGGCGGGGCCCGCGTACCCCGAGTTTTGCACAGTTCCGCATATGCTTCCTTCCGCGCACACACTACGCACATCAGTCTTGGTTCAACCGTCGCGGTGACAAAAACTTGAGAAAAAATACAAAAATGCCTTATTGTGCTGTTTTAGAATGTAAACACGATAGCAGAACCAAAAATGTATCAAATGTAGGTATATCTTACCATCGGCAAGTCTTAATTTATTTTATTTCGATAAAAATGTAAAAACAATATTTTATTAAACAAGACAAGTACAAAGTTGATTTTATGACGTTAAATTTAAGGTCTACTTTCTTTAAAACTCAAAGATTGTTCTCGAAGATTCCAACTATGCACATGTCACATTCAGCTACTCAATTAGAGATTACCAATATCGATAATGAGTTATCGATACTTTAAACTTACAATATTCGAAAAAATCTTCTTACGCGCGAAAAACATAACCCTTTCCTTGCAGCCGTGTAAAAATAAAGATTATGACGAATTGAGAACCTCCTCCTTTTTTTGAAGTCGGTTAAAAAGACAACAGCCTTCAAAATCAACAAAGTGTAATAATAATAACACATGAACATAGAACCCCCTTCTATTTTTAAGTCAGTTAAAAAGTGGCTTATGTGATAATCTGAAATTTAAGATCTACTGGTGTATAGACCTAAATTTCATCAGTTCATTAAGGAGTTTGTCAAGCTAATCATAATAAGAGTGTAGCCGCAGGCGAAAGCGTAAGCTTCCCATATCAGTAGGACGTATTGCATTTGTAGTGCAGTCTATCGCATCATCATCATCAATCAATACATATAATAAATCTGTAAAAAAGTATTTTTTGTACATCGAAAATATTTCCAAAAAAATATAAAATATTTCCGGCATTTTTGGAATTTTTGTCTGTCTGTTTATTTGTGCACGCATCACGTGAAATGTACGAAACCAATGTAAATAACTTTTATACATAAACATTGTGCGTAACTTGAAGAATTACTTAGTTTTTGTGTCATCGCAATCGGTTCACTCTATCAAAAGTTAGATGAATTTAAAGTGTTCAAGAAGTAAAATTATCACAACACACGCAATTCAGATACTCGGAGAGTTGAACTCGATATTCGATAGATGGCGTTGTGAATTTGAAGTCATTTTCTGAATCACGGTGTTAAGATTCTCCGCGAAAGATTGATGACTATAGAAACAAATATGGTCGGTAGGTAAGTAGGGTAGGCAGGAAGGTAAGAAGAGTAGGGTTGGCAAACAGATGACGGTAGCGAAGCCGCGGGCACAGCTAGTAATTAATAATAGTACACCAAAGACTACCTACAGTACTGTCTTTCCTTTCATTTTTTAAATCCATGCAAAGGTTGTCTTGAAAAGTTCGCTTTTAGCGGTAAGGCCGCCCATTGTGCCACCCAGTGTAATGTTTTCTTCGTCTATACTTTCTGTAACTTATATGGTGTACATAATAAAGAGTATTGTATTTTATAATTCTATTGATAGAACAAAAACACCACATACAAAGATACGCCCATCTTTGTATCAATAGAATCATTTTCAAATTCAGATCAGTAGTTTACCATGAAATATCTTAATTATACTTTCTATAAATCGTAAGTATTGGAATAAATTTATATAAAAACTTGATTACAAACATAATAATATTTATCGACTCTAGTTATTGGGCGCACGGTTAAAGATAAAGATATATTTATTGCATAACTGTGTACATTAAGTTCTTATTAATAAACATTATTATTATTTAAGTTTCAACAGTCTACCCAAGTCGGATATGCAATAGTATTTAGAAATAAGCTACTTACAAGTATTATTTTTTATCAAAAAACTCATGCAGATTATAAAATACATTATCAATTAACATTTTTTTCAATTTATTTTTAAACATTTTTCCATTTAATTGCTTAATTGCTGGCGGTAATTTATTGTACACACGATATTTGGTTGGCGCAGTGGTTGAGCGATTGACTGTTGCGCTGCGTGTCGCGGGTTCAATTCCCGCACGGAACAAATATTTGTATGGTCTACAAATAGTTGTTCCGGCTCTGGGTGTTTGTGTATGTGAAATTATATGTTTGTAAACGCACCCACAATACAGGAGAAATTCCTAGTGCGGGGCAACGTTTTTTTTTTAAACTAAACTGTATTTTGTTTGAAAATAAAACGGAATGTCGATAAATAAGTCAAGGACCGTGGTACATCACTACAGGAGGACGAGTAGTAATGACCTCATTTTGCAAATATAAATCTTATCGGTAACGAAATACGGCTTTAAATTAAAAGAATTTACTATAGTGACATCTAGCGGCGGGTAGCGTAACTTGCTCATTAAACTGTTCCGTGTGCGCTTTAAACGAAAAAAGTAATAAATACTCAAAAAGAGTAGACAATAAACCAACTCTATTGTCATAAAGTTTATTATTTTATAGGTTTATTTTCAAATAAGCGACTACTGACATATTTTCTACTTTCATCAAAAAATTAAACTACCATTCACACCAAAGATTTCTTAGTGTTATGAAATACAATTAATCTGTATATGTGTGAGTATGGGTACGCTGATTCCGATACTAATAAAGCTATATGCGATTTCTACTGTCTTCTCTGTTCTGTGTAAAAATCAATGAGAATCAAATAATACAAATTAATGTCAATCGTTTGAATTGCAGTAAAATGTCACAGTGATACATTAATATCATCAAGGTTACAATATAAAAATAAAATGGCAAATGGTATAAATAGCATGTCAATCAATCAGTGATTCATCATTAAGGAAGTCGTCAATTGTGTAATAACTTTTTTAAATTAATATTTCCATTAGTGCCCTTTTAAATTTCAATACACTCATAGTTTTAATAATATTAGGTACTTTGTTATAAATTCGTGGGGCATTGCCAAAAAACACTTTTTTGCATAAGTGCGGTTTTACATTTAACTTGACACAATTGATTCACATATTGAGTTTGTATTGGATTGCTTCTGACTGCCGACAATTTTTGAAATAGATGTGGATTATTTTTCACAAATAAAGCCGTTCCCAATGGCCAATATATATAAAGACGGGAATGTTAATATTTTCAAAGATTAAAAGTAAGGAAGACAGCTATCTGTGGTTTTAAGACATTGATCTTATGCATCGCTTTTGCATCCTAAATACAAGCGCCCTATCAGTAGACTGCCCCCAAAAAATAATACCATACCGCAAAACGGAAGCAACTAGTCCGTGGTATGCCGTTAAAAGAGCCTGATTATTGACTTTCTTTGAAAGTTGAAAGAGGGCGTATGCTGATTTACTCAGTTTTTTACACACTTCTTCAACATGAGGTTTCCATGTCAGTTTGTTGTCGATCACTATACCTTAGAATTTAGCTTTATTTTCTTCGTCAATGTCAGAGCCTTGGAAGGTAACACTAAAGTTCGGGTTTTCGCAGCGTTGATTAAGTGCATAACTTTTGTCTTACCTAGATTAATTATTAAACTATTATTATGTAGCCAATTTATAATGTCACTTAAACAAGTATTAATGTCATTCCTATAGTTATTTCTATTTGTACACTTTACTATTAGCTGTACTATCATCTGCAAAGAGAACCATTTTGTTTGATGTTACTTTTGGGAGATCGTTAATATATATTAAAAAAAAGTGGCGGCCCGCTACCGCTACCTTGTGGAACACCATATCTTACGTGTCTCGGTTTTGATACATAATTCGTTTCTAATTTAGTATTTGGACATATTCTAGCAATTTCTATACATTGAAGCCTGTTACTTAAGTACGATTCTATTAGCTGTAGGACGTTTCCCCTTACACCATAACTATGTAATTTTTGTAGCAGAATCTTATGGTCCACAAAATCAAAGGCCTTTGTCATGTCAGTGTTAATTGCACAGATAGGATTTCTCTTATCTACAGATGACATGACATTAGCTAATAGATCAAATAGTGCCATATTAATCGTGGCATTCTTACCAAAGCCCTTTTGTTCATTACAAAATAATTCATATTTTTCGAAATAGGCATATAAAGAATGACAAATAAACATTTCGAAATTTTTTGAAAATATTGAAATTTTTGCGTTTGGTCTGTAATTTTTTAAATCGGTTTTGTCATCTCTTTTATATAACGGTTATATTGTAAACTTTTTAAGATTGTTTGGAAATATGCCATCAGCAATACATAGGTTAATTATATGAGCTAATGGTGGTGCTATTACTTCTTTTGTAATTTTTATTACTTTTGTAGAAACGCCATCATATCCAACAGTACTTGTGTTTTTTAGGCTGTCAATGATTTTTATTATGTCGTCAATGGTTACAGGTTTCATGAAAATTGAATTTAATGTCTGATTATTTAAATTAATATTATTCATCTTGATGTCAGTTTTAACGTTATTTTCAATTGTATCAATAAAATAATTGTTAAATTCGTTTGCAATGTCCTTTGATTGTGTAAACGACAAATGATCTCTTTTTACGCACATAATAGGCTCCTGTGGTAAACACACCTTGGATGTATTTATTATTTGCTAGGTTGCTTTTGATTTAATTTGGGCGGTATTTATGAAGTGATTATTTTGAGCTTTTTGTGTTAGTTTTAAAATTTTCCTATATAGTTTAGTGTAATTTTTAAAAACTAATTTATTTTGTGAGTCAGGATGTAACCTATGGACCCAGAGTAACTGCCTTTGCTTCTTACTGCATATTTTCATTCCATGAGATATCCATTTCGTTTTAATGTTTGTTTCTATGACTTTTTCCGGAAAACATAATTTATTATTATATTTTATTTTTTTAATTTATTTTTCATTAAATTGTCAAAAGCTACGTTCGCGTCTGTAGAATCATATACTTTCATAAGATATAGACAGCTTAGATGCTTTTTAAAATTAATTATGCTTGTCATGCATAAGTCAGCCTTTTTAGTTTTCCAATATTTTAATTTGCAAGTTTTGTTTATAGGCACTTTAATTATGTGAGCTGTATGATCTGAAAGGACTAGATTTACAACTTCAGCTTTGCAATCATTCCGGTAGCTGTGTGCAAAATTATCAATACAGGTATGACTACTTATTCTAGTGGGCGTATAAAGCGCTAGTTTTAATTTGTAATTCATAAGAAAATATTCCAGATTTGTTTCTTTTCAAAACGTCAATATTAAAATCTCCACACAAGATGAATTTTTTGAGGACAAACTAACTTTAGTTAAAATATAATTAAATTATCATATAATACTTCGTAATTATGTTTAGGAATCTTATATATACAAATAACGATATTTTGTAAGCTATTATTTCTACAGCGCAGCATTCAAAGATGGCCCGAAACTGATTGTTTGGCTATGTCCGTTATCTCTCTAAACTGAAGGCCTACTCTAACGAGAATGCTTGTTTCTCCTCTCTTTGCATTTCTAGAAAAGAAAGCCGCTGGACAAAAATTTTTGATGTGTAATAAATCATAATTGTATAAAATGTTCTGTAACACAAATAACGTCTATAATAGTTCTCCTTTCACATAATTCCACTGGTCTTATAGTCAGTGAATCATATTTATTAATTAGTCCCGCTATGTAGAATGTTAAGGTAATTAAAGAAAAAACTGATTATTTATCTGTTGCGAAACGGTGGACAGGTCGTTTTTGCTTTGATTTTGAGGGTGACAGTCAACTTCTGGGCGCGTAGCATTTCGGTTTCTATGGCTAAAAATTAATTCCTTCAAATCTGATACAACAATCTCCAAACCATAGCTATATAAATTTCCATGTTGTTTACTGTACGTATCATAGTCATAAGGTAGATTAAGATTTGAGTCTAGCAAATACGCATAGTTACATGTATTTATATCCAGACAAAGAAGGTTATTAAAATTTTCTATGCGGCTGTTAAACAATATGTTAGCATTTGTCATGTATTTAAAAGTTGGTAGACAGATTATAAAGTTTGTGTGATTCAATTTTTGCAATTTTTCTCTAGTAAATATAACAAGTTCTATATAATTAAGTGTTGTCCGAAAATTTTCTGCGCCAATATATATAACACAATCAATTTCAATTTTGTCAAGAATTTGGCGTAATCCGCATTTTGGTTTACGATAATGACATATTTCATAATTACATAAATGAGTTCTTTCAGCAATGGTATATAATCTATTCGAAGTTTCACTGCTTATTAGGCATGTTTTGTGTTTTGTGGACGTTTCTCCTACAGCTGTTGTGCCTTGTGTGTATTGAGTTGTGTTTGATGAGATGACATTGATGACTTTGCTTCCAGTTTTACTTTTATTAGTAGGTGAAGATTGTTTTGTTTTTTATTATTTTAGTTGTCTGTGTTTGTTTTGATATTTTATTGTTTTGGGTGACATTATTGGTGTCTTAGCTTTAATTTTTGCTGGACTGTTTACAATTTTTTTGTAATAATCATTTTTCTTATTAAATTCTTCATTTCTTGCCTTTAAGGTATAGTTTTCTAAAGACAATAATTCAATTTCTTTATGAGCCTTGTTTAATTGAGATGTAAGCTTGGCGATCTCATCTTTTAATAGTTTTATTTGAGAGACGTCTTCGTCTTCAGATATATCAGGCAGACTACTCGTCGTACAGTTCAAAGTTTGTGAAATAATATCGCTTTCATCATTATTTGGCTCCGATCGTGTGCGCGTTCGCCGGAATGTTATATTCTCCAAGAAATTCATCTTTATGTTTAATACTATACTCAAAAATAATTACATGCGGTGAGATTTGAACTCGAGTCACGGCGTTTCTTGACACAGGTAGGTGGTTGCGCCGCTAGGCCCAGACGGTATATTTTTAATCAGGTGAATTTGGTGATCGTATTGTGACCGTAGGACGTGGGTGATAATTACTGCTTATTGGTTTTTGAGATTGACTTAAGATGGCGTTGTCGTCGCACTGTCGTACAGTTTCAAATAAAAAACCAATCATTTCTTGTGAATTTTTTTTAATCACTAAGTCCGTGTACATGAAAGTTATTGAAGTATATGTCTGTACTAATGAGTCAGCAAGACATGTTATATTATAGTACATACACAATTAATTTACGAATATCCAGTTCCATAAACATGAAGTTCACTGTTTGGGTAAACTAATATCACAATGTTTTTTGTTATTAGTGCACTATAAACATCGCTAACACTGTCACATTTAGTTTATATGTTTAGTTTATCTTTAATATGCATTATACAGTCCGTTGATTAATTAAATATTTATTTTAATAGGAGCACAATTCAAAGTAATGTTTTCGTGACTTTACGTGATTCAGCATTTCAATATTTTTGATTCCGTTTAGAATATTCTCTATAGAAAGTTACATGTCATTAAATTATTTGCATGATACATGAACGTAGATTTCGTTTTTACCTACATACTTCTCACCAATAAGTATTACCATATTTATTTCACACATTGGTGTGGTATTCTTATTGAAGAACAACATCTTACAGTATCCCAAGACGATGTTATACCACAGAATAAATAATGTTAAACGCACCTATTAAACTATCTAACTTAGAAAATATATTTATATTTAAAAAAAATTAACAATAATAATAAAACTAAAATAGTAAAAATTAAAACATGTTCAATATTTTTTTATTTGTATGCTCTCTTCAATGCACATATACACATATCCCGTAAGGGCCACTTGCACGCAAAACTTAACTCGAGAGTCAGTTGTTAAAACGAGGTTAAATTGACAATATTTTATGCCAACTGTCAATTTAACATCATGTTAGAAACTAACTCTGAGTTAAATTTTTCGTGGAAGAGAAAAATAAACAAGTAGGTGAGTAAATATTTTGGTTAAAATGAAGTTTTCCTTAAGTTTGCCGTATGTCACTACGTCTCAGTATTTGATACAATGAGTCCATTATTAAACTAACATACTATAGTTTTTATAAATCTATGCGGCTAATGTACATAAAAACACCACCCGTGCGCACGTTATTAAATCTTGCGGTTGCGAACCGCAGGCCTTTAGAACGCATACGGGCATACAGATTTGGAGGAATGCAGAACAGGGTGTAAAGTCCCACAAGCCCTATAGAAAAGGAAATCTCTGCTTGCGCGATGTAGGATTTAGAGATTTTAGTTCGTATGTAGCATCATAGATGCCGCTACATCGCTCCTCTACGGTGATCGGAGATTGATAGTTTCTTGATAAGCCGGCCATACATCTTGTGATGCTTGCCGGGGCAGTGGAAGGTTGGTTCCAGTGAGTCGGAACCGGAAGACGCTCAGTTCACGGAGATTCGGAACTGACTGCGGAGGTGTCCCAGTGAGTCGGAGTGATGCTGCAGACTCCAGTGAGTTAAAGCGGTGCTGAGGGGCGTAGTGGCTTGACTGCTTGCGTCGACCAGGGTGGATCATCAAGGCTCTTCTTGTTGACCGGCCGAAGGTGCAGTGTGCTGTGCCTGGGTTGCTGATGAGGTTAAGGTGATGATAATGGCCGAGGGTGAAGACCAGTAACGCCCGTCCGCTGTATGCTGGTGGTCATGATACCCTCGTAAATGCTCTGGGTACTGGCTGACTGTGTGACTCTCTGCTCCAAAGCTTGAGGAAGTGATATTGATGACGTTTTATTAACGTAGCTGCATGAAGGCTGCGCTGGCGCATTGTCGAGGGACAACGTCGCACAACCCTCCATTGAAATGGGAGGATCCTTCGACTCTACGGGTGTCGTGTCAGGTCCGGGCAATTGCTCGACGGTTGCTGTTGGATTGTCGTTAGTGTTCGAAACGCGCCGAACACTCTGGTTGCGCGATGACGGATTGATTGATTCTTGTGGTTTCAATTCGTAAGTGTCGTCATAGATGTTGCTACAAAGGAAAGAAAAATAAAGTTTATTTATTCATTCACACATACATTTCCACATCATTAGTAGTCATATTGCCACATCCAGAGATGCCTCTCAAAAACTGATCACACACATAATCGTCCCAAGTAACGGCTCTGGGTACCAGCACATGTTACATAGAGGACAACACGCTAAGTATCACTTACTGGAATGCCGTCAAAAAGCAGGATAAAATGTCTAAACGCTAAGAGAAGCTAACTGCTCGACGCGCATTATTTTACAAGTTTGTAGGCGTTTGGAACAAATAATCCCATGTTTTTTTTTTATTAATTCCCATTTTCAGAAATAACTTTTTAGGCATTCATTTAGGTTTTTTGTTTTGTTACCTAGACACCTAAATGAATGCCTAAAAAGTGCACTTGGATATTCAACACTCGACTGCTAGCTGCTAGTGCCGCTAGTGCAAACTTAGCAAAATTCGATGAGTTAATAAATTGGAAAGGAAACAGCTACCTATTCGATGAAGGCGTCATTCATTCATTGAATAAATGGACACAGTCATGTCATAATGATGATATTTTTTGTCAAATTAATTAATTAATACCTTCCGTTAGTCTCGGCGTCAGTTGCAGCAGGTACAATTGTATTCTCGAATGGATTTCTTCTAATGCTTTCGATTTCCTCGTAAACAATGTCCTCGTAAATATGCTCGTAGCCTTCAACTTCGTCATAATGCATTTCTTCTATTTCAGCTATTTCCCTCCTACATTCCTTGCGAAAGAGTAAGTTTAGATAGAAGGGGTTCCTTACCTAAAAAATGCAAGTCACATTAAGGACAATTTAATGTGGACGCCCAGCCGCTTACCCCTTAGGTTTGCCCCAAACGGTCAGCATTAACTAAAAAAACTTTTTGTCAAAAACTAAACCAGCTTCTACAAAGCAAAACACTTTCGCAACTTTTGTTTTGGAAAATGGTGGAGCATAACGAAAAAGCAAGAGTAACCAAAGACACCGACTTCCAATACGAAATATATTGCACTTTGTATTTATTTAGACTTTTGTTTTTTATTAGTGTTTTGCTTAGGAAAACAGTTTTTTTTTGTGAAAAATTTATCATTTTCTCTTTTTAGTTTCACTTACCATCACTAAAAGTGAGAAAGTTCTATAGTAAGGTGCCTAAAGGATTGACAGAATAGCCATAACAACTCAATTTGCACATTCGTGCTGGTTGTCGTTACATATGCAAACAAATTATTCGTTGCGCCACAAAAACAGACTAGATCTACCCTCCTCCCGTCTCAAATTACACTCTTCTAGTCCGTATGCTATGTCGATAAAAATATATAACAAACTACCGGAATACATAAAACAAGTAAGTAAAACTAATATTTTCATTAATAAATTAAAACAATTCTTAATTAGTAAAAGCTATTACACAATTGACGAATATCTGACGGATAAATTCAATTAAAATAATGACAACTGTTAACTCGATAAGTAAAATGACATTAATAAATAATTGACTCAAAATATAATATGGACATTTTAATTTTAATTTTGTATTAATTTTATTAAATATAAACTATGTAAATCAAATATACGTATTGCAATATAAAAACTAAAAGGAATAATTAATATTTAAGAACAACATAATTTGACATGGAAATAAAAAGGTACGTATAAACCAAATAAAAACAAATAGAAAGAGAATAGATAACTAAAATGTAGAATGAATGAATGTATAGATTAGGAAAATATTGAGCGCTATTCCTCTCTCCTAGACACTGACTGTATCTAGAATGTTGCTGTGCCCGACAGGGTCCATAATTGTTTCTGTAACTTATATTTACCACCTGTATGTACATTATGGATGCAATAAATTGAATTTGAATTTGAAATAGTTTCGTTGTGTGTTTCATATCTTGAAAATTGCTAAACCGGTTTTGATGGAACTTGAACTATTCCGTAGACCCTAAATTGAAACATACTTAATCTAATAAAAAAATAATTATTGCAATCGAATATTCTGAGAAATACGTGAGCAAACATCAATATACTAGTGAAATTTGGCACACATGTAAGGCTATTTATACATTATACATACGTCAATATGTGAACGTGAATAACAATATTACACAAATAGGGATCAAATTGATGACACCCTGTTACTAGGTTCGACAAAACAAAAATATATTAGTGATACCTATTTTTATTTGGCCTTAACTAGTGTACCATTTACATAAAATTAATATCATCAATGATACTTCTCTATCCGATTAGTATACATATACTTGTCTATCGGATTAATATTAATGCCGGGTCAGTGGGTCATCTTAAACGCCGTGTTTCTTGTAAGGTGAACGCGTAAAGGATAACTTTACGACCCCATTTTTTTCTTTCCTATCTAAATCTCTGGCCATAAATAGAAAAATCTCTGAACAGTTGGATGCACCGCAATGACCTAGTTATTGTGTAATGCTGACGGCTGCAGGCGAATATTATTGTTAAGGAGAAGTTAATATTCGCTTAACTTCTACAATGAGTTCGAAAAGGAAAAACTTAGTGTGGACTGATCAACAGAGGCTGAACATCTGTTGTACAAGTACCTTTGTGAAGAACAAAGGCAGCGTGAAAACCTCCAGCAACAGCTGAAACTTCAAGCAGCACCGAAATTAGCTACTACAACCACCCCTGAGACTTCTTCCCCGCCTGTTGAATATATAACGGATGAAGAAGAACTTGCTCGAGAAACAGGATGGATACGGCAAAAAAACAGGAAGAAAAGAAAATTGAACACCTCTTCAGCCCAACCCATTCTGAATGAACAAGGAAGTGAAGATAATAAAGGTAAGGAAAAAATAATTGAAACACCTTTGCCACCTCACTTTGAAGTAGATGTATCCAGGATTACTAGAATATCTTCGAGTTTTTGTCTGAGAGCCAACCAGCTGACGCGTTCAGCATCAAAATGATGAAAGGCGGTACAATCAAAGTGAATGCCAAAAACGATGATTCGTACAGAGAAATTACAAAGGCCCTCTCACTCAACAATTGCCTTTGTCACTTGTTTGAGAACAAGCAAGAAAGACCAATTAGAGTTATCGTAAAAAATTGCATTTCACATGCATTCCGGAGAGAATTGTTGAAGACTAGCGTGGCAAAGGCTACAAAATTCTAGAAGCAGTCAACAAACTGAGTTCGGTTTAAAGATATTTATTTTCTCAAAGAACAAATTACAGTTCACTTGAAGAGAAACTTAACAGTAGGTAGTACGACATTCATAATATCGAAGGAACTTGACGTCATAGTATGAAGGGGAAGATTAACAAACAAAGCAGTTTTAACAAAACTCACATATACCTTCATCTGTTGTAATTAGGAAAACAATAATAAAACAATTACTCTTACTCCAATATTATAAAGAGGAAAGATTTGATTCACCAGTAGAAAGTTACATTTTATATCCCGAAAACGGGTCCTGTGTAAATCGGAACAAAGCTATGACATGAACTCAGATCACTCTGCAATCTATCTAGAAATTAACGAAACTTTTTGTTTTTTTTTTATATGATAAAAACGGGGCTCTATTACTAAGACTCCGCGGTCAGTCTGTCTGTCTGTCCGTCTGTCACCAGGCTGTATCTCATGAACCGTGATAGCTAGACAGTTGAAAATTTCACAGATGATGTATTTCTGTTGCCGCTATAACAACAAATACTAAAAACAGAATAAAATAAATATTTAAGTAGGACTCCCATACAGCAAAAGTGATTTTATGTCGTTTTTTGCGATAACGGTACGGAACCCTTAGTGCGCGAGTTCGACTCGCACTTGGCCTTTATTTTTATAAAGAAAACAGGCCCACTCTTGTGAATAAGTGTACAGACTGGAAGAGCATCAAGTCCAGTTTGAATAATCAGATAGACCTTAAAGTTCCATTAAAAACACCCGAATATATAAAAAATCGTTTTTTTTTAAGATGTTCGGGTGTTTTACCTTTAAAAAAATAACGGGTCATTTTACTTAGAAAAAAAAAACGCTGTAACTAACATCCAACTGCAAAAAAAACGTGATCCGAAAAGAAAGTATTCTTATAGGATAGTCGAGGTCTTACGAAAAAAAAACATAATTTTGCCACCGCTATTCGAAAATAGATTATTATTTCGGATATATCCGATAGTTTCTGTTACGGTGACAGAGCTCCTTAACATCCCTGATGAAAACTAAAACTGCATCATAGGATTTTGAAACATCAATATTCCTCGAACCCGTTCATTAAAGCCGGATTTGACAACTCAAGCATTGTACTACATTCAACATAATAATAATTTTGATTCCATTTAGCGTTAAACGAGGCACGAGCCTTTGTAGATTTCCTAGTAAAGAAAAGGATTTTGTTAAAAATGAGGTATTTTTTCAAGTTTTCCGTATCTACTTCACAGAATTTTATCCTTATGATGCAGTTTTAGTTTTCATCAAAATTGGCCACTTAACTCCTTTGAGAGTTTTTCGCTATTTCTCATAGTTTTGGATTTGGCCATCCGCCGCGCCCGCTTCAAAAACTCACCCAGTATTTTTTATGCTTATTTATTAGGTACGGTAGGTATAAACTTACTTCACATTTTGGTAACCGGAGTGTATTTGGTTCATTGTATTTTAACCAACAACGTTTTCTTACTGCAAAAACAACCAGCAGGATCAACGAAGTTACAGAAATGATTGAAATTATAATTACAGTAACATTTGTATTTCCGTCTGAAATTTCATCTGAAAAACATAATTTGTCATTTAGTTTCAGTTGAGCGATTACAAATACATACTTAGATGAGTCACGATACTATTGGCAAGTGGTGATGTAATGTGGCGGGTACCTGTATAGACCACGGTGTAGTTGCTGTCGGTGAAGTTGTACGTCGTGGTGTATACACGCAGCTTGACGTAGTACCTGGTACCGGGCTTGAGCCGTCCGTTGCAGTAGCCGGGACCGCCTTCGTCGCAGTCTTCCGACCCGATGACGAACTCCTCGAAAGACGATGAATTCTTCCAGTAGTTGCGCACCGGTATCCGGTAGGGCGGCCAGACTTCTACCGCGCGCACGTCGTACCACGATGGCAGTAGTGCTGACGTGTCGTTGCGCGGGTCTTCGGCTACCACCAGCGTAATGTTGGCGATGGGACGGAGATGGGTGTAGCCGAGTAAGAAGAACACGGTTACGGTGGTAGATGAGCGGCGCAGTTCGTACGGCGGCTGCAGTTTCCAGTCATCCAGCGCTGCACCTAAGAAAATGTTGCAATTACGATTGTTTTAATTTTTCAATACACTTTCTCGAAAACTGGCACCTACCCTGCTTTGACGATATGAAGTGTATTCGGTACTCGTGCAGATATGACGGCAGCCAGCCCTATCTATATTTTTTTTTGCTTTATATGCTTTTAGTACTTTTTTTGTCACATGAACATACTTTGTCAAATGAAATTTTTGTTGCCTTTATTATTTTACAGAGTGTCTCAAACATCATCGTGAAAACCATTAACATTGGACCTCAAGTGCGCTGTGTTAGTACTGTACTGTTGGCACTAAAGCTGGTCGGGACATGTTTATAATGTCACTGTCACATAAAAACGGATAAACTGGGATTAGTGCACTGATTGGTCGTATTGTTCTATTCGAAATTTATTATCTCTCACAATTTATCGAAAGTTTATTATCTCCCTAGATAGTTCATGAACTTACAAGCGTTTGCAACAATCGGGTGACATTTACAACACATTTCATATGGTGTAGCCTTTTCGTGAAGTTTTCCTAATGGCGCAGGCGTTTGAAACACCCGTGTCTTGTTGTATGGTGCCAAATACACGTGTTTTTTTTTTTAATTTATGTTTTATCAAATTATTTACTACTAGCTGTGCCCGCGGCTTTGCTTTTGTCATCTGCCTACCCTACCCTACCTTACCTGCCTTACCCTACCTACACTATCTACATACCTATCCTACCTACACACCTACCCTACCTTTCTAACGACCCTACCTACCTATCAATTTTGATTTTGATTTCTTTCCGTAAGAACGTTCTACAAAGTATTAACAAACTTTAAAAAAAAGATGAACAAAATCGGTAAAGTCGTTCTCAAGTTATGGCGTGACTAAGCGAAATAGGAATTTATTTTTAACCGACTTTTCCTTAAAGGAGGAGGTTGCATGTTCGATTTTTTTATATGTTAGTATGTTCACCGATTTCTCCGTCAATTTGTGGACCGATTATGAAAATTATTTTATTGTTATAAAAGGTATACTCTCGTGATGGTCCCATTGTCACCAAGTTAGGATCTGATGTGGGGATCCCATAGAAATCGAGGGTACTCCACAAATTGTATTGACATACATACAGCGATTTTTGTATTTTCATCAACATGCATTTGGGCCACATCATTTGGTGAAGTGGAACTGATGAAAAAGACCACAGATGGCCACTGGAACTTCTCAATGATAAGAATGTTTTGGGTATAAGAAATCTCGAATAGCTAAAGGACTATGTTGAAGCAAATTTAAATGAATGCATTTAACGAAAATGGTACCATCGAATTGATCTGGTGATGAAGCCGGAAAGTAGCTAGTATAGCAAAGCAGTCCTATAATCTAAGCCTTTACCTCTAAAAAGTCATATGAGTTATTCAGGTTTTAGCGGTGATAGCGTGTTGTATAAAAGCGTTCGACAACACAATTTTTCTCTATATAAGCTTATAGGACAAACATTACCCGTAAACAAAGGATGTAAACGTTTAGTACCCCATTTTATACATATAGTATTTATTTATTTATTTAAGTAAGGCACACCAACAACATATTTGCAATTTCATTTACAGGGTTAACATTAAATTAGAAAATGGTCCTGTGCAAACAGGTCAGTTACAGGCGTGCACATCGCTCACAGTCTTGTGTTCGAATACAAAATTTGTCAAAAAAATTATAATCTACAGGTTAAATTTGGAATTGAATTAAAATTGTGCAATAATACAATTTAAATTAGATTACAAAATACAAATTAAGATAAAATATTATATAAAAAACAAAATCTATTATTATTAATATATTATTTATTATTATTATTATTAAAATACCAGTGAGTCAGCGATAAAACAAAATTAAAACATTAGGTACTTTGCAAATAAAAATTATATCAAAATTGATTACATAATAACAACAGAAGGAAACAGTTAAAAAGAAAACAGGGCAGGTGAGACTACGGATCCATCTGTGTGATCCTTGACCTAAACCGAGACATAGAGTCAAAGAAGATGTCTAATTCATCGTTGCTAGTACTGATCCCATTATACGCACTCATCAACCTATTTAGAGGAGCGGAACGCCCGAGATTGGTACGAGAAGTTATGGTTGCGAATGTTCTGCGAATCCTCGCCGACCTAACATGGCCCCGTCGTGGAACGTCAAGACTTATTTGTTTGAGCAGTTCGGGTGTGCATGTCTTGTTGTTTACAATTTTATACAGAAAAATCATGTCTGCTGAGGTTCTACGGTCTTGTAACGAGGACAATTTGAAGTGGCGCATACGCTGTCCATAGTCGGCTCTGTTGGGACAAGTATGATCCTTGAATCGCAGATACCGCGTAAAAGTTCGCTGAACCCTTTCGATTCGGCTCGTGTGAACGTTGTACGTTGGGTTCCAGACCGGGGACGCGTATTCCAGCGAGCTTCTTACAAGACAGTTGTAGAGAATTTTAATGGCAAGCACGTTTTTAAATTCCCTACAAGTTCTCTTGATGAAACCGGACGTCTTGGCTGCCTTTGCAACGATGTTGTCGATGTGGGAGCCGAACGAGAGGTCACTACTCAGCAGTACGCCGAGGTCGCGGATTGTCTCCACTTTCTGCAGTGTAGTGCCCGCAATTGAGTAACTTGATGGTATTGTTTGTTTTTTGCGAGTGAAGCAGATGTGGTGACATTTTTTTACGTTTAGGACCATTCTATTTTTATCGCACCAGGACTGCAGAGCAATAAGGTCGCATTGAAGTAGTTCGGCATCTGCGGGGGTGACAATACTGCGATAAATTTTTAGATCATCCGCGAACAGAGAACATTGGCTGTGGCGAATGCAGTCAGGTAGATCATTGACGAAAATAATAAATAAAATTGGACCCGCGTGCGACCCCTGAGGCACCCCCGATGTAGCGGTATATTCCGAGGAGCAGTAGCCTGCCACCACCACTCTCTGCCTCCGTTGATCCAGGTATGACCCGAACCACTCTAAGAGACTGCCGTGTACGCCATGACTTTCAAGGTTTAACAATAACATTTGGTGGTCAACTTTGTCGAAGGCACTACTGAAGTCTGTGTAGATGGCATCGACCTGCGCGCCAGCGTCCACGGAAGCTGATAGATCATTCACATAGGACACCAGGTTCGTAACAGTGGATTTGTTGTTACAGAATCCATGTTGCTGGGGTACTATTTGTGGTTGTATGTGAGCAGTTAGTACGGGACACACCATGGATTCAAACACTTTCGAGAATATAGAAAGCATCGAGATGGGTCGATAGTTAGCCGCGTCAGCTCTATCACCCTTCTTGTAAACAGGGACAACATTTGCTATTTTCCATTCGCGTGGGGAAACTGCTGTAGTATGTGCTATAGCAAGTCAAGTGCTAATATCATTAGTACAGAATAATACTGCTCTATAAAATTGTTAAAATCTGACACCAGTCTTACCAAGAGGTATCGTGTTACTGGGTTGTGAAGGTCAGATAGGCAGTCGCTCCATGTAAAACACTGCAATGGTACTCAGCTGAATCCGGTTAGACTGGAAGCCGACCCCAATATATTTGGGAAAAGGCTAGGCACATTGATTGTTTCCGCTTTTATTTTATTTCAACTGTATGAGTGAAGATAAAATAGTGTATGCAACGGCATATAATTAGGTATTAAAACATTCGCGTGTTAATATTATCACATTCGGCTTCGCCTCATGTGATAAACCCACGCTCGTATTTTAATAACCTCTATTATATGACCATTGCATAAACTACCATTATGAAACTGTTGCATAATAAGGGGTATTAAACATGAGTCGAATGTTTTAATACCTAGTTCTGTGCAGTTTCATACACTACTTTATCTACACTCATACATTTTGGGATTTAACCTACTTAATACCTTTTTTTTGCTTTTTCCATGCCATAAAAAACGTATGAATGGTGCCAAAACCCAGCACATCACCGCATTATCTGCGCATGCGCTAAGGCTTAGCACACGCACTGCGATATTTATTCGCGCGATTTTTTCCGCCCATTCTGCGACCTATGGAATTGTATGAAGCTGCTCGCATTGCAGTAAAAAAATTGTGCGGCAATAATACCGCATGAAATCCGTGTTTTGCAACAGAATCCACAGCACCGCGGCGCGAATTTAATTCGCGCGAATATTTTGAGCTCTATGAAAAGGTAGAAAGAGACAAAATTCGCGCGAATAAAAATCGCAGTGCGTGCTAAGCCTAAAGCGGGCATTGTCACAGACAATTTAAAATTGGAATCAAATATTTTTATAATAGGTACTAAAATGGCATTACAAAAAATAATTGATGGAAACTCCTTAGTGATTATTTTCTTGGATTTGTCCTGTATCGTAATAGAAAAAAAATGTTTTATAGCATTATTTTGTTAGAGAAATAGTGTTATAATGAGATTCTATTTTTAAATTTCGGTATTGTGTTTATAAAGTATGTCAATATAAACTCGGTTTGAAGTTTATAATTCGAATATTACGATATGAGAGTAGATAAAAGATCCATAAAGGTGTTTACATCTCTCATGTTCGGTAAGTAGGTTCTTATTACCTCCAAATGGGGCTTGTAGGTTACTAATTAGTGCTCTAGGGTAATAATGTAGCTAGGAAAACCCTAGGGCGGTAAGTAATTAAAAAAAACAAACTTCTCTCTTTCAAAAAGTTCGCGTACATCTAATCATCATACTGGCAATAGACATCATGCATTCAACCCAATGACCAAACAGGTCGCTTTGCTATTCAGCCTTGTCTTCGTGTGTGTATAATAGTCATCAATTTTAAATATCGAACGGCGAAGCTCAATTTCGTTCTTGAAAAAAAAAAAAGTTCTTACTTGATTAATTGTTCTCATTTCACTATAAATTTCAACAAATAAAACGTTTTATCCTTGTAATGCCGGTTTTTTTTCTACTTACCTCACAATCGAGATGTAAAGCAGAATAGTTAGCTCAGGTGTAAGCACCAATTGCAACCTCGAACTATAGGCGCCCTCGCTGCGCTCGTGCGCCTAAATATCTCGGGCTGCAATAGGGAACTATCCGCAAAGCTGCGCTCAGATGGCGCCACAGGTTTCTGCGTGAACAAACTAGAGAAGGGCGTTTTCGGTTTTTTGCGCAAACGGTGTATGTGTTTATATCGATATCGAAAACAGTTTTTAGATATCGATATCAGTAGTACAGTTTGCAAAAGTTAAAATGTTATTTAGATGAGCAAACTAACAACGAACACGAAATAATACTTAGAAAGATAGGTAGTGCATATGGTTCCTAACGTTTGTGAAGTTTGCGTTTTGTTCGTAGTTCGTACGTTTTCGCATTTTTACGGTTTTAAGTTTTGAATTATTCGTTCTCACACGCTAGTAAGGTTTTTATTAGATACAGCTTTTGTAATATCGGTTATTTTGATATCGATATCGATATGATATCTAACACATATCCGATATAAGTTACGTTTAGATATATCGGACACATCCCTAAAAAAAAAAACAAACTGTCAATGTCCAGCGACAAAATTTCGCAGTTTATGTATACAAAATATAAAACAAATAGTGAAAGAAAAATGAAGCTAACTAACTTCCCCAATATTATTATTTGGTTTTTGAACACAAGTTATCTTAAAAACAGTAAAAAAGAGTTCGGTAACCACAAACAGTAGTAGACGCCATGTTGTTATGTTTTTGTTTACTCAGAGCCGTCAAGCGGGAGCAATTGGCAGTAATGTTCCCTATTGATGCCTTACAGCCCTTGGCTACTAATCTACTATTACTAACCAGTACATCACTATTTTGTGACCCGTGCACTGTTACATAGCGTGTATATGGCTGACTTGTTATGTGTAACATTGTTATTGGTTCGTTTTAACACCGAATGGAGAAATAAATGCGCCACTTTGGAATAACCTTCTTTGGAGTTTTATAGGACCAAAAGCAGTGTTTCCCAAAACGTTCTATGGCTTATTATACAACTAGTTTTTGTTATTTTTTAGGCACCGGAACTCGGCAATAAAACAATGTATCCCAGTCGTGCTTAGGCATGTCGGAATTGTTATGAGAAGCCCTCTGACTACAAATTATTTTCATGGTAAACCAAAACTAAAAAGAGAAAAATAAATAACTTTTTAACAAAAAAATGAAATCGACTGCCAGAACAAAACACTAAGAAGCGAAAAATAACTTTCTTTTCGGCAGACGGTGTCAAAAACGAAAAAAAATAGGTAGCAAAGACAACGACTTCCGAAAAGAAAGTTATTGTGGTGTTTTGTTTTGGAAGTCGGTTTAATTTTTTTGATAAAATGATTTTTTTTATATTTATAGATTATCAACAATTTATTTTTTATTTTTGCTCTAAATACAAACACATTCAGTGTTTTATATGTATTTTGAATATATGGCTGTCTGGCAGCGTCTCTCCTTCAAAAATCGAACACGGCACACAAGAGAAAATCCGCAAGCAATAAAGCCATTTTTACAATAATTTGTTTATTAAATATCCATACTAATAGATATCATAAAAGCGAAAGTAACTTTGTCTGCCTGCCACATTTTTACGCTAATACCGCTGAACTGATTTTGATGAAATTTGGTATGGAAATAGAGTGAAACCCTGGGCAGGACATAGGATAGTTTTTTATCCCGATATTGCATTCCCTTTGGATGATAATACTTTTAATGCGGGCGAAGCCGGAAGCAGAAGCTAGTGTTTTTTTTTATTCGAGTACCTATTTGTATAGAATAAAAACGTCGTTTGATAAATGTGGGCATTTATAATTCAGTTATGTATATTGATCCAGACATTGGCCATGGACATTATAATTTGTATTTACATCTAAAACGTCTTCATAATTTATTTTAGTTTCAGTTGAGCGATTAAAGAACTTAGATCATATACTGTTGGTAAGTGGTGATATAATGTGGCGGGTACCTGACGTGTAGATCTCGGTCCATGCGCTGTCGCTGTAGACGTTATCTAAGTGCAGGGTGTAGCCAGTAATTTTGATGGGGGTGTAGACACGCAGCTTCACGTAGTACTTGGTGTTGGGCTTGAGTGGTCCGTTGCAGTAAAAGCGGCCGGTCCCATTGCAATACTCCCCGCCGATGATGAACTCCCCGACGGATGACTTGTTCCCCTTGGCCATCAACGGTACCTTGTAAGGCGGCCAGACGTCCCGATTTTGCGCGCTGTACCACGTCACAGTAGCTGAATTGGTGTTGCGCGGGTCTTCAGCAATCACCAGCACGTATTGCGGGTGTTTTTCGATGGGTTCCAAGCGGATGCTCACGGTTACACTGGTAGCGGAGTGGCCCAGCTCGCGCGGCGCTTGTAGTTCAATGTGCCTCGCCGCTATGTACATATAATAATATATATTATATTATGTATATTTATATCTTTTTGTTAGAGGGGGACCCTGCGAACTCATGAAATCTTATTGGAGCTGGAAAATGCCCAAAAGAATGTAAACAACAATTTAGGTATCGGTAAGTGAAATGCGAAGACTGAATGAAAAAATAAAAGAACACACAGGGTACCTACATCTTATACCAAATAGGAAAAATAGCTGGGCAAATAGTTGGTTTCCCCTCTCTACTTGACAAAATGAAATGCTTATTCTTCTAGAATTATATTTCGACTTTAATCGATTTTTTTTTTCATTAGTAGCTCTTTTATACAACAGTTTAAACCAGACAACAGGGAAACCTTATCTAGCAAGCCAAGCTTTATAAAAATAAATGAATTTGTGGGATCACAATGGATCACACGGCCTGCTGGTAAACTTAACGTCGTGTCCCGCCGGCCGCCCACATGGCCTGCTGCAAAAGTTACACAAAATCTAGCGTGCCGTGGTGTAAAAGGCATTGCATGGCACGCGCGCTGCCCACGCGGCCTGCTGTTCTAGAAAAACCTCAAATGTGTATGGCGGTGAGAGTGGTATATCAAACATTTTTTTTTAATTCGGATCATTTAAATAGATCAGTGATTTATAAAATTGAATTGTTTTAAATTACAACAAACCCGTTTTCAGGCATAAAATACAATAAGAACTTATAGTAATAATCCATACTAATAATTTAAAATAACTCTGTCTGTCTGTTACCTTTTCACACCTAAACCTCTTAAGGCCCTTACTACGCTTTAGTGCCGTAAAACGGTCATTTGCTAAAGCATACTCCTTGGCAACGGCTAGGTTTAAGGGTTTGAAAAAAATATATATTTATGTTTGATTCATGTACATTAATTGTTAAACGTGGTTTTTCCATGTGAGTTATAGATTTGCCTTATTACTTACCTTTACATTTTTTTAGAAATTAAGGACGTAATTGTGCCCAACTTAATCCGAACTGAAAGGGGCCAGGGCACTTGAGTTGAGGCGAAATTATCAAACCTAGAGATGATGTGCGTTATTTATCATTTATCTGTTTTACAAATGTTTTTATGAGAAGATCAGGACAATGCTGATAACCAACACTGCTAACAGGAATAATCGTTTAATTCAGTTTCGTATTCGCAAAAACCTGCGTTTAAAGGTCGTTCAAGCTGCAGAAAATTCAAGGTGCTACACTAAGCGAGCTAACGGTACGAAGGAGGTTTTGGTTCGATCATGCCCGCAAAAGGTCCATAAATTGAGGCAGTTAGAAACAGTATAACTTTTGCTAGAAATGTCGAAATTGGTCCACGGACTAATGTATTAAAATATTGTATAGTGATGAGTGTGGCAGTCATTTAAATTTAAATAACGGACAGCAATACTTGTGTTATCATGAAAAAGAACAACATAATCTGTCAATTTTTTAAACGACTGTGGCATATCACTCTTCTGTGACCACTCATTAGAACAGTACGCGTCGCTCCAAAAAAATAGATCTTCAACCTTTTTATTTGTTTACTTTTACATTAAGCTCACAGTTTGTTGGTATTGCTTGGATTATAAGTTGCTAAGTGCTTTAATAATGAAAACGTGTGCAGCTTGCAATATGCAATTTAATGATGGAGTTCAGTGCGGGAGCTGCAGAAAACATCTGGCATTTGGATGTGCAAACATCTCCGAAGCCGGATGGAGAAAGCTTGGTGCAAGTAGAATGGCTCAATGAAAGTGACCCGCTTGCCGGACGTCGTCACCAGCTATGTAAGCACAGCTGGTGACGACGTCCGGCCGAGTATCGGTCGAGTATAATTTCGAGGGAGGCCGGTTCCGGGTAAGCCCCGGCACCAGCCTTCCTCGAAATTATACTGCAAGAGATTCGCGACATGAAACGCCAGCTACTCGATTTACCGACCCTGGTAGAGGATATCAGATTAATCAAAGATGAGTTAGCCGACCTGAAGGTTACATGTGATGGCACCATTGGTAGACTCGAGGAGTTTAACACACGTCTCTCGCAATATGAAGCAAAAGTGTCGGCGTTTGATAAGCTGAATGAAACTGTGAGTTGCCTGCAGGCTGACTTAGCGAAGACAAAGTTTGAACTGGCAACGTACGAACAGCGATCCCGACTTAACAACGTGGAAATTAAGGGAGTTCCCATACGAAAAGACGAAAATCTTTTTTCGGTTATTGAAGCGATTGGCCGGAAGGTAAACTACAGCTGCCCCAAATCCCAGGTGAATTACATTTCAAGGGTGCCTATGTACAACTCTAATGAAAAACAGATTATAGTGAGTTTTTTAAACCGCTATGTCAAGGAAGATTTTATCGCAGCTGCACGAGCCGTTAAGGACCTTTCCGCATGCCACATCGGGTTCCCGGGGTCTTCTCAGCGTGTGTACGTTAATGATCATCTGAGTATAGAATACAAGAAGCTCTTAAGTAAGGCTAAGATCATGGCCAAAGAGAAACATTACGAATTTCTATGGGTAAAGCATGGTAAAATTCACATATTAAAAAACGCCAATTCTAAAGTAGCTATTATACGAAAAGAATCAGATTTAAACAAGATTGTGTAATGTGCTTCCTAGCTCTAATCCTAAGTTTTTTAGTAATTATATTTTATTGTTTTATTATAAATCAATCGCTCATAATAATTATCTTGATCTTTTGTATTTCAAAACTTTGTGATAAAAGGTTTAACACCTCAGCCTCACCTTTCTGTTGTTTGGCTCAAGAAATCCTTTGTGTTTCTTATCGCGCTGTTTACTTTAAAGATCTAACGCACTACAATATATTTTACATTGCATGTCCTCGAAAAGAGCGTTTTCCAAGCAGCCAAACTGTGCAGAAAGTGCCACTTTTTTTTACTAGTGCATTTTACTTTCCTGTACTTTTTTAATTTTTAACTCCACCGTCAGCCCGCCGCATAGAGTTTTTATTATTTGAGAAAAGTTTAATAAATTAGTTAAGTACAGATTATCATTCATATAAAATGAAAACAAAACTAATACTTCATTTAAGGCGTTTTTAATTACTCTAGATTTAGATTTTGATCAATAAATTAATTTTAAATATTCATTAAATATGTTTGGCAGAATGAATATTTTGCTCGTGCCTTTTTGTATTACGACGTGATAGCTATTTGCACATGCGCAGTAAATGCCCGAGGAACTATGAACTATTAGATAATCTGTGGATATGCTGAGCGCTCTTGAATAAGCGTCATTTTAATAATTTCTTGCTTGGTTCAGATATTTTTTTTTATTTCCTCGCACAATGCATAGTAAAATGTTGTATGATACACGCGCGTAAGATGATTTCCGACTCGTGTCGATTTATCCACTCATCGGAAATCACCTACTTTCCGCACTTGTAGCACTAATCTACTGTCCTGCAGGGTTCATTGCTCGGTCCTTTGTTATTCATAGTCTATATTAACGACATTGATGCCTGCTTGACTTCATCCAGATTATTATGTTTTGCCGATGATATGAAAATTTATGCCTCGATATCATAGCAAATAGACGTAGTTGCACTCCAGAACGATCTGCATCGTTTAAAGGATTATTGTCATACTCAGTAGAAATCGCATATAGCTTTATTAGTATCGGAACCAGCGTACCCAAACTCACACATATACAGATTAATTGTATTTCATAACACTAAGAAATCTTTGGTGTGATTGGTAGTTTAATTTTTAGATGAAAGTAGAAAATATGTCAGTCGTCGCTTATTTGAAAATAAACCACAGCTTTATGACAATAGAGTTGGTTTATTGTCTACTCTTTTTGAGTATTTATTACTTTTTTCGTTTAAAGCGCACACGGAATAGTTTAATGAGCAAGTTACGCTACCCGCCGCTAGATGTCACTATAGTAAATTCATTTAATTTAAAGCCGTATTTCGTTACCGATTAGATTTATATTTGCGAAATGAGGTCATTACTACTCGTCCTCCTGTAGTGATGTACCGATAAATAAGTCAACGACCGTCGTTGACTTATTTATCGACATTCCGTATTATTTTCAAACAAAATACAGTTAAGTTACAAAAAACAAACGTTGCCCCACACTAGGAATTTCTCCTGTATCGTGGGTGCGTTTACAAACATATAATTTCACATACACAAACACCCAGAGCCGGAACAACTATTTGTAGATCATACAAATATTTGTTCCGTGCGGGAATCGAACCCGCGACACGCAGCGCAGCAGTCAATCGCTCAACCACTGCGCCAACCGTGCGCCCAATAACTAGAGTCGATAAATATTATTATGTTTGTAATCAAGTTTTAATATAAATTTATTCCAATACTTACGATTTATAGAAAGTATTATTAAGATATTTTATGGTAAACTACTGATCCGATTTTGAAAATGATTTTATTGATAAAAAGATGGGCGTATCTTTGTGTTTTTGTTCTATCAATATAATTATAGAATACAATACTCTTTATTATGTACACCATATAAGTTACAGAAAGTATAGACGAAGAAAACATTACACTGGGTGGCAAAATGGGCGGCCTTATCGCTAAAAGCGATCTTTTCAAGACAACCTTTCCATGGATTTAAAAAATGAAAGGAAAGACAGTACTGTACTGTACGTAGTCTTTGGTGTACTATTATTAATTACAAGCTGTGACCGCGGCTTCGCTCCCGTGATCTGTTTGCCAACCCTACCCTACTTACCTTCCTGCCTACCCTACTTACCTACCGACCATATTTGTTTCTATAGTCATCAGTCTTTCGCGGAGAATCTTAACACCGTGATTCAGAAAATGACTTCAAATTCACAACGCCATCTATCGAATATCGAGTTCAACTCTCCGAGTATCTGAATTGCGTGTGTTGTGATAATTTTACTTCTTGAACACTTTAAATTCATGTAACTTTTGATAGAGTGAACCGATTGCGATGACACAAAAACTAAGTAATTCTTCAAGTTACACACAATGTTTATGTATAAAAGTTATTTACATTGATTTCGTACATGTCACGTGATGCGTGCACAAATAAACAGACAAACAGACAAAAATTCCAAAAATGCCGGAAATAGGTTCTGTTGGTTATCCTTTAACACACTGGCTATTTTTTTGGCAATATTTTCGATGTACAAAAAATACTTTTCTACAGATTTATTATATGTATTGATGATTGATGATGATGATGCGATAGACTACACTACAAATGCAATACGTCCTACTGATATGGGAAGCTTACGCTTCGCCTTAATGAACTGATGAAATTTAGGTCTATACACCAGAAGATCTTAAATTTCAGACTAACACATAAGCCAGTTTTTAACTGACTTAAAAAAAGAAGGAGGTTCTATGTTCATGTGTGATTATTGTTACACTTTATTGATTTAGAAGGCTGTTGTCTTTTTAACCGATTTAAAAAAAAGGAGGAGGTTCTCAATTCGTCGTAATCTTTATTTTTACACGGCTGCAAGGAAAGGGTTATGTTTTTCGCGCGTAAGAAGATTTTTTCGAATATTGTAAGTTTATGTTAAAGAAAACCAGGTGGGCTATGGAAGACGTGTAATAAAATCTACAGACTCTGCGTGGTGCTTTACATAATTATATAATGCTTTTAGGTTGAATACACGGATCGATCTAAACACTAAGAGACCTGACACACAACATCAGCAGTCATCACCTATATTTTAAATTTAACATGACATGTGCCATTGATTGAAAATAATCTGTCCAGCCAGGACTCAAATGAGGTTTGATAAACAAACCCCATTCCAACACACCCCCTCAATCAATTGCACATGCTAAAACTCTTACTACTACACAACCACCTTAAAGTTTTAACATATTTCTATTAGCACCCTGTATATTAAAAATTTCGACATCAGTTAACAAACACCTAACTGTCTTTAAATAACATCATAAACGTATATAACACTCATTAACATTAATACAAGTTCCTACTTCAACAATATTCTAAAAACATAACATTTCAACAACCCTATAATATGTCCTACTTAAATTATCTGAACATCAATCTAACATCCGTATCAATAAGAAAATAAACATCATATTTTATTGTGCTACCACTTGAAACGACACGACATCCAATATTATATTTTATTATGCTACCACTCGAAACAACACGACATCCAATATTAACTATCTCATAACCTAACTGACTAAAAACATTTCATTAATAATTCTATGACTCCTACTCAAACTCATCTGATCCAGTATCAATAATTCATCATTACATTTAATTATACTAGGTACTACTCGAACTCATCATTACAAAACACCCAACTCAACTTCATCACAAAACACCTACTCAACTTCATCATCACAAAACTTCATCATTACAAAACACCCAACTCAACTTCATCATCACAAAACACCTACTCAACTTCATCATTACAAAACTCCTAACTCAACTTCATCATCACAACACCTACTCAACTTCATCATCACAAAACTCTCAACTTCATCATTACAAAACTCCTAACTCAACTTCATCATTACAAAACGCCTACTCAACTTCATCATTACAAAACTTCTATTTAACTTCATCATATTCTCCTACTCGACATCATATTTTCCTACCAATAACATTATTAATAATACAATAACAAACACAGACAACTTAAGGTTCCCATATACTAATTAATAAAAGTTATGCTTGGTTGAGTTTATTGTTGGCTAATAAATAATGATTCATTTACTATTTACGTCACTCACCCCCTTAAATGGATCATAATTTGGCAACCCCTTAATTCTTTTAAAATTCAGCTAAAAACAGAAATATTTAACTCAACCAAACCTTTTATTGATATCCACACCCCTTAAGTTTACATTAAAAAACAATAAATATTTTTACCATCGAAAAATTACACACCTTATCAAAAAACATACATGTTATATAATAAATAACCCAAATTATATTAACCGAAAACACTTATTTGTTCACTTTAACCCGCACTTATCACTAAGACACAAGTTTCCGCTGACAGCGTTCAAATTTCACAGGTGGTAAACATTTTGTGAGTATATCAGCTATTTGTGATCCCGTTGGACAATATTTAACCGATATATTATTTGTATCAATTGCATCTTTAAGATAATAATATTTCACATCTATGTGTTTACTCCTTTTATTCATAATTCCCTTTCTCACTAGCCAAATTGCTGATTGATTATCGACTCATCTCAAGGTCTAATTTTTCATTACCTACATCATTTTGTATATTATTATCAAAACTTAAACGCCTACCAAGATTATCGTTATTATTTTCAATATTTATTATTTCTTCATTTATTCTTTATGCTTCTCTTATTTCGTTTTCATTTATTTCACCTTCATTTCTTGCAACATCATTTGTTTCATCAATGAATCTGACACAATTTTCACCTTCTCGATTATTATCCACATTGATGCTTCTTCTTAAATTTTCTCCTGCTCGACATTCTTCACTACCACGCGTCTCTCTTATCACAACTTCTTGTTCGTCTTCATTTGTCTCCCACAGCCCATTTATTCTTACTATGTTTTCTTCTGGATCAATATATATGCCTTGTTCGTCTTCATTAATCTCTTTTCCATCATGGCATTCTAGAAATAATTTCGTAATCTGTCTCCAATATTTGTAATTCGTTTTTTTTTTTTTTTTCCTTAGTTTATTTAACGAATCCATTTCTATACAATTGTAAAAATACTTACAAAGACTCCAGTTATTTTTGACAAACCTTTTTCCGTTGCTACGGTTATAAAATCAACATCTGGTTGACAGGCATATTATTGGCGACTGAAAAATACTAAATTAGAAAATTATTTTCCTGTCTGGGCCCATAACCTGTTAAAGAAAACCAGGTGGGCTATGGAAGACGTGTAATAAAATCTACAGACTCTGCGTGGTGCTTTACATAATTATATAATGCTTTTAGGTTGAATACACGGATCGATCTAAACACTAAGAGACCTGACACACAACATCAGCAGTCATCACCTATATTTTCAATTTAACATGACATGTGCCATTGATTGAAAATAATCTGTCCAGCCAGGACTCAAATGAGGTTTGATAAACAAACCCCATTCCAACAGTTTAAAGTATCGATAACTCATTATCAATATTGGTAATCTCTAATTGAGTAGCTGAATGTGACAGGTGCATAGTTGGCATCTTCGAGAACAATGTTTGAGTTTTAAAGAAAGTAGACCTTAAATTTAACTTCATAAAATCAACTTTTACTTGTCTTGTAAAATAAAATATTGTTTTTACATTTTTATCGAAATAAAATAAATTAAGACTTGCCGATGGTAAGATAAACCTACATTTGATACATTTTTGGTTCTGATATCGTGTTTACATTCTAAAACAGCACAATAAGGCATTTTTGTATTTTTTTTCAAGTTTTTGTCACCGTGACGGTTGAACCAAGACTGATGTGCGTAGTGTGTGCGCGGAAGGAAACATATGCAGAACTGTGCAAAACTCGGGGTACGCGGGCCCCGCCCACTTGTGACTTCTATTGTAGTAGGCGTTTTTTGTTCTGTGGGCGTTTTTTTTGTTCTGTGGTCATACTAATAAACTTGATCTAAATCCCACCGTTTCCGTATGGTGCCGGACGTAAAGAATTTCACCATCCCATGTCTTCCCGTGGGTGTCGTAAGAGGCGACTAAGGGACAAACCAGAGAATGGGCAGCAGCGTTCTCTGTGCTTCTACAACAACCATACTGCGATCGCCAAGCCGCCTGCCAAGCGTGGCGATTATGGCAAAACCCCCCCATGAATAGCACAAATAAAAAATGGCCCCTAGCGCCCGGCAGCCTACGACTACGGTAGCGGTCGCGGTTACGGCATGGCAAGGAGTGCCAACAATCTCCGGGCGAGATCCGGCTACCCAAACAATCACCGACGACTGTACCTGGCAACGTACAACACGCGCACACTTCGGACCGACGAGAAGATCACTGAACTCGAAGAGGAATTGAGCAGGTTGCGATGGAGTATTATAGGGTTATCTGAAGTCCGAAGAGAGAACGAGGACTCGATAATCCTCAAATCCGGTAACCTGCTCTATTTCCGAGTGGGTGACCGGCAGTCCCAGGGTGGTGTCGGGTTTATCGTCCACAAGTTCCTTGTAAACAACGTGGTGAAGATCGAGAATGTGTCGACCAGGGTGGCGTGCATTATGCTCAGAATATCCTCAAGATATTCGCTGAAGGTCATACAGGTCTACGCCCCAACCTCGGCACACCCCAACGACGAGGTAGATACCATGTATGAGCATATCTCCAGAGCCATGCATGGTTTCAAAACTCACTTCACCGTTGTCATGGGGGACTTCAACGCAAAACTGGGCAAACGAGACGAGGATGAGCTGCAAGTGGGTCAATTTGGAGTTGGACGATGGAACCACCGAGGTCACCTACTGGCCAGCTTTATGGAGAAGGAGGGCCTCTTTATGATGAACTCCTTCTTCAAAAAGCGTGAACACAGGAAGTGGACCTGGCAGAGCCCCGATGGTGCAACAAAAAATGAGATCAACTTCATCATGTCAACCAAGAAGCAAATGTTCAATGATGTCTCTGTGATCAATTCGGTAAAAACTGGGCGCGATCACCGCATGGTAAGAGGCACATTGAACATTAATATTAAGCTTGAAAGGTCTCGACTGATGAAGTCCACGCTCCGTCCAGCACAGATCCAGGTCCAAAACCCCGAGAGCTTTCAGCTCGAACTCCAGAATCGTTTCGAGTGCCTAGGGAGCTCCGTGGACGACTACGCCGACGGGTTCGTGGATTCCGAAAAGGCTTTAGCACCGTAGACCACATACATACGCTGCGGCAGGTTATACAGAAGACCGAAGAGTAAAACCTGCCTCTCCCTGCGTTTGTGGACTACGATAAAGCCTTCGATTCGATCGAGACTTGGGCTGTACTGCAGTCTCTCCAACGGTGCCAGATCGACTACCGGTATATTGAAGTGTTAAAGTGTTTGTACAAGAATGCCACTATGTCAGTCCGTCTTCAGGATCAGACCTCGAAACCAATCCTTCTCCAGCGCAGCGTGAGACAGGGAGACGTCATTTCAAACTGTTCACTGCTGCGCTGGAAGATGTCTTCAAGATTCTGGATTGGAGAGGGCTTGGCATCAAAGTTAATGGCGAGTACATCACTCACCTTCGGTTTGCCGACGACATAGTGGTCATGGCTGAGACCATGAAGAGCCTCAGTAAAATGCTCGATGACCTCAGTAGAGCCTCCGAAAGAGTGGGTCTTAAAATGAACACGGACAAAACCAAGATCATGGTGAATGTCCATGTTACACCCACTCCTATCAAGGTCGGAGACTCTACACTCGAAGTTGTGGGCGACTATGTCTACCTGGGACAAACGATCCAATTGGGTAGGGCCAATTTCGAGAAAGAGGTCAACTGTCGAATCCGACTCGGCTGGGCAGCGTTCGGAAAGTTGCACGGTATCTTCTCGCCAAATTACCACAGTGTCTCAAGACGAAAGTCTATAACCAGTGTGTGTTGCCAGTGATGACATATGGCTCTGAAACGTGGTCGCTTACAATGGGCCTTATCAGGAAGCTTACAGTCACTCAAAGGGCAATGGAGAAGGCTATGCTCGGAGTTTCCTTGCGTGATCGAATCAGAAATGTGGAGATCCGCAAGAGAACCAGGGTTACCAACATAGCCCGAAGAATTGCCAAACTTAAGTGGCAGTGGGCAGGGCACATTGCTCGCAGAACGGATGGCCGATGGGGCCGAAAAGTTCTGGAATGGCGACCGCGAACCGGAAGACGATACGTTGGAAGGCCTCCCACTAGGTGGACTGATGACCTGGTTAAGGTTGCGGGAAGGCGCTGGATGCGAGACGCACGGGATCGGTCAATATGGCGACGCTTGGGGGAGGCCTATGTCTAGCAGTGGACGTCTTTCGGCTGAAATGATGATGATGATGATGATGAAATCTCACCATTTGCTCGGTTATTACGTATTCTCGGCAGCGCTCAGTCATTGCTACATCGTATACCCTAAATAATAAAATTTTACCTAGATCAAATTCCATCCGTGATCTGGGGGTTCACCACGATTCCAAGCTCACTTTTGAAACACACGTTGATGCAATAGTTGCCAAGGCATCAAAATCACTGGGTTGCATTATGCGGTTATCCAAGTGCTTCACTAAAGCTAAAACTTAAAAAATCCTATATTGTACTTTTGTTAGAAGCCACTTGAAATATGCGTCTGAAATATGGAACCCATGTTACCACAACTACATTAACCGTCTAGAAAGCATCCAAAAAATATTCATAAAATACTTATGTACCACCAGAAAGTACCATATCAGTCCGAGAATTACCTTATTCTTTGTAAAAGATACCACATATTGCCTCTATTCATTCGCCGCAAGATTAGTGACTGCGTTTGTTTGTTCAAAATCTTTAACAACAGTATAAACTGCTCCGATATTTTATCCAAATTTTATTTTAATACCCCTAGGAAGTCAAAAGGATTTAATCCACCTTTGCAGGTGCCATCAGCCTCCACAAATTATAGACAGAATTCGTATATTGTGCGGGCAAGTAGACATCTTAATGAGTTGTGCAAGCAGCACGATATTGATCCATTTCTAACTAGTGTGCCATCAGTCAAGAAGTGCTTGAGCCGAAACTTTTCAACCAGTTCAATGCAATTAAAGGTTGTTGTGTAGTGTGAGCAGTATGTTAGTGATTATTATATAAGTTATTTATTAGTATTGTTTGGCGATCTATTGTAATAGAGGCCTTCTGAAGTGTCCGTAGATATAAGTAATATGCAATATTTGATAAGTGAAGACTTTTAATTGGCTGACTGTCAAATTTACTGCTCTTGTTCTGTTCACTTTTAGCTGTAAGTTTTCCATGTTATCTAAATAAATAAATATGGTAGAGGGACAATATTGGATTCAGGTAGGATATGTTTGGGAGCTCGTACGTTCGTACTTGGTGGTGATCGATGGAGATCTTATTGCAGACCGCTGTAGAAGTATTATTTAAGAATAAAATGTGGTACCATTTGCCCCTTTATCGGGGGTCATTTCGTTTTGATCCAGGATAATGCACAGCCACATACCACTTTTCAACTTCAGTCTATCAAAAAAATGGCAATTTCGCAGTTTTGGTGAAATCACCAGATACAAAAAAACATTGTTAAGGACCTGCTAAAGCAAAGGTTAAAATTCATAATACCTACACCTGTCAGTTTGGGTGAACTGCGAAGCGCCGTTGTATAGGAATGATTGAGACTACCACACGAGACTACTGTTAACATTATTCTCAACATGTCTAGGCGGGTGAAAACTGTATTAAAAGAACGCGGAGGGTGAGAGTTTTCTCAATATCATATTAATAATAATAATAATGACGGGAACCTCGTGAAAGCCGAGAAAGATAAACAAATCAAGTATCTTGACTTGGCTCGCGAGGTTGTCGACATGTGGGATGTGGACAGAGCGATCATTGTACCGATAGTCGTGTCAGCCAATGGCTTAATAGCCACGAGCCTCGACCAACATCTTAGAAGGCTCTCGTTAGGCAGCTGGGTCAAGGGCCTGATCCAGAAAGCAGTACTGCTGGACACGGCTCGTATAGTTAGGAGGTTCCTCTCTCTGGAGCCCTGACCGCCGGTAGCTTGGACCCTGTTCCCGATACCGGTGGGCCTCTATTTTTTATATTTTTAAATGTTTTTGTTTTTTAATTTATTTTATAAAAATATTTAAAAATGTAAATTATAAGAAAACTGTTAAATAAAGGAAATAATAATAATATAGACGTAAAAGATTCAATTTACATTACACTTCAAAAAGCCGCAATTTTGAACACCTGCAGAATAGTGAGGAAGTTCATGCAAATTGAAGAAAATGAAACAGCTCACAACACTTCTTCATTATAAAAATTCACGACACGCTACATTGACTTGGCTTTGTCCCGTTGATGTAGCTTAAACTAGCCAAAGAGCTAAGAAACAGTCCATGTTTACCAAAATAATAATAATTTATTTGCAATAAAAAGGTGTACATTTGAACAACATTAGGTTACAGACAAAGAGATGGAGACGTTATACATTAATATGTTTGGAGACTCTAGCACCCTTGCTAAGTTGCCAAGACAACTTGTATTAAAGGTGCTGGGCCCATCCCTTTCATGGGTGTCTTATAAAGAAAGTTTGTCTAATTATCGAGAACATATTTTCATTTTTGCAGCAAGTAGATGGATAGACAAATAAATCATTTAGCTAAACAAGTAGGTAAACAAAGAAAAAAAAGTGAAAAAAGGAAAGATGTAGGGTGTGGGGGTGTATGTAAGTGGGTGTGTGTGAGTGGGTGGGTGTGTGTGGGTGGGTGTGAGTGTGTGAATTAGTGACTGCGGGATTGTATGTGTTTATGCGTGATAGTGCGCTGTGTAGATTTTACCTAGCTGATTGAGTCGACAATAAGAGCTCTGTGTTGTTATAGTTGACAGTCTGGAGCCAAGTAGATAGTTTCTTTTTAAGAGATGCATTTGGAAGTGAATGGAAGTTTAGTATTTTATTATTATTATATATATTTTTTTATTTTTTTTTTATTAATTTTATTATTATATTTATTGTATTTTTTTATCTTTCCCTAATAACCTTAAGAGGAAGAAGGGGAGGCCTTTGCCCTGCAGTGCGTCAAAAGAGGCTGGAAATAAATAAATAATAAATAATGATAACATTAAAAAACAAAAGTGTGGAGTTTTGACATAAAATCATGTTACTCACACAAAATGTACTAAATGCGTTCTGATTTTTATTTTAAAAGGTGTATTTTTAAGTAAAAACCTATATAAAGATATAATATAGGTTTTAAAAATTAAACCGTCTACAAATAAAAGCGACGTTTTCATTTTGTTCCGCTAGATATAGGATAGGCAAAATATCGTGGATCAAACGAAACATTGCGATAGTTGGGGTTATCAGGAACAAAAAAAATGAAGGTAAAATAGGCAATCTATACTTAATATTGTATCGAATAGGCTCCGAAACTACTGAAACGATTTAGAAAATTCTTTCACCTATGGAAAGCTACATTATTCCGGCGTAACCATAGGCTATAATTTAGTTTCAAAAATATTAGAAATCCTTATGATAATTGCAATTATGTAACCCAAAGAAGCAAAGTTTTGCCTATGAAATTAATTATTTGGCGTGCGCTGAGAAAAATATTGATGACACCTAAAAATTATGTACTACTTGATTAAAGCACTCATTATTACCTACAAAAAAAGTCTGGCATAGAATATATCTAACTGTTATATATTGGCCGACTAGAATCCAGACCTGTCATGTTGACGACGTGTGACATTCATATTTCATTGTACAGCACACAGAACAAAAAAAACGCCTACTACAATAGAAGTCGCAAGTGGGCGGGGCCCGCGTACCCCGAGCTTTGCACAGTTCTGCATATGTTTCCTTCCGCGCACACACTACGCACATCAGTTTTGGTTCAACCGTCACGGTGACAAAAACTTGAAAAAAAAATACAAAAATGCCTTATTGTGCTGTTTTAGAATGTAAACACGATAGCAGAACCAAAAATGTATCAAATGTAGGTATATCTTACCATCGGCAAGTCTTAATTTATTTTATTTCGATAAAAATGTAAAAACAATATTTTATTAAACAAGACAAGTAAAAGTTGATTTAATGATGTTAAACTTAAGGTCTACTTTCTTTAAAACTCAAACATTGTTCTCGAAGATTCCAACTATGCACATGTCACATTCAGCTACTCAATTAGAGATTACCAATATCGATAATGAGTTATCGATACTTTAAACTTACAATATTCGAAAAAATCTTCTTACGCGCGAAAAACATAACCCTTTCCTTGTAGCCGTGTAAAAATAAAGATTACGACGAATTGAGAACCTCCTCCTTTTTTTGAAGTCGGTTAAAAAGACAACAGCCTTCAAAATCAACAAAGTGTAATAATAATAACACATGAACATAGAACCTCCTTCTTTTTTTAAGTCAGTTAAAAACTGGCTTATGTGTTAGTCTGAAATTTAAGATCTACTGGTGTATAGACCTAAATTTCATCAGTTCATTAAGGAAGTTAGTCAAGCTAATCATAATAAGAGTGTAGCCGCAGGCGAAAGCGTAAGCTTCCCATATCAGTAGGACGTATTGCATTTGTAGTGTAGTCTATCGCATCATCATCATCAATCATCAATACATATAATAAATCTGTAAAAAAGTATTTTTTGTACATCGAAAATATTGCCAAAAAAATAGCCAGTGTGTTAAAGGATAACCAACAGAACCTATTTCCGGCATTTTTGGAATTTTTGTCTGTTTATTTGTGCACGCATCACGTGACATGTACGAAACCAATGTAAATAACTTTTATACTAAACATTGTGCGTACCTTGAAGAATTACTTAGTTTTTGTGTCATCGCAATCGGTTCACTCTATCAAAAGTTACATGAATTTAAAGTGTTCAAGAAGTAAAATTATCACAACACACGCAATTCAGATACTCGGAGAGTTGAACTCGATATTCGATAGATGGCGTTGTGAATTTGAAGTCATTTTCTGAATCACGGTGTTAAGATTCTCCGCGAAACATTGATGACTATAGAAACAAATATGGTCGGTAGGTAAGTAGGGTAGGCAGGAAGGTAAGTAGGGTAAGGTTGGCAAACAGATGACGGGAGCGAAGCCGCGGTCACAGCTTGTAATTAATAATAGTACACCAAAGACTACGTACAGTACTGTCTTTCCTTTCATTTTTTAAATCCATGGAAAGGTTGTCTTGAAAGATCGCTTTTAGCGATAAGGCCGCCCATTGTGCCACCCAGTGTAATGTTTTCTTCGTCTATACTTTCTGTAACTTATATGGTGTACATAATAAAGAGTATTGTATTCTATAATTCTATTGATAGAACAAAAACACTAAGATACGCCCATCTTTGTATCAATAGAATCATTTTCAAAATCGGATCAGTAGTTTACCATAAAATATCTTAATAATACTTTCTATAAATCGTAAGTATTGGAATAAATTTATATAAAACTTGATTACAAACATAATAATATTTATCGACTCTAGTTATTGGGCGCACGGTTGGCGCAGTGGTTGAGCGATTGACTGCTGCGCGGCGTATCGCGGGTTCGATTTCCGCACGGAACAAATATTTGTATGATCTACAAATAGTTGTTCCGGCTCTGGGTGTTTGTGTATGTGAAGCGATATGTTTGTAAACGCACCCACGATACAGGAGAAATTCCTAGAGTGGGGCAACGTTTTTTTTTTTAACTAACCTGTTTTGTTTGAAAATAATACGGAATGTCGATAAATAAGTCAACGACCGTGGTACATCACTACAGAAGGACGAGTAGTAATGACCTCATTTCGCAAATATAAATCTTATCGGTAACGAAATACGGCTTTAAACTAAATGAATTTATTATAGTGACATCTAGTGGCGGGTAGCGTAACTTGCTCATTAAACTATTACGTGTGCGCTTTAAACGAAAAAAGTAATAAATACTCAAAAAGAGTCGACAATAAACCAACTCTATTGTCATAAAGCTGTGGTTTATTTTCAAATAAGCGACGACTGACATATTTTCTACTTTCATCTAAAAATTAAACTACCAATCACACCAAAGATTTCTTAGTGTTATGAAATACAATTAATCTGTATATGTGTGAATTTGGGTACGCTGGTTCCGATACTAATAAAGCTATATGCGATTTGTACAGCATATTAATTACATATTTCTTCATAATGAAAATGTGTATTTAATAAATTGGCGACGAGGATGTCGACTACAAGAAAACCCGCGCGTCATTGCGAGGTTTAATTACAAAGCTTGAAAATTACGTAAACACCCAAGAAACTCTACCATACGAAGAAACAGAGTCGAGACCACAATCGCTTAAAGAAACGTTACAGAAATTACAAGAAATACAACATGAAATAGAATTAGAAACACCAGACGAACAACTAGACCAAGAGATAGAAACCAGGTACAATTTTGAAGATAAATGTGTCATCATAAAGCATTGAGATAATATGTACTACGTACTAGAGAAGCTATCCTAAGCAAAAGACATGCTCCATTTTGACAAGAGTTTATACTAAAATTCGCTGCAGCGCTGAAACAATAATTAGTTGTCTAACAAAACAATATAAACTTTCAGCGCTAGAGCGCTAGAGCGCAAGGTGTAGTTTTCTCGCGACCAAAAAGACGGAAGCGTGGCGCTTACGCGTTTTATTCAACGTTCTCCAACACCTTGTCATTCATATAGACTAAACTGCTGACTGACTACAGAAGTGACATAGCTTTATACCTAAAAAGCTTCATTAGAATTCACACTTTTTCATAACTTTTAAATAACCTTAGTATAGCAAAATAAACTTTTGTTTTTTATTATATAATCAAATTCGCTTACAATAAGTTAAAAACATATCGACGAATTGTTGCGTATTTGTTTAATTATGATGGCCCGTATCAAATGTGTTAAATTGTGTTATGTTCGGTTGGAATAAGTTAGTGGATTACGGCCCATTCCCTCTCACAGAGAAGAGGCCTGTGTCCCTGCAGTGGGAACATTAAGGGCCTACATACGCTTTAGTGCCGTAAAACGGCAACTTTCTAAAGCATACTCCTTAGTAACGGCTAGGTTAAAAGGTTTGAAAAAAATATATATTTATTACTGATATATGTACATAATTTTGAACACAAGGTTTTTACGTGTAACTAATAGTTTTGCTTTAAAAAAATAATTAACAACGCGATAATTTTCGCAACTTTTGGAAACTCCTCCAAAACGACTTGAATGTTTAAAAATATTTTTACACAGAAAATTTGATGGCTGTTATTTCTTCATAACTAACATAGCATATGTAAATCAAATAATATTTTGCAAACAAAACTGTTCAAAAGGAGGTTCAATTTTGATATTTTGGCATCGAGCGGGCGCACGGCTAGTACTGCGTTAGCATTGGGGTGTATATATCGCCTTAATAGGCTGATGATGTGATGTGATGTGATGTGTGTTATGTTTTGTTGTTTGTCAACAAAATGTAACAAATTATGTCTTACATTATGTAACGATTATTTCTCATCTTTCACTTTTTATCGTTTTTCATTGAATTGTGATTAGTCAGTTATTTTCTAAATGTATGTTAGATTATTATTTTCCGCTTTAAAAAGAAACGTCAGCTAATTATACCTATACTTGTTACACAAATTGTCACATCTTAATTTTTAGTCTATATAAAAATGGCATCCACCAAATATTTTGTTCATATTATATTTTAAAATTATTATCTAATTACTGGCCGATGAAAAATTATTCCTTTGCACTTCGCCGTATTAGTTGTGTTATTAGTGCAATATCATAAAACACACGACGGCATATTTAATGCGTTTGAACGCTTTTTCGATTAAAAACAAAAAATGACATAGGCGCTCAAGATCTAGCAAGCTAATGAGTGAAGTGCGGCCAAAAGACCGCACATGAACGGAACACAGTAGTGATGTGTGGTGGCTTCTCTAGTGTGTAGTACATTAATACCTCAATGTCATATAAAGACGAAACTTCTCATATTACAAAACAGAGTAAATCAACGAATCACACCGCTGCAAACAAATGTTCGTGTTCTTTTACCAAAATTAGCTTGCTGTCAGGTTAAATATTATTATTTTTTAATTTCGTTTTTATGTGTATTTTTTAAATTTTATTTTTTGGTAAGGCTGTCGTAGGTATCGTTTATTGTTATTGTCGGAGCTGATGAAGATTGCTACTATCTTTGCATTATATAGAGTCAATCTTTCTAGTATTATATAGCAGCATAGCCAGCATTGTGTGAGTACCATGTACTTCAGAGCTATCATTGTCTAGATACCTACGTCTTCTATTGACTTGAATGACTCCGGTGGTTGAGAGTATGTCATGCTCACTCAAATGTCTCGCCGATGGTGGCGCGTGTGTCGGATCATTTAGCTCCCTTCAAAATGGTTGAGCTGAATGGTGCTGATACATGTGTCATGTTCGTGAACGGGCGCTGTCGGTTGGGACTGGTCATCTCTTAGCTGCCATGGTTTATTTTAATTGATTCTAATTTTATTTCTGAATTGTCTTTTCATATTTAATATGGACACTTTTAACTTTCTACATCGTTCTCACACAATGTGTAATCTCAACATGAATGATGTAACAAATGATTTGTAATAATTACCTAATTGAAAAAGAGTGTCCATGGAGTTTCTTGCCCGTTCTTCTCCATAGAGATCTACGCCTTGGAATGGGCATCTACGGTACTTTCACAGTTATTATGTCTTGTGACTGGGACTGTAGCACCATAATTTTGTAATATTTTATTTTGTCTTTTGACAATTCAAAAGTGCCTGTAACTGGCCTACTTGAAATAAAGTGCTTTGACTTTTGACTTTGACTTTGGCATCACATGTGAGTACGAGTGTTGTGTACAAGAACGCGGGCCAAAAATGAATTTCCAGCCCTTTCAAGAGAAAGAGACCTTCGAAAAGTTTACGAACCGACTTACTGTATTTTTCTTGCTCAATAAAATGCAAGATCCTATAATAAAAGTGTACACCTCTCTTATCACCCGAATTACATGAAAAGTTACATGATTTATGTTCGCCGGAGGATCCAATTGATATGCACTTTACAGAACTCACACAGATTCTAGAAGACTACATAGATCCTAAGCCTAGTATATGGGCGTTACAACACAGATTTATTACGCATACACAACGTGAAAATGAAACAGTAGCAACATACGCCTCGGAATTAAAGCAACAATCCTTGAACTGCGAATTCAAGTGCCATAACTGTCAAAAGTCTACCTCAGAAAGTTTCTTAGCCCTGCAATTTATTCGTGAATTAAAAGACAGTGAAATACGAACGAAAATTCTTCAATAATGAGATACACCACCTTTTACTAAACTGGTTCACATTGCTACATTCATGGAAATGGGCAAGTCAGAAAACATGAAAATATCCGCAGACGTGCACAAACATTTGGGCACAGTAAACAAGATTACAAAATCGAAAAGTAAAGATAACGAATCACGACCATCATCCACACGACAGAATAAAAAGTTAACTTCTTCATCATCACCTCCGTTAACTATAAGAGATTTAAAAGGAAAATGTTTCCGATGCGGTAAAGACGACCACCGATCTAATGATTGCGGTGCCATCAAGTCTACCTGCCTGAAATGCAGGAAAATTGGACATCTAGCACGAGTTTGTTTGCAACGGAACCTAAAAACCAATCTACTCAATGACACTATAAGTAACACGAGTTGCGAAGGTATTGGAGATATCAATTTAATCAAAAGTAAAATAACGGACAAATATATGATCACAGTAAAAATTGAGAACAAAAAAGTGAGCATGGAATTTGACACGGGAGCGGCCTTGTCAACAATGTCACTCAAACAAAACAAAAGCCTACAAATACCAAAAAAAAATTCAAAACTGATACGAAATTGAGAACATATACCTACACTGATGAAATTATCAAGCCTGCAGGAGTAACATACATCAAAGGGACTTAAAAGACCAGACATTCAACGGAAAGCTTTACATAATCAATCAAAACGTTGACCCAATTTTTGGTAGAAGCTGGATTAAAGAAATTAATGTGAAAATTGCAGATTTAAGAGTAGTACGATCTTCAAAACAATCCGACAAACTTGATAAATTATTAGAAGAATTTTCATCAACTGTTTTTAGATCAGGCCTAGGAAAAATATCCAACTACGAAGCTCATTTAAATCTCAAAGAAAATATACAACCAATATTTATAAAACCACGACGTACGCTTTAAAGGAAAAAGTCGATAAAGAACGACGTACGCTTTAAAGGAAAAAGTCGATAAAGAAATTGAACGACTGTGTGCAGAAGGGGTGATTACCAAAGTAGACCAATCAAACTGGGGTACACCAGTTGTACCGATTGTGAAATCAAACGGGAGCATTCAACTATGTGCAGACAACAAGGTCGCCCTTAACAAAGTCATCAGAGATGAACATTACCCAATTCCTATAATTTAGGATATATTTGCGGAAATGAACGGAGGCAAATACTTCTGTACTTTAGGCATTACCCAAGCCTATCTTGATATGGTCATGTTTGAAGAAAGCGCCCTTTTACAAACATTAAGTACACACAAAGGTACTTACAAAGTCAATCGCTTGATGTTTGGAGTCAAAGTAGCACCAAGCCTTTGGCAGAAATTTGTGGATCAGTTACTTCAAGGACTAGACGAAATTAAGTGCTTTTTTGATGACATCATAATTCAAGGAGCATCAGAAGACCAACTTTTAACACGTTTAAGACAAGTCTTGCAAAAAATAAAAGATAGTAAGTAACCTACGCGTGAATAGAGAAAATTTAGTTTTTTTAAACGTAATATTAACTACCTAGGATACACAATAGATAAAGAGTGTTTACATAAGAACAAAGCCAAAGTCAAGGCCATCACGAATACAGTAAGACCAAGAAACATAAATGAACTACGAACCTTCCTTGGTATGGCCAACTACTATAACAAGTTTACACCGAACCTTGCCTCTTTAATGAGTTCTTTACATGTCTTACTAAAGAAAGATAACGATTTCCACTGGACTTCTAAATGTGAAAAAAGCTTTAACAACATAAAGAAGGAGATTATGAGCGACAGAGTTCTAATTCATTTTAACCCAGGTAAACCGCTGATACTAGCCACAGACGCCTCACCAACAGGCTTAGGAGCTGTTCTGTCTCACAAACTAACAGATTGCTCAGAAAGGCCTCTTTTTGCCTCAAGGTCACTCTCAACTAGCGAAAAGAAATATAGTCAAATCGACAAAGAAGCTACGGCAATATACTGGGGCATTAAAAAGTTTTTCAACTACTGTTACGGCAGGAAATTCGTATTAGTGACTGATCATGAGCCGCTTACCTCAATTTTTCATCCACACCAGACATTAGGTACCTGCACTAAGCACAATGAGATTATTTCATTACGCACATTTTTTATAGGGATTTGACTACGACGTGGAATACAGAGCTTCTTTTTTTTTACCTTTTTATAGTTTCTTTTACCGATTGTTTTGTGAATGTGTGAACATTGTAGGCTCTCTAGATGTCTAGATGATTGTTAACATTTGTTAACTTTATATTTAGTTTAACATATTTTTTTTTTTGTTTGTTTTTTTAATTTCGTACGACTTATTGTCGGGCCTACGTTGTCCCCCCATATCCAAGTACTAATGCTGTAACATGGAAATATTGTAAACACAAACAAATTTTTAAAAGAGTAACCATGGAGTTTCTTGCCGGTTCTTCTCCATAGGAAACGACTAACCCGAACCGTGCACCTTTTGTCGACGTTTTATAAGTGCCCATGTAGGCCTATGTAAAATAAAAATAAAAAGATTTTAATGATTGAAATAAAGTGCAATTTAGGACACACGGTATGTCATTGCTCGGACGTGGTTATGACGCGCCATTTCAGCGCCCGCGCGTGATCAAATTGCGCTTTATTTCAATGGCCGACGCCATTTCTATGTGGCCTGCATCTAAAGCTTTTGATGGCGCGGTGATTTCTAATTGCTGTTTCTTACGTAATAAGCCTGCGAGATTGCTCTAATCGCATGTCTGTTTATTGAATACACAATTTCACATTTGGCACACTCAAATTTCACCCGTTACAATATTGAGGATCTCTGTTCGGCAAGAACTTTTTTGGCTATGAACCGATCTTCATAATTCTTTTTGTGTTACCCCTAGTTAAAACTTCTGAGGTAAAAAAATACAGTCGATTTGAGAACCTCCTCTAACATAATATCGAAAAGAAGACTTACCGTGCTGACAGCAAGCAGTAGCAGTACCAGCGACAGAGCCCCGCCGCCCAAGCTGCCAGCCATCCTCGCAGACATGTTCCACATAGTTGAACTTGTCGACTAACCAACCAACAGGATAAGTGTGCACCATATAATTATGCACCGTGTGATAAGAAGATGACGCAAACATTACTGACGGCAGCAAACGATTCGGTGCAATGAAACAATTATTTACTACAATATACATAGCTTCTGAAAAACAGAGCACGCGCGATTTGTCACCTGTAACTTGTACTTTTATATGCTATATAGTTAGGTACGCTATATTTTAAAGTATTTAATAATGGCAAATACTGACCTTTATGTCAGAAACCTTGCATTTTTTCGGATTAAAAAGTAATATATGTCGTTCAGTCAGGGCTGTCCTAATCCTAAGCATATTTATACAGCGCCATGGGGCGAAAATCAGCAAGCGCCCTTGTTCCTTTTATCTTTTCATATGATTTTAGCTGTCCATTCGTGTAAGAAAGAAACCTAGAGCCATCGGAGCCCTTTCGCCTGGGCACGCATTGCCTTGGCTGACCTGGAAAACTGAACAGACTCCGTACTCAGGTCGGCCGCAGCAAAGACAATCTCCATATATGGGGGTTCTCGAATGGGTCCAATCCTCGGGGCTTGTGAGGCGTCTCCCCGCAGACCATGGCCCACATTTTGTCTTGTGCCGCATGTACTGTTGTCTGTTCACGTGAGGACCTTAAGACTGCGTCAGCGGAGGGCGTTGCCGTGGCTGAAATCTGGGCCAGGCAAGGCATTTAACTAAAAAGAGTCTGCTTGTCATCGACACGCTAAGAAGAAGAACAACAGCTACAACCTGGGAGTCTTTAAGTCAAGAGTGAATAGGTTTCTTCTAGGCAAGCGTGCTTCATCGTCGACCACATCGTCGCTTACCATCAGGTGAGATAGTAGTCAAACGCAAGCCTATCAATAAAAAAAAAAAAAAACAGGAGTTACCCAGATAATCATTAAAAACAATGTAAGATGCAAGACGAGCGATGTGAGCTCGAAAATTTTTGAACCTCGTCTTGATCGGAAAATTCGATCGATTTTAGATCTTCGAAGATATACAACAGAACTGTTCAATAAATAACGGCAAATCTCTCGGGCTTGCTGCAATCTTATGTCTGTTTATTCCATTTCATAACATAACATCACGCCAGTACGCTCTGAGGGGTACGCAGATCTCTCATTTCACCGGTTATGATCTAGTTTCATGATATTTGGCAAATCTATTGTGGCGTTATAGGTACCTTACTAAACAGCTTGCCTATTAGGTAGTTACAACAAAAAAGAGAAAAATAAAAAAAAAAGATAGCAAAAAAATACTACAAACTTCCAAATAAAAAACTACAAAGTGTAAAATTAATTTATTTTTGGAAGTCGGTGTCTTTCGTAGGTACCAATTTTGAACAGCAGAATACGGCGGTTGAGTACAGACCATAGATATAGTATGTATGTATGTTTGAGTAGCAAAAAAAACTTAATCTATGGTACAGACAGCCTTAGAGCGAAGACGTCGTAGAATCAGTGTCGATCTGTAATATTAGTAAGCAAGGTTGTAACTGTAACTTGTGTCTATTTGAATATACTCAGTGTATCGAATAATTTGTGTGATTTCATTTTGACGATTGACCCACCGACCTGCCCACACACGATGTCTTAACCTAAGGGAATACATCCTGATTTCCCGATGGTTTGCATCTATCGGCCACTCTTGATGCGACATATAGATAAACATTAACAATCAATATTTCCATCAAACACCCGATTTCTTAGATAGAAAATATTACCTATTTAGAAACACTTATCTCGATAAGTTTTTTGAATTGATTTTGCAGAGTTAAGGGTTTTTTTTCTTTAAGCCCATACACAAACTGTAACTACCAGTTGATTCGGTCAGACGCTGCTGGATCAAACAAACCCTTAGTGATATTGGTGCGGATGTGAATACGTTCACTGTCTGCGGCACTAGACAGACATTATTAATTTTATTAGACAGTGGTATATAGACCTGCATCCGTACCATGACGTGTACAGTGTGTACAGATTTATGCAAGTCATGTACATCTGTCACTTATGCACACTCGAAATAACCTTGCTCTAAGAGCTAATGGTTGGCTCTGGCGTCTCAATTGACAGAATCTAAAAGATTGCTGGCTAGACTAGGTCTAGAATAAATCAATATTTTTTTTTACAACATATCCATTCTGAACAAGGCAGGGCTTGCTGATGGCGTATTATATAACTGCTGTTGGCGTAATATATAACTTATTAAATAAGTTAGTTCAGAAAAAGGGACTGTTTGTCGATTCTTCGGTAGTTTATTGTTACCAAATGTATCTTTGTAGGTACCTCTAATCTATACTAATATTATAAAGAGGAAAGATTTTTTTGTTTGTACCGTTTAGGCTCCGAAACTACTGGACCGATTTAAGATAAGATATGATATATTTATTTCTGAGTAGGTATATGAAAAATTCTTTCACCAATAGAAAGCTACATTATTTCTGAGTAACATAGGCTATTTTTAATCCCGAAAACGGGTCCTGTTGGGTGGTCCACGGGAGCGCAGCCGCGGGCAACAGCTAGTATCTAATATCTCTGTAGGTATCTTTAATACCTTCTTCTTGGTAACTGGCTAGACTGACCTTATTTTATTACACTTGTTTTATACATGTGCACCTGAACACGCCGGCTTTTCCATTCCACAATGAATATATTCTAAACATCTATAATGTGTATTAAATCTCGAGGATACACCATTGAAGAATAATTTATGGTTAACTGAACTTACCTGTAAGTGAACTTCAACCAAAATTATACGAAATGATGCATCCGAAGAGATTTAACACCCTACCAACCTATGTATTATATACCTATGCTATATATTTACCCTAAAATATTGTGGAATGGAATGAACTCTAAAATTAATGATGCGACCATTGACTATGGCTCTGCCATAGACAATCAAAAAACTTTTTTTTTTTGTCTTTGAACTTTGTGGAAATGCAGTACAATGGAGACCGTTTTACAATGAGTATTAAATCTCTTCGGATGCAGCATTTCGTATAATTTTGGTTTAAGTTCACTTACAGGTAAGTTCAGGTAACCATAAAATATTCTTCACTACATCTCTCATTTATTTTTCTCGTAGAGGGGGATGATAAGCAGAGTGTGCCACACGGTACTAAAATGATATAACCTTGAGCGTCGTAGTTTGAATCCCTTGCTACAAGCTTAGGATTCTAATCTAAAATCCTTCGCTTCGCTCTGGATTAAAACAATCGCTCTCGCCCTCAATATATTATTGTGACACAATCTACAATTTTTTCTTACTTTAAGTACCTCCCTATTAAACATTAAGTGATAAAATGGTGGGCATTATTTAAAACACAAATAGATTCAACGACTCAAGGATTATATTAGGTATATATATAGCATTTCAATATTTTTGATTCCGTGACATCTAAAAGTATCCCAAGACGATGTTAAACCACAGAATAAATAATGTTAAACACACCTATTAAACTATCTAACTTATAAAATATATATACATAAAAAATTAACAATAATGTTTTTTTTTTTTTTTTTATTTTGTGCGCTGTCTTCATTGCACACGCACCACTGACCTCTAATATACAACTTGTATATTAGAGGTCAGTGACACGCACACATATCCCGTAAGGGCCACTTGCACGCAAAACTTAACCCGAGAGTCAGTTGTTAACACGACGTTAAATTCACAATATTTTATGCCAACTGACAGTTTAACATCATGTTAGAAACTAACTCTGGAGTTTAATTTTTCGTGGAAGAGAATAAACAAGTAGTTGCTTAAAATGCGGTTTTCCTTAAGTTTGCCGTATGTCATTACGTCCCAGTATTTGATACAGTGAGTCCATTGTTATACTTATATACCATAGTATTTATAAATCTATGCCGCTAATGTACTTACAAAAAAACACCCGTGCGCACGTTACTAAATCTTGCGGCTGCGAACCGCTGGCCTTTAGAACGCATAGGGGCATACATGTTTGGAGTAATGCAGAACAGGGTGTAAAGTCCCACAAGCCCTATAGAAAAGGAAATCTCTGCTTGCGCGATGTAGGATTTAGAGATTTTAGTTCGTATGTAGCATCATAGATGTCGCTACATCGCTCCTCTCCGTAGATCGGAGATTGATAGTTTCTTGATAAGCCGTCCATATATCTTGTGATGCTTGCCGGGCCAGTGGAAGGTTGGTTCCAGTGAGTTGGAACCGGAAGACGCTCAGTTCACGGTGATTCGGAACTGACTGCGGAGGTGCCCCAGTGAGTCGGACTGATGATATCCCAGTGATTCGGCCTAATGATATCCCAGTGAGTCGGCATAGTGCTGCAGGCTCCAGTGGGTAGGAGTGATGCTGCACGCTCCAGTGAGTTGGAGCGGTGCTGAGCCGCGTAGTGGCTTGACTGCTTGCGTCGACCAGGGTGGATCATCAAGGCTCTTCTTGTTGACCGGCTGAAGGTGCAGTGTGCTGTGCCAGGGTTGCTGATGAGGTTAAGGTGATGATAATGGCCGAGGGTGAAGACCAGTAACGCCCGTCCGCTGCATGCTGGTGGTCATGATACCCTCGTAAATGCTCTGGGTACTGGCTGACTGTGTGACTCTCTGCTCGAAAGCTCGAGGAAGTGATATTGATGACGTTATATTAACGTAGCTGCACGAAGGCTGCGCTGGCGCATTGTCGAAGGTCAATGTCACACAACCCTCCATTAAAATGGGAGGATCCTTCGACTCTACGGGTGTCGTGTCAGGTCCGGGCAACTGCTCGACGGTTGCTGTTGGACTGTCGTAGGTGTTCGAGTGGCGCCGAAAACTCTGGTTGCGCGATGCCGGATTGATTGATTCTTGTGGTTTCAATTCGTAAGTGTCGTCATAGATGTTGCTACAAAGGAAAGAAAAATAAAGTTTTTTTTTTAGTTTTTTTTATTGTCTGTAGGCTTGCGCTTGCAGACCACTATCTCACCTGATGATACAATGATGTGGTCGACGGTGAAGCACGCTTGCCTAGAAGAAACCCAGTCTCTCTTGACTTAAATACCCCTAGATTGTAGCTATCGGGAAACACAGCTTCCGGCAGGGAATTCCACTCTTTAGCTGTACGCATAATAAAAGTGTCCCCAAAACGTTTTGTGCGTATGTTTGGGATGTCCACCATGTACCGATGACGCATCGCCGTACGGCTGGTAGTCCTGTGTGTACGTGTGGATGATGGAACGGGCTGGGCTGAATTAAATCATGTAATTCCATCGCACACTCCCCGAAATGTAACCGATAAAAAACCGACAAACTGGCAACTCGGCGACGATGTTCAAGGCTCTGGAGCTTTGACTTGACCAGTGCCTCATTGCCGATGAGTTTCTTGGCCTGCTTTTCGATCGACTCTAGTGCAACAAGCTGGTATTTGGCAGATCCGTTCAGTACTCCATACACGATCGAACTTGCGATTGATACAAGTTGAGCAGCTGTTCCGGCGTGAAGTACCTTCTCACCTTCGCAAGGATCCCCAACTTTTTGGCAGCCAGCTGAGCCTTTGCCTCAATGTTTGGGCCAAAATTGAGAGTCGATGTCAACGTAACGCCAAGAAGCTCAAGATGGTCCGTTATTGGCACGGAGCCGGGTGAAATTGGGTTTTTTTAGGGGAAAAAAGACACGCCTGGGTTTTAGCAGCATAAAACTTGACCAGATTGGCATCGCCCCATTCGGAGACTGCTTGCAAGGACAAGTTCAAGCGCTCCACCATGGCCTCACGGAGAGACCGGATCAGCGGCCCGGTAGCCCGTGCGTTGGACAAGTATCTCTCAGCAACAGTGCTGTCGTCTGCATACCCAAAGGTGCCGGGTTTTAGCAGATCGTTAATGTGCAACAAGAACAAAGTTGCTGGGAGTTCGGACCCCTAAGGGACCCCGGCATTAATATCCAATTGGTCTGACGAGCAGCCATCGATAACCACTCGAATGGACCGATCTCTCAGGAAGTCTGCAATCCAATCACACAGACCACTGGGCAGACCAAATGAAGGAAGCTTACTGATAAGGCTTTCGTGCCAGACCCTATCGAAAGCCTTCGAGATGTCGAGGGAGACGGCAAGCGCTTTCCCATGCCTCTCGATGGCCTCACTCCATATGTGAATGGCATACGCTAGAAGATCCCCAGTAGACCGATTTCGGCGAAAGCCGTATTGGCGGTCGCTAAGGATATCGTTAGTTTCTAGGAATGCTAGGAGCTTAGTGTTAAGTACACGCTCCATACTCTTACAGAGTATGGATGTTACAGAGATGGGTCTGTAGTTTGCTGGGTCAGCTCGACTGCCCTTCTTGGGCACGGGCTGTACGTTGGCTTGCTTCCAAGCATTCGGCACTGTTCCAGTCTCATATGAAAGGTGGAATAGGCGTGTCAAGATCGGAGACAGTTCAGGCGCACAGGTTCTAAGAACTATAGTCAGGGCCGCTAGCCTTGTTCACGTCGAGGTTGCGCAGCACCCTAAGGACGTCCTTTTGATGGATGCGAATGTCCGACATACTCGTCTCGCACCCATCAGGAGAAGGAGGGGGCCGCGAATCACCAGGATTCAGGCGCGAAGATTCCGCAAAATGAGAGGCAAATAAATTTGCCTTCTCCTCAGCGGTGTGGGCCAGTGACCCATCGGGTTTCAGCAGTGGTGGTAGTGAGGGACGGCAGAAGTTCGACTTGACCGACTTAGCCAGGGACCAAAGCGCTTTACTACCTGCTGGGTAAGAAGCAAGTTTGGCCCCTATTCGGCCAATGTGCTCGAATCGAGCCCAACGCAACACCTTCTTGCAGGACTTGGTAGCCCTGTTGTAGGCTTTCTTCTTCTGACCCACGTCACTCACTTTACGCGATCGAGTGTCGACCCATGCCAGGTACGCCTCATGTTTAAGCGCGTCGGCGCGATGACATTCGGCGCCAAACCATGGCCGGTCAACGCTGGAAATCGTTATGTCAGAGAACGGAATGTAGTACTCCATTTCCTGACGCAACACATCCGTTACGGCGTCCGCGCACGACGAAGTATCAGTCGAAGAAAAGCAAGTAGGCTGCCAAAGATAGCAAGCGAAGAAAGATCGCATGCCATCCCAATCTGCTGACCTGTACCGCCAAACCCGCCGGGTGCCTCTTGGGCTGGGATCGGGCGGGGAGTACACGGACACAGACTTCACCAGACAATGGTCGGAACTACCTAACGGTGAAGTTATCGACACAGAGTATCGGTCTGGATCTGTTGTCAGCAGAACAGATCCTGGACCAGCTGGATAAGGTTTAACGCAAGTGAAAGCTTCCGCATCTCACGTCCAGCATGGTCAGTGCACTGGTATGGGAAGAGCCACTCCTGGTGGTGGGCATTGAAGTCCCCCATTAACTGAGCCGCATCAGCCGTCTCACTGAGGCACTCTGTGAGCCTAGTTGTCTCCTGATCTCCGCTGTGCAAGCGGTAGACACAGGCGTAGATAATTTTATTCAGATTGTGTCCACTAGAGCCCACAGCGTTGAAAATCTTGAGTCCTCAAGGTTACGGGGACGCCGATAGCAAGTGTCGTCACGGGCGTACAAACACACACCCGCGCGCGGTTTATAATTGTGCTCCAGGGCAAACCCTGGGTAAGATAGGTACGACGCGTCTGACGGACTCGCTATCTACGTCCCCGTAAGGAAAAACAGCGCTGGTTTCTCAGTCTCCAGGTGGTAGTGGACTGCAGAGAGATTTGAGTGCAGACCTCTAACGTTGGTGAGGTGCACTTTGTGGGGGAGGGGGTGCAGCCGCGCTGTTTAAATCTTGTATTCTGTATTATTCATTCACATATACATTTCCACATCATTAGTAGTCATATTGCCACATCCAGGGATGCCTCTCAAAAACTGATCACACACATAATCGTTCCTAGTAACGATTCTGGGTACCAGCACAAGTTACATAGAGGACAACACGCTAAGTATCACCCACAGAAATGCCGTCAAAAAGCAGGAAAAAATTACTAAACGCTGAGAGAAGCTAACTGCCCGACACGCTGGCGAAAAAGTTTACAAGTTTGTAGGCGTTTGGGACAAGTAATCCCAACGATTCTGATATTCGTGTTATTTGTTGTTTTTTTTTATTAATTCCCATTTTCAGAAATACTAGGTGACACCTAAATGAATGCCTAAAAAGTGCACTTGGATTTACAACACTCGACTGCTAGCTGCTAGTGCCGCTAGTGAAAACTTAGCAAAATTCGATGAGTTAATAAATTGGAAAGGAAACAGCTACCTATTCGATGAAGGCCTCATTCATTCATTGAATAAATGGACAAGGTCATGTCATAATGATGATATTTATTTGTCAAATTAATAATTATATCTTACTCGTTAATCTCGGAGTCAGTAACAGAAGGTACAATTATGTTCTTGGATGAATTTCTTCGAATGTTTTTATCACAGTTGATTTCCTCGTAAATAATGTCCTCGTAGATATGCTCGTGGCCTTCAACTTCGTCATACTGCATTTCTTCTATTTCAGCTATTTCCCTCCTACATTCCTTGCGAAAGAGCAAGTTTAGATAGAAGGGGTTCCTAACCTAAAAAATGCAAGTCACATTAAGGACAATTTAATGTGGACGCCCAGCCGCTTACCCCTTAGGTTTGCCCCAACGGTCATCAATAAACGAAAAAACCGGCCAAGTGCGAGTCGGACTCGCGCACGAAGGGTTCCGTACCATTATCGCAAAAAACCGCAAGAAAATCACGTTTGTTGTATGGGAGCCCCACTTAAATATTAATTTTATTCTGTTTTTTTTGTATTTGTTGTTATAGCGGCAACAGAACTCATCTGTGCAAATTTCAGCTGTCTAGCTATCACGGTTCATGAGATACAGCCTGGTGACAGATGGACAGATAGACAGACAGACGGATCGCGGAGTCTTAGTAATAGGGTCCCGTTTTTACCCTTTGGGTACGGCACCCTAAAAACTTTTTGACAAAAACTAAACCTGCTTCTTCGAAGCGAAACACTTTCACAACTTTCGTTTTGGAAAATGGTGGAGCAAAACGAAAAACAAGAGTAACCAAAGACATCGACTTCCAATACGAAATATGTTATAGTTTATTATAGTGCACTTTGTATTGTTTTACTTTAAAAGTCCGTTAATAGTTTTGTAATAGTTATTTATGCTACAAGTGCGGGAAGTAGGTGATTTCCGATGAGTGGCATTTTTATTCACGAGCGAGCGAAGCGAGTGAGTGGATAAATCGACACGAGTCGGAAATCATCTTACGCACGTGTATCATACAACATTTTACTATGCATTGTGCGAGGAAATAAAAACATATATCTGAACCAAGCAAGAAATTAATAAAATGGCGCTTATTCAAGGGCGCTCAGCATATCCACAGATTAACTAATAGTTCATAGTTCTACTGCGCATGTGCAATAGCTGTCACGTCATAACGCAAAAAGGCACGAGCAAAATATTAATTCTGCCAAACATATTTAATGAATAATTAAAATGAATTTATTGATCAAAATCTAAATCTAGAGTAATTAAAAACGCCTTAAATGACGTATTAGTTTTGTTTTACTTTTTATATGAATGATAATCTGTACTTAACTAATTTTAAAACTTTTCTCAAATAATAAAAACTCTATGCGGCGGGCGGGCTGACGTTGGAGTTAAAAATTAAAAAAGTACAGGAAAGTAAAAAGCACTAGTAAAAAAAAGTGACACTTTCCGCACAGTTTGGCTGCTTGGAAAACGCTCTTTTCGAGGACATGCATTGTAAAAATGTTTATAATTTTTCACTTTTCAGTTTTTTATACTGACCATCACTAAGTTATTAATTTAGTGAAATTAGAAAAAAAAACTAACATCCAACTGCAAAAAAAAAACGCGATCCTTAACTCAGACCAACAAAATAAAAAATTAAAATCATCCCATCTTTATATTATTCAGTACTAAAGGAATATCAATAAAAAATGATAATGTAGAGAAAATTTAGTTAAGAATTGTTAGTTGAGAGAATTAAGAACCAAAAGATTAGTGATCAGGTGGACTAATTTGCTGTATTCAATACAAGCAGAAGACTGAAAAATATTTAGCTTTAAAAAAGTTTCTAAGCATTCTTCATCATCATCTTTTCAGCCGAAAGAGGTCCACTGCTGAACATAGGCATCCACCAAGTGTCGCCGCATTGACCGGTCCCGTGCATTCTTCATCCAGCGGATTCCCTCAAATTAAGTGTTATTCAATGAATGAGTTCTATGAAACTATGTATTTACTTTTAAAGGTTAATCTCAAGACTGTAAAACTGGGATTCATAGAGACATAGTAATTTTTTTTTTTCATGAAATGAAATTTAAGTAAATAAACGCCCGATTATCCGGTCACTGCTAATCACCCTAGTCAATGGGTGTAAGCGTGCTAGCGCGCTCGGCACTTCACAAGGAGCTAAATTATAGGATTTTTTCTGATGCCGGGATTCCGATATTGGATCACTCAGTATCGGAATTGTACGTTCAGAGATGCCGAAGTTACGAGATTCCGAGATGCCGATATTCATACCCATTTGCATGATACGATCCTTTGTAGAATTCCTAGTAAAAAAAAGGATATTGCTAAAAATTTGGTGTTTCTTCAAGTTTTCCGTATGACATTACTGCCCAGAAATTGATCCTTATGATGCAGTTTTAGTTTTCATTAAAGTCGGCGTCTTAAATCCTTTGAGCATTTTTCGCTATTTCTCATAGGTTCAGATTTGGCCATTCGCGTCCACTTGAAAAACTCATCCTATTTTTTATGCTTATTTATTAGGTACGGTAGATATAAACTTACTTCGCATTTTAGTAATCGGGGTGTATTTGGTTCATTGTATGTTATCCAACAATGCTTTCTTACTGCATAAACAACCAGCAGGATAAATGAAGTTACAGAAATTATTGAAATTATAATTACAGTAATATTTGTATTTCCGTCTGAAATTTCATCTGAAAAACATAATCTGTCATATAGTTTCAGTTGAGCGATTACAAATACAAACTTAGTTGAGTCAGCATGGCAAGTGATGATGTAATTTGGCGGGTACCTGTGTAGACCACGGTGTAGTTGCTGTCGGTGAATTTGTACGTCGTGGTATACACACGCAGCTTGACGTAGTACTTGGTGCTGGGCTTCAGCGGCCCGTTGCAGTAGCCAGGACCGCCGGCGGCGCAGTCCTCCGATCCGATGACGAACTCCTCGAAAGACGATGAGTTCTTCCAGTAGTCGCGCACCGGTATCGGGTAGGGCGGCCAGACATCTACCGCACGCACGTCGTACCACGATGGCAGTGGAGCCGACGTGTCGTTGCGCGGGTCTTCGGCTACCACCAGCGTAATGTTGTCGATGGGACGGAGATGGGTGTAGCCGAGTAAGAAGAACACGGTTACGGTGGTGGATGAGCGGCGCAGTTCGTACGGCGGCTGCAGTTTCCAGTCGTCCAGCGTTGCACCTAAGAGAATGTTGCAAATACGATTGAAGTATTTTTATCAATACACTTACTGGCACGATATTAACTGAAGTGTATTCGGTACTCGAACAGATATAACGGCGGCCAGCCCCATCTATTAAATTTTTGTCTTATATACTTTTAGAATTTATTTTTTTGCCACACGAACATTTGTCAAATTAAATTTTTAATGCCTATATACAATTGTACAGAGTTTCTCAAACATCATTGTGAAAACCATCAACATCGGACATCTATTCCGTTTGAAGGAACTTTATGGCATTCACGTATAAATTAAGTATAAACAGAAAACGCGTAAAAAGAAATCCGGATACTGAATGGGCGATTCACTCGAACATTTCAAAGGTACAAGAAAATATAGAAAATAACACAAAAAAGACAAATATACCCCGTAAACGTAGGAAAATACAGCTCGTTCACTTCAGCTCCCGTCATCCCCTTCGAACCTAACTTATCCGTGTCGGGGTGTCTAAATTCCCGAGCTCGCTTCGCTCGCTCTTGGACTAATTCGTTGAAATAATTAATTAATAAAAATGTCTAATGCATGGCAGTTATTAATAAATCATTTGCATGAAAATTCAAAATAAAAACGTTAACACAGACAAGACTGCGTGTAGTCGGTTTTGCAGCGTTTCCTTTCTGTCACTAAATTTTGTTGCACAAAATATTGACTTTTTATGACACTATTTCAATTTAAAATTGAAAATGCTACCAAGTAACCGGCTATATTACCAGCCAAGTCAAATCTTGAGCTACAATTTATCCCAAGTTATCTGCTTTTTGAAAATAATTCGACTTTTCAAATTTAAGAATATATATAGATATATTAAAATAGCAAATATTGTTGTAGCAGAAAAAGCAATTGTGTTTTTAAATTTATTTTAGAACGTTTTATGTTCTTGTAAACAAATTTAAGGATACAGAACTTGGCACCCATTTAGATCTCAATTCTTTTGTTGGCGTAGTCAACAACCGCGCATATTTTTAGTATTGAACTTGGCTCCCTTTTTCACATTTATGTTTTTGATGGGATATCATTACTTTTTGTACAGAAATTATTAGTGTAGGTACTTTATTCATAATAAAATTAATAGTTTTTGCTAAAGTACCGTATTGTTTACGGGGTATAATTGTCTTTTTTGTGTTATTTCTTGTACCTTTGAATTGTTCGAGTAAATCGCCCATTCAGTAACCGGTTTTTTTTTACACCTTTTCGGTTTATACTTCATTTGGCCAAGCCGGAGCGGTATAACGTGCGCAGACGGTTATAATGTACAATAGAGCTCTCTTGTGCCTTGATTTGACTTGGGTCTAAATTGATAAGATGTACTCCATCTAAGGTTTTAACTCTAGAGAGTCCAACGTAAGCCTGCCCTTTACTAAATATAGAGGAGCCTATGTCGAGAAGAGCGCTGTCAAGGCTAAGGCCTTATGATTTGTGGATAGTAATAGCACCCACGTTCAAGCAAAAAAGGAACTGGCGACGCAGCAGCTGTGTGTAATATTACACGAATCATTTGAAGCCACTTTTGTCATCTTAATAACTCAAAATCTATTAAAACATAAACACAAATGAAAATTGTTTTATGTATTAAAATCTCTAAGATGCACTATAAACCAAAATTTCATAAATAAAGCTAAAACGGTTATTTAGATACTAACATCCAAAAATCTTTATTTTTGTCACTGACTGACCTATAGACCACAGCTGCTGCGTCGCCAGTTCCTTTTTTGCTTGAATGTGGCTTGACACGTTGCCGCATGTCTAGATCTCGAATAGTTAAATGACTGTGATGAAGCAAATTCAAATAAATGGTTCTAATGAAAATCGTACCATCGAATTGATGAAGCCGGAAAGTAGGCACCGGAACTCCGAAATAAAACAAAGTATCCCTGTCGTACTTAGGCTTGTTGGAATTCTTATGAGAAGCCCTCTGACTATAAATGATTTTAATGGTAATATATGGTATGGTATGATGGTAGCGAGCTTCACCGTAGACCACGTCATCGCTTAACATCAGGCGAGATAGTGGTCAAACGCGAGCCTATAGACTATAAAAAAAAAAAAAATACAAAAAAATTCAACCGATTTCCAAAACAAAACAAAGCAACAAGTTTCTTTTTTTCTCGTGGTGTACAATAAACTATATATAAATAAATAAAACACTACCAATTGAAAACTAACTTCCTTTTCGGCAATCGGTGTCAAAAACGAAAAAGAATAGGTACCAAAGACACCGACTTCCTAAAAGAAAGTTATTGTAGTGTTTTGTTTTGGAAGTCGTTTCAATTTTTTTGTTAAAATGTTTTTTTATGTAATGTAGTATCAACATGTTAAAATTTATTTGTGCGTTAAATACAAACACATTCAGTGTATATCACAGAGAGACAAGACGAATGGAAACTGGTGGTTTATGACAACATGACGACTAACTGGAAAAGTATTTCTGCCATTAAAAATACGTCCACCCGGACTTTGTCAACGAAATATAACGTACTTGAGTATATCCACACAATCTAAGCACGAACTAACCGAAGTCGTCACAATCCGCAACATAAAGGGAGCCTCCAGGATTAACATAATACCAACAGCCGTGAACTTGTTCCGTATGGTGGCGGACGTAAAGAATTTCACCATCTCATGTCTTCCCGTGGGTGTCGTAAGAGGCGACTAAGGGACAAACCAGATTATGGGCAGCAGCGTTCTCTGTGCTTCTATAACAACCATACTGCGATCGCCAACCCGCCTGCCAAGCGTGGCGATTATGGCAAATCCACCCCCCTCATGAATATAACAAATAAAAAATGGCCCCCAGTGCCCGGCAGCCTGCCTACCCTTGACTACGGTAGCGGTCGAGGTTACGGCATGGCAAGGGGTGCCAAGAATCTCCGGACGAGATCCGGCTACCCAAACAATTACCGACGACTGGATTTGACAACGTACAACACGCGCACACTTCGGACTGACGAGAAGATCATCGAACTCGAAGAGGAATTGAGCAGGTTGCGATGGAGTATTGTAGGGTTATCTGAAGTCCGAAGAGAGGGGGAGGACTCGAGAGAATAATACAGTAGTGTTCTTTTAAATAAATTTAAGGATACAGAACTTGGTACCCATTTAGATCTCAATTCTTTTGTCGGCGTAGTCAACAACCGCGCATATTCTGAGTATTGATCTTGGCTCCCTTTTTCACATTTATGTTTTTGATGGGATTTGTATTTACATCTGAAATGTCTTCATAATTTCTTTTAGTTTTAGTTGAGCGATTTAAAACCTTAGATGATACTGTTGGCAAGGGGTGTTATTATGTGGCGGGTACCTGACGTGTAGACCTCGGTGTAGGCGCTGTCGGTGATGGCGCTATCGAAGTGTGTGGTGTAGTAACTCATATTGGTCTTGTGGTAGACACGCAGCTTGACGTAGTACTTGGTGTTGGGCTTGAGCGGTCCGTTGCAGTAGTCGGGACCGCCTGCGTCGCAGTTCTCCGACCCGATGACAAACTCCTCGAAAGACGATGAGTTCTCCATGTAGTTGCCCACCGTGACCCGGTAGGGTGGCCAGACGTCCAGCTTTTGCACCCTGTACCACGGCTCAACAGCTGAAGTGGCGTTGAGCGGGCCTTCGGAAATCACCAGCACGTAGTGTGGGGGGTTTTCAAGGGGTTCCAAGCGTATGCCCACGGTTACACTGGTAGCGGAGTGGCCCAGCTCGCGCGGCGCTTGTAGTTCAATGTGAGGCACTATGTACATATAATACATAATTATTATTTATCTATTATATTATATATAAATCTTTTTGTTAGAGCCCCCTCTGAACTCATGAAAGCTTATTGGAGCTGGAAAATGGCCTAAATAATGTAAACGACAGTTTAGGTATAGGTAAGTAAAATGCGAAAAAAATTAAGAACACACACGGTACATCTTATAACAAATAGAAATAATCAAAAAGAAATGTAGTTCTAAAAACTAAAAAACACGCTTTATTGGTAAATTGAACTAAAAAGAGATTTCATTAGAAATAAGCATCACCTCTGTACCTATTTTTCTGTTCCTTGTTCTTGTCCTTGTATTATGTGTGTGTACAAAAATTGTTAAATAAAAAAAAAAAAAAAAAAAAAAAAAAAAAAAAAAAAAGTCGCTAATCCTGAAGAACTTGGTAAGGCAAAACAAACAAAAAACACACAAACAAACTATATAAACGCACCCGGTAGAATCAACTTTCATTATTTGTAAATTTAAATTTTTGTTTGTCGTTCAAAAGTGCCGCTTATTGGCATATTATAAAATATTTGACTTTGACTTTGACAAAATTATTGCATTGTCATCGGTACTTGATAAGTGTGCAAAGTTTCAAATCAATCCCACGTTTTGAAGGGGGTGAAAATCACGTTCAAAGATTCCGTTACATTGATACATAGATACATAGTTACATAGATACATACCAAGCTAATAAAAGCGTGTTAAAAATAGCTGGGCAACGTGGTTTCCCCACTCTGCTTGACAAAATTTTGACACATGACATACCAGCAGAGTCGACGGGGTTACAAAGTACGTAAGTGGCGGCGCGCTTTCTATTTTGGGACGGGGCAAATTACGTCATGAAATTCAGGCATTTACATAAACTTTCAACATTCGAATTTATTCAGAAAAATAAGTTTACGCAGCTATTTTACACAGTAAATTTGGAAAAATATATTTATTTTCATGCTGTTAAACCGCGTCAGTCTACTGCAAAATGTGTACAAAATACGAATTACTACCAAATCCAAACGGTAGAAACTTAGATTCGCTCAAAATATGTTCATAAACAACCTTTCCGCGAGCTGAAAAGATGTAAAAGGTCAAAATAAAGCTATAATATTTCTATATGCGTCCTTATTGTTGTAATTTTTCACGCATTAATTCATAAAAAACAAGAACAAATCTTGAAATAATTTACTATAAATTATGTCGCAATATGACATTTCTTTGTTGTTATGTTTTTTTTTTGTGCTGTACATTTACCGAAGTTTCTTTTTCTTCAACCTATATTGTCCCACTGCTGGGCAAACATCTCCCCCACAGCCTTCCACTCAAGTGCCTATTTTAATCGATTAAAAATATGCATTCAGTCTAATCGATAAAGAATATAAAAAAAAAAAAAAAAAACGATCAACTCGGTTTATTTAATTATAACCGACTTTCCAAAAAGGAGGAGTTTCTATGTTCGACATTATGCTTGTTTTTTTTAATGTATTTTCACCGATTTCGTCGTCAATTTGTGGACCGATTATGAAAATTCTTTTATTGTCACCAAGTAATGATTTGATGAGAGGATCCCATGGAAATCGAAGGAACTCCAAAAAATTTTTTAGGCATACATACAGTGATTATGATATTTTCATCAACATGGCAAGCATTTGCATTCAGTAAACATCATTTGATGAAGTGGAACTGATGAAGAAGACCACGGATGGCCACTTGAACTTATCAATGATAAGTATGTTTTGGGTATAATTTTTTTCGAATAGTTAAATGACTGTGATGAAGCAAATTTAAATAAATGGTTCTAATGAAAATGGTGCCATCGAATTGATGAAACCGGAAAGTAGGCACCGGATCTCCGAAATAAAACAATGAATCCCTGTCGTGCTAAGGCTTGTTGGCATTGTTATGAGAAGCCGTCTAGCATAACAAATGATTTTCATGGTAACCTATGGTACCAAAACTTAAAAGAGAAAAATTAAAAACGTTTTATCAAGAAAATTAAACCGACTTCCAAAACAAAACAAAACAACAAGTTTCTTTTTTTCTAAAGTGAATATAAATAAATAAATAAAACACTACCAAGTGAAAAATAACTTCCTTTTCGGCAATCGATGTCAAAATTTGGTATGGAGATAGTGTGAGACCTTGGACAGGACATAGGATAGTTTTTATCCCGATATTATATGCCCTTTGGACGATAAAACACTTTTTATGCGGGTGAATCCGGAAGCAGAAGCTAGTATGTTTTTTTTGTGTTTTTAAATTTCTTTTGTTACATGTGGCCATTTGTCATTGCTGTTTCACGGCCTTGGCTGCAATGACAATAGTTGGCCCACTTGTATAAAAATGTACTATATTGATCTCCACATTGGCCCTGGACATTATAATTTGTATTTACATCTGAAACGTCTTCATAATTTCTTTTAGTTTCAGTTGAGCGATTAAAAAACTAACGATACTGTTGGCAAGTAGTGATATAATGTGGCGGGTACCTGACGTGTGGACCTCGGTGTAGGCGCTGTCGACGTAGACGTAATCGAAGTACATGGTGTGGTTAGTCATTATGACGGGGGTGTAGACACGCAGCTTGACGTAGTACTTGGTGTTGGGCTTCAGTGGTCCGTTACAGTATCCCCTTTTGTACCCCGCGCAATATTCTTCGCCGATGATGAACTCCTCGACAGACGACTTGTTCCCCTCGAACAGCACCGGTACCTTGTAGGGCGGCCGGACGTCCAAATGTTGCACGCTGTACCATGTCACAACAGCTGAAGTGTCGTTGCGCGGGTCTTCGGCAATCACCAGCACGTAGTGCGAGGGGTTTTCGAGGGGTTCCAAATGGATGCTCACGGTTACGCTGCTAGAGGAGTGGCCCAGTTCGCGCGGTGCTTGTAGTTCAATGTGAATCGCCGGCACTATGTACATATAATAAAATATATTATTATTATTTATGTATTATATATTATATTATATATAAATATCTATATCTTTTTGTTAGAGGGGGACCCTCCGAACCCATGAAAACTTATTGGAGCTGGAAAATGCCCTAAATAATGTAAACGACAGTTTAGGTATAGGTAAGTGAAATGCGATAACTGGATGAAAATATTGAAGAACACACAGGGTACATCTTATACCAAATAGGAAAAATTGCTGGACAACATTGAGTTGGTTGCCCCACTCTGCTTGACAAAATTTTGACACATGACATACTAGCATAGTCGACGGGGTCACAAAGTACGTAAGTGGCGGCGCGCTTTCTATTTTGGGACGGAATAAATTACGTCATGAAATTCAGGCATTTACATAAACTTTCAACATTCGAATTTATTAACGTGAATAATATGTTGGTTTTTTTTTGAAATCTTCAAAACTAAATTATCAGTTTTGTTCAGTAAATAAATATTTGTTACTCTAAATTGGGTTACTATATTAATTAATACCAAAAGAATAATAAATAATACATTATTTAAAAAAGTGTTTTATGATTAAACGTAATGTAATATGTTTGTAAATGTTTATTTTTATGATTTGTTTTTATATAGTTATATTTAAAAATGAAAAGTGTGTAGAATATATTATAATAAAAAATAAATAATACTACGAAATTATGTGAATCTCCTTTATTTTGAAATACCGCTTTATAAACACCTACCTACTTCCCCTCAACCCGCAACACTCCTCTATAAACATACATTGCTGCCTTAATATGTTTATGTTGGTTAGCGCATGAAAATAATGTATCTATAACATAAACAATTATTGTTAAATATTGAATGGGTATCTTGCACTCTTACTAGTGGAATCGATGTCAATAACTACAGAAAACTAACTTCATTGATGTCCCAGATATGGCGCGCATAAAAAAATCACGATCGCGATGCACGTAAAAATCGTAGTATATCCTCCTGTCCATAGATGTTGCTTTCTATACATTTCTAGGGGGGTGAGATTTCTCTGGAACTGTATGTACAATAATGTGTATATAAATAAATAAAACACTACCAAGTGAAAAATAACTTCCTTTTCGGAAATCGGTGTCAAAAGCGAAAAATATAGGTACCAAAGATACAGACTTCCTAAAAGAAAGTTATTGTTATGTTGTTATTTGTTGTTTTTTTTTTATATACATATATCGATTATCAACGAGTTAATATTTATTTGTGCTCTAAATACAAACATATTCAGTGAATTATATGTATTTTGAATTTAAGGCTTTTTGAAGGAGAGACGCTGCCGGACGGCAGCGCCTCTCCTCCAAAAATCGAACAAAAGGGAAAATCCTCGAGCCTGAGAGGAATTTTTATAAAAATTTGTTTATCTATACTTCTATACTAATAATACTTATAATATTATAAAGAGAAAATTCACCAATAGAAAGGTACTTTATTCCTGAGTGACATAGGCTATTTTTAATCCCAAAAATGGGTCCTGTGAGGAGGTCCACGGGAACGAAGCCGTGGGGAACAGCTAGTTAAATATAAGTTTACTAAATATCCATACTAATATCATACAACCGAAAGTAACTCTGTCTGTCTGTTACCTTTTCACGCTAATACCGCTGGACCGATTTACATGCAATTTGGTATGGAGATAGTGTTAGACCTTAGGCAGGACATTGGATAGTTTTTATTCCTATAATGTATTCCCTTTGGATGATAAAACATTTTTTATGCGGGCATAGCCGGAAGCAGAAGCTTGTATGTTTATAATTTTTTTTTTTTTTTCGAGTACTTATTTATGTAGATTAACGTCGTTTGTTACATGTGGGCATTTGTCATTGCAGTTTCACGGCCTCGGCTGCAATGATAATAGTTTGCCGACTTGTATAAAAATGTACTATATTGATCTCCACATTTGCCATGGACATTATAATTTGTATTTACATCTGAAACGTCTTCATAAATTCTTTTAGTTTCAGTTGAGCGATTAAAAAACTTACCTAGATGATAGTCACGATACTGTTGGCAAGTGGTGATATAATATGGCGGTTACCTGACGTGTAGACCTCAGAGTAGGCGCTGTCGGTGTATTCGTTTTCGGAGTACTTGGTGTAGTTAGTCATTATGACGGTGGTGTAGACACGCAGCTTGACGTAGTACTTGGTGTTGGGCTTCAGTGGTCCGTTGCAGTATCTCCATTTGATCCCCTCACAATACTCGCCGCCAATGATGAACTCCTCGACGGATGTCTTGTTCCCCTCGACCAGCACCGGTACCTCGTAGGGCGGCCAGACGTCCAGCTTTTGCACGCTTTGCCATGTCACAATAGCTGAAGTGTCGTTGCGCGGGTTTTCGGCAATCACCAACACGTAGTGCGGGGATTTTTCGAGGAGTTCCAAATTGATGCTCACGGTTACGCTGGTAGAGGAATGGCCCAGCTCGAGCGGCGCTTGTAGTTCAATGTCCCTCGCCGGCGCTATGTACATATAATAATACATATTATTATTATTTATGTATTATAAATATTATATTATATATATATATATTTGTTAAAGGGGGCCCCCGAACTCATGAAAGCTTATTGGAGCTGCAAAATGCCCTAAAGGATGTAAACTACAGTTTAGGTATAGGTAAGTGAAATGCAAAGACAAAAGAAGGTGATATAATGTGGCGGGTACCTGGCGTGTAGATCTCGGTATAGGCGCTGTCGCTGTAGACGTTGTCGAAGTACTTGGTGTAGTTAGTTATTATGATGGGGGTGTAGACACGCAGCTTGACGTAGTACTTGGTGTTGGGCTTCAGTGGTCCGTTGCAGTATTCCCATTTGATCACCTCGCAATATTCTCCGCCGATGGTGAACTTCTCGACGGATGACTTGTTTCCTTCGACCATCACCGGTACCTTGTAGGGCGGCCAGACGTCCAGCTTTTGCACGCTGTGCCACGTCACAATAGCTGAAGTGTCGTTGCGCGGGTCTTCGGCAATCACCAGCGCGTAGTGCGGGAGTTTTTCGTGGGGTTCCAAATGGATGCTTACGGTTACGCTGGTAGCGTAATGGCCCAGCTCGCGCGGCGCTTGTAGTTCAATATGCCTCACCGTCACTATGGACATACAATAATATATATTATTATTATTTATGTATTATATAATCTTTTTGTTAGAGGGGGACCCTCCGAACTCATGAATATTTATTGGAGCTGGAAAATGCCCTAAAGAATGTTAACGACAGTTTAGGTATAGGTAAGTGAAATGCAAAGACTGGATAAAAATATTGAAACTCACAGGGTACATCTAATACCAAATAGGAAAAATAACTGGGCGACATGGAGTTAGTTTCCCCACTCTGCTTGACAAAATTTTGGCACATGACATACCGATAGAGCCGACGGGGTCACAAAGTATGTAAGCGGCGACACGCTTTCTATTTTGGAACGCGACAAATTACGTCATGAAATTCAGGAATTTACATGAACTTTCAACATTCGAATTTATTTAGTAAAATAAGTTTTATATTGTATTTTACACAGTAAATTTGTAATAAATATTTTTTTTTAACACGCTTTTATTAGCTTGGTGTGTATGTATCTATGAATCTATGTATTAATGTAACGGAATCTTTGAACGTGATTTTCACCCCCTTCAAAACGTCCGATTGATTTGAAACTTTACACACTTATCAAGGACCTGTTGAGGAATTGGCTTTATAGAATTTGATGTCTATTAAATTACTGGCAGCTGGTTTTTAGTCTATGGGATTTTATGAGAAAAAATTGTTAGGAACTAATTTTGAAATACTGGACCTGTCACTGTGTGGAAAAAGCAGCGTTACTCTTTTAGTTGAAATGTGATGAAGTAGTGGTTTTATTTTGGAAGGATGTTTTTTATAAGCTGTTTTTAGTTATGTTCATGCAGTGGTGTTTTTAAGTATATGTTGGAGAAATTAAAATGTTAAAAGAATGAAGTAGCTTTATTGAATATGAAGGATCCGAGTGCACCCACATACTGGTAAGATTTTCACCAAAAATAAGTGGTTATGGGCCGCTCAGCAACGTGCACGTAGAATGAAATATTAAAAGCCCGAAATTTCTTAAGAGAATAAAGAAATAATTATTTTTATTTATTTTTTCTGGAAAAACAAATGCACAACAAACTGATTTAAAAGAAAATAAAATGGCCGAAGAATATATAAAATTAACAAAATTGACCAACGAGTCTGAGTACTCAATTTGGAAATTAAAACTTATGCTCTTATTAAAGGCAAAAGAATTAGATACAATTTTGGATGACGGCGAAAATACAAAAAAGGACTTTGAAAAGAAAGACGCAAAAGGTAAATTATTAATCATCTGTTCAATAAGTGAAAAGTACATGGTATATGCAATAAATTGCAAAACAACAAAATAAATAATAGATAAATTTGACACTATTTTCCTTGGTCACAAAGAAACTCAAATCTCTCACCAACTGGAGGAATTTTATAAATACAAATTTGAAAATGAAGATATAATGAAAGACATAGCAGAAATAGAGAATAAAGCGACCAGGTTAAGAGGCTTGGGATATAACTTTGATGATAAACAGATAATCACCAAGATTTTGTCAAATTTGCCAGAGAAACTAAATCACTTTAGAACAGCGTGGGAATCAACATCTTTGTCGAATAAAACACTTATAAATTTAATATCAAGAATTCGTCTTGAAATAAGAATGAGGACGAATAAGCACGATGAGGAACCAAAAGAAAAAACATCAGATGAGAAGGATAAAGTCAATCAAGAAGCTACCAGTTATTTTGTAAAAACATGTTTTAAATGTGGAAGAAAAGGACACATTGCAAGATTCTGCAGAACGACAACATCGAGCGGTGACGGTAATAAATATAATAGTATACCACAATGTTTTAAATGCTTAAAGAGTGGACACCGATATGCGGAGTGCAGTGTGAAATTCAACTGTCAACATTGTAGCCAGAACAGTCACTATACAAAATATTGCTTAAACAAAAACGTAAGTAATTATTTTACAAATAAAGAAATGGAGACTGAAGGAGCAAATATTGAATGTATCATTGACTCAGGTACCAGCAGTCACATCGTTACTTCTGAGAAATATCTTAAGGATAGAAAGAAGATAAACTACAGAATAATGACAGCTGATGGCAACAGTTATTATGTAAACATCATGGGTAACATCTATACCAAGAATATTACATTACAAGATGTCTTATACGTTCCAGAACTCAAGAAAAACTTAATATCTGTGTCTAGACTAACAAAGGATAATTATTCATTTAAATTTTTCAGAACCAGTTGTCAAATAAGTAGATCGGACGCTGACTGCACAGTGATTGGTGAACTAAAGCAGGACGGTTTATATTACCTAAATATTAATGCAAGGCAAGTCGTACTTACAAGGTCAGTAAACTCTTTTTACTTGGACTCTATGTTTTGGCATAGAGCCTTAGGTCATGTTCCGGTAACCAAGACTAGAGATCTTGTTCGAGGAATGGAGAGAGGCCTGGTAAAGGAAACTGATGTCTGCGAAGTCTGCACACAGTCTAAATTATGCAGAAAACCGTTTAAAACTATTAGACAAAGAGCTTTAAAACCTTTAGAAATCATTCACAGCGATATTTGTGGTCCTATCGAAACAAAAACATGGGATGGTTACAAATATTTAATAACATTCTTGGATGATTTTACTCATTTTATTAAAGTATTTCTTATCAAAAATAAAAGCGAAGCATTTTCAAAAATAATTAATTACATTAATTTGGCGGAAAATCATTTTAATACAAAAGTTAAAACATTCAGATGCGATAATGGTGGTGAATACACTAGTAATCAATTTAAAATGTTTTGCAATAATAAAGGTATTGTTCGCGCCACCTCTAGGCGCGCTTATTGTTTAGTTACCCACATTTCTCTTAATATTTTATCTACCCTTTTCTTGTCAATTTTCGCTGCATTAAACTACATGTTCGACTTTCGAACAGTCTACGTTCGGCCCTCGTCGAGGGTAGCCTCACCGCTCGTGGAAGTCAACCGCCTGGCTATTCACCCTGGATTCCTCACCCGCTGTGAGATCCCACCGCTTTATTAAACCGCATCGTCTGCGATCGACTCTCGTCGTCGTCGGATTCGTGGTGATCACCTCTGATCATCACCTTGAGCCAGCGTCACGTGGCTCGCCGTTCTACCGCGCCGCATACAGTCCACTCTCGCGTCAGCAAATTGTGCCAGTACCCAGGGAGCTTCAAACCAAGACGTCCAGTGGAACAGAGAAGGACCGCTGCCAGAATTAACCAGAACGAGCACGAGGAAACCCGCCTCTGAGGTTAGTCGTAGCTTAGTTTAATGCAGCATCTCTCTCAGCATACCGACCCGTCTGTTTTCCCTAGGTCTAGCCTATCTACTTCTTGAACCTAGCGCACCGCGCGTGTTTGGCGTGCTCAGTGCTATTACTGCACTGCCGCGCTGATACATTTATTTCTGGTCTCTTCGAGCCGGATATTAGTTCTGGTTCCTAATCCTATACCTAGTCACTTTGACCTAGGCATATCTAAATATTCCCGCTTCACTCTAATATTGAATTATATTGCCTATTCCATATCGTACACTCGTACGTCTGCTTATCCTATAAGTGTATACTTACGCTTTGTAATATTAAGTAAGATTCTATTCCATTTCGTATGAGATAACTACGTAGTTAAATAACTTAACTAGTAAAATTATAAAACTTATTAATATTTTCTTAGTGAGGGTGTTAGTAAAATTCATCGTTCTGTGAACATTCTCGAACCGGTCACTTTATTGTATGTGCCGTGTATGTCACAGGTATTATCGCGAATTCAGTCTTTTATAATATTTTGCGCTTGAGTCGATTGCCGCTCGTTTTGCAAAATGTCTACGTCTCGTACAAAGGCTAAAGAACATTTTGAAGATGCAACATCACTAGATGTTTAACAAAATAAACGTATTAAATTAACAGGTAAACGTGATGTAATCTTTGCCCGATTACAAATAGTTTACGATCAATCTTTAAAGGCGTTCGATGAAGATATTTCTAAAGATTTGTTTTTATGTAGTATGACATCTTTAGAAAGTTTACGTTCTGAATATAAAGAAATTATTGATGATTTAGTTGATGTTGAATTAAATATTGACGCATCTTGTAAAGTAAATTATCAATCTATTAACGCCTTTGAAGACTTGTATTGTCGTTGTAAGTTTACTTTTGATAAATTGGTCAACTCGAAGAATGTCCAACACTCTCATGTTTTACCGCAACATAAGTCTATTCGTTTACCAGAACTCGACATAATGAGTTTCTGTGGCGATCCTATTAAGTGGCCTATATTTTTTTAATCGTATAAGCGGACTATTCACGAAAATCCTGGTCTAACAGATCACGATCGCGTTCAATATTTGATAAGTAAACTGTCGGGTAGGGCACTGTCAGTATGTTCGGGTATCCTGCCCAACGGTGACAATTACCATGTTATATGGCAGTCACTTCTCGATAAATATGATGATAAGCGTAGTTTAGCTTCTGCTTATTTAGATCAAATATTAGAATTTAAGCCATTTAATATCGCATCGTATAAAAACTTAGACACATTCATAGATATATTTGGTTCCGCAGTGTCAAGTTTAAACCAATTAAAATTAGATAATCTTTTGGATTTCGTTCTTCTGCACCTTGCATTAAAAAAGATCGATCCTAGTACCGCACGATCTTTCGAATTATATAAGCGTGGCACATCTATGCCTACCTATGATCAATTAATTATGTTCTTACGTGAACAAACTAAAATATTAGAACGTACTGCTTCTCCCGCGAATAGACGAAGTGTTATCGATTCCGCAAATAGTTATAACAACAATAAGTTAACTAAAGCCACTCATTCATTTGTAACCTCCTCTAACGTGAATAAAAACTGTACGCTTTGTAAACAAAACAATCACTTAGTTTTGTATAAATGTTCTCAGTTTCACAAGTTATCGGTTGATGAAAGATTTAATTTAATTAAACAGCATAACGCATGCACTAATTGTTTGAGTATCACTCATAATAATCGTGAATGTAAATCTAACTCGAAATGTAGATTTTGTCAATTGCGTCATCATTCATTATTATGTCGTAAACAAACGACTGACAACAGCCATCACTCCCGGGAGCCTCAGTCTTCGAGTGACGGAACGCCTGCTCCTGTGCAGCAGTTGTCGCCGCGCTTCCCCACTGCTATGATTGCTACGTCACATAACCAGCTGTCCGGTTGCACTACTACGCACATTGATGATGTATCGTTATGTAATACTCAATCTATGTTACCGCGTAATAATACCTGTCTATTAGGGACCGTGCAAGTTTATGCGACTGATTCTAATGGTCATAAACAATGCGTTCGTGCACTAATAGATCCGGGTTCTCAAAATAACTTTATAACTTCGGCGTGTTGTCAAAAATTAGGTTTACATTTTAATAAACTATCTCACTATGTAGTTAAGGGCATAGGTTCTGCGCCTAACCCTATTAAGGGGGATACTTCTCTCAAGTTATCTTCGCGACTAAATAATACTTCTGTATTACTTAATGCTTACGTCATCGATCGTATTACTGATAACTTGCCTACGGTAGAAGTTGATGTTTCCGCTCTTTCTTATTTAAATAATCTGCCCCTTGCAGATAACGATTTCTTTTCACCATCAGAAATAGATATTCTGATTGGTGCCCCGCTATTCTCTGAAATCTTGTTGTCAGGTCGTGTTACTGGATCGCATGATACACCTACAGCCTTTGAAACAATTTTCGGTTACTTGATAATCGGTAATGCTCCGATTAATATCTTTGAATACGCATGTATTTCTTTATGTTCCGCCGTGGAACCACCGCACTTAGACTCAGTTCTTCAAAAATTCTGGCACCTCGAGGAGATTGAATATAAACCTACGTTGAGTCCAGCCGCTCTCGAATGTGAAACCTTTTTCACTAATAATGTTTCCCGTGACAATACGGGCCGCTACACGGTATCTCTGCCGTTCTCCCGCGATCCTAACTCTCTTGGTGAGTCATTTGCCACTGCTAAGAAGCGCTTCATGTTTCTTGAGCGTAAATTAAATTGTTCCTCTCAACTAAGAGTTGAATACAACGCTATTATCAATGAATATATAGGTAAGGGTTATATTTCAGTCATTAGAAATGATAACCATATGTCTGGCTACTATATACCTCATCATGCTGTGGCTCGGTTAGATAAAACCACCACCAAATGGCGCATGGTGATGGATGCTAGTTCTAAAACCAGTTCAGGTCTGTCTCTCAATGACGTTTTGCATACGGGTGAAAATCTGCAAAATGATTTATTCTTAATTCTTCTAGATTTCCGTTTATATAAAATCGCCTTTATCTCAGACATCAAACAGATGTATTTGCAGATTTTAACTCATGCAAATGACCGCAAATATCAGAAGTTTTTATTTCGTTTTAACGCTTGCGACCAGCTAATTACTTATCAATTTAATCGCGTCTGCTTCGGCCTTCGAAGCAGCCCTTTCTTGGCAATGAGAGTACTCAGACAACTCTGCAATGACGAGTGTACCCGTTTCCCGCTTGCTTCTTCTGTCATAAAACATAATACGTATATGGATGACGTTTGTTACTCTGCACCAAATCTGTCAATGGGTTTGCAGCTCAGAGACGACCTTCGGGGTTTGCTCAAAGCCGGGGGCTTTGAGCTCGTCAAGTGGGCAAGTAACTCATGTGAGTTGCTTGAATCGCTTTCCAACTCTGAGCTTCACACTGATAGTATTAACTTTGAAGAACAGGACCCTAATTTAAAGGTTCTGGGTTTAAAATGGTCACTATGAAATCTATGTTAAAGCCTTTAAAACGCATCTTCATAGGGTCGTTGGTTCGCAATTGCTAACATACGAGGAAATGACGACTGTGCTCACGCAGATAGAGTGTGTAATCAACTCACGGCCGCTAACCCTACTAAGTGAAGATCCATCGGAACCTACCGCTTTAACTCCATCACATTTTTTAATGTCAACACCACTTAACCATTTACCTGCTAGTGGGGCATCTAATGAAGCGCCAAGCTTTCTAAAACGTTATGCTTTGCTAGACCAAATGGTACAATCGTTCGCAAAACGATGGAAACTAGAATATCTGCATTTACTTCAATCTCGTAAGAAATGGAATACGTTTTCTAATCCCATTACTATAGGTTCTATTGTTGTTATTGTCACTGACAATGTGTCTCCGCTTTCATGGCCTCTCGGCGTCGTTACTGCCACCTATCCTGGTAAGGACGGCGTTGTAAGAGTCGCTTCAGTCAGGACGACGACGGGTGTCTATAAGAGACCCGTTGTTCGCCTCTGTACTCTACCTTCTCAATAACTTACTCTGCCCTCTGAATTCCTTCATTGTTTTCCACCGCTTTTCTCTTACTTTTAGTTAAATTTTATGAAAACCGAAGGTTTTCAAGCCGGGGGCATGTTCGCGCCACCTCTAGGCGCGCTTATTGTTTAGTTACCCACATTTCTCTTAATATTTTATCTACCCTTTTCTTGTCAATTTTCGCTGCATTAAACTACATGTTCGACTTTCGAACAGTCTACGTTCGGCCCTCGTCGAGGGTAGCCTCACCGCTCGTGGAAGTCAACCGCCTGGCTATTCACCCTGGATTCCTCACCCGCTGTGAGATCCCACCGCTTTATTAAACCGCATCGTCTGCGATCGACTCTCGTCGTCGTCGGATTCGTGGTGATCACCTCTGATCATCACCTTGAGCCAGCGTCACGTGGCTCGCCGTTCTACCGCGCCGCATACAGTCCACTCTCGCGTCAGCAAATTGTGCCAGTACCCAGGGAGCTTCAAACCAAGACGTCCAGTGGAACAGAGAAGGAGCGCTGCCAGAATTAACCAGAACGAGCACGAGGAAACCCGCCTCTGAGGTTAGTCGTAGCTTTGTTTAATGCAGCATCTCTCTCAGCATACCGACCCGTCTGTTTTCCCTAGGTCTAGCCTATCTACTTCTTGAACCTAGCGCACCGCGCGTGTTTGGCGTGCTCAGTGCTATTACTGCACTGCCGCGCCGATACATTTATTTCTGGTCCTTCGAGCCGGATACAGTCCACTCTCGCGTCAGCAAATTGTGCCAGTACCCAGGGAGCTTCAAACCAAGACGTCCAGTGGAACAGAGAAGGACCGCTGCCAGAATTAACCAGAACGAGCACGAGGAAACCCGCCTCTGAGGTTAGTCGTAGCTTTGTTTAATGCAGCATCTCTCTCAGCATACCGACCCGTCTGTTTTCCCTAGGTCTAGCCTATCTACTTCTTGAACCTAGCGCACCGCGCGTGTTTGGCGTGCTCAGTGCTATTACTGCACTGCCGCGCTGATACATTTATTTCTGTTTTTATAAATAAAAAAACGGCGCGGCAGTGCAGTAATAGCACTGAGCACGCCAAACACGCGCGGTGCGCTAGGTTCAAGAAGTAGATAGGCTAGACCTAGGGAAAACAGACGGGTCGGTATGCTGAGAGAGATGCTGCATTAAACTAAGCTACGACTAACCTCAGAGGCGGGTTTCCTCGTGCTCGTTCTGGTTAATTCTGGCAACGGTCCTTCTCTGTTCCACTGGACGTCTTGGTTTGAAGCTCCCTGGGTACTGGCACAATTTGCTGACGCGAGAGTGGACTGTATGCGGCGCGGTAGAACGGCGAGCCACGTGACGCTGGCTCAAGGTGATGATCAGAGGTGATCACCACGAATCCGACGACGACGAGAGTCGATCGCAGACGATGCGGTTTAATAAAGCGGTGGGATCTCACAGCGGGTGAGGAATCCAGGGTGAATAGCCAGGCGGTTGACTTCCACGAGCGGTGAGGCTTTTGTGGTGGCATTTTGCAACAAATAAATTATCACAGAACACAAAATAACTATGGCGGACAGTCGGCCCCGGCAAATTTTACGTAATTAATTTGCGATAATGACTACTTGAAATAATGTTTGTGGAAATGAAATATACGTTGGATTAGGAGTATGGACACAAAATAATACGATCTGAATAGGTTTCAGAGGTCTAACTTGTTTAATCTACTAAATATAACGAAATTAGTGCACCAAGTTTTTTTTTGTGAATACCTACACCGACAATTTAATGAAACTTTCCATGTAAAAATGAATTTGACCAATAAATACGTAAATTAATAGATAATTAGTTGTATTGATTTCGTAACTGGTTAAATCCTGGCTCGATTGACCAAAATGTGTGTTCGATAGCTTTAAAAATTTGAATATTTGAAAAATGTATGGCTAGAAACCCTACGAAAAACTCACCAGTTTTATCCAGGAACCCAGCGTGTCCCGGGACAGGAATATCAGCACAGATCACTCACTGTCAATGATATTGTAGAACAGCACCGTTTTCGGGGCTGATTAACTGTTTTTTCTAGTTTTCTGATTAATTTTATACGGAGCAACGAACGCGCGATCTCAGTTTTTGGCGACAGTGGTGCCACACGTTGATGCGGCGGTGCGCGTTAACTTCCGTTTTAGCGGGCTCCCGGTGATGAGGCGGGAGTTTTCGAATCCTAGCCATAGAGAACCCAACATTTCCCCCCACCGAAATCCGCAAGGATTTCCCAGTTACGATACCATGACAAGTTGAATTAGTTAAAACTTACGGTATATACATATATATAAGGAATATGTACTTCAATATAATTAGTTGAGATAAGTGGACTGTAGAATATAAAATAATAAGAGTTAAACATAAATTAGATACAGTTTTACATATAACCTATAACTATAAAAAATAAAAGTATTTAGTTATTCAGAGTCCTGATCCAACGGCAGAGGGCTCACTTTTGAAACAGGACGAGTAAATTCATTTCCGTTTGAGGTTTTTAAACCAATTACACGGACCACGCCGTCCGGACCACTATGTAACTTTGTAATTCTGGCTAAACACCACTTGAGTGGCGGAGCATCAGTATTGAGTAATACAAGATCACCGATATTTAGACTACGAGAATTGGTTAACCATTTTTGACGTTGCTGTAAAGTATGTAAGTAATCTTGCCTCCAAAGTTTCCAAAATTGTTGTGACATTTGTTGGACGGACTGCCAACGGTTCAGTCTAGAGCTGGTCAAACCAGTCAAATCGTAATCGGGTACCGATAAGAGTTCCCTGCCTATGAGGAAATGAGAGGGAGTTAGTACCTCGAACTCGTTTGGATCACTGGATAAAGCGCACAGTGGCCTTGAATTAAGCACAGCTTCGACGCGAGCAAAGAGTGTCCCTAGTTCCTCAAATGCTAGAGCTCGTGTACCAATGGTGCGTTTCAGGTGCAATTTGGCAGACTTAACCACAGCTTCGTAAAGTTCCCCAAAGTTACTACCTGTCGGTGGATTATGCCTCCATATTACACCGCGAGATACAAAGCCATTCGATATGTTGTCTAAATCTGAATTTAAAAATTTTGTCACCTCGATCAGCTGTTTACCAGCTGAGACGAAATTGGTGCCATTATCGGATACGATAGAATTACACAGACCCCTTCTTGCCGTGAAACGGTCAAAACACGCGAGAAAACACTCTGTACTCAAAGAAGACAAGACTTCTAAGTGTACCGCTCGTGTGGCACAACACACGAACACGCACAAATAAGATTTAGATACGTGAGCGTTTTACGAGATGACTCCTTGGTAGGAAAAGGTCCGCCTATGTCAACACCTACAGTATGAAAGACATGAATATCTCGAGTGCGATATGCAGGCAGTTCACCCATTATAGGTTGTCTATTTGTAGGAGATACCCTAAAGCAAGAGATACATTTAATGGTACGTGATCGAATGGCACCACGCGCTGAAATGATCCAATATTTTTGCGTTATTAAGCTTTGAAGAGTTCGTGGACCTACGTGTAAATGGACTTTATGGAAATGATCAATAAGTATATTTGTGAAATTACACTTCTTAGGAAGTAGCAGAGGATGCTTCTTTTCATACGTCAAGTTCGATTGTGAAAGACGACCCCCCACCCTGAGGAAATAGTTGGAATCTATGAAGGGGTTGAGCTTTCGCAAGGAGTTACTGCAGCTACCGTCCTTTGATAGAGATACTAAGTCACCGGAAAAGTGATGTTTCTGAACTGATTTTACTAGAATGTTATGTGCCTTCCTAAGGTCAGATACCGTGAGTGACCTTCGTTCATGAGCAGCTAATCTGCAATGATGGAGGAACTGATAGCATCGAGCTACAACGTTGAGCAGTTTATTATAGCTAGAATATCGCTCTGTTAATTCGTAAAGCAAATCAGTCGTGCCAGTCTCAGTTGAAACAAGAACTGTCTTAGGAGGACACTTGAGCTCAGGAGGATTGCAGTCTCGGAATTCCTCCATGTTCTTAATCGGCCATTGGGACTGGTCAAGCTTGAGCCAACTTGGTCCGTTGAACCATTCTGCAGTCGCTAGCAATACCGATGGTAAGGCACCACGAGAGCAAATGTCAGCTGGATTAGACACACCGCTAACATGATACCAGCATTGACTAGGTACGCTGTCATGAATTTTGGACACTCTAATGGACACAAATGTTTTGAGTTTGTAGCTGGGCGTATTGAGCCACGCCAGAACGACGGAAGAGTCGGTGAACATCAACGTATCATTGATTTCGAGACGGTTACGTAATATGGAATGGACGTATTTGGTAAGTTTTGCTAGTAAGTGTGCAGCCATGAGTTCTAGACGTGGAATGGTGATAGTCTTTAAGGGCGCGACCTTAGATTTTGCCATGACTAAACTAACTTTAGTCTCACCATCCGCGTTTTTAGTTCGTAAATACACAACCGCAGCATAGCCAAGAGACGAGGCATCACAAAAACCTAGGACCTGACAGTAGGTATGGCGCTCAACCTTGACGTAGCGATCATGTTTTATTTGTGACAATAATGGAAGTTCATTGACATATGCCTGCCACTGCAACTCAAGAGCTTATGAATAAGACCAATGAAAAAGCGCACTCCACAACTGAATGGCAAAGCTGAACGGTTAAATAGATCATTAATGGAAAGAACTAGAGCATTGCTGTTTGATATGCAGCTACCACGTGTTTTATGGGGTGAAGCAGTTTTAACCTCTGCCTATTTAATTAACAGGAGTGCAAACACAATAAATAATAAAACACCAGCCGAAATGTGGTTTAATAGAATACCGAATTTAAAACATTTAAACATTTTTGGATCATTAGTATATTACAAAAATAATCGTCAATTACAGAAACTTGACTCGAGGAGTAGCAAAGGGCTTTTAATAGGGTTAACAAATAATGGTTATAAGGTATGGGATCCTTCTGATTTTAGAATTGTTTATTCGAGAGATGTAGTATTTAACAACAATAAGAGTGATGTTGCGGATTATTTGAAATTGTGTAATTGTAGGGTGAAACAGTGTGAGTTAGATAATTTATTTAAAGAGGTGAGTGTTGATATTGGTGATAATGGTTTTTGTAGTGAAGGTAATAATGATGCTATTCGTGGTAATATTAGTAGTGAAGTTAATGATGACGTACCTGTTGGTGAAGCTTTTAGTAATGAAGGTGGTGATGGAGCTGTTGGTGAAGGAAATATTGAAGATAATGAGGTGATTGAAGATAGTTTTGAAAATGTTGAAGTTAGTGGTGAAGATGTTGAAGATAATACGACTTTTGAAGATAATGTTGAAGATGTTGGAGTTAGTGTTGAAGACACTGGTGTTGGATTTGATGTTGAAGATAATACGACTTTTGAAGATAATGTTGAAGATGTTGGAGTTAGTGTTGAAGACACTGGTGTTGGATTTGATGTTGAAGATAATAATACTTTGAGAGGGGAAGGTAGAAATGACACAGGAGTTGAGACTAGTGATGAGTTTGAAGATGCAGTTGAACCAGTAATAAATGTTGGACGGAGAATTTTACCACATCGAGAAAGAAAATTGCCGTCTTGGCTGAAAGATTATGATTTAGAGACTTCATTTTTAACGTATACAGATGTTTATAATAGTTTTGATAAAGATTTATGGCGTAAAGCAATGAATGAGGAGAAAGACTCATTGGAAAGAAACAGAACTTGGGAAATTGTTAACAGGAGTGAAGCAAAGAATAGAAAGATAATCTCAAATAAATGGATATTTACTATAAAACCTGGTGGAAGATATAAGGCGAGATTAGTGGCAAGAGGTTTTCTTCAAAAGCATAACGTTGATTATAAAGAAACATATAGTCCAGTGGTTGATACTACGAGTGTTAGATTGTTGTTGGCGATTGCAGCGCAAAAAGGTTTGAAAATAAAACAATTTGATGTAAAGACAGCATTTTTATATGGAGAGTTAGATGAAGAAATTTTTATGGAAATACCTTTAGGATATGATATAAAAGATAAAGCAAACAAAGTGTGTAAATTAAAGAAGAGTCTTTATGGATTAAAACAAGCACCACTTATGTGGAATAAAAGATTAACGGAGTTTTTGAAGAAATTGGGTTTGTTTCAATTGAAATCTGATCCATGTGTGTTTGTAAATAAAGATAAAGGAATATATTTGGCTATTTATGTAGATGATGGTATTTTAATTGGTGAAAATGAAATTGATTTAAATAAAATTATTAATAAATTAGAAACGGAATTTGAAATGCGTAAATTCGATAAAACAGAAAAGTTTTTTTTTTTAATTTTTTTTATTATTGATAGGCTCGCGCTTGACCACTATCTCACCTGATGGTAAGCGATGATGTGGTCGACGGTAGTTATAGGGTTGGGTTGTAGGGTAGGTAGTTTATAGGGTTTGATGTTAAAATATAACAAAACTATATTAAGATTTATCAAGAAAGTTATATAAATCAAATTTTGGAAAAGTTTAAATATGAAAACTTAAAAGATAGTTGTCATCCTGATATTTTAATTGATACACATCAAGAGGGGAAAGGTGGAGTTGATGATGTGCATAAATATCGACAGTTAATTGGTTCTTTATTATATTTAGTAAATAAAACAAGACTGGATCTAGCGTTCCATGTAGGTTATTGCAGTAGACATCAGGAAAATCCTAATATAAAAGATTTTGGAAATATTAAGAATATTTTTAGATACATTAAAAACTCAATTAGTAGTGGCATACAGTATGTACGTGGAAACGACACAAGTTTAAAAGCTTACTGTGATGCGGACTTCGCAGGCGACCCAGACACTAGGAAAAGTACGACTGGCTTTGTAGTATTTTATGGTGGTGGTCCAATTCATTGGTGTTCACGTAAACAGTCAGTTACTGCTCTTTCGAGTACTGAGGCTGAATATATTTCTGCAGCCGAATGTATAAAAGACCTACTGTACATTCAGAGTCTGATCTACGAGTTGACAAATAAATTACCGAAAACACAATTGTTTGTTGATAATCAATCTGCTATAGTGTTGATTAAAAATGGAATTTTAAATAGAAGAAGCAAACATATTGATGTTAAATATCATTTTATTAAGGAAAAGATAGATAAAAATTTGTTGGAAATTAATTATTGTTCGACTAAAGATAATTTGGCTGATATATTAACTAAACCACTGGACAGAACAAAGTTTTTGATATTGAGACAATGCTTAGTGAGTGATAAGTAAAGGACATTCTTTAATGTGATGAGTTGTGTTTTGTGTTATGTAGGTTTATTAGAGTATAAGGCTGTTTGGTAATTAATTTGAAATTTTGATGTAAGTTAGTTATGTAAGGTCTTTAGGTTAATTAATTCAAAAGTTTGTTTGTAGTTTTTAGTTAAGTTGGGTGGGTTTAATTAAGTTGGGTTTTTAAATGAGTTGATGGTAGTTTTGTATATGTTTGTGTGTTTGTTATTGTAATTGTAATAAACATAAAATTCAGAGGGGATGTTGAGGAATTGGCTTTATAGAATTTGATGTCTATTAAATTACTGGCAGCTGGTTTTTAGTCTATGGGATTTTATGAGAAAAATTTGTTAGGAACTAATTTTGAAATACTGGACCTGTCACTGTGTGGAAAAAGCAGCGTTATTCTTTTAGTTGAAATGTGATGAAGTAGTTAGTGGTTTTATTTTGGAAGGATGTTTTTTATAAGCTGTTTTTAGATATGTTCATGCAGTGGTGTTTTTAAGTATATGTTGGAGAAATTAAAATGTTAAAAGAATGAAGTAGCTTTATTGAATATGAAGGATCCGAGTGCACCCACATGCTGGTAAGATTTTCACCAAAAATAAGTGGACCGATGACAATGCAATAATTTAAATACACTCGCGATCAAAGAAAAAGTGCCAGTGACATAGCACCAAATTACTCCTAAACGGGAAAGGCTAGCTTAATGACGCTGTCTGCAATATTGAAGTAAATTTAACAGCGCATCAGAATATTAACAACTAAAATCGTCAATATTGTGTTCAAATTTTAAATAAAATGTTTTAAAAAATTGGGGCCATTTGGAAAATAAAACCAAATCTCTAAGTAGGTAGGGGTTTTATTAAGTGTAAACGTAGGTTTTGATAACTCAGTACTTAGTGTTTCCTCCATGTGCTCTCAATACAGCTTCTACACGATTGGGCATGCTGAATACCAAATTCCTCAGCATATGCTGAGGAATGTTATCTCATTCTTCGATGAGCGCGTAATTCAAGTGACGAACAGTAATTGGAGGTGGAACTCGTTTTCTCTCACGTCTGTCAAGCTTGTCCCAAGCATGCTCAATAGGATTCAAATCGGGGCTCCTTGCTGGTCACTCCATTTTGTGAAATCCTACGTCCTGAAGATACTCATTTACAACTTCAGCAGTGTGGGCCCGTGCATTATCGTGCATGAACACTGCATTGTCGCCCATATTGACCAAAAACGGACCAGCATGTTCATTGAGAATCTCATTGATGTATCTCACAGCAGTTAGGTTCCCGTTCTCGATCGGAACTAACGCTGTTCGACCCTCTGCAGAGATACCGGCCCACACGTGAACGGTACCTCCGCCGTGTTTTACTTTTTCTTCAAAACATGCTTGTGCAAAACGTTCTCTTGGTCGTCGGTATATGTTAAGTTGAGATGTTACAAAATTAATATATTTAATTTTAGTAAAATAAAACCATTCATTCAAGATGACAGAACCAGAAGACCATCCACTTTATTTTATAAATCTGACAATCGTAGCACAAAGGCTATATACAACATCTCCTTCTTATAAACAAAGTCAAGGTATTGTATTAGTATAACTTAAGAAACTTATTACAATAATAAAAATAAAACATAATGGCTCGTGCTTGACCAACTACAAATTAAGTCTAGCTGGAGGTCTTACAACTCGACCCGATGATGTCACTAAAAGACCATCTTCATTGCGATGTAAGCCTGTTCTAGCACAGTGTGTGGCTGGTGCCATAACAACATTCTGAAGCACATCTGGCCCCACAAGAGACTCATTGGCATTTGACTCGGGCAAGAAAGATGACGAAGGTACATCTTCGTCAGGAATGTAGTATTGTGGAATACTATTCCTTAGGGGTTTTATGTGAAACCTATTACGGATGTAAAACCGATCATAAACATTAATTTTGTATGATCTCTCATTAAGCCTCTCCTGTATTATCCCCTTCCTCCAAGCTTTGCCAATTTTAAAAAATACAGCTTCACCAGTTGCTAATGGTCTCAAAACAGCCTTTTTCCTATCATAATAATATTTATCTATAAGCTGCTTTTCTAATAAAGACTTTCTTAAATTCCTATTGACTTTGGGTATAAATTGCTTAAGTTGCATAGGTAAAATACCCCTTATCTTTCTACTGAATAAATTTTCAGCCGGTGAAGGAATTTCTTTTGAAATAGGCGTATTCCTAAATTCTAACAATGCTAAGTATGGGTCTCTTTTTTCATAAATTGTTTTTTTGAGAAGTTTTTTAACACTCTTTGAACAGTTCTCTCTACTAACCCATTGGATTGAGCGTATTCAGGGCTTGAACGAATTAGATCAAAACCCCAACTGTCAGCAAACTCAGCAAAGCGTTGAGATGTGAACTGAGGACCACCATCACTCATTATTGATTTGGGTATACCATTCCGGCTGAAAATCCGTTTTAAGTTATTTATAATAGAATCACTTGTAAGCGAGTTCAATAAAGCTAACTCCGGAAACTTTGTTAAGTAATCAACTACAAGTAAATACATTTTACCGTTTAACTCGAATAAATCAAGTGCAATCTTCTCCCATGGAAAGAGTGGTACATCATGAGGTATGAGAACCTCTCTTTTGTTGTTGTTACTATACAGTTTACATGTTTCACAGGTTGAAATCATATCTAATATTTGAGAATGAATACCTGGCCAGTATATAGCATCTTGAGCTCGTAACAACGTCTTATTTATACCTAAATGCGGATAATGTAAACGATACAACATTTCTTTTCGGAGCTGACTAGGTACAACAATGCAGTTATTTCTAAATATGATATTGGACTTATAAGTGAGATCTCCTCTAACATGCCAGTACTTTCTCACTATATCAGGCAGCGAGTTTTTGTGTTCTGGCCATACATTGAGAATAAAGTCCTTCAGAACTCTCAACTCCTCATCGCTTTCAGTTAAATTTTGTATGTTTCTTAACTGCCCATCACTGGCATTTATGTTGGAAATTAACATATCAATGTGAGCTTCAATCTCACTTGAGTCCAGTTCAAGTTCTGAGCTTTGACTCTCCATAAAAGACCTAGATAATGTATCTGCTAAATACAACTCCTTACCACGCTTGTAAACCAAATTGAATTGATACTTTTGCAGTTTCAACAACATTCTTTGAATACGCGGTGAACATGAATTCAATGATTTTTTAACTATACTCACCAAAGGAGCATGATCTGTTTCAATGGTTATCTCTCTACCAAAAATAAATTGATTGAACTTATCACAACCAAAGAGAATCGCTAAGAGCTCCTTTTCAATTTGAGCATATCTTTTTTGACACTCAGTCAATGCCTTTGAAGCATAAGCTACCGGAAGGTTGTTCTGAAAAAGAACTGCACCCAAACCATCTTTTGAGGCATCAACGGATAAAACCAAAGGCAACTTTTCATCAAAAAATTGTAATACTGGTTTTTTAACCAGCAAACCCTTTAGTTCCTGAAATACTTTCTGATGCTCAGGCAACCAGACATAATCTACGCCTTTCTTTAGCAGGTTCCTTAATGGAGCATTTACTGTAGCGAAATTTGGAATAAACTTTCCAATATAATTAATGACCCCTAAAAATCTCTCCAATTCCTTGCGGTCTCTAGGACTCTTCATTGATAAAATTGCTTCAATTCGGGCATCATCCAGTTTAATTCCACTTGGAGTAATAATGTGTCCTAAGTACTTGACCTCAGAAACACCAATCTTACATTTTGTTTTGTTCAATTTTACATTCTCTTGTCTGAGTTTGTCCAAAACTTGTCTCAATTTCCTATCGTGTTCAACTTGTGTACGTCCCCAAATTAAAATATCATCAATATACACCTCTATTCCGTCAATACCTTCAAGAAGTTGACGCATACGAAGCTGAAGAAAACTTCTGAGGCACTACATAGCCCAAAAGGCATTCTCAGAAACTTATACCTCCCGAAAGGAGTGTTGAAACAACACAGGTCTGAACTACTACTTGAAAGCTTTATATTCCAAAAGCCATTACTCAAATCAAGTGTACTAAACACGGTTGCTCCTGCCAACTTACTACTAATCTCATCAAAAACTCAAAATGCTGTCGCTGAATAACCTTGTTTAGGTCTTAAGGGTCAATGCAAAGTCTTAAATCTCCATTAGGCTTGTAGGCAATCACTAGAGAATTTACCCAATTAGTAGGATGTGAAACTTTTTCTATAACTCCCATCCTCTCCATCTCATCCAGCTTGGCTTTTAATTTAGGCTGAATGGCCAATGGAACTTTGCGTGATGCATGTACAACCGGAACAGCATTATCTTTGAGCTTAATATCATACTCGCCTTCAACACATCCTAATCCTTGAAACAGATCATTATAATCACTAAGGATACTCGTTGAAACAGAGATGCTATGAACTGGATCAACTAAATTTAATTTGATGGCTGACTGCAGGCCGATAATGTTGCAAGCGCCTCCAAAAGCTACCACGAAAAAATCTAAGGTATGAATATTTCCGTCAAACTTACAAGGTAAAGAACACTTACCTAAGCACCTAATTGTCTTCCCCCGTAAAAGTGGTAAGTCTAGTCTTACTTTGCATGAGGTTGTTTTGATCCAGCCCAAGATGCCTCAGCTGGACAGCTCCTAGTGCCAATATATTGGCCTGCGCCCCTGTGTCTACCTTTAGTTGTACTGGAGTATCGTTAACACCAACTGTTATTGTCCAGTCCTTTACTTTTTTAGTTACAGAACTTACAAAAAATGCACCTAGAAAATTAAATAATGTGTTGATAATTTCGCTATCACTATTTTCCTCAAGTAAAAACGCCGTTTTAGCCTTACACATGTTTGCGAAGTGGTTTAACTGATGGCACTTCATACACTGCTTATTGAAAGCAAAACAATTTTTAGCTGAATGATTATAACCACATTTGGAACAAACCCTTTTGTTTTGGTACTCTGTTGGTGTTGACGAATTAGTTTGACTTTGTCGTCTATTTGACGCTGAAGCACTCGTACTTGCACGATTCGTATTAGGTAGTTGCGGTCTCTGATTAACTTTTGCAATGTTATTATTGTCTGTGATATCACGGTCCTGAACAATTTCCATATTGTTGACCATCATCATTCCAGTTGAAGATGATGATGATGATGATGCCAAGCACATTTCTTTCATCTGCTGCTTAGTCTCCTGAGAGGCCCGGCAAATCTGAGCCGCTTTCGGAAGTGTAAGATCTTTTGTCCTCAAGAGACGATCCTTGACTGTGATATCTATTATGCCACACACCAAACGATCCTTGATCAAGCTCTCAGTCAGTTGCTCAAACTCACACGTCGCACTCAAATCTCTGAGTTCTACGATATAATCTTGATATGTCTGTCCGTGACCTTGGTTTTTCGTAAAAAACTTGTACCTCTCGTATGTGACATTCTTTTCCGGATTAAAGTGCTCATCAAACTTTAGTATAACTTTATCTACATCATTCTTATGCTCGTTCTTTTCATACATGAACGTATTGTAAATTCTCAATGCTCTGTCTCCGATGCAACTGAGAAGTAATGCTGTTTTTATGTCAGTTGCTTTTTCTTTGTTTCCTGACGCTAGAAGATAAATCTCAAACTTCTGGCGAAAGAACCTCCAGCTCTCGGACATATTTCCCGTCCAACTCATCTCACATGGGGGTTTTATAGCCCCAATGGTGGTTGACGTCGCCAAAAGAAATAAAAAATTGCTCGGAAGTTTCCTTCCTATCTGTTTTTACCTGCGCGTCTGCTCCAGCTCCACCTGTCATTTATTCCTGAATTAATTACCACTTAGGTACCGACTGCGCCATGTTAAGTTGAGATGTTACAAAATTAATATACTTAATTTTAGTAAAATAAAACCATTCATTCAAGATGACAGAACCAGAAGACCATCCACTTTATTTTATAAATCTGACAATCGTAGCACAAAGGCTATATACAACAGTATACACTTTTCCTCCCATCATGGTGATAAAGCATAAATCTTGACTCATCAGAGAACATCACTCGGCCCCATTCATCCTCACCCCATTCTGTATGCTCGCGGGCGTATCGCAATTATGATGCCGTTCCAGTTTTGTGCCATTTGCTGGCCTGTAAGGCTTCAATCCTCCTTCGGCAAGACGTCTTCTGAATGTCCACTCGCTTATTGGCTCCCTTCGAACTTGCAGAAGTTGTTGTTGAACCGCAACTCCCGTCTGATGTCGATTTCTTAACATGGCTGCCGCAATGAAACGATCTTCTCGGACTGTTGTGCACCTTGGCTTGCCAGTACCTGGTCTTCTCAGGTTTAATCCAGTCTCCCTAAACCTTTGGATCACTCCTCGGACAGTAGTATGTGTCACGTCCATTATTCTGGCCGTATTTTTTTGGCTGGTCCCCAATTCCACCATAGTGATGATTCTCGTACAATCCTCGGGTGATAGAGGCATGATTTATGGGTACGAGAGCCGTAAGACTTTACAATTTAAGAATTCTTTCACAACGGCGAAAACAAGGATGAAATCAAAAGCAAAACAAAAAACGAAACAAATGTATTCCGAAATTTTCAAACCCCAAAATTTTGTTTTTCTACTTTTTTTATCCATGGCTTCAAAAAGACCAGTATTTAAAAGAGTTTAAGTTTGCATAATATAATAGATTTCATTATACTTTTTAGGGTTCCGAAGTCAACAAGGAACCCTTATAGTTTCGGTCTGTCGGTCTGTCCGTCAGTAGCTTAGCTCAGAGATTCTAAGTACTAGAAAGCTATAATTTGGCATGGGTATACATATTCATAATTCCGACAAAGTGGTACAATAAAATCATGAAAATATTTTTTTTTGTGGTTCCTCCTATAGACGTAAAGTGAGGATGTTTTTTTTTTCTTTTCTATCCCATGGTGTGGGGTATCGTTGCATAGGTCATTCAAAAATATTATGGGTTTGCTCAAACCATTTTTCGATTCAGAGATCCGTTTGCGTAAAATTAAGCTTTAAATTGAAAATTTATGTTAGAGTCAAGTGTGCAGGCCCCCCCCCCCTGCACACTTGACTCTAACATAAATTTCTTGCCTGCCAGCGAAATGGTTGGTCTTGGCTATGTGAAAAAATTCACGGCAGTAGTAAATATAACGAAATTAAAAGGAAAACTATCACAGATAAGTAGACTTTACAAGTTTACGAGTAATAGTCAACCAACTTATAAAATGTACTTGGAACCGTAAAAATTTCGTACAAATGCCATTGAAAAATTACTTAAATAACGTTGTTAGCTGTGTAAAACAGAGTAAATATATACTTATGATCCATGTAAAAATATACAAAAATAAAATCATATCAGGCTTTACAAGTTTACGAGTAATAGTCGACCAACTTATAAAATGTACTTGGCACAGTAAATTTTTTGTACTAATGCCATTGAAAAATTATTTAAATAACGTTGCTAGCTGTGTAAAACAGATAGTAAATAAATATATGCTTATGAACCATGTAAAATTTACAAAAATAAAATCATAACATCCTTAACAACAATGATTTCTAAATGAATAATGTTTTTTTAAGCTCGAATAACGCATTGGAGTGTCCAGCGTCGTTGACAGTACCGGTCCGTAGTCCATACGGTGCATGCGCGCGGGGGTGTCTATTTTGTGTTTGTGCAGAAGTATTTTCAAAGTTTTGTAATCTAAAGTCAAATTAGATTCGATTGCCAAGCAAATTAGTTATTTTCTTTTATCGATATCCATCTATAAAGTCAATATTCGACCCGACTACATCACTAATTGAGTAGCGTAAAACTTTCCAGAACGAAATAATGAATACCGCAGATTAGAGGGAATACATACGAAATTTTTCAAATTCCGAAAGAGAAATAAACAAGGAGCGTGCGCGCAAGGATCCAGGAATGAACCATACCATTCCCCGTGGCTCTAACGCGCGCTCGTAACGGCTCTTTTCGCAATTCGCACCCGCGGTGGTACTCAAATAGATAATATTTTTCTAACTTCAGATGCGAAGTTGGATTTTATAACTCCTTCTTCAGTTACCAGTTAGTCCTTCTTTAGTTTAAGTCAAGAGTGAATAGGTTACTTCTAGGCAAGCGTGCTTCACCGTAGACCACATAATCGCTTACCATAAGGCGAGATAGTGGTCAAACGCGAACGTATAGATAAAAAAAAAACATCCTATGTGGGCCCGTTTTTAGACGTTGTGTGCTGTTGAAACCGTTTTAATGTTCATGTAACAACAACAAAACCCTCTTCTTAGTCCGCATTATTAAGCAACTTCGGAACCCTATTACTGCGCGTGGCCCGACACGCATTTGGCCGGTTTTTTTTTAATTTATGAAGCTAGGCTCATGTCTTAGGAGATATTAAGGTGTTTGTCATAATTTTGTGGGTGGAACTTTTTCATTGCTCGGCAGTGTAGTTTGTCCCAGCATCAATATAAATTACGGCACGTTGTTTTCTACAGTTTGCCTAGAATTCAATAAAACGTGTCCTGTAAAAACAGTTAAAGTCAACAATTCCAAATTGAAATTTAAGTGTGGGCCACTGTGGGCATAAGAAAAAGCCGAGATAACTTATATAATTTATATTACGAAAAATCTTTGACTTCCGATCAAGTTTTTCACACTTATGTTAGAAACTATTCCAAAATATTGAAAAGAGTCTGCGCTCAAGCAAAATCTCAAATAATAATTAACAAAATTGGTGTTTCTAATAATAAAATAAAAACTGTGGTGCAAGTAATTAATAGAGAAACTGGAAAGACACAACAACGCGATCAGAATGAGTTGTCTTTGAAAATATATTATCAAACCATTTCTGATAAGCAAGAAGTCGCTGAGACATTAGAAAATTTCTTTACCAACATTCCGTTAGAGGTTAGGAAGTCTCTTACCTCCTCATCGAAATTAGCTGAAGCTCTTCTTAAAGAAAACTTGACTAAAGACATACCAACCTTTAAATTTAAACCAATATATATTGATACAATTTAAAACGCGTTCAAAAGTCTCAATGTAAAACATACTGAAGAGTTATGGGGGATATCCGTTAGGGTTCTTGGAGATATTATTGACTCAATTAAACTTTATGAACTTTATGGCTTAAAGCAAAATATGAATAATACAAGTTTTGATAAATATATTGCGAAATATTCAAAAACCTTTAAGATTGCATACAAAATAGCTAAAGCGCTGTATATAAGCAATAAAATAAAATCAGCAGACGATAAAATAAAAACCACCTGCAAAATAATAAATAATGAAACAGATAGGCAAAAACAGCGTAATAATGAATTTAATTTAGCGACTGCACTCAGATATAGAGGTAGCTCAGGAATTTGAAAACTTTTTTGTTAATATTCCTATTAAAACTACAGCAGCCTTAAACTCCTCACCCGCTCTCTCTGCTGCCTTACTTAGAAATAACGTAAATGCGTGCCCTTCGGAGTTCAAGTTTCAACATACAAACCCCCAGGCTATTTTAAAAGCTTTTCATCATCACCTGCCTAGCCTTTTCCCAACTATATTGGGGTCGGCTTCCAGTCTTACCGGATTCAGCTAAGTACCAGTGTTTTACATGGAGCGACTGCCTATCTGACCTCCACAACCCAGTAACTGGGTAACACTGTACCCCTTGGCAAGACTGGTGTCAGATCTCAAGCTTCTGACTACCCGTAACGACTGTCAAAGATCTTCAAATAACAGCCGGGACCAACGGCTTAACGTGCTTTCCGAGGCACGGAGGAAACTCGGTATGTTGAAATGGTCACCCATCCACGGACTGACCTCGTCAAGCGTTGCTTAACCTTGATGGTCGACCCGTGCGGCTGTTATTATTTAGCCACGAGCTCCTTTCTCCTCTCTCTCTATTTTAAAAGCTTTTAAACATCTTAAAATTAAATCAACAGAAGATCTTTGGGGACGTACTGTAAAAGTGTGTAAACCAATAATTGAAACTATTCCACCCTATTTAGCGTTTATATTTAACACTAGTGTCGATCAAGGAGTTTTTCCGGACCTCATGAAACACAGTAAAGTAGTTCCATTGTTTAAATCCGGGGATAGCAAAGAAGCCAATAATTATAGGCCAGTGTCAGTTCTGCCAGTTCTCAGTAAGGTATTCGAGAAGTTAATGCTCAACCAATTGTTGCGTCATTTTAATAAACATTCTATCTTTTATGATCAACAGTTTGGTTTTACCAAAGGGCGTTGCACAACTGACGCCGGTGTCACCCTAATAAAGAACATCTTTAACGCCTGGGAGGAAGCACAAAACGCCATTGGAATCTTTTGCGACCTCTCGAAGGCGTTAGATTGCGTTGACCATGAGACACTAATGTTGAAGCTTGAGCACTATGGAATTAGACATACAACCCTTGAGTTACTTAGATCATATTTAAAAGCCAGACAAGTTAAAGTTCAGGTAAACGGCGTAAACTCACTAGGGTCAGAAATGACAATGGGTGTTCCTCAAGGCTCGATATTGGGTCCATTCCTAAAAATAAATAATCGTATAAAAAATATAAAATAAAATAAAAATTTGATTTGATTTGGATCTTAAGGAGTAGCGACTTTTTAGTTTACCATTAAAGGGTGTTTTTTTTAGTTTTTAGAAATACAATTTAGTCATGTTGAGGTCGGTTAAACAGCGTCAGTCTACTGCAAAATGTGTACAAAATATGAATCACTACACCTTTCCAGCCGGTAGAATGTTCATAAACAACCTTTCCGCTTGCTGAAAAGACGTAAAAGGTCAAAATAAATATCTTTCTATTTGAGTTCTTATTGTTTTATTTTTTCATGTTCACAATAAAACAAGAACAAACCTTGAAATAATTTACTTCAAATTATGTCGCAATATGACATTTCTTTGTTGTTGTGTTTTTTTTTGGGCTGTCCATTCACCCAAGTATTTTAATCGATTAAAAAAATCTTTCAGTCTAATCGATTAAGTATATCAAACAATTTTATTAAATTATGTCTATCAGCTCTTTGTTCACTTCCTTTAACAAACTCCACCATATTTACCTACTCTGATGATACAGCCCTACTCTTTCATGGCAATGATTGGTAATGAATTGGTTTAACAAAAATTTGTTAACATTAAATGCGGAAAAAACCAACTCAGCCAAATATAACGCCTACTATTAAAGCTCATACCTGTTTTTGAAACTCCTGCTGTACCTGTCCCTCTCTGACAGCCACGTCTTGTATAAAATACTAGGGCGTGAAAATTTACAAGAATCTGAACTGGTATAGTCATCTAGATAATCTAGTCACGCAAACGCGCAAACTCATTTCCATCTTTAAGAAACTCCGTGATTCGGCTGACTCGGAAACACTTATGATGGTCTATTATTCACTCTGCCAGTCTCTTCTCCTGTATTGTTTGCCAGCTTGGGGTGGCGCCTGCAAAACATACTTTCTGAAATAAGAGAGAGCTCAAAGAGCTGTTCTCAAAGTTATGTTATGCAGGCCCTATAGATACTCTACATTGGAACTTTTTAGGGAATGCAGGGTTCTATCTGTGAGAGGGTTGTATGTGTAACAATGCGTATTCAGGAAACATCGACTGCTTTTTGCAGTATGTACTAAACTTCGCGCAGATATTGTCCTTCCACCAGTTAGTCTCAAAACTAACTTTACTCAACACCAATTCACCTACCTCAGCTATATTTTATATAATAAAATCAATAACTTTCTCTATATCCACAGCCTAAATTATCACTATTGCAAAAACTCAGTTAAAAACTGGCTGATTGAGAAATCATATGACGAAACCGAAAAATTGCTTTTACCATATGCCTAAGACGTAAAGGTAGTTTTGAGACTCTCCCTTAATTTCAAGTATATCACACAAACACACACATACATACTTCCCACTTTTTCTTCTGCATTTAAAACACATAAATAGTCATCATATTGACTATTTATTGCTATGTTACTGGTGAAAACAGAATTTTGACCTTTTATCTACCCTTATGGAATCACTGGTCCCCAAGTCACAGGCTATAAACCTAGTTTGGAGAACTTGGCACATTATGTTGTATCATATTACTGTACCTGTAATCTTTGTTAAGTAATTATAAATAAATATTTATTTATTTAACTCGGTTCATTTAATTATAACCGACTTGCCAAAAAGGAGGAGGTTCTATGTTCGACATTATATTTGTTTTTTTTTATGTATGTTCACCGATTTCTCCGTTAATTTGTGAATCGATTATGCAAATTATTTTACAATGCATGTCCTCGAAAAGAGCGTTTTCCAAGCAGCCAAACTGTGCGGAAAGTGTCACTTTTTTTTACTAGTGCTTTTTACTTTCCTGTTTGTTTGTGTGTGTTTCCCGCCGCATAGAGTTTTTATTATTTGAGAAAAGTTTTAAAAATTAGTTAAGTACAGATTATCATTCATATAAAAGGTAAAACAAAACTAATACTTCATTAAAGGCGTTTTTAATTACTCTAGAATTAGATTTAAATATGTTTGGCAGAATGAATATTTTTCTCGTGCCTTTTTGCGTTACGACGTGACAGCTATTTGCACATGCGCAGTAGATATGCCCGCCCGAGGAACTATGAACTATTAGTTAGTTAATCTGTGGATATGCTGAGCGCCCTTGAATAAACACCATTTTATTAATTTCTTGCTTGGTTCAGATATATTATTTTATTTCCTCGCACAATGCATAGTAAAATGTTGTATGATACACGTGCGTAAGATGATTTCCGACTCGTGTCGAGAAAAATACCACTCATCGGAAATCACCTACTTTCCGCACTTGTAGCATAAATAACTATTACAATGGATGTCCTCGAAAAGAGCGTTTTCCAAGCAGCCAAACTGTGCGGTAAGTGTCACTTTTTTTTACTAGTGCTTTTTACTTTCCTGTACTTTTCAAATTTTTTACTCCAACGTCAGCCCGCCGCATAGAGTTTTTATTATTTGAGAAAAGTTTAAAAAATTAGTTAAGTACAGATTATCATTCATATAAAAGGTAAAACTAATACTTCATTTAAGGCGTTTTTAATTACTCTAGATTTAGATAAAAATAATTCATGTATCTATTGTTTTTTTTTGGAAATTCCACCCTTAAGGGCGTAAAAATGGGGTTGAAAGTTTGTTTGAAATTTCTACAGTTTGTAAATGGGACACTTGATGTTTTTTACATTCACGCTCTTGATTGATAAAATCAATTCATGTATTTATAGGCTGTTGAAGATTCCACCCGGAAGGGTATAAAACGCGGGTTAAAAGTTTGTATGAAATTTCTACAATGTGTAAGTTGGACACGTGAAATATTAGATTTACGCTGTTGGTTGATAAAAAGAATTAAGGTATGTATTGGTTTTTTGAAATTCCCCCCGTAAAGGGGTAAAAAGGGGGTTAAAAGTTTGTATGAAATTTCTACAGATTGTAAGTTGGACACGTAAAATTTTAGGTTTATGCTGTTGTTTGATAAAAAAAAAAGAAATTATTGGTTTTTGGAAATTCCACCGCTAAAGCATATTCATGTATTAATTGGCTGTTGAAAATTCCACTCGGAAGGGTGTAAAAAGGGGGTTGAAAGTTTGTTAGATATGTTAGAACATTTTAGGTTTATGCTGTTGGATGATAAAAACAAATATGTATTTATCCTCGTGTAATTCAATTATTATTAAATTTCTTAACAATTGAATATTTCTAGTTTTATGAATAATAACAAAACAAACTTACATACAAAGGGGATAGGGAAAAGGACTCATTGCGCATCGAAAAAGTTCGTCCACATCGATGTCAATGGGAAACGTGCCCAGAACGCTGGCAGTATTGCCACGTTGAATGGCAATGCTGATTCTCTGGCTGAACGGCTCAAACATATAACTGCCAATAAGGTTGTTATATTTGCGCCGTTTGAAGTTTTCTGCACCAGCAGCAGCCTCCCCAGCACAGACCACCGTGCTGTGAAGATGGGATGGCGCAAGGGTATCGACACATGTTGCATCCCACAATAAAGGCCTACCCAACTTCCAAGGCATTATGGTCATCCCGTCTGGTCTCTTCCCATCGTCGCGTGCCAAGCCATTGGGTTCTAAAACAGCTGGCTCCCCGGCGGCGACAAGAGCTCGACCAGCGGTCCTACTGCAGGATAGGCGATGGTGTCCAAGGCGGTCGACGGCTTCACCACATTGACAACGATGTGGAGCTCCGCTGGAAGTACCTAGGCGCAGACATGTAGCGATCCGGAAGGTAGTGTCACTCAACATTGTACCTATGTTGGGTGACGGTAATGCCTGTAGCCAGAGGCCCGATTCCCACTCAACCCACAGCCAGTAGGCGAGCACGCTCAGCAGTATTGGTGGACGTATTTATGAGTTTATTTCGTACCAATCTGCAGAGCGGCTCATCCTACTGTCTTTGGGAAGATGGATTTTCGGGCAACGCCGTATTCGGGCAAGCCACTTTCCAGGCGCACACTGCGTCGGTCGAACACGGCACTTCACAGTTAACCAGTGACAGGGATAAAATATTAGTGGTTATCGTTTCAGTGCTGTGCACCGAAGACAGGGTCGCCGGTAGGCTTATACTAGAAATTTTGCGGATGCCGAGCCCACCGAAGCGAATGGGTAGCGTGGCTTGCGTCCAGGCTCGGACATCTTAGGCCACATTTAAGATAGTTGTCACAGTGCATCAAATAATTTCGTAAATTTTTTTCAAGAGTAGTGGCTGCTTCCATAAAGGGGCAGAGCGGAGAAAATACACAAAATTTGGTTCAAAACAGCAATACCTCATCATCATCAGCCTATAGCAGTCCACTGCTGGACATATGCCTCTCCAATTGCACGCCATTTGGTTCGATTTTCGGCAACTGTCATCCAGCTTCTACCAGCCACCCTGCGAAGGTCGTCGCTCCACCTAGCCTGAGGGCGTCCTACCTTACGTTTACCAGTTCGCGGCCTCCACTCAAGAACACGTTTACCCCAACGGTCATCGGTTCTACGACTTATATGGCCGGCCCATTGCCACTTCAGCTTACTTATTCTGTGAGCTATGTCGACTACTTTAGTTCTCTGCCGGATCACCTCGTTTCTGATTCGATCCCTTAGAGAGACTCCGAGCATAACGCTTTCCATAGCTCGCTGAGCAACTTTGAACTGATGAACCAGCCGTATTGTGAGTGTCCACGTCTCGGCACCGTAGGTCATAACAGGTAGGACGCACTGGTTGAAGACTTTTGTCTTCAGGCATTGTGGGATGCGCGACGAGAAGACTCGACGAAGTTTTCCAAACGCCGCCCAGCCCAGCTGTATTCTTCTGCTAGCCTCCTTCTCAAAGTTGTTCTTACCAAACTGCAGAGTTTGCCCGAGGTAAACGTATTCTCGAACAACTTTAAGAGCACCGCCATTGACTACAATCGATCCCGGAGTGACGTGTGAATTGAACATAACCTGGGTTTTATCCAAGTTCATCCGGAGACCGATGCGTGCAGAAGAATCAGCTAGGCCATCCAGCATCTGCTGCAAGTCGTGCACCGACTGTGCCATTATGACGATGTCATCCGCAAATCTTAAGTGTGAGATGTACTCGCCGTTTATATTAATGCCGCGTCCTTCCCAGTCCAGCGTCTTAAACATATCCTCCACTGCGTTACTAAACAATTTCGGAGAAATTACGTCCCCTTGTCTAACCCCTCGACGCAGTGAGATATGCCTAGTTTGCCGGTCCTGACTTTGGACGGTCATTGTTGCGTTTTCATAAAGACATCTCAGCACTTGGATGTATCGCCAGTCAACTTGGCATCGCTGCATTGACTCCAAAACAGACCAGGTTTCGATGGAGTCAAAAGCCTTCTCATAGTCCACAAAAGCAAAACACAGGGGCCGATTATACTCTTCCGACTTTTGTATAATTTGCCGCAACGTGTGGATGTGGTCTATAGTGCTGTATCCTCCTCGGAATCCGGCCTGCTCCGGTGGCTGAAACTCATCGAGTCTTCGCGCTAGACGATTCGTGACGACTCTCGAAAACAACTTATAAACGTGACTAAGAAGCGAAATGGGTCTGTAATTCTTCAAAAGGGTCTTGTCACCCTTTTTGAAGAAAAGAACGACCACGCTCCTTTGCCACGCCACTGGAGTTCTCCCAGAGAACAGGACAGTGTTAAAGAGCCCCCCAAGCTCCTTCAATATCGGGCGTCCTCCCGCTTTCAGGAGCTCGGTTGTTATCCCGTCCTCGCCCGGGGCTTTTCCATTTTTAAGCTGTTTGAGAGCCGCCTCGATTTCATTTTGGCTTACTTCAGGCAGGTCTTCAGTAAAATGGCGGGTTAAGGTGGCTCTAGAATCCTCATTTTCGGGATCAGGCCGAGATGCATGCGATGCGTACAGTTGGCCGTAGAAGTTTTCAACTTCTGAAAGAATCTCCGGCCTCGAAACGACGATATCCCCACTCAATTTAGCCAGCTTCGTCAGATGGCTCCTCCCAAGTGGCTGGAAGAACACTTTTGACCCCCGGTTTTGCTCAATCGCTTTCTCTATAGAGAGCGTATTGGATCGCCGGAGATCGCGTCGTACCAGTTTTCTAATGGTTTTGTTGAGTGCCCGCTGTTCTGGCGAAGTGGCTGGTGGATTTTCCCGTCGCTCCGTCATGAGCTTTAGAGTCTCTTCCGAAAGTTTAGACTCCCGGCCCGTACGCCGCATCTTACAAAATCTTGTACCTTCCTCCCTGAGGATTTGCACCGTTTGGTCGAGCGTCTGGTCAACGTCGTCTGTGGTTTCCAAGACAGCGAACCGGTTCTCCAGGTCTGATTGGAACGCTTCAGATCCCAACATAGTTTGGAGCAAGTTTGGACGGAGCCTAGACTTCATAAAACGAGTTCTCTCAAGCTTGAAGTTGATATTCAAAGAGCCTCGAACAAGTCTGTGATCACTGCCGGTATTAAACCTGTTGATCACTGAGACAACCCTGAATATATGCTTTTTATCTGTTATGATGAAGTCTATCTCATTTTTGGTCATAGTGTCGGGGCTTTGCCACGTCCACTTCCTTTGAGGCTGCTTCTTAGAAAAGGAATTCATTACGAAAAGCCCCTCCTTCTCTAGGAAGTTGAGAAGCATTTGCCCCCTATGATTTCTGCTGCCAAACCCGTAGGATCCTAATACCGATTCGCTGCAATTTTGTACTCCCACTTTAGCGTTAAAATCCCCCATGACAACGCTGTAGTGGGTCTTAGTGGTGGAGTGCAAGGCCTTGTAAATGTCCTCGAACATTTCCTCCATTTCGTCGTCCAAGTGCGCCGAGGTCGGTGCGTAGACTTGCACAACCTTGAGGCTATACCTCTCGGTTAGCTTCACTATGAGGTACGCTACCCTGTTCGACACACTGGAGACTTCCACAACATTGCTACAGATGGATTGCATTGATTATTTTATCAATTTTAATATCAATGTAAGCTATGCATATTTGTACGTCTTCTGGCATAACATAGCGCGCTTGTGATTTTTATACCATCCATTTTTTTTGTACCTATGTTAACAAATGATTAAATGAATTATGAATTATTATTATTATGGATTTGTTAACCAGGAACCCGACACCGCCTTGGGATAGCTGGTCTCCCTCTCGGAAATACATAAGGTGGCCCGATTCAAGAGTTATTGTGTCCTCCCCCTCTCTTCGGACTTCACTCAACCCCAGAATGTGCCACCTTATATTCTCGAGCTCCTGTTCAAGCTGCACGAGGTGTTCGTCAAGCCGTAACGTGCGTCCGTTGTACGTAGCCAAGGTCAGTTTTGTTTTATGGTTTTGGCGGCCGTAGTCCGTAACCCGGAGATTCTTCGCACCCCCGAGTGCCCTGCCGCTACCGTGACCGCTGCCATAATCAGCAATAACAGCAGGGCGGCCGGGAACTGGGGGCCGTGGTTTCTCTTGACTTGCCATGGAGGGTTTGCCCATAATCGCCACGCTGGGCATGCGGGTTGGCGATCGCAGATCGCAGTTTCTCGCACTGGTGACGCTGCTGCCCGTCACCAGTCTGTGCCATTTGACTGCGAAGATTTGTTGAAATGGTTATACCGCCATTTGTCGGTTGTCGTCAGAGCCTCGTTTGTTAATCAGCAGGATGCACCACGAGCAGGTGAGGTTGACTTGGGGCGCTAAGTTTGCGAGTGCGCCCCCTTACATCCCAATACCAGCAATACCTAATAAGAGTAAAAGCCGAATGAAGGTTAATTTTGGAGAGTCTATCCGAAATATCATTAAAATGGTTAATTTTGCCATCAATGAATGAATAAAAACTGTCTTCCAAAATTGGGGAACCTTTTTCAAAATTTTTGATAAAAGTTCACTGCACCTCCTGCAGTGAACTTTTATAAAAAATTTGATTTCTGGTGTTTTTAATGGTTTTTAGAAATTCCACCCCTAAAGGGGTAAACAAGAGTTGAAAGTTTGTATGAAATTTCTACAGTTTGTAAATTGGTCACGTGAAATTTTACATATACGCTCTTGATTTTTAAAAAATAATTCAGTATTTATTGTTTTTAGTAATTCCACCCGTAAGGGGGTAAAAAGGAGATCGAATGTTTGTTTGAAATTTATACAGTTTGTAAATGGCACACGTGTAATTTTACATTTTCGCTCTTGATTGATAAAAAGTATTCATGGATTTATTGTTTTTTGGAAATTCCACCCGTAAGGGAGTAAAAAGGGGGTCGAAAGTTTGTATGAAATTTCTACAGATTGTAATTTGGACACGTGAAATATTAAATTTACGCTGTTGGTTGATAAAAAGAATTAATGTATGTATTGGTTTTTGGAAATTCCCCCCGTGAGGGGGTAAAAGGGGTTAAAAGTTTGAGGTTTGTAGTTTGTGTGTGTTTGTTTGTTTGTTTGTTCTACAGTTTGTAAATGGGACACGTGTAATTTTACATTTTCGCTCTTGATTGATAAAAAGTCACTCCCTCCCCCACAAAGTGCACCTCACCAACATTAGAGGTCTGCACTCAAATATCTCTGCAGTCCACTACCACCTGGAGGCTGAGAAACCAGCGCTGTTTTTTCTAACGGAGACGCAGATAGCGAGTCCTTCAGACGTCTTGTACTTATCTTACCCAGGGTTTACCCTGGAGCACGATTATAAAACACGCACGGGTGTGTGTATGTACGCCCGTGACGACACTTGCTATCGGTGTCTCCGTAACCTTGAGGACTCCAGATTCTCTACGCCTTGGGCTCTGGTGGACACAGGTCTGGTCAAAATTATCTACGCCTGTGTCTACCGCCTGTGTGTTCGCACAGCGGAGATCAGGAGAGAACCAGGCTCACAGAGTACCTCAGTGAGGCGGCTGATGCGGCACAGCAGCGGTACCCTTCCGCAGTGTTGCAAAGGGATCGATTCGACCACATTGGCCGAATAGGGGCCAAACTTGCTTCTTACCCAGCAGGTAGTAAAGCGTTTTGATCCCTTGTTAAGTCGGTCGAGTCGAACTTCTGCCGTCCCTCACTACCACCACTGCTGAAACGGCAAAGGAGAAGGCAAATTTATTTGCATTTCTTTTTGCGAAATCTTCGCGTATGAATTCTGGTGATTCGCGGCCCCCTCCTTTTCCAGATGGGTGCGAGACGAGTATGTCGGACATTCGCATCCATCAAAAGGACGTCCGTAGGGTGCTGCGCAACCTCGACGTGAACAAGGCTAGCGGCCCTGACGGCATACCAGCTATAGTTCTTAGAACCTATGCGCCTGAACTGTCTCCGATCTTGACACGCCTATTCCGCCTTTCATATGATACTGGAAAAGTGCCGAATGCTTGGAAGCAAGCCAACGTACAGCCCGTGCCCTAGAAGGGCAGTCAAGCTGACCCAGCCAACTACAGACCCATCTCTGTAACGTCTGAGCTTTGTGTGTACTTAACATAAAGCTCCTGGCATACCTAGATACTAACGATATCCTTAGCGACCGCCAATACGGCTTCCGTCGAAATCGGTCTACTGGGATCTTCTAGCGTATGCCATTCACATACGGAGTGAGACCATCGAGAGGCACGGGGAAGCGCTTGTCGTCTCCCTCGACATCTCGAAGGCTTTCGATAGGGTCTGGCACGAAAGTCTTATCGGTAAGCTTCCTTCTCTTATCGGTAAGCTTCCTTCATTTGGTCTGCCCGGAGGTCTGTGTGATTGGATTGCTGACTTCCTGAAAGATCGGTCCATTCGAGTGGTTATCGATGGCTGCTCTTCGGACCAATTGGATATTAATGCCGGGGTCCCTCAGGGGTCGGTACTCTCAGCAACATTCTTCTTGTTGCATATTAACGATCTGCTAAAACCTGGCACCTTTGAGTATGCAGACGACAGCACTGTTGCTGAGAGATACTTGTACAACGCACGGGCTACCGGGCCGCTGATCTGGTCTCTACGTGAAGCCATGATGGAGCGTTTGAACTTGTTCTTGCAAGCAGCAACCGAATGGGGCGACGCCAATCAGGTCAAGTTTAATGCTGCTAAAACCCAGGCGTGTCTTTTTTCCGCAAAAAAGAGCCAATTTCATCCGGCTCCAATTTTTCGAGATGTAACCGTGCCAATAACGGACCATCTTGAGCTTCTTGGCGTTACGTTGACATCGATTCTCAATTTTGCGCCACACATTGAGGCAAAGGCTCAGCTGCCTGCCAAAAAGTTGGGGATCCTTGCGAAGGTGAGTAGGAACTGAAGTACGGCGGAAAACCTGCTCAACTTGTATCAAGCGCAAGTTCGATCGTGCATGGAGTACTGTTCTAATCTCTGGGACGGAACTGCCAAATACCAGCATGATGCACTAGAGTCGATCGAAAAGCGGGCCAAGAAACTCATCGGCAATGAGGCACTGGTCAAGTCAAAGCTCCAGAGCCTTGAACATCGTCGCCGAGTTGCCAGCTTGTCGGTTTTTATCGTTTACATTTCGGGGAGTGTGCGATGGAATTGCATGATTTAATTCCGTCCAGCCCGTTCCATCATCGGACTACCAGATGTACGGCGATCCGTCATCGGTACATTGTGGACATCCCAACCATACGCACAAAACGTTTTGGGGACACTTTTATTATGCGTACAGCCAATGAGTGGAATTTTCTGTCGGAGTCTGTGTTTCCCGTTAGCTACAATCTAGGGGTCTTTAAGTCAAGAGTTAATGGGTTTTTTCTAGGCAAGCGTGCTTCACCGTCGACCACATCATCGCTTACACTCGGGTGAGATAGTGGTCAAGCGCAAGACTATCGATAATAAAAATAAAAAAGTGTTCATGTATTTATTGGTTTTTGGATATTCTACCCCTAAGGAGGTGAAAAGATGGAAATATGTTGGGCTTATATATTTGAAATTTGGTATATATACTAACTTAAGTAAATAGTAAAGGTTTTCATTGTTAGTTTTGAAAATTACTCCTAAAGGGGGTAATTTTAGGGACTGTTAAAGATTATGAAGAATTTTACTGTACAGAGCTTCTTTCTATGATGTAGGGAGCACTAAGAAAGGATTTTTGGAAATTCAACCTTTAAGGTCACTTCGCCCGCGACTTCGTTCGTGTGATCCGTATTATATCCTACAGATGACTTTTTAATTCATCTCCTTAAATTCAACCTTTAAGGGGGTGAATTATAAAGACATCTGTAGTTCCAAAAATCCTTTCTTAGTGCTCCCCTACATCATAGAAAGAAGCTCTGTACAGTAAAATTCTTCATAATCTTTAACAGTCCCTAAAATTACCCCCTTTAGGAGTAATTTTCAAAACTAACTATGAAAACCTTGGGTGTCCCAGAAATCAACGTCAAGCCGTAAATGGGTGATAGACCAAGTTATAACAGTTCTCAGAAAAATACGAAAAAAAATCTATCTCATGTTTTTAAAAAATTATGTTCACTTAAAAAATTTACTAAAAAAATCAATCCCTGTAATGGTTCTTTAACTCCAATTGCTACAAATCCCATAAATTGATAAATTTATGGGATTTGTATTTAATATCACAAGCATTATTCAAGATTACATAATAATAAAAAAATTAGATAAATTATGGGATTTGTAGCAATTGGAGTTAAAGAACCATTACAGGGATTGATTTTTTTAGTAAATTTTTTAAGTGAACATAATTTTTTAAAAACATGAGATAGATTTTTTTTCGTATTTTTCTGAGAACTGTTATAACTTGGTCTATCACCCATTTACGGCTTGACGTCGATTTCTGGGACATCCTGTATATGCCAAGTTTCAAATATGTTTCAGTGACCTTTCGCTTTTAAATACACACACACTGGCAAAATTAGCGGAACAAGAAAAAAAATATCGTTTAACTTTTTTTACCGTTACAGGCTGGTTTTTCTTTTGTTTTATAATAAAACCAATTATGCCAAATTGATAACAACAATTGAACATAACCTTTCATGCGATTGTTTTAACTATATTCGAACTAACATCATTTTGAGAGAATTTCGCTTATTGCTACTTTATGGATATGTTTTAATATTTCGAAAAAAAAAAAATTATCATACTAAATTATTTGTTTTAATTTACCGTTTAGATCTTTTTCAAAGTTAAGGACGCCATTGTGGCTAGCTTTATCTAAACTGAGAGAGCCAGGGCACTTGAGATGAGGAGAAATGATTAAACCTACAGATGATGTGCATAACGCATCGTTTACTTGTTTCAACCATTTATTACAATTTCCAATGTCTCTCTAATCTCTCTACTCTATTAGTCTCTCTGAGAGACTAATGTTTTTGTGAGGAAATCAGGACAAGGCAGAAAACCCGTAATTCTAACAGGCATAATTGTTTCATTCATCTTTGCGTTTGCAAAAACATGTGATTAAAAGCAATTTAAGCCAGAAATGAGCTAGAAGAAGTTCGAGGTGCAACAGTAAGTGAGCTTACAGTACGTAGGAGGTTGAAGGAAGCTGGTTTTGGTTCGTTCGTGCTCGCCAAAGGTCCATAACTTGAGGTACACTCCTTAGAAACAGAATAACTTTTGGTAGAAAACATCGACTTTGGCCAACAGACTAATGGAGTAAATGTTGTTTAGTGATTAGTGTGAAAGTCATTTAAATGGAATTTACGGACTGCATTAAATGTTTTGTCATGAAAAAGAAAAACATAATCTGTAATTTTTTTTAAATACTGTTTTAAAATAATCGACAATTTTATTTTGTTCCGCTAACTTTGCCGGTGTGTGTATAAAGATTACTAGCTGTCCCACGCGGCTTCGCTCCCGTCAACTGGTTACCTACCTACCCTACCCAACCTACCCTTCATACATGAATGTTGCGTAACATTTAACCGCTTACGCAGCGCACGCAACGGATGTCTCAAAAAGGCATCTCTCAATATTTTTGCCCGTTTTTGCAACATTTTTCATTTATGCTCCGCTCCCATTGGTCGTAGCGTGATGTTATATAGCCTATAACCTTCCTTGGTAAATGGACTATCCAACGCAAACATATTTTTTTAATTCCAACCAGTAGTTCCTTAGATTAGCGCGTTCAAACAAACAAACAAACTCTTCAGCTTTATAATATTAATAATAATAATATATAATATATATACACCGTGAAATTTAAGTGGTTGTTTTCCCGCGGCAGAACGACTTGCCTTAAGGAGTACTTTCGAAGCATAGTGTTAAAGTAAAAAAATAACGATGTTTTTGTTTTAAAATAATTAAAAAATACGGTGAATAATACGGTGGTGACGCGAGTAGTACCTAGTACCTACAAGTTACTATTGTTACTCACTTTTTCGAGTTGATGAATATTTTTCAAATTATTTTAAAATAAAAACATCGTTATTTTTTTACTTTAACTCTATGCTTCGAAAGTACTCCTAAAGGCAAGTCGTTCTGCCGCGGGAAAACAACCACTTAAATTTCACGGTTATACACCGTGAAATTTAAGTGGTTGTTTAATATAATATATATATATATATATATGTCGCATCAAGGCTGGCCGACAGATGCAAAACATCGGGAAGTCAGGATGTATTCCCTTAGGTTAAGACATCGTGTGTGGGCAGGTAGGTGGGTCATTCGTGAAAATGAAATCACACAAATTATTCGATACACTGAGTATATTCAAATATACACAAGTTACATTCCTGCTTACTAATATTACGGTCGCGGGTTCGATTCCCGCACGGAACAAATATTTGTATGACCTACGGCTCTGGGTGTTGTGTATGTGAGTTAATATGTTTGTAAACGCACCCACGATACAGGAAGAAATTCCTAGTGTGGGGCAACGTTTAAAAAAAAAAAAAAAAGAAAAAAGTACTCAACTGCTCTATTTCGCACCACGCAAGTGCTTATAAAAGTGCGCCAATGCGTAGTTGCTCTTGATTGCCGCTAGGGGCGTGCTTGTGATTTGTTTTGACGTCCGTATCCGTACTATTGACTAAAGCCGACACGGCCATCCAGCGAGACAGGCGTCCTCATCTGTTCCTAATTGTCAGGTTTTAACAGTATATCGAATCATGTGGAAATCCTCAATGGATTTCCTCAGCCCTTGGGGAAGCTGAGGGGTCTGTCAGACTCCTACTGACTAAAACCACATGGTGTTCACTAGGCCGTAATTCCTATTGAGAGGCGAGCGTGGAACACACGCGTCGCCTTCTCGGGCCTCTCTCAGGTGACAGATCCCCAAATCTATCACCCGCAGGCATCATCTTCTTGTCCTTGCTCCATGCCATCTCATGGTCACTTCATGTTGCACCACACGTCGTCTTTGTCCACTCCATCCTGGCAATCTCCCATCATACAAGGGATGTTTTTCTGAAAAATACAAAATTTTCAAACAGTATTTGCTCGTCCAATCCTGACTCATACACTAGAGTGAGGAAACATTTTGAAACAATCAAACACGATCATTCACTCATTCTTCATTCTCTGTTCACTATTGTAAGGAACGAGTCATTCTATTTAATTTAAAGAAAATAGCAACCTCATCGATTTGGTACCTAAAAGCATCCAATCTTCGTGATTACAAAGCCCAAGTACCACTGATAGTCATTACTCTCACATTAAATCAAACAAAAGAAACAATACACCAGGTTTCTTATTCACGATCACTACCCATCACATAGCTCTACTAGCTATCTCATAGCTATCTCAATTGCTCTACTCGCACATCTCCACGATGTCGAGTCAACTCGACTCCCTGAACTCAGAACTTATTCACACAGAGATTTAGTACTTGCTACTTCATCTACAATCTCAATTGGTACTTGAGCTTTGTGTGTTACCAACACGATCTACTAACAGTAATCAAAATTCAATTTTCGTAATGAGGACTTGACGATTCGAACGTCATCAACATTAACATGATCTCTCCACACGCGTGACTGCGAGTTTACTTTCCTTTAACCTCATGACTCAATAGAAACTTTCTGTAAGGTTCCTAACACAAACATGAATTTTCACACCAGCCATAGTGTCACACAGACTAACCAGGTCCCATACAGGCCTACCGTTGCCATAAAGGCCAACAGTTGCCACACAGGCCAACAGTTGCCACTCAGGCCAACAGTTGCCACTCAGGCCACAGTTGCCACTCAGGACAACAGTTGCCACTCAGGCCAACAGTTGCCACTCAGGCCAACAGTTGCCAGTCAGGCTCATAGTTTCCACTCAGGCTCATAGTTTCCACTCAGGCTCTCAGTTGCCACACAACGCTCGGCTACTCCTGACCAAACTAGATTATTGGGTTCGTGAAAATAGGGAAACTTGAGAACTCTAATCTTTAACTAAATCATTACCCTGGGCCATGTACCACTGTCATTCCAAACAAACTTTAAAACTTCTGCTGCAGCTAAACCTGCTAAGCTTATGGGAACCCTCGAGTAAAACCTCTAACGCCACGGCTCTCTAGCCGACCAGTAATTGTATTGCTCTCACACAACGGTCTCACGGTCTCTCTCTAGACCCCGACATCCGCCAGAATCCACTGGTACGGTCAAACATAATGCGACCGATAGACTCAATTACTCGCTTGGCTTGCTCATTATTATCAAAATCCTTTTGACATCAACATCGACTGGTACATGACCCGCTGGCATCTGCCTTAACCTACAGTGCGCATACTTGTAGATTCTAAGCGTACCTATTTAAAGCTTTCGGTGTATAACGATCACCATCCTGTCGTAATCACCTATCGCGGACTTAATACAGGGCCTATTTAGTTTTCGTATTAGAGTTTCCCACACAACACTATTCATTAGAAAAAGGTCCGACGATCAACAAGTTCAACAACTAAACAAAGTAATTGTAACAAAGCTGTTACGGTTTGTTATAATTCATAGGCAATGCATACTCAACTCATGAAACTTTCACTATGATTTGTGCACCAACTTAAACCAGAATCGTATCTACCAACGATTCTTTACATATTTGCCGCCACATATGCTACAACACATGAGGGGCTCTATGCACCAACGATTCTCAAAAATCTAGCGAATATGTGCTACAACACATGAATCGCTCTGTGCACCAACACAGACAGAAATCGCACCAACGATTCCTGGTAGTTCTATCGCCACATGTTACTCATGAGGTGCGGTCTACAGTTTCGAGTATGAGTGTACAAGCCATCAGATTTGGTCTCACTGCCACTGTCATCAACTATGACGTCTAATTCTCAAGGAACTTGGTGATCGGGGATCCTTCTCATAATATTCGCTGTTCTTACTCAAAGATTTTGGAACATACCGACTGTTAATGTGAGGGGAACAATTATGCCTGATAATATTTGCTGCCTTATACCTCGTGTGAAGGAGCTTCACGAATAAACTCTGATCAATACCTTTAAAATCAAACATCAACAGTAACCATTCACTATCGCTCACTAACTCAGTCTTACATGATAAGGAAAACGATCGCGAGTTCTTATTTGCTATCATAATATTACTTTCAAAGTTAGCATGTGAATTCAGATCTGAAGACGGTGGTTGTGAATCGTTACGCAACATAAGATCTTTTCTGAATACACGTTAATTACCAGTACCTAACGCGATACAATTGCGTTGGCCCAACGACATTACTAACTGGCTTTGCCACTTAAAATGACTAATTGTTAAGTCACTTTGGATAGCTCATCTTCTTATGGGATATTTCATCCTAAAGTTCGTATTGAACCAAATGATGAAATGAAACTACCGCCAATAGGAAACTCATTAACTACTTGCTTACTAGTGTCTCTTAATTACCTAGTGATAGTGCTAGATGTAACCACGACCAATACAGTGGTCAAACATGAACACTCTTAAATTTTGAAATAGCATCTCTTCACTAGAGAACATTCGACCTCACTATCGAAATAAAATAGAAGCGACTCACCGAGTATTCCATTCAAAACTTGCGAGCGCTCGACTTCACAACTGTGGTCGTAATGTTCGGCTACCACCTACGAACTGCTAGCCTGTCGTTCCTCTTAACCTCTCAGGTGTAGACACATCATCCTTCGAATACACCATCTGAACCGCTAGCCTGCAGCAGAGGCTCCATTGCGACGCAATATGGTATCTGAAACGTGAAGAACATTACGAGAGTATATGTTCACACAGTTATCTTAACCATACTCAGATTTGATGGAAATTAACCGGTGCAGCGGTGTAGTAAACTAAACCGGCACAGCAAAATGGGCTATTGTGGACATGAAACACACATTACAGTGTCCCATGGGCCCAGGTAGGTAGATATATGGGCTTTATAGAATCCAATGAATGCCATAGCATTTTAAGTCGCAATTTCTAGGCCTGGTAGGGTTTACCACCTTTTAGACAGTCTGGCCCTCCGACGACCACAAAAGAAGAATACCATGCTTCATCTCAAACTTAGTTAATTCTCACTACATAAAACTATCACACTACAAATGTAATCAAAATATTTCATTTGGAATTATCATAACTTCCTGAATGATGTATTTGGTACGGCAATGCTACTACATCGCTCTAAAGTCCAAACAATAATAGCCAGCTAAGGACTATTACCAGTGATACTCGTAGTAGAATTATAACTCTTCAGCAACACTAAAACTTGATCAGCGATAACTAACGAAATACGAAATTATGACCTGACACGGGCCGCCCCGACGATCCACTGACCGCCATACCGTAAAAAAAATCAAAATTTTGAATAATGAACGCACTTTTCCATAGTCATAACAAAATTAAAACGACTCACCAGGTTGGCATAAAGATCAGTGTGTATGGACCTTTCCACACGTCCACACGCTCCTCCTTGACCTGCCAGCTCCTTGGTTGTTGCTAGCCTCCTCGCTGCTCCGCTCTGGACTAGTTTTTCATTATTCGAGACTGAGGGTAGTCGCAACTGACACCGCGATTTTTGCAAGAATGTAACCGCCATTTTCACTAGCATTGTTTTTACGTGTGATCTCATTAGCACGACCGAATCCCAATTCTGATGTCGCATCAAGGCTGGCCGACAGATGCAAAACATCGGGAAGTCAGGATGTATTCCCTTAGGTTAAGACATCGGGTGTGGGCAGGTAGGTGGGTCAATCGTGAAAATGAAATCACACAAATTATTCGATACACTGAGTATATTCAAATAGACACAAGTTACATTCCTGCTTACTAATATTACGGATCGACACTGATTCTACGACGTCTTAGCTCTACGGCTGTCAATACTCAACTACTCTATTTCGCACCACGCAAATGCTTATAAAAGTGCGCCAATGCGTAGTTGCTCTTGATTGCCGCTAGGGGCGTGCTTGTGATTTATTTTGATGTCCGTACTATTAACTAAACCCGACATATATATTATATTATTATAAATATAAATATAGTATAGATTAATTTTTCGAGTACATATGTGTGTAGAATAAAAACCGGCCAAGTGCGAGTCGGACTCGCGCACGAAGGGTTCCGTACCATTATCGCAAAAAACGGCAAAAAAAATCACGTTTGTTGTATAGGAGCCCCACTTAAATCTTAATTTTATTCTGTTTTTATTATTTGTTGTTACAGCGGCAACATAAATACATCATTTGTGAAAATTTCAGCTGTCTAGCTATCACGGTTCATGAGATACAGCCTGGTGACAGACGGACAGACAGACAGACAGACGGATTTTTACCTTTTGGGTACGGAACCCTAAAAACGTCGTTTGTTACATGTGGGCATTTGTCATTGCAGTTTCACGGCCTCGGCTTCAATGACAATAGTTTGCCGGCTTGTATGACAATGTACTATATTGATCTCCACATTTGCCACGAACATTATTATTTCTATTTACATCTGAAACCTCTTCATAGTTTCTTTTAGTTTCAGTTAAGCGATTAAAAAACTTAGATAATACTTTTGGCAAGTAGTGATATAATGTGGCGGGTACCTGACGTGTATACCTCGGTGTAGGCGCTGTCGCTGTAGATCATATTATGCTCGGTGTGGTTACTTTTTTTGATGGCGGTGTAGACACGCAGCTTGACGTAGTACTTGGTGTTGGGCTTCAGTGGTCCGTTGCAGAATGTCCATTCGTTCCCCTCGCAATATTCTTCGCCGATGATGAACTCCTCGACGGATGACTTGTTCCCATCGACCATCACCGGTACCTGGTAGGGCGGCCAGACGTCCAGCTTTTGCACTTTGTGCCACGTCATAAAAATTGAAGTGTTGATGCGGGGGTCTTCGGCAATCACCACGAAGCGCGAGAGCGTTTTGAGGGGTTCCAAATGGATGCTCACGGTTACGCTGGTAGCGGAGTGGCCCAACTCGCGCGGCGCTTGTAGTTCAATGTGCTCCGCCGGCACTATGTAAATAAAATTATATATATATCATTATTATTTATGTATTATAGATTATATTATATCTGTTAGTTAGAGGGGGACCCTCCGAACTCATGAAAGTTATGGAGCTGGAAAATGTCCTAAAGAATGTGAACGACAGTTTAGGTATAGGTAAGTGCAATGCAAAGACTGGATGTAAATATTGAAAACACACAGGGAATAGTAGTAAGTAGTAGTTCTTATACCAAATTGGAAAAATAGCTGGGCAACATGGAGTTGGTTTTCCCCGTAGCAAAAACAAATCTAAATCTATGGTTTTCCCACTCTACTCGACATGATTTTGACACACGACATACGCTGAGTCGACGGGGAGTTGCAAATTACGTCATGATATTCAGGAATTTACATAAACTTTAAACATTCGAATTTATTCCGAAAAATAAGTTCACGCAGCTATTTTACACACTAAATTTGTAAAAATAGTTATTTATACTACAAGTGCAGAAAGTAGCTGATTCCCGATGAATGCTATTTTTATTCAGGAGCGAGCGAAGCGAGTGAGTGGATAAATCGACACGAATCGGAAATCATCTTACGCACGTGTATCATACAACATTTTACTATGCATTGTCCGAGGAAATAAAAAAAAATATCTGAACCAAGCAAGAAATTAATAAAATGGCCCTTATTCAAGGGCGCTCAGCACATCCACACAGATTAACTAATAGTTCATAGTTCCTCGGGCATATCTAATGCGCATGTGCAAATAGCTGTCACGTCGTAACGCAAAAAGGCACGAGAAAAATATTCATTCTGCCAAACATATTTAATGAATATTTAAAATTATTTTTTTGATCAAAATCTAAATCTAGAGTAATTAAAAACGCCTTAAATGAAGTATTAGTTTTGTTTTACCTTTTATATGAATGATAATCTGTACTTAACTAATTTTTTAAGCTTTCCTCAAGTAATAAAAACTCTATGCGGCGGGCTGACGTTGGAGTTAAAAATTAAAAAAGTACAGGAAAGTAAAAAGCACTAGTAAAAAAGTGACACTTTCCGCACAGTTGGCTGCTTGGAAAAAGCTCTTTTCGAGGACATGCATTGTAATATATCTTTATTTTCACGTTGAGGTTTATTAAACCGCGTCAGTCTACTTCAAAATGTGTATAAAATACGAATTACTACACATTTCCAAACGGTAGACAACTTATAGTCCGTGAGGTGGCGTTGCATTTTAGGTAGTGCTATTACGCCGATCGGTTGCCATCTTGTTCAATAGATCTCGATTGACTGATAAGTGAACCAAGCGTCAGCTGACGCACCCGCGGTGGGTGTAGGATTGTAAATTTACGGAAGTGGAGAAAAATAAAAAAAGTAAGTCATAGTACGCCGGCTGAAACTTTTTTCATAAATATTTTAAGATAAGATAAGATAAGATATATTTATTTGCTAAACATGGGTAACACATACAATATGCATGCAAGATAACAAAAAATAACAAAAGATGCCGACATGTTTGCCACATGCTATGGCGTGCAAATATTATGCAAGGTAAACAATGAATGAATTTAATTATAGATGAATTTCATAATTATCACCAATGAAATTAAAATAACAATATCAATAAAAAATGTCAAATAAAAATCTATAAAAATAATAATATATCTATAAAAAATATAAATAATAAATATATATAATAAATAATAAATACAAATAAAAAAAAATATAAATAATTAATTAATTAATTTATTAATTAATAATTAATTAATTATTTTTTTTTTTTTTTTTAATATATATCTATAATATCTAAAAAAATATAAATCAGATGTCAAAATGAAAATAGTGCATGTCAAATCAATGTAGAAGTGAATTAAATTCAAAATACCAACAACACATCACTATCAAAACTATGCAATAAAATATAAATCAAATGTCAAATAATACAATGCATGTCAAATTTATAAAATATACAAATGTCAAAATTAAAATATCAATCAAATGTCAAATAGGAATAATGAATAATAAAATCTATATAAAAATTTCAATAAAATGTCAAACCAAATTAAATATTAGATACGATTATATTAGATTGCTTTATTTCTTCAAACATTGCATACATACAAGATATTAAATCGAATTTAAATTCATTATTCATAGAAATTTATTATTATTGTCAGGAAAAGATAAAACTAATACAATCAAGAAAAAACTTTTTCAGCTAAAAATTCGGAGACACTATAATATGCTTTTTGCGTAAGAAACACATTCAACTGACGCTTGAATGCCTTACCACTCAGCTCCTTCCAACGTTTAGGCAATATGTTAAATATAGTAGGCGCCATGCAGACGATACTTCTGCGCATGAGTGCCGTTTTTGCTGAATGGCCTTGAAGAACTGTCATATCCCGTCTGTTACGAGGTACAACGTCCTGTAGACGTGGAAACAAATTGGGGTTTGTTTTAACAAACATTGCGGTTTCGAGGATATACAGACAAGGAAGAGTTAATATCTTGTACCTTTTAAAATATGGTTTACAGGTATCGACCGTTTTTAGCCCGAACATGGATCTAATGCATCTCTTTTGGGCCTTAAATGCTGTGTTAGCGTCTGTAGAGTTTCCCCAAAATATGATACCGTATCTTAGGTGAGACGCAGCTAAGCCATGGTAGGCCGCAATCAGGGTATCTACATTTACAACTGCAGCTAGAGAGTGCAACGCGAATGCAGTACTACAAATTTTTTTGCAAAGGTTCTCGATTTGTGATTTCCAGTCAAGCCTTTTATCAATTATTAGTCCAAGGAATTTTGTAGTATTTACGATTTCTACGATTTTATTATCTATGTTTATGTCCATATTTTCTACAGTCAAACGTTGGCTAAAATGTATGATTTTAGTTTTGTCTAGATTAATCTTCAAATTATTGTTGTTTAACCACTCTATTATTGATGTCAAGGTATTGTGAATGTCAAGTTTATATTTGGTCATGTCAGTGCTACTACTAGAAATGGTCACCGTGCTATCATCTGCAAATAAAGTCATAGGATGTGGAATTGATTTTGGCAAGTCATTAATGTATATTGTAAAAAGTGGCGGTCCCAGTACACTACCTTGTGGAACACCAAAAATAGTTTGACGTTCATCTGATAAATATACTTCTTCCTTTTTAGTGGTTATATTAATTCTAGTGATTTCTGTCTTTTGCTTCCTACTGTCTAAATAGGATTTAATTAAATTAAGAACATTGCCTCTTATACCATACTTTTCAAGTTTGTTTATTAGAATGTCATGATTAACGTAGTCAAATGCTTGAGTCATATCGCAGAAGATAGCACATACAGGTGTTTTTTTATCCACTTTTATCAATACAGTATATAAAAAATCGTAGATCGCCATATTTATGGTCTTATTTTCGCGAAAACCCTTTTGCTCATTACATAATACATTATTTTTCTCTATGTAACCGTTTAATTCCTTTTGAATGAATTTCTCAAATATTTTCGAGAAGATAGGAATCAGAGAAATAGGCCTGTAAAATTCCATGAGCTCCCTATCTTCTTTCTTAAACACTGGCTTAACGATAGCTATTTTTAGTGCGTCAGTAAACGTGCCATCTACAATACACAGATTTATAACATGAGACAAATGGTTGCATATTTCAGATGCTACAGCTTTTATTACTTTGGTTGATATGCCATCGTATCCTACGCTATTTGTGTTTTTTAAGGCCTTAATAATAGTATGTGCCTGTTGTGGTGTACAGGGCGCCATAAACATCGAGTTTTTGTTGTTTAAGATGGACCCTGTAGTTTTATAATTGACCTGGGTGGGTTTTATTTTATTAATAAAATAGTCATTGAATTGATTAGCAATTTGTTTCGCATCCGTAATTTTGTCATTATTAATTTTAATTTTCGAAATATAATTTTTAGGGACATTAAATTTACTTTGATTTATTATTTGCCAGGCGGTTTTACATTTATTGTGTGATGTTTTGATTTTATAGTTATTTTGTGAACGCTGTGTCAGAGTCATAATTTTTCTAAAACGCTTAGAGTATTCTTTAAAGCGAGTTCTATTTACTTTATTTGATTTCAATCTGTAGGTCCACAAAAGTTGTTACATCATACTGAGCTAAAAAAAAAACGTCAGCTGCATGGTGGAGGGGGGGATTATGCGTCAGCCGCTCGCATGAACTTGTTAAAGAAGCAGGTAAAATTAAGTTATAGTACGCTGGGTAAAATTAAAGCACGCTGTCATCGAATTGACAGCTTTTGATTGAGTTTGACGTTGACACATGACTTGTAACAATGTGATTGCCGGCGCGAGACGTAAAAAATGTCGGTCTTGATCTAGTATTTTGAAATTGAGTTGTAACCAGCCGATCATTATCCGAAATTGTGTCCACCACCTGCGAGTGGTACGGGGAATTGCCCATGCATTTGTTGGCTGCCGAGAACTTCAGCTCAGATCACGTCGGATGTTCCTTATGCCCTTTATTATATATATCTGCCCCTATAACCCCCATCCACACGGGATTGACCAGGAGACCACCGCGGGAACAAACGTGAGTATTATTTGTGAGTTCTGCCGTCGTGTATCACTTTCCACCTGTCTGACAGGAACCGGTATCTCTAAAGAACAAATCTCTAGCTGACCGCTGCTGCGGATCGCAGTTTCGCGGGTATAGATCGGGTAGGGTCGAAGAGTCGCAGCATTGCTATGGGCCCCAATGTTCGCCTCTTGGTTGTGATCTGAAGGCCTGTATTCAACAAAAATTTGTCAACCTAAAATGCGGAAAAAATAAGAAACTTGTTTCATTCTCTTTAAGTAATAAGACTCCGCCAAATATAACGCCTACTATTGGCTGGCCGCATACGTACGTTTTTCGCGTTCGATTTCCGAATACAGAATACAGACTCGGCATTCCGTGAACCTAGCGCAGACATTAGTTTTTTCCTGTTTGGAATTTTCACTGCCAATACGTTCAGTGATGGCTTTGTGAACGCACGGCGATGGCCAAGTGCGAGTCGGACTCGCGCACGAAGGGTTCCGTACCATTATTTGCTGTATGGGAGCCCCACTTAAATATTTATTTTATTCTGTTTTTAGTATTTGTCGTTATTGCGGCAACAGAAGTGCATCATCTGTGAAAATTTGAACTGTCTAGCTATCATAGTTCATGAGATACAGCCTAGCGACAGACAGTAGTGTCCGACAGAAACTGGTTTTTACAACCGAAACCGAAAACGAATTTCAGCAACAGTCTCAGTTTCGGCCGAAACCGAAACCGAAACTGCCTCACATGGGTCATGTTTTGAGGCAAAAATAAAGAAAACGTTATTATAATCAGTCAGTCTTTATTGGAACGAAGTTCCTTATCGCGCGTTGTGAAAGGGGGCTAGACAGAAAAAATTCTTACGAAAAGTTGTCACGACACTTTTTGCTATAGTAAGCTATTGTAAGCTGTGCGGCGTTGCATGTTTCTCTGTCTGTCTGTCTGTCTCTCTCTCTGTCTCTTTCTGCTGTCACGAATATTTTTTATTTTTTTTATTTTTTTTCTTTCAATTTTATTAACTCAAAAAAAAACAAAAGCTTAACTACTAAATTATAAACTAATCGTAATCATATGAATGCAAAAGGCAACTACTAGTTACTAATAATTTCAAGTAGGTATCTGTAATCGTTATTTCTTATTAGTATTCATAATTAAACAATCTTATATTATAGGTAAGAAACTATAGTTTATCAACATTTTCGCCTCGTAGATCGCTTCTTTTGTCAGAATAAAATTGATATTATAAATCACACGAACACTCAAAACAAACAAAACGAACTGCAAACACAAGCCAGTCACGACAGGATTAGGCACGTGGACGCGGTAAAATGTCTTCGTCGCTTACTCGCTTGGATGGAATTTAACACGCCGAACATGACCGATCACAGCGCGAGAACTCCCGAATGCAGTTTCGGTTTCGGTCGTAGTTTCGACAGGTTCGCCGCCGAAACTGAAACTAAATCGAAACTCGTATTTTTGCCGAAACTCAACCGAAACTGAACTTTCCGTCGGACACTAACAGACAGACAGACAGACGGACAGTGGAGTCTTAGTAATAGGGTCCCGTTTTTATCCTTTGGGTACGGCAACCTAAAAAGAAAAAAAGAAACGTAGGTATTAGTTGCATCCGTTAAACAGTCGGAGAATCTACGAGAGTCCATTTTATTTAAAAAGAGCAAAGTTACGAGCTCATCATCATCTTCCTGCCCTTGTCCCATGTTACTTGGGGTCGGCGCAACACGTTTTCTTCTTCCATACCGTCCTGTCCCCCGTTGCGCTATCACTGACTCCCTTTTCTTTCATATCACTCCTCACACAGTCCATCCATCTTTTCTTTGGCCGTCCCCTCCCTCTCCATCCATCCACATTTATATTCATAACTCTTCTAGTAACATGCGTTTCATCCCTCCTCATCAGATGACCATACCAGGACAAACGGTTTCCTTTCAACTTTTCTGTCACCGGCGCCACTTTCAAACTTCCTCTAATATACTCATTTCTCACTTTATCCATTCTCGTCACTCCGCACATCCATCTCAACATTCTCATCTCTGCTACATGCAATCTCTTTTCATCCATCTTTTTCACAGCCCAACATTCTGATCCATACAGTACGACAGGTCTTATCACGGACTTGTAAATTTTACCCTTTAACTTGAGGGGCATCCGTGGGACGCAAGTTGTGCCAGTGACCTGTCGCCATTTCATCCATCCCGAGTTGATCCGGTGCGTTACGTCTCGGTCTACCTCGCCATCCCCTTGGACAAGCGACCCTAGGTACCGGAAGTCGGAGCAGATTGGTATGGGCGTTCCAGCGAGAGCTATGGGCACGGAACTAGAGAGACCGCCGAAGTCACAAAACAAGTATTCAGTTTCTGCTCAATTTCAGGCCAACACTCTCCAGTCTGTGCCCCCACACCTCCAATTTGCTCTGGACCTCTAGGCCACTCTCGGCAACCAGCACAATGTCATCGGCAAACAGCATACACCAGGGTGCCTCTTCCTGTATGTCCGACGTCAGAGCGTCCATTATCATCAGGAAGAGGTATGATCCAGATAAATTCTTTCAATTCTACAGAATGTTAATAAAATCTTTCGATGAACTTCATCTCTGTTGTGGTAGTCCTTGTCATGAATATCCCTCAAGCAGGGGCGTTTTTCAACAGCCAATATAAATGCTTGTGCTTCCCACATTGTCGTGATGCACTCGTGCTCTAGATGAAACGGACGTCCAATACGCACGGCCGTGCGTGGCGCGGTTCTGAATGGTTCCGAACGTGTGCGGCGGTACATACAAAATGTATGCCAGTGTTGCGTTCCGCATGACGTCATTAGGTTTTATCCGAATTGTTTTTACGAACGCACGGGCTGGCATTCGATACGTACGTACGGAAAGTCTTTCGTTCGAAAAAAAAACGGACGTGTGTGGCAGTCAATGTATTTTATTAGCGTACGATGCATTCGGTTCTCCCCGAATACGGAAAACGAATTCGGAAATCAAACGCGGAAAACGTACGTAAGCAGCCAGCCTAAGCTCATTCCTGTTCTTGAAACTCCTGCTGTACCTGCCCCTCTCTGACAGCCACATCTCGTATAAAAAATTATAGTGTGTTTTTTCAAGTATTTTAATCGATTAAAAAAATTGCATTCAGTCTAATCGATTAAGTATATGCAACAATGTTTTTTAATTATGTCGATCAACTCGGTTCATTTAAATAAATGAGTGATTAACAAATAATATTGTTTTAAATTACAACAAACCCGTGTTCGGGCATTAAATACAATTACAACTTATATGTAGTAATTATTATACATAAAACGTTAATGTTATCTTAAAAAGTTTTTTGAGAAAAAATATCGGATCCGTGACAAATTTTGCGCCGAATTTCTATTACGTACAAGAATTAAAAAAACAAATTTGGAATGTGGTCGCCATTTAAAATATTTGTTCGGATATATACCCGCAAACGCGCGAGCGAACGGACGTATCACGGATCCTGTGTGTAAATAAATTGCAAAATATTATATTTCAATATCCTAAGTTTTTAAATGGGTACGAAATGTAGTGGCTGTGATGCTGTTATGGATGACTCGCTATTCATGCAGTGTTCACAAGAGAGATGCAAGAAGAAATTTCATCCGAAGTGTCCGGCCTTGAAGGATAAAGTTGAAGCTGGCATGCAGGAATTCAAGGATCAGGGGATTTGTCCCGAATGTGTATGTACAATGGCGAAAAGGGGTGATTCTAACATGCCTGGCCGAGGAACTGCCATCATCAAAAAGACGTCTTCATCGAGTAGCTTCGTAAACACAGCTGAGCGAGGCAATCGCCGAAATAAAAGTGAAACAGCGGTGAATAATGAGACTCAACTTCTAGATGAGATACGGGAGTTTAGGACGGAACTTAAGATACAGTTGGAAGAGCAGCGCAAGGAATATATCGTACTAAAAATAGTTTTATTAACACGGAAACTGAGTTAAAACAAGTGAAACAAATATTGAAGGTAGTACAAGAAAAAGCAAACAAAGTTGAGATCCTAGAAACAAGAATTAAAGTCCTAATGGAATAAAATGAAAGCTAATCTTCAAAAAAGTCAGTTACCAAATCAAAGAGAGCAAGACCTTAAAGGACCTGCACAATATTTTGCAAACGCGGTCAAAGATAAGCAGGTAGTCAGAAATAAAGTAGCAAAGGAATGTGTGGCCACAAAATCTGCGAAACTTGTATTGAATGACGAGCTGAGCCAAGTAGTATATAATGAGAAGAAGTCTAAGGACGCTGAAAGCGGGAAAAAGGAAGAACCTGAAAAGGAAGGAAACTGGACTACAGTTACCAAGAAAAAAAACAGATATTCGACCAACGAAGTAAAGAAAGGCGGAAATACAAGTGCAATTGATATACAGGGAATGGAAAAGAAAAAATATTTACATGTATGGCGTTTGCATAAGGAAACAACAGCGGAAAATATAGAAAAACATGTTAAAAAATTATACGAAGATGGAGTACCTGTGAAAGTCGAACAAATAAAACACAAGACTGAAAGGGATTACGCATCCTTTATAATAGAGGTTCCCGAAAGTAAGTACGAAAAGTTGTGTCAACCGGAAAGCTGGGCAGTTAACATTGAGTTCGCGGAATGGGTGTGGTTTCGTAGAACAAGCAAACCCAGAACCCCCATATATAGCACCGTAGAGATACTTTACCAAAATGTGCGAGGGTTGCGAACAAAGTTGGAGGAATGTTACACAAATATTTCAACCGGAGGTGCGGACTTATTTGCCATAACCGAAACTGGCTGCAACGACTCCATACATGACGCGGAAATAATTCTACCAGGATACATGATTCTACGGTGTGACCGAGCACACGGGCGTAAACAAGGTGGCGCGTTTCTCGTGGCCACACCGCGTTTTGAGTTGCGGCGAGTATCACTGCCTGATGTGAACATTGACAAGCAGGTATTTGAACTGGTGTGTGCTACCGTGTACCTACATAACCGATTTATGTTTTTATTTTGTGTTGTTTACATTCCGCCTACTAGTAGTGATAATGAATACATGGTATTATTTCGCATAATTGAACAATTTTGTAGTAAGTACAAGGATATAGTGGTTGTAGGTGACTTTAACTTGGTCGTCATTTGGATTTGGTGTTGAGTGTGCGCGCGTCGGAGACGCCGCTCGTGCCTGTGGATGCGTATCATCCACCGCTCGAGATCTCGGTCAGCACAAGCTCGCGTCGGCGTCGGCCTGGCTCGACGGGCCCGGCTACACCCGGCTCGGCGGGCTCGACTGCACCCTTCGTAGACCCAGGTGCGCCCAGAGGTTGGAACTTTAACAAAGCCGACTTTTTGACAATGTATTCATTAATTGCAGCTATAGATTAGACTCCTTTGTATGAGTTGGACTCGGAAACAGGTTTGGATTATTTTTATAATGTTGTTAATTCTGTTATAGATGACTGCGTCCCCAAAAAAAAGCGAAGTAGTGTAAACTCGGGGTACATTTATCCTGAGTGGTACACTAGTGAAATAATTCGCGACATAAAATGGAAGGCTCGTCTACACAAACGCTACAAGGCAAGTGGGTCGAGGGTCGATTACGAGGCTTTTGCTAGGTGTAGAACTAACATTAAAAAGATGATAGTAGTCGCACAGGAACAATATCGTGGCCGTGTTCAGAGTCAAATGATGAGTGATCCTAAATCTTTCTGGAATTTTGCAAAATCCAGGAGAGGCAGGAGAAGTCCGCAGGAGATTTTGAAGGATGGTAAGGTATTGTCAGGTCAACGGAGTGCGGAGTAGTTTGCGAAGTATTTTTACTCGGTCTATAGGGCGGCGCCACCTGTGTTGGATGTAGACGCGGCTATAGAGAAAGCAGGTAGTGGGAATGGAGCGGCACGAGTGCACTTAGACCAATTGCAGTTAGTGGACGTATGTCGCGCGCTTCGAGACCTGAAGCCAAAACGTTCCGCAGGGCCTGACGGCATTCCGCCTTACATCTTTAAGGATTGTCGGTCAGTACTAGCTAAGCCGCTTCTACACATTTATAACAAGTGTCTAGAAGCTGCCGTGTTCCCGGAGAGATGGAAAGTGACTCGCGTTGTACCTGTTCCTAAGGGGGGGTCAGCAGAATCTGTAGATGGGTATAGGCCAGTTGCAGTATTGTCGACGCCGGCAAAAGTACTGGAAACTGCCATTCATAGGATTATTTATCAGCAGGTTAGCGCACATCTCACAGACGCTCAGCATAGTTTTCGACCGGGAATGAGTATCACCAGTAATTTGCTCTGCCACATGGCTCATCTGGTGCCGACAGTGGATAGTGGGGGCAAGCTGATGCTGCTTACTTCCATTTTCGAAAAGCATTCGATTTAGTCGATAATGACATGTTGCTTGCAAAGTTAGCTGGTGTTGGTTTCACCCCACATTCACTTCAGTTTTTTGCCAGCTACTTAAGAGATAGGCGACAGTACGTGGAATATGCGGGACACGTGTCAGATCCGTATTTCACGAGGTCCGGGGTGAGTCAGGGCAGTAACCTTGGACCTTTGGGGTTCCTCCTGGTGGTTAACGACCTACCAGAAGTTGTCCAAGACGCTCACTGTTTGTTGTTTGCCGACGACCTCAAATTGACCCTCACAGTGGAAAGGGGCGAAGACTGTGACAAGCTACAAAGGGATATTGATAGGGTAGTGAGCTGGAGCATAGAAAATCTGTTGCAGTTCAATATCTCGAAATGTGTGACAATTACTTTTTCTCGTGCACACAATCCCATCGTGCATGGCTATCATATTGATAGCTTGCCTATGACACGGGTCACGGAAGTCAAGGACTTGGGGGTAAGTTTTAACACCAACTTGACATTTCGTGATCACGTTATGCGTTGCTGCAAGAAAGCATTTAGAAATTTAGGCTTTATGCTTCGTACGGTCCGAGGTTTCACGAATATGAAAGCCATTATAGCTTTATACACCGTGAAATTTAAGTGGTTGTTTTCCCGCGGCAGAACGACTTGCCTTTAGGAGTACTTTCGAAGCATAGAGTTAAAGTAAAAAAATAACGATGTTTTTATTTTAAAATAATTTAAAAAATATTCGTCAACTCGAAAAAGTGAGTAACAATAGTAACTTGTAGGTACTAGGTACTACTCGCGTCACCACCGTATTATTCACCGTAGTACCTAGTACCTACAAGTTACTATTGTTACTCACTTTTTCGAGTTTGTTTTTTTTTTTTAATTATTTTAGAACAAAAACATCGTTATTTTTTACTTTAACTCTATGCTTCGAAAGTACTCCTAAAGGCAAGTCGTTTTGCCGCGGGAAAACAACCACTTAAATTTCACGGTGTATAATGCATTGGTTAGGAGCCAGCTAGAATGTAACGCAGTCATCTGGTCTCCACATGAAGCTAAATATAGTCTCATGCTGGAGAAGGTTCAAAAGAAATTTATTAGATATTTGTATATGAGGTATTTTTTTTTTTTTTTTTTTTTTTTATTTATGATGGGTTTGCTCTTGACTCTAGTCTAGGTCAGAGGTGATAGAGACAGAGTCTACGATGGAGTGAGCTTACCCAGAAGAAGCCTGTTTACTCTAACTTTGAAGAGATTCGGGTTGAATGCGTTCGGAAACACAGACGCAGGTAGTGAGTTCCATTCATTTGCTGTGCGCATTATAAAGGATGTTTGGAAGCGCTTGGTTCGAATTGGTGGAATGGCAACAAGGTAAGGATGATAACTAGCAGTGCGTCTAGATGTCCGATGGTAGAAGGGGGCTGGTGGGATGAGGTCGTGAAGTTCTTGAGCACACTCCCCGAAGTACAGTCTGTAGAACACCGACAAGCAGGCAACTTTGCGGCGATGAGCCAAGCTGTGAAGCTTGGCGTCCACCAGTTTAACGTCGCCAATGAGCCTCTTGGCTCTGCGTTCCACTGAGTCAAGCGCGGCAAGCTGATACTTAGCTGAACCATCCCAAAGGTTGCTGCAATACTCCATGCAGGATCGGACTTGTGCTTTGTATAGGGTTAAAAGCTGTCCAGGCGTAAAGTATCGCTTCACTTTATTTAGGATGCCCAGTTTTTTGTCCGCGATTTGGGCTTTGTTCTCAATGGAGGAGCCGAAGTTGAGACTGGATGTCAACTCCATGCCAATGTATTACGGTGTTTACCCATTTTATCCCTTAATGTATCCAACATTATTTATTTTAGGTATGGTAGGATACAATGAGTTGAGGGTTAGAAGGGAACTGGCACTCACTTCATATATTTTCAAAATATTGTGAGGGAAGGTGCATAATGCAACTGTTTTAGGACAGATGTGTCTGTGTGTTCCGGACAGGTACGTATGGCGACGCCGGCGGCCGAGCTTGCTAGTTGAGTCGCGCAGTCGAACCAACCTTTTAAGAGAGCCGCCGCTGACGCGTGCACTCCGCACGCTCAACCTTGTGGCTATTGAGACGGATCTATTCTGCTGTACTCTGGGTGAATTCACAAGGAGTGCATTGTTTAAAATCTGTTATGGATAAAATTTGTTAAGATATCTAATATGTAATAGATTATGTTTACTGTGCGATGTGAAGTAACTTAGGATAAGCGCATTTATCGTATTGGGTGTAATCCTGTAAAGATTAATGTGATAAGGTTGAAATAAATAAATAAAAATAAATAAAATATTTTAGTATTAAAGAGAATTGTACTTTGATTTTTTAGAAGGATTTATACAGAATGGCCAGTATAAATACGAGTATTTTATGTATGATAAGTAGGTACATGAAGGAGCTGGTACACATGCGCAAATCTTTACGAAACTAGCTGTTATGGCATGGTTGTCAATCCAGAAAGGGTTGAAAATTAAAATCTAAAGCTATCTATTAAAATCTAAGATCATACAATTTATCGTAATGGAAGTCATCAACATGATTTTCGAGGGTGGTTATCCGGTAAAGGCGGTACATATGTACCAAGCTGCATTACGACAACTTGATACAAAATAGTTTATTGCTTCATTAGTTTACATAAAGTTTAGTGTTTGGAGCTTCCCTTTAAGCAAGTAATGCCTGTGTTGGGAAGCTCCACTCTTCCATAGCAAAGCAATACAAATTTTAAAAACTAGGTATTTACAAAAGACATTAGGTACAGAAATTTAATATGATATACATTACAAAATTTACTATTTAATTAAGTTACTATTTAATAAAAATCTTGGTTGCAGGTGTGTGCTCAATGTTATGTAAGGTAATGTGTTGGGTATTAAGGTTACACTAGTCGACGGCACGAACTATTTTGTGCGCGGGGTTAAAATGCATTTTATATCAACCGACAACACGTGCGGAAGAGATAGATGCTGTGATGAGCAGAAGGAAGGTAGTTCGGGTACGAATACACACTTTTGTAAATTTGTAGCGAAATGGATAATGATTTAGGACGAAACCGAGTGCGCGATATTTTATAAACAGACCTTTGGCAGTCTAGATATCATGAAAAAACTAGTAAATCTATCTGTTCAAAATAAAATTATATGCATTGTTGAACTAATAATCTATCCCTGTATGGAGGCCGTTTTGCAATTTTCTTATGGTATTTATTTGCACCCAAAAATGCGGTAAAATTAGTGTCGAAATGTGGAACTTTCAACGCTCATTACTTTCAAATATTTTCTTTTTTTACTTTTTCGCTTCCATATATATATATACAGCGCTAGATAATGATGAGACAAATTGATATCAGTTTTTACTTTGAACGTACATCGTCAAACAGTGGAATAATCCCTAGACTACGTTTGTATGGAAAAAAAAAACTTGAGAGGTGTCAAGGCACACCCGGATGGAACCAAGTTCCTTTAATTTCATTAATTGAGTTAATAAAATTGAAAGAAAAAAAAAAGAACAAAAAAAAAAAAAAAAATCGTGACAACAGAAAGAGACAGAGAGAGAGACAGACAGACAGACAGAGAAACATGCGACGCCGCACAGCTTACAATAGCTTACTATAGCAAAAAGTGTCGTGACAACTTTTCGTAAGAATTTTTTCCGTCTAGCCCCCTTTCAAAAAAAATCGACTAGTGTAACCTTAAGGATAGTAGTGTTATGTTGCGTGTGTGTCAGAGTGATGATACTGAATAAGTGATGGATGTCGTAAGGGCGCGTGTGCTATAGTTTTTTTCCTGTTATATTATTTGACTTATGCGTGTGATGTGTGTTAAGTGTCCGTGTTGTGCATTTGATCTTTAGATTGCTGCATATTTAATATTTATCTAATGTGTTCCAAAAGTGCCTCCGTGTCATCATATGTTAGAGATTTCATCCAATTTATTAAAGTTTTGTTACAGTCATAGTATTGTTTTAGGTATATGTATATTTGCCGGTTCATTTTTTAGTACCGACTGCGCTAGCGCGCATTATACCGTCCGAAGCAGCCCCAGATCAGCAACGTGTCGTAACTTTTTGAACGCCCAGATTAACTTTCTTGTGTGCGTTGTAATTAAGTCTATGTGAAGGTGCCAGTTGAATTTGCTATCCAAGAGTTCTCCCAGGTATTTGGTAGAGGGGGACTCTTTTAGGGGCAGGCATAAGCAGTGTTCGTTATTACCTGGATAGTTGCAGGGGTGGACCTTAATTGATACTTCAGGTAATTTGGTTTTAGAAAAGGCAAACTTTACGAAATTTGTTTTCGAAAGATTGAGGGTTAGCAGATTTGCTTCTAGCCAAAATTTAATTTTATGTAGGCCCATTTCTGCATGTAGTTGTGCCTCTTCCAAGTCCCTCCATGAAAATTCAATGCTGTATCATCGGCATAAGAGAAGATTCTTCCGTTTGTTAGATCTTGCTGACACAGGTTATTAATATAAATCAGGAAGAGGCTCGGGGCAAGGACACTTCCCTGCGGCACGCCGAAACTGATTGGTGATTCGGAGCTTATGTTTTCACCTATCTTTACTCTTTGCGTACGGCCACACAGAAAATCCTCAAAAAGTTTTAGGGCGTTACCTCGGATTCCCGCGCGTTCTAGCTTGTCCGCAAGGATTGAAATACTGACGGTGTCGAAGGCCTTGGCAAGATCAAGAAATACACCCAGACTTAGATAGATATTACGTAGAATACAACTTTTTCAACTTTTCAACCATGATATAACAGAAACGGTGACTATTAGAAGAAAAATTATAGAAACCATTTTTATAGATAATTGTATAATATACAATTTTGTCTAACCTATTTTTATCATAAAACTTACCATTCGGCTAAATTTTGGAAGTGTGGGATCGATGGGGACTTTTTAAATTTCATTTATAATGGTGTTCCGAACATTCGTACCAATTTTCAGCTCTATGATCAACCCTAACCCTATTTTTTGGTCTATTTTGACCGAACTATTATAGTAACTATTATTATTATACCAGCCTGTAACTGTCCCACTGCAGGGCAAAGACTGGTACAGAGAAGGCACGGACTTTAAACCCCATGACCTCAGGCAAGGCGAGGTCTTTAGCCTTAAAATTGTAATAAGTAAGTGGCCACTGGGCCACCACGACACTTATTACAATTTAACGAATAATCATAAAATCGTTGGTTCCCGGGAACTTATTTTTACTACGCTTGCGTTACATACTTACATTAAAATAAATTGTAGTTCTAAGAACTAAAAAACACGCTTTAATGGTAAATTGAACTAAAAAGTCGCTAATCCTGAAGATCTTGGTAAGGGTAATGGGACAAACAATTTAAACGCGCACGGTAGAATCAACTTTTAGTACTTGTAAATTTTAATTCTTGATTGACTTTCAAAAGTACCGCTTATTGGCCTAGTTGAATAAATATATTTGACTTTGACTAAATTGATAGGTGTGCAAAGTTTCAAATCAATCCGACGTTTTCAAGGGGGTGAAAATCACGTTCAAAGATTCCGTTACATTGATACATAGTTACATAGATACATACCAAGCTAATAAAAGCGTGTTAATAAATTAGGCACTCTGTATCAAACCTTCGAGAGTATCAAACATTAAAAGACTCAATCTATATTTAATATTATAAAGAGGAAAGATTTGTATTTTTGTATGTAACGAATAAACTTAAAAACTATTGGACCGAATTCTTTCACCGTTGGGAAGCTACATTATCCCCGGGTGACATATGCTACTTTTTATCCCTGTATTTGGAAACAGGAACTACGCGGGTGAAACCGCGAGGCGTCCGCTAGTCATTAATAATTGTATTCAAAATATTTTTGAATAGCGAGCGAATTCCGAATTTAAATTTTGAATCGGATAGAAAATTCAGCACAAAATTATCCACGGTTCGATGAATTTGTTTAGTTGATTTTAGTCAAATAATGTCCAAAAATCTATTAAGATTACAAAATGAAAGTTGTACGAGCATCGCCACATGATTTGTATTGTTTTAGTTTTTACCTGAACAAGCATTTGGTAATACACCGATTACTTGTGTACATTCGCTGACTAGGCTATCGCGCCCACCACTAGTGACCTACTTAATTTATTATATAATTTAATGTTCTTAATAATAAACTGTCAATCATTTACGGACACATTTAACAGTGATTTTATTTCCTGTACCACATCCCGTGTGATTCGTCCACCTACATACTACATCTCAGTGTACGGAGTTACTGCCCGTACATTTTTGGTCCTTCGAGCCGGATAATCACTACTGGATCAAACAGTCCTGCAAGTCGCACAGGTACGAAGTGTTTCAACTTACGATAGCGAATCGGTTTGACTGGTCTTCCACAAGCGGATCGCCCCAGTTAGATTGAGAAGGCGCACAATATCGTACGGAGAGATTCCTTCGGACCCTGCGATCGCTACAGGAAACATAAACATTTGGTGATTCGGGAACAATTATTACATCCTAACAATTCAACAGTGAAGTCAACAGAGCTAACGTCCATCAACAATACACATACATACAACAATTATGGATGCTAGACAACAAGAACTTCTCAAGCGGCAGGGAATCATTGCAGAGGGCATCCGAAAAATTGGTGTCAACTTCGGAAAGGATGGCCCTGACCGCAAGAACGCAACATACATCAGGGGTAGACTGGATACCCTCCAGGCACACTGGAACGAGTTCGAGATGAACCATGGCGTGCTACAGATCGCCACAGACCGGACCGACATATACTACATTACAAAAGTATACGACCGGGTCAAGACGGAATACTCAAGCATACAACATAAGCTGCAAACATGGCCGACCTCCACTGCGGAACCCGTGAGTCACCAAGGTGAAGAGAACAAGAGCACTGGAGTCCTTTCAAAATCGGACGAGCTCAAAACTCAACAAGCAACTAACTTCCGAGCCTTCTCACGTTTCACCGGCAACGTGTGTACTGCTGACATTATCGAGAAATGGGACATAGAAGACAAGCTCAGGATCCTCGAATCTCTTTGGAGGGTGATTGATGAAGTACACTGGCAGCTCGACAACATTCTCGTCGGTAGCGATGTAAACTACGAGCTGGAGTTTTCGAAGTATGAAGAAACGTACGAGTGCACAAAGCGAGATCTTAACCGCAAGCTCAATCTGGCGGTACAACAACGTGACAGTGCGCTGAGGATCGAAATACCAGAATTCTCTGGCAGTTACACACAATGGCCGACATTCCTCGATCTATACACTGCGGCTGTTCACAACAATCCCTTCCTCTCGAAGGGACAGAAGATGCAACACCTGAAAGGAAAGTTAAAAGGGGAGGCTGAGCGCCTTGTGCAACATTTATCTGTCTCCGAAAGCAACTACGACTCTTGCTGGGAAATCCTCCACCATAGGTATAACAACTTGCAGCTGCTCTTCAACAAACAAATGCACGTTTTGATGAGTCAACATACGATTCAACATCAAAACGCTTACGAGTTCAAGCGCCTACACGACACGAGTCTCGAAACCGTGCACGCGTTGCGTAACATGGGCATCGACACGGCAACATGGGACCCGATTTTGGTGCATATCCTGACGGGAAAACTGGACACTCAGACCTACTCTGACTACATGGAGGCGAGAAAAAGTCCAAGAGGACTTCCTGACTTCAAAGAATTCATCCAGTTCATCGAAGGGAAGTTCACGGCGCTGGAATCAGTGGTGAAGAAAACAAACAAACCATACAAACAAACAGACACCGAAGTCTCCGCGAACAAAGGGAGCCCGACGACAACCACTCAAAGGGACGCGTACAACAAATACAGACGCTATCCCATGGCAAACCATACAAGCTCCGACAGAAATTGTCCTGTTTGCAAAACAAGCCACATCTTGCTCTACTGTAAAGAGTTTCAAGAAATGACGCCAGCCATCAAAATGAGGACAATTGAGCAATTGAACATTTGCAAAAACTGCATGTATCCGCACAACGGAAAGAAATGCAACTCGCAAAAAAGATGCAAGGTGTGTAACGGTGCACACCACACCACGCTACATGACCTAACACGTGATACTACGTCAGCGAAACTGTCGTCAAGTCAACTGACCGACAACGTGACCAACAACAACTCGGAACGAAAATCCAATCACGTGTCAGGCAATTTTAACGAAGTCCTACTAGCAACAGTGCAGCTAAAAGTAAAGGCCGCAGATGGAACTTATGCCGTACTCAGATGTCTTCTAGACCAAGGCTCCCAACTGAACCTTATAACAGAATCTGCTGTGCAACGACTTGGCCTTCCGCGACGCAACCACAACTCAACTGTGTCGGGAATCGGCACATCTGCCAGCCAGAGCAACGGAACCGTTCAGTTGGACTGTGAGTCCCTTTACGGAGATTACCAGTTCTCGACGCCGGCACTAGTAATGGCCAAATTACTTAACAATCAACCTAACTATTCCTTCGAAAAACAATATTGGCCACACATAGAAAATATTAACCTGGCCGACCCACAATACAACTTATCAAGGCCTATTGACATTCTACTTGATGCCGGAGTATATGGCGACATAGTCATGAGTAGTATCATTTATATACGCACCTATAGCACAACAAACCAAGCTTGGCTGGGTACTAGTTGGAAACACAAATACTTTCAACTGCCATGTCGTGGTGGACACAAAAGAAATCTCTCGCTTTTGGGAAACTGAAGAGATAACATCCGACGACAAGTCCACGAGTGTCGAAGAGGAGTGCTGCGAGATACTGTATACTGACACAACAAAAAGACTAGAAAACGGGCTACACGAAGTTAAAAGCCCCATGGAGACCAACTTCGAACAAAGTATGGGACGATCAAAGCCACAAGCAGTCGCGCAATTCAAGCCGCTAGAAAAACGTATGGCTAGAGATACACAAAGAACTCCACCCAACTCCTGGAAACAGGTCAAGTCCGAAGACAATCCGGGGAATTTCACCATCCGACTTACTAAGCCACGATCTGTGGTGGAACGCCCCTTCCTGGCTTCAAAACAACAGCATACCCAAACAAGGAATTTTTACTACAAACGAAGAGCAAAGGAAACGAGGTCACACTTGCGCAATACAAACAACACACGCGCCACTCATCGAGCAACTACTGCAAAAATACAGTTCAATAACTTATGCGACCCGAGTCATAAGCTGGATCTTACGATTCATAAACAACTCACGTTACGCAACAACAGCCAAACGCCTGTCACATTTAACTACAGAAGACATAGTGCTGACTCAAAACCTACTCGTGAAAACTGCACAGAACAATACCTTTGGCGATGATATAGCGTACCTATACAAACATAACAAGGTACGGGCCACAAGCAAACTTTTGAATTTGAGCCCAATACTAGACGCTCAAGGCATTCTTCGAGTGGGAGGAAGACTTGAACATGCCAAGTTAAACAACTCCCAAAAACATCCGATAATTTTATCAAACAATCACAAGCTATCAGAACTCTTGATTGACCAAGCCCACAAGAACACTCTCCACGGTGGAGCCAGGCTTACTTTGGGACACCTTCGTAACAAATATTGGATACTTGGCGGCATGAAACCAATCAAGAAGCAACTTAACAAATGTGTCACCTGTCATCGCTACAAAACGCAACGCAGCAATCAGCAAATGGCAGACTTACCGACGACTCGAGTTACACCTTCACGGCCATTCACACATACAGGCGTAGATTTCACGGGACACGTTGAAATAAAGGCTAACAAAGGCCGCGGCATTAAAACAGTTAAGGCCTACATTGCGATCTTCATTTGTCTATTCACAAAAGCAATCCACCTTGAACTGGTGTCAGATCTCAGCACTGTAACATTTCTCGCGGCATTGAAGCGGCTATGCGCACGACGAGGAACGCCAAAACATATCTACAGCGACAATGGAACGAACTTCGTCGGAGCAGCTAAAGCACTAGCCAAAGAACGCCAGGAGGCAATGCAGCTTCTAGTCAACGAGGACCTTATCAACAAAACTTCCGAGTGTGGCATTGAATGGCACTTTAACCCTCCATCTTGACCAACGGCGGGAGGATTGTGGGAAGCTGCAGTCAAGAGTATGAAACACCACCTTAAACGCGTGCTTGGTGAACAAAAGCTTACGTACGAAGAGTTCACTACTTTGCTAGTACAAATTGAAGCCTGCCTCAACTCGAGGCCACTTGTCGCTCTAACAAACGACCTGGACGACATCGATTACTTGACACCGGGCCACTTTTTAGCCGGTGGACCGGTACTGGCACCTCCGATGACGTCAGAGGGTGATAACAGCCAGTTAACTTTACGATGGCGCTTAACAGAAAATATGTACAAGGAATTTTGGAAGAAATGGTCCAAAGATTACCTACAAACATTACAATTACGAGGAAAATGGCAATCCCCAACACACAACATTGCAGAGGATGATGTCGTCCTCATAAAGGAAGAACAAGTGGCTCCAGGCAGATGGTTATTAGGACGAGTTGTAAAGACGCATCCTGGACCTGATAACTTGGTACGAGTCGTCACGCTCAAGACTAAATCCAGCATAATGAAGAGGCCCGTAACAAAATTGTCCCGGTTACCCATTGAAACAGGGAATAATACCGAAAACAAACCAACACGATCCACGTACAATAAACAAACGGACGCGACTTCATCGACATCACAACAACAACTTCTCAAGTCCAATTCGGGCATGAAGTAACCGAAGTCGTTTCAATCCGCAACATAAAGGAAGCCTCCATGATTAACATAATATGTACCAACAACGAAATACATAGCCTTGAACTTGATGATACCTCTGGATCAACAACATCTTTCAACATGCACACAAGTAAATACAAATCAGCTGCTGCTATGCAACCTTGACTTACCTATATATGCAAAACAGCCACAAAAATGTGCGAAGCTGGCATAATAAATAATCGAGGAGTATCAAACTGCCGCACTGAGGGATCAAGTTGCAGGTATGAATGGACGAAGTTACACATCAATGGGGCTTTGTTGTTTACGTGTTGCGAGGAATGCACCATGCGCATTTTCTGTCCAGCTGGAATTACGTCACAGACACTACGTAATACAGACACAATCACCTTAGCGATAGGTTGCATGATGCGTCGCGGCGATAAACACCTGATTCAGTCGCACTAAAATATAATAAACATGGAAATAGAAACACATGAAGAATAGTCTGCCCAGAAAAGAACAAATTAAGGCAGATACATAGACAATAGAAGAGGTCATCCGATATCGGCAGCAACAAGATGGATCGCAAAACATCACCAAGATCAGTCAGCGGCGAACCTACCTACCAAGAACTTTCTATACATACTTTACTTACTTTTTAATAATGCATTTCTGCTTATTATTTGTTTTTTTTTATAGTTGGCAGGATGTACGAGCATCGCCACATGATTTGTACTGTTTTAGTTTTTACCTGAACAAGCATTTGGTAATACACCGATTACTTGGGTACATTCGCTGACTAGGCTATCGCGCCCACCACTAGTGACCTACTTAATTTATTATATAATTTAATGTTCTTAATAATAAACTGTCAATCATTTACGGACACATAACAGTGATTTTATTTCCTGTACCACATCCCGTGTGATTCGTCCACCTACATACTACATCTCAGTGAACGGAGTTACTGCCCGTACAAAAGTATTAATAATAATTATTTTAAGTGTTTTTTGTATTTTATGCCTAAAACGGGATTATTCTAATTATTAAGAATCGATTTGGGAATCCCTCCCAAGTCTATAGAATAAAAAATATAGATTGCCACCAACTACAGTGAAATTGAAGAAAAAGTAAACGGGACGGCAGATACATTACAGAAATACAAATTTTACAAAAACATCTAACAGTTCATTGCACTACTAACACAAATCAGGAAACTCATAAATAACAACTAAGTGATCAAACTTTAGAACTCATAAACAAAAGAAAGCAGTACATAACACAAAAAGAGAAAATGTCAAAATCATAGCTGAACTGAGTAAGCAAATCAAGGTAAGCAACATATTAACCTATATGTCGTGGTGGCCCAGAGGCTAAGACATCGCACCTCGTGCTTGAGGTTGAGGGTTCAAATCCGGGCAAGTACCAATGGGGTGTGTAACGTTTGAAATAATAACAAAAGTTCTAATGATCATATAACCTAATTTCATTTAATATACTTTTGTTTAGTATAACGATCAAATACAACTTTTTTGGTCAATACACATTGATAGCTATTTACATGTGTGTTATGTGTGTATTGAGCCGATGAAGTGAAGATCTTTGTGGGTCACACATCCGTGTTGAGTGGACAGTTGGTGCTGACGGCTAATTTTCTTTTCATCTTTCCTCGTTTGTTGAAAATTAGCCGTCAGCACCAACTGTCCACCCAACACGGATGGACAATTGGAGCCGACGTTGCCCAGGGTGCGCCACGTGGAGGCTTTCAACACGCACCCCATCGAAAGAGCCTACACCGTGGTCCACAAAGGTAGACACCCGTTTCACTACATCACCACTTGCCAACAGAATCGTGACTATAATCTGAGTTTTATAATCAAATTACAATACAAAAATTAAGCGTGAGACCAAACGAACGTAAGTTTATGAGTTGTGACTTGCGTTTTTTGAGTCGCGTAATTTACATTCTACTCAAATATTTCACTCATTCTGCGTCACCGTGTGGTACAAACAGGACTTTAATATAAAGAATGTAGCAGCGTAAATTTCGCGACTCATTTTACGCGACTCACAGCTCAAAAAATTACATTCGTTTGACCTTACCCTAAAATGAATATGGCCATGGCTCCGCCTCCTGCGGTGCCCAATGCGGACCACACCGCCGACGACGACGAAGCTTCGGAGGTGACCGAGGCAGAGCTGAGAGTGGCGGTACGCAGGCTGAGTGCCAAAAATACCGCCCCAGGACCCGACGGCTTATCTGGAAAAGCCTGGGTCCTGGCCTTGGAGGCTCTCGGGCCTCGACTAAGGGGGCTCTTTAGCGCATGCTTGGAGAGGGGCCAGTACCCACTTCGTTGGAAGACGGGGAAACTGGTCCTCATTAAGAAGCCGGGGCGCCCTGCGGACTCTCCGTCCGCTTACCGGCCCATCGTGCTGCTCGATGAGGTGGGCAAGCTCTTTGAAGTCATTGCAGACCGCCTCGTTGGGCAGCTGGTGCGGGTGGGGCCGGATCTGGCGGAGAGCCAGTTTGGTTTCCGCAGGGGTCGCTCTACGGTGGACGCCATCATGCGCGTGCGAGCCCTCACGACGGGGGATGCAGTGGCCCGGGGTGGAGTCGTCTTGGCGGTGTCCCTAGACATCGCCAATGCCTTCAACACCATGCCATGGAGCTGCATCAGGGAGGCACTCCAGTATCACCGGATGCCGCCCTACCTCTGTCGCGTAGTCGAGGCCTATCTGACGGACAGGGCCGTCATCTATCCCAGTCACCAGGGAGAGTGGAACCGGCGAGGGATGTCGTGCGGTGTCCCACAGGGATCGGTCGTGGGGCCGCATCTGTGGGACATCTGGTACGACTGGGTGCTGCGCGCCGACCTCCCTAGTGGCGTCAACGTGGTTTGCTACGCTGACGACACGCTAGTCCTGGCACAAGGGAGGTCGCACCAGGCGGCGGCTGAAAGAGCGACACGTGGGGTTGCGACAATCGTCGAGAGGATCCGGCAATTGGGACTCGAGGTGGCCCTGCACAAGTCCGAGGCCATGTGTTTTCACGGTCCTCGGAACGCGCCACCGCCGGGATCCCAAATAACGGTAGGAGTAGTTCACATCGGCGTCGAGTCGACCATGAAGTACCTGGGACTCGTCCTCGACAGCCGGTGGAATTTCGTAGAGCATTTCCGACGTTTGGCTCCCAGACTGGAGCGGGCGGGGGCTGCCCTCAAGCGGCTGCTGCCCAATCTAGGGGGTCCAAACGCCTCCTGCCGGAGGCTCTACGCGGGGGTCGTGCGGTCCATGGCCCTTTACGGGGCACCAGTATGGGCGCGTTCCCTGAGGCGGCGACCAGCCCGCCGATTGAACGCGTCCCAAAGCGTCATGGCCATCCGGCTGGTCCGGGGATACCGCACGGTCTCCGGTGAGGCGGCGAGCCTCCTTGCCGGATTGCCGCCATGGGATCTGGAAGCAAAAGTCCTCGCGCAAATATGGGAGTGGCGTGAGGAGGCGAAATGCCGGGGTGAAACACCGTTGCCGCGACAAATCGCGGCTCGGCGGACAGAGCTCCGGCAGGATCTCATGGCGACATGGAGGGGGCGACTGTCGCAACCCAGCGCTGGGCACGCCACAATTGCGGCGGTAAGGCCCCTCTTTGAGGAGTGGCTTGAGAGGCGTCACGGCGTCCTCATCTTCCGCCTGACGCAGGTCCTCACCGGACACGGCTGTTTCGGGAGGTTCCTGTTCAGGATAAGGCGGGAGTAAACGCCCGGGTGTCACCATTGTGTGGACCGCCTGGAGGACACGGTGGAGCATACGGTGAGCAGATCTGCCCTACTTGGGCGGAGCACCGCCGTGTCCTCATGGAGGCGATCGGCGGTGGCGACCTCTCGCGTCCGGCCCTGGTCCAGGCCATGGTACGGAGTGAGAGGGCATGGGAAGCTGTCTCCTCCTTCTGCGAAGCAGTAATGCTCGCAAAGGACGAGGCGGAACGCGTGAGGGAGATGCAAAGGAGACGCCCTCACGCCCCTAGGCACCGCAGGAGACGCCCCGGGCGTCGGGAGTCGCGAGCCGATTCCCGGCCACCGTAGGCGCGGGCTTGCGGACGGATAGTCATGGGTAGCTCGCCGTCCGATAAGGACCAAGCCCGAGTTTACGGCGCGTAGTGTTCCACGCGCGCCTCAAAGAGATGTCAGCAAAAGGGACGGGGTCCGACAGGGCCGATGCCTGTCTGGGTCGCGGATAAATTTGTAAGAGAGTTACCTCGGCCCTGGCACAAGCAACTGAAGGAACACGGGTGGGTTTTAGTCAGTAAAAGTCTGACATGCCCTCCCGCTTCACCCAGAGCGGGAGAAGTCATTGGATGATATCCCATCCAAAAAAAAAAAAAAAAAGCTGTTTCGATAAAAATGCCAAGGTAGTGGGAGGCACGCAGCTTGACGTAGTACTTGGTGCCGGGGTGCAAATTGAAAGCCTCCACGCGGCACACCCTGAGCAACGTCGGCTTCAGCTGCCCAATAATGCACAATAATGGAACGCAAAACTAATGGAAAATAACCCTCAGGCGGGTACCCTTGCGCGACGCAAGGGCCAGGCCGCCCCTTTAGGGATCTCCTGGAGGGCAGCTCCATCGTATCTGAGGGGGCACCACAGGTCTCGCGGGCCGGCAGTCAACTGCCGACCTGCGTCAAAGCCACGAGCGAGAAAAGGAGCTCCAGGTTCACCTGCAACTGCGCGACGTGGACGCATCGCTTGCCATCGCCGACGGCAACAAGAGCCGAGGAGGCTCAGGTCCTGGAGACAACTTGTCTGACTAGGACTCACGTGGCACTTCCAAAGTTTGGAGGAAGCGTCCGTGCAGGACTTGTGGTCGCTGGGTCTTTCCTCGAATGAGGAGAACCTGTCGGCCCCGAAAGTGTCAACGGGATGGAGAGGGCGGGGTCGTGCGTTGGCGGGTGTTGCCACCGCTCAGGTGTCGTGCGGGATCGTTTCATGCATCGGCCCAACACGCCTGCCCCTGCAGAGTGCGTGCTGAGTGACCCTGGGCACGCGAGTGTGGACCAGAGCGATGGCTCCACCACGTCCCTGCTAGAAGCAAACAAGGTGGAGGCGAATGCTGCAAAGCGGTTGCAGCAACGGGCTGTCACGGTAGACGAGGTCAGTGAGTTGGCTCGACAGGCCCGAGAGCGGCGCTCTGCTCGGACGACGGATGCATCGGTGGTGGCGCTCAGTCGCCAAGTGACAAACGGCCTGGATGTCGTCCTAAAGGTTGTCACCAATTCAGGCACGTTCATATGAAGGGCACGTTCACGCGTGCCTTAAAGGACGTGGTGAACAGCATCTAGGAGGCGGTTGAGGTCCTCAGTAGCCGCACAACCATGGAGGAGACGGCGAAGTTGTGGGAGGAGAACGGTTGTCTCGGTTGGAACAGTTGGAGGACTTCAAGCGGCAGTTTGCCGACCAGAGGGCAGCTGCCGGTTCACCTGTCACGGCCCCTTTGCTGGCCCCGTCGTCAGCCCCTGCACTCGTGGATGTGGAGGTCGAGAAGATTGCACGCATCTGCATAATGCAGTGCGGTCAAATGGTGGGTGCCCAGTTGGAGGCCATAGAGGTGAGACTGCCAGCCAAAACCCTCCACCCACCGCTCGCTAGGGATAAGCGGAGACTGGATGGGCCGGCAAGCATTCTCAACTAAACCCTGAGGACATACCGAGGCCGATGAAGACGGCTGAGCTGCGGGTCGACGGTCTGAACGCTGATCGCCCGAGCCAGCGGATGTCCGTCCGAGGACATGCGGACGGGCGAGATCCGGTGCCCGGTGGCGGCGGCGCAAAAAGTCGCTAACGGTGGACGACTGTTGGTGGGGTGGGTTGCAGTGAAGCTGCTGTAACCCAGGACATTGCGGTGCTATCGTTGTCTGGACATTGGGCATGTCAGGGCACGATGCACCGCCGAAACAGACCGCAGCGAGCAGTGTTATCGCTCCGGTCAGCTCGGCCTCAAGGCGGCCCAGTGCTCCGCGGCGCCAAGTTGCAGCCTCTGTACAGCTGCAGGCAGGCCCGCTGGGCACAGAGCGGGCGAAAAGGCTTGTAGCGCACCCGCGCAGCAGAAGAGGACAAGGAGGGCCAAGGTTGTCGGTGACTTTAACCCCCCCGTCAACCTGGCTGCTCTTCGGCCGAGTCTCGGCCTAGGAATGGAGTGGAGGGCATGGATTGGGCATAATGGCTCTCTACCATTTCCTCCAGAGCAATATCAACCACTCTACCAGAGTCTATTTTGCTCCAGAGCATGGCAGAGTGGTCGATTCACGTGGCTGTGGTCACCGAGCTGTATTTCATCCCACCCAGAGACAACTGGGTTGGAGACCTCGACGGTTTGGTAGCCATCATTTGCGGGGCGGTTCAATAGTGGTCGTCTCGTTCGCTAAACCTGCTGTCGCGAGCCGTGTCTGCGACTGGCGTGTCGCCGTGGAGGTGGAGACGTTATAGGATCATAGAATATCCTTACATTTTGACGTCTCCTCACAGACCGCCGGCGGCCGCGGTTCGCCAGCCCTGCGAACGGATGGTCCGCGCTGGGCGTGCAAGTGCATCGACAGGGAACTTTTCGAGGAGGCCACTATTGTCCAGGCCTGGATCCGGGATTGGGCAACGACTGGACCCGTCGACGTTGAACAGGAGGCACTGTGGTTCCGCGGGGCGATGACGCAAATCAGCGACACGTCCATGCCCCGGGTCCACGCACAGTCAGCGAAGCGGCAGGTGTACTGGTGGTCCGCTGAGATCGCACAGTTACGTGTCGCGTGCGTAGTGGCCAGACGCCAGTACATCCGATACCGAAGGAGACGTCATCGGGTCCCTGACGAAGAAGGCTGGCCATCGGCGAGGCAAAGAAGCGAGCCAGGGAGGAGATGTTGGATACTCTAGACGGGGATCCGTGGGAGCGTCCAAGCGGTTCGAGGAAAATTCGAGCTGCCGCCCCTCCACTTACGGAGAGTCGCCAACCTGAGCTGCTGGAGGAGGTAGTTGCAGCCCTCTTCCCGGCGAGAGCTGAGCACATCCTGCAACCGATGGCATTACCCACGGCCGCAGAGACTACAGAGGAGGACGCCATCAGCGACCGATACGGCCAGACGTACAGCGCTTGCAATTCTAGCCACGACACAACAGCTGCCGTGTCGTTGCGTGGATCTTTGGTCACTACCAGCAAATAGAACCATAGGTACTACGACGAAGGGTTCGAGGCGGATGCTCACGGATACGGTGGTGGTGGAGTGGCTCAGCTCGCGCGGCGCTTCTATGTCAATGCGCTTCAAAACACGCGCGCCTTTTTCCTCGCGCTTGTCCAACAATTCGCCCCGTGCTGGGCCCGTTTCGTGTGCCAATGCCGAATTTATTATAGGTTAATTGTAAGTTGGTGGCATTAGTATATATGAGTAGCTTTAATTAACTAGAGCATTTACGTATTTGTCAATGGTGGCATAACATAAAGGTATTTATTTTCAGACTATTTATGTAAATTACATTTTGGCCACGAGTTAGTGCCTTATTATTTTCACTGGTAAGTATACAATTATTACCTTAGGTTACTAATATCTGGATTACTGGATAGATGTTTGTTAGTCTTTCACACAAAAACTACTGAACAGATTTTGACGACACTTTGCAGGAATATAGATTATACAATACAGGTTGGGCAAAAAAATGCATGGATCAAAGGAAACAAGGTGATAGATGGAGCTTTAAGTTGTAAAAAAAAATGTTTTTGATACTTTCTGACCTACTGCAATATCGTTCAGCCTGTTTCTGATCTACGATTTTTGGCCGAGCCTGTATATCAGAATAACAAATAGGCAATAAATTATAAAGATATTGGAGGAAGTACTAATTCCATGCGGGCAGCAGCTAATTCGTGAATAGATACTCCGGTCGTTGGAAAGTAAATAGTTTTTATCAAAACGACTACTAGAGGATAATAAAATGTGTACCTGGGCGTATTGTGATGGGCTGGACTGTTAGAGTCTTTGTTTCGTTTGTCTGCGGCCGAAGATGGTTCACGTTGTCAACGTCGACGCGGTCGCGTTGCCAGTTTTCATTCAGGGTACGGTTCTCCCGCGTGATCAAAGCGCTTTGCCCCGTGCCGTTTCCAGATACCATCTTCCTCACCTCCTCGGACGTGGACTGCGGTTGCGAAAACAGTGACTCCGCCTGCACACACACGACACGTCATTATACATAAACTCTGGCTATTATAACTCTGCAGAACTCTCAATTGGTATCCACAAAACCTTTTGTGTGTATACCACATACAAATTTTTGTATATACTTATACCCCATACAAAAGTTGCTTTTAAATCTGTTACTTTTGTGGTCAGCTGTCAGATTGTTTACGCTGTGCGTTGTTTTTCACAAATCCAATTAGAATAAATTGTAGTTCTAAAAACTAAAAAACACGCTTTAATGGTAAATTGAACTAAAAAGTCGCTAATCCTGAAGATCTTGGTAAGGCAAAACAAACACACAAACAAACTATTTAAACGCGCCTGGTAGAATCAACATTCATTATTTGTAAAGGACATGGCTAAACAACTGCCCTTAGCATGTATAGAAATTTTTCACTAGCTCGTAACATTCAAATATTCATTAATGAATTATTACAGTTTTATTATTCTTCTAGAACTTTCGCGAATAAATCAAATAATTAAAAGTGTTTTCATGTTTTTGTTTGACAAGAAGAACATAAGATTCCGTTCTACGAACAATTGTAGTCAATAAACCTACTTTTAAACACATTTGTGTAAGTCGAAACGAACAGTATTCATTATTATTTATTTTTGTACCTATCGCAATACATCTGAAATATTCATTAATGAATTATTACAGTTCTATTATTCTTCTAAAACTTTCGCGAAATAATCAAATAATAAAAAGTTGTTTCATGTTTTTTTGTTTGACAAGAAGAACGTAAGATTCCGTTCTACGAAAAATTGTAGTCAATAAACCTACTTTTAAGGACATTTGCGTAAATCGAAACGAACAGTATTAAATGTTATTTATTTTTGCACCTTTCGCTATACATCTCAAAACCTTAGAGATAGAACCATAGATGTTGTTTTCTTTAATTGCATTTATCTGATTTCTAGAAATTATTGGCAAAATCTGGAAAGAATTCACACTTAAATAGTGCTGACACTAAAAAGTTACAATCGATTCTTCTAGATTACACTTGATTCGATTAGAACCAAATAAAAAAAACATGTTGGGGGTGTCGTGGGAACTCACTTTGAACGAAGTTCCTTTCGCCGGGTATTATGTATGTATTAATATAGAGCCTACTAGTATGATCTTAAGTTTCAATTGCGTATTGACAGATGACAGATCTTCAAATGAAATGACAGCCGAGACCAACGGCTTAACTAGCTTTCCAAGGCACGAAGGAAAATCGCTATGTACACGATGGAACCACGGAGTGACCTCGGCTAGCGTTGCTTAACCTTTAAGATCGACCTGTGCGGCTGTTATTATTAAGCCAAGAGCTCCTCTAAACGCCTAAAAAAAAAAATAGCAAAATCTTATTCTTTTACAAGTTTGTATACCTATAACTGTAGGAGTTTCTACGATTTTATTTTCAGGATTGTGATGATATAAAAAGTGCCTGTAACTTTTTTCATACGAAATACTAACATTCAGCTGTTCAGCATTACATATTACTAGTTAAAATAGTTATACTTTGCTAGGGCAATCGTCCATACTTTATTTAGCCATGTCCTTTGAATTTTGTTTGACGTTCAAAAGTGCCGCTTATTGGCCTAGTTGAATAAACATATTTGACTTTGACTTTGACTAAATTATTGCATTGTCATCGGTCCTTGATAAGTGTGCAAAGTTTCAAATCAATCCCACGTTTTGAAGGGGCTGAAAATCACGTTCAAAGATTCCGTTACATTGATACATAGATACATACCAAGCTAATAAAAGCGTTTTAAAAATGGTTAAATCTATTAGAAGTGGATGCGGGTGTTATTATTTAATTCAAGCTAAACTCAACTTATCCGGCAGGAAGGTTTTAGACTTTATTTAATTTATTTATTAGGCTCACCAACAATTGTTAACACTAAGAATATTACAGTTATTATTCACTTAAAACTATAGTTGAGTATCACAATTTTTACAGGTATGCACCACATATATATGCTAAAGTATTTAACAAACATTCAGAAACAACTTACTAACCTAATAGAAAAAAAAAGGGATAAAATGATACCTAAAACATCTTACACTATAAAATTAAAACTATTTATAACCATTAGTCTACATAACATCGTGTGTCAATTTTCGGAACTTGATAAGTGAGTCCGCATGTACGTCTACTAAATCGCTGCAACTATTTAATAACTACACAGCCGAGGAATGGCCGAATTGTCACGACGACGGTTCTACGTGGCGGAGGGTAAAAAGGAGTGATAGGAGCACGGGGCTGTCTAGCTGGAGCCCGGAACCTGATCCTGCCTAATAACTGAGGACATTCTATTTTTTTACGCAAGATTTTAATTAAGAAACTTGAATCTATGATATTTCTACGTTTCTCTAAAGAGTTTATGACAACATTCATCATCATCATCTTCCTGCCCTTGTCCCATGTTACTTGGGGTCGGCGCAACACGTTTTCTTCTTCCATACCGTCCTGTCCCCCGTCACGCTATCACTGACTACCTTTTCTTTCATATCACTCCTCACACAGTCCATCCATCTTTTCTTTGCCGTCCCCTCCCTGTCCATCCATCCACATTTATATTTATAACTCTTCTAGTAACATGCGTTTCATCCCTCCTCATCAGATGACCATACCAGGACAAACGGTTTCCTTTCAACTTTTCTGTCACTGGCGCCACTTTCAAACGATTCATGACCATCAAAAGCTAAAAATATATTGCTCTTTCTACCTTTCTCATGGATAGTGAATGTGATACAGTTTTATCACGGTGAGTGACTGTTTTCTCAGTGTGTGATTACTACAACCACAAAGTTTGGTGTTTTGCTTCATAATACTGTATTTTTTTTTAACACGATCTTCTTGCAAACAACATAAACAGGCGTATAAGTATTCGAAATAGTGTTCTTAGTTAAATAATCTATTATGAAAAAATCAAAGGGAAAGATATCAAAATCATTAATACCATGTATGTACATAATTTTGAATTTTGACAAGTGAGGAAATTTCAACAAAGTGATCGAGTTCGAATCCGCTCCGTGACTAAATTAACAAAAAATAGTAAAAGTAGCTTTTTGTTGACTTTCTTTCGCTAAATATGTTTAAATAGTTACCACCAATAAGTGCAAGTGTTATCTGATAGCTAAAAGTAGAAAACGACGGTTAGCTTCGTTGTGAAAACTATAGTGCTATTCTAAAACAATTCATCATAACAAGACACAAAAAACAGTGACAATAACGGACAGAAAACATAATTTAAGTGTACTAAACTGAATATTATAAGCTAAAAGTGATTGTGAGCAAGCATAACAAATAACATTGAACAAAAATTCAAATGTTTTAACCGTCGTGGTTTATCGTCAGTAGAACAAAGAAATGACCTTTGGACCCACTTGTCTCACTAGTGAGCCGAGCACGGAACAACATCTACAAATTCACTACTAAAGTTAATGCTCGTTTGGCCTAGTGGTAATACAACCAGATTGGGTAAACGCAAACAGGAGGTCGTGAGATCGATCCCCACGTATGAGGATCACTTTTTCCATTTATAATATATTCGAAATTTAATTTTCGTAATGAATTTTTTCGAGAACATCACACTTCGTAGAAAACGAACTCAGTCACTGACAGATACTACAATGGAAGAATCTAGTACCAACAATTTGACGTTAGATGGCACCACTAATAGTCTGCCAACTATATCCGACGATGAATGTGAAGAAATGCATAATTTAAGGAGACAAATAGAACAACTTAACTTAGAATTATCTTCTGCCCATGAGGAGATTAATCATTTATCAATTGAGAATAGTGATTTGAAATCGACAATAAATGCCATTACTAATAAATATGAGTTCTTAAAAAGAATCACTAAAACATTAACTAGTGACATAGGGTCACCAACATTAAAGACAACAAAGTCTTCAACTCCATTAAAGTATGTGACACAACAGTTGAAACAAAAAGGGATAGTAGAAGATATAAACATGCCTCGTAAACTCTCGCTGGAGCTTGAAATACCTGCATCAGCCATGGATAATACCAAGAATATGCAGAGCGACTGTACTCAAGAACCTCAAGAAACTCTTAAAAATAGTACCTTAATACTGGGAACTCAAACTATTACCACGATTAACGGTCATACAAATACAACATCAGAGACACGAAAACAAAATTATAAACTATGTATGATCTCTAGCAATAATATGAATGATATATTAGGTATAGGAGAAAATAAATTTACAGGGTATAAGTTCTGTCACTATATCGTACCAGGTGGGGGTGTAAAACAATTGTTTACAAATTTAGATAAGAAACTCGATAACTTTACTCATAATGATTATTGTATTATCTATATAGGAGAAAGAGATTTTGAAAACTCCAATAACTATAGTCTTTTAATAAACTACATGATAAATCAGCTTAAAAATGTGACAAATACTAACATTATAATATGTTCCCCGAATTTTAAGTTAAGTAACCAATTTTCAATATTTAACAAACGAATTGAAATGTTTAATCACTTGATGTATTTGGATAATGAACTAAATGAATATGCATATCTCTTTGATTCCAACTATTACTTGGAATACACAAATCAGATGTTCCGAAAATATGATACAAGGGTAAATAATAGAGCAGTTGCCATGATCCTAAAAAACTTAATGCTATATATAGGATACTTGGGTGCACAACCGACATCTTCTTGTGAGTCTATTTCTCATCCTTGTCTTGATAATCCTGTTATCGGACCAATTAATCGGTCGCTTAACATTTGTAATGACTTACGTACAGATCAATCAACCCAAACTGAAAACACTAGTGACGCAACCGAGCAAGAGTTTTTTCGTTTATAACCATTTATATATTCTGCACCAAAATATAAACGGATTGATAGGAAAGTCAGATTTGTTAAATATTAATATAAATGAACTTTTGCGGCAAAGGAGAAAAGTAGATGTAATGTGTATTACCGAGCACAATATGAAAGATGACGATTGCATGCATTTAGATATACCTAATTTTAAACTCGCAATATGCTCGACAAGAAACACTAGACATGGAGGAACGTGTATATTAATTAGAAATAGATGCGAGTATAGAATTATAGATATTAAACAATTTTGTGTTACTAATGTTATCGAATGCTGTGCCATTGAACTGGTGACACACAAAATAATAGTCATATGCATTTATAGACCTCCAAAATACACCAAAGCTGATACAAAAATCTTCTTTGGAAAACTTGACCACATTTTAAACTATTGCGGACGTAATTTAAAAACAAAACTCATTATGTGTGGTGACTTTAATATTGATATTTTATTAAATACAAGGTTGTCCATTGAATTTCAACATCTCCTTTTGAGCTATAATCTTAAACCGAGTATAAAACAACCTACACGTATATCAAGTGGAACATGTATTGATAACATTATACATAATCTAAGGGGTGGTACAGCTGAAGTTTTGGAGTTGGCACTATCTGACCACACAGCCCAACTTTTTAAGTGTCCTGTGAGAAAGACATGTTCTATTGATCATTGGTATGTTCTGAGTCGTGATTACAGCCGTGAGAACATACATAAATTTATTGAAGCTATAAGTAATCTTAGTTTTTCGGAAGTGTTCAATAGTAGCCAGCCTGAAATAGCATTCAATTGTTTCCATAATTTATTTATACTTTTTTACGATTTGTGCTTTCCCACTATAAGAAAAAAGATTTGCACTCGAAAAACCCCCCAATGGATGTCTAAAGGTATCAGAAGTTGCAGTAAACGGAAAAGAGAAATGTTATGGCAATACAGACGAAAACCTAATATTGAAAATAAGCAATTACTGAGACAATATTCACGACGGCTAAAAAGAGTTATACAATTGACAAAAAAATCTCAAAACAGTTATGTGATTAATAATGCAGAAAACAAAACTAAAGCTACGTGGAAAGTAATTAATGGATCTAAATTGAACTTTCCGTCTGAGTCTATTGGTCATATACTTGTTAATGATAAAAATATAAATGCTCCTAAAGAAATAGCCACAGCATTTAATGATTATTTTATAGATTCAGCACGTCCTACAGATAATCAAAACAATAATGCTTTATCGTCTATTAGTTATCATCCTAAATCCATATTTATGGCACCAACCGATCCGAACGAAGTATTTAAGATTATTAATTCATTGAAAAATACCAATAGCGCAGGTTACGACGTAATTACTACTAAGATACTCAAGTCGGTGTCACATTTGATTGCACCAGTACTTAGTTTTATGATTAACCTTTGCATAGAGCATGGTCATTTTCCAGATTTATTGAAAATTACTGTTATTAGGCCACTTTACAAGAAAGGCGACAAAGCAAATATTGCAAACTATCGTCCTATAGCATTAATACCGATCCTTTCTAAAGTCTTCGAGAGGGTGATTTTTAATTCTCTCTACTCATTTTTTGAAGTAAACAATATACTGGCTGAAGAACAAAATGGTTTCCGGAAAAACAAAAATATTAATAAGGCAATTTATGTATTGATATCTGACATACTCAATAATGTTGACCAAAAAAACCCGATCGCAGCGGTATTCATGGATATGTCCAAAGCATTTGATCACGTGGACCATGAAATACTGCTGGGAAAGTTGGAACGGTACGGTGTTAGGGGAAATATATTAAGACTAATAAAAAGTTATTTAAGTGGAAGAAGGCAAGTCACTATCATAAATAGGATCTCCTCTACATCTAAGATAGAAGTTGCTCATGAGTCTACAGTAAGATATACTGTGTGTGGTGTACCCCAAGGAAGTGTCCTTGGACCTTTGTTATTTCTCATCTACATTAATGATTTACCAGGATGCATTGAATATCGAACTGTTTTATTTGCCGATGATAGTACACTCATTATCCCATGTAAATATTTGGAATCATTCGAGTATGACATAAATAATTCAATAGATTGCATAATAAATTGGCTACAAAAAAATAAACTAAAAATAAACTTAGACAAAACACAGATCATGCTTTTTCAGCAAAGAACAAGACAGCTGAAATTAAATATATTGTATGCAAACCAAAGAATAGCTGAAACCAATTCTGCTAGATTTCTTGGACTCCAATTGGACAGTAAACTTGACTGGAAGTGTCATGTTGACAATGTTTGTAGGAAACTAAACCAGTACTCATATGCGCTGTATAATTTATCAAAAGTTGTAAATGAATCCATAGTTCTGACAGCGTACAAAGCCTATGTGACATCAACATTACGTTTCGGACTAATATACTGGGGTAACAGTACTGATAAATTAATTGCATTTAGGGCGCAAAAGAAATGTGTACGTGCTATGTTCAGACTAAAAAAGACTGATAGTTGTGCTCCGTTATTTAAAAAATATAATCTTCTTACCCTGCCATGTTTGTACATATATGAGACAGCGGTATTTGTCAAATGTAACCTTCACTTATTTCAAACATTTAGATCTAAACGACGCAAGAACGATATATGTGCTGCTCCACATAACACTGCACTCTATTCAAAAAGTTTTTTGGGAATGGCACCAAAGATCTATAACAAGATGCCTACAGTAATAAAAGTACTGGACGATATAAGTAATTTCAAAAAGGCTCTTTTTAAACTACTGGTAGATAGAACATATTATACAATAGACGAGTTCTTATCTGACAATTTTAATATAATTGTTTAATACGAATTGATTATGTCAGGATGTTGTTGTGTTTGTCTTCTTTACATTGTGACATACTTACTTGACTGATTTGAATTTTAATGTGATGATTTTTGACATGATAGACAAATATTGAATGTAATGTAATAACTTATCTTATTTTATTTTGTTTGTTATTGTATAATTGAATGTATTGATTAATATTATTGTAACATATTGTTTGTACGCCCTGTGGGTAGAATGTAGTGATACCTGTAAAGATATGGCCTAAGCCTGTTAACACCTGTAATTAACGACACCTACATTGACAAATAAATGGATTTGATTTGATTTGATTTGATTTGATTTGATTTGATAAACTTCTAGTTCTACTTTTATTACTTCTAAGTTCAGTTCTAGTGTAAATGTCCAAATTCTCCGAGTTTTCCCCACTAATTGGCCAATCGTACTGAAAATCCCCGCAGTTTGGGGAATTCCCCACATATTGGCAACACTGCCCATACCACATGTAGGTACCTGCTCTTCTGAGGATTTATACAACGCTACGCAAGAAACCACCTGCTGAGTCCAACAAATCATCTATATTATTAGGCTCGACTCCCATTAATATAATTGTAGAAATGTGGGTGTAGATACTATAGATTCTTACTAGGTGCAGCTATGCCCTAAGCCTTCGAGAAATACGGGCGTAATGATATGTAACCTGCTCGTAAAGGTGCGTATATTTGAGAAATCACTTAGCTAGGTCGGTAAACACTAATTAACTTATTCGGACTTGAGGAAAATAATAGTGTTCTTAAGCGATGATCTATTAAGGACAAATACCGAATAAATATGAAATCAGCCAAATGTTCACTGTTCTTTAACCAATGATGTTATAAGGTGGTTCTAGAAAATAAAATAAATAAATCGTTTATTTTGGATCAAACACTTTTGCACATTTAAATATACCAAACTGCGTAACAGTTTGTCGGCGGGGTAAGCCCTCGTATTAACACTTAGTTAAGTATGAAAAACTAGTACGTGTAAGTACGTGTCGGGCCACGCGCAGTAATAGGGTGCCGTAGTTTGGTTCGGTTTAAAGAATTTATTCTCATAAGAACAATACATAGGTTCACTTACAATGAGACACAAAGTATAAAGTTAAAGTTGCATAATAATGCGGACTAAGAAGAGGGTTTTTGTCGTTGCATGAACATTAAAACGGTTTCAGCGGCTCACAATATCTAAAAACGGGCCCACATAGGACGATGGTAACTGAAGAAGGAGTTATAAAATCCAACTTCACAAGTGAAGTTAGAGAAAATATTATCTATTTGAGTTTGTAATAAAAAATTATAACCAGCATCACTTAATAATTTGAATACTGCAGTATTGCCGTTACGGAGGTAGTTTTCGTTAAAATCTCCATATATTTACAAACCTAAAACCAATATTTTAGAATGAATATTTTCAAACAACCTACTCAACCACCAAAAAGTAAAATCAAATTTAATTATTCAATCATAGGAACAAACAACCAACGTATTTAAGTTGCAATAAATAATCTATATGAAGGACGTCAATTGCGAAAGGAGCCGATACGAGCGTGCGTTAGAGCCAAGAGGACATAGACTAATTATATACTATATGGGGAATGGTTTGGTTTGTTCCTGTATCCTCGCACGCACGCTCCTTGTTTCTTTCTCTTTCGGCATTTGAAAAATTTTGAATGTATGTATTTACTATTTCGTTCTCTAAAGTTCTTTGCTACTCAATTAGTGATGTATTCGGGTCGGATATTGACTTAGATGGACTAGCACTGCGCCCGCGACTTCGCGTGAATTCGCACTTTCTTATGTGCAGTTAGAGAAGGTGACCAAAAATAAGCCATTGTTAAATCAATAAAAATGGGGTATTGTTGATATCTAGGGTTTATTGGTTTGGGACGATTCGTTATTTGACTAAAAGAATAATAAATTTTAGGTTACCGCAACAAAGTAAAATCCTACCCTAAAAACTAAATAACCCTTTTTTGCCCCGTTTTTTAAACTTTAACACCCCTTAGGTTTTTTAAAACTACCCCCCAAATAGGTTAACCCGTAGTTTTAAACAACCTACTGACATTTTTGATTATTCATTTGTCATTTAAAAAAACCCACTTTTCACACCTCTTTAAGGACGAATTGCCAAAAATTCCTCAGTGCCCCCTAAAACCAGACATCAAAAATGAAACCCTATGCTGTAAGATGCCCAAGTTTCAAGTTTATTAACCCAAAAAATACGTTGCCTCCAAAAAACTTTTACATCCCCTAAATCGTCTTTTCGAAAAACTAATAATAATAATCTTTATTATTTACTTCGGTTGGTATTTATGTTAAGTTTCAATTTTATTGATCTAAGAAATCAGATTCTTCCATACAAATTTTAACACCCCTTATATCAAGTGGAGTTCCGAACGTGACGGCACCGCGCACTTACGTACCTGTAACTACCTCCGTGTTTCTAATTCCAAAACTAAGTAAAAAGTGCATATAACAGCGATAAAACCATACAGTTATATCCTACATTAATCGAGTGCAAAACTAAGTGTAAGTTAACAGTGAAATAACGTCACTAACTCTGTGTGTGAACAATTTTAATATCTCAACGAACAAAATATTTTAAAAAGTGTCCATTCTTCGGACTTTGCACTCATTAGATACACAAAGGAATCACGTACACCGATCCTGACCAAAGCAAAGCACAGCAAACCATACACGTATTTCAACCGGTATTGTAATTGTTCGCTTAGCACTGTGCAGTAGCGCGGTTCCACGGAGGCAAGCCCAGTGGTCGAGGGATCGAATCTGGCGCAGACATTTATTCTTTTTGCCTTTTATAAATTTTTACTAAGTATTTTTATTTTTCTTCATAAATTATTTTCTTATTAATTCTGCAACAATATGCCAGGAACCCCGCCTAAAAAAGGTTTGATTCATGGACAATCTCTTTCTGAACCTGACATTTCTACTGCCACCACCAAAAAAGCAGACGCTATTAATATCACCGTACGAAACAAACGACAACGTCTTGCCGATTCTCCAAATAAGGATGTAAACACCGAACGATCCACAGCTTTTTCGGCTTTCAAGTTGGAGTTAATGGAGATGCTAACGACTTGGAAGTCCGATCAAGAAAAGCTGCTCACATCATGGAAAGACGAACAAGCTACTATTTTATCCAAGCTGGTCAGGGAAGTTACCGAGCTCCAGCAGAAATGTCTCTCGATTGAGGAATCCAACGCCGAAATGGACCGCAGCATGTCTTTTATAAGCGAAAAATATGAAGGACTCAATTCCAAAGTTTTGAGACTGGAAAAGGAGAAAATAGATAACGAAGACCATATTAACCGTCTGCATAAGCGGATACAGGATCTGAACTTCCTGTCACGACAAGCTACTATCGAGCTGCGTAATATTCCGACTAAAGAGAAAGAAACGCCTGAAGATCTAATTTCTTCAGTATCAAAGGTTGCAAAGACTGTCAACATTTGATACTGAAGAAATTAGAAGTTCAGAAATCTGCCTTTCGGGATGTATATCGTATACCCGGAAGGGCAGGTTTATGCAGACCGATTGTTGCTGAATTTAACTGTGTCAATATGAGAAACGAATTCCTTGCTAGGGTTAGAAAGTTTAATAAAGAACGTTCCATCAATGATAAGCTGAACACAAAACTGATCGGTATTGTCGGGGAAAAAAAACCAGTTTACGTCGACGAACACTTACCTCCCGCAATCAAAAAGCTGTTGTATGACGCCCGCCAGTTTGCTAAAGCCAGGAGTTACTCCAGCTGGTATTCCAACGGAAAAATTCTCTTGAAGAAAGACCCAGGTGATAAACCCGTTGAAATTAAATCGGAGAAATGCCTTACCATGTTTGCGGCACCAGCACCAGTATCAGGACCAGTACCGGTACCAGTTCAACAATGACTATTTTCACTTTCTCTTGGATTTGTTACTTTCGTTTATGCATGCATTCAGTATTATCTTGTACATACGTTTTCTTTATATTTTGATAACTATTGGTATTTATTGTCAATTTACATAACAGTTAAGCTAGAATCACAACAAATACATTTTACACACATACACCGTCTCACCCAAGCTAACAATTATGATCACGTCATCGGCCTATGTTGCAGATTGATAGCTGGTAATGCTTTCGTATCTTACGGGAGGTCCTCTGTCGGACTAATTACTAATTTTCACATCGCCCAACCAAATACCGTATTACGTATTTCGTACTCAATGTTAACGGTAACCAATGGCTAATTTAAACCAAATTGCCAAGGAATTGGATAACATCTCGGTCGCTCAATCATTCCTATGCTCCCCTGAAAAATGTTTTGATTTGGTCCCTATGCTCTATAATAACTTAAAAATAGTTCATATTAACATTAGAAGCATTAATAAAAATTTAGATCAATTCCTAACTATGATTTCTTCAACGAAAATCGAGTTTGATGTAATAGTTCTGACGGAGTGTTGGTTGCAGGTTTCTGGACCTATTCCCGTATTACATGGTTACTCATCATTCGCTACAATTAATAATGTAATTAAAAATGACGGAGTGGTGGTCTATCTATATTAGAGAAAGTATCAAATGTGTGACGACGGAGCCACCATTTCAGGACGCAAACTGCATTATATCCTGCTTAGGCCCTACGGCAATAGTCTCAGTCTATCGCTCTCCATCCTACCAAAATCTAGAAAACTTTTATAACAGTCTGCAAAGCGTAATATCTTCTCTGCACTCCTACGTTAACATTATCTTAGTAGGTGATATGAATGTTGACATCAAATCGGGATCTAGGGACCGGCACGCTAATGACTATTTAACTCTCACCGCCACTCTGGGACTACTGCCTGCTCATTCTCTACCGACCAGACTTAACAACTGTCTAGACCATATAATGCTTAAAACTAAGAAGACTTCTACCGTGCTAGTCCTAGACACTCATGTTACTGATCACCAGCCTATCTGTTTGTTTCTGCTCCTCAATTCGAGTCCGGGTGGTAATGGGCAAAGAACATCATCACAGTATGACTATGAAGCTATTCGTAAAGAACTGGACAACACTGACTTCAGCCCCATCTTAACTTGTACTAACGCCAATCAAGCAACTAATCAGTTAATTGATAATATACAACGTGTGATTACCAATCACACTCGAATAACCAAAACACGTAAAAAATGCAAGGGTTCTAAAGCCGTGGATGAGCACCGGCCTGGTTCGTTGTCTAAGAAACCGAGATAGAATGCATAACGAAGTCAGGAAAAAGCCTGACGACTCCATACTTAAAATATCATACACTCGGTATAGAAATTTCTGTAATACCTTAATAAGAAAGTTGAAGCGAGCATTTGAAAGGGAAGAATTTCTAAAAGCAAAAAATAATCCTAAGGCAACGTGGAAAGTGATTAAATCTATCACTAATACTAATGTTCAAACCCGATCCACTCGTGAACTCCTGCGTGATTCGGTCGACGTTAGAACATCGGTAAACCAAGTCAATGAGTTTTTTGTCAGTATAGGTACAAATCTGGCGTCGAAAATTGGAGCCAGCACCATCAACACTGATGTAGCACTAGCACCTAGTCAATTATCAAACTCTCTTGTAATCCTTCCTGTGGATGAAGAGCAAGTAAGTAAAATTATCCATGACCTTCGTATTGACTGCGCTACAGGATGGGATAATATTTCAGCCAGAGTTATCAAGAATTCACGAACTACCTTAAGCCCCGTAGTTACTCATATTTGTAACCTGTCCATAGATTCTGGCATCTTCCCTGAAGCTTTTAAGAGAGCCGTCGTGCATCCTATATATAAAAGTGGGGCCAGAGACAGAGTCACAAACTATAGACCTATTTCTGTTTTGAGTACGTTTTCAAAAATATTGGAGAGAATACTGAACAATTGCTTAATCAGCTTTCTAGAAAAGCATAAATTAATAGCTCAAAACCAGTACGGCTTCAGATCTGGAATCTGTACGGAGGATGCCGTTGCTGACTTTACCAACAGTCTGGTAAGCCAACTAGATAATAAATTGAACTGCTATGGCATCTTCTTAGACTTAACCAAGGCTTTTGACACTGTCTCTGTCCCTCGGCTTATTTCGAAGATGGAAAGCTTGGGAGTGCGTGGAGTAACTCTCCAACTATTTAAAGACTACCTCAGTGATAGATCCCAGTGTGTTCTCATTGATTCAGTCACCAGTTCATATGAAAAACTCACCTATGGCATCCCACAAGGTAGTATATTAGGACCGACACTTTTTCTGATATACATCAATGACCTATGTAAGCTCTCCATCCCCAATTGCGAAATTTTCTCTTATGCAGACGATACGGCACTTCTAGTGTTTGAAAAAAACTGGGAGCAAGCCAGAGATAGAGCAGAATTCTCACTTCGAATAATAATGGAATGGCTGTCAACTAACTTGCTGACGTTGAATCTAGATAAGACGAAAATAATTAGGTTCTATCGCCCACACTCAATAACCCCATCCTCTTTCTCTCATATAATTAAAGCTCACACTTGTCCTCCTCATCAGTCAGTAGGTTGTAACTGTCTCGCTCTCAGTACAGTCCCCAATATTAAGTATCTGGGAGTGATTATTGACGAAACACTAAGTTGGCACGCGCATATAGAGGCACTCTGCACTAGAATTAGAAGACTAATATATATTTTTAAAGAACTCAGGCACTCCGCCAACTCTGAAACTCTGACTCTTGTATACCTCAGCCTTTGTCAGTCTATCATTATGTACTGCATTCCGGTGTGGGGAGGTACTTACAAAACCACAATGATCCCTGCAGAACGTGCACAACGAGCGGTTCTCAAAGTGATGCTTTTTAAACCTAGAGACTACCCTACCGATCAGTTATATTTTGAAGCCGAAGTTCTCACAGTAAGGCAACTATATGTCCTTCATTCAATCCTGCGGCAACACTCCAGCCTTCCATTAGACAAAAATCTCCTGCTAAAACGCCACGGTTTCCCTATATGTAAAACTAGCCCCTGTCATTTTTCATTTAAAAGTCGACAATTGTTGGCTCAAAGTGCACGCATGTATAATAAAATAAATAAAACTATTCCGTTGTACAGATATAACTTACGTGAAATTAAAAGTAAATTAAAAAAATGGATTTCAACCTTAACTTATGATGAAACAGAAAAAATTTTGGCTATAGAATCATAACTTTATCAAACCAACCTTGAAAGAAAGCTTATCAAATACTTACACTTCACACACATACACACACACACACACACACATCTTCTTCCTATATACAAACTACACTCATGCATACACTCCTCGACTCACACAACCATAATATTTCACTCCATTTGCTGTGTTAACAACAACTACAAAACGAACCTAAAGTCACGGTTGTATTGTATTATATAAATTGAAGCCGCAAAAGTCCGACTCCTAAGATACAGGTCTGCGTACCTAGTTTAGGAGCCTGGAAAGCTGACAAAATTTTTAAACTTGGTAGTACAACCCACTGTTTCCATATGCCATGTAATGTGTTGTTGTTCTTTATATGTACTAATAAAACAAATTGAAATTGAATTGAATCAACATTTGGGGGTAAAATATAAAGGTTGCGCGCGGGGGCGCGCATGCGCCGTACGGAACGGTACTGCCAACGACTCCGCCCACTCCAATGATTTATACGAGCTTAAACATTATTAATTTAGAAATCATTATTATTAATGGTGTTATGATTTTATGTTTGTATATTTTACATGGTTCATAAGCTTATATTTACTATCTGTGTTACACAACTAACAATGTTATTTAAGTAATTTTCAATGGCATTTGTACAAAATTTTTACTGCTCCAAGTACATTTTATAAGTTGGTCCACTAAAACTCGTAAACTTGTAAAGCCTACTTAGCTGTGATAGTTTTCCTTTTAATTTCGTTATATATACTACTGCCATGATTTTTTTCACATAGCAAAAGCAATCATTTTGCTGGCAGGGGGGAGGGACACCTGACTCTAATAAAAATTTGCAATCTAAAGCTTAATTTTACGCAATCGGATCTCTGGATGGAAAAATGGTTTTTAACAGAGCCGTAATCTTTTTGAATGGCCTATCCAACGATACCCCACACCATGGGGTAGACGAGAAAAGAAACAACTTCGGCACCCTATTACTGCGCGTGGCCCGACACGCACTTGGCCGGTTTTTTAACATAATTTAAGAACTACTAACACTATCGTTAAGGGTTTAATAAGGTAATGTAACGTTTGTATGTCGTTTTGTGGCAAATAAATACATATTTTTTTTCTTTCTTTTTTTCATAAGAGTTCCTTGTTGTCTTCGGAACCCTAAAAAGGACCGTGAAATTCCAAAACACACCAGTAAACTCCTCAAATTCAGCAGGAAATACATTGGTTAGTATATTATAGTGATTGAGATATTGTTGGGATTATGACAATATCAAACAAGAGATATCTACTATCTGACTATGGACTACATTGAACTTGTGCTATGAGCATAACACCGACCACAGAAATTAAAGTTAGGTATGGGTTTCGCTTTACTTTGTGTAAATTATTTCATCACCACTGCTCTCAAAACGTTGAAGGAAAACATCGTGAGGAAACCGGCATATCCTAGAACCAAAAATTCGAAGACATGTGACATCCACCAACCTGCAGTGGGCCCGCTTGGTGGATTACGGCCCATTCCCTCTCACAGAGAGGAGGCCTGTGTCCCAGCAGTGGGAACATTAATAGGCTGATGATGTGATTATGCGTTTTGCGGTTGTATTTTTTTGTAAAAATGTTTTTATAACTGTCAGTTATCTACTACACTTACACTAAGTTTGGATGTCAGACGAAGACCTCGTCAATTGAAGACATGCAATTATTATTCAACCTTAAAGTAGTAAACAATGAATGTCCCTGACTGTGCCTATGTAGTAATTTTCAACATAGGTAACTATTAATAGATATAGGTCTTGTCGTGAACAATTTTGTCTCAATTTATTATTTTAAAATTATCCATTTTATATTAATATGTTGTTGGTTCTACTTCAGAGACAGATACTGACCTAATAAATGACCAAAAGAAAACCTAGAATACATGAGCGAGCTCCGACTCGTACAGGATAAAACACTGGGTGAAAGTAACTACTCATGATTAATACACAACTTTTAACCAACCCTGAAAATGCTAAAAGAGTTTCAGATGTTTCATCGGATGAAAATCGCATAAAAGTTTTTTTTTTATACGGAACCATAAAACCGCTTATGACAAACTTAAGGACGGATTACAAGACTAACGCCGCACCGATGCGCCATCGGTTCATGTGGTCATCCCACGAATGCTTTCATTATGCGTACAACTAACGAATGGAATTCCCTACCGGAGTTTGTGTTTCCTGAAAGCTTTAACCTGGGTAGTAGATTACTTCTAGGCAAGCGTGCTTCACCGGCGGCTACATCATCGCTTACCACGTCGGAGTCCCTCAGGGATCGGTGCTCTCGGCTACACTGTTTTTGCTGCACATTAATGACCTGCTAAAACCGGCACCTTCGGGTACGCTGACGACAGCACGGTTGCTGAGATATACGTGTCCGGCGCACGGGCTACTGGGCCTGAGATCCGGTCTCTCCGGGAGGCCATGGTTGAGCGCTTTAACCTGCCTTTGGAGGAAGTCTCCGAATGGGGCCATGTCAATCTAGTCAGTTTCACTGCTGCTAAGACCCAGGCGTGTCTTTTTTCCGCAAAAAAATAGCCTATTCCACCCGGCTCCATCTTTCCGTTGTGTAACCGTGCCGATAACGGAACCTCTCGACCTTCTTGGTGTTACGTTAACATCGACCCTCAATTTTGGTCCATTCATTGAGGCAAAGGCTCAGTTGGCTACAAAAAAGATGGGAATCCTTGCAAAGGTGAGACGGTACTTCACGCCTGAACAGCTACTCAAATTGTATAAAGCACAAGTTCGGACATGCATGGAGTACTGCTCTCACCTTTGGCCGTCCCAAATATCAACTTGATGCACTTGAGTCGATTGACAAACGGGCCAAGAGGCTTAATTTCGGAAGTCGGTGTTCCTGTTTTCGTTTCTTCATTTTTTGACACCGACTTCCGAAATTTAAGTTATTTTTCACTTTGTAGTGTTTTTGTTTGGAAGTCGGTTGTAAATTTGGAAAAAAAAAAAACACTTTTTAGTTGTGGTACTTAATGGAACACTTTGGACGTTATAGGTACCTAGGCTAGGTACCTATAACACCCAAAGTGAAGCCAGAATAAATTAACCCAATAACATGAAACTTAAATAAACAAAACCGGTGGAATGAGCGTATACCAGGGTGAACTGTTCACACCTGCATACCCCTTTAAAGCGTACCAGTGTGATGTTATGTTATGAAATGGTATAAACAATAAACAGATATGCGATTGCAGCTATCCCGAGTGATTTGCTGTCATTTATTGAAGAGTTCTGATGTACATCTCCGAAGTTCTTCATCAAATCTTGATGAAAATTAAATGGGACCAAATGACAAACACCAGCTTTCGAATAAAAAAAGAATCATCAAAATCGGTTCACGCAATAAAAAGTTCTGAGGTAACACACATAAAAAAAAAATACAATCGATATAACCTCCTCCTTTTTGCGAAGTCGGTTAAAAATTGAATTTAGGCAAGCGTGCTTCACCGTCGACCACATCATCACTTACCTTCAGGCGAGATAGTGGTCAAACGAGAGCCTATCGATAAATAAATAAAATAACACCCTTCAGGTAACTTATTGTTCAAACGCGAGCTTATAAATTAATTTAAAAATAGCGAACTTACCGCGCTGACAGCAAGCAGCAGTAGTAGCAGTGCTACGGCGCGTGAGCTTCCAGTCATCCTCATTGTCACAGGACTCACATGTGACCCTTTCCACGTCGTGGAACTTGTCGACTGACCAACCAACAGGACAACTGCGTACCATATATAATGCATGTGATAAGAAGATGACGCAAGCATTACTGACGGCAGCAAACGATTCGGTGCAATAAAACATTTATTTACCTACGATTTACAAAGCTTCTGAAAACAGATTGGGCGCGATTCATCACCTGTAACTTGTATCACAAAATAGGAACTATCGCCACCGCTTATGTAGGTACTTTGCGCTTCAGATTACGTATAGAACAAAACTTACATGTTATTATAATTATTCTATGTAAAATGCACGGTTTCAGCCGAAAACCTATCTGCGAGAGATAGGTTTTTCGGCTGAAACCGTGCATTTTATCGGATTAAAAAGTAATCTATGACGGGCTTTCCTAAGCATATTCGCCGAAAATCACCATGCGCCCTTGTTCTTATTAACTATGCATATGATTTTAGCTGTCCATTCCTGTCAGAAACAGTAGTTCCTTAGCCAGGAAATCATCGAAGAAATATTTGAACCTCGTCTTGATTGGGTTTTTTTTTTTATTTTCAAAGAAAAGTCCATTCATAGAAAAATTACTAACTTTTTGACTTATGCAGACAAGCTTCAGGGGCGGGCTACTATTACGTGTCAAAACTATCATGGTTCCACTGTGAGAGAGAGACGGTGCTATGCAAAACAAATAGCTCTGTCCGTTTTTCACAGTCACACTATGTACGGCTGAAAGATAATGATGCAAGAGCGAGCGATATGATCTCAATTGTTTAAACACACCGTCTCGGATAAGTAAGGGTTCTCTTAATTTTTTGAGGCTTGTCCTGACTTTTTGTATATTTCAGTTCAAGCCACGGCTTGATTTAAATTAAATGAAGACAGCGGAGTTGTCTTTATTTGGAAAAATTTTGGCTCAAATATATCTAAGTTTTTAGACCTTCCCCATTGACTGATCTGTATTTTCATACTAGCTAGCTGTACTCGCAGGCCAGATAAAAATAATTAAGGCCAAGTTTTCATCTCTAAATTATCGCAGAATTAATATGAAAAATTGTCAAGCACGCGTTATCTGCATTTTTAGAGGTGAGAAAATCGGCCTACTTGGCTTCTAGTATATCTACCCATTTTTATATATTTCTTTATATTGTCCCACTGCTGGGAAAAGCCCTTGCCCAATTTTCTCTTCCTGAGCTACCTCGGACCAGCCTCAACAGTGCGTCTAGGTCGTCTCGCCACCTCTTTCTGGGCCGGCCTCGGCGGCGCTGTCCATCCTCAGGCACCCAATTTGTGGAGACTAATTGCCCAGCGGTCTCTGGTCATGCGGCTATCGTGACCAGCCTAATCCCATTTTAGCCTGGCAGCCTTTACTCTTACGTCTATGATCCCCGTTATAGAGCGCAGCGTATGTGCGCAGTATACCCAAATACGCGATGGGTATAAGTACTAGCTAGGTGCCAACATATTGTTCACCTATTCACCTGCAGTGTACCCGTAAATACGATTCCAACGAGTCCGATCATGATTGGTATATTAGTACCACTACCCACCCTTCTGCTCTTGCCCTTAGCCAGAAAAGTGTCCGTTACCGAGGCCAGATGTTGTCGAAAATGGTCATTTGAATCTTATAGATAATTAGTTTTGCGGCTTCTGTAATTGTTGCGCACATTTTTAAATTTGTTGCGCTTATAGTTTTTTAATTATTTCACAAAAACATTTCCTGCTGGGGTAACGTTACCCCAGCCAGACCATTTTCTTTCTAATGGGAATATTTAAATAATTACTAGCTATAAAATTAGTTGTCTAGATGAAGTAAATGTTGTGCCTTATTTTGTATTTGTTCTTTCATCGGTTGCGAAGTTATTCGAGATTTTGCTGGGGTAACGTTTTTGGTTTTGCTAGATCTTTGAAATGGTTAAGCGGATTCTTATCATATTTTGTACATGGCTTCTTAGGAATTAGTTTAAATTTGTTCTTCAATAAAAAAAACAAAATAATACATAGCTTAAAGGTTATTTCATTAAATAGAAAAACACTTCAATTGGTCCCAGCACTCTCAATAAGAGCTCTAAAGACTTACTTTAAACGTTATTTTAAAGCTTGTAACTGCCTTCAAATGTATGTGAAGTTTCATTAGTATCCTGTAAGTATTTAACAAGTTATGATGATATTGAGTTCTTCACGAGCACGGTCTTGATGCGCGCGGTGTTATCTGGCCACTGGATTGGATATATGAACTGAATGTTATGTCAATTATTAGTTTTTTAGTTCAGTTGTATATCAGTAAAATTTCAGCTCAGTACATTGGATAATTAATGAGATAATACGATTAAAGTCATCAGGAAGTGAATGACCGTGGTAACCCGACCAAGTTTAGGTGGTTACGAAAAAGCGAAAACGCAAAACATTATGGTACCTTCTAAAATATGTAGGATAGTGTTACAAATTTAGTACAGACATGTACACAAGTTAAAAAAAAACTACGTGATTATTAAATAATTTTTATTGACAGGTAATTTTGAAACTCGAATCGTCATCTATTTGCGAGTTTATATCAACGCGAGTGTCGCAACAAGGTAATTATGGATTTCTTAAAGTCTACGTGTCCAAGGAGTTTGTGGAAATAAATAAATACCTACCTGTTGCGGTAGTCCCGACTCCCGACATTGATAACGATAAAAATCGGTCGCTAAGTCATGAATTTCATTAATCAAGTTTCAAGTCATATTTTGACAATATATACACAAAAACCTTCCACTTGAATCAAACTATCTATTAAAAAAAACTGCTTCAAAATCCGTTGCGTAGTTTTAAAGATCTAAGCAAACAGGGACAGACAAACGGGAAGTGACTTTGTTTTATAGGTACTATGTAGCGAAGGATACATATGTCGTTATCATTGTTGAGAATTCCAGTCTAGGTAATAATTAAGTACGAAAGAAAAGAAAATAATAAGTTCCTAAATTTAAATATTTAAGCCTTAAAAAAATACAGTTTTAGATAAGTACCTAACAACATGTACATATTAATAATAATTTTGCTGCTATTTCTGTAGTTACATTATACAAGCTTACCTTGTTCGTGAATTCATCAAGCAGCCTGCACCATAACTATGATCATCAATAGAAGCACTCCACATTAGCAGTAATTCGCCACACTTATTATTTTACATTAGCTCTTACGCACTCTACAAAGATTTGCAAAAACAGGAAACGGAACTGCCGAAACGCATGCGCACTCTACAAGATGAATTATGTGATTACGGAGTATCTTTAGTGCGATATGCAAACAATGCGCCCCTTCACCCCACCCCTTCCGCGTCCCACCGAACGACATGTTATATCAGTGATTTTTGATAAGTTTGTGCAACTGGAAGATAATAATAATGTTTTCATAGTACAGATATTATTATATTATTAATGTATTTAACAGTGTACGCGTCTGTACCGAAATTGTAAGGTGTATTATACTAAACATTTCAAAAGATAGTATAATGTTCTGCGTTTTCGCTTTTTCGTAACCACCTAAACTTGGTCGGGTTACTACGGTCATTCACTTCCTGATGACTTTAATCGTATTATCTCATTAATTATCCAATGTACTGAGCTGAAATTTTACTGATATACAACTGAACTAAAAAACTAATAATTGACATAACATTCAGTTCATATATCCAATCCAGTGGCCAAATAACACCGCGCGCATCAAGACGTTGCTCGTGAAGAACTCAATATCATCATAACTTGTTAAATACTTACAGGATACTAATGAAACTTCACATACATTTGAAGGCAGTTACAAGCTTTAAAATAACGTTTAAAGTAAGTCTTTAGAGCTCTTATTGAGAGTGCTGGGACCAATTGAAGTGTTTTTCTATTTAATGAAATAACCTTTAAGCTATGTATTATTTTGTTTTTTTTATTGCAGAACAAATTTAAACTAATTCCTAAGAAGCCATGTACAAAATATGATAAGAATCCGCTTAACCATTTCAAAGATCTAGCAAAACCAAAAACGTTACCCCAGCAAAATCTCGAATAACTTCGCAACCGATGAAAGAACAAATACAAAATAAGGCACAACATTTACTTCATCTAGACAACTAATTTTATAGCTAGTAATTATTTAAATATTCCCATTAGAAAGAAAAAGGTCTGGCTGGGGTAACGTTACCCCAGCAGGAAATGTTTTTGTGAAATAATTAAAAAACTATAAGCGCAACAAATTTAAAAATGTGCGCAACAATTACAGAAGCCGCAAAACTAATTATCTATAAGATTCAAATGACCATTTTCGACAACATCTGGCCTCGGTAACGGACACGCCAGAAAAATACCAGTCAGGGCAATCAATTAGAACCCAATTACGGTGGGCAGGTCGGTATAGTAGAAACCATCCAAGTGTTCTAAAACCGACCTTTCTGCTCTACATCATCAGATCCCAGCCACCAAAAACAATGTGTAGAACTAGGGTTTCCAGATCGGAAGACCAAAATATCTGGGGAAAATGTGAAAATGTCGGGATTTTTAAGGTGAAATAAATACTTAAAATAAAAAGTTTACTTTTTAGGGTTCCGTACCCAAAGGGTAAAAACGGGACCAAGTGCGAGTCGGACTCGTGCACGAAGGGTTCCGTACCATTATCGCAAAAAACGGCAAAAAGATCATGTTTGTTGTATGGGAGCCCCACTTAAATATTTATTTTATTAGGTTTTTAGTATTTGTTGTTATAGCGGCAACAGAAATACATCTGTGAAAATTTCAACTGTCTAGCTATCACGGTTTATGAGATACAGCTTGGTGACAGACAGACAGACGGATCGTCGAGTCTTATTAATAGGGTCCCTTTACCCTTTGGATACGGAACCCTAAAAAACATCAAAATCGATTCACCTAGTAAAAAGTTCTGAGATAACACAAATAAAAAAAACATTCAGTCGAACTGACAAAATTTGAATTAGATAACCTCCTCCTCTTGGGAAGACGGTTAAAAAGACTTAATTTTGGTAATGATAACACTTAACTACTCGTTATTAAGGTAAGTAGGTATACTTAATTTTTAGGTTGCCACATATATTTGGCATTGGACTTTACTGAGTTCACCAATTTAGATCCTTTAATAGTATTGGGAAAATGAGGAGCTCGTGGCTAAATAATAACAGCCGCACGGGTCGATCATCAAGGTTAAGCAACGCTTGCCGAGGTCGGTCCGTGGATGGGTGACCATTTCAATATACCGAGTTTCCTCCGTGCCTCGGAAAGCACGTTAAGCCGTTGGTCCCGGCTGTCGTTTGAAGATCTTTGACAGTCTTTACGGGTGGTCAGAAGCTTGAGATCTGACACCAGCCTTGCCAAGAGGTATCGTGTTACCCAGTTACTGGGTTGTGGAGGTCAGATAGGCAGTCGCTCCATGTAAAACAAACTTGTACTCAGCTGAATCCGGTTAGACTAGAAGCCGACCCCAATATAGTTGGGAAAAGGATAGGCAGATTGATTTAATAGTATTAGGAAAATATTTAAAATTCTAACAATTTACTTAAAAAATCGAACTAATTACTAACTCGGATGTTATTAAATCAAAGGCTACAATTTCTCTCTTTGCTATATATATAAATTATTTAGCAAACGAAATATCCTTACACAGTAAGTATTGCTCTCAGGCATTCATAACCAGTTATCTGAAAGGAAGAATGTTCCGAGAATTTGTTTCAGCAGATTTTGAGTTTTAAAATGTAAAATGTTGGGCAAATCCAGAAGAATCCTGACCTGGCAACCCTATATAGAACCCATGATGACTACAGGCGGGAATGGTGGGCATCAACACGCTGGAACTGCGACGGAAGTGTGCGTTGTTGATGCACTACTACCTACTGTTGAACTCTAAGATCGACGACTCGTCCACGCTAGCTCGATGTTCACTATTCGCTCCGGACCGAATGCGGGTGTCGCGTGCTTGTGCCCCGCGGTGCCTGTTTGCGGCTCCGCCCTCCCGTACCCTGACTGCTCGTCATGCTCCTACAGCCCAGGCGCTCAATTTACTGAACGACCTAATTGCTCAGGAACCTGGCGTCGACATATTTATGCTCAGTAAAAAAAAATATGTTAAATGTTTGTATAAAGTTTTTTAGTTTATAAGTGTTATTCTATGTGTAGTTTTGCTTGCTGTACGCTTTGGTGCAAACTGTAAGTACAGCAAGTAATTGTTATAAATAAATACAATAAAGAACCTAAACACGATGGCTATATTGGTAGAAAACGAACCGTTCAACTATCCACCTTTCTGCTCTCTACTTGCTAGGTTAGTCCTATTTACAGCAATGACCAAACAACTTCACGTAAACACAAGTACGGAATTATTGCAGCAAAGAAACCCAAAATCACAATTTAATTTGCCGCAAATATTGGTCTAAAAATGAATCTGAAACTGAACACTGCGATGACGCTAAAGTTCATAACTACGAGGAAAATACTACAAAAACTGACGAAGAAATAAATCCGAGAACTTCAAAGTACCTGCCTAACTGCGGAATTGTGGGATAAACGGGTAAATGGCAATATTATATACCTCTGTACGAGGTGGACTCGATCGCTAGAGGTAGATAGGTGTTCTGGAGGTTGTAAGAGTTCTGCTCAAAGCGCGTTGACGCCCCTGCACCTATGTTCAGTTGTCTTCAACGTTGTTGGAGTTTCTTGCCCGTTCTTCTCCATAGAGATCTACGCCTTGGAATGGGCATCTACGGTACTTTCACAGTTATTATGTCTTGTGACTGGGACTGTAGCACCATAATTTTGTAATATTTTATTTTTTCTTTTGACAATTCAAAAGTGCCTGTAACTGGCCTACTTGAAATAAAGTGCTTTGACTTTGACTTCGAGAATTCTGGAGCCTGGAAGTTGATTGAAGGCTGCTAGGTGTTCGTAGGTGAAGTTCTGATGTCCAGGAAATAAAAGACTTTATTATTCTTAACGTTTCGCGATATTTTTTCAAGGTTTTCGTTACACAAAGTTGCGTGGATTTGACTTATATTAAATAATAGCTTCAAATTGCTCAGCGCGCCTGCGCACTATTCCACTACCAAACTTTACCGTAACGAGCGCCTCGATCTTGCGCACACGCCGATTTTATTTAAAAACTTTTTTCATTACAACTTTGTGCTATAAATCGACAGAACCTCCCCTATTCCTGAAGGGATTAGGGACTGACCTATAAGGTTGGATGCGCCCTGGAATGGCCCATCCGATGAACCTTCAATCAGGTTCCTAACTACTTCCCCTGAAGAGATTCTCCAGGAAGAATGGAGAATGAACGGAAACTCTGTCGATTTTGGGACTTAGAAGCTATTTTCTTCTAAAACTGTACACATTTACTAGTAGGATACTACATGGGTCTTGAAGCCCTTCTATAAGGCTATAGAATTACACTACTTTGATAGCTACATCTATATCTTCCAGGCGCGTAACTCCCTGGAAGTGTCAGACTGAACGAAATGTACTAACTTTTAACATTAAAAGTTGTTTTGTACTCAGATTATCTAAGGGATCTGCACCCACCAAATATCATTCGGTAGCCCTTACAACAGGCCATGTTGGTAGTACTTTGGTGGGCGTAGCTTCAACTCTCGAAGTAGAATTCACCCTGGAGTGGTCGGTGATAAGAAAACTGTGGGACCTCGCGGTCTTTCAAGAAGGTTGTCTCCCCAACCACCAGAGCTAGAGATCTCAATCATTTGTTATCAAAAACATGTCTGCAATGTTTCAACCAAATCGGAAGCCGCAATAAAAAGTTTCATACAAAGTTCAGCTTTCCCCATTTACCCCCTTAAAATTCGAATTTAAAAAAATCACACTTGCAAGTAAACAGTATCTAAACATACAGGTTAACTTGGCCGTAATGCCTCATATAAAACCCTCGAGCTTTTTTTTGTCATGCAAGATCGGTAAGTATTTTTTTTTATACCATTCTCCCTCTAAAAAGCTTATTTTATTCACTGAAAACAGTGAATAAAAAGCACTGTTACTCACTGTTTTGGTGTTTGAATTTAGAACACACCAATATATATTCCTCCATCTAAATGCTATACAACCTCTTTGCGCATAAAATACTCGATTCAAACTCCAACAAACTGCTTGTGCAAGTTAATATTTAGTATTTTAATTTTGATTTTAGTCTAGGATGTTTACTGAATACTTATTTGAATTGTAATTCAAATATTAATTACATTGGTGTTTAATTAATTATAATTATGTAACGTAACAGAGGTGGTCACTGGCCGCTAAAACACAGGTGCTGTTACCTAATTCAGCTTCAAAATTTAAATCCTGAGGTTTCACGTTTTTTGTAAATTTTCAAGGTAATAAACCATTTATTTATTATCATTCCATGTGCTTTTCGCTTTAATCTTTCTTTTTCTCGTAGTCATGGTATAAAATATAGTATGCAACTCTTGAATAAAACGGATTTATATCGAGGGCCATGAATCACTCGCGTTGCTCAGGATTCTAACACTTGAATCACTCGCTATGCTCGTGATTCAATCATCATGAATCACTCCCTACGGTCTTGATTCATCTATGGCCCTCGCTTTAAAACCGTCCTTTATTCACTAGTTGCATATTATACTATTAATTTATAGCACAGCTCACAGTTCATGCAAGTTCAAGCAAGGAATTGCAATACACGCAATTGAAAAATTGTCTTATAATGTTATCTAAACAGGAATTTCATTGCAATCTCGCTACATGTTACTAAAATACTCAACTAATGTTCTTAATGATCGATTTTAATAGATTTTTTGTATCAAAACGTCGAAATTATTTTATTTTTTACACTCCGTCATGGCTGTATACCGAAGTAAGTATTTGCCCTTAACGTTTCTGAATGACACATTTGTATAATATGTGGTGTGGGCAAAAAGCCCGCCATCCGCTTAAAAAAAGTTCACGTATTTCGTAATAATAGTTGTGCTGACTTGTATAATAAAGCTATAATTCGTAATTACTTACATTTTGTATTTGAAGACAAGTAAAAAAGTTATAAAAAATGTCTTCGTCGTCGTCCGATGAGTGCGATTTAAATGCAACACCGCCATATAGCCATGCAGCAAAAACAATGAATGAAATAAGTATTTTCTGCCCTATAATTTTATTTATTTACTCGCAAATGTGGTGACAAACATTGTATGTTTAACGGGCGGTACGGGAATTTGGAACCTTGACTCAGAAAGCCCTCAGTCTTCGACTTCGGGCTTCTATTAGAGCCTCGATCGTAAACCGCCCTTAATACACAATGTACTATTATACTACCTGCCAAAAATCAGCTTCATGAAGAAAATTTGTACATTTTATCTTTACATCCACAACCCCCTTTTAGGGGTAGTTAAAAAAAACAATACATTTTAATTAGTTGTTACGGAAGAATTTCCGCAAGGTTTGAAGTGAATCGATCTCTATAATAAGAAGTTTTATAAAAAACTTACCGCTCTCATTTCTCCCCCTTCGATTTTTATGCACAAAAATGTAGCCTATGGCCTTCTCGTGGTCTCAAACTACCTCCATACCAAATTTCATCTAAATCGGTTCATAATAAGAAGGAGTTGCACGATAAGAAGTTACATACAAAATTAAGCCTCCCCCATTTCTCCCCCTTCGTGTTTTAGCAAAAAGAAGTAGCCTAAGTCCTTTTCAGGATTTCACACTATCTCTATATTAAATTTCATCGAAATCGGTTCAGCGGTTTAAGCGTGATAAGGTAACAGAAAGATAGACAGAGTTACTTTCGCATTTATAATATTAAGTATGGATATTCTGAATTATCATGGATTGATATATTTTTTATATATTTTTTTTTGCACTTGGCCTCTATCTCACCTTATGGTAAGTGATGATGTATTCGACGATGTAGCACGCTTACCTAGAAGAAACCTATTCACTCTTGACTTAAAGACGCCCAGGTTGTAGCTCTCAGAAAATACAGACTCCGGCAGGGAATTCCACTCCTTAGCTGTACGCATAATGAAAGTATTCCCAAAACTTTGGTGCGTATGGGTGGGATTTCCACCATGTACCGATGACACATCGCCGTACGTCTTGTAGTCCGATGATGGAAAGGGCTAGGAGGAATTAGTTCATGCAATTCCAACGCCCACTCCCCGAAATGTAACCGATAAAAAACCGACAGACTGGCAACTTGGCGCCTATGTTCAAGGCTCTGGAGCCTAGACTCGACCAGTATCTCATTGCCGATGAGCCTCTTGGCCCGCTTTTCGATCGACTCTAGTGCATCCAGCTGGTACATGGCAGATCCGTCCCAGAGGTAAGAGCAGTACTCCATGCATGACCGAACTTGCGCTTGATACAAGTTGAGCAACTGTTCTGGCGTGAAGTACCGGCTCACCTTTGCAAGGATACCCAACTTTTTGGCAGCCAGTTGAGCTTTTGCCTCAATTAATGGACCAAAATTGAGGGTCGATGTCAACGTAACGCCAAGTAGCTGGAGATGGTCCGTTATCGGTACGGTCACACCACGGAAAGTAGGAGCCGGTTGGAATTGGCTCCTTTTAGCGAAAAAAGACACGCCTGCGTTTTAGCAGCATTAAACCTGACCAGATTGGCATCGCCCCAGTCGGGGTTCAAGCGCTCCACCATGGCCTCCCGAAGAGCCGGACCTGAGACCCGGTAGCACGCGCGTTGGACAAGTATCTCTCAGCAACAGTGCTGTCGTCTGCAAACCCAAAAGTGCCGGGTTTTAACAGATCATTTATGTGCAACAAGAACAATGTTGCTGAGAGTACCGACCCCTGAGGGACCCTGGCGTTGATATCCAGTTGGTCAGACAAGCGGCCATCAATAAACTCTCGTATAGACCGGTTCCTCAGGAAGTCTGCGATCCAATCGCACAGAACACCGGGCAGACCGAATGACGGAAGCTTACAGATAAGGCTCTCATGCCAGACCCTGTCAAAAGCCGTGCCTCTCGATGGCCTCACTCCATATGTGAATGGCATACGCTAGTAGATCCCCAGTTGACCAATTTCGGCGGAAGCCATATTGGCGGTCACTGAGGATGTCGTTAGCTTCTAGATAACGCCTTCCTCCATCATCCGCCATCCATTCTAGATAATCGCAGTAATCTATAATAATTTAGAATCAAATTCAATATGTTTGTTACTCTTTATTGCTTTTATGTGTGCAACATTTATGTGCCTTAAAATTGCTCATGACGTGAGACAGCACACATTTTTCTTTGTCACTTGTATGTAAATTACGTCGATTGTAACGACCATTGGTTTTTTTCTCTGTTTAAAATAAAAGTAAAATCCATATTTTACTTTCTCTCTTTGTTTTATTCCAGACAAATAAGTTTTCAACTCTCCTCTCGGAAGAGATTTCTTTGAAATAAGCGTACCTTTGTACCTATTTTCTGTTCCTTCTTGTGTTTTTATTAATGTGTATGTACATTAATGGTTAAATAAATAAGTTTACATACATACATAAACTCACGCCTTTTTCCCATGGGGGTAGGCAGAAACTACAGAACGCCACCTGCTACGATCCTTACATACTTCTTTTGCTTCACTCACATTCATACATCTTGTCATACACACACGAGTGAGTATGTATGTATGTAAATAAGTTTACCAGAAATTATATCATCGCTATGTTTCTCTTTATTCAACGAATAACGCCTTTATCGGTAGTCTTTTCCTTGACAATTTATGAAGTCATCGAATTTAATTCTCGTAATTACATAGGTAAACCATTTTATTATATTATATTATGATGTTATGTAAGTATGTTCATCAATGGACCTAATATTTGTTGAGCCCAAACACGGCGGATTACGTCATCGCAGTGTAAAATTTTTCATCAAAGCAATTTTATTGCGCATTGACGTTATAGAGTGTCAGAGCCTAGAGGTAAAGGAAACTCAAGGCAATCCTTATTTATTGTAATGCAACGAACTTGAAAAGCTGTATTTGTTTAATATTTTTTATACCTACATAGGTACTACCAGACTTGGTTCCGATCATTGAAAAATTCTTTAATACAAAAAAATACTGCCGACTTCCAAATAGAAAAACCACAAAATGAAAAATAACTTTTTTGGAAGTCGGTGTCTTTCGTAGGTACCATTTTTTTGCGTAATGGATACCGACTTCCAAAAATGTAGTTATTTTTCACTTTGTAGTTTTTCTATTTGGAAGTCGGTAGTATTTTTTTGTAAAAAAGATTTTTTATTTTTCACTTTTTAGTTGTACCTACCTAATAGGCAAGATGTTTAGTAAGTTTCTTATAACGCCAGAATAGATTACCCGAATATCATGAAACTTTAACAAAACCGATCAAATGAGAGATCTGCTTACCCCTAAAGAGCGTACTGGCGTGATGTTATGTTATGAAATGGTATAAACAATAAACAGACATGCAATTGCAGCAGTCCCTAAAGATTTGCCGTTATTTATTGAAGAGTTCTGTTGTATATCTTCGTAGTTCTTCATCAGATCTTCACCAAAAAAAAATGGGACCAATTTCTAAACATACTCTTTCAAGCAAAACAAGAATTTTCTAAAAATACACAAAAAAAAAAATACAAGAAGTCGAACATAGAACCTCCTCCTTTTTCGAAAGTCGGTTAAAAATCAGCGCCATGCTGTGGGTTCCCCATAGTACATTATGCTTGGTTATGCTGAGTGACAGCCTTCTTGTCACAGTCGCACGTGCCTCTGCGCCGTTTCTAATCCGATCACTCTTTTGTTTGCGATAAAATGTAGGTTGTACGAATATCATAGTAGGTAGGTTTATGGAATATCTTTTAAATTGGTCCAATATTGGAGGAAGAAATAGGTGAAAGCCAAACCTCAAATAGGGACTATTTAGCCCGTCAGTCAGATTATCAAATAATATTGGACCCGTACGGTTTGGCTATAAAAAGTAAATAAAAATTGACAAAGATAAATCGTCTCAAAGTTTAGGGGTGGGGCCTTGTGACGTCACTTTGGTAGTAAGCGTAGCACAACGTGACGTCACACGATATTTCAACGCACTGTATCGTCGTAATTTTGTGTTTACGTGGCAAAAGAAAATACCAATATTTTTAGGTTATCTAACTGACAGACTAAATATATTAGATACTTTTTTTCAACTACCATTTGACTACCATATTATGATTTTTACCCGACTGCAAAGGAAGTGTTGTGTTTTTCGCGCGTATCTTGTATTACATACAAGATACGTGCCAAAAACACTTTGGTGTACACTGTACATTAATGTAACCAACCATTAAGTCAGGCTTATTTGGAAGAAGTTGTGAATGTTAACCGGCAGATGGCTCTCAACCAACTATTAGTAGTATGTTGATCATAATGTGGCAATTATAATGATATAAAGGTATTTCTTAAAATGTTAAAACCAATATAGTATTTGTGAAAACCAGTCAAGTCAAATCTTGAGCTACAATTTATCCTAAGTTATCTGATTTATGTAAATTCTTCGACTTTTCAAATTTAAGAAGTTGTAGGGGTAGGTCGTGCTGACGTCACAGGTCCGAAGGAAACACTGATGATTTGCAGGCGTTTATTTTTGTAGGAAAGATACAGACTTTGTTTACCTTATGTATTTATACAGTATAGGGCATAGTACACACAAGCAAGTCCGCTTGGACGAAGGCGCTTAGCCCTCTAATCCAAAAATCCAAATGACAGGGATGTTCTACGTGACCCTTTCCTATTAGGACGAGGATCCATAGATGCACCTTTCTGTTAGCTGGGATTTGTATTGACAAACGACGATACTCTGTCGAAGTCATTGAATGGGAGTAATTTTTAGCACCGCGATTCATGATTCCGACACCAATAAAAAGTGACATCTAGTAGTAATACTGCGAACCACTTACAATGCAGTCAATGAAGTTGACTAAGTGAGACCTCTACTACTTACGTTCCTCAAAGGAATCGTTATCAAAAACAGTTTGAAGTTTTATACGCAGATGGCGCTATTTGTAAGATATATTATAATTAATATAGTAATGAGGTGTGTTACAAAGTTACATTTTAAAATAGCAAATATTGTTGTAGTAGAAAAAGCAAGAAATTATGTTTTTAAATTTATTTTAGAATGTTGTATGTTCTTGTAAATAAATTTCAGGATATAGACATGCCACCAATTTAGATATCAATTCTTTTGTCGGCGTAGTCAACAATCGCGAGTATTCTTAGTATTGAACTTGGCTCCCTTTTTCACATTTATGTTCTAGATGGGATATCATTAGTTTTCGTACAGAAATTATTAGTAGGTAAAATTAATACCAAATGGATTTTGTTAATCTACTGTATTTTCTTACGTTTACGGGGTATAATTGTCTTTTTTGTGTTATTTTAATATTTTTCTTGTACCTTTGAAATGTTCGAGTGAATTTCCCATTCAGTATCCGGATGTTTTTACGTTTTCTGTTTATACATAATTTGGCCAAGTCAGGGCGGAATAATTAATGTGCGCAGGCGGTTGTACTCTACAATAGAGCTCTCTTGTGCCTTGATTTATTTTTTATTTTATTTGGAGAAAACAAACAGTGACACATTACATTTTACAACTTACTATTACAACAATTACGACCAAATGTGCAACCAACCACTTTTCATACGGAATACACATTAAAAAGAAAACAAATGCATGCGATTTTAATTAAAACCTTACAATAATCAAAATAATACAAAAAAATTGACTTGGGTCTAAATTGATAAGATGTACTCCATCTAGGGGGTGACCATAAGCTCTTAGAGCGGTATCAATTTGAGATCGAATAAGGGACAGATGTATCTGACGTGTATACATCTGTCACTTACTCGATCTCAAATTGATACCGCTCTAAGAGCTTATGGTCACCCCCCTGAGGTTTTAACTCTGAAGAGTCCAACGTAAGCGCTGCGCAGCGTAGGGCTGTCAAGGCTAAGGCCTTGTAATTTTTGGATAGTAATAGCATATGCTAAGCAAATAGGGAATTCTTCCCTATGAACACACTTAATATCTGAAACTTGGTCTTTACTCGTTCTAGAATTAAGCGTGGTATTTCACTCGTTATATATTCATGTGAAGACCTTAAAATCCACATAAAGACCGGCTGTCATCAATTTTGATTGCTGATTCTTACATTACAGGCACTCTAAGTAAGTGTTCCTAATAGAATCGTCATCATCATCATCAGCCTTATAATGTTCCCACTGCTGGAAAATAGGCATCCTCTCTGTGAGAAAAGTAATAGGCCTTAATCCACCACGCGAGTCCAGAGCGGGTTGGTGGATGTCACATGTCTTCGAATTTTTGGTTCTAGGACATGCCGGTTTCCTTACGTTGTTTTCCTGAACCAATTTTACAACAAAACAAACCATTTAGGAAAAAAATATTGACATGTAAACATGATGGAATTGCATATAAAATCATCATATCATATCAGCCGAAAGACGTCCACTGCTGGACATAGGCCTCCCCCAAGCATCGCCACATTGACCGGCCCCGTGCGTCCCGCAACCAGCGGATTCCTGCAACCTTCACCAGGTCATCGGTCCACCTGGTGGGAGGCCTTCCAACGCAACGTCTTCCGGTTCGCGGTCGCCACTCCAGAACCTTTCTGCCCCATCGGCCATCCGTTCTGCGAGCAATGTGCCCTGCCCACTGCCACTTAAGTTTGGCAATTCTTCGGGCTATGTCGGTAACCCTGGTTCTCTTACGGATCTCAACATTTTTGATTCGGTCACGCAAGGAAACGCCGAGCATAGCCCTCTCCATTGCCCTTTGAGTGACTGTAAGCTTTCTGATAAGGCCCATTGTTAGCGACCACGTCTCAGAGCCATATGTCATCACTGGCAACACACACTGGTCATAGACTTTTGTCTTGAGACACTGTGGTAAGTTGGACGAGAAGACACCGCGCAACTTCCCGAACGCTGCCCAGCCGAGTCGGATTCGACGGTTGACCTCTTTCTCGAAATTGGCCCTACCCAACTGGATCGTTTGTCCCAGGTAGACATAGTTGTCCACAACTTCGAGTGTAGAGTCTCCAACCTTGATAGGAATGGGTGTGACATGGGCATTCAACATCACCTTGGTTTTGTCCATGTTCATTTTCAGACCCACTCTTTCGGAAGCTCTACTGAGGTCATCGAGCATTGTACTGAGGCTCTCCATGGTCTCAGCCATGACCACTATGTCGTCGGCAAACCGAAGGTGAGTGATGTACTCGCCATTAACGTTGATGCCTAGGCCGCTCCAGTCCAGAACCTTGAATACATCCTCCAGCGCAGCAGTGAACAGTTTCGGAGAAATGACGTCTCCCTGTCTCACGCCACGCTGGAGAAGGACTGGTTCCGAGGTCTGATCCTGAAGACGGACTGACATGGTGGCGTTTCTGTACAGACACTTCAACACCTCAATGTACCGGTAGTCGATCTGGCACCGTTGGAGAGACTGCAGTACAGCCCAAGTCTCGATCGAATCGAAGGCTTTCTCGTAGTCCACAAACGCTAAACAGAGAGGCAGGTTGTACTCTTCGGTCTTCTGTATAACCTGCCGCAGCGTATGTATGTGATCTACGGTGCTAAAGCCTTTTCGAAATCCGGCTTGTTCGGGAGGCTGGAAGTCGTCAAACCTGCGGGCGAGACGATTCGTGATGACTCTTGAAAACAACTTGTAGACATGGCTAAGAAGTGAGATGGGCCTATAGTTCTTCAGCCGGGCATTGTCGCCCTTCTTGAAGAAGAGTACCACCACACCCCTGCACCATGCCTGTGGCGTTTTGCCCTCGAGTATGACGGAATCAAACAGCTTCTGAAGGGCCTTAAGGACCGGTTTTTCACCCGCCTTCAGGAGTTCAGCAGTGATTCCGTCATCACCCGGCGCCTTGTTGTTTTTAAGCTGTTTCAGAGCTATCCTAATCTCGTACAGGCTGACATCCGGGATATCTTCGGTATAGTGTCGGGTCAATCTAGCTCTTGGGTCGTTTGCTAGATTCGCAATGGGTTTACTGGTTGACGTGTACAACTGCCCATATAATCTCGCGATCTCCCTCAGAAGCGCCGGTTTGGTGGAAACGATCCTGCCATCATCGGTCTTCAGTTTTGTGAGCTGGCTCTGCCCAATAGACAGATCCCTTGCAAAGACCTTGGAGCCCTTATTCCGCTCAATCGCATCTTTAATACTTTCAGTATTAAAGCGGCGGAGGTCGCTTTTCAAGGACTTTGAGATCCGTCTATTTAGCTGCCGGTATTTCACCGCATCGTCTGAAGACTGCAGGATCATCTCACGCCTCTCCTTCATTAGCTTTAGAGTTGGATCAGAGAGCTTTTTGTTTCTATCTGTACGGCGGGTCTTGAAAAACTTAGACCCGACCGTATGGACAGCTTCCACGAACCCATCGCTGTAATCGTCCACGGAGCTCCCTAGGCACTCGAAACGATTCTGGAGTTCGAGCTGAAAGGTTTCGGGGTTTTGGATCTGGATCTGTGCTGGACGGAGCGTGGACTTCATCAGTCGAGACCTTTCAAGCTTGATATTAATGTTCAATGTGCCTCTTACCATGCGGTGATCTCTCCCGGTTTTCACCGAATTGATCACAGAGACATCATTGAACACTTGCTTCTTGGTCGACATGATGAAGTCGATCTCATTTTTAGTTACACCATCGGGGCTTTGCCATGTCCACTTCCTGTGCTCACGCTTTCTGAAGAAGGAGTTCATCATATAGAGGCCTTCCTTCTCCATAAAAGTGGCCAGTAGGTGACCCCGGTAAACAAACCGGGCACTCGGGACCGTTTTTTTGTTGTGCTTATCATGGTTTGGGGGGGTTTGCCGTAATCGCCACGCTTGGCAGGCGGGTTGGCGATCGCAGTTTGTTGATAAAGTACCCAGAGAACGCTGCTGCCCATTCTCTGGTGTTTCCCTTAGTCGCCTCTTACGACACCCACGGGATGATATGGGATGGTGAAATTCTTTACGTCCGTCACCATACGGAACCCTAAAAATATAACTTCTTAATTAGGTGCTACAATTTATTAACACAAAGTAATTTTATCAGGAAATGATACTGCCTGTACCTACACTTTACACTAAAACTTTTTTACAATTACTCGAAACAGAATCTATTGCAGGTAGCACAGGTGTAAATGACTGGTTGATTTTCTTATATCTGCTCCGTGTTGGTGTTTCTTACTCACGAGAATGGGCAAAATAATTGTATGGAGCCTGGGCGACCCGCGGCCAAACTTGAGTTTGTTATTTTATGTGTGTAGGACACATGACTGTGTAAAATTATCACTGCATTTGTGATTTTGTGGAGTTTTAAGAAAAAGCATTCCACAAATTAATTGTTATTATTTTATATGCACCGTATGGTGACGGACGTAAAGAATTTCACCATCCCATATCATCCCGTGGGTGTCGTAAGAGGCGACTAAGGGAAACACCAGAGAATGGGCAGCAGCGTTCTCTGGGCACTTTATCAACAAACTGCGATCGCCAAGCGTGGCGATTACGGCAAACCATGATAAGCACAACAAGAAAACGGCCCCGAGTGCCCGGCAGCCCGTCTACCCTCGACTACGGTAGCGGTCGAGGCGATGGCGTGGCAAGGGGTGCAAAGAATCCCCGGAGTGGACCCGGCTACCCCAATAAACACCGATGACTGATGGACCTGGCAACGTATAACACGCGAACACTCCGGACCGACGAGAAGATAGCCGAACTCGAGGAAGAATTGAGCAGGTTGCGATGGACTGTTATAGGGTTATCTGAAGTCCGAAGAGAGGGGGAGGACTCGATAATCCTCAAATCCGGTAACCTGCTCTATTTCAGAGAGGGTGACCGGCAGTCCCAAGGTGGTGTCGGGTTTATCGTCCACAAGTCCCTTGTGAACAACGTGGTGAAGATCGAGAGTGTGTCGACCAGGGTGGCGTACCTTATACTCAGAATATCCGCAAGATATTCGCTGAAGGTCATACAGGTCTACGCCCCAACCTCGGCACACCCCGACGACAAGGTAGAGACCATGTATGAGGATATCTCTAAAGCCATGCATGGTTTCAAAACTCACTTCACCGTTGTCATGGGGGACTTCAACGCAAAACTGGGCAAACGAGACGAGGATGAGCTGCAAGTGGGGCAATTTGGAGTTGGACGTCGGAACCACCGGGGTCACCTACTGGCCAGTTTTATGGAGAAGGAAGACCTCTATATGATGAACTCCTTCTTCAGAAAGCGTGAGCACAGGAAGTGGACATGGCAAAGCCCCGATGGTGTAACTAAAAATGAGATCGACTTCATCATGTCGACCAAGAAGAAAGTGTTCAATGATGTCTCTGTGATCAATTCGGTGAAAACCGGGAGCGATCACCGCATGGTAAGAGGCACATTGAACATTAATATCAAGCTTGAAAGGTCTCGACTGATGAAGTCCACGCTCCGTCCAGCACAGATCCAGATCCAAAACCCCGAAACCTTTCAGCTCGAACTCCAGAATCGTTTCGAGTGCCTAGGGAGCTCCGTGGACGATTACAGCGATGGGTTCGTGGAAGCTGTCCATACGGTCGGGTCTAAGTTTTTCAAGACCCGCCGTACAGATAGAAACAAAAAGCTCTCTGATCCAACTCTAAAGCTAATGAAGGAGAGGCGTGAGATGATCCTGCAGTCTTCAGACGATGCGGTGAAATACCGGCAGCTAAATAGACGGATCTCAAAGTCCTTGAAAAGCGACCTCCGCCGCTTTAATACTGAAAGTATTAAAGATGCGATTGAGCGGAATAAGGGCTCCAAGGTCTTTGCAAGGGATCTGTCTATTGGGCAGAGCCAGCTCACAAAACTGAAGACCGATGATGGCAGGATCGTTTCCACCAAACCGGCGCTTCTGAGGGAGATCGCGAGATTATATGGGCAGTTGTACACGTCAACCAGTAAACCCATTGCGAATCTAGCAAACGACCCAAGAGCTAGATTGACCCGACACTATACCGAAGATATCCCGGATGTCAGCCTGTACGAGATTAGGATAGCTCTGAAACAGCTTAAAAACAACAAGGCGCCGGGTGATGACGGAATCACTGCTGAACTCCTGAAGGCGGGTGAAAAACCGGTCCTTAAGGCCCTTCAGAAGCTGTTTGATTCCGTCATACTCGAGGGCAAAACGCCACAGGCATGGTGCAGGGGTGTGGTGGTACTCTTCTTCAAGAAGGGCGACAATGCCCGGCTGAAGAACTATAGGCCCATCTCACTTCTTAGCCATGTCTACAAGTTGTTTTCAAGAGTCATCACGAATCGTCTCGCCCGCAGGTTTGACGACTTCCAGCCTCCCGAACAAGCCGGATTTCGAAAAGGCTTTAGCACCGTAGATCACATACATACGCTGCGGCAGGTTATACAGAAGACCGAAGAGTACAACCTGCCTCTCTGTTTAGCGTTTGTGGACTACGAGAAAGCCTTCGATTCGATCGAGACTTGGGCTGTACTGCAGTCTCTCCAACGGTGCCAGATCGACTACCGGTACATTGAGGTGTTGAAGTGTCTGTACAGAAACGCCACCATGTCAGTCCGTCTTCAGGATCAGACCTCGGAACCAGTCCTTCTCCAGCGTGGCGTGAGACAGGGAGACGTCATTTCTCCGAAACTGTTCACTGCTGCGCTGGAGGATGTATTCAAGGTTCTGGACTGGAGCGGCCTAGGCATCAACGTTAATGGCGAGTACATCACTCACCTTCGGTTTGCCGACGACATAGTGGTCATGGCTGAGACCATGGAGAGCCTCAGTACAATGCTCGATGACCTCAGTAGAGCTTCCGAAAGAGTGGGTCTGAAAATGAACATGGACAAAACCAAGGTGATGTTGAATGCCCATGTCACACCCATTCCTATCAAGGTTGGAGACTCTACACTCGAAGTTGTGGACAACTATGTCTACCTGGGACAAACGATCCAGTTGGGTAGGGCCAATTTCGAGAAAGAGGTCAACCGTCGAATCCGACTCGGCTGGGCAGCGTTCGGGAAGTTGCGCGGTGTCTTCTCGTCCAACTTACCACAGTGTCTCAAGACAAAAGTCTATGACCAGTGTGTGTTGCCAGTGATGACATATGGCTCTGAGACGTGGTCGCTAACAATGGGCCTTATCAGAAAGCTTACAGTCACTCAAAGGGCAATGGAGAGGGCTATGCTCGGCGTTTCCTTGCGTGACCGAATCAGAAATGTTGAGATCCGTAAGAGAACCAGGGTTACCGACATAGCCCGAAGAATTGCCAAACTTAAGTGGCAGTGGGCAGGGCACATTGCTCGCAGAACGGATGGCCGATGGGGCAGAAAGGTTCTGGAGTGGCGACCGCGAACCGGAAGACGTTGCGTTGGAAGGCCTCCCACCAGGTGGACCGATGACCTGGTGAAGGTTGCAGGAATCCGCTGGTTGCGGGACGCACGGGGCCGGTCAATGTGGCGATGCTTGGGGGAGGCCTATGTCCAGCAGTGGACGTCTTTCGGCTGATATGATATGATGATTTTATATGCAATTCCATCATGTTTACATGTCAATATTTTTTTCCTAAATGGTTTGTTTTGTTGTAAAATTGGTTCAGGAAAACAACGTAAGGAAACCGGCATGTCCTAGAACCAAAAATTCGAAGACATGTGACATCCACCAACCCGCTCTGGACTCGCGTGGTGGATTAAGGCCTATTACTTTTCTCACAGAGAGGATGCCTATTTTCCAGCAGTGGGAACATTATAAGGCTGATGATGATGATGACGATTCTATTAGGAACACTTACTTAGAGTGCCTGTAATGTAAGAATCAGCAATCAAAATTGACGACAGCCGGTCTTTATGTGGATTTTAAGGTCTTCACATGAATATATAACGAGTGAAATACCACGCTTAATTCTAGAACGAGTAAAGACCAAGTTTCAGATATTAAGTGTGTTCATAGGGAAGAATTCCCTATTTGCTTAGCATATGCTATTACTATCCAAAAATTACAAGGCCTTAGCCTTGACAGCCCTACGCTGCGCAGCGCTTACGTTGGACTCTTCAGAGTTAAAACCTCAGGGGGGTGACCATAAGCTCTTAGAGCGGTATCAATTTGAGATCGAGTAAGTGACAGATGTATACACGTCAGATACATCTGTCCCTTATTCGATCTCAAATTGATACCGCTCTAAGAGCTTATGGTCACCCCCTAGATGGAGTACATCTTATCAATTTAGACCCAAGTCAATTTTTTTGTATTATTTTGATTATTGTAAGGTTTTAATTAAAATCGCATGCATTTGTTTTCTTTTTAATGTGTATTCCGTATGAAAAGTGGTTGGTTGCACATTTGGTCGTAATTGTTGTAATAGTAAGTTGTAAAATGTAATGTGTCACTGTTTGTTTTCTCCAAATAAAATAAAAAATAAATCAAGGCACAAGAGAGCTCTATTGTAGAGTACAACCGCCTGCGCACATTAATTATTCCGCCCTGACTTGGCCAAATTAAGTATAAACAGAAAACGTTAAAACATCCGGATACTGAATGGGAAATTCACTCGAACATTTCAAAGGTACAAGAAAAATATTAAAATAACACAAAAAAGACAATTATACCCCGTAAACGTAAGAAAATACAGTAGATTAACAAAATCCATTTGGTATTAATTTTACCTACTAATAATTTCTGTACGAAAACTAATGATATCCCATCTAGAACATAAATGTGAAAAAGGGAGCCAAGTTCAATACTAAGAATACTCGCGATTGTTGACTACGCCGACAAAAGAATTGATATCTAAATTGGTGGCATGTCTATATCCTGAAATTTAGTTACAAGAACATACAACATTCTAAAATAAATTTAAAAACATAATTTCTTGCTTTTTCTACTACAACAATATTTGCTATTTTAAAATGTAACTTTGTAACACACCTCATTACTATATTAATTATAATATATCTTACAAATAGCGCCATCTGCGTATAAAACTTCAAACTGTTTTTGATTACGATTCCTTTGAGGAACGTAAGTAGTAGAGGACTCACTTAGTCAACTTCATTGACTGCATTGTAAGTGGTTCGCAGTATTACTACTAGATGTCACTTTTTATTGGTGTCGGAATCATGAATCGCGGTGCTAAAAATTACTCCCATTCAATGACTTCGACAGAGTATCGTCGTTTGTCAATACAAATCCCAGCTAACAGAAAGGTGCATCTATGGATCCTCGTCCTAATAGGAAAGGATCACGTAGAACATCCCTGTCATTTGGATTTTTGGATTAGAGGGCTAAGCGCCTTCGTCCAAGCGGACTTGCTTGTGTGTACTATGCTCTATACTGTATAAATACATAGTGTAAACAAAGTCTGTATCTTTCCTACAAAAATAAACGCCTGCAAATCATCAGTGTTTCCTTCGGACCTGTGACGTCAGCACGACCTACCCCTACAACTTCTTAAATTTGAAAAGTCGAAGAATTTACATAAATCAGATAACTTAGGATAAATTGTAGCTCAAGATTTGACTTGGCTGGTTTTCACAAATACTATATTGGTTTTAACATTTTAAGAAATACCTTTATATCATTATAATTGCCACATTATGATCAACATACTACTAATAGTTGGTTGAGAGCCATCTGCCGGTTAACATTCACAACTTCTTCCAAATAAGCCTGACTTAATGGTTGGTTACATTAATGTACAGTGTACACCAAAGTGTTTTTGGCACGTATCTTTTTTCGCGCGTATCTTGTATGTAATTCAAGATACGCGCGAAAAACACAACACTTCCTTTGCAGTCGGGTAAAAATCATAATATGGTAGTCAAATGGTAGTTGAAAAAAAGTATCTAATATATTTAGTCTGTCAGTTAGATAACCTAAAAATATTGGTATTTTCTTTTGCCACGTAAACACAAAATTACGACGATACAGTGCGTTGAAATATCGTGTGACGTCACGTTGTGCTACGCTTACTACCAAAGTGACGTCACAAGGCCCCACCCCTAAACTTTGAGACGATTTATCTTTGTCAATTTTTATTTACTTTTTATAGCCAAACCGTACGGGTCCACTATTATTTGATAATCTGACTGACGGGCTAAATAGTCCCTATTTGAGGTTTGGCTTTCACCTATTTCTTCCTCCAATATTGGACCAATTTAAAAGATATTCCATAAACCTACCTACTATGATATTCGTACAACCTACATTTTATCGCAAACAAAAGAGTGATCGGACTAATCCGCACGTGCATCTGCGCCGTTTCCAAAAACGGCGCAGATGCACGTGCGACTGTGACAAGAAGGCTGTCACTCAGCATAACCAAGCATAATGTACTATGGGGAACCCACAGCACGGCGCTGATTTTTAACCGACTTTCGAAAAAGGAGGAGGTTCTATGTTCGACTTCTTGTATGTTTTTTTTTTTGTGTATTTTTAGAAAATTCTTTTTTTGCTTGAAAGAGTATGTTTTGAAATTGGTCCCATTTTTTTTTGGTGAAGATCTGATGAAGAACTACGAAGATATACAACAGAACTTCTTTATTTAGGCCTACTGTAATTCTTATTTGGGCACAAATTATACGGCTGCAGATCCTAAATACGTTCACAAGAGTTGTTTATTTTTTATTTTATTTTTTATTTGTTATAGGCTCGCGTTTGACCACTGTCCCGCCTGATGTTAAGTGATGATGTGGTCGAAGGTGAAGCACGCTTGCCTAGAAGCAACCTATTCAAAAAACCAGCCAGCCATAAAACGGGAGAACAAGAGTGTCCTGCAAAAAAATCTGCCGAAAACAGGTACATTAACTCTATTGATTATGAAGGCGCCTAAGAGCGCCGCATATTCGAATATTTTTAAGACTTAATTTTATTGTTTATATTTTTCTTATACTATGGATAATACCTTATTGACCGATATAGATAATACATTTCGCACCGATGCAAAGTCATGTGAGGTTGAGGACTGCAGGCAATATCTTTCTGAATATCAAAACTCACTAACCATACTGACTCAAAACATTCGCAGTATTTATAAGAACATAGATAGCTTTAACGTTTTTCTTCACAGACTTAACTTTGATTGTGACATAATGGTACTAACCGAGTGCTGGCTATCTAACCGACAGGAACACCTTCCAGTAATGCCGGGATACAACTTATTGTATACTACAGTGAACAACAATCAAAACGATGGTGTGGTTGTTTATTGTAAGGAATCATTAATGGTCACAATCGAAGAACCAATACTTCAAGACTGTGTGAGTAATTGTTTGGTTATCAAAATTGGTACAAGTACAGCAATAATCACTGTTTATAGGTCCCCTTCTGCAAGAAATTTAGACTCTTTTCACGCATCCTTAAACCAGATCTTTGAAGCACTAAGTTCATTTAAGAATGTTATATTAACAGGTGATATAAATATAAACATTAACTCGGAAAACTGCGACCCTGGGGCCCAAGATTACCTTGATATCTGCTCATACCATGGTTTTCTCCCCGCACATACTTTGCCTACTCATCAGAGTGGTTCCTGTCTGGATCATATGATGATCAAATCTAACTTTTCATATGTTACGCTTGTTACTAACTCAACTATTACAGACCATCACGCTGTTCTACTAACCCTAAACTTAACGCTGCCTAAGCTAAATCGTCCCCAGACGAAAACGCAATTAAACATAAACAAACTCGAATGTGATTTATGCAATCTTGACTTTAACCCAGTTTACAATACTGCTGACGCTAATTTTGCTTTATCGTACTTAATAAAACATGTTCAATTAGCAATATTACGTAATACGACTTCTATTATAGTAAACAAAAAACTTCGTAACATCAAGCCTTGGATGACTCCTGGCCTAATTCGGTGTATAAGACACAGAGATAAACTTCATCAGAGATCTAGGAGTAACCCTGATAATCTTATCATTAAAATAACCTATAAGAGATACAGAAATTTTTGCAACAACCTCCTAAAGAACTTAAAAATTAATTACGATAAAAATGAATTAAATAGAGCAGGAAACAATAGCAAGCAACTTTGGAAACATATTAAGAACGTCACCTATAGGACGAAACAGCGTGAATCAAATTCGAGCTTGCTGCTTTCTAATCCATCACCTCTCTTGTCAGCCAACCACGTTAATAACTTTTTTGCAAATGTTGGGCAAACTCTTGCCGAACAGATTCCAAAACATTACTGTGTTCTACCATCTTCCCAAAATAATAGATGTCCTTTAAAATCTTTTGGATTGCTGGATACTGACGAAGATGAAATAACCCGAATCATATCTGGACTAAAGGATGACTGTGCAGTTGGATGGGATAATATAAGCAATAAGATCCTTAAAACCTTTAAGCATATCCTAGTACCTCCCTTAACGCATATATTTCGTATTTGTTTATCTGAAGGTATTTTCCCTAGATGTCTGAAAAAAGCAGTTGTAATCCCTATCTTTAAATCTGGAAACAAAAACTTAGTTAATAATTATAGACCAATATCTTTACTCCCTTCAATATCTAAAATACTAGAGAAAATTGTTAACAGTAGACTAGTTAATTATCTAGAAAAAAACAAACTATTATCATCTGCGCAATTTGGGTTCAGAGCCAAACTATCCACAGCCGATGCGGTGCATAGTCTGACAGATTATATCGCAGAAGAACTTGGCAAAGGAAACCAGACCCTGGGGGTTTGCCTTGATCTAGCCAAAGCCTTTGATACGGTGTCCGTTCCTATGCTTCTAAAAAAAATAGAGGCTTTAGGAATAAGGGGAACACCGCTGAAACTTTTTGCTGACTACTTAGATGAACGATCTCAATGTGTTAAAATAGACGACATTATTAGCGATGAGCAAAAAAATACTGGTTATGGTGTTCCTCAGGGAAGCATTCTGGGCCCAACCCTATTCCTGATTTACATTAACGATCTGTGTAATTTAGATATTAAACAAGGCAAACTCATATCATATGCCGACGACACGGCGTTAATCTTTACCGCGAAAACCAGTAATGAATTGTACGAATATGCTCAACAAGGTTTCAATACTGTGACAAATTGGCTACAAAACAATTTACTAACACTAAATGCTGACAAGACAAAATATATTCACTTCTCCATGCGCAAGCCTCAATTTAACATTGCTAACTCTCATCTGTATGCCCATAAATGTGGATCCCACCCAGTCAGCATGTGTAATTGTCCATTTATCCTCAAAACAGGCAACATAAAATATCTCGGGGTTATTATAGATGAAACACTCTCATTTAGACCTCATATTGATAGCTTAGTTAATAGAGTGCGCAAATTAATTTATGTTTTTAAAAAGTTGAGAACGATTGCAGATTCAAAATTGATCAAACAAGTCTATTTGGCCCTAGGTCAATCTGTAATCAATTACTGTATCACCTCATGGGGTGGGGCACCAAAAACGAATCTACTGCCTCTTGAAAGGGCTCAGAGAGCAATTTTAAAAGTAGCCTATTTCCACCCTTTTCTCTACCCTACTGATCTTCTTTACAAATCCTGCAACGTGCTGACTGTTCGCCAGCTTTTCATTAAGCATTTAGTATTAAAACAACACACCATGCTTTCCTATAACGCCGAATACATAAATAATAAGAGACGAAATGATATTGTCTGCGATTCTAATCCATCCTCAAAATATGTATTTGTAAATAGATTCTTTACATTCTTAGGACCATTTCTTTACAATAGATTAAATAGAAAATTAAGTATCTATAACTTAAATTATTTTAGCTGTAAAAAGACTATTATTGAACATCTGCTTCGCATCTCTTACGGAGAGACAGAAGATCTCCTGGCTGTAACAAAATAATAATTTTGCTTTGTCTTTAATTTAAGTATTCATATTCAAGCTATGTCATTGTTAATTTATTATTATTATTAGTTTTAAGCACTTTATAGTCTGAAACACAGGTTCAACCTAGTTCAGGCAAATAAGCAACTGTCTTCTTTTATATTTTTAAGATATTTTTATTGTAAAATGTGCCTTATGTTATAAATAAACGATATTATTATTATATTCACTCTTGACTTGAAGACCCCTAGGTTGTAGCTATCAGGAAACAAAGACGCCGGTAGGGAATTCCACTCCTTAGCTGTACGCACAATGAAAGTATTTTCAAAACGCTTTGTGCGTATGGGTGGGATATTCACCATGTACTGATGGCGCATTGCCGTACGTCTTGTAGTCCGATGATGGAAAGGGCTAGACGGAATCAATTTGTGCAGTTCCATCGCACACTCTCCGAAATGTAACCGATAGAAAACCGACAGGCTGGCAACTCGTCGTCGGTGTTGAAGGCTCTGGAGCTTTGAGTTGACCAGCGCATCGTTGCCGATAAGTCTCTTGGCCCGTCTGTCAATCGACTCAAGTGCATCTAGTTGGTACCTGGCAGATCCATCCCAGACGTGAGAGCAGTACTCCATGCATGACTAAACTTGCGCTTTATACAAGTTGAGCAGCTGTTCAGGCGTGAAGTACCGTCTCACCTTCGCAAGAATCCCCAACTTTTTTGGAGCCAATTGAGCCTTTGCCTCAATGAAAGGACCAAAATTATAATTGTTTAATTTCATTACAGGCGCATTATATTAGCATTAGTGTGGTCAATGAAATTGCCCATCGCATTAAATAAGCTATATTACGGTCAATGAAGTTACCAATCGCATTACAGAAGCATTATACTAGCGATATTATTCATAATGGAGATGTTAATTGCAGTACAAAAGCATGTACATTGCAGTACAAAGCATGTAAAATTATTACGAGCATCTTGATGTGCTACTTGTAACCTATACTTAAGATCTAAAGGATAACTATCTGGATTATATAATGGTTCTATGTATTGACTAACTCTAGATGGTATTATACTAGCTCTACCAAATACCAGTTCCAATGGTGTGTACTTTGTTTCTGTATGAACAGTATTATTGAAACTGTAACACCAAAATTATAGCCAGTGACTCCATGTGTCTTTTTGACTATTACACTGTATTCGTAAGAAAGCGCCTAAAGTTTTATGCGAATTTTCGAGCGCACCGATGGATTCATGGTGATACGCTGTAGACATTAATTTATTTATACCTAAAAGTTTACATACCTGTTCCATTATTGAAGATACAAATTCGGTTCCACGATCAGTCGCAATGGTATTAGGTATTCCAAATCTTAAAATAAAATTATTGACTAATGCTTTAGCTACACTTACGGTTTCCTTCGTTCTCAAAGAATAGGCCTCTACGAACTTAGTAAGTTCGCACTGCAGTGTCAAAATATAACAATTTCCTTCATTGTCTTTTTCTAATGGACCTACAATGTCTAAATAGATCTTTTCAAAAGCATGTGAAGCCGTTGTAGTTATCTCCATGGGCGCCTTGATATACCTACAATGCTTCATTTTCTGACATTTAATGCATTTACTCACAAATTGTCTAATATCGCTGTCTAAACCTGGCCAGTAAAATTTTCTCTTAATATTTTTGATCATTCTACGTACCCCTTCATGTCCTGCGGTAGGTAGTAGATGAAAATCATGTAAAATATACTTTCTTTCTTCTTCATCATCAATTCTTCTGATTCCTCTCAATACATAAATACGTGGACCGGTCCAATCCTTATTCTCTTTTATCTCTTTTATTACATCTTTAATAAAACTTTCGTTTTGATGATTCTTTACTATGCATAGCTCATTTATGTCTATTTGTTTACAAAATTCTCCTAACTGAGTCACAAATTCGGCTCGCGTAAATTGTGCTCTAAAGTTAAGATTAATATGCAACATTTTTCTTTGATTGTTATAAATAAAACATTCCGTTTCTTCATCTATATTATGTTGTCTTTTCAATTTAACTAATTCAACACTTTCTATAAAACTCATTTCCACCGACTTACTCGGGATTTTTAGTATCTCAACTACTTGTTGATCAGGCCACGTTTCGTCTCGTTTACTAAAACTTGGTGTATCCAATTGTTTTTGTGTAGTGTAAGTGTAAATCTAAACGCTTCCGCGCTCTAGTCATAACTAGCGAAATTACGTTTTTTTTTAAAGTTTCTGATGTAATACAAATTCTAGATAATGCATCTGCGACGCTATTATCCTTTCCCTTTATGTATAAAATGTAAAAATCATACTCTTCTAAAGCAAGTCTAAACTTAAGTAGTCTGCTTGATGGGTCCTTCATTGAAAATAAATATATTAAAGGCGTATGGTCTGTCATAATTGTAAATGATTTTCCAAATGCATAGGGTCTTAAATACTTTACAGCCCAAACAATTGCAACTAACTCTTTCTGAATGGTTGGGTAATTGAGTTCAGCTTTATTAAGAGGTCTGCTAGCATAAGCTACAGGTTTCATATTTTGATTGCACAAGACTGCTCATAGTTGTCCCTGAGGCATCTGTTTGAATGACAAACTTGTTATTTTCTGAAAAATCTGGAAATTCTAATACAGGTGGAGTACTCAAAGCATGTTTCATTGTATCGAATGCACTTTGACACTCATCAGTCCAAATGAATGTTACATATTGTTTCCTAGTTAATCTGTTTAATGGACAAGTTATGTTTGCAAAGTTTTTAATAAATTTCCTATAGTAGTTACAGAATTCTACGAATCTTTTCACTTCATCTGTATTAATTGGCACAGGATAATTTTTCAATACTTCAACTTTAGCTGTATCTGGTAAGACTCCATTTTCTGATACTAAATGGCCTTAATAAAGAATTTCTTTCTTTAAAAAATTACATTTCTCTGGATTCAATTTTAAATTAATTTTCCTAAGTCTTTCTAAAACATCTGTTAAGTTTTTGTTATGGATATCTAAATTTCTCCCAAAATCCACTAAATCATCTAGATATGTAAAGCATTTATCGTACGTTAACCCAGACATTGCAACTGACATTACTCTACTAAAAGCACTTGGACTTGTTTTTAATCCCATGGGCAGCCTCTTCATCTGGTATTGCCCAGTACTAGTAGTGAACGCTATATACTCTCAGTAGTGTATTATTGGGCATTCTATTCCACCTGTCGCTTCCTACGGCTCACTTCGTTCGCCTTCGTCGCTTTCGGTGGAATAGAATGCCCAATAATATAAATGAGATCTAACAGAGTGCAGTAAAATAGTGGTTCGGCGCCTATTCCACAATTTTAGTTCTAAAACTCAATATGTTCAATAATATTTTTCAATGTGTGGTTTGGGCGGTATTCCACTTTTTGAATGTCGTGTGCTTTCGATTGGAACGAAATGTTTTCTGGAATACCCAATAACATAATTGGATCTACAAAGCTTGTGGTTGAAGTCCTATTCTACTTTTATAATCTCGTTTGGTTGCGTTCCGGTGGACTCTGCAAACCTACCGTTTATCGTTATATAACTAAAGGATAAACCCTTTTACTGTACTGTGTTTTACAAAGTACGGTTCGGTACGATATTCACGAGGTTTGTGGTTTGAATCTTATTACACTTTTAAAATCTTATTTGGTTGCAAATGGAACGGAAAATGGTTTAGAATGTTCAATAACATAAACGGATCTACACAGTTTGTGATTTAAGCTCTATTCTACTTTTAAAATCTTGTTTGGTTGCGATTGGATCGTCCCTGCAAACCTACCGTTTACCGTTATGTAACTAAAGGTTAAACCCTTTTACTGTACTGTGTTTTACAAAGTACGGTACAGTACGATATTTACGAGGTTTGTAGATTGAATCTTATTCTACTTTTAAAATCTCGTTTGGTTGCAAATGGAACGGAAAATGGTTTAGAACGTTCAATAACACAAATGTATCTACACAGTTTGTGATTCAAGCTCTATTCAACTTTTAAAATCTTGTTTGGTTGCGATTGGATCGTCCCTGCAAACCTACCGTTTACCGTTATGTAACTAAAGGTTAAACCCTTTTACTGTACTATGTTTTACAAAGTACGGTACAGTACGATATTTACGAGGTTTGTAGTTTGAATCTTATTCCACTTTAAAAATCTCGTTTTCTTGGAAATGGAACGGAAAATGGATTAGAATGTTCAAAAACATAAACGTATCTACATCACAGTTTGTGATTCAAGCTCTATTCTACTTTTAAAATCTTGTTTGGTTGCGATTGGATCGTCCCTGAAAACCTACGTTTTACTGTTGTGTAACTAAAGGTTAAACTCTTTTAGCAGAGAAGGTGAATATCTTATTAATAATTGTTCGCAGTAATTTAACGCTATATTTGTGATAATACTAATGTTGTGAGAAGGTTAAGTTTTGATAACGTTTCAAGCCGTCATCATGGAATTTGTAAAACAGCCACAATCGTTATACATATGTAAACAAACTTTGTGTTAATTTTTAGGAGACTGGTTTTCGCCATGGATAATTATTACCTAAATCAGTAGGTACGATATTTTTTTTGAGAACGGTCAAATTATAGCAAAACTAATTTATTAATTGGTCTTCATAGACACGAGAATAGTTTAAGATTTAGAGATCCATTCAATTTAATTTAAACACAGGTTCAAGTTGAATTACGGAACTAAAGTTATAATGTAGGTAGGTACCTATATTATATTAAGATCATGAACCTACAATGCACACCGAATCGAGGTATGTTGTGTAAATAAAACAATAAATATTGTAGAACATAATTTATTAGAGGATATTTTTTAAATGTTTTTAAAAGCATGTGAGACTTGGTGCTGTAAGATAGAACGCAGGATCAACATTGTAATGTCGTTTACAAGTTCTTTGAAAATTTTCAAATACAGTTCGCAACAGAACGTCTGTTTTGAGATATAAATCGGTGTACATCATACTCATGTTTCGAATATTAAATACCGACCAAACGGAATAAACGTGTACATCGTCTCCGTCAGTAATTGACACATTAATCAATGAGCTAAAATTGTGTTTGTTTTATTAGGAAATAAGATTTTAGCTTGAAGTCTTGTTTTTTCATTGTAGGTATAAGTGGTTCTGAGTAATGAGCTGGATGCGCGGGCCACATGTTATTAAACATTTGTCAGAACCTACGAAGGCAACACAAAATGTTATTGTTAAGCGCTTTATCACCAATTCATAAGGGCAAGTCGATGACCTCGACGTTTGTGTGATATGGTATGGAGTTTGTCACAACACGAAGAAACCAGCAACGGGAAGAAAGAAAAGTCTCGACGTAGATCTCTGGGGGAATTTGGCGGCGAGGGAGACACATATCTGAAAAGAAAAACAGAAAAAAATAATATAACACCGACCATTTATGGTTACAGTAGGATCGGTTGGTGGTTGTGTGCGAGTGAGACACATCACTATCAATATTAATATAACTACATATTGTCCCTCGTCACGTCTGTCTTTCTGTTCGCAATAAACAGAAAAAGTACTGAACTGATTTGGATGCGGTTTTCACTAATAGACGGAGTGGTTCATGTGGAAGGTTTTAGGTGTATAGTTCTTGCCAAACTTCTTGGCCGCCCTATAGTTGGCTACAATGGCTGCACAGTAGTAAATCTCATACAAAAACAGCACCATTTCGTGCCTTGCGCATCGGAAAACTAACTTCAGGGCAGTCCAGAAGTTTGGCGAGCACTATACAATTTGTTAAGGTTTTGTATAAATTGGTAAAAATATGACGATAATTATTGAAAACTAGCTGTGCCCGCGGCTTCGCTCCCGTCATCTGCCTGCCAACCCTACCATACTTACCAGCCTGCCTGCCTACTCCACATACTCAAAAAAACTTTTTACAAAAAAATACTACCGACTTCCAAATAAAACTACAAAGTGAAAAATAACTTTATTTTTGGAAGTCGGTGTCTTTCGTAGGTATCAATTTATTGCGTTATTTTTTATGTAAAAAGTTTTTTTATTTTTCACTTTTTAGTTGTACCTACCTAATAGGCAAGTTGTTTAGTAAGTTACCTACTCGTATAACGCCAGAATATATTACACAAATATCATGAAACTTGAACATAACCGGTGAAATGAGAGATCTGCGTACCCCTTAAGAGCGTACTGGCGTGATGTTATGTTATGAAATGGTATAAACAACAAACAGACATGCGATTGCAGCAATTCCGAGAGATTTGCCGTTATTTATTGAAGAGTTCTGTTGTATATCTTTGAATTGCTTCGTCAGTCCTACACCAAATTAAAATGGGAGTTTCGAACATAACATACTCTTTCAAACAAAAAAAGATTTTTTGGAAACGGTCCACAATTGACGGAGATATCGGCCATCGGTGAACTTACACAAAAAAAAAAAAACATACATAATGTCGAACATAGATCGAGATTATGTATGTTTTTTACCTCCTCCTTTTTGGGAAGTCGGTTAACCATCTATCGAATAGCGAGTTCAACTGTCCGAGTAACTGAATTGCATGAGCTGTGATAATTTAACTTCTTGAACACTTTAAATTCATATAACTTTTGATAGAGTAAACCGATTGCGATGAAACAAAAACTAAGTAATTCTTCAAGATACGCACAATTTTTATGTATAAAAGTTATCTACATTGGTTTCGTACATTTCACGTGATGCGTGCACAAATAAACAGACAAACAGACAAACAGATAAACAGACAAACAGACAAACAGACAAAAATTCCAAAAATGCTAGAAATGGGTTCTGTTGGTTATCCTTTAACACCCTGGCTATTTTTTTTGGAATTTATTTCGATGTACAAAAAATATTTTTCTACAGGTTTATTATATGTATTGATGATGAAATCGCTGCCAAATGCCTTTGAGATATAACAAAACAATGTATGGTGGATTTTTTCCTCTTCTATAGGTGTACAAAAAAGTCCGCGATGACATATGTCTATCTTTTAATGATAGCTTAGTATACCCATTGTAACTTCTAAAAATTGCTACGTACAATACGGTAATTGGAAAGCTTTTTAGACGGATCCAGTATTAATCCTTATCAAGTTAAATACGTTAGTTACCTTAAACATTTCATGCAAATTATGATAATGCTTTACACCATACAATTTAAATGAATATCTTAGGATTTATTGCAAATAAAAATTAAGGCGCGTGAAAACAAACCGCTGTCGCCCACTGTTGCTATAGCGATAACGCGCACGTAACCTTATCATATCATTTGACAGTTTTGCAATTTAGAGAATGAAGGCTTATGTATTTTTTTTCTTTTTCGGTGTTGTTGGAAGGTTGCAATTGCATTGGTTTTGTTTTACATAGTAATTTATTTTAAAGTAAAATTTCAAGGTCGCATTTATGTTTTGAGCATTTTTGTTTGGTCGCATTTGTGTATGGTATGTACCTACGTATTTTAAGAAAAAAAACATGTAGGCATAATATGATCTACTACCAGTGCGAAGCCGGGGCGGGTCGCTAGTATACTTATATTCTAACTACTAATAAACTTACTATTCTCTAATCTGAGACTTAACATATTAACAGTAATATAAATTACCTTAACTTAGAGTCTGATGGGGTGGGCAGTGCTTTCAGGTGCTTGTCGCTTCACCGCCTTTTTCTTATGCTGCATTTTCAACACCTCGACTACTGCAGCTGTGAGCTGTGGTATTTTGGTTCCGAGTTGGATCTGAAATAGAACAAACTAAGATTGATTTTGTGACTATAAACAACCTCAATAATTATGGCGTTTCAATGGAATATAGCTCACACCAGCAGGCAGGCCGAAATCGGCAACCTTATTGCTAAAGTGAATTCGGCAAGGCAAATGGTTTGACCGTCATCAATCGACCAATCACTAATGAATATAATAACTTTATTTAATTTCTCACCACAGTATACATAAATTATCTTACATTGGTCAGATTCGACAATGATACACAACATAGGTAAGTATATATTGTGGGAGACTAGTGCCTAAGCTAGGCTCGTGACCTGTGTTTCAGGACACCAAGTATAAGCTAAAAGGACTAAGCATATTATTACGAATGACTTACCTCAATCAACTACCGCAGATTCTCGAATTGAGCACTAAACCACTTCTTTATTTTTATAACAGCAAGTTTCGCAATATTTCGTTTACTAATCGAACTATACGAACATAGTAAGCTAAAATTCAGGACAGATTGTCTCATGTCTCTTCATAAAGCAAGAAATAGCATGCGCCTACAGGCACACACACAATCTATTTCTATGACCCCAGATTGGGACACCAAGAACATCTGAACTTTAGGATACCGTAAACATTAAACTAAAATTCAGGACAGATTGTCTCATGTCTCTTCACAAAGCAAGAAATAGCATGCACCTACAGGCACACACACATTCTATTTCTATGGCCCCAGATTGAGCACCAAGGACATCCGAATGATAATTTAATTAATTCATACAGATAACACTACCTTACACGTTAACAAACAACTACTAGTTGCTTAGTTGCTCAGCTGTAACTCTGCGTTGCGCTTGATTAAGATGCTTTCATACTCGTACAATCGCCTTCTAAACGGTACGTACGCCGTCCCGTGGTTATCTATTGTGAGTGTCATACTCGTTGTAAACCGCCTGACGTCCGGCGTCGGAAATGATCGTGTTAAGCTTTCACGGTTTAGGTGTAAGTAATTCTTTAGAATCTCAAAGATTGCAAAATTGCATAATGTAAATTTGCAGTGTTCAAAATTTGTTACACGTGTACTCATACAATTTCCATGTATTCAACAATCACACGGTAAAATGATCGCCGTGCATGTTGCAGTCTCAGATTAAAATTGGTCTTTTATAGAATTTCCTAACCAATGCAATTTATTTAAATAGACGATGTATATAGCACTAACAAAAACTAAATTAACTAAGTTTTGATTACTTTGCTTATTATTTTATAATGGTCAGAATATTTTTTTAGTTCTATCAATCTAGGAATTGTTGTGATCAAAAAACCATGTGCACAAAACCGCGAAAACTTAGTTAATTTATGTTGCAGTTAAACTCAAAGCTGGTGTAAATTCATCTAACTACTAAAACTAACAAAAATTTATAAAAAAAACATGTAAATAAAGTCGGTTTCTAAATTCAGCAATGGAATTAAGCGATTACCATTCAATGAATTCCTAGACTAAAACCAGCTACAAAAAATAAGTAAAGTTGACATAACTTTATTAATATCTGTCGATCGTCGAACTCATTTATTTCAGTCGATGGAATAGGTATCGTTTTTATTTAAAGAACACCCCTCCCCCAGTTGATGGAGATGATTATAGACAGATCCATCAAACTCAAATTTTAATTACGGACTACAACATGTACAGCGATCGTTTTGCAATAAAGGTTGAATAAGCAAATTAATACATTTCGCAATTTTGCTATCTTAGACGTATGCTGCAGTAAAACTTTAAATTAGTATAAATAACTAATATCATCTAACGACTAAAACGAACTTTTTTAAAATCATTCAGTAGGCATTGATATTAAGATTTCAATTTCAAACAATTCCCAGATTGATATTAAGGTATCACATTTTTTTTTCTGAAACTAAAACCAGCATATTATTACAAAAAAATGTAAAGTTATGTCAAGGCAAGAATCACTAATTTATAATAAGTTAACCCTATTCTTGGCACGGTGGATAATTTGATACATTGAACTTTGCGAATATCTCGAGACGTTCCGAGACGTATTTACGAAACATTTATTATTTAATTTGCTACAAAATATAATCCCTATTCTACTAAAAAATACTATTTTATTTCTTGTAACACCAAATATGCAGTAGAAAACAAGATGGCGAATCGATCGAAGGCGTCTGCGTGTCGCAAGGTAAAAATACTCATTTTTTATTATATTTTGGTCAAATTGTTTTCAAAAGCTGTATAATTCGAATAGGTTATAATATTTGCTACTCGGAAACACTATTTTCGAGTACTTAACTGGATTAAAATCGACTGTAATTTACATTTTTTTTCGTGTGTATCAGATATGACACACTGCTAGGTAGCCATCCTTCTAGACATCTTTTGTTATGTATCAAATACGTAACATTGCTTGATTTGTACGGTTACAATTTAATTGTGAATTTTATTATTATTATAACTATTTTATATTATTATTGTTATATTATTATTGTTTATTTGTATTTTTCTGTCACAGGTGGTTCGTCAGCTTAGCATTCAACAACAGAGAAGAGCTCGGCAACTTGTGGCGCTTGTTCCAAAGCCAAACGCAAAATCGGATTTGGATGAAAGCGAATCATCTGCTGAAGATGAACTCCAGTATTGCTTCCGCCCAGCGCACTCCGACAGCAGTTCACCGCCTCCATCATTGCCTTCTTCGATAGAAAATCTAAATCTTCTATCAGATGACGATACTGAAGTAAATCAAGTGGTTGCTTCAACATCTTTGGTAATATACCCCCCACAGTCATCGCCATCAACCAACCCTTGTGCGCCATCAATTTTATCAAATCCATCTGTAATAAGGCAGCTTCATTGTGCTGAGGCTAGTCCATTATCTCCGGTATCACCTTTGTTTCATTAAGTAAGTTTACCATCTCCTCTAGCAACCTCTTCGCAAGTACCTTCACCACTGGCCACCTCCTCGCAACTACCTTTACCACGAGCCAGCAACTTGATGCTTTATAACCAGGTGCTGTCACCATTGTTGCCACCCTCTCCCTCAGCGGCTACTCGTTCAAAAAGACCTAGAGTTGTTGCGACAAAACGAAAAGTAATACCTGCTAAAAGATTACAACCTAATTGGCGTTGCTGTAAGTTTACTGGTTCTGCAGAAGTGGAAGATAACTCGTTTGAGCCTCGTGAAGAGAAGAGTGCGATTGAATACTTCAAGCTGTTCTTTTCAGATGACATCATCACTCTCATAGTGCAACAAACAAATATCTATAGCACACAGAAAAATGGCAGCTCAATAAATATCAAAGAAGATGATATCAAAGATTTTCTGGCAATCCTTTTATTTATGGGGGTCGTTAAAATGCACGCGTATACAGATTATTGGTCCAAAATTCTACGATACGACAAAGTAGCGGATATAATGACTCTGAAGAAGTTCCAGTTACTGAGGCGATATTTACATTTTAGTGACAATTGTATTGATGATGGCGATAGATATCACAAAGTGAGACCACTTCTTCAAAGAATCCATGAGAACTGTCTAAAAGTAGAAGAAGAGACGCGTTTCAGCATTGATGAAATGATGGTTCCACATAAAGGAACCAGAGCAGGCAGCCGCAAACAATATATAAAAAATAAACCTAAAAAATGGGGGTACAAAATATTTGTTCGCGCTGGTGTCTCTGGGATCGTTTACGACTTCCTGATCTATGGAGGAGACGACACATTTAGATTTCACTCTTTTACTGATGAAGAAAATGGTATGGGCTTGGGAGCAAAAGTAGTAATAGCTTTGGCGAAATCCATTCACCAGCCTGCATGCAAAGTCTTATGCTTTGACAACTTTTTCACATCTGTTGAAGTCCTGCAATATTTACGAAACGAATACGGCATTTTTGCACTGGGAACAATCCGATCTAACAGGCTCCGTGGAGCAGAGAAAAAACTACCCACAGATAAAAATCTTAAAAGAAGCGGCAGAGGATCACACGCACAAGTCGTATGCAACACAAATAAGATAGTTGTTGTCAAATGGTACGATAACAAATGTGTTACAGCTGCAAGCACATTTATTGACGCGCATCCTATTCAGAATGTACTTCGTTACAAGAAAGAACAAGGAAGGAAAATGCCAGTGACTTGTCCAAATTTGATAAAAGAATATAACAACAACATGGGTGGAGTTGATCTATCAGATATGCTGATTGCTCTGTATCGAACACCGTTCCGAGGTCATCGCTGGTATTTACCAATTTTTTCGCAAATGCTCGATATTTGCGTGAACAATGCCTGGCTTCTCTATCGACGTGATAGAGAAGCCAGGCATGAAGCCAAAAAACCCAAGTCGCTGAAAACATTCCGAATTGAAATTTTCGAAAGCCTACGCAGATATGAGAGAACTAATACAAGCAATGTCAGCAGGACTAGCGTTAGCTCAACCAAGACCATACAGAAACCAGTAGCTGAAAGACCCCCAGATGCTGTTCGGTATGATCAAATTGCTCATTTTCCAACTATAGCATCCATCAGAGGGAGGTGCATGTATTGCACAAAAGGGCAAACCAAATTGTTTTGTCAAAAATGCAAAATGCGGTTATGCTTATTGCCGGAACGAAATTGTTTCTTAGAGTATCATAAAAAATAATAAAGTAATTGTAAGACTGATAATAATTTGTGATTGTAAGACTGTTAGTATAATTAGTATATATTCGTGATTGATCTCATTCTACCAATAATTAAGATTTTTAGAAGGTTCGAAGACTGTTTATAACTATTATTGTTGATTTTAACCGACTATTATACTAAAAGGAGGTTCTGTTTTTTAATTGTATGTACGGAAGTACAAAATATAATTTAAGTTCATGTTTTTTTTCACGTTAGAATTTAATTTTTTTTTTTTTTTGGTTTGCTATAATAATCTTTATAACTTGTTGAAAGCCTGGCAGTGCGGCAAATGTGATACGTAGATTTTATGAGGTTAATTTCTAAGAGTCTGGCAATGTGCCTTATGTGATACATTCAATAAATCATAAACTAATAAAATTATATTTTTGTTTTTATTTTTTCTCCTCTCAATAAATACCTCAGAATACATTCTATGTAAAATTTATCAACATTTCAAAAAAAAAAATCTTGCCAAGTATAGGGTTAAAGCAATTGGTATCGTTATTTAAAGAACACCCCTCCCCGGTTGATGGAGATGGTTATAGACAGATCCCTCAGACTCAAATTTTAATTATAGACTATAACATGTATGGCGATCGTCTTACAATACAATAAAGTTCGAATAAGCAAATTAATGCATGATGCAATTTTGCTGTCTTTGATATTGTAAAGGAGCATTTATACATACAAGGCGGCTACCTGTTACGTTTCCAGACGCTTATCGTCAGGTGATTTGCGAATGAGTACGGCGCGGCGAGTCCAACCGTTGAACGACACATGCTCCGTTTTGACGGTGATTATACGGGCGGACTAGACGGCAGGACGGCAAGTGTGCAGTAAGCATGCAAAACCAACAGAATACTTATAAAAAGAGAGAAGTGACAACTACACAACACATTACTTGTACGTTAACATGAAAAGTAGTGTCGTCTGTTTGAATTAATTAAATTAAAATTTGGATGTCCTCGAGCCAATCTGGTCACTAAAAATAGAATGTGTGCATGTATGCTATTTCTTACTTTCGTGGAGAGACATGAGACAATCTGTCCCAAATTTTAGTTTGAATGTTTACGATAACCTAACGTTCAGATGCAATCGGTGCCCAATCTGGGGTCACAGAAAACGGAGTTCGTGTTTAGCCTATGTGGTAATGCACTTTCTCTAACTTTTGTGGATATGCATGAGACAATCTGTCCTGAATTTTAGGTTAGTGATTCAAACAGCAAGCGTCTTATTTGTTAACATGGAAGCTAGTGTATGAATAATTAAATTAAAATTTGGATAACCTTGGTGCCCAATCTAGGGTCATAGAAATTAAATGTGTGTGTGCCTCCAGGTGCATGCCATTTCCTGCTCTGTGAAGTGTTATGAGACAATCTGTCCCAAATTTTAGTTTAATGTTTACGGTATCCTAACGTTCAGATGCAATCGGTGCCCAATCTAGGGTCACAGAAAACGGAGTTCGTGTTTAGCCTATGTGGTAATGCACTTTCTCTAACTTTGTGGATATGCATGAGACAAACTGTCCTGAATTTAGGTTAGTGGTTCAAACAGCAAGCGTCTTATTGTTAACATGGAAGCTAATGTATGAATAATTAAATTAAAATTTGGATAACCTTGGTGCCCAATCTAGGGTCATAGAAATTTAATGTGTGTGTGCCTCTAGGTGCATGCCATTTCCTGCTCTGTGAAGTGTTATGAGACAATCTGTCCCAAATTTAGTTTAATGTTTACGATAACCTAACGTTCAGATGCAATTGGTGCCCAATCTGGGGTCACAGAAAACGGAGTTCGTGTTTAACCCATGTGGTAATGCACTTTCTCTAACTTTTGTGGATATGCATGAGACAATCTGTCCTGAATTTTAGGTTAGCGGGGTGCATGAAAGGAGCCTCCTCGTGGCGCACCCTGGAAGCAGCTAGACACGGTATCGCAGTGTCTAGGCTGACTAATCCTTTAACTTGGTGATATTGAATCTAAGAACTAAAAAAATAGTCGAACAGGTGTCGAACCAGTATTTTACTGCACAACCAAAAGAGTTTCAAAAAGTGGAGTAGCGTCCAAACCACAAACTTTGTAGAGCCATTTATGTTACCATTATAAATATTAGACCATTTTCCGTTATGTTTAGTTGCGAAAATGAGATTTAAAAGTTAAAGTTGCGCCCAAACCACAAACTTTTTTGATCAATTTATATTATTGGACATTCTAACCGTTTGCCATTCCATTTGCAATCAAACGAAATTTTCAAAGCGTAATGAGATTCAAACCACAAACCTCATTAATATCCTACTGTACCGTTTTTTGTAAAACACAGTATAGTAAAAGGTTTTAACCTTTAGTTATATATCAATAAACGGTAGGTTTGTAGGGACGATTCAATCGCAACCAAACGAGATTTTAAAATTAGAATAGAGCTTAAACAACTAACTGTGTAAATCCGATTATGATATTGAACATTCTAAACCATTTTCCGTTCCATTTGCAACCAAACGATTTTAAAAGTGGAATAAGACTCAAACCGCAAACCTCCTAAATATTTATTTATTCAAAGACAAAGACAAAGATATTTTATTTCAAGTAGGCCACCAAGCGGCACTTTTGAACGTTAGGTACATTAAAATTTACAAGTTATAAAAGTTGATTCTACCACGCATTCGGAAAGTAGCTTGTTATGGAGAAGAATGCACAAGAAACTCCAAACTTACTCTTTTAAAAAACATGTTTTTTACAATATTTAGTTACATAAGTACATACACTAATAAATTCATATATGTGAGGACAATGCACCTGCATATTTAAACTTCATGTACAATAGTGGTACATAGGCGGACTTAATGCCACAAGGCATTCTCTACCAGTCAACCTTTGAAATATCGTACCGTACCGTACTTTGTAAAACACAGTACTGTAAAAGGGTTTAACCTTTAGTTACATAACGGTAAATGGTAGGTTTGCAGAGTCGACCGAATCGCAACCAAATGAGATTATAAAAGTAGAATAGGACTTCAACCACAAACTTTGTAGATCCATTTATGTAATTGAGAATTCTAGAAAACATTTCGTTCCGATAAAACTAAACGAGATTTAAAAAGTGGAATAGCGCCCAAACCACAAACTTTGTAGATCCATTAATGTTATTGAACATTCTAAACCATTTTCCGTTCCATTTGTAACCAAACGAAATTTTAAATGCGGAATAAGACTGAAACCACAAATCTCATAAATATCGTACCGTACCGTACTTTGTAAAACACAGTACAGTAAAAGAGTTTATCCTTTAGTTATATAACGGTAAACGGTAGGTTTGCAAAGTCGACCGAATCGCAACCAAACGCGATTATAAAATTAGAATAGCACTTCAACCACAACTATGTAGAACCATTTATGTTATTGGGTATTCTAGAAAACATTCCGTTCCAATCGAAACCACACGAGATTCAAAAAGTGGAATAGCGCCCAAACCACACACTGAAAAATATTATTGAACATATTGAGTTTTAGAATTAAAAAATTGTGGAATAGGCGCCGAACCACTATTTTAATGCACTCTGTAAGATTTTATTTATATTTAAGCCATCGATAAACTTTTCGTTCCAATCGTAACTAAACGAGTATTTCATTTATATTATTGGGCATTCTATTCCACCGCGACGAAGGCGAACGAAGTGAGCCGTAGGAAGCGACAGGTGGAATAGAATGCCCAATAATACACTACTACTCTCTACTGTTTTTATCTAAAGCCACTTGGTAATATCCTTGATTAAGATCTAAATGCGGAAAATAGACTGAACCCGAGAGTGAGCCCAAAATTTCAGTAATACTTGGCAAAGGGAATTTATCTTCTACAATACTGTCATTAAGTTGCCGATAATCGACTACTAATCGCCATTTTTTATCGTTCTCACTTTTTTTCGGTACCAATAATGTTGGACTCGACCACTCACTCTTTGCTTCCTCTATAATGTCATTGTCAATCATTTTTTGAATTTGCCTATTTACTTAATTTTTCAAAGAATGCGGTAATCGGTACTGCTTCGTATAAACCGGACTTGTATTTGGTTTTATTGTTGTGGATTGTTCATAAACATTCGTAGTCGTTAGCTTATCACCTGATAAAAAGAAAACATCCGAATGGGCCCATATTGGCTCACCTAAAGTTCTTTACCCGAAATTGTTCTGCCTAACGATTTGTAATCCGAATGATCACTCTTCCTAAAATTTTTCATCCTAAAGTTTTCATTCATACTATTTGTACTGCTACCGGCGATGTTCATAACAGTCGTGTTTCCGAAAATTTTAATTAATAATATCATTAATGTAAATATATTTAAACTCCTACTGTTTTTCATCATAACGCTTTTATCCCTAAACATAATTACCATAATATTTTCACTCATACTCAGAAAGAAACATTTACCAAGTGTAATAAAAATATATGAAGCACCAAGAACATAATCATGAACCAGATATTGTTGTTACATACTTATTACTATAACTATACCTGAGATAATTATGTCTAAAAAACCAACTGTTCAGAATGATTAAAGGTCGTTTCACTGATTTTTGTCTTAAATGAATGAAATTCAGGTCAGAGTGTCGTCTTGGGGGAACTATGAAAAAAATACTTACAAAAATTTCGCGACCAATTTTGAGGTAGTGCTCGCCGGCCGCTGCCGTGGCACCGCTTGCTTCGCTCGCTCGGCTCTCGCGTAGTTGGTCACAGTTCTAACCTAACCTATGGATATCTTTGCTAATATTAAACAAATTTAATTGAAATGTGTATATGAAAACATTTATTTAACTACTTGTACCATGGTACTATTATTCTTATATGTTATACATGTTTCGTGAAAATAAAGTTACGCAAAATTAATGTATATAATATTGATTATTATGAATAAAAATAAATCTAAACAAAAAAGATATGACTTTGAATAATAGTGTAAAATATGGTAATTGCTACTGACATTATGAAGTTGAATGCTTCGGAATTATGAACATTAGAGACAGAGTAGTTAGGAATTGTGATTGTTAGGATGAAAAATGTTAGGAAGAACATTTTCGGATTTCCAATTATCGGCGTTGAAAATTTATGTGAACTTTGGCGCACCCCATCCGAATATTTAGAACATAATTCTTCAATAGATTTCCGTTCGTCCAATTTTAAATGATTTAATTTCAAAATGTCTAATAAGGTCTTTGCTCGTTCTAAACTGTAATTATTTGATTTAAAATTGCATAAGTGAAACTCTTCAATTGAATAAATCTCTGGTTGAAAAGTTGGTAAATAAATATCATGCTCGTTTGAGTTAAAATTTTTTACCAGTAATCTGTTATTTTTTATTCGTCCTATACATCCCGCTAGAAAAACACCTTCCGCTAATTGCTTACTATGGATAACACAGTCATACTTATTATCAACGTTTAACAATAAATAATGTATCGACTCACTTCGTGGATATGTAACACCTCAGCTGAGTAGTCTATGACATCACTTAGTTCTAATGAATAATACTTTCCATATTTAGATAGGCTAATGCCATTAGTCTCCAAGTTGATATTTGAAGCATACTGACAAAGAAAGATGCATGTAATCTTTTGAAATTACAATTTCTCCTAAACGTTTTATAGAAAACATCAACTTCCTTTGAAATTGTTGGTCATTAAACATTAGAAACGTGTTTAACTTAACCAGGTCATCAGTCCATCTTGAATTCTTGAGGTAGGCAAAGGTTTAAATGCTCGATAAAAATTTAAAGACACAGGTAGATAAGTAAGAAATTTATTCTTTGATAAAAAGAAGTGCTTCAATGTCCATTATAGTTGTTGTTGTTCTTCATCTTGTGTACTGAATCGTCGGTTGGTATGCTATTATTTTCGCTCTTCTTTTTAGTGCGTCTCAATACGCTTTCATTTACAGAAGCCCATCAAAAAGCCACTACATGTCATAGGTCTACAACAGTGGTCAGCGGTTGTGTCACACTGCAATAGATAAATATTATACAATTTAATTATTTGTTACAATTAGGTTCGTAACATATCAAGCCTGGATTTCTCAAGTTATAGAAGGAACACGGTGAGTCTGACATCCCAACAACACTAAGCCCGTACTGGGTAGCTAACCCAGGACTCCACGATTTGCAGTTGCGCTTTGATTTCCAGAGCCACCTAAATACACCACAACACTACTTGTAGGCCTCCGGTTCACCGCAGAGGTCTACGTGTAAAGGTCCACTTCATGAATCATAATTATGCCGTATTTTCCAAAAGAACCTAAATAAACTATTTATAGGCCTCCGGTTCACCGCAGAGGACAAGGAGCCAAGGGGCTAATCGGCGATGAGATACTGGTCGAGTCTAGGCTCCATAGCCTTGTACATCGGCGCCGAATTGCCAGCCTGTCGGTATATTATCGGTTACATTTCGGGGAGTGTGAGTTGGAATTGCATGAACTGATTTCTCCTACAAGACGTACAGCAACGCGTCATCGGTACATGGTGTACATCCCACCCATACGCACCAAACGTTTTGGGAATACTTTTATTATACTCACAGCAAAAGAGTAGTGTGGAGCTTCACTTCATGAATCATATGTTATATTTTACAAAAGACTAACATTTTCAAAAAACATTTAAGAAAGAAAAATTCGTCTGCTTGACAACAAAACAAAGCCGTTAATGTTATTGAAATGATAAAAATAGAATCACTGATTGTGCGTTAAGCAGTTACCCAGCAAGTCTATTTCTACTGGAAAATATGCTAGTTGGTTGATGGCCCAGCATCCTAATTGCACAATAAACAAAATCTCAGTTTTTATCACAACTGAAATCCATCTACTCGACAGTGTAAAAAACGCAAGAGTTTGCGATCGACTGCAAGAATTTTACGAAATAAACACACAGTCTGATCACCTGCAAGGGTAGTCCTATCCAGTTCACTGTAGCGTATTTGGCACTATGCAGCCGATTCCCTATGATATCTTAACTAATATCATTAAAGACAGAGCCCGAATTTATTGAGTTTGTTCAGACGTGTAGGGAATTTCTGGAACCACTACTCCTATTTGTTGAAAATATCTTTCAGCATTTGGAAAGTACATGATTCGAGGATTTGTTACCTTGACGTCGAATCCCGCCACGTCGAGTCGCCGCCACGTCTACTTGTTATTTTGTATGACGTTTATAACTACGATGAAAAATTTCCTGGGGCCGCCACGTCGAATTTGAGGTTACTAGCTATAAATTATTATGAGCCGGAGAAAGTCGGGGCAGCCCACTGATACCTAATATATGATTGTGTTCAAAACTTACCAAACTATTATAACTGAGGCAGCCATCAGCGTCAGTCATCACAGCGATGGACAACACTCCAAGAAGAACAATCAGCGCTGCCTTATACATTTTCTTCCACTCAAGTATTTTCGGTAATTAATCTGTAAAATATCTTTCAACTTTATTTTGAGCACCTTTAACATTTTTAGTTTTATAAAACACTTTAAATACTACGCATTGAAGATTTAAAAATATAAAAAGAAATACCAATTTCCTTACCACAAAAATGTCTTTTCAGAAGCAAGGTTTACTACTGCAATGTATGTTTTCCGAATGTCTTCATCATTTATACCATACAGTGTTTATCATGAATCGTTTGTAATCCATCAGCGACAAGTAAATGATGATTTAATGATATAAGACATTAATTTTTCATTAGAAATACAAGCTTATTAATTTTATATAAAACTAATAACATTTTACATTTGGTTAACGGTAGATACTCATAAACAAATTAATATCTTGGTGCGATATTGTTCAATCTACTCAGTCTTTGTTTTCTAACCGGTTTCAGCTGAGTACAGTATTTTAAATAAACTATCTACCGCCACAACCTGTACCTACAGTATTAAAATGGGTAACTAACAATTGACTTGGAGACATGAAAGGTGTGTGTGTGTCTAATTCTTGCTACGATATTGTTCAATCTTCCCAGAATTCCCAACTATATTGAAGTGGCTTCTAGTCTAACCCTATCTAGCTGAGTTCCTATCTATCCTCCACAACCCAGTTAATGAGTAACACAATAACTCCTTGGCAAGACTGGTGCCAGATTTTTTTACTTCTGACCGCCCGTAACGACTGTCAAAGATCCTAGATGACAGTCAGGACTAATGGCCTAACGTGCTTCCCGATGTACAGATGATTCCAAAGAGTAAAATAATAAATATGGCAGTCTCACTATGTCATGGAGGATAACCCATCCGCGGTCTGACCTCGGAAATCGTTGCTTTACCTCAAATATAAACCCGTGTCGCTATTATTATTTGTTTACGAACTGTTGGGTATAGTTGTCAAACAAAATATAGGACGGTGTCGTCAGCATATAATATTATGTCACTTGTCAAAAGGTTATGTATATAGAAGGGGTTATGTATGTAATAACACTTTTTACAAATATTTTGAATGGATTAAGCTACCTTCCTAGAAAAAAAAGGAACCTTCCTTATTGATTTTTAAATTTTACTCAAATAAAAACAAATCTTTGTAATTAATAATACTTAATTCATGTTTCCGTTATGTCATCTGCCTTTTTGACGTTTGACTTCGTCTGTGGTACCATAAGATACACAGAGTCAGATGGAAAACGAAACCGAATTTATAAAATCTATGTGTGAGGGAATTTGTCCATGTGTTAGTTAAAAAAGTGTTGATAAAAAGTCCATGTTCAATATGGATATCGATACTTGGTGAACGCCTTAAGAAACACGATTGCTGGGCAAAAACCATGCTTTGCTTTAATTAAAATACAAATTACAAAATAATATCTCGCATGTATTTAAAATACGAAATACAAAATATTTTTAAGTCGTGTATTTAAAATGTAAAGTACAGTATTTTAACTATTTAAAATACAAATAACAAAATATTCATTCATTGGTCATTCATCGTGACATTCGTACTAATAAACTTAATCAATACACAGAAGTTCGGTGAAAATAACAGTTTGAAATGAAAATGATAAATTACAAGGTACTTGAAAATTTGACGTACGCGGTCGCCATTTTGCTTATTAAAGCTATCAAGCGCTATTTTCTGCAGAACGCATCTATTAATAAAATTGCTGAAGGTATTTTGAAGCCACAAGTATTTGAAGTACTAATAAAAAAATACCGCAGTCAGGTATTTGAAATTGACGACACGGTTGGCGTAGTGGTTGAGCGATCGGCTGCTGCGCTGCGTGTCGCGAGTTCGATTCCCGCACGGAACAAATATTTGTATGGCCTGCAGATAGTTCAATGATAAATGATATTATTTCTGTAAGTTGGTTTGTACAAACACGTTTACATATTTTATAAAAGTAGATGAGGTCTGTTAGAGGTATCTAGATGGTTTGAAAACTAACACTAGGTTGGCCACTAACTAACCATACGATAGGAAGTGTCATTCTTACAGGCACAAATAAAGTAGGTATAGATTATTTCATTAGAAGTCGTCGATGTTTTCTTTGTATGCAGTATTTCGATTCAAAATGTTTACTACATATTGTAGAGTTTTTATTTGGAGACCATCCATCTCTGTTTAAAATTCGAATCCATTTTTCTCTTAATACAGAATTATTTGGGAATCTGTAGGTAAATAAATATTATATGTTATTATTTACACAACAGAAAAAATTGCTGATGAGCAGAGCACTGATGTATTCTAGCCACTGTAAAACTAATAAATGCATACAATTATAATGACCCTAAATAGACTCCGCACTCGGGTTGGTCGCAGCAAGGACAACCTCCTCAGGTGGGGGTTCTCTGATGGCATTAGTCTTCAGTGCTTATGCAGCATCTCTCCGCAGACCATGGCCCATCTCACGGAGAGCGCAGCATGCCCTGTCACCTGTACTTACGAAGACCTTATGACTGCGTCACCGAATGGTATTGCCGTGGCTGAATTCTGGGCCAAACACAATATTTAACTTTTTATATTTCCCATCGACACGCTAAGGAGAAGAATATAATGACATTCCTAAACCTACTCAAAGTAACAAAACATCAAAACACTCCGATTTTTTTTGAAAAATAAAGGCAACAATAAACATGCAACTTTAAGTACAGTTTCGATAAAAACATCTTCTCAATCGTAACTTAAATCTATTTTAACAAAACCTGACTAAATAAGTTTGTATTCATGTCATGATGTCACTAAAAACGATTAAGTTTTTATCGATACTCATGACGTCACCGCTTTGTCAAGCCCTAGCGTAAACAAACAATTTACTCTTTTATATAATATTTTCTCCAATTTTGTTTATATATACGAAATATACTTATATATAACATTGGAAATCAATATACTATTGTAAGAATCTTTTTCTGAGCCGATTACTAGCAGAAATTCGTCAAAATATGGTTCAAAACAATCAAAGGACAAAATTGTATTTACCTGTGAAACGTGTATTTATTGGGGTTATTTCGCCTTGTAACGTCAAATTCACTCACAGAACAAGTCACCATAATTGTATAATTAATATTATCAATTTAAATCTAAAGATTATTATTTAAATGCAAGAAATTCACCGCGGCGTAAAACAGATTGTCCGCTAGGGGTACTTATTCGCGAAAAACATGACATATCGGTACGTCATTCACTCCCTCTTTTTCTCTTGGGTGGTTTGTACTTGATTAGGATTTCTCGCTCGCACGCTTCGTGTATCTTTTTGCGTAGCAAAAAAAAATCTAAATCTATGTGTGGTACTATTTTTATTTACCAGCGCTATCATGTATGTCGTTTGCGCAAATTATGGAAAGAAACATAGGACCAAGAATAGATGCTTGTGGTACGCCATAGGTAAAAGTCGCGATCGCTTTGTTTTTAACCAATCCGAACAATTTGCCGTCTGATAAAGAGATACGACTGGGACACGTCAAGAGCAGTTTTTCTGATGGTCGGTATCATACAATTTTGGAGAAGGAGGCTTGGCTTATAGTATCCCAGTGGCTAAGACCTCGCCTCTCGTGCTTGAGGTCGTGGGTTCGAATCCGGGCAAGTACCAATGAGACTTTTTCAATTCATATGTACTTACTAAGTTTATCTTAGGCATTGCTGACAACGGTGAAGGAAAATATCGTGAGGAAACCTGGACTTATAGTGAGTTTATTATAAGATTTTGCTCCATTGGTGTAATTGCTGCAAGGCGTTCCAGTGCGAGGATAAACTAATAAATAAATAAATCGAGACATTTTTGTGGTAAGGGAATTGGTTTTTCTTTTTATATTTTTAAATCTTCAATGCGTAGTATTTAAAGTGTTTTATAAAACTAAAAATGTTAAAGGTGCTCAAAATAAAGTTGAAAGATATTTTACAGATTAATTACCGAAAATACTTGAGTGGAAGAAAATGTATAAGGCAGCGCTGATTGTTCTTCTTGGAGTGTTGTCCATCGCTGTGATGACTGACGCTGATGGCTGCCTCAGTTATAATAGTTTGGTAAGTTTTGAACACAATCATATATTAGGTACTAGTGGGCTGCCCCGACTTTGTCCGGCTCATAATAATTTAGAGCTAGTAACCTCAAATTCGACGTGGCGGCACCAGGAAATTTTTCATCGTAGTTATAAACGTCATACAAAATAACAAGTAGACGTGGCGGCGACTCGACGTGGCGGGACTCGACGTCAAGGTAACAAATCCTCGAATCATGTACCTTCCAAATGCTGAAAGATATTTTCAACAAATAGGAGTAGTGGTTCCAGAAATTCCCTACACGTCTGAACAAACTCAATAAATTCGGGCTCTGTCTTTATGATATATTAGTTAAGATATCATAGGGAATCGGCTGCATAGTGCCAAATACGCTACAGTGAACTGGATAGGACTACCCTTGCAGGTGATCAGACTGTGTGTTTATTTCGTAAAATTCTTGCAGTTGATCGCAAACTCTTGCGTTTTTTACACTGTCGAGTAGATGGATTTCAGTTGTGATAAAAACTGACATTTTGTTTATTATGCAATTGGGATGCAGGGCCATCAACCAATTAGCATATTTTCCAGTAGAAATAGACTTGCTGGGTAACTGCTTAACGCACAATCAGTGACTCTATTTTTATCATTTCAATAACATTAACGGCTTTGTTTCGTTGTCAAGCAGACGATTTTTCTTTCTTAAATGTGTTTTGAAAATGTAAGTCTTTTGTAAAATATAACCTATGATTCATGAAGTGAAGCTCCACACTACTCTTTTGCTGTGAGTATAATAAAAGTATTCCGAAAATGTTTGGTGCGTATGGGTGGGATGTCCACCATGTACCAATGACGCGTTGCCGTACGTCTTGTAGGAGAAATCAGTTCATGCAATTCCAACTCACAATCCCCGAAATCATTTCAGCCGAAAGACATCCACTGCTGGACATAGGCCTCCCCCAGGCGTCGCCACATTGACCGATCCCGTGCGTCTCGCATCCAGCGCCTTCCCGCAACCTTAACCAGGTCATCGGTCCACCTAGTGGGAGGCCTTCCAACGTATCGTCTTCCAGTTCGCGGTCGCCATTCCAGAACTTTTCGACCCCATCGGCCATCCGTTCTGCGAGCAATGTGCCATGCCGACTGCTACTTAAGTTTGGCAATTCTTCGGGCTATGTCGGTAACCCTGGTTCTCTTGCGGATCTCCACATTTCTGATTCGATCACGCAAGGAAACTCCGAGCTTAGCCCTCTCCATTGCCCTTTGAGTGACTGTAAGCTTCCTGATAAGGCCCATTGTAAGCGACCACGTCTCAGAGCCATATGTCATCACTGGCAACACACACTGGTCATAGACTTTCGTCTTGAGACACTGTGGTAAGTTGGACGAGGAGATACCGCGCAACTTCCCGAACGCTGCCCAGCCGAGTCGGATTTTACGGTTGACCTCTTTCTCGAAGTTGGCCCTACCCAATTGGATCGTTTGTCCCAGGTAGACATAGTCGCCCACAACTTCGAGTGTAGAGTCTCCGACGTTGATAGGAGTGGGTGTAACATGGGCATTCACCATGACCTTGGTTTTGTCCATGTTCATTTTAAGACCCACTCTTTCGGAAGCTCTACTGAGGTCATTGAGCATTTTACTGAGGCTCTCCATGGTCTCAGCCATGACCACTATGTCGTCGGCAAACCGAAGGTGAGTGATGTACTCGCCATTAACGTTGATGCCAAGCCCTCTCCAATCCAGAACCTTGAAGACATCCTCCAGCGCAGCAGTGAATAGTTTCGGAGAAATGACGTCTCCCTGTCTCACGCCGCGCTGGAGAAGGGTTGGTTTCGAGGCCTGATCCTGAAGACGGACTGACATAGTGGCATTCTTGTACAAACACTTCAACACTTCAATGTACCGGTAGTCGATCTGGCACCGTTGGAGAGACACGACGACGACAAACACGACACACACTCCCCGAAATGTAACCGATAAAATACCGACAGGCTGGCAATTCGGCGCCGATGTACAAGGCTCTGGAGCATAGACTCGACCAGTATCTCATCGCCGATTAGCCCCTTGGCTCCTTGTCCTCTGCGGTGAACCGGCGGCCTAGAAGTAGTGTACTTAGGTTCTTTTGGAAAATACGGCATAATTATGATTCATGAAGTGGACCTTTACACGTAGATCTCTGCGGTGAACTGGAGGCCTACGAGTAGTGTTGTGGTGTATTTAGGTGGCTCTGGTAATCAAAGCGCAACTGCAAACCGTGGAATCCTGGGTTAGCTACCCAGTACGGGCTAAGTGTTGTTGGGATGTCAGACTCACCGTGTTCCCCTCTATAACTTGAGAAATCCAGGCTTGATATGTTGTGAACCTAATTGTAACAAATAATTAAATTGTATAATATTTATCTATTGCAGTGTGACACAACCGTTGACCACTGTTGTAGACCTATGACATGTAGTGGATTTTTGATGGGTTTCTGTAAATGAAAGCGTATTAAGACGCACAAAAAAGAAGAGCGAAAATAATAGCATACCATCCGACGATTCAGTACACAAGATGAAGAACAACAACAACTATAATGGACATTGAAGCACTTCTTTTTATCAAAGAATAAATTTCTTACTTATCTACCTGTGTCTTTAAATTTGTATCGAGCAATCAAACCCTTGCCTACCTCAAGAATTCAAGATGGAATGATGACCTGGTAAACACGTTTCTAATGTTTAATGACCTACAATTTTGAAGGAAGTTGATGTTTTCTATAAAACGTTTAGGAGAAATTGTAATTTCAAAAGTATAATCCCCGGCACGTAAGTTGGACGTTGGCGTAGTGAAGCGGGACGCGGGGAACGTTTGGGACCGTTCCGAGCACGCGATAGGTTGGTCAGTTGACAAGGATCGACTGACCAATCGAGTACAAATTTCCACTTCCCTCCATATCAAGCAGGAGACAGAACAAACAAGGCCAATAGGCACAAAGGGTCGTTTACAACTGGGATAAGCCCAGTTGCTTAGCACCACGGATAAAAATTAGCATTAATATTAATGGGTCCTACATTGTGAACTGCTGTATTTGTTTCCAATAATAGGTATGGCAAAAACGCTTGAACGCACGGAAATTTGTTTTAGTTTCCACAAGGTCCGTATAGTAAACAACTCCTGAAATTTGTACTTTTTCCTACTACTCCGTTATTATTTTCTGATTAATTTCGTTGCGGGATCCAAGACAGTTAAATTCATTCTCCGGGACTTTGTCGAGCTTCATTGCCTCGGCGCTTTTCTGGTGGTCACCACTGTTGATTCTGGCTTTCAGGAGTTGCAGTGGTTTGGGAATAGTGCGGTGGAATTGACCAATCGTGTCGCGTCCACGTTCCGTTCGCTCTATGTGGTGGTTGGTCAGTTCGCGGCATATGCGCGGACTTACCCCCACTACGCCAAAACCTTGCCAACTTACGTGCCGGGCACTATACCTACTCAGTTTTGAAGGCCAGTAATAAAATAATAATATAGCGATCACAAGCGCTATTGCTGAACATAAGAACCCGGGTTCAATTCCCAGATCGAGCAAAGTCATCATCTACCTAGCCTTTTTCCCAACTATATTGGGGTCGGCTTCCAGTCTTACCGGATTCAGCTAAGTACCAGTGTTTTACATGGAGCGACTGCCTATCTGACCTCCACAACCCAGCAACTGGGTAACACAGTACCTCTTGGCAAGACTGGTGTCAGATCTCAAGCTTCTGACTACCCGTAACGACTGTCAAAGATCTTCAAATGACAGCCGGGACCAACCCGGGGCTTAACGTGCTTTCCGAGGCACGGAGGAAACTCGGTATATTGAAATGGTCACCCATCCACTGACCGACCTCATCAAGCGTTGCTTAACCTTGATGATCGACCCGTGCGGCTGCAAAGTACTTTTGGGTTTTTCCACCAGGCACTTTCAGTAGCAGCCTGGAGTCTAGACTTGGGTTCTGAAGCCGCGGGAAAATGCTATTGTCAATCAATACATGCAATAAATATGTAGAAATTCGTTTTTGTACATCGAAAATATTTCCAAAAAAAATAGCCAGGGTGTTAATACGGATAACCAACAGAACCCATTTCCAGCATTTTTGGATGTTTTTCTGTTTGTCTGTTTATTTGTGCACGCATCACGTAAAATGTACGAAACCAATGTAGATAACATGAGTTATCTACCAATTTTTTTTCTGGTTTTTCCGCGGGGAATCTTAGCACCGCCATTCAGAAAATGACGTCAAATGCCCAACGCCATCTATCGAATATGGAGTTCAACTGTCCTAGTATCTGAATTGCGTATGTTGTGATATTTAGTAACACGCTTTTATTAGCTTGGTATGTATGTATTTATGTATCAATGTAACGGAATCTTTGAACGTGGTTTTCACCCCCTTCGAAACGTCGGATTGATTTGTCCCATTATCCTTACCAGGATCTTCAGGATTAGCGACCATTAAAGCGTGTTTTTTAGTTTTTAGAACTACAATTTATCTTATTTAACTTCTTAAGACACTTGTGAATGGTATGACACTTTAAATTTATATGTCTTTTGATATATGTAGTAAACTTATTGCGATAAAACAAAAACTAAGTAATACTTCAAGTTACGCATTGATTGTCAAATTTCTATATCTATAGAGGCATGGCCACTCGTGAGCAAACTATTCTACTACTTCTTCTTCCATTCCACAATTATATTAGTTTTGACCAGAATTCTGCCACGGCAACAGCGTTTTCATTTGCCTCACAAAGGTCCTTCAGGGTGCAGGTGTTGTTGCACAGAGAGCACGATAGGAGGTGAGACATTGTTTGGGACGTAGAGTGCCAAGTCAGCTAAGGATATTTGATTGGTTTAATAGCTCATTTCAGTAGGAAACAGGATATAAATCTAGTTTTGTATCAAGATGTATATTTAGATATTTAATTTAAACAGGTAATGGTTGTGTTTTGTTATGAAATTATATTAATTGTTTAGACCAATATGTTCTTGACACCTTGCCCAACTTAAAAACCAAATAATGGAAATGGTATGTGCACAGCATACGGCCTATTCTACGGCCTGCAGTTGCAGCAATATTGTTTTATTGATAGTAAATATTCTTACAGTCATCATTACACCCAGATATTGAGTGAAACTGAGACTGTGTCAAATGCCTTTGCTAAATCTAAAAGTCCCCATAGACATTCAAGCACTTCTTTTTATGAAATAATAAATTTCTCTCATACCTTTTTTTTGCGTGGAGAAATGCTCATGCATACTGCACTACCACGGGGAGATAGTGCAGTTATGGCGGGAACACGGGCACGCGTTAGCACTCACCGCGAACCCGCCGCGGATGTCCGTCACCGGACCCTCCTCGAGGGAGTACCCCCCATCACCGGCGCACCAGAACACACTGTACGCCGTGACCACACCAGGGACCAAATCAGCAAATGGGTGCCAGACGACCCCGTGTATGGCACCCTTGATCCCACTGTGACGGGTCAAGGTCAATGGCCCCGCCTCCTACCATTTTGCGGCCGCAGGGGATAGGGAGAGCAGCTAAGGCTATACCGACACTCCTCTTACCCTGCGGCCCCACCGCGTCCGCCATCAGACGGTGGTGACCCCGTCTAGGCCGCGGAAGGTAGGGAGAGTGGCGCACCGCAATACCGTATGGGACCTGGGAATCTCCATAAGACATCGCGGCCCGCCTCAGTTGCGATGTCACCTGTTACTAAGCGGCACCACAACCTACTAGTTGGCCGCTACGTCGTCAGGTTAATCGGCAAAAGCCCTGACGAGCAGCTCCTCCTCGGGTTCCTCTTCGCTCCACATTGGATGACCAAGCCACGGTTACTGAGCCCCCCCCGCCTCGACAATGCGGGAACCCACCGGGGCCGGGGGGGATTTCTCACATACCTACCCGTGCCTTTAAATTTGCATTGAACAACCAAACCTTTGCCTCCCTAAAAATAGACCGATGACCTGCAGTTTAAATTGGTGAAGATACTCTTTCACCAATGAAAGCGTCCAATAACTTTTGGCAATCCCGAACAGTAATTAATTGTATTTTGACAAATTTTGTTGTATTTAATTTTGTTGACATTGCCATTTTTATTTTGATGTTTTTTTTCGCCCATTATTGGACTATCTAACTAAACTTTATTTTGACATTCATTATTTTATCATTGTTATTCTGTGGCATCATTTATTTTACAATTAAAATTAAGAATTCTCCAAGTTATGTTTATATTATGCTAGGTAGGTGCTCGACATATTGACGTTTATTTTGTATTTTATCTTGTTGACATTGCTATTTTTATTTGATTTTTATTATTTTTCAACACACTTGCTCATAAAGTGGCTCTAATTTCACTGCAATTAGGCACATAATGATACCTGTTATCAAACTGTGACTTTTTCATTGCTATTATTCACAAGTGAGTTATAGAGATTTTTTTTTAAATTATTGCTTGAGTTGCTTTGTTCTTTAAAAAGTTTCGATACAAAAAAGATCATGCTCAATAGTACAAATAAATTAATGTACCTATTGCTTGCTCATTTCATGCAACTTCGTATTTAAATAAAAAATTCACTCTAAAATAAATTTTATTTGCTCTGTAATTAAGAAAAATTAAATTCCCTATTTTGTACGTGGCTAAAACACTATCCACGAAAAGCCAAAAAAAAAAGAAACTTCATTCTTTTAGTCTATGGACGAACGCCAATGTCAAATGGGCGCGCATAGGAAAACTGATTAATTTTGCCCGCCATTGTGAAAACAATTTCACACCTCGTTTTTACTGTTGAGAATGTTTTTTTTGTATTATTTTCTTCACAAGTGTGTTGAAAAATGTCGTATGATACACGTGTGTATTGATGATTACCGTCCTCGGCTCTCTTAAGACCCTCACCTACGGCTCGGGTCTCAATGTCGCCTCAGCGGTAATCACCAACATTGCACACTTGTACCATAATGTACTATTATACCATTCCCCCTCTAAAAAGCTTATTTTATTCATTGTAAACAGTGAATGAAAAGCACTTTTACTCACTGTTTTGGTGTTTAAATTTAGAACACACCAATATATGTTCGACGTCCATCTCAATGCTATACAACCTCCATGCGCATAAAATACTCTATACGAACTCCTTGTGCAAAGAATATTCGACTTTCAAACTCCTTTATCGATTTGATTTTCAGTTTTTTAATGTTTGGGATTTTAATAATAATTTTGATTTTAGTCTGGGATATTTAGTGAATACTTATTTGGATTGTAATTCTAATATAAATTGCATTGGTGTTAATTAATTATAATTACGTAACGAAACGGAGGTGATCACTGGCCCCTTAAATACAGTTGCTGTTACCTAGCTCTGCTTTAATTTAGAAAAAAATGTGAAACCCTGAGTTTTCACATTTTTTTTTGAATTTTGTAGGTAATATAACTTTTATTTAGTATTTTTCCTTGTGATTTTCACTTATATCTTTCTTTTTCTCGTAGTCATGGTGTAAAATATAGTATGCAACTCTTGAATATAACGGATTTATATCGAGGGCCATGAATCACTCGCGTCGCTCAGGATTCTAACACTTGAATCACTCGCTATGCTCGTGATTCAATCATCATGATTCACTCCCTACGGTCGTGATTCAGTTGTTAGAATCCTTCACTTGCTCGTGGTTCATCTATGGCCCTCGCTTTAAAACCGTCCTTTATTCACTAGTTGCATAATATACTATTGTTTTGACATTTACCATTTTATTTGACTTTTGTACATAAACTTTAACTGACATTCTTTATTTTACAATTGTTATTCTGTAGCATCATTTAATTTAAAATTAATCTTTCTAATTATCTCATATTAATTAAATTAACTTATTGTTTTACTCAATTGCTGTGCCCGACAGGGTCCATGTGAACTATATTACTATTTATAAGACCTTGTTAAACACATGTGTTATGCAATAAAGATTTGAATTTGAATTTGAACAGATTTAAAGGGAATTTGTAACACTCTCTCATGGAGTCATACCCTGTACCTGCCGAACTCACTTACGCAATAGGCTACTGGTAAAGGTCCAGTCAAAGATTACTTGGGTCCAGCCTAGGTAATCTGCGTTATTTCAAAATGTAGCGTAATAAACAACTCATAATAAAAATGAAATATTATATAGTGGTCACAAGCGCTATCACTGAGCAAGAGGTCTTGGGTTGTTTGGTTTTTCCATCTGGAATTTCTCAGTAGCAGCCCGGAGTAATGAAATGTAACTGACTCATGGCAATAGGCTCGCCCTTATTACATGGGACTTATATATTGGTGAAATGTGGGTGTTCCATATGTGCCCGCCGTCTAACAATCCTTCGTTGAATACTTGTGCGACGCCACAAAATAGAAAGTATAGAAGGACCACTCCCGCCGTCCTCGATAACTGTCACCTAAACTTGCCGAAGTCACTAGGGTTGCTAGTATATTAATGAGATAATTATGAGTTTCTTAGCCCGCTTTTCAATCGACTCTGGTGCATCAAGTTTATGTCTATGTTTGCAATGTTTGCAATATTTGTAAGTATGTGAGAACCATGTTCCTATTTATTATCAATTTAATCAATTTATCTGTTAATGCTTTTATTACTTTAAATCTGTACGTAGTATAGTGTGTAGTGCTATTTTTGGGAGCATCGTCCTCACATATATGAATTTATTGCTGTATGTACTTATGTAAATATTGTAAATCACCTATTTTTCATTTAAAAGAGTAAGTATGGAGTTTCTTGTGCATTCTTCTCCATAACAAGCTACTTTTTTGAATGCACGGTAGAATCAACTTTTACAAATTGTAAATTTAAATTCATATATGTATGACGTTCAAAAGTGCCGCTTACTGGCCTAATTTAAATAAATATATTTGACTTTGACTTCAAGCTGGTATTTGGCAGATCCGTCCCAGAGATGAGAACAGTACTCCATGCACGATCGAACTTACGCTTGATACAAGTTGAGCAGCTGTTCCGGTGTGAAGTACCTTCTCACCTTCGCAAGGATCCCCAAATTTTTGGCAGCCAGCTGAGCCTTTGCCTCAATGTATGGCCAAAAATTGAGAGTCGATGGAAGTACTTTTATTATTTATTTTGAATTTATTTGATATTTTTGCAAACACAAACATTTTTTTTAAAGTTTTTCTATGGGATATTGAATAGTACCTACTGTTACATTTATTTAATTTCCATTCAAAATCAAAAAATCTAAATCAAAATTTTTTATTTTACATAGGCCTACATGGGCACTTATAAAACGTCGACAAAAGGTGCACGGTTCGGGTTAGTCGTTTCCTATGGAGAAGAACCGGCAAGAAACTCCATGGTTACTCTTTTAAATTGTTTTGTTTACAATATTTCCATGTTACAGCATTAGTACTTGGATATGGGGGGACAACGTAGGCCCGACAATAAGTCGTACGAAATTGAAAAAAAAAAACAAACAAAAAAAAATAATGCACGAAATAAAAAGTTAACAAATGTAAACAATCATCTAGAAAACTAGAAAGCCTACAATGTTCACACATTCACAATAGGTAAAAGAATTTATACAAAGGTAAAAAAAAAAAAAAACTACATCACTAAATTTAACATGTGGAAAAAAAAAAAAAACTACAACACTAAATTTAACATGTGGAAATTATACTGGCATATTTGTACTTTGGTATGTTATAAGTGAAAGAATGAATATTGTAATGCTACGTACTGTTGTATATTTTTGATATGTACTAAGCAAGCTCTAGACGCTGCTGATAGCATACATAGCAATTTTTTTATGACAAAAGTATTTAGGTGTTTTTTCATGAACCATGGCTCTTTTTTTACGTTTTCACTAACCTATGTGTCCCGGGTTAACGCAACGCTTCTAACGATATCACATGCATTGATATCGGTAAAGCCGTTTAGAAGTTATGGTTGAATAAAGAGACTCACAAACATACATGAACCCTGAAAACATAACACTCTTCTTTTGGGCAGTTGTGTTAAAAAAACACAATTAGTCAACAGTTCATACATAAATTAATTTCTAGCTATTTATTTGCCTACATTATATTAGGTATCCATTGTTATAAATTACTAGCTTTTCCCGGCAAACTTTGTTTTGCCATAAAAACACCAAGATACACCTACCCTACACCTACCCTACACCTACCCTACACCTACCCTACACCTACCCTACACCTACCCTACACCTACCCTACACCTACCCTACACCTACCCTACACCTACCCTACACCTACCCTACACCTACCCTACACCTACCCTACACCTACCCTACACCTACCCTACACCTACCCTACACCTACCCTACACCTACCCTACACCTACCCTACACCTACCCTACACCTACCCTACACCTACCCTACACCTACCCTACACCTACCCTACACCTACCCTACACCTACCCTACACCTACCCTACACCTACCCTACACCTACCCTACACCTACCCTACACCTACCCTACACCTACCCTACACCTACCCTACACCTACCCTACACCTACCCTACACCTACCCTACACCTACCCTACACCTACCCTACACCTACCCTACACCTACCCTACACCTACCCTACACCTACCCTACACCTACCCTACACCTACCCTACACCTACCCTACACCTACCCTACACCTACCCTACACCTACCCTACACCTACCCTACACCTACCCTACACCTACCCTACACCTACCCTACACCTACCCTACACCTACCCTACACCTACCCTACACCTACCCTACACCTACCCTACACCTACCCTACACCTACCCTACACCTACCCTACCATTTTTTTTTTTTTTTTTTTTTTGCTATCAACCTCTCGGAGTCCGATACCTTTCCAACGAATGCAAAATCGTGGAAATCGGTTCGTCCGTTCTGGAGTTACAGCGTCAGGGAGGAAAAACCCACTTATTTTATATAATAGATAACAACATCAGCGTGCTCAACAGTCAAGACTCTTATCTGTGACATATGACCTATCATTTATCTCTCTGTAACACACATATAGCTCGTTATCCAGAATAAACGTGTATAAAAGACGAATTCGGCAACCAAGCATCGCAGTTCTGTTGTAAAACGGTTTGTGTATTCATCGGCGTTTTGGATCATCATTCTAATAAGACTTTATCAGGTAAGGAAAAGCTTTGGTTATATTTTTTTTTGTATTACTAAGACTCCACAGTCGGTCTGTCTGTGGAGTCTGTGATGTATCTCATGAACCATGATAGCTAGACAGTTGAAATTTTCACAGATGATGTATTTCTATTGCCGCTATAACAACAAATACTAAAAACAGAATAAAATAAATATTTCAGTGAGGTTCCCATAAAACAAACGTGACTTTTTTGCCGTTTTTGCGATAATGGTACGGAAACCTTCGCGCGTGAGTTCGACTCGCACTTGGCCAGTTTTTTTATTATTATAAAAACGCTTAAATTCATATACACGTGACACCCAGATCTGGAACAACTATCTGTAGGCCCTACAAATAATTGTGCCGTGCGGTAATCGAAACCGCGACACGCAGCGTAGCAGCCGGTTACTCAACCACTACGCCAACCGTGTCGTAAAATTTTTGTATTTTCGATAATTATAAGATAATTTTTCATTTGTTTGGAATGTTACGAAACGAATTGTTTAATTTTATTATGGGATTATCTTCATCGAACAACATGGGCAATTTTTTATTAGAAAAACCTGTTTGGAGATGAATAAAATTCTTCTTCGATAGCAATAAGGCGTATAATCAAAATTATGGTTTTTTACAAAAATAATGCGTTTGTCGTGTGCTTGCTTGTCGATCGATTTGTAGACTGCGACCGAGGCGCCACGCGTGCAGGATTTCGGAACTACACCCGTGACGACCAGTAGTATTAGGCTCGTACTGATGACGATGCGTAGACATGCCGCCCGCCTTGGAGCAACAGCATCCAACGAAGAAGATGTAGAAGTTGAGAGTAGTTAGGGTTCGTCCTCCTTAAGCAGCGGACACAGTCTGGGGTATGATCTTCGTATCACTCCGTTAGCTGTTTTAATGTCAGCTACACGTGCTAGTCCGTCCTTCCCAGGTGAAGTGCTTATGACTCGTCCAAGACGCCATTTTAAGGGTGGCAGATTGTCTTCTTTAATGAGCACCAAGGTATTGGGTGCTATTGTGTCGGTGTTGGACTGCCATTTACTCCTTGTCTGCAGCTCCGAAACGAACTCCTGCGACCAGCGTTTCCAGAAGTTCTGCCTCATCTGTTCGATGCGCTCGTAGCGGACCAAGCGTGACGTAGTTGCAGCTGTGAGGTCTTCGTAGGTAGGTGCAACGAGCGGTCGGCCAATCAGGAAATGGGCTGGTGTAAGAGGGAGTAGGTCGTTTGGGTCTGAAGACATGGGATACATAGGTCTGGAGTTTAGGAGGGCTTCTATTTGTGTTAATAAGGTGGAAAATTCCTCATACGTCAGGTTCACGTTTCCTACACGTCGGAGATGATGTTTAAACGATTTGACCCCTGCCTCCCACAAACCGCCAAAATGTGGTGAGTACGGAGGAATAAAGCTAAACTTAATATTTTCGCTTGCAGCGAAATTTAAAATATCATTTTGACTAGCATCTAAAAATTGAGAGAATTCCTTTAGTGCGCCTACAAAGGTTTTTCCGTTGTCGGAAAATATTTGTGCGGGTTTTCCACGACGAGATAAGAACCTTCTCAAAGCAAGTAAGTATGCTTCAGAACTTAAACTTGTGACCAATTCTAAGTGTATTGCACGAGTAGTGAAGCATATGAATAGGCAAACATAACATTTTTCAAGTTTTGAACCCCTTCCTTTGCGATTTAATATAAACATAGGTCCCGCATAATCTACACCGCAGCGCAAGAAAGGATACCCCGGCTCCAATCTTTCAGGAGGCAAGTTACCCATTTTTACTGACAGGGCCTTCCCTTTCTGGCGAGTACATGTAATGCACTTATGTACTGTCTGCTTGGCTAAATCACGACCCTTGAGTGGCCACCAACTTTCTCTGATAGTAGCCAATAGCAATTGTGGACCAGCATGGAGTAGACGTTTATGTTCAAATTGAAAAAGAAGTCGCGTGAAAGTATGTTTAGAACATAATAATACAGGATGTTTTTTACTATAGGAAAAGGTGTGTGAATTTACTAGTCTTCCTCCTACTCTAATAACGCGATCAGAATCTAGGAAAACATCAAGACTTGATATGTTTCTCATCGACTTAACAGGTAAGTTTTTTATTAATGCATTAAAAATATCTGGAAATGATGTTTGTTGTGCTATCCGTACTAAAACTAAAGTTGATTTATTTAATTCATCAGACGTAAGCGGACCAGCGCTACGTTCTGTTTTGACTTTGATCCGTGCGTTATGAATGAATCGTAACAAGTAAGCGGCTGCGCGTCTCATGCGATTAAAATTTGAAAAACGTTCAAAAATAAAAATGCTAGTAAAAGTTGATTGTGTGAATAAAGAATTTATATTTGATTTCATTTCTGGTAAATCGTGTGAGTTAATCATTTCATAGTGATTATTTTGTTTAAAATTAGTGCTAATTTCGGTTAAAAATGCTGGCCCGTGCCACCAAATATCTGAAATATGAAGCGCGTCGAGCGTGAGCCCGCGGGATAAAAGATCAGCCGGGTTGTTTTTACCAGCAACATGTAACCACGGCAACTCACCAGTCAATTCATTTATTTGCACCACTCTGTTCTGTACAAATGATTTTAACAAGTTAGGTGAAATTTTAATCCAATTTATGACAATCGTTGAGTCTGACCAAAAATATATGTTATCAAAAGTCAATCGCCATGACTGAATTATTTTTTGATATAACTTGGCACCAACTAATGCTCCGCACAGTTCAAGTCGCGGTATTGTTACTGGTTTAATTGGTGCGACTTTGGTCTTAGCACAAAGTAACCTAACAGTGACTGGTGAATTGTCGTTGTATGTACTTATGTATGCGCATGCACCATAAGCGTCCTGTGATGCATCCGTGAAAATATGTAAATCTGTGTATTTTGTATTAGCTTGTCGGACTTGACGAGGAATTTTTATGTTTTGTAAGTGTTGAAGCGTGTCAATAAAGTTTTTCCACATAAACAAAATATCATTGGGTACTGGATCGTCCCAACTTAATTTACAAAGCCATAGCTTTTGTAAAAGAATTTTTGCAATTATGATTGAGGGTGACAGCAAGCCTAACGGGTCGTACACCTGTGAGACAATAGACAAGATAACGCGCTTAGTCACATGAGTGGAAGTTTGATCAATCTTTGTAGTAAAATATAATAAATCTAAATAATTCAACCATCCAAGACCGAGAGTTTTAGTTAAACAATTTTCGCCTAAAGCTAATTCCTTTGGTTGATCTGTTGTAGAAGTCTCCGAATTAAACAACCATTTACGTAAATGGAAGCAACCAGATTTTAAAACATCATTTACTTTGGTACAAATGTCTAATAAACATTGTTTATCATCATGACCAGTAATTAAGTCATCTACAAACAGATCTTCGTCTATTACTTGCTTTATGACGTCCTCCTTACACTCAGATGCCAGCTGTTTGATGCATCGAATACTAAGGTAAGGTGCGGACGCGGTACCATATGTTACGGTATTAAGCTGGTACACACCGAGTTCGTCCGATTTATTTTCACGCCAAAGAATTAACTGAAGGTTTCTTTGATCGGGTTGAATATTAATTTGTCGGTACATCTTTTCGACGTCAGCGCATGCAACAAATCTAAATTGTCGAAAGCGTAACAAAATTGAGAAAACGTCGTTATGTAAACTAGGGCCAATATATTGGATATCGTTAAGCGATTTACCTGATGTTGATTTTGCACTTCCATCAAAAACCACCCTAAGTTTGGTAGTACTACTATGAACTCTTAAAACACCGTGATGCGGTAGAAAATAATTTGATGATGGATAGTGATTGACTCGACTCATGTGTCCTAAACTTAAATACTCATTCATAAAATCGCAATATAATTTTTTATATTCAGGTGTAGATTTATCTAATTTACGTTCAAGTGCGTGAAAGCGATTTACTGCGAGTGTATATGTATCTCCTAGTGTGTCGCTGGACTCAGCTAATGGAATGCGCACAAAAAACCGACCCGTGTTATCGCGGTACATAGTTTGCACAAACAAGTTTTCACATAAAGACTCGTCCTTAGTTAATTTATTTTGCGGAACAATTTCTTCTAACTCCCAGAATTTCCTAAGTTGAGTGTCTAATGATTGTGAGTAATTACATTGAACTCGATTGCTGCGTGAAGTCTTATTATTCAACAACGAGCCAGATATTACCCATCCCAACTTAGTATTCTGAAGATATGGACCACTACTTAGTCGAATTAGTCCGTCATTTAAAAGTTCCCAGAATTTATCAGCCCCAATTAATAATTCGATTCCCGATGGCAAATAAAATTTGGGATCTGCTAACTGTACATGATCAGGGATATTTATGTGTGATTTTGTACCTAAAGATGGCAACTGAGCTGTTATTTGATTTAAAACTAAACATTTAAAGCGTGTACTATATTGTGTAGTTTTAGACCTCAAATGAATTTCGCATGATTGTGTGGAATTAGTCACCGAGTTACCTACTCCGGAGACTTGCACAGTGGACTGTATTAAATTAAGATTAAGTCGTTTGCGTAAAGATTCTGCAATAAAGCAATGCTGACTACCGTTATCTAATAAAGCGCGGGTAGTGTGATAATTATTGCTTTTATCTGCAACCTCAACTAAAGCTGTAGACAGCAGTACAGTCTCTAATAATGAATGAGTAGCACTTTGATGTGTTGTGTGAGATGCAGAATGTAATGTGGTAGTGTTTGAAGAGTTAACACTATTTGTTGCCTGCGACGATGCCTGTGAATTAAGCGCAACATCGTCACATTTATCATGAATTAAATTGTTGTGTTTCTTGTTGCATTGCCTACAAGGACCGAACCAACACGCGTCTACCAAATGACCAGCGCGCAAACAATTACAACATAACTTCTTTTCATTAATGAATTTAATTTTATCGGTAACCGTTAATTTTAAGAATGAATCGCAAGAATATAGCGGATGGTTAGCTTGACACATAGTGCAAATACGAGAACGTTTGGAATTTTTATTATTAGTTTGTTTATTTTGTGTTGATGTGTAACTATGTGATTTGTGTGGTGGTTGTGAATGTGATGGTTTCTTTGCGTTATTGTCTGTGGAAGATTTACTATGTGCTAAATAAATAGTTTCTAGTACGTCAGCCCTATTTTTAAGAAAAGTAATCAATGAATCAAGAGATGTACCTGAATTTGACTGATTATGACTATTTATAATTGAACTTTTATGAGTCTCCCATTCTCTTTCGGTAACTGGATCAAGTTTAGATGTGATTAAGTAAATAATCAACGTGTCCCAAGACTCAGTCGGTTCGCCGAGGTTTTTAAGGGAACGTAGATTTTTGAGAACGGTATCTATAAGTTTACGAATTTGATTGGGTGACTCCTTATTAAGTGACGTAATAGAAAATAAAGCCTTTACATGGTTTTGCACAAGTAAACGGTTATTATTGAATCTGTTTTCCAATAACTCCCATGCTATATTGTAATTCTCAGAGGAGAATTCTAATGACTTAATAACCGATAATGCACTGCCAGTAAGAGAAGACCGTAAGTAATGGAATTTTTGCACATTATCTATTTCTTTAGAATTATGGATGAGAGATAGGTAAGTATCGCGGTACTCCAACCAATGATCATAGGACCCATCAAAGGAAGGAAGTGAAATTATGGGCAATTGTATTTTACTAGAAACTTTAAAACAATTTTGAGCATTATCTACGTTAATAATACACTTAGCTTTAGTCACATACGCATAATAGTGGGTTTCAAAAGCTTCCCTCTCAGATAATTCCTTTTCTATTTGACTTTCAGGTATTTTTAAGTCTATTTCGTCCTGAATTTCTGTAAACTGCTGTAACAATAAATCTGCCTTTTCTAAACGCGTTTGTAATTCTGTTTTAATTATTTCACTAATAGGCATTATTTCTACAGAGTCTACATACTTCATGAATAGTCGAAATTTACCGCGAACAACACCTCTTCTTTTATTTAGATCTCGAAATATATCCTCACCACTGATACGACTTTCTTTTGATGGAGTTTTAGTCATTTTGTAATTTGTAAAAGACAGTGGAAAATAGTTATTTGTAAGATTAGCTAAAGATTTTTTACTTTTATTTTAACTTGAGGGTAGCAACAAAACGAAAATCTTTACGCGTTTTTAACTATTTAACGGGAATAAAACACTAGGATTTTACACAATATCAACACAAATGAAGCACTGAATATAGAAAAAGGGATAAGGATAAAGAATGATGATTGACCTGACCGTTTTATGCTGGTACCGTGGATGTCTTCGCTGATGGTTTCGTGCGTCCGATTTATGCTGGTCGCAACGATTTCTTCTGCTGCATCCGGCTTTGAAGGTCCAAATTATGTTTGGAGATGAATAAAATTCTTCTTCGATAGCAATAAGGCGTATAATCAAAATTATGGTTTTTTACAAAAATAATGCGTTTGTCGTGTGCTTGCTTGTCGATCGATTTGTAGACTGCGACCGAGGCGCCACGCGTGCAGGATTTCGGAACTACACCCGTGACGACCAGTAGTATTAGGCTCGTACTGATGACGATGCGTAGACAAAACCATATAACAATTGTTAGGAACTCATGACAATACAAATAATCAAACGATTAAAAATAAATAGTGTATGTTAAGAAATTAAAATTGACAATACTTTAATTAAACAATTAAAAAAAAAAATATGGTAACGGCCCTGATTTGTGAATTTTAGTTCGTGGGTTCGAAATTGGACAGGTACTTTTAGTCGCTGTAATAAAGAAAGACTATAGAACCAACATAATAGTACATTATGGTACAAGTGTGAAATGTTGGTGATTACCGCTGAGGCGCCATTGAGACCCGAGCCGTTAGGTGAGGGTCTTAAGAGAGCCGAGGACGGTAAATTTCATCACCACTGCTCCCAAAACGGTGAAGGAAAACATCTGAGGAAACTGAAAGGTCCTAAAAAAATAATTCGAAGATACCAACCAGCGCTGGAGAGAGTAACATTTTAGGTTAGTCAACATTATGGTGGTAACATTTTAGGCTGATTTTATTATGCTTTCATTCTTCATAATAATAATAAACCAGCCTGTTACGGTCCCACTACTGGACAAAGGCCTCTTCTCATACACCATTAATCGGGTGCGCCAAAGTTCACCTAAATTTTCAACTCCGATAATTGGAAATCCGAAAATGTTCTTCCTAACATTTTTAATCCTAACCATCACAATTCCTAACTACTCCGTCTCTAATGTTCATAATTCCGAAGCATTCAACTTCATAATGTCAGTAGCAATAAACATTTATTATACTTTTATTTGTTTTCCTATATTTTCTCAACATAACCATCTTTTACACTTTTATTCAAAGTCATATCTTTTTTGTTTAGATTTCTTTTTATTCATAATAATCAGTAATTATATACATTAATTTTGCGTAACTTTATTTTCACATAACATGTATAACATATAAGAATAATAGTACCATGGTACAAGTAGTTAAATACATGTATTCATATACACATCTCAATTAAATTAGTTAAATATTAGCAAAGATATCCATAGGTTAGGTTAGGTTAGAACTGTGACCAACTACGCGCGAGCCGAGCGAGCGAAGCGAGCGGTGCCGCGGCAGCGGCCGGCGAGCGCTACCTCGTAATTGGTGGCGAAATTTTTGTAAGCATTTTTTTCATAGTGCCCACAAGACGACACTCTGACCTGAATTTCATTCATTTAAGACAAAAATCAGTGAAACGACCTTTAATCATTCTGAACACTTGGTTTTTTGGACATAATTATCAGGTATAGTTATAGTAATAAAAACTTATTTTACCATTTTATTTTTGGTTATTGTTGTTACAAACGTAACAACAATAACCAAAAATAAAATGGCTAAATGTGAAAATGTGAACAGTTGTTTTGTAATCACAAGAAATAGTTTAAAAACAAACCTTTTCCTTCAAAGCATCTGGTTCATGATTATGTTCTTGGTGCTTCATATATTTTTATTATACTTGGTAAATGTTTCTTTCTGAGTATGAGTGAAAATATTATGGTAATTATGTTTAGGGATAAAAGCGTTATGATAAAAAAACAGTAGGAGTTTAAATATATTTACATTAATGATATTATTAATTAAAATTTTCGGAAAAATTACTGTTATGAACATCGCCGGAATGAATGGAACTGAAAAGGAATGAGAACTTTAGGATGAAACATTTTAGGAAGAGTGATCATTCGGATCACAAATCATTAGGAAGAACAATTTCGGGTAAAGAACTTTAGGTGAGCCAATATGGACCCCCATTAATCACCACGCCAGCTCAAATCGGGTTTGCGATTTCAAACTTATGTTAAGGCGCCTCCCCGAGCAAAACGCCGCGCTAGTAATTTTTGTGCAGTTTTTAAGAGCGATCCACTCTTTATTTAAAAAGAATATCAATTAATAAAAATACATTAAATTTCTACAAAATGTTGATTCTAAAATGGTAGTACACTTTTTTTTTTAAGAGGTATATGTTTCACTAATCTCCTTCCAACAAAACCATAAAAATGTGAAATAATTATTGATAGCATGCATCTCCTCGTAAAGTGATCATTAATTATTTTTTATACTAACACTAATGGATAGACAATTTGATAATGAATATTTTGTAAGTTTTATTTTTTACATAAGACCAATATTCGATTTTATAAAGATTTTATTCTAAAATCTGGGCGTATTCACTACCGTAATTCATGCGCCACCAGTGCCGCTAGGCCAATAGGAATGCTCATATCTAATGCTGATTTTTTGGTCAGGGTACGGCCTTAACCAAGTGCAGCAGCCTAGGATGCTGCAATCACATAGACCTGTCCATACAGTCGGGTCTAAGTTTTTCAAGACCCGCCGTACAGATATAAACAAAAAGTTCTCTGATCCTAAGCTCATGAAGGAGAGGCGTAATCCACATCGTGTCTTTCATCTCGCATATTATAGTAATTGTAGTATGAAGGAACAGGTGTTTAAGACTCATAAACGCTGTTTAAGGGCTATGTGCAATTTAATAGTAACAGATAGCTGCGTGCCTGTATTTAAGTCTCTAAAATTACTAACATGGCCATCCCTTTATATTTTCGAGGTGGCTGTTTTTGTTAAATCAAATTATGCATCTATTTTATAAAATGTACGAAAATAGAAACCGGCCAATCAGGAGACAGTATAAAAATTTGCTAATTGTTAGTGGTTCCGATACCGCCCTATTAATGAAAAGTATTGTATGTATGGGTCCGATATTTTTTTATAAAATATCACATCTGCCTAGCCTTTTTCCCAACTACATTGGGGTCGGCTTCCAGTCTTACCGGATTCAGCTAAGTACCAGTGTTTTACATGGAGCGACTGCCTATCTGACCTCCACAACCCAGTAACTGGGTAACACGGTACCCCTTGGCAAGACTGGTGTCAGATCTCAAGCTTCTGACAACTTGTAACGACTGTCAAAGATCTACAAATGACAGCCGGGACCAACGGCTTAACGTGCTTTCCGAGGCACGGAGGAAACTCGGTATGTTGAAATGGTCACCCATCCACTGACCGACCTCGTCAAGCTTTGCTTAACCTTGATGATCGACCCGTGCGGCTGTAATTATTTAGCCACGAGCCGATAATACCCTATGTAATAAAAATGAGACATTTCTACTTTTCAAAATATTAAATTGACAGATACAGAAAGAAACAACACAGATACAGGACTAAATTCCTAGTGTGGGGCAACGTTTTTTTTTAAGAAGAGAGAAGAGAGATCTTTTAAAGCAGAAAATACCCGATGTAATAAAAATGAGACATATCTACTTTTCAAAATTAAATTCACAGATCTATTCTTTTTTTTTTTTTTTTTGATGGGTTTGCTCTTGACTCTAGTCTAGGTCAAAGGTGACAGAGACAGAGTCGACGATGGAGTGAGCTTACCCAGAAGAAGCCTGTTCACTCTAACTTTATAATAAATGTTATTACTCAATTAGTGAATTTCTGACCGATAATAATTTAAATTGATAACATGACATCTCTGTTTTCCTGACTTGTACTTAATCATTGTTTTATATTTTTTTTTATATTATAGCTAAAACTGTTTGCATGCCTTAGTTAAGATAGTACAATTAATTACATTAAAACTAAACATCTGTAACTTGTACCTACTTTCTGTGCAAATAAAGAATTATTCTATTCTATTCTATTCTATGATTGATCAATTAATGAGTTCAAAACCATTTGCCTTGCATAATTCACTTAACTGTTAAACTACAGGTTTCCTCCCGATGCTGATGATTAGCGGCGTCCAAGATAAACTTAGAAAGTACATATGAATTGGAAAAGTCACAATTGTACTTGCCCGGATTTGAACCCACGACCTCAAGCACGAGAGGCCATCTACTGGGCCACTAGGACATATCTTAATACACTTAGTTTTTAATGTGTATCATGTTAATCTAGTAACAGGCGACCTACGCAATCAAAAGTCAATTAAAAAAATCAAAATTGTTTGCAGATAAATTACCGAGAACATTCGAGTGGAAGAAAATGTCAACGGCATCATTGATTGTTGTTCTTGGATTGTTGGCAATCGTTGTGATGGCTGACGCTGCGGGCTACTGCCTCATGTATAATAGTTTTGTAAGTTTTGACCGTAATCATATATTAAAGGGAATATTAATAATAATTCTCCATAATCTGAAGTTGCCTGATATAAACGAAAACCTCTATATCACCCTTCAATAAGCTGCCATCTTGAACACATGTCGAATTATAAGTTTTTAAACTGTCATGGTCACTAACACTAACATTAAAAGCGGGATATTTACCATGTTTACTGTTTGTTGCGAGTTCCCGATATTTCGGTGCTGTTGCAAGCACCATGATCTTTGTTTTTTTTATATCTTATATAGGCTCGCGCTGGACCACCATCTCACCTGATGGCAAGCGATGATGTGGTCGATGATGGAGCACGCTTGCCTAGAAGTAACTTATTCACTCTTGACTTAAAGACCCCTAGGTTGTAGCTATCGGGAAACACAGACTCCGGCAGGGAATTCCACTCCTTAGCTGTACGCATAATAAAAGTATTCTCAAAACGTTTAGTGCGTATGGGTGGGATGTCCACCATGTACCGATGGCGCATCGCCGTACGTCTGGTAGTCCGATGATGAAACGGGCTGGGCGGAATTAGATTATGCAATTCCATCGCACATTCCCCGAAATGTAATCGATAAAAAACCGACAAGCTGGCAACTCGGCGACGATGTTCAAGGCTCTGGAGCTTTGACTTAAGCAATGCCTCATCGCCGATGAGCCTCTTGGCCCACTTTTCGATCGACTCTAGTGCATCAAGTTGGTATTTGGCTGAGCCGTCCCAGAGATGAGAACAGTATTCCATGCATGATCGAACTTACGCTTGATACAAGCTGAGCAGCTGTTCTGGCGTGAAGTACCTTCTCACCTTTGCAAGGATCCCCAGCTTCTTGGCAGCCAGCTGAGCCTTTGCCTCAATGTATGGGCCAAAATTGATAGTCGATGTCAACGTAACGCCAAGCAGCTCAAGATGGTCAGTTATTGGCACGGTCACACTTCGGAAAGTTGGAGCCGGGTGAAATTGACTCTTTTTAGCGGAAAAAAGACACGCCTGGGTTCTAGCAGCATTAAACCTGACCAGATTGGTATCGCCCCATTCGGAGACTGCCTGCAAGGACAGGTTTAAGCGCTCCACCATGGCCTCCCGGAGAGACTGGACCTGAGGCCCGGTAGTACGAGCGTTGGACAAGTATCTCTCAGCAACAGTGCCGTCGTCTGCATACCCAAAGGTACCGGGTTTTAGCAGATCGTTAATGTGCAGCAAGAATAAAGTTGCTGAGAGTACTGACCCCTGAGGGACACCGGCATTAATATCCAAGTGGTCCGACGAGCAGCCACCTATAACCACTCGAATGGACCGATCTCTCAGGAAGTCTGCAATCCAATCACACAGACCACCGGGCAAACCGAATGAAGGAAGCTTACCAATAAGGCTTTCGTGCCAGACCCTATCAAAAGCCTTCGAGATGTCGAGGGAGACGGCAAGCACTTCCCCATGCTTCTCGATGGCCTCACTCCAGATGTGAATGGCATACGCTAGAAGATCCCCAGTAGACCGATTTCGGCGGAAGCCGTATTGGCGGTCACTCAGGATATCGTTAGTTTCTAGGTATGCCAGGAGCTTAATATTGAGTACGCGTTCCATATTCTTACAGAGTATGGAGGTTACAGATATGGGTCTGTAGTTGGCCGGGTAAGCTCGGCTGCCCTTCTTGGGCACGGGCTGTACCTTAGCCTGCTTCCAAGCATTCGGCACTTTTCCAGCCTTATACGAAAGGCGGAATAGGCGTGTCAAGATCGGAGACAGTTCAGGCGCACAGGTTCTAAGAACAATTGCTGGTATTCCGTCAGGGCCGCTAGCCTTGTTCACGTCGAGGTTGCGCAGCACCCTACGGACGTCCTTTTGATGGATACGAATGTCCGACATACTCGTCTCGCATCCATCAGGAGAAGGAGGGGGCCGCGCGTCACCAGGATTCAGACGTGAAGATTCCGCAAAAAGAGAGGCAAATAAATTTGCCTTATCCTCAGCGGAGTGGGCCAGCGACCCGTCGGTTTTTAGCAGTGGTGGTAGTGAGGGACGGCAGAAGTTCGACTCGACCGACTTAGCCAGAGACCAAAATATATATCATATCTTTTAAATTGGTCCAATATTGGAGGAGGAAATAGACGAGAGCCAAACCTCGATTTATGACTTTTTACAAAGGAAATTCAGTCGGTGCTCTCTGGCCCCGTTTCATCTTAAGTATTGTAAGTAATTTGCTTATTATTGTTTTATTGCAGTGTGACACATACTCTGACAACTGTTGTAGACCGATGACATGTCATGGATTTTTGGTGGGATACTGTAAATAAAAGCGTATGAAGTAACACCAAAAAAGAAGAGCGAAAATAATAAAAAAACTATTCCACGATTCAGTACATAAGCAAGGCTAATACAAGATATGAAAATAAAAACAAAATGAAGATAACAGCAAGAACTACAACACCAAAATAGAAGAGCGAAAATAGTGACATACATACGAGTACCATATAACATTGGTTAAGGCGCCGATTCCCTTGAGTAGCTGATTTTAAAATGAGAATTACATCTAAACGGCTAATCGTTATTTTTTGAAAAAAATATATGTTATATAAGACCATTTTCTTAATAATTTGATCTGAGCAAATTTTGAGTTTTATTCGTATAACATAGTGTAATTAATTTGTAAAGTTATGTTTAAAACGGACAAAAACAGGACAATCACACCAAAACCGCTGGGCGTATTTTAATGAAATCGACACCATCTCAAAGACAATTTAATTATCTACATTTTGATCTGAGGCTTTTTTTTTTTAAAGTCATAGAATGATAAGGAAAGTACAAAAACCTACAAAAGTTTGGATCGCGCGGGTGTGAAACGAGTGCGCGTTTTGTTTCCTCAAGGTCGTTGGCGTTAGTCGTCGTCTTAAATCGACGATTCAGTACCTACATTAGCAAAACAACAACAGGATACACAACAATAAGAATCTTCTTAAAACAGGCTCTAAATGAAATCTCTTTAAGAAGCCCAAATACAATAGAGCTAGCTTTTGTTACGAGTTTGTTTACGAGTTGCTTTGGTCACCTTCCAGCTCCATCATCAGACCAGCTCGATACCATATTATTGCACTGTCTTCAAAGTTATAAGTTTATTTTTATTATAGACAGGCCAAGTATGCCAAGCTTGCCTAATCGAATGCCAGGAAGTGCTTGAAAAATTTATTACTAACTACCTGTTGCCCGTGACTTCGTCTGCGTAGCGTCAGTACTTCGATCAGCATTTTCATTAAATCGCGCAATAATATTGTAGGTGTATAGGCCGTCTTACTTGATAAATTATTAGTTCACCATACAAACTTCCATCTCTCTTTCCATCCCCTTAAGTATGATTTCCTTCCCAGGGTCTCAAACTATCCCCATAGAAAATTAAATCTAAATCGGTGCAGCGGTTTAAGCGTCAAAAGGTAACATACAGACTGACAGAGTTACTTTCGCATTTATAATATTATAGTATGGATTAGGATGTGTAACCGGCGAACACATACAAAGTATGTTATTAATGAAAAAGCTTGTAACTACTATTATATACAACAAAAAACCGTTCTGTAAATGCTTACTTATTATAGAATAAGTAAGCATTTACAGAACGATTACGGATCTTTGTGTCTCTGAAGTTGGCTGCAAGACCCTGCGCAGTTGTTATTTTTGTGTCAATGTTGAAGTAGAAGACAGCATTGTATGCCTTTTCACTCGCTAACGTTTGTCGCATCGTCCTATCTCTCTTACTGTATGCAGTTTACTCGATGACAAATTGTTTCTTGCGCAATGGAACGCAGAGCCTAACTTCAGAAACACAATGATTCGCTGTGACTAATGTAAGCTGCTCTTCTTTTAACTAAATAATAAATAACTCAGTTATAATCCGTGCCTTTTCATTTTAAGGCCGTACCCTGACCAAAAAATCAGCATGAGATGTGAGCATTCCTATTGGTCTAGCGGCACTGGTGGCGCATGAATTACGGTAATGAATACGCCCAGATTTTAGAATAAAATCTTTATAAAATCGAATAATGGGCTTTTAAAAAAAAAAATACTTACAAATAGTTCGTTATCAAATTGTCTATCTAATAGTGTTAGTATAAAAAATAATTAATGAACACTTTACGAGAAGATGCATGCTATCAATAATTATTTGACATTTTTATGGTTTTGTTGGAAGGAGATTAGTGAAAAAGTGTACAACCATTTTAGAATCAACATTATGTAGAAATTTAATGTATTTTTATTAATTAATATTTCATTTTAAATAAAGAGTAGATAGCTCTTAAAAACTGCACAAAAACGACTAGCGCGGCGTTTTGCTCGGGGAGGCGCCTTAATGGAACAAACAATCCTTTGCTCCACAAGATGGACCGATGACCTAGTAAAGGTCGCGAGAAGCACAGGACTGGGCGATGTGGCGTATCTCCAGTGTTACCATCAACAGTATTTCGGTTGAAACCGTTTATTTATTTATTTTATTTTAGATAGGCTCACGTTTGACCACTATTTCACCTGACGGTAAGCGATGATGTGGTCGACGCGACGGTGTACCACGCTTGCCTAGAAGTAGCCTATTCACTCTTGACTTAAAAGATCCCGAGGTTAATAGCTATCGGTAATCACAGACTCCGGCAGGGAATTAAGTACTAATTACTTTACGCATAATTAAAGTATTTCCAAAACTTTTAGTGCGTATGGGTGGGTTGTCCACCATGTACCGATAGCGCATCGCCGTATATAAATTAATCAAACGTTTAAAACCCTACGTACTGTATCTATTTGGTTTGTTGTGTTACGAATTAACCTAGATTGTACCTACTGCCATAGCATATACTTATTCCAATTCTAATAGCTAAGCGTAAAAATAATTTTATGTTTTTTTTATTTTATATACAAATGCCCTCCCCAAATCTTTCCAGGCATTCCTTTCCTGAGCCACATCGAAACAGCCCTTGCTTTTCCTACTCAATTAAAAATGAACTAACTTGTAAAACAAAAATTGTAATTATTCAAATCACCACTGCTTCAGAAAATGCAGTCCATTCCTTGCTAAAAAGCTTTGTATCCAGAAACAAAAAAAAAAGTTTCTTCGATATAAATAAAATGGTGGCGAGTGCTGCGCGGGAAATGTGGAAAAATAAAACACAAATGAAAACGACACGGCGGGTGCGAGAGGGGAGAGGGGAGGTTTTTATCTGTTTCGTGTTTGTGGGCTACAACAACTTGGGGCTCTTTACATACTCTTATTTACAAGGCAATCTCAATTCAGTATTGTAATAAAATACAACCAACCTACGATAATTGTAAATGAATAAGTTGTTAAACGGCGAATAATAATTTAGAAGTTCTGTATTCAGTCTTACTAATATTATAAATGCGGTAGTTTGGATGTGTGTATGTTTGTTACTCAATTATGCCAGTACGGCTGAACAGATCTGGATGAAATTTGACACAGAGATAGATTATAGTCAGCCCACATAGGGTACTTTTATCCCGGGAATATGTTCCCTCGGGATAATTCTCGACTTTCACGCGGGCGAAGCCAGAAGAAAGAAGCCGCTGACAGAAGCTAGTATTCCATAATTATTATTTGGGATCCTATATAATAGGTATGAAACTTGAACATAGATACCACATAATTACTGCTCCGTTGGTCTCGTGGTCGCAAGCGCGACTAAAGTCCTGTATGTATATTACTCGCAGCGGATCTTTGTGTCTCTGAAGTATCACGGTCTCATTGCTAAGAAAGAAAATTTGGTTCAAATAAATCTCACTAGATGGCGCGATATGCACCTGTCTTATTTAATGCGTGTAAAGTTAACATTTTCTGGCATTACAACTTAAAAATTGTATGTTCTTGTTTAATCAACTCTCCTAAGTACAAAATTATGCCATATTGGGCTTAATTCACATTTCACATTCACATTCAATTCAAAATTGATGCCAATAGATGGCGCATTTTAAAATTTTTGAGGCATTCCATACGATTGTTAAAATTTGCATTGTAAAACATTTGGTGCAAAAAAATTGAAAACGTGCAAAAAAATACTACAAAACGAACCTTCACTGTATTTAAAGAAAAAATATTTACGAACCTAGTAAATCATTTTACTTGCAAGTCGCTGCTAACACCATCTATCTATAACCGTAAAACAGAACCGAACGCGTTCGATGTACTAAAAAATAACAAGATTAATCAGATGAAAAACGCTAGATACGTGGGCACGGTTTCTTTGTATGGGATGAGGCATCAGGGGGGTGACCATAAGCTCTTAGAGCGGTATCAATTTGAGATCGAGTAAGTGACAGATGTATACAAGTCAGATACATCTGCCCCTATATTATCTGTGGTTCTGCCAACCATTGCGCAAGAAACAGTTTGTCATACAAGGGTGGATAAACGAAATAAGCCCAGTAAGCGAGTAAAAGAGACAGTTAAACAACAATGCTATATTCGTCTTCAACATTGACACAAAAATAGCTACTGCGCAGGGTCGATACCCGAGTTTAGCAAGTAGTCATCGGGTTTTAGCATGAGGGATTTTCAGGAGCAACCCGCAGCCTTATTGCGTAATGAATTCGGCAAGGCAAATGGTTTGACCGCCATTAATCGACCAATCACATGCAAGATAAAAGACGTGATATAGATTGCCGTCTATGTGATTGGTTGATTGATGGCACTCAAACCATTTGCCTTGCCGAATTCACTTACGCAATTAGGCTGCTGGTGTTTGAAAATTGATAAAAGATTAATGTTAAAAGCCGTTGATAAATGATTTTATGTCTGTAAGTTGGTTTTTACAAACACTTTTACATATCTATCATATTTTTTAAGAAAAGACCGAAACAAACTTAGAGGTCACAGTCTCTTGGTTAGATCACGTGAAGACCATGCAGATTGGTGTCTGAAATGGTCTTTTGAGGAATAAACCAGCCAGATTGAGTGGACTTGTCCAGTTAGTGCACGCATTTGTCAATAACCGTGCAGCTCAACTCAGAATTTAAGGAGCTCAACGATTCTACGAACAATACCAAAGAAAGGACATTCGGGTAGGCCGCATAAATTACTTAAACTGCCAGACCATGCGCGCGTGCGCCGTATTGACTACGGACCGGTACTGCCAACGACTCCGGCCACTCCAATGCTAATTCCTCCTAGCCCTTTCCATCATCGGACTACAAGACGTACGGCGATGTGTCATCGGTACATGGTGGACATCCCACCCATACGCACAAGGATTAAAACTAACTGAGAAAAGTTGGTCCTGCGCTTCAATCTATTTATCGTATTTTTGGATTGCCTTATCTACCATCGGTCTATGAGCCTGAAGGAAGAGAGAGTGCGCTGAGAGCAGACACTTGATCTCCTTCCACGTCGATGGCTAGTCTCCGAGTGTGAGATTGACCGCCAGGACTGAAATTCAGCCAGGACGACCGTTATTAAAACCAACATTGTGGACTGCATATTTGTTCTAGTGCAACCGCTATTGCTAAATATGAGGTCTTGGTTTTCATTAGCAGCACGGATATTGGACTTGTGTCAGGTTCAGGTAAATTTAAAATGTTTTAAAACCCCATACACATTTTTATCTCATGCTGAATGGCTGAACCGATTTTCATCAAACATAGCTAAGAAGTAAGAACACTCTTCAAAGTAACCTTACATACAAAAAACAACTAAATCAAAAGCGGGTCATCCATTTAGGAGCTATGATGTCACAGACTGACAAACAAATACACAAACACACAGGTACACACGTCAAACTTATAACGCCCCTCTTTTTCTGTCGGGAGTTAAAATAACTGGCGAAATTTGGGTGTTCATGAACCCCTGGCTAACCGTTTAGGGAATATAAGCTTTATTTTGTTGTGGATAGAGAATACAACTAAATAAGATAGAACTAACCTAACAGCAACATACTTACGTGTCGTGGCGTGGCGTGGCGCTTTATATGACGGCATTTGACTGGCTACTGGACGCATTTGTGTTATGACGTAGGCTTGAACAAATTCATATGATTGGTGTATCCCGCGCCACGACACAACACGACACAGTAATGTGTAGGCAGCTTTACCGGCCTGCATATGATATCTACAGCATAGAACATTTTTGAAATTGCCAGAAAAGTTATGACAACACAGATAAACTCAGATTGCCTCACATTATCCTGTCCCTTCATATATTTTTCACGTAAATCGTCGCTTCCTTAGAATGGATAAGTAATAATGAATTTAAAATCCTTCCTGATTGTCTACTTAACTCCGGTTGTGGGCAAAGCCTTATTGTAACTTTCCAATTTATTCTATCCGCGTTAGAGGAACGAAATTATCTGTGCGTCGGTATTGCCAGCTGTAAATAAAATAAAAATGTAAATGACGAGAGGAGCTGGCGTGCAGTGTGGATGATTCTTCTACCCGGACGTTGGATCTCAACTGTTAGCTTCATTTTGTTGTCACTTAGATTTGGCAGTATTTTTGAGTGGTATCGCGATGTTCTTTGTCTATACAACCTGAGCAGATTATTGATTAGATAGTCTACTTAGTGCTCGTATACAGAGAATTCCGTTTTACAGGTCCGCTTTATCGTATACGTTTTTATTCGGCAATGGCGTATGTAGTTGTATGAGCGAGTTCACACACATGAAAGTATTCCGAATCCGGTAAAAAATACCGATCCGACAAAATATACAGCAGTCTGTTTTACAGGTCTACTTTATCGTAAACGGTTTTTTCGGCAATGGCGTAGGTAGTTGTATGAGCGAGTTCACACACACAACAGTATTAAAATACTGATCAGTTTTATTGGACGTCCATCCTTGTAGAAAGTTGGTTGGTGTGAATATTACCCCCAGTAGCGACAGATCCGTTAAAACAGTAATAAATGCGGTGTGAACATGAGCTCCAGTAGCGACGGATCCGTTAAAAACTATCCTGGAAATACGGATTTTCTGTGTGAACTCTGAACGTAGGTCTCTGCTTTGTAAAAGTCGTATTTTTTTCCATACAAACGTAGTCTAGGGATTATTCCACTGTTTGACGATGTACGTTCAAAATAAAAAGTGATATCAATTTGTCTCATCATTATCTAGCGCTGTATATATATGGAAGCGAAAAAGTAAAAAAAGAAAATATTTGAAAGTAATGAGCGTAAAATGTTCCACATTTCAACACTAATTTTAACGCATTTTTGGGCTCAAATAAATACCATAAGAAGACGGAAAATTGCAAAACGGCCTCCATACAGGGATATATTAGTAGTTCAACAATGCATATAATTTTATTTTAAACAGATAGATTTAGTCGTTTTTGCATGATATCTAGACTGCCAAAGGTCTGTTTATAAAATTTCGCGCGCTCGGTTTTGTCCTAAATCATTATCCATTGCACTACAAATTTGCAAAAGTGTATATTCGTACGCGAACTAGCTTTCTATTGCTCATCACAGCATCTATCTCTTCCGCACGTGTTGTCGATTGATATAAAATGCATTTTAACCCCGCGCACAAAATAGTTCGTGCCGTCGACTAGTGTACCCTTAAGGCGCCGATTACCTTGAGTAGCTGATTTTAAAATGAGAATCACGTCTAAATGGCCAGTCGTATTTTTTTGAAAAAAATGTATGTTATATTAGACTATTTTCTTAATAATTTTATCTGAGCAAATTTTGATTTTTATTCGTATAACAAAGTGTAATTAATTTGTAAAGTTATGTCTAAAACGGACAAAAACACGACAATCACACCAAAACCGCTGGGCGTATTTTAATGAAATTGACACCATCTCAAAGACAATTTAATTATCTACATTTTGATCGGAGGTTTTTTTTAAGTCATAGAATAATAAGGAAAGTACAAAAAACTACTGAATTTCGGGTCGTGCGGGTGTGAAACGAGTGCGCGTTTTGTTCCCTCAAGGTCGTTGGCGTTAGTCGTCGTCTTAAGGGAAGTACAGTTTTTACAAAGCAGAGAAACACCTTTGTAATGATTTCAGATGGAAAAGGGGCCATGTCCAGTATAGGAAGTTATTCGCCTGAAATGATGATGATAGAACAATTAAAATAAATAACTTCTGAAGGATAAAAGTAGAATAAAGTAATATACAGTAACTATGACGTATTCCATGTTTTAGATCATTTAATTTCAACACACGATTAAGTAGTCCGCAGTAATATTCTCCGCACTTCATTTGCTTGACAATGAGCATAAAAAAAACTTTATTTCAGTAGACACAATAAAATCCCGTCCATATTTGAAAAGTTTGGGAACCATCAAATTTTCCCCCACTCGTAATAAGCGCATTAGGGGTGAAAAAATTTAAACTCGCCGCGTCCCGAAACTTTTCGCGTTTTCTTTTTACATTAAGGACAAAAAGAAAAAAGCTTCAACTTAGAAGGGTGGCACAACTTTTAATATCCCGTAGATATAAGAGAACAAACTAAGCCTGTATAAAATTGAACACAACACTCTTATACCTAAGTGATAAGATTTATTTTCGTGTAGCGATAGGCTATATGAATAGTAAAAAAGAAGTTGGTTTGTTTACAATATAAACACGTTGTCCGTGTGTGTCGCTTAGCGAATTTAAAAACTGATGGGAGTAACTCGCAGGGGAGTGTTTTGTGCTTGATGAACTATGTATCTACATACCTAAGTAAAATGTAACGTGTTTAAAGTTTTCAATATAGCTCACATAAGCAAGCTGAAGTAGCTATGGTGCGGTCATATTAGTCGTAGAATCGATGACCAGTGGGGTGACCATAAGCTCTTAGAGCGGTATCAATTTGATATCGAGTAAGTGACAGATGTATACACGTCAGATACATCTGTCCCTTATTCGATACCAAATCGATACCGCTCTAAGAGCTTATGGGCACCCCCCAGTTCGCGGTCTCTACTCAATTGCACGGGGTAGACGGGCAGTTGAGTAGAGACCGCGAACTGGTAAACGTAAGGTCGGACGCGCTCAGGCTAGGTGGAGCGACGAACTTCGCAGGGTGGCTGATAGCAGTTGGATGATAGTTGCTGAAGATCGAAAATAAAGGCGTGCAATTGCAGAGGCCTATGTCCAGCAGTGGAGTGGCATTGGATGATGATGATGATGATGATGGAAGTTTAATTAAAGTTGCCTTCACCACACTTTCAATATATACACTGAGTTGTGGGTTGTGGAGGTCAGACTTCATGTATAATACTCATATTCAGCAGCAGCCGGTTGGACTGTAAGCCAGTACCAACATAGTTGGGAAAATGGTAGGTAGATGGCGTTGATGACAATTGACACTACAGAAAATAATTTTTTGATCAAGTTAGCGCAAACAACAGTGTATGTCCTAGAACCAAAATATTGAATGCTTGCGGACGCCTCGCTGTTTCACCCGCGTAGTTCCCGTTCCCGTGGGAATACAGGGATAAAAAGTAGTCTGTGTCACCCGGGGATAGTGTCGCTTCCCAACGGTGAAATAATTTTTGAAATCAGTCCAGTACACAGATTACCTCCCAATTTTTTTTAAAAATTGGGAGGTAATCTGTGGTCCAGTAGTTTTTAAGTTTATTTGTTACATACAAAAATACAAAACTTTCCTCTTTATAATATTAGTATAGACAAGTATATCATCCAACCGCTCCATGGTGGATAATGGCCCATTCTCTCTGATATATAGGGGGCCTGCGTCCCAGCTGTGGGCACAGTGGGAACACTGCAAATGGGCTAGTAGTAAAAAAAAGGCTTCTGTCATGCTAGTTTGCAGATACTGCCTGATCTGATGGTAATGGTCACCCAATGGGCAAATGAAAATTTCCAAAAGCAAAGCCTAAATGAAAAAAAAACTCGTAAGTAGTAATTAGATACGATTTTGCACTTTCTTTATAATTGTTTGGCTCGCCTGTGAACTGATTTGACGGCAAGCATATGAATATAATATATGAGTCCTGCCTAGTTAAATGCAAAATATTTACTGGAGATTTGAGACTCCCAGATATTTAAAAAAACCATTTGAAACATACGAGGGTGCCAAGTCGCCTACTTCTCAAAACTTACTACACAAAATCATAGATGGCGCTAGTCATCTCATTTAATCTCCATTTAATTATTCGTTACGGACACAGCGTTCTCACAAATTGATAATTTTGCCGGTAAAGCGTTTTACAATTAGGGAATTGTTTAATTTTCTAAGATTGCTGACGGAATTTTTATGGCTTGTTACATTCAACCCTTTGCTTGCTAACCGGGATTAAATGTGCTTTTGAATTTGATTTGCATAATTTTCGAATGATTCAACGTTTTCTTGAAAAATGTTTGATGATGCCACGTTGGTCTTAGTACGACTGATTAACGTGGAGTCCTGGAATTCGATTCCCAGATTGATTGGGTTAACTTTTCGGGTTCCTTTAAGATATTTCGTAGCATAGGTCTGCCCAAACTCATACATGATATTGTGTTATCTATGTAGGCAACCAATAAAACATGTTACATAAATACTTTCCATGTCGCTTGTAATTCGTGACAAGGTTCAGAGCCTCGAACTTATGAACTCCAGATTTCACCTCTCATGATTTTTTAAGATTAAAGATAAAGAAACTACGTTACTAATTGCCCTAATTTCAACAAATAGAACCGTCTTTGTTATTAAAATCGTTTAGATAAAGCCACAAATCCGAAGACAATACAAAATACATAAAGGTTAAGTCCAGCATTGTACTAGGGCAGCAGTGTTGCGAACAAGTGGGCCGGCAAATGAGAAGCCGTTTCAAGCCAGCGACAAGACTACGTTGCATAGCATCGGTAGACAATATAACCTACAATCTTATTGTTGTGATACCCTGGTACTCGTATCGAAGTCCCAATATATCTATAGGTTTTAATTTGTAGTGATAATGTGAAATTTAAAGCATTGAAAGGTCGGTTTTTAGATTACAGTAATTTGGAAATTAGGTTTCTAAACTAGGTTTTTTTTGTAGCTAAGAGTGGTGGTGTAATTTGACTTTTGTTGCTCGTCGTACCTACTTTCGGCATTATTGTTGCTTGTCTATACTTTTATAAATTTCTATAATAACCAGCAGGTTTTCCCTAATACACATATTGAAGAAGCGAGTTACTTAATTGCCGTCAACTAGGCAAAAATTTCGACTATACTACTGGAGAACTCCAGATGGTAAAACCCGATAAATTCACAAAAAATAAACCCCCAATTAAATAACCAGAAGCATGTTGATTGACACATTAGTACAAGTCCGAATAGTTTTGTTTGAGGACCGCCCCCGGCGGAACAAATGCGAGGCAAATGAAAACAAACAGACAGACAACAGTGATGCCCATGCGTTTATAACGCGACAGATGTGGTGTTGCCTCTTCATTAAATTGTTTTTTTTATCGCTGCTTTATTTGTTATTAATTAGGTATGGGTGCATAGCAAAACACTTTTATGGAAATACACGAACTGGCAAAATTAGCGGAACAAGTAAAAATGATCGTAAATCTTTTTTTTATCTTTGCATGGTAGTTTTAATAATGTCTATATCGCTGTTTTGGAATCGTCAGCGAGGTCAACACATATGCATCCGATAGAACTTGTTTAGGACCTACTAAAACGAAGATAAGCAACCTTAATCCCTACATCTGCCAATGTGGGTGAACTGCGAAACGTCATTGTATAGAAATGGAGACTACCACAGGAAACAATGAATAAAATTATTCTCAACATGAAAACTTTAATAAGAGCACGTGCAGGAAACGCTCAATGTTGTACGATATTTTTTAATTATTGTTTTAAATAACCTTGATAATCTTCAAAAATAAACAATGTGCACTTTTCCTATAAAATCATATTACTCACAAAAAAATATACTAAATGCAATCTCGTATTTATTTTAAAAGGTGTATTTTAAGTAAGGAAAAACTTGTCATTAGTTTATAAAATAAAACTTGTATTTAAATTAAATAAATTTTAGTTATAAAAACTAAAAAACACGCTTTAATGGTAAATTGAACTAAAAAAATCGCTAATCCTGAAGATCTTGGTAAGGCTAATGGGACAAACTATTTAAACGCGCACGGTAGAATCAACTTTCATTACTTGTAAATTTGAACCAAGTTGAATAAACATATTTGACTTTGACTTTGGCTTTGTCTTTGACTAAATTATTGCATTGTCATCGGTCCTTGATAAGTGTGCAAAGTTTCAAATCAATCCCACGTTTTGAAGGGGATGAAAATCACGTTCAAAGATTCCGTTACATTGATACATAGATACATACCAAGCTAATAAAAGCGTGTTAAAATAAATTGTAGTTCTAAAAACTAAAAAACACGCTTTAATGGTAAGGATAATGGGACAAACTGTTTAAATTATTGCATTGTCATCGGTCCTTGATAAGTGTGCAAAGTTTCAAATCAATCCAACGTTTTGAAGGGGGTGAAAATCACGTTCACAGATTCCGTTACATTGATACATAGATACATACATACCAAGCTAATAAAAGCGTGTTAAAAACTACGTCTTTATTTTGTTCCGCTAATTTTACAGGTGTGTGTAATGTGTATGTATGAATAACCAAATTCTGAAAAACAGAAGGTACCTATGTGTTCTTAATTGTTACTAAAAATAAATATGATTCTAATTATTTCAGTAACTTCTAAGTAACTTTGTTCTATCATACAACAAAGATTCACAGAGATTGACTCAACAAAAAGTTACTTGAACCGTACCAATTATGAAATTATACAAATCCGATACAAACGGGAGCAGATTGCCGCGAAATTATTCACAAAGCACCCCGGGCACGGACTTGATGATATTGTATTAGGTGATCACATACGAATGCGATTTTAATGGATACGCCGAGAGCGCCCCTCGTAAAGAACCCAGCGACCTAATCGCGCAACTAAAAAGAGCCCAATTTCCCCGCCATACGTTTGACGTTTACGTCGTTTCGCGCGCAAAGTTAACGCAACCCCAATCTAAATTAAAATCTAAAACCTTGTAAACAAGGCAAGTGCTCACTTTTTCGGGGATTTTAACCCTCGGAATTAACGAGAGATATAAAATAAAAGGGGGCTCTTTGGCGAGTGCGCTGCGGTGGTCTGTCATTGTTTTGAATGCGTGCGCTGACGACAGTTTTTATTGCGTTTTGTTTGTGCTGTCATAATTGGAATTATTGATAGGCAATTATTGATGTTGGCAACCTGAAAATTTATCCCAATAATGTGATTTTCGTGAAGTAAGATTCAATAGGCATCCTAAAGTGTAGTTGTGGACAGGGCCGGACATAGGTGGAGGCGAACGGGGCAAATGCCCAGACCGGCATAAATGTGGGGCGGCCAAACTGAACTAACAGCCCTTTTAATTTCATTAGAAAACCTAAGTTAGTTAAATTATTCGTGGTGTGGTGCTCAAATTCTCAAGCTAGCTTCACTGTCGAATGTTTTTGGTTCTTGTTGTATACCCACAGTCAATGATATTCTAGTATACAGATATGTTATGAGCGCGTGCATTGTGAAGACTCGAATAGGTCCTAATTGGGGTCTTTAGTCTATGTCACCCATGGCGAAGAGCGATAGGCTTCGTTGAAACAAAAACAAAATTTAAAAAATGCCATCGTGTGTATTTAGAAAGTGTGCCAATTATGATACCAAAGTACATAAAACAGAAGGTATCTCATACCAACAGTATGTAGGTATCTGTGCTGCCGCTGCTTTGCGGAACACTTTTTTCAGTTGTTTTGTGAGTTTATAACGTATCTGTTTATTAGAATATCATTGCCCACAGTTAAATAAATTAACATTCATATAGTTAAGTAAATTCTTACGCTAAATTTTCGAGTTCACTTCACACACGCCGTCTTCACTTTGCTCGGAGTTTCAGAGTTGTCCAAAAAGCGGCTATATCCGATCCGACGGTTAAAAACCGCATTTTTTTCAATAGATAATATCCTGAAACATTTACCTCCTTATGAGGCGTCATTTTAAAGGACACCAAGGGCGGCAAACATTGTCTATGCCCGGAGCGACGAAATTGCTAGATCGGGCCCTGGTTGTGGATTAGGACAACGTGGAGGAGTACAAAAATATTAATGAGATTTTTTTTTCCGGACACGGATCGTTTAGGCCAAGTTTCTCACCTCTAAATTATCACAGAATTAATGTGACAAATAGTCAAGCACCCGTTATCGGCCATGATTGGTTGAATGAATTTACAACAGCCAATCACAAGTTAGAGGTGAGAAACTCGGCCTTAGAATCGCAAAATATAAACTCCAGAATAATTTCGTTTGTAGGTTTAATTATATAATAGAAATAATAAAGTTATAAAATAAATACTACCAAAATTTTAAGAATAAATAAATTAAGACGATCAGAGTCTAAGTATTGGTAGTTACATTTCGCAACACACGTTCAATTCATTAACATTGCATTGTCAGAAGTATTCGTGGTCGGTATACATGTGATTAGAACTTTTATTATTATGCTGGTATGGTATAAATTTGCTAAATTGCTATACTATGGTATGACGGTATATGATGTTCTTTACGGCAACGTGGGGATGGGGCACTTAGAAACCTTGGTTTGTCCGTGATCCTCTGTTCCGGGACTCTCCCCTTTTGCATTTCTGCCAAACTGTTTGCCAACTCTGCCGCTGCCTCGCCATAAATGATCTGGCCTTTGTTGACCTGTTAATGAAATAAGTTTAATGATCAGTTCATGAATTCGACAAACTCACTAATAAAAGAACATGGATTACTTTGACAATCTTGCATGATATCGTCAACTTCCTCGTTGAGTATTTCCATGAGGTTTGTCACGAACCGTAGGATGCCAGCAGATTCCTTTAATGTGATCATTAAACGTTTTATTTAGGAGGTATAAGAGAAAAATTCTACTCGGGTTTCATCATCCTCCTGTCTGCCCTTAACCTATTTTATCACTACTAAACATTACAATATTAAACTTTACATAGTCTCTAGAATAATTAATGATTGTATGTTTATTTAAGAATTGAGTCACTTTACGTTCGTCTCATTTCTTTGCTCAAGAATGTAACCAAATAGCAAAAGGATACCATAAAAATAATAATCGCCAGGTACGAATCGGACCGAGGGTTCCGTACAAACAGCTACATTCACTTAAATCACATCACCAGCCAATTAATGTTCCCACTGCTGGGACACAGGCCTCCTCTCTGTGAGAGGGAATGGGCCGTAATCCACCACGCGGACCCAGTGCGGGTTGGTGGATGTCACATGTCTGTCATGAATTTTTGGTTCTAGGACATGCCGGTTTCCTCACGATGTTTTCCTTCACCGTTTTGAGAGCAGTGGTGATTAAATAATTTACACAAAGTAAAGCGCCTGTCTGGGCTCGAACCCACGACCTACAACTTGAAAGTCGCGGCCGATACTACTGGGCCACCACTGCTCATTCACTTAAATAATTTGTTAATATTACTGAAGTTCTTAAACAATGAAAGTAAAGACAGATTGTAAAACAAAATTAATTTTGCCGTTGGAAAACTGTTGTCCCATACATTGACTTAAATCACGGTCAGTTTACCAACTGCAAATAAGTTAATAATCTCTTTTTCTTTAGTTACAACTTTACGGTTTTCGGATTTTGTTTCCTTTACTTCTGCTATAAGACACTGCTTCTTGCCAAATTTCATGATTCTAGGTCAACGGGAAGTACCCTGTAGGTTTTCATTCCCTTGAGATTCATCAAATTTGGGACATAAACGGTTGTATCTTTTGATAACGTTGATCCAGCAGTACCTAAATAGTTCTTTGTCCCGAAAAATCTACAACTGTGCATGTGTGGAAGGAGGAAATTTGTGGAACATTTTTAAATTTTCATCGCTTAGGCCTATATTTGTCAGATAATAAGCGGTGCAGAATATTGCAGATTTAGGTCGGCGCCATCTCTTGACCGTTAATGGAACTAATGTAATTTTTGTTGATGATTTCTGCAAAAGTGTGCTATTTAGACATCGTTTTATTTTCCCTGTAATCTTTTTTTTTTTTTAAATGTTGGGCAAACTATTCCAAATTTCAAGTTGATAACATCAGTAGTTCTTGGTATCTTGATAAATAATCAGCCGTGAAAGACCGACAGATAGACTGTGTCGCGCCATAAGGGTTACTTTTTACTTTGGTACGGAACGCAAAAAATTGCGATGTCGCCAAAAACTAATCCATCGTGTCTCCTAAAAAAGTATCTCATAAATCGTATAAACCAGTTCAAAAGCCCGTATTACCTCGTCTTTCAGTTCAGCTCTTCTCTGGGAAACCCACTCGATCTGCTCCTGAAGCTTCTTGCACTCCTTCTCATTGTTCAGCAGGTCAGAACGAAGAGACTCCATGATCTCCTTGTATCGTGTTCTGACGTCGAAGTCTATTGCATGAAGGTTCTTGATTTCATTCTGGGTCTCTCGGATCTTGGACTTGGATAGACGGAGGCGACCCTCCTGTGAGAATAATTTCTGGTTTTGATTATTGATCTTTTTATGGTAGAATACAATTATACATTAAAAAATATTTTTTAAAACAAGCTTTTTTCGTATTCTTCTCAGAAAACTCTTTCATTTGAAACCTATATCATGGCAGTGCTTAAAAAATAACTAGTCCGCCATCTTGGGCCGTCGACGATATTGGATTTAGAATGAAGTCATTTAGCTAACCATGCATTCATCTTAATCGGTGGATAATATATAACTGCTTTAAAATTCAGTTGCAAGATTTTACCCAAATACACTTCCATACATAAATATGTACATACATACATTGCAAGTTAAATAAAAGCTTGTAAAATGTAGATGGATGAAGAAAGAGGGGACGGCCAAAGGAGTTATATGAAAGAAAAGGAAGTCAGTGACAGTGTGACGGGGTACAGGACGGCATGGAAGAAGAAAATGTGTTGCGCCGACCCCAAGTAACATGGGACAAGGAAGATGATGATGACAAAGTTACACTATCACCAATTGTCATATGCTACTTTTATCCCGGAAAATATACATTCCTGTGGCATAGTTCACTTTTTGCCCGAAAAACTATCGGGTCCGGTGGGGTGGGTAACAGTAGCGAAGCCACGGAGAAAATACAAGTTTTTTTAATAAAGTAAAGCCAATATTAATTGACCATTACATATTGTTACCTTATCAGCAAGTTTCTTTGTGAGGACATCGAGGTGTTCGTCTAGAGAGTCCTTTTCCTCGAGTTCGTAAGCCCGTTGTATTACATTGTGGTGGGGACACATGCGGTGGATCACCTTTGTCTCGTTGGTGTTCACTACAGCCTCCTCCTCAACCGGCTATAAAAAATAAGAAAATAAAATTATTCATTAAAAATCTTTTTTTGAAACCAGTTTTTTTGTATTCTTCTCATCAACCCCTTTTATTTGATACCCATATCATGGCAGTGCACAAAAAATAACTAGTCCGCCATATTGGTTTTTAAATGGCGTCACTTAACGGAGTTTTACACTTTATGGAGTTTCTTGTGCATTCTTCTCCATGACAAGCTACTTTCCGAATGCACGGTAGAATCAACTATTATTACTTGTAAATTTTAATGTAACGTTCAAAAGTGCCGCTTGGTGGCTTGTACTTGAAATAAAATATCTTGTCTTGTCTTGCCTTGAACTAACCATGCATTTTCATCCAAACTAAACACGTATGCAACATTTCATCTTAATCGGTGGAGGATAACTGCTTTAAAATTCAGTTGCGAGATTTGTCCCGAAGATAATTACATACGTACATACATTGCAGGTTAAATAAAAGCTTGTAAAAGGGATAATATAGCGCCATCTATACCGCTACAAACGAACTACTAAAACCCTAACGTCAAACAATCCTACATCCAGCATTGCCAGAATGTTACTTTTGTTACATTTTACGTTACTTTTGACCATCTCATGTAACCTCCATGTAAGACGACTCAAAATGTAACTTTTACGTTACTTTTAGGACTTAAAGAAAATATTGAAATATTTGCCAGCAAACAAAAAGTAATCGTGAAACGGAATGCATCTGCGAAAGTTTTCGTTCGTCGTTTTGTCGCACCTGATTTTGTGACATACAAATTGACGTATTGCATATTCACTCACTCACTCACGTGTATTTCTAAGTCTTCCATCTCGCTTACTCCGGCGAGTGAGTGAGCGTATTAGTGTCGTTTTCCACATAAAATAAAGGTAATGTAACTTTTCTCATAAAAATGCAACATTTTGAGATGTCTCATGTAATATTTGACTATCTGCCACTGGCAACACTGCCTAAATCGCGCAATCAGTGCTTCCGCGATTTGAACAAACCGTTACATTTTGGTCGATTTGATCACGTGAAGGGTCGTCGATCCGGTACATGAAACAGTATCTATTTATAAAGATATAAAATTAAAAAAAAAACATAATAACTTTTTCACAAAACAATAAACCGACTTTTTCACAAAACAAACTAATTTCCAAAGCAAAATACTTTCGTTTCCGCAGTCGGTGTTGCAAAATTATAAAACAAGAGATAGAGTCTGGCAAACGAAAGTAGAGACTGAAAAAGCGCGTCAAATTTAAAAAAAAACGAACTAAAAAGACAAACAAGAAGAAAATTATGCTGTGCAGTCGGAGGATACATATGCGCGAGCTTGCTGGCCAAAACTAGATGTATCCTCCGACTGCACAACATGATTTGCTTCTTGTTTGTCTTTTTAGTTCGTTTTTTTTTAAATTTGACTTGCTTTTTCAGTCTCTACTTTCGTTTGCCAGACTCTACTAAAGACAATGGGATTCAAACGATCAAAATTGATCGGTACATAGCAGTCCAATAAAAACCGTTTGACAGTTGCTACCAGCCACAAAACGGTATGTTTTGAAGGTCCTCTATTGTCAATTGAGGTTGTGGGGCTTTTACAACCAGCTCTGCATACCTCTAAATTAATTTCGCCAAGTACAGATACCCCTCTAGGCTTTTATTTTAAACTGCTTGACTTGCTAGACACTTGACGAGGTATTAAAGAGTAATATCGTTAACTAATGAATGATACACCCCTCCCAAAGCCATACGAGTATCTTTATTTCGTCTAAAGAATGCCTGTTACGTAAAGTAACTGAAAACGGTATAGGCTAGGTATGTCACCTTGCTTTTCTACCCCAAAACCTTGGAAAACACTAGGTTTTCGCATTCTTTTCATTCAGATTCCTATAGTAAAACAGTCAGCCCTATGCAATGATAGTCTAATAAACAGATACGTTATACACTCACAAAACAACCGAAAAAAGTGTTCCGCAAAGCAGCGGCAGCACAGATACCGACACACTTTTGGTATGAGATACCTTCTGTTTTATGTACTTTGGTATCATAATTGGCACACTTTCTAAATACACACGATGGCATTTTTTAAATTTTGTTTTTGTTTCAACGAAGCCTATCGCTCTTCGCCATGGGTGACATAGACTAAAGACCCCAATTAGGACCTATTCGAGTCTTCACAATGCACGCGCTCATAACATATCTGTATACTAGAATATCATTGGCCCTATGCCATTTATTCATACACTTAATAGATGAGTAATACCTACCTTGGACTCCCAAGTTACCCATTTCCATCTAAAGTAAAGGATTAGCGAAACGATTGCTAAACCCAAAGCAGCGGCGATCACGGCATTCATGGTATCGGACGGGTTTCATTATACCCTGAGGGTCGAACTATAGATTTATAAAAAACGGCATAGCTATTTCACTTGCTTTTGATTTTTGACACCGTCAATTGACAGCTGTCATGTTTTGGATTTCGAATGACGTTTGTTTTGTTTTAACGGGACGGAAGGAGGATTAAAGGATGTGAAAGAAGTTTGCGATAATGGTTCAATGTTGTACTTGCTTTGGTAACTATGACAAAGTACTCGGCAATACTAGCTCCACAAGTCAAAGGCTTAAGTCATTCCTTTTATTAATTTTTCGGTTTGATTGATAGATGTAAAAAAAAACTGAAAGGAAAAAAGGAAAAAAAAAGTTAGGTTTAAGTGCCCGAAGTTCCATTACTTCTGACACAGCTCTATCAGCAATGACTATTGTTAAAACCGGCCAAGTGCGACTCGGACTCTGCGCACGAAGGGTTCCGTACCATTATCGCAAAAAACGGCAAAAAAAACACGTTTGTTGCATGGAAACCCCACTTAAAAATTCATTACATTGTGTTTATTATTTGTTGTTATAGCGGCAACAGAAATACATCATCTGTCAAAATTTCAACTGTCTATAATAGCTATCACGGTTCATGAGGTACAGCCTGGTGACAGACAGACAGACAGACGGACCGCGAAGTCTTAGTAATAGGGTCCCGTTTTTACCCTTTGGGTACGGAACCCTAAAAAAACTGGCGCACGGTTGGCGCAGTGGCTGAGCGATTGACTGCTGCGCTACGTGTCGCGGGTTCGATTCCCGCACGGGACAAATATTTGTATGACCTACAGATAGTTGTTTCGGGTGTTATGTATGTGAGTTTATATGTTTGTAAACGCACCCACGATACAGGAAGAAATTCCTAGTGTGGGGCAACGTTTTAAAAACAAAACTGTAACGTAAAAGGAAAAAAAAAGTCAATAATAAGTGCCCGAAGTTCCATTATTGGGAGTTGACATAGCTCTATCAGCAATGACTATTGTTAAAACCGGCCAAGTACGAGTCGGACTCGCGCACGAAGGGTTCCGTACTATTATCGCAAAAAACATTAACTTTATTCTGTTTTTAGTATTTTTTGCTATAACGGCTACAGAAATACATCTGTGAAAATTTCAATTGTCTAGCACGTTCATGAGATACAGCCTGGTGATAGACAAATAGACAGACAGACGGACCGCGGCGTCTTAGTAATAGGTTCCTGTTTTTACCCTTTGGCTACGGAACGCTAAAAAAAATCTGGACAATATGTTATGTTATGTTATGAAGTGTTAACACTTCATTTGATCGAAATGTTGGATTCTATAAAGTCCAAAGTTTCCTTACCAAATCGGATTATCAGGGGCTACCAATACACATTACAAGCCATGCTAATCTAAATTTAATTACGAGGATGCCGTGGATAGCACGGGGCAGTGCGTTGAACAGGGTTCGGACGAGGCCCGGATCAGGGGACTGACAGCGAGCGTCATCCATCACGCCTGTCAGCGACTCAGGTGCCGGGCACGATACGTGTCGCTATGGCGATGGAGCTGTTCTATTAAAACAGGGTGTAAATCAACCGTGATTAGATCATTAATTGGTGAGGTTAGATGAATGGAGAGATTAACAGAAACTAATGATAAAATGGGGGTTTGAGAAAGAAAGATGTCTTGGTTGGAGTAGGTAGAGTCATGAGCATAACTGTGTATTATTAGTACCTACTCACAAAATTCAAATGCGATTTTCTTATAAACTATTGATAGAAAAAATGTATAGTGTTAGTACAAACACAGTATTTTCGAAACTAAACTTGGTCTTGCCTCAGATCAATCGTCCTCTTTTTTAAAAAAACGTTGCCCGCACTTTGATTTTCTTACTATATCATGGGTAAATTTACAAACCTAGGCAACAAACAAACTCCCTTATAAAAGACACCCAGATCTGGATACAAGTATCTGTAGGCCATACAAATATTTGACCCGTGCGGGAATCGAACCCGCAACACGCAATGCAGCAGTCGATCGCCTTATTTCTCGAGAAAATTGCTTTGAATGTTGCGTAGATAAGTGTAAGATATATCTGATGACGACTGTATCTAAACATTAGACTTTTAAATTAGCCCATTATACAGCCCGTTCAACCGATTTTGACTTCTATTGCGTTGGTGATACGACAAATGGCAGCTGTAGTAAACAGTTGGGTTTGGCAACAGGTTTATGCTTTTTATGTCATCCTTATGTTTACGGAATAGAACTCAAAATCGGTTGAACGGACTGTAAAATGATTTGGAAACGTATCTTATGTTATTTCAAATGGAGTATACTATACTAAGGTAACGATTAGAGGAGACTGAGAGTATTAAATAGTTTGATCTAATGGTGAACCATAATACATTTAAATACATGGGATTCCAACTTAACTGTAGGTATTGCAATCTTTTTAAGCTTCAGGCTTTAAAGCTTATCTATATCTATACTAATATTATAAAGAGGAAAGATTTTTTTGTACCGAATAGGCTCCGAAACTACTGGACCGATTTGAAAAAAAATCTTTAACCAGTAGAAAGCTACATTATTCCCGAGTGACATAGGCTATTTTTAACACGCTTTTATTAGCTTGGTATGTATCTATGTACGTGATTTTCACCCCCTTGAAAAGGTCGGATTGATTTGAAACTTTGCACACCTATCAAGGACCGATGACAATGCAATAATTTAGTCAAAGTCAAATATATTTATTCAACTAGGCCAATAAGCGGCACTTTTGAAAGTCAACAAAAATTAAAATTTACAAGTAATAAAAGTTGATTCTACCGTGCGCGTTTAAATTGTTTTTCCCATTAGCCTTACCAAGATCTTTTGGATAAGCGACTCTTTAGTTCAATTTACCATTAAAGCGTGTTTTTTAGTTTTTAGAACTACAATTTATTTTATGCCGAAAATGGGTCCTGAGGGGTGGTCCACAGGAGCGAAGCCGCGAGCAACAGCTAGTAATATATACAAAGGATATTTTAAAAATCAAGAAGATTTGAAGGTACTGGATTGTAGGGCCGATTTCTCTTAATATAGACTCATATCAACAATCATTTTAACATTCCTCATCGTCTCTACATTCTCGCTTCAATTATTCCATAACATCCTAATCCATCAAAACACAGCGCTGTACAATTTTTATTACAGGCAACATCTTCGCCATCAAACCGCGATCATGGCAATACAATGTCCATCACGGATTGAACACATAATCGGTTCCCTGATCCGCCCCTAGGTGGAGCTGGAAGGCAATTACCTACCGATGCAGGGAATAATTGAAAGGGGATCGCGATCTAATTGATTGTTTCTGGACGAATGATTGATATGATAGAACGATTAACGACTGCGTGGCCGTGTGATTTGGGTGTGGATCATGTGATCTGTGTGTTGGTGTGTGGTTTGTAATTTTATTACAGTAGGTATTACTTCGGTTATTTTTTTTTGTAATTATGCCTGTGCCCATGATAACTTGAAGATTTGTGATTGTCAAGACTGAGACTCCATCTAATTTTAATAGTTTCCCAAGTAATGTATTTTAAAGCGGCAACGTAGTACGTTATAGGGCTAAGCGTTAAAAATGTTGTACAATTATGTAGTTAGTGCTACAAGAAAACAGTGTTCGAAACCATCATATCCAGTATTTCTGTGAGGTAACAAGAGACTGTCGCAGAGGAGTCTTGAAAGTAAGAATACATTATAGTATTGTTAAGTGACGATTAAAAATCTTCTAAAGCTGGCGGCATTGACAATGCAAGATGCATTTACGAGCAACCTTAAAACACCCATTTCTTGTAAACCATGTATCACCAGCGGAATGAAGTCATAAAACTTAAGGGCCGACGGAATTCCCGCCACATTTGACATTAAACGCTGCGTTCAAAAATCGTTCAGTTCATTCATTCACGTGTCGCGTTCCGTTTCACTTCGCGCGTGATCAAAGCGCGCGCGATGACGTTGGCGCAGTATTCGTTAGATTTACAGCTTACGGAAGCTAATTAGTTTGAATTAGTTGGGAGGAGGGCCCGTATGGCCGGTGGTGCGCGCCGCGCGTGCATCCGAACGTGACGCGTTCGGGACTAAGAACGATTAGATGGTACAGGCATTCAAATGAGTGAGTTTGTAGAGCGATGGCTAATTTAATGAGAAAATTCTTAATCAAAGTCAAAGTCAAAGTCAAAGCACTTTATTTCAAGTAGGCCAGTTACAGGCACTTTTGAATTGTCAAAAGACAAAATAAAATATTACAAAATTATGGTGCTACAGTCCCAGTCACAAGACATAATAACTGTGAAAGTACCGTAGATGCCCATTCCAAGGCGTAGATCTCTATGGAGAAGAACGGGCAAGAAACTCCATGGACACTCTTTTTCAATTAGGTAATTATTACAAATCATTTGTTACATCATTCATGTTGAGATTACACATTATGTGAGAACGATGTAGAAAGTTAAAAGTGTCCATAATAAATATAAAAAGACAATTCAGAAATAAAATTAGAATCAATAATGTAGGAAATTTAAAAGATAATCTGCGCTTTGTATTGGAATATATGAAACTATTTAGACCCTATAAGAATTGTTGATTACGCAAAATAAAACTGCAATACTTAAAGTGATGCACTTTTTGTAGGATTTTATTAATATTTATACTCCATTAAAGTTAAGTCATGAGCTATTTGCTTGACTGATGAATAACAGAACTAAAACGTGTAAGCAATAACATGATGCACCAGCATAGGTGTACTTATACGGCCCAGCTTCCTTTCCCACTGATTCGAGACCGCCAGGCACTAGAAAGATGAGTGATGGATACAAGTTTAGACTACATCCATTACAAACTCTATGTTTAAATATTCGAACGCGTTCCGGGAGACGATCCATAACCGAGTTCACGCCATTCTCACAGCCAAGGGAACGAGAGGACATGCCGAGATACCAAGGAGTTTTTGTTACATAATTTGTAACTAATTATGAGCCAAAAAACGTACGGTCCCTTTGATCAGTTCAGACATATGGCCTCCCTTTTTAGAACATGTCGTTTACATGTTATATTAATTAATCGTTCGGGAATAATTAGGAATGAAGAGGAATCTCTGTAAGAATGTTCAGTTATGGCTTTAATTTATTGGGTATTTGTTTAAATGGGAGATTGTATGCTTTGTTTGACAAAACTTTGGTGTAATATCCCCTGATGACGGAAATAGAAGGATACCGGTTTTTATACTGATTAAAGTCTAATGAGGAAATCTTCTGTGGAGTTAATTGAGTAAGGTGAATAAAATATAGGACTAAAGAGATAGTTGATGGGAAATAAAATACCAGCTTGACGCACTAGAGTCGATCGAAAAGTGAGCCAAGAGGTTCATCGGTGATGAGGCACTGGTCAAGTCAAAGCTCCAGAGCCTTGAACGCTGTCGCCGAGTTGCCAGCTTGTCGGTTTTTTATCGGTTACATTTCGGGAAGTGTACGATGGAATTGCACGATCTAATTCCACCTAGCCCATTTCATCATCGGACTATCAGACGTACGGCGATGCGCCATTGGTACATGGTGGACATCCCACCCATAAGCACAAAACGTTTTGAAAACACTTTTATTATGCGTACAGGTAAGTGGAATTCCCTGCAGGAGTCTGTGTTTCCCGACAGCTACAATCTAGGAGTTTAAGCCAAGAGTGAATAGGTTTTTTCTAGGCAAGCGTGTCTCACCGTCGACCACATCATCGCTTACAAATAGGTGAGGAGATAGTGGTCAAGCGCGAGCCTATAAAATATAATAAAAAAGTTAATTCTCCATTAGTCGTTTAAATGTATGAATTGTGCACAACAGTACCTTCTTTATATTCCAGATCAATTCGATTTCAGCAACATAATTCGTTTCAAGACAAACCAAATTTTCTTCTACATTATCAAATAATCACATAGCAAGGGATCATGTCTCCGAGGACTAAAATAAAAGGAAAATTCAAAATGGCGGACACTGAAAGCAACGGCGCGGTTTCTTTCCGCGTATTACTAACATTACCATACTTCAGGCGGCGAAGCTTATTTAAATGCTCCACCGACTCCATTTAGAGCTTGGAAAAATAAAACTGGGGAACAGATCCCGCGATCTCTCGCTGAGCCGCTTTTGTGGTAAATATGTATAAACTTACCAATATAAAACTGCGTTTTATGAAGTCCTTTGCTTGTCCGTTTCAGCTCTTATTCGAAAAGGACTAAGAAGCATACAGTTATTTTCTGGTAGCGCTTGTAAGTTGGCACATGTATAAGTATCTACGTTTTGTCGCCGGCATCTTTTTATTTTATCGCATTTTATTTGGAGCTCAGCTGCCAGTCGTGTTGTTTGCCGCACTCGAGTACATTTCTCTATCTATCTAATATCTACTTAAAATATGAACGACTCCTCCGAAATAAAATTCTTCGCAAACACACGCGTTACCCCGACTTTTTTATTCTTTTTTGTTGTTATATCAAAAGGCAGATTAATATTTTAATGAAACGCAAATCGGCGAAGCTTGTTTGAATATATAACAAAGCAAAATTTAAGTTAAACGATTAAAAAAGAGTCCCCGGAGCGCTCACTGTTTGAACAATGATTCCATTATCTGAGAACGACGCTACGCTTCCTCTACTCAGACATAAAAGATAAAACTGAATAGCCGCCAATTTTGTTCCATTACTCTCGAGCGCCGCAGAATACATATTATCCGTAAAACGGAACGCAAACAAAGTGAGCGTCGTTTTCCCGCCGACGATAACTTAATTTCAGTCCGCCATAAGTACGTAATTAGCGAGCCGCTGCCTTATCGGCCGGCGGGTAATTAACCTCTCGGGGGGGTGTGCTCCCTCTCCCCCGGGCCTCCCTGCCTCCCGGTGCACCTTGAATACCTCCTCGGTTCGTAATATTTCCGCCATATTATCCGGAGTCCGCCCACCTCCTCCACCAATAGCGGCGATTCCCGCGCTTTTGTTTCGCGCCGTCACCGCTTCGTTCCGAAACGTTGTAACTTGGTATGTTTTCTTTGGGAAATTTGGCTGTATTCGTGAGCTGGATGCGGTTTGTTTTCATTGGAGCGCGTTTATTATGCTAACTCTGTCTTCGCTTTTGAAATATCATAACTTGGAGATAGCTTTAACGAAATTGGGACTTTGCTTGTTTGACATAGGGTTGATATAAGGTTTACTTTTGATTGTTCGTAGAGGGGTGTCGTCAGTTCATATTTCATGTGTTATCATCTTTTATTGAGTGCGAGTCGGGGCATTGTTGTCGGTTTACTGCGCGGTTATCTCGCGCGGCCGACGGTGTTTAGCGACGCCTCGGCTGATGAATGGCATATTGGTATGATGTTATAGATGCCGGCGAAATCTGCAATCTTAGTAAGGGGTGAATGAATGCGCGGGTTACGGAGTATGTTGTTTCTAAGTTATTTTGGTAAAGTGGATTACGTAACATAGAGTTTTGATAAGATACTTGTAATGTTATACAAGTTCAAAATACAATGGTAACGATACAAAAATCTGTCTATTGTTACTGTTGGTCAATAGAGAATTTTCTCTATCTTGCCAAACGTTTTCGTCGATTAAATGAACGTAATTATTCACTAAAGCTACCTGTGATAGGTACCTGAAAAATATAATGAAAGGCTACGGAAGGTCTACGCCGCTACGCCGCACCGCTACGGTTTTCGTAGCACAGACTAGTTTTGAAGAAAATTATTAACATCATTTGTGAGTATCTTGTCAGTGGTGTCTCATCCCATACAAAAAAACCGTGCCGACGTTCTATACTGATTATTCTGCTTATTTTTTGTACATCAATCGCATTCGGTTCCGTTCCGTTCCGTTCCACGGATATAGATGGTGATCTATCTATCGCCGTGGAACGAAACCGAACGCGACCGATTTACAAAAAAAAAATCGGTATAATCAGGTGAAAAACGCTAGTTACGTCGGCACGGTTTCTTTGTATGGGATGAGGCATCTGTATGCTAGTATTATATTATCTGTGATCTTGTGTAGTTAATCAGAGTTATTTTATTCGTTAGTAGCCTCATCTTTTTTAACACACATAAGTACGTACCTATCTACTAGTTTTTTCCTTCCTCTGTAACTACCGTCTTCAAGGAAATGCATCACCACCGCACCACAAAGCAAAATTATGACCCACACTAACCTATCTTTCAAAAGGCAGTTTTACCCAATACCTATTAGAACACAAAATCACCCACAACATTTAAACAATACAGCAAGTAATCGATCACGGCCCACCGAAGCGTGTTTCCGAACGAACGGTCGTTTGTCAAAATTACGCGGCAGTTGATAAGCCGCATAATTTTTGGCGCGAACCCGTCGGCTGCCCTAATTGGGTGGCGTGGCCAGCTCGCCGATAAAGCCCGGTTTACACAGCGTTTTAATTAATAGAGGTCGCCGGGAAAGCGTAGGGTTGCCACGGTTTGCGGCAGCGGCAAATTAATTTTGAAAATGTGGGGTTTTGGAAAAATCAGGCTGATGTTTTTGCTGGAAGTTTTTTTGTTATAAGCTGCTGAATGAATGATAGTACTTATAAGCAGATAACTTTCTTGGAAATGTAACGAGGACCTACAGATAAAGGATATATATCCAAAAGTTAATTGGTACCTACTGTATGAATCAACTGAGAAATAATACAAGTCTTGTAATCATCATCAACCTTCTGCCCACATCTTAATCTATACTATAATTAATATTATTTTTAATATTATAAAGAGGAAAGGTTTTTTTGTTTGTTTGTTTGTTTCTTTGTACCGAATAGGCTCCGAAACTACTGGACCGATTTAAAAAATTCTTTCACCAATAGAAAGCTACATTATTCTTGAGTGACATAGGCTATTTTGTGATCCCGAAAACGGGTCCTGTGAGGGGTCCACGGGAGTGAAGCCACGGGGAACAGCTAGTTATTATGGTTGGCGCAAAAGATCTTCATTGCTACGGTTCTCTATTCCATCTTCGTTCACCTTCTTTCTAGCCAATCATCACTATCACTACATATTATAAAACAAAGTCCCCCGCCGCGTCTGTCTGTCTGTTCACGATAAACTTAAAAACTGCTGAATGGATTTTCATGCGTTGTTCACCAATAGACAGAGAAAATTATATGATATTATGAAAATGTCGACAAAAGTCAAGTCGCCTAGGAGCTTTCATCGAAAACGCCTAATCCCTTTGATATATAAGAAAACTATGTGTAGTGAAATTGTTCCTATTTTATAGGTCTATAGAAAAAATTGCGATGGAATATGTCTATATTTCCCTCTGCTACGCGTGTGAAGCCGGGGCGGGTCGCTAGTCTTTCATATTGCAAGACGCAATCATCATTAAATTTATAGTATCTCTTCTGGATCAGTCAATGTCGCGACTCTTGAGGAGGCCTAAAATGATTATGATTCTTTGGAAACATTAGCATAATAAAGGCTAAAGTCGAATCTATTAACACTAATATCCGTACACCCCTAATCTGCCGCCAACGTCCAAAAAACGAGGAGAGTTGCCAAACTACGAGTAAATCTGCGCAGAAATATAAATCAGGTCAGAATTTAGTTATCTTGCCGGGCGACAGATTAGACCTCTTTGAATACACGTACCCTAGCTGCTAGGTAAACTAACTACTAACACTCTGCCAATGGAAACGGAGTTTACCTGGAATTATTTCGGATATCAATTAAGAGCTAATTAGTTGATATGAAAAGGAACGAATTTGGGGAAGGTTTTGTACGGCAGTAGAAGTTTGTAGGACGATTTTTATTATTCAGGTTGATCGGTTACTGTGTATTCCTTAAAGTGGGTTGTAACTAGGGGATTAGTTGGTTGCATTTGGGGTTTAAATTAAAAAAAATCTGTTGGATATGTTTCATAGACTCAGTCCAACGGATTTTATAAAATATCGGCCAAGTGTGAGTCGGACTCGCAGTTGTCGCGGTTCCATTGCATTGTACCATTATCGCAAAAAACAGCAAAAAACACGTTTGTTGTATGGGAGCCCCACTTAAATATTTATTTTAATCTGTTTTTAGTATTTGTTGTTATAGCGGCAACAAAAATGCATCATCTGTGAAAATTTCAACTGCCTAGCTATCACGGTTCATGAGATACAGCCTGGTGATAGACGGACAGACAGACAGACAGACGGACCGCGGAGTCTTAGTAATAGGGACCCGTTTTTACCCTTTGGGTACGGAACCCTAAAAAGGAGACATACCTAGGTTAAGGTCGCTTTCATACGATTTACAAAACCACAAAATAAAAATATTCTTAGACAGGAAACTATCGGAATTTTATTTAAACTAATATTTATTTTTATGTGGCAAGTAAAATTGGTTGTTTGGAGGAGGCAATCTCTGGCAGTACTGATTTGAATCCGAAAACAAAATTTAAGATTTATGTGGGATATGCCACAGGAGCGAAACCGCGAGCAAAAACTAGACCTAAAAACCCGAAAAGAATTTAGTTTTAAGTTTCAAACAGAGCCTATAATTTCAGGGACCCTCAACCGTCACCGTCTGGTTGTCATAAAATTAAACTCATGTTACCCTGGTCATTATGGAAGTTAGCAAAATGTGTCGGAACCCTTCGGCTTCCGAAAGTTCGCGAAGTCTTATCAAAGTTGTTGCCGACGGTAGCTCGGTGAGAATGGCTGGCACCGCTATCAAAACTAGAAGTAAGTAGGACCTTCAGAATTGTTTGAAACTTGAGGTTTTCATATAGTCCATACTAAAGTCTGTAGCTTCCATGTGTTTCCTATATTTGTTAGGTATGTATGTATAAGGTTGTTATTCTCCACAATAGTTCATTTCAATTGTTAAATCACTATCAGTTATCTACGAGATATCATCTGTTGGGTAATGTAATTTTAAATAACATACAAACAACACACATTATTTTTACACATTTACTGCAATAAACGGTTATAGAAATGGTGACACTTCGCATGCAAAGATCCAAGCACATGTACAATATGAATCCTTCTAATACTCCGCAATCATTAAACACGTGAAAATTTAATAGATAATGTAATTATTCTGTGATGTAAAGCCCAGAACCGTGCAATACTTTAAATTAAAATGCCTGAATTTCAGATAGCCGCCCGAATATAAAAATATGTAATAGTGACAAAATAGTAACACAGATAAAACAAATACAATATTTACACTCCGAAACAGTAACATAATCTAGATCCGCGTCTCAAAGGAACAATTTCTTTGCTAAACCTTTTTTTAAATTTAAAAAAGTAGAATGAATTTGTGAACGCAGCTAACGGTTGGCGCGCTCGACTGTCAAACGGGTGCGCGCGAACTTTTGGCGGGAGAGAGCGACGCAATAAAAACCTTATAAAATTTCTAATGGGAAAACGTACGAAGAGTTTGCCCCGGTGAATTATGAATGGTAACGAGCTACGGAGCCGTTCCCCCTTTGTATCGAGTCTGACTCCAAGTTTGTACTTGTTTCTTTTGTAGATTGCGGTCGTGGTTTATGCGATGCGAAAAACAACATTGTTATACTTTCGTCGGGTGCCGAAGTTGAGTCGAGTTCTGAGTTTACGAGCTGTTTTAATTGCATTCGCGTTTTATTATTTAGAGTCTAAAATAAGTAGATAGTAATTTTTATATAGTGTTACAAAATTTTTCATTTTTTCTTTTACAGACACTGTAGACACGGATGGAAGAAAAGCTTTTTCTGAGCAAGCTTCAAGAGAGGCGAGTAGCTAATGTCAAATATAAAAAATAAAATTTTTTCCGACTTTTCTTCAGAACAATTTTAGAACATGGCAATGTAAGGTCAATTAGGAAGGTACAGATAAGGGTTCCAAAATGGTGAATCGTTTAAAAGCGTCCCTGATATAGTAGGTCCGTCTGAAAATAACTCCAATTATATTATGCGTCGTCTCTTAATAATGCATGGAACAGAAAGAGATGGAGACACGGAATGAATGTTTCGAATCTCCATTCGTAATTCAGGAGTAGGATGACCAGGCTGCAAGAGTTAGTTATGGGATATTTTACACTGAAATTATACTTAAAAGGAAAATAAAATCGTGAAATGAAAAATATTTAAGAAGAAAATCAAATAGTGACCTGAAGTAATTATCTAAAGCTTTTGAAGCTAGGCAGGTTCCTGATTTAGTACCTATTTAGAAACCTACTATACCTATATAGTTACCTATTCTATTTATTTATTATTTCTAGAGTACATCAAACATTTCATAACACTTTTCTAGATGTTCGATGTATTCAGCAGTAGGTAGATACCTAACATATAAAGTTAGATACTTTTAGTATCTTACTTTAAGTATGCAGAAACATATTTAAAGTTAGATACTTAGCAGTTATATTGCTTAATCAGAGATACGATGCAACAATAATCTGCCTTTTCTGAATTTAGATAGATAGATAGATACAACATTTATTTAGTGCACACAAAAGACACAGCATAACACACAAAATCACAATTAAATTTACAAGAGGTATATTTAAACAAGGTAATTTGATGAAGCAGACCAACCCAAAAAGAACTAAACGCAAAGCAGAACCAGGACAATCCCAGAGACTCCTAACCATCTGGCCCCAATAAAAGAGTATGGGCGTGTGAAAACGTGCAGTTTTTCGAGACTTAACACAGTCCCTTTTTTGTAGCCGCGGGCGAACGGGACGGGGTATTAAAACTTGTATATCGGATTAGACAAAATTACTAAGTGCTTCAGATAAGAGGGTGCCCCGTTTGGCCCACGAGTCCACCTACTGGATGGGCGAATTAAAAAGCTTTGCCGACAACTTGTTTGGGATTTTCGGTCAACTTCATAGGATGTGAATTTGCATCGATAGAGGCGTTTTTTAGAAAATAAACTAACATTTCAAGCCTTTTTCTGGGAGGGCTTTTCGTATCTTACAGTTTGGTATTCGCAATATTATGAAAAGATTCCGAAATTTAAGTAATTAAACTACTGGCACAAAAGTTGACTTAAATGCCTCAGGCATTCTCTACCAACCAACTTGAAATAAGGGACCCAGATACCAAGGAACCAAGAACCAGAAACCATTTGTTTACTTTGCTAGTTTCTAGCCAGCCAGTCTCAAACAACACGTCTAGACACACCCCTACACTAAGCCTTCCTTATCTGTGGCAACAAATTCCAAATTCATACAGATTATGCTCCACATTTCGCGCCATTCGTTCAGGAACCGAGTTCGCGCGCTTGAATAAAAGATGGCGGACACATGTCTCTAATGCACTCATCAATTATTTCGCGCGCCCGCCCCGCGGCTTCGCTCGTCGTGAGCCTCCCTTTAGCGCAACGTTTTGATAACGCTGCGAGATTCGGCTGTTTCGTTTTCATGTTTTATGTACTACGAGTATCTGAACTGTGAAGATGTGTAGGGTTATGTAGGTTTGTAAAATAATTTTTCGTGTTGTTTTAGTTAAGCCTCTATTTATTTGGGCTATGAGTTTTTCAGTTGATATTGTTTTGACTAGTTTCATCTCTGCATTTGATTTCAAACAAACGTTATGCTATTTAAAAACACGTGAAATCTTAGCATATTTTTTCGTTGACCATTTCGACTATAGGTACTTTTATACGCGTCATAGTTATAAAGTCCTTTTGATTAGTTCTTCTTCTATATTCACCTTATTTTCATTACGAGTATTTCCATTATTTCCTGAAAAATTGATTTAAAAAATATCTTTACAATGCATGTCCTCGAAAAGAGCGTTTTCCAAGCAGCCAAACTGTGCGGAAAGTGTCACTTTTTTTACTAGTGCTTTTTACTTTCCTGTACTTTTTTAATTTTTAACTCCAACGTCAGCCCGCCGCATAGTTTTTATTATTTGAGAAAAGTTAGCTACAACCTAGGGGTCTTTAAGTCAAGAGTGAATAGGTTACTTCTAGGCAAGCGTGTTCCATCATCGGCCACATCATCGCTTACCATCAGGTGAGATGGTGGTCAAGCGCGAGCCTAAATAAGATAAAAAAAAAAAGTTTAAAAAAATAGTTAAGTACAGATTATTATTCATATAAAAGGTAAAACAAAACTAATACTTCATTTAAGGCGCTTTTAATTACTCTAGATTTAGATTTTGATCAATAAATTAATTTTAAATATTCATTAAATATGTTTGGCAGAATGAATAATTTGGTCGTGCCTTTTTGCTTTACGACGTAACAGCTATTTGCACAGGCGCAGTAGATATACCCGAGGAACTATGCACTATTAGTTCGCTTCGCTCGCTCGTGAATATAAATACCACTTATCGGAAATCACCTACTTGCCGCACTTGTAGCATAAATAACTATTTAAGCTCTAGTTTAACACGTTAGTATGTTATTTTTATATTGTTTTCTTTTTTTAATATTATTGTCGTTTAGTCTAAGTTTTCTTTTTTTATGTTTATGTTGTGCTCTGGCTTGTGTGAAATAAATGTTTTCTTTCTTTTCTTTATTTTTCTTTTTACTATATTTTAGACTATTCAACAGTAAGATAAGAAGGACATAGAAACCAAAACAGTTTAAGTATATGGCATATGTCCGAACTCCAAGAAAAAAGCTTCGATATCACCACCATGAACCATGCGAGCCATTTAAAAAATAAATTATTATTAATTGTAACAGTAGTATACCAATCATATGCTTTTTTTATCGTAGATAGGCTTGCGCTTGACCTTGCTCACCTGATGGTAAGCGATGATGTCGTCGAAGGTGTAGCACGCTTGCCTAGAAGTATTATGCTAGTATTATATTATCTGTGCTAGAAGTAACCTATTCACTATGCTATCTTACTTTTGTTGTCCTGTAAGTACGCTCAATATAACTTAAATGGTTTAGATATGTAAGTTTCTCATGTAAGTGAATGCCATTGTAATTCTTTTGAGAAATAAAGTAACTTAACCGTAATTGTAAAAAGTTTTTAAATAAGCGGTGAATTCAAAATTTCAGTTCAATCGGTTGCGGATAACGGTTTCAAAATTCATTTGCAAAATTTGACCTATACTATGCTAGCCCTATACTAAATAACTAACTACACACATCACATGATCAGCCTATTAATGTTCCCACTGCATACAGGCCTCCTCTCTGCGAGAGGAAATGGGCCGTAATCCACCACGCGGGCCCAGTGCGGGTTGGTGGATGTCACATGTCTTCGAATTTTTGGTTCTAGGACATGCCGGTTTCCTCACGATGTTCGATGTTGTTGTTGTTTCTAAATAACTAACTACCAAGGTAAGATAAATAAAAGCTTGCAAAAAGGTAATAACTAGCCACACTCCCATTATAAAAGTAATATCTGATCTCCACAAAACTAATATGTAAACTAATACGAAGTTACGAACGCGATTGAGACGCAAGGGTTCTTGTATGATCAAACACGACCGGCGAATTGAGTGAGTTCTACTGCACACACCAATTTCATACCACCACTGAATTACCACATTCCTACACCATTATAAACCTTAACTACTTAGAAATAAGGGTGTCAGATAATTTTAGATTGGACGGTGGTTGAAACGACTTGTCGAACCAATTTGTGATACCCCTTGGATATCGCCGGCCATTGAAATTGAACGAGATTGTTTGCTTGTCTTTTTAAGAGCGTATAGGGTTTAGAAAAGGTTTTCGTTCTTCTGTTTGATAAGTGCTTAATTGTTATTGGAATGGGTTAAAAATTGCTGACCATAATTTTGTTTATAAAGTGAGACATAAAGTTTAGAGTGTGAATGCAGAATAAGAGTAGGTAGGTATTGCAGAACGAATAGTTGATACAGCCGAAACTTTCTGGTGAGGCGACCGCGAACGGCTGGAAGACGCAGCGTTGGTTGGAAGACTGCAAGGTGAACCGATGCACCCTTATTGAGTTAGTTCAAAAAGGAAGGGAAGGATTGTCTCCCTTGCATTAATTGCTTCATATGTTCAAAAATCCGTCAACTCGACAGCATAAAACACGCAATGAATATTGTTGAGTTACCAAAATGAAAGTGTGCTCCGTGCTAAAACAGATACGTAATTAAGGTGCTGGTTAAGGCTGTGGGAATCCAGTGGAAGCAAGACACACAAGACCGATCAGTGTGGAGGGGAACCTATGTCCAGCAGCTGACGTATTTGGCTGTAATGATTATGAAAAGCGTAGTAGGCGACCAAACAAACGACAGATAGACTGTATGAAGAATGTTATGTCTAGAAAGTGGATATAAAAATACTGATATGTCAGCTAATAGAGAAGTAGGAGAGAATATCGTTGCACATGCTGAGATAGGAGCCTTTTTGGTCTTGCACGGGGATTTTTATGTTTTATTATTGTTTGTGTTTTGCTTATCTCGTGTCTCCTGTGCGGGTCACAAATAAATATTTTTTCTTTCTTTCTTTTAGAAGACTTGTTTCGCCAACTTAGTGCGTTTTGCTTACTTATCCCAGGACAGCAGGAGGAATCCTCTAGATGGATTTTCCCGTATTCTTTCTAAGCTCAAATATTTCTTTCTTTTGAAAGCTCCAATTTCGAATTTAGCGAATGAATGTGCTGCCTTCTTTCACAATTATTATTTGGTCTTAAAAATAAGTGTAAGTAGGAAAATATGATAGAAACATATATAATGAAAGCTACAAAATGAGCCATTCCGAAAATATATATATTTTAACATTTTTATGATCCTATTTTGGCACAAATTCAACATAAGCGTAACATTGTAATCTTACATGCACTTATTGTTATTTGTTGTATGTACATGTTTATGCAAATAAATATATCTGAAACAAATTCTAACCAAGTATCGGGCACCATTACCATCTCCTAGCCCGAGTAAATGTTTGATAGCGTAATTTCGCCACAAATTACCTGCAGGGTGGTATCAGCTATTGGTTGCCAATATTAATAGCGCGGGTTCAGAGATAGAGTGTTGTCTAAAGTGAACAAATAAGAGAACACAGCACTACTTATCAACTGGAGTCTGGGAGGGGTACCCTAAAAGCGTGGTCCGTGGTGTTGGTTACGTGTTGGTATGGAGTTTAATGGCTATTGAGAGGTGGGATAGCGATTTTTTCGAATTAGATATACTGTTTCCTCCTTGAAAATTGGTCAAATGCTATAAAAAGCATGTCGTGAAGTAATCGTGAAATTGTTTGTCTATATTATTCTAAAGGTATATGAAGGAATCTAGGTACGGTGAGGGCTCCTCACCTATTTAGAGGCAACTTCATGGCCTATTATAAGACTGGCAATGGATAAGTATTTAGTTTTGGAAGCTGATTGAAATCAGAACGTTAGGAAAATAATTGAAGAATTTTTGTTTAGCTTTGCTTGTGAATTCGGAAAACGCCGCCTTAGGGCAGGCTCGTTGTTCGATTCAATATAACGTGCTTATCATTTGAGCTCCCTAAACTATTCGCCTCACAGTACTGTGAGGACTCGCCAATTAAGAAGGCAACCTACTTGCCTATATTAAGACTGGCAACAGATAACGTCTTGAACTGAATATCGAACATAAAATAAATAAAGATGTCCTTGCTAGGCTTTTTGGCGTGTATATAAAGGCCCTCCTCTGTACCTTGAAGGTCACTGCTAGATTAGTCGCCTGAAAGCAGGCACGTTATTGCCTAAATAAATCAGATAAAAGTAAATTAATATCTTTTAATACGTAGCAACCTGGCTACGTACCCACAGTACCGACATAAGATTCATATGTAATTCTGTAATAATCAAGTTTTATCTCTACATGAACCCTTAGAAGAACTTCAAAAAAATCAATCCCCCTGTCTATTTTCATATTATAGCTGTTTGGAATGGTCTAAACTCCATTTGAAATAATAATAGACGTCTTTACAACTCTTTTTACAGTCCGTTCAACCGATTTTGAGTTCTATCTAAACATAAGGATGACATAAAAAGCATAAACCTGTTACCAAAACTAACAGTTTACTACAGCTGCCATTTGTTGTATTACCAACGCAATAGTAAATGGAGTATAGAGCCTCAGAGGCCTTAGACAAGTGACATTCTATCATCGTGGCGATTGGGAAATTGTTTAGGAATGTCAAATGTCACGTGATCAATCTCTTGAATTTTGGCATTTCGACCATCGCTATCGTCGAATGATGCTTGCCTAGACAAAAGACTTCAGAAAATCTTTATTTCAACTAGGCCGTTAAGCGGCAAAAATATAAATTTAAAGTTAATAATAATTGATTCTACCGTCCATTCGGAAAAGTAGCTTGTTATGGAGAAGAAAGGATAAGAAACTCCACATTTACTCTTTAAAAAAAGTGTTTTACAACATATACATACATATATAAATTTATTTACGTGAGGACGTTGCACCCAGCACTACTAGAACGACAGAGCGCCACAGAGGCTGTAGACAAGTATTCTAAAAAATAGCAACCATCGTACTACTAAATAATCTAAGCATCTAACGCTTTCCATCAGTAAACTTCATCTCCTTTACCACACGTATCAGGGTCCCAGTGTATTCGTTATCTTCGGGTCCGTCTTAATCACGGACGGGCGAGCATCAGTCAGCAGCGGGGCTAATTGCCACATTTGTACCTTCAAACTACCCTGCTACCCACACAATAGATACCTTTGTTATTTGGGAGATAGAGTAGGGTGGAGAAGGTTAGCGAATTTTTAAAGCGCTGAAATTCTTATGGAAATTATAAAGAGTCAAAAAAATAAAAAAACTGGCCAAGTGCGAGTCGGACTCGCGCACGAAAGGTTCCGTACCATTATCGCAAAAAACGGCAAAAAAAAAACACGTTTGTTGTATGGGAATCCCAGTTAAATATTTATTTCATTCTGTTTTTAGTATTTGTTATTATAGCGGCAACAGAAATACATCATCTGTGAAATTTTCAACTGTCTAGCTATCAGGGTTCATGAGATATAGCCTGGCGACAGACGAACAGATAGACAGACGGATCGTGGTGTCTTAGTAATAGGGTCCCGTTTTTACCCTTTGGGTACGGAACCCTAATTTTTTTTATTTTATTATTACACTTTACAATGTAATACACAGTTTTACAGTTGTTGGCGTCCCGTTTTAAGCATATAGATGGCTGTACCAGGAGGCGCCGTTCTTTTATTTTATCTTTATTTGTTTTATAAGTTATAAAACAAAAGTGCAATGAAATAGTTATTTATGCTACAAGTGCGGAAAGTAGGTGATTTCCGATGAGTGTTATTTTTATTCACGAGTGAGCGTACCGAGTGAGTGGCTAAATCGAAACGAGTCGGAAGTCATCTTACGCACGTGTATCATACAACATTTTACTATGCATTGTGCGAGGAAATAAAAAAATATATCTGAACCAAGCAATAAATTAATAAAATGGCGCTTATTCGCGCTTATTCGGCGCTCAGCATATTCACAGATTAACTAATAGTTCATAGTTCCTCGGGCATATCTACTGCGCATGTGCAAATAACTGTCACGTCGTAACGCAAAAAGGCACGAGCAAATTAAAATTAATTTATTGATCAAAATCAAAATCTAGAGTAATTAAAAACGCCTTAAATGAAGTATTAGTTTTGTTTTACCTTTTATATGAATGATAATCTGTACTTAACTAATTTTTAAAACTTTTCTCAAATAATAAAAACTATATGCGGGGGCTAACGTTGGAGTTAAAAATTAAAAAAGTACAGGAAAGTAAAAAGCATTAATAAAAAAAGTGACACTTTCTGCACAGTTTGGCTGCTTGGAAAACGCTCTTTTCGAGGACATGCATTGTAAATGAATAAATTAATAGTCTACTTTTAGTTTTTATCATTAGTCTGTTGGTGTGTGTTTATGTGTGTGCGTTCGTGCGAGCGTGTGTATGTCAGTGTGTGTGTGTGTTTGTGTGTGTCAGTTACCTAGAATATTATTAATTACTAGGCATTTATGCAGCTTTTTGGACTTATAGCATCAGGGCTAATTGCGTTTGTTGTATGAGGCAGGGGGCAAGGTGAGGTAAGCGAAAGTGCAGAGAGTCTTATGAACATGGTTTGTTTCTCTCGGCATATATAATCGTGATAATCTAAGAAGTCTGATGACGTTTCTCATTTTGCATGCCGCGATAACTTTGTACGTGAGAATTGAAAAATCAAATTCATTATCCTAATTCATTACTATGTTACCCATACACTATAACATTACGAGTATAATTCGTAAGCAAAAAGTTTAATTATTATTAAGTACTTGTTTTTATAGCTGTCTGTTTTATAACTTACCATTTTTGGGATGTTGTTGAAGCGCGTGGCCCCTGCAAGAGCGAGGCCCCGGGCGATTGCCCTGTTCGCCACCCCCTAAGGCCGCCACTGATCGTAGGTATCGCAAAAGTATGTGTAGCAGGGTGTGCAATAACCAGTCCTTGGTCTATATTTTTGTCACTATGGTCGTTACAATCTAAGAAGTCGGTTTTGACAGCTATAAAAACAAGTACTTAATAATAATTACAATTAACCCAAAAAGCTTACAATTATAAAATTGTAAGTTTTTTGGGTTGTACCCGACCAACTTTATTAACTTTATTTTATTGTTTGCTAGGGTTATCCCTAAAAAACAATGAAGTTGGTCGGGTACAACCCAAATTAATTATTTCATAGTAGAGTATTAAAAATCAAACTAACATTATAAACGTGAAAGTTTGTGTGTGTTTTTATGTTTGCTACTTCTTCACGCTCAAATGGCTTGACAGATCTGGATTAAATTTGGCACAAAGATAGATTTCAGTTTGGAATAGCACATAGGATACTTTTTATCCCTGGAATATGTTCCCCCGGAATACGATTTTCACGCGGGCGAAGCCGCTGGCAGAAGCTAGTAATATTATAAATGCAAAAGTTTGGATGGGTGGATGTTTGTTACTCAATCACGCCAGAACGACGGAATGGATCTGGATAAAATTAATACCGGTGACTTTTTATCCCGGCAATATGTTCCCATAAGCTAATTTTCGAAATTCCCGCGGGATAAGCCGCTGGCAGAAGCTAGTTAATAATAACCACAATAAGTGCAAAGTTTTCCATTTCTTATATATCTCATACATCGTAAAAAGGACAAGGGCCTCGCAAATATCTGTCGCCCGCCCGGAGCCTCGCAGTGGTTAAGGCCGCCCCTGCCTACGATTATGACGAGAAAAGCTATTTTACGATGATTTTTTGTTTTGAATATTGGTGTGTATGAAGTCGGCTGTATCTGATTTATATATCTCATCTTGCTACTGTATAATTCTAGCTTGTTTTCACATGGTTTCAGCCGTAGAAACATTTCTGGCGTAAGTAAGTATCCCGTTTTTCTATTCCTGACATTAGTGACTTGCGAATGCCTTCTATTTTTATCTGTCTTTGTCTATTTGTTTCTAATTAAGAACTTCATCTTCATTCTCAATTCGTTTCCGAAGACTAAAAACGAAGATTTTGGTTCTATTGTCTATTAACTGTTTTTTAATTGACTTCAAAAAGGAGGCGGTTCTCAATTCGACTACATCTTTTTTACCTCAAAACTTTTTACTAGGTGAACCATAGATATAGTATGTACAGCAAAAAAAAATCTAAATCTATGAGGTGAACCGATTTTGACGATTGTGTTATTTGAAAACTGAAGCTTTTCATGTGGTATTTAAATTAATACTTACTTACTTTTATTATTACTTTGGAATAATTTACCACAAGTAATCCAAGACTCTCCCTATGTAACATCTTTTAAAAATAAATTGAAAGAGCACCTCCTTTCGCAACAACCTTAATATTAATTTATGTATTTATATGTAGGTTTATGTAATATATATATTTATTGGTGTAGGTTTCTTTTTTTTCCATTATATATTTATGTATTATATATATTAATAACATGTAATTATTTGTGTGTACAACCTTGTCCCCGTATTGTTATTTCGTACATCAGTTTTACAGGTTGGCTGGAAGAGATCTCTATAAAGAGATAAGCTCACCTTTGTGAACAACTTTAATTTTTAAATTTGTATTGTAAACCTTTTTGTGCACAATAAAGAATATATATGTAAATTTGGTGTAGATCTGATGAAGAACTTCGGAAATATACAACAGAACTATTAAACAAACAACAGCAAATGTCTCGGGATAGCTGTAATCGCTTGTCTGCTTATTGTTTACGCCATTTCATAACATAAAATCATGCCGATACACTCTAAAGGGATACGCTGATGTGTACAGTTCACCCTGGTACACTTTCATTTCACCCGTTATGTTCGAGTTTTATGTTGTTCGGGTAATCTAGTCTGCCATATGTGCATTATAGGTAGCTTCGGCTATAGAACTTCCATATAGGCTGTGTCACAATCATAACAATATATATATCACACTAATATTGTAGTGTTTGAGTGTGTGTGTTTGTATATTTGTTACTTCTTCACGCTCAAACGGCTGGACGGATCTGGATGAAATTTGGCACAGAGATAGATTACAGTCAGGAATAGCACATACTTTTTATCCCGGTAATATGATCCCTCGGTATAATTTTCGACATTCACGCGGACGAAGCCGCTGGCAGAAGCTAGTTTTTAGGGTTCCGTACCCAAAGGGTAAAACGGGACCCTATTACTAAGACTCCGCGATCCGTCTGTCTGTCTGTTTGTCTGTCCGTCTGTCACCAGGCTGTATACCATGAACCGTGATAGCTAGACAGTTGAAATTTTCACAGATGATCTATTTCTGTTGCCGCTATAACAACAAATAATAAAAACATAATAAAATAAATATTTAAGTGGGGCTTCCATACAACAAACGTGATTTTTAGGGTTCCATTCCCAAAGGGTAAAAACGGGACCCTATTACTAAGACTCCGCGATCCGTCTGTCTGTCTATCTGTCTGTCTGTCTGTCCGTCTGTCACCAGGCTGTATCTCATGAACCGTAATAGCTTAACAGTTGAAATTTTCACAGATGATGTATTTCTGTTGCCGCTATAACAACAAATACTAAAAATAAAATAAAAAAAATATTTAAGTGGGCCTCCCATACAACAAAGGTGTTTTTTTTGCCGTTTTTTGTGATAATGGTACGGAACCCTTCTTGCGCGAGTCCGACTCGCATTTGGCCGGTTTTTAATAAGGAGGCAACAAAAACAGGAACACCGACTACCGAAATTGAAGTAATTTTTGAAGTCGGCTGTATTTTTTTGTAAAAAGGTTTTTAAACTTTCTTGATTCCACCCTAAAGTAGAAGTAATACTTCTGTTTTTGACACACATTAACTTATCTATGTTGTCCCCACTTTCCGCTTCTCTCATGCCAACACTTCTACCTAATCCGGGCGCGAGAGGTCTCATTAGACCCGGCTCCTCTCAATCTGGTCCATTGTTGGCCCCGCTGTGGCTAGTAAATTATGTATTGACAACACCAGCGATGTGAAAGAAAGAAAGAAAACTTTATTTGTCAAACATGCGTTTACATGACTAATCAGACATGCATGTTATTGAATTAATAAATGTTGTGAGCGTCCATGTTTTGCCAACAATGGCGTACAAAATTTGTAGGTATATTATTTTACATTTAATTGCATTTTACATGCAGTCATTCTAAATTTCATTACAAAATACAAAACAAATAAATAATAATTGATTTAAAGATATTATTGTATAATTAAGTATATTATAGTCAAAATAAATTAAATAATGTGTAATGCATTTAGACTTCAGGAAGTAACTACGTCGGTAGATTTCATGGGTATGAGCTATAGTCATGTTCTATTAGTTTTATATCCAAAGTAATACTATAAATAAATTGTTGGTTTGTAGAAAGCGATTTCATTAAGAACTGATTCGGTTGTGAAAATTCTCAGTTATGGTTAACTATTACACTATTATCACTGAAAATTCACGGTTCCTGTGGGTTAGGAAAGGCCATGAGAATGAAGACGAGGGAAAAGCTGGTACTCTATATCGCCCATTTGTGGTGGATTAGAAAAGTGCCTATTTAAATAATTTTTCTTATGTATTAAAAGCCTGAACCTTGCCTGAACTGTCCCACTAAGATTACGTCTTTCAGGGATTTTTTTACAGGCATTATTAGATCTACTTATTCATATCGTTTTTGGTAACGGCATCTAAATTCTTTCACGTACAATCAAGAAGACATAAGATAGTCATCCGATCATTTTATAGTATACCATTCAAAATCATGACAGCTTAGATGCGTAAAACTGTTGTTTCAGTTTTGTTCAACCATTGACTTGCAAAACAAAATGGAGACTAACTTTGTTTTATTTGCGCTTGACCACTATCTCACCTGATGGTAAGCGATGATGTCGTCGTCGACGATGTAGCACGCTTGCCTAGAAGAAACCTACTCACTCTTGACTTAAATATTATCAGGAAATATAGACTCCGGCAGGTAATGCCACTCCTTAGCTGTACGCATAATAAAAGTTTTTCCAAAACGTTTGGTGCGTATGGGTGAGATGTTCACCGTGTACCGTTGACGCAACGCCGTAAGTCTGGTAGTCCGATGATGAAACGGGCTAGGAGGAATTAGTTCATGCAATTCCATCGCACACTCCCGGAAATGTAACCGAATTAAGTACCTAAGTTAAGTAGATAGAAAGTAAAAACGTCTCAAGTGGAAGATTTTTAAAGCAACCAATCGTGATAATATTTTGGAGGTTAATTACTTTTCGATAATTCGATTCGACTCAGTGAGTTGACATTTTGTTTTGGTAGGTAGACATGTCGCCGGATTATTGCAAACACCGAATTATTGTATTAAATCTTGCTAGATTATAAACTCTCGATGTATTGTGAACACATCTGCATCATTTTAAGTTTTTCTATGTATCCGTGTCTTATAGAGAAGGAAGAGTTTACTATCTCAAACGATGTATTATCAACTTACTGAATTTGCAATAATATATACGGTGAGGAATGTTACAGAGAAAAGTATGTGTACATACCTACATGCACACACCTACTAGTGTTTTGTGTCATGCTCTCTCAAATGTCTCTCTGATGGTGGCGCGTGTGTTGGATCATTCGGTTCCCTATATGATGGTTGAGCTGGGTGGTGCCGATTCATGCGTCATGTTCGTGAATGGGCGCCGTCAGTTGGGATAGTATAGTAGTTTTTCTAGTACCTATTATATAACTGCACAGTACATGTGAAATACTTACTTGTTTTAATACTTTATACCTGTACTTAGTATAGTGTGTAGTGCTATTCTGGGTGCATCGTCCTCACATATATGAATTTGTTAATGTATGTACTTATGTAAATATTGTTGAACACTTATTTTTTTAAAAGAGTAAATATGGAATTACCTGTGCGTTCTTCTCCATGACAAGCTGTTTTTCCGAATGCACGGTAGAATCAATTTTTACTACTTGTAAATTTTAATTGTTGACGTTTGAAAGTGCCGCTTGGTGGCCTAGTTGAAATAATATTTGACTTTGAGTGTTTAGATATGCATCCGGTCAGACCTATTGGATTAGATTCGTCGAGATCTCATCAAGATTTTGTAATGAAAACACTCTCACAAGGGCATTGGCTCTGATTTTCACATTTTAAAGCCACAAATACAAACCAAATAAATCAAAACAAAAATACTTACACCGTAATAGCGAAAGTTCCAAACATATTTTACCTTAATGTACTTCTCTGTTGTTAAAACAAGGCAATATTAAAGCGCCACACTACGGCACATTACCACCTTGTAAAATATAGAGGTGGCAACCCCGGCCGACTGAGATTGGCTCATTAATTTAACAGCGTGCAACACTTAAGCCAGGCGTACCAACATTTTCGCAAATGAAGTGGCGGGAATACCTTACCAACTCAAGATGGCGGCTACATAACCTCAAAGTTTTGAAAATTTAACCTTATTTCTTTGTCCTAAGGGTTGTGTTTTAGTTTCTGGTTGGTATTTCTACCGTGGTTTGAAAGAGGGTAGGTCTAAGCTTGTATTGTCGACGCTGTGCAGGTAGGGGAATATTCGGGTCTTTGATTTGTTACGTAATCTTTTGCTCGATATTACTTGCTTAATTGATGTAGTTAATTTAGATTTAGAAATTAAAGGTTGGTTTGTATTTTGTTTTGTATCTATGCGTTTGATATGAAATTAAACCTTATTGAAGTTAGTTATTTAGTAGATAAGTATTTAGTCATCAGCAGATTTATATACATATATGTAAAACTAAATCTTTTACATTCTAAACCTAGGTATAATTGTTCATTTATTTTTGTTTCTGAATTATCGCCATTAAAATTTATATAATTATCACGTCTATGGCGTTTCACTTATTCATTTAAAATGACGCGCTGTTTTTTCGGTAGCTTCGCGTCTAGTGATTTTATTAATTGGTAACACGTGTTTAACTCTAAACTATTAATCAAGATTTCAATAGTTTATGAATAGGTAATCCGTTATCATTAATAACGATTAATTTTATGTATATTTATTTTCCAACAATTTAATCTAATGACTCTGTTTGGTGTCAGTAAAAATCAAAAGGGTGAAGTGTTCAATTGTGTATAAAAGTTGGTAAAAGTTTTAAATCATCAGCGAATTTTATCTAACCTACACAAAATTGGATTCTGTTTTGCCACCGAAAGAAAATTAATATACATAAAAAAAGAGGTAGCGGTTGTCCTACTTGCAGTATTTATATTTTAACTAGCATGAAAAATTAGTTTGATAAGCGTTGAGCTAACATAATACATAAATAATCGTTCCACCTTGTTCCAATTTTTTGTTTTTATTTTTAATTTAATTTATCTTAGTTTTTATTCGTGGTCTGGCAGTTTGAGTAGTTTATGCGGCCTACCCGAATGTCCTTTCTTTGGTATTGTTCGTCGAATCGTTGAGCTCCTTAAATTCTGTGTTGAGCTGCTCGGTTATTGACAAATGCGTGCACTGACTGGACAGGTCCACTTAATCTGGCTGGTTTTTTCCTTAAAAGACCATTTCAGACATCAGTCTACATGGTCTTCACATGATTTAACCAAGATTTTTGTTTTGTCTGGACTTTAAAAGAGACTGTGACCTCTGAGTTTGTTTCGGCCTTTCTTCTCAGAGTAGTCAGATAGGAAATGCCGACCTCATCTAGTTTTAAAAATATAATCGACATGTAAAAGTGTTTGTACAAACCAACATACAGAAATAAAATCATTTATCATTTATCACCACCCTTGGTTGACTGACAGAGAATGCCTCAGGCATACCTACCTGTATATTGCATGAAGTTTTAATAAATAAATACATATCTAAATATCTCATATACCTTATTTGCACCAAACTTTCATTTCCATATCATAAAATGCCTGTAGCATGTAAGTCACCGCAAAACAAAACCATTTAAAACCGACACATGTGTATACAGATTACAATCATCAAAATCACAACTTAGTGGCATTGTTCGGCATTATTTAGTGGCATTAATATAAACGACAAGCCATAAAAACAACGCGTCCTCCGAGAGCTGCAGTCTGTATGCACCCTTATGTCCTCTGAGACTGCAGTCTGAATGCACCCTTACAGCAGTTAGCGTTAATGATAGCGTTTACTAGGATCGCATATGGCAGGGGTGTTTGTTATTTTGTGTTATTAGATTGGTAATGACGATTGTAACAATCGTAATGTTTGTTGGTATTATTTTAATTGATGTTTTTGAGTTTAAAGATTTTTTTTTTGCAGGTTTGCCACATATTAAGAAGTGGTCTTCTACAGACTGTAATTCGGTAAGTGTGCTCAACACTCCAGATTTTTATTTCTTGTCCTTACAAAAACAATATTTCACTAGTTATAATTCGTAATACTATATTTATATATTAGACACATATTATTCATTCATTATTCATTATATGCTTTATTATACACGTTAAAATACAATTATAAAGAGAAACTTAAAATTAATACACATACAATGGGCGGCCTTATCGAATTCCGCGATCTCTTCCAGGCAACCTGGTATGGACAGTAATTGTCTGGACATGAAGTGGGGTTGTCATTGGTGTGACAATAACATTGTTAAAATACTATATTGTAATAGATACACAGATAAATTCATATGCTACGTAATATATACATAAATACTAAATATAATGGCAATAAAAATAAATGATAAATGACTATTGATAATCGCAATCACAATGTCTGTTTGAAATCAACACGCTAAGACGAAGACAGCGACAGGTAATGGTCCTTTACGAGTCTATTGAACACAGGCAATGATTGAGCACGTTTGATTGGATCTGGCAAAGCATTCCACAGACGAGTAGCTTGGACAGTAAAGGATTAACACTTATAGTTAACACTTATATTTTTTTTCTATTTATTACTAATATAAGTACTTATTAGGGATAGGAACCCCTTCTCGGGTAAAGGCCTACTCCAGTTCATTCCAACTATCTCTATCGGGAGCTTCTTTTCTATCCATTGCTTTTCAGTTCTTATTATGTCATCTTGCCAGCATGTTTTAGGACTCTCTTGTAATCTCTTGCCGCTGGTTCCTGTCCATCAGGTCGCCTCTATGGTCCATCTCTTGGCTCTCTTGTCATTGTAACGGATACTACGAAGCAAATGAGTGAAAATGCCCTTTCCCTAATATAATCGGGTTAGGATATAGCTTCTTGCTCTTTTCTTCTCCTTTAGTCGTCATCTCAATATTCAGCTCCTTTCTTACCACATAATCTTGCACACAGTCCATCCATCGTCATTTATTCTTATCCTACTTCTTCTACCCCTATACCCATGCACACAAGTTCAGCTTGCGCATCATCATATCATCATATCAGCTGAAAGACGTCCCCTGCTGGACACAGGCCTCCCCCAAGCGTCGCCACATTGATCGGTCCCGTGTGTCTCGCATCCAGCGGATTCCCGTAACCTTCACCAGGTCATCGGTCTACCTGGTGGATGGCCTTCCAACGCAAGGTCTTCCGGTTCGCGGTCGCCACTCCAGAGCCTTTCTGCCCCATTGGCCATCCGTTTTGCGAACAATGTGCCCTGCCCACTGCCCACACTTAAGTTTGGCAATTTTTTGGGCTATGTCGGTAACACTGGTTCTCTTGCGGATCTTTACATTTGTGATTTGATCACGCAAGGAAACTCCGAGCATAGCCCTCTCCATGCCCTTTGAGTGACTGTAAGCTTTTTGATGAGGCCCATTGTGAGCGACCACGTCTCAGAGCCATATGTCATCACTGGTAACGCACACTGACAGCTTGCGCATGCTTGATTAAATATGATTAATATTTATCAAAGTGGTAATAGTACTTAGGGTACAAGTGCGTAATGTTGGTGATTACCGCTGAGGCGCCATTGAGACCCGAGCCTTTAGGTGAGGGTCTTAAGAGAGCCCAGGACGGTAATCATCAATACACACGTGTATCATACGACGTTTTTCAACACACTTGTGAATAAAATAATACAAAAAAATCATTTTCAACAGTTAAAACGAGTTGTGAATTTTTTTTCGCAATGGCGGGGTAAATTAATCAGTTTTCCTATGCGCGCGCATCTAACAATGGCGATTGGCTATAGACTAAAACAATGAGGTTACTTTTTTTTTTTTAGCTTTTCGCGGATAGCGTACTAGCCACGTACAAAATGGGGAATTTCAAGTTTTCTTTATTGCAGAGAAACAAAAGTTATATTTGAGGGCAAGTTTTATTTAATAAACACGTACAAGTTGAAATTATCTATTTGAATACGAAGTTGCATGCAATGATCAAGCAATATGTTAGATTCTAGCATTTTGCTGAATTGTTTGGTAGAAGCTATGAAACATTTTATGTATTCAATGGACATCATGGAAATAGTAATTACTACCCATATCATGTTATAGATATAGTAAGTACTACTTCCATGATAGGAATAGAAAGGGATTTATGTCGAATGGAACACTTTTAATTGATTAACAGTGTTACATTTTATTATATTGAAAATACTTGAATTTTAACTGGATTAGAATTAATGACTTATTTTATTAATTTTCCATGGATTGACTTTTAAAATTAGTTTAATTTAAAAGTATTTAAAATGAAGGCAGGAAACCATTTAAAAAAAAAACTATAACTCACTTGTGAATAATAGCAATGATAAAGTCACAGTTTGATAACAGGTATCATTATGTGCCTAATTGCGGTGAAATTAGAGCCACTTTATGAGCAAGTGTGTTGAAAAATTAATTATTGTTTGTTTTGATGTTAATTTCATACGCTTAGCAAAAAAAATATTCACTGGGTATCCTATTGACGTTGATGTTGTTGAAGTAATTTGAAACTTTCCACCAGATAGAACGTCGACAGTTGACCATCATTACATAAAACACCGATCGATAAATTCGAAATATATAGTGTACAACATACATTTTTTTCTCTTTAAAAACTCCACCACCCACTCTTCATGCGTCAGCATTACATATCCGTTATATACAGCGGGCGCTATGTACATGGCGTTTAAATTAAGTTGTCTATTAACGTCGGGCGGACGGCGTTATCGAGCCAATTATAATTCACCGCGCAAATGACACCGTCATTACTGGCCGTTCATAACCGGCTTAACTGTGTAGCCGGATGCCGGATAGGGATAGCAAAAAAGAAAAAAAAATGAAAAATAAATAATTATAGAGGTAATTTTTACACAGTATTAAAGCAATAACATGTTATATTAGGAGCAATTAAGTACTAGATTTTAAGAAATTCCTCTACTCAACTAAACTCAAACTTATTTATTTCTATTAAACCATATAAAGGTACTTTTAAATTGTCAAGAAAAAGTTGACGCTCGCAGCTCACACATTCGCAAGCGTCGTCTGTAGGTCTCTATGGAGAAGAACGTGCAAGAAACTCCACGGACACTCTTTCCAAAAAGCAAAAATGGTCCAGTAGTGGGGTATTGAGTTAAGACTAGATTCGGTATATAGAATAGTCAATAATAAGGATTAAAAAAAAGACTGGGACATTTATTATCAGAGCTTTGAATTTGAGACTGTATTTGTGTTTGTATGAGGGCAACTTTACAAAAATGCGTATATCTCGGAACCTAAATGCCAAGAACTGGACCCTTTTTTCTTGGACAACCACATATGAGTTAGTAAATGGGCAAGAAAACTTATACTAATGTTAGTAAACTTATTTTGTATATATATATATAAAAAGAAAATCATGCTTTTTTCAGTAATTATGAGGATTGGAATAGCTAGTAACTAAGTTCATTCAGTTGAAACCTTGCCTGCAAGGTACTACAAATTTGGCCCGCCTCCGATACGTGTAGTTGAAACTGCAGCTATCCAAGAAGTCGGTAACTTTAAATGACGCACACATTTTTAATAAACTCTCTCTAAAATAAGCTAATTTATTTAATTTTTGAAAATAATACATCGAGTTTTGATAAACTTTGTATGAATGTTTTATTTTATGAATAAACTGATGAGCATTTTCTTACAATTTATTTATCCAAAGCATCTACAAGTCCACGACCTCCGTTAGATAAGTCTTTTAGAGGTGGAATATTGGAAATTCTAAAAAAACCAACAAAGAATATCTAAAATAATTTGTTACTTTCAAAGCTTATGTATTTAATGAACGACTTCAACTTTACGTTTTTTTTTAATTGAACTTTGCCCCACACTAGGAATTTCGTCATGTATAGTGGGTGCATTTACAAACATAGAATAGAATACTCTTTATTATGTACACCATATAAGTTACAGAAAGTATAGACGAAGAAAACATTACACTGGGTTACACAATGGGCGGTCTTATCGCTAAAAGTGATCTTTAAACGACATATAAACTCACAAACACCCAGAGCCGGACCAAATATCTGTAGGTCATACAAATATTTGTTCCGAGCAGGAATCGAACCCGCGACACGCAGCGCAGCAGTCAATCACTCAACCACTGCGCCAACCGTGCGCCCAAAAGTTATAACAATAAACAAATATATTCCCTTTCCTGCTATCGGTACTCCAGGGTGGCTCAAGTGGGTGGGCAGCCTCCCCATCCCGTTAAACAAAGGCCAGCCAATTATTATTAAATATTCGCAGCTCAATTTATGTCGCTGGTAATCGCGGCACAGACAATGAGCGTGATAACCGGGTGTAATTAGCAAGCTTAATTAATGTGGCTATGATACTTTTTGGCTAAATATGTTAATGTTAAGTATGATTAAGTTTAGCACCTATTAGGTAAGCTCTCAAACCTATGGATAGGTTAGAAGGTATTTCAAAAAATACAGCTAGGACGACCTTAAAAAAATATTCTTGAAACAGAAATAGTTTTCACCACAATACGAGGAATTTCGGACAAAGGCTTTTCTCAATCAATCAATGTGCTTCGTAGGTACCATTTTTTGCGTTATGGACACCGACTTCCAAAAATAAAGTTATTTTTCACTTTGTAGTTTTTTATTTGGCAGTCGGTAGTATTTTTTTGCAAAAAGTTTTTTTTATTTTTCACTTTTTAGTTGTATTTACCTAATAGGCAAGTTGTTTAGTAAGGTACCTATAACGCCAGAATAGATTACCCGAATATCATGCAGCTTGAACATAACCGGTGAAATGAGAGATCTGCGTAGCTCTTAAGAGCGTACTGACGTGATGTTATGTTATGAAATGGTATAAACAATGAACAGATATGCGATTGCAGCAATCCCAAGAGATTTGCCATTATTTTTCTGTTGTATATATCCGAAGTTCTTCATCAGATCTTCACCAAACTAAAATGGGACCAATTTCGGAACATACACTTTCTAACAAAAAAAAATTTTTAAATCGGTCCACAATTGACGGAGATATCGGTGAAAATACAAAAAAAAAAAAAAAAAAAAAACATACATAATGTCAAACATAGAACCTCCTGCTTTTTAGTAAGTTGGTTAAAAAATACACCTAGGGCGACCTTGAAAAAATACTCTTGAAACAGAAATAGTTTTCACCACAATACGAGGGATTTTGGACAATAAAGCTTTTCTCAATCAATCAATCTGCTGCCTTTTCCCAACAATGTTGGGGTCGGTTTCCAGTCTAACCGGATTCCGATGAGTATTATTGTTTTACATGGAGCAACTGCCTATCTGACCTCCTAAACCCAGTAACTGGGTAACAGGGTACCCCTGGACAAAGCCTTTTCTCAAAATTCAAATATTTTTATTTGTAGAACATAGGTTAAAAGTCAAAAAGTACAAATAAACGTCATGTCTTGCCAATTATTAATATGTTATTAATAATCTATACTTACTTATAATATTACTTACTAGATGTTGCCTGCGGCTTCGCTCCCGTGGACGACCCCACTGGACCCATTTTCGGGCTTAAAAAATAGCCTATGTCACTCAGGAATAATGTAGCTTTCTATTGGTGAAAGAATTTTTCAAATCGGTCCAGTAGTTTCGGAGCCTATTCGGTACAAACAAACAAACAAAAAATTCTTTCCTCTTTATAATATTATATATATTACTAGCTGTCCCACGCGGCTTCGCTCCCGTCAACTGGCTACGTACCTACACCTACCCTACACCTAACCTACACCTACCCTACACCTACCCTACACCTACCCTACACCTACCCTACACCTACCCTACACCTACCCTACACCTACCCTACACCTACCCTACACCTACCCTACACCTACCCTACACCTACCCTACACCTACCCTACACCTACCCTACACCTACCCTACACCTACCCTACACCTACCCTACACCTACCCTACACCTACCCTACACCTACCCTACACCTACCCTACACCTACCCTACACCTACCCTACACCTACCCTACACCTACCCTACACCTACCCTACACCTACCCTACACCTACCCTACACCTACCCTACACCTACCCTACACCTACCCTACACCTACCCTACACCTACCCTACACCTACCCTACACCTACCCTACACCTACCCTACACCTACCCTACACCTACCCTACACCTACCCTACACCTACCCTACACCTACCCTACACCTACCCTACACCTACCCTACACCTACCCTACACCTACCCTACACCTACCCTACACCTACCCTACACCTACCCTACACCTACCCTACACCTACCCTACACCTACCCTACACCTACCCTACACCTACCCTACACCTACCCTACACCTACCCTACACCTACCCTACACCTACCCTACACCTACCCTACACCTACCCTACACCTACCCTACACCTACCCTACACCTACCCTACACCTACCCTACACCTACCCTACACCTACCCTACACCTACCCTACACCTACCCTACACCTACCCTACACCTACCCTACACCTACCCTACACCTGCCCTACACCTGCCCTACACCTGCCCTACACCTGCCCTACACCTGCCCTACACCTGCCCTACACCTGCCCTACACCTACCCTACACCTACCCTACACCTACCCTACACCTACCCTACACCTACCCTACACCTACCCTACACCTACCCTACACCTACCCTACACCTACCCTACACCTACCCTACACCTACCCTACACCTACCCTACACCTACCCTACACCTACCCTACACCTACCCTACACCTACCCTACACCTACCCTACACCTACCCTACACCTACCCTACACCTACCCTACACCTACCCTACACCTACCCTACACCTACCCTACACCTACCCTACACCTACCCTACACCTACCCTACACCTACCCTACACCTACCCTACACCTACCCTACACCTACCCTACACCTACCCTACACCTACCCTACACCTACCCTACACCTACCCTACACCTACCCTACACCTACCCTACACCTACCCTACACCTACCCTACACCTACCCTACACCTACCCTACACCTACCCTACACCTACCCTACACCTACCCTACACCTACCCTACACCTACCCTACACCTACCCTACACCTACCCTACACCTACCCTACACCTACCCTACACCTACCCTACACCTACCCTACACCTACCCTACACCTACCCTACACCTACCCTACACCTACCCTACACCTACCCTACACCTACCCTACACCTACCCTACACCTACCCTACACCTACCCTACACCTACCCTACACCTACCCTACACCTACCCTACACCTACCCTACACCTACCCTACACCTACCCTACACCTACCCTACACCTACCCTACACCTACCCTACACCTACCCTACACCTACCCTACACCTACCCTACACCTACCCTACACCTACCCTACACCTACCCTACACCTACCCTACACCTACCCTACACCTACCCTACACCTACCCTACACCTACCCTACACCTACCCTACACCTACCCTACACCTACCCTACACCTACCCTACACCTACCCTACACCTACCCTACACCTACCCTACACCTACCCTACACCTACCCTACACCTACCCTACACCTACCCTACACCTACCCTACACCTACCCTACACCTACCCTACACCTACCCTACACCTACCCTACACCTACCCTACACCTACCCTACACCTATCCTACACCTACCCTACACCTACCCTACACCTACCCTACACCTACCCTACACCTACCCTACACCTACCCTACACCTACCCTACACCTACCCTACACCTACCCTACACCTACCCTACACCTACCCTACCCTACCTACCCTTACTACTATGCGAATGTAACCTGTAAACATTTTTTCTACCGGCGGCGGCGATCTAGTTAAAATTTAGAACATAAAAGCTGCTATTGTGAGTCAATCTTTAAAGGTAGACATATACTGTCGCGGACATTTTTTTAGAACTTTTAAAGAAGAAAAATTCCATCATACATGATATTTGCGTAACTTAAACCGTTTACGCAGCGCACGCAACAAAAGCTCTCGAAAAGGAATATTTTTGCCTGTTTTTGCAACATTTTTCATTTATGCTCGGCTCCTATTGGTTCTAGCGTGATGTTATATAGCCTATAACCTTCCTCGATAAATGGACTATCCAACACAAAAAGAATTTTTCAATTCTAACCAGTAGTTCCTGAGATTAGCGTGTTCAAACAAACAAACAAACTCTTCAGCTTTATAATATTATATTATATATATTATATATATAGTATAGATAAGTATAGAAGATATAATCAAGCTGAAGAGTTTGTTTGTTTGAATGCGCTAATCTCAGGAACTACGAAAAATTCTTTTTGTGTTTGATAGTCCATTTATCGAGGAAGGTTATAGGCTATATAATATCATGCTACGACCAATAGGAGCGGAGCATAAATGAAAAATGTTGCAAAAACGGGCAAAATGATTACTTTTTGAGAGCTTCCGTTGCGTGCGCTGCGTGAGCGGTTAAAATTACGCAACATTCATGTATGTAGGGTAGGTAGGGTAGGGTAGGTAGGTAGCCAGTTGACGGGAGCGAAGCCGCGTGGGACAGCTAGTAATAATATTATAAAGAGGAAAGATTTTTTTGTTGATTTGTTTATTTGTACCGAATAGGCTCCAAAACTACTGGACCGATTTGAAAAATTCTTTCATCAATAGAAAGCTACATTATTCCTGAGTGACATAGGCTATTTTTTTACCGGAAAATGGGTCCTGTGGGGTGGTCCACGGGAGCGAAGCCGCGGGCAACAGCTAGTTGTTAATAAATTATAAGACATTCAAAATGAATAAAATAAGCTTTTCTCACGCAACTAGAGTTTCGATTTTGACACCGTTATCAGTTTAAATTACACCATTTCTCTACAGATAAGTTTTCTGACTACTAAAAAAATATATTCTAATAAACATTATGCTAGTATTATATTATCTGTGATAATAATAATATGTTTTGACACATTATCAGTGTAAAAAATTGTGTTCACATGAGTGAAGATTTGTTTTTGCCAATTTGTCCTGTTGCATTTAAAAATACCTATGCTAGATAAGTAATGATAGGTGTGCTGAATAGACGTTATTACTACTTATTAATTACTACATCATTCTAGACACGTTGGGACCCACCTCGCTGCAGAGCAGTTCACGAAAACCTAATTCGCATGCAATTACTAGGTAGGCCTTTAGTGTAGGACGAGACATGCGTCGATACTCTTGCGCCGTCCCATGTTCCTATATAGCTCGTCGTGCTGTGCTGGTACTGCCGCTGCGGCTGCAGAGAACTTACCTTTACACTACTCTTCAATTCCCATGTCCAAGATAATAAAGATTTGTTGGTTTCTTTTTAATCAAAATACCTTATATACATTTAGTTATGACAAAAAAATTATAAATGAAAAATAAACTACCCCATTTTTTATGGGGATGGCACCTACAGGTGACACTGTACGTTGTGAAATTAGGATTCTGAAGTATACAGATTGTTTCCTAGTGTTACGGTAGGAATAAAACGTCAGAGTTTATAATATTATTTGTTTATATTTTGATATACCAGTTTATTTACGATAAAAATAGTTTATCTGAAAGAAAAAAACTCTAAACCAACACTTGCACTGCAGACACTACCTCCTGAGTGTAAGTGCAAACTTCATCGTCAAATTCAATATTGCCTGGGTCCGTGCCGACCTGCAACTCCTCGGCAATCTTATCTAAGGTCAATATGTAATACGTAAATTAGCTCTAAAACACCATCACGATATAGAGATAAGCACAAAACGTAAAAAAACTTTGTTATTATTTAGAAGGAATTCAGAACAATAGAGTTATTTTAATGCCCAGTGTCACCCGCAGGTGACACGGCATATTTCCAACGTCGTAACAAACATAATTAAAATTATTTTTTCCAATAAAAACATTTGTACAATAGCTTATTTATTCTTCTTCTTCGTCGTACGATGATTCCTCAATTATATACGTTTTGACCAGAATTCAGCCACGGCAATAGCGTTTTCATTTGCCTCACAAAGGTCCTTCAGGGTGCAGGTGTGCATTGTTTGGGACGCAGCTCCGCAATCGCACTACGGGTCATTGGAGTACCCCCATCTAACTAAGTTGTGCCTGCATCGATTAATTTATTACAAGCAATAATAAAAAAAATACGTAAAGTCTAAGCATTTTTATTTCACTTTGTATCGCAAGAGACACAGACTGTTCGAATTACGCGCGAAACTTCTGATTGTATTTGACAGATGAAACTTAGCTAGTGCTATCAGTTTTTTTAATTTTACAGTTTAACTTATTGGCTTTGGAAAAATGGTAGTGGAATTTAATAATAATATCTCCGTATGGTGGAAAAAAAAAACTTCTGGCACCTACAAGTGACACTGTGATTTGAAAAGTTAACAAAAATAAAAAATGCCCCACAAAACTAAATTAAAAAAAATGGCCAATCACAAATTAACCTCGCATAAACTACTAAAACCTTTTTATCGCTTTTAAAAAGCGCATCACTAAATACCAATTTAAATATTCTGAATCACTGACTCAATCATATTAGGCAGGTGTAAAACACAATAGTTTTGATCCACCCCTACAAGTTTATTGTGACGTCAGTGTGCATGTACCTGTTCAGACGTTTTGAAGCACGTGTGTCGGGATTAAGCACGTGTCGAGTCGTTGTGACAGTGTCAGCTTTAGTTAAAAGGCAAATAGGTGAGGTAGTAACAAGTATAGTAATCCAATTTTTTTGACAATGAGGGTTTTCAGGTAACCTCACTCCACCAGTTGGCGTCACTGTGGGGAGAGATCTTGTCCTTTGGAAACGCAACATAAGACATCACCAGGAGGTTGACGTCAATTTAACAATTGACAGAAAACCTAAAGGTTTTGACACGTGTCTGGACCTGACGTCAGAATGCTGCCACCTAGTGGACGAGAACCTTCAATCTTAAGACTACAGAAAAGGAACGCCATCTGCAGACTATACTGGTTGATGACCTACTCTAAACAGAAGTTATGACAGTTTCTGGTACGAAATTATCCTAAAATTAATGTGACAAATTGTCTAACGCTCGTTAGCTTTAGTGATTGGTCGAAGATATTTTGAACAGCCAATCGCATTACATGACTTCTTGCTTTTTTTTAAAGTGTCGATAATTTCTTTCAAGAAACCGCTCCATCAAACTTAATCGGCCTCGATTAGCAGTACACATATTTTGTGTTGGTGTAAAAGCACCTTTGATCTTTCGAGAAACGAAAAACGCAAATGCAAAGCTGATCCAGCAGATAACCCCCCACCTATATATAGGGTAAACATAAAAAGCAGAGTAAATGTTTAGTTTTTTTCATATTTTCGGCAGCTTTGTAAACATAAATATACAATGGGATCCAGCAGAATATCAGCGTCAGGTATATTTGCCTGACACGTGCTGAGCTGGACTCCCATTTGGTGCAACCTTGAGATGCACACCGCACTGTGTTTTGATTGTCAAAATTAATGTTACTGGTGTCACTTTTACTTTTGTTTCGGTTTCCTTTTTCTTTTTATGTTGGCACTTTGTTTTTAAACATACCTACATGAAAATTGTAATAATTTAATTAAGATTTTGTGTGTTGTGTTGTGTCTTTTGTGTGCACTAAATAAATGATTTATCTATCTATCTATCAATAGCCAATTATTTCCAACATAGAATAACTTCAAAAACAGTCACTAACCATAGACGGGATAGAAGCCTTTTTCGCTGGCAAAATTAGCCGTAACGTTCCTTATTCAAAACATAATGAGTTTAATATACCCAATTACTAGGTACCTCTCAATAACTTATTGACACAATAATATTTCCATCAAATAATATAATAGTTGATATTCAAACGTAGTCGATAGCATAATATCTGCAAATTATACAATTTCGCACCGTCGGGTGTCACGTAATCCATTTGCCGATTTCCCGCCAATTAGTTCGTTGCTAGGCAACCGCGCCAAACTGTCATGGTGGATGCTCATAGTTTTCGAGATAAATTCGAATTCGAACATTTATAAGGGTAAAATTGGAGATTATCTTTTTTTAATGTAATAAGTGTAGTGCGGTATTTAAAAGTAATTCTCTAAAATATTGAAATTAAAAGTGCACTTGACTGAGCATACCTTTATTCACGTTAATTTTCCTACTAAACCTACCTATATTTTTATTCGACTGAGCGCTTTTTGATAAGTACCTTAAATTCCATCTAATATAAAAAGAATGTAAAATTGATGATTTGTTTACATGGTTATAAAAGGTAATCTCTGGCAATACTGTTCCGTGTTTATAAATTCTTCCAAAGATAAAAAGCCGCACTATCGCTGGGTGTCTCAGACTACACTTTTTATCGCGGAAAAAGGACGATTCTTGCAGGATAAACCACGGGAATAAGCGATTACGTTATTTATACATACAGTTAGCACTCTGAACTCTAATATTTTGTAAAGCTATGTATCAGTTGGTAGGTTCATTTTTGATTAACATTGGTTTTATGTAAATAGTGGACAACGAACTTCCTCTGCAACATGGTCTAAATCAAAGCCACTTTGGACTCCTGACTGTCTTAGAGCCGATTTTTCAATAGTCTGCTAACTTTTAACTGAGGAATAAAAATGGCTGTCTGACATATTTTCTATACAAAAGCTGTCAAACCGCCATTTTTATTCCTCAGTTAAAAGTTAGCAGACTATTGAAAAATCGGCCCTTAGTGGAACAGCTAAAACAACTCCCAGATATAAGAATGTCACTCATTTAACCAGCCAATCCTTTGTAGGTCCACCAAAAAGTTTTTGTCCAACCATTTCGCGCGCAGATCATGGCACGCTAACCGTCGTTTAACTATTCAAAACGTTATTCGAAAATGGAATCCGTGCAGCAACCATTTTGTTAATAGTTTAATCTGCAGCGGTGATCCGCGGGCAGCCGCATGGAATAACTACACGTGAATATTTGACTAGGCTGTTCAGTTAACTGCCTTTGCCTGCGGGCAGCGAGTTGCGGTATGTTTTTCCTCGTTTATTGCGTGATACCGTTTTCCTTTTTTTGAATGTTGAATTTGGTGCCTTGGTCAATCAAACTGTGTTCAAACTGTGTGATGATTTTTTTCATAGTATGTATAAATTCCATGGTGTTATAGCAAACTATAAGATATATATCGGCGTCATCTATACAAAAATTTACATACATATACTATACGCAGGATATACTCGATCGCTGTGTTCGTCGAGCTTCATTGCCTCGGCGCTTTTCTGGTGGTCGCCACTGTTGATTCTGGCTTTCAGGAGTTGCAGTGGTTTGGGAATAGTGCGGTGGGATTGTCCCAAAACAAAAAAAAAGAAGATATACCTGTACAATACTTTTTCAGTCGTAACCACTTGGTGGTTTTTAACTAAAAAAAACAAAAACACCTATTTCAAAAATCACTCTACGCTTCATCATCATCAGCCTATAGGAGTCCACTGCTGGAAATAGGCCTCTCCAATCGCACGCCATTGGTCTCGACTTTCAGCAGCTCACATCCAGCTGCTTCCAGCCACCCTGCGAAGATCATCGCTCCACCTAGCCTCAGGGCGTCGCCCGCTACGTTTACCCATTCGTGGTCTCTCGAGAACACGTCTACCCCAAAGGTAATCGGTTCTACGGCTAATATTTATATCTATCCTCTATTCATTATTGTAAATGACATATTATGTATATTCACATTTATTAATTAATTAAAAGTCATAATTAATTAATTGAAGAATGATGATATAAACATGGTCTTGTACAATCTTTGTGCCCGCACTTTCGCTCCCATCAACCCTACGTACCCTACCTAGGTGTAGGTACCTACACTACCTACTCTACCTACCCTACCTACCCTACAAACCCTTAGAAATAATTGAAAATATAAATAACTTAAGAACTCGTCATGTGACAGAGTAAAAAGGTAGTAGAGAATAAAAATAATGTACAAATTGATCTCGAATAAAGATGAGTCCCAAGGTCTCGGATTATGTCCGTGGAACCTCCCTAGTTCGCAAACTCTGCCTTGCGTGCGCGAAGTGGTAGGCGCCGTCTACAATAAAAAAAAAAACCGTACCTACTCTGCCTACCCTGCCTACCCTACCTAATATGTAATGCGCATTTTTTACTTACAATATTTTTTGAACGTACCAAAACGCCATTTTCGTGCTGGATTTGAACTTAGCTACCATAGAATGAAATAAAGTATGCACGAAGAGCTTTCATATGACATAGGTTTCATCACTGTTGCACAATTTTGAAAAGTAGGCCAAGTGTTCATACAAAAGTGTCCTTGGTCCTTTGGCACAGAGATAGAATAAAGTCTGGAATAGCATATAGGCTAGTTTCTATCCCGGTATAATGTTCCCTTTGGAAGCTAAACAATTTTCACGCGGGCAAATCCGCTGGCAGAAGCTAGTAAATTATATTTTTGTCACCGGATTATTGCAGACAACGTAAGTTTGTAATGAATCTTGCGAGATTATAAATTCTCGATGTATTGTGAACATGGCATTTAAAATACAACAAATCTTATCCAAATTCAATCCGTGCCTTATGGAGACGAAAGCGTTTACAATATAACGCGATTTATTATAAACTTACGTTGTTTGCGATAATCCGGTGACATTTTATAAATGTACAAATTATTTCATAGGGTGACACATTGGGCAGTCGTATAGCTAAAAGTGGTCTTTAAAAACTCCTATTTTTTATAAACATACATACATAAACTCACACTTTAGCCCATAGGGGTAGGCAGAAACTACAGAACACCACCTGCTAAGATCCTTACATACTCTTTTTGCTTCATCTTTGTTCATACATCCAGTTATTAAAAGCCTGCAAAACAGAATAAATGCAACTAGTCTGCATATAATCGATATCTGTGGCATGTACAGTCGTGCTAAGCAGGCGACACGGATTGGATTCTTTGTAAGCGGATAGTGGCGGAAAAAAACATGCTAACAGCCTTACAGATGTTAGGGGACTATTCTAATTCACGGTAGATTTGCGTTTTTTTAAGGTTTCTAATATTTTTAGGAGAGGTGCTGCCACCTCTAAGGTTATTTCGTTACTTTTTCGTGAAATGTTACTCACTTAACTTTTGGGGTAGTAATTCGAGTATTAAACAAACACACAAAATCATAATAATTATATGTAGGCTACTTATAGATCTGCTTTTTCTGTAGGTGTGTGTGAATAAAGGTTAAAATCTCTTGAGGTGATGACTGTTTTCACATTAACTTCAAACCATTTTTAACACGTAAATATTCAACTTTAACACTTATGTAGATATCCAAAGTATATTGTGTTTGTTTAACTTTTCTGTATATCTGTAAGATGCCTCAGAATAACAACAATAATGTCGAAAGTTACGCATTAAATTTTGATTACGTTGCATCAGCATTCATGATAATTTTATTGAAAATTATTTAGAAAAAAAACGGCTAATTTCTACACTAAACCGCAGATGAGCTATATGACGCTTTCACGTCAAATTTTTAAGAGGAAATGCGGGGTAGAGAGCTGCAACTGAAATTCCTTAATAAAAAGTCATAATCCGAGGTTTGGCTCTCGCCTATTTCCTCCTCCAATATTGTACCAATTTAAAAGATATTTCTTAGACTGAAAAAGAAAGATATTTTTTGTGCCCCTATGTTTTCCTTTGTGATAAAACATTATCTTTAGAAGCACTAGAACCCTCAAAAAATGCTCAAAATTGCGCTGTCAACAGACGTCTAGTGTAAAAAATTTACAACAATACGTGAAAAAACGAAAACATAAGTGTCCAGTATATATCTTTTTTTTTTCAGTTTATGGAATATCTATTAAATTGGTCCAATATTGGAGGAGGAAATAGGCGAGAGCCAAACCTCGAATTATGACTTTTTACTTAGAATATTCAGTCGGATGTCTGCGATCGCATTTCCTCTTAAGGCCGTACCCTGATCAAAAAATCAGCATGTGATACGAGCATTCCTATTGGCCTAGCGGCACTGGTGGCGCATGAAATACGGTAGTGAATACGCCCAGATTTTAGAATAAAATCTTTATAAAATCTTTAAAAAATTAAACTTACAAAATGTTCGTTATCAAATTGTCTATCCATTAGTGTTAGTATAAAAAATAATTAATGAACACTTTACGAGGAGATGCATGCTATCAATAATTATTTCACATTTTTATGGTTTTGTTGGAAGGAGATTAGTGACACATATATACCTCTTAAAAAAAAGTGCACTACATTTTTTTTTTAAATTTTAGAATCAACATTATGTAGAAATTTAATGTATTTTTATTAATTGATATTTCTTTTTAAATAAAGAGTATAGCTCTTAAAAACTGCACAAAATTCGACTAGCGCAGCGTTTTGCTCGGGGACGCGCCTTAACATAGATAAGCGGTTGATTGTACAAAGAACTTCCAAAAAAAGCCAACTTCAGCCACTCTATCACATTCGATATTACTGTAACAATATCGTCTCTACGATAGTACAGCTATGCTAGTAATTTGTCGGCGTGCGCGCGCTCTCACATACATTACCGGGACACAAACAAACTCTGCGGATTAGACCTTCCCCGGAGCGGCTGGGTACAGGGTGTGAACTAAAAGCTGAACGGTTCTTACATTAGAATGGTATTAAAATCAGTATTGGGATACGATTGATGAAACTTTAGGTAATAGTGGAATTTGTATAATTATGATTAATGGCACCAATATTTTTTTTTTTTTCAATTAACAATAGGCTCGCAATTTGACCACTATCTCGCCCATATATATATTTCTATGATCTCGCCTGATGGTAAGCGATGATGTGGTCTAATTAAATAATAACTGTTATTGGTTAGTATTTATTGAGATAGAAAACGACCGCTATTGTAAATAGGTCTCCTGTTGATCGCAAGTTACAGATTCAAAACATAATCACCAATGTACAGCATGAAAAGTGCCTTATTAGAACTACATTAGATTCAGACTTCCATTATCAACGCTAAAATCACGCAAAGGCCTAGAATCATCTTGACCTTGCATTTAAGTTTTTAAGCTGACATGGTCACAATCATTAGAATTAAAAAAAAAATCGGGCTATTTACCGTGTATATTTTGTTTTTTGTTGAGAGCTCGATATTTCGGCACCGTTACAAGCGCCATGATCACGAGAACTAAAGTCTTTGCGGTATCCCGAAACAAATATTAATTCTAATGACCTTGCATTTGCTTCTCGCCAAAAATTTTTTATTTTTCCTTTACAATTGTTCCATGGGATAAAAAGATAACTAAAATTCGAGATTATGATTATAATAATATGGCAGTAAATAGCTAGGACAAAATGCCATAAATCTAGACTGTAGGTAGACATTCATCATCAATACCTTTTAAACCCAAAATTAGGACCACAAAAACCAAATAAAAACTCTTTCAAGAACTCCCACACCCTGTATACACAGCTCCCATTTAAATTGATATAAATTAATCCTTTAGCAATGTGCCCCTCAAGAAAGAAATCCCATTACGTCCAGATTCGATTAACGTTTTACCAGGACCCCCTTCGGTCCCGTCGGATGGACCCCTTAACCCCCCTTGCATCTTTTGCTTAAATCTGTCCAGTAAGTAGGTAGGAATGGATTGTAGGTAATCGTTTGTAGTTCAACGGTGTATTGGCCGTGTTTTAGTTGTGTTTTTAAGTGAGTTGAATTTATAATTTAATGCTTAATTGGCGGGTATGGCTAGTAGATATGAATTGGGTTTGCGTTTGAATCTGAAGTGGTTTAGGTGGTTAGATTGATATGATTTGTGCGCAATTCGGTATGTAAAGTATTTTTCAGTTATTTTTTTTATTTCAAATTTATAGATTTAGTTATTTTAAGCAACTAATTTCAATATTTCGTTTTTCCAAGCTGTAGTTATTTTTTATATTTTTTTATATTTTGTTCGTGCTGATGTCATAAAGTAGTCTGAATGGCATAGGACTTGACGTTGACATTGACGCTTGACACGTACAAAACAACAGTCCACTTGCACGAAAGACTTAACCACAGATTAGTGATATGTAGCTAGCTAGACATAACTCGGAGTAGGTTGCTAGCGTGAGGTTAAATTGACAATATTGTATGACGAACTGTCAATTTAACCTCGTGTTGGCGACTAGCTCTGTGTTGGAGTTTTCGTGCAAGTGGGCCTTAATTATTTCTTTACAAGAAGCGCTGAAAGTTTCCTATATAGGATACTTTATGACGTCATTTAGAGGTCAAGTAAAAATCAAGTTATTTTTTGTTGTTAATCCTGCGCTTGACCATTATCTCACCTGATGGTAAGTGATGATGTGGTCAAAGTGTGGTGGTGTGGTGATTTTAAGTATTTTTGTGAAAACAAATACGATCTTAAAATTGTATGACCTAAAAATAGAAAAATAAGGCTTTCAAATCTAAAACCTCAAAATGGTTTTGGAATCGGCATGGGTTTATTTTTACTTTACATACCGAATTGTACCTATACTGTAGTTGTAATGAGCTCGTCTTTGATTAACTTTCATCTTTGCGAATATTATCTGCCATTGAGTGTATGTAGCCTCTAAGTATGTAGTTTTGTTCAACAGTAGCTACCTTGAAAACCCAGCCAGCTAAAGCTTCTGACTTCAGATTCTTCGGTTTTACCAGGCGATAAAGCCGTCGTAAAACAATAGATATATTACGTCAAAAGAACCAATGACGTTCGGTATGCTTTCGTGTAGAATTATATAGCTTAGAATATCGTCATCATCACCTATAGGAGTCAACTGCTGGATATAGCCTCTCCAACCGATCCCAATTTGTCTCAATTTTCGGCAGCTCTCATGCTGCTACCAGCCACCCTGAGAATACTATAAGCATAGAGGGAGATAAATATACTATAGGACAAATATTTTCTTAATTTCCCTCGGCAATCTTTGTGTTTCATCAGTCGTGGGCTTTCTATCAGTTGCCCTTTGCACTTGGTGCAGCCCGGACGCTCTCAATAAACTTGGCAGTATATGGAGTTGTTAATACTCTTTTAAAATAATGTAATTTATTTAAAAAATGGGAGGAAAGCTGCTATTTTTACAGCTCTAAATATTTCACACGGAAATCAAAACAAAACAACGATAATAGTTATTTATGCTACAAGTGCGGAAAGTAGGTGATTTCCGATGAGTGGATAAATCGACACGAGTCGGAAATCATCTTACGCACGTGTATCATACAACATTTTACTATGCATTGTGCGAGGAAATAGAAACATTTTTTTATTTCCTCGCACAATGCATAGTCCTAAGTCTGTACCAAGCAAGAAATTAATAAAATGGCGCTTATTCAAGGGCGCTCAGCATATCCACAGATTATCTAATAGTTCATAGTTCCTCGGGCATATCTACTGCGCATGTGCAAATAGCTGTCACGTCGTAACGCAAAAAGGCAAGAGCAAAACATTCATTCTGCCAAACATATTTAATGAATATTTAAAATTAATTTATTGATCAAAATCTAAATCTAGAGTAATTAAAATGAAGTATTAGTTTTGTTTTACCTTTTATATGAATTATAATCTGTACTTAACTAATTTTTCAAACTTTTCTCAAATAATAAAAACTATATGCGGCGGGCTGACGTTGGAGTTAAAAATTAAAAAAAGTACAGGAAAGTAAAAAGCACTAGTAAAAAAAAGTGACACTTTCCGCTCAGTTTGGCTGCTTGGAAAACGCTCTTTTCGAGGACATGCATTGTAAAGTACTTAGTTCTGAATTCAAATTATTATACACGATAAATCTAATAATTGATGGACATGGGCATTAGCATTCGTTTGTATTCGGAAATGCGATGATTGCCGAGGGACGTTAAGAAAATAGTTGAACTGTACTTTTGAAGGTCTAAGTTTGATCCAATCCACCAGACTTTGTACCACACTATTGACACGGTCATCCGAGCCTGTTTAAAAACCAATTTGCCTGTTCAAACAACTAACAACAAACCAAATAAAAGTCGACATCTTCAATTACACTCCTTTACCAAGGGCTGGACAAACACTCGATACGGATCGTTGCGAGAATCGAATAGTAATTCGACTATTCGACTCGACTATCGTAGAATCGATGTTGTCGCGTCCCTAGGGGTTCCACCCTAGCCGCATAATGTGATTCTATTATAGGAGTATCAGTGTCAAATGAGGTTTTCACCAATAGGGAATATAAGGATGTTAGAGGAATATTTTTATTTGTTTGTCCCTTTTTTGCAAGTAGATCTTACAAACAAGTAGAGGAACTAAATAATAACAGCCGCATGGGTTGATCTGTGAGGTTAAGCAACGGTTGCCGAGGTCAGTCCGTGGATGGGTGACCATTGACCACGTACCGAGGCTCCTCCGTGCTTTAGAAAGCACGTTAAGCCGTTGGTCTTATTTGAAGATCTTTGACAGTCGTTACGGGTAGTCAGAAGCCAGGAAATCTGTAACCAGTCTTGCCTGGTAGTACCGTGTTACCCAGTTACTGGGGTTGTGGAGGTCAGATAGGCAGGCGCTCCATGTAAAGCACTGGTACTCAGCTGAATCCAGTTAGACTGGAAGCCAATCTCAACAAAGTTGGGAAAAGGCTAGACAGATTGATAATTGGCCCCTTTTTAGGTTTCCGTACCCAAAGGGTAAAAACGGGACCCTATTACTAAGACTCCGCGGTCCATCTGTCTGTCTGTCTATCTGTCACCAGGCTGTATCTCATGAACCGTGACAGCTAGACAGTTGTAATTTTCTTCAGTTGTATCGTCGGGGGAATGTGGACGAAGTACCTGATATTATCGAGAAATTAAACGAGGACTTAATGGCTATAAAAGCCTGGTCTGATAGGTTTGGCGTTGCTGTAAACCCCAATAAGTGTCAGGCGATCATCATTGGGAGTCCTCGCAGCATCGGTAAAGTGGATAGTGCAACTTTGCCACCTGTTCTGTTTGACGGTACGATTGTTCCTTTTAGCACTGACGTAAAGGACCTAGGCTTGCGCATAGATAGCACCTTTAACTGGCGTACTCAAGTTGCTAGTGTCAGTCAGAAGGTCACTGGAACGTTGCGGGCTCTATATCGTTTAAAAAATGTATTATCCTCGAACACGAAGGCAACGCTTGTGCAGACACTAATTTTTCCTATTATCGATTATGGTGACGTGTGCTATTATGACCTGAATGCAGATCTCCTCAACAAACTTGACCGTCTTCTAAATTACTGCATTCGATTTGTTTTTAATTTGCGTAAATATGATCATGTCTCTGCGCATCGCTCAATTTTAAAGTGGTTGCCCATACGCCAGCGCAGAGAGCAAAGGGCATTAACTACCTTGTTTTCATTTCTTGCATCCTCCAATGCTCCTAGTTATCTTGCTCCTCACTTTCAATATATTTGCGCCAACCACAATAAAAATCTTCGCTCATCACATAACCGTCTTCTTCAATGTCCCACTCACCGGACTGATTTCATTCACTGTTCTTTCTTCGTACAGTCTATTTCTCTGTGGAATGCGCTCCCTCAAGAAATCAGGATGGCACCCAATCGATTAGCGTTCAAAGTGAAAGTTCGCGAGCACATTCGTAAGAAGTTGGCAGTAGTATCATCACAGCGTTAATGCTCTCCAATTATCTGTTTATGTATATTCGTGTATTTAGTTTATTTACTTTTTGTATATATAGTGTATGTGTATGTATGTATTTATAGTTTGTATGTATTTTAATGTATTTGAATAAATATTACCTATCGTGATTTATTCTCAATATTGCACCTACCACTATTTGTCTCTGCATCACCCAAAGGTCGACTGGTAGAAAATGCCTAAGGCATTAAGTCCGCCTCTGTACGTTTTTGTGCATGAAGTATTAAATAAATAATAAATAAATAAATTTTCACAGATTATGTATTTCTGTTGCCGCTATAACAACAAATACTAATATTTAAGTGGGTATCCCATACAACAAACGTGATTTTTTTCCGTTTTTTGCGACAGTGGTACGGAACCCTTCGTGTGCAATTCCGACTCGCACTTGGCCGGTTTTTTTGTTTGGAAGTTCCCAATTATTCTTTTTGTGACGCTGGCAGGATAGAATGTCATATTTTGCTGGCCCAAACATTCTTCACTTGCATGTAATTAGGCTCACTTGAACGGAAAACTTAACTCAGAGTTAGAGGTAAATTGACAATATTGTTTGACAAACTGACAATTTAACCCCATGTTAGCAACTAACTCTAAGTTAAGATTCTCATGCAAGTGGGTCTTAGAGGAATTAGGGGATCTTCTTCTTATTATTAGTACAGAACTACCGAACCCAGTTTACAAACCTCATTTTTGTTTGAAAGTTGGTACTCTTGAAGTTAAATAGGCACTTAAGAACCGAAAAGTCTTTGGTGCCTACGTTTTAGAGAACAGTACTTTAGTTAAAACAAGAAAGAGTCCAGCCAAAACTACCAGTAAAATCCTTTTGAATTAAAAGCAATGTTCTCGTAAAATTAAATGGTTTCTCATACAGGGCAAATCTATATAAACATTTACGTATAGTTGTAGTGTAACTAAATACACTATAATAGTAGATATTAAATACACGTCATTTTGGAAATTACTGAACTATCTCTCGATTTTTAGGGTTCCGTAGCCAAATGGCAAAAAACGGAACTCGGATTCGTCATGTCTGTCTGTCTGTCCGTCTGTATGTCACAGCCACTTTTTCCAAAACTATAAGAACTATGCTGTTGAAACTTGGTAAGTAGATGTATTCTGTGAACCGCAAACCTCAATTTTTTTTTTTCATTAAACTCATACGGGGGTGTATCTATGGATAGGTCTTCAAAAATGATATTGAGGTTACTAATTTCATTTTTTTTTTCTAAACTGAATAGTTTGCGCGAGAGATACTTCCAAAGTGGTAAAATGTGTGTCCTCCCCCCCTGTAACTTCTTAAATAAGAGGATGATAAAACTAAAAAAAAATTATGATATACATTACCATGTAATCTTCCACCGAAAATTGGTTTGAACGAGATCTAGTAAGTAGAAAGTAAAAAAAAAAAAATTGTCGTGAAACCGCAATTTACCAAGTACCGAACCCTTCGTGCGTGAGTCCGACTCGCACTTGGCCGGTTTTGAATTAAGAATGTTAAGTTGAGCATTGGAGTGCAGTGGTGGCCTAGTGGCGTGGGTTCAAACCCAGGCAGGCGCTGACTTTGTTTAAATTATTTCACCACCACTGCTCTCAAACCAGTGAAGGCAAACATCGTGAGGCAACCGGCATGTCCTAGAAACAAAAATTCGAATACATGTGACATCCAACAACCCGCATTTGGGCACGCGTGGTGGATTAGGGCCCATTCTCTGTCACTGGAGAGAGGAGGCCTGTGTCCCAGCAGAGGGAACTAAAAAGAAAAGTTAATAAAATAAAACAAATCACCCGACTGCATAAAAAGCGAACTAAAAATAATGAGGAGGATAATATGTTCGCGAGCTGGCTGACAAAAACCAGATTTTCCTCCGACTGCACAGCATGATTTTCTTCATGTTTACGTCTTTTTAGTTAGCTTTTTAAGCAGTCGAGTTTTTTTGATTTTTTTAATTAACTCTTTTTATTTACAACTATTTAGTTATTTTTTTTAGAATTAGCTACACGATGGGTTTGGAGGATTTTCTTTTCCCCGCAAAATGGCGCCCAAAATTTGCCATTTTTTTCATTATACATTTCAATGTAGCCATTGACACTCGCAGGGTTAAGACGAATCGATTGACGTAAGAATCATCAAAATCGGCCAACGCGTTTGGTCTCTAGAGAAAAAACATACATAGGAACAAACATACATACATACATATATACATAGACTGATAAACACATTATCCGCCTTCGGCAGTCGGGTAAAAAGGCTGATGATGAACTTGAGCATTTATCATCTTTTCTACTTCTACTTTAGCCTACAAACCTGTCAAACTTTGGCACTAAAGTTGAGTTTGACACTTCAAATACTAAATTCAGAAATCGGTCCTTAGGGGAAGAAAAGCGTCACAAAAGATTCTCAAATGACACCATAGACATTAAGATTGGATTCATTTGATAGCCAATTATAAAAGAAAAACGATATCAATGTTACACAAGAAGTAATCTGCTCAAACAGGTGGGCCCCGCTATGAATCAATGTTGTCACCATTGTGCATTCGCTGTGGACCCCTCATGTTGGCACTACTGTTAATGTGACGTGATTCGACCCCTAATTTGAAGAAGCTACATGGGGACACGGGGATTGTCTAACTGTAGAATTAAATAACGTGTGTCCATTGTTCATATTCAAGATAGTTTTTAAGTGAGTTTATAAAATGACCCATACTGTATGGCATTTATTTATTAATTTATTTAGTACTTAAATTCAAAAATAAATTAAAATTAGGGCCTTACAGTTAATGTGTAATTTAGTTTTAAAAGTTGTCTTCTTTGGATTTGTTAGGACAATGAAGTTCTACATTTTGTCCTGTAAACCTACCTATGAACCATTTTTTTTTCTTAAATATACTTTTTGCAATGTGCCTTTTTTTGCCTTTGTTTCTGATCGTGACCTTCCAGCGATTCCAAACAACATCAACTTTTTGACTATATAACCGACTCGTTGGCAATTTCAAAAATGCCTGTATAAAATGGTTTAGTTGAAATAAATGCTTTGAGTTTCAGTTCACCAGTATAGGATCGAATCCCCTGTCCTTACAGCGACTAACTCTCCACTAGGGGATGTACCATGGCGAGCACGGAGCAACTCATTGATTTCGTTAATCCTGTGGGAGTCTTAATGGCGACTGGCGAGTGGGGGGTGGGGGATAAATTAGATGGACACGTGTCGACTCTGCTGTGTAATGAGATCTCTTCAATTTGATGTTTTTTTTTTCTTTTTTTTTGAGGGCGACTTTTTGGCTGTCTTAAGTTGCATTGTTGAAAGTGTTGTGGGTTTAGTTTGTTTGTTGAGGAGATTTGTTTACCTGATGAGTTAAGGATTAAAGAACATTTTATGCAAAGAAACTAGATAGAACCGTATAAAATTTAACGGGTTAATCATTAGTGTTTACAGACTGAAGGACAGGGCACATGGCGGGTGGGACGCGGGACGTGTTGGACTCCTATCTCGAGCATTGGGGTAAGGTTGCTATAGACAATGAAAAATGGGACTAAATCCAGGTCTGTACCTTGCAGTGGAACGCTATAGGTCATAAGAATAAATATTAATATATATAAGATACAATTAATTACTGTAGAAAGTAATACTTCTCCTTCAACCCATAGACAACACCACTCATATTTTATGCCCTCCAAATTACCAACCGACACCACCAATTCCAGGCATTCTTTTTTCAAAAAGCATAATAGTGTACCACTGATCGTCAGTAGCCGACTCGTTATCGTGACATCACGCGATAAAAGACCCTATTATGTCATCTGACAGCTTCGAGCGGTCCCAACGGATAGATATTTTACTTCATTTGATTTATTGCCAGTTTGGGACGCTAGGTGTTGTGTTTTTGCCTCTTGTGAGGGTAATTAGACGGTATCGTTTGTCTGGTATATATTTTTGGGGGTTTTGCGATAATTTGATGCTATTGTTGAAAGTATAGGCGAGTTATTTAATGGCAATATTTTTGCACACACTGAGCTAATTGGAGATGTTCTTCAAATAGGCGTGCGTGTATGAGATGTATGGACGTAAATGTAGCAAGCAAGGTGGATTTCTGGAGCGTGTACCTACACACATGGGAAAAGGTGTAGCGTAGCTACTTCTTCAATGTATGTTAATTATAAGGTATTTTAAGTAAATTAAGTCAGTATTGTATAAACAAACAAAGAAATGGCGTGAGTTTATGTGCCTACCTAAGATATTGTATTCAATATTTTCTACTCAAATCAACATTTTAATCGACTGATAATATGAAAGCTATCACATAAAATAATCCAACAGTGTACCTATATTGTATTTGTAATGTGTTATTGTGTTAGTAAGTAGATATATATTATTATTTAAACAAATAGTGTTAGTCCATGTAAGCTATGCCTGCAAGTGTGCATACAGTGCTTTAATATCATAATGCTCTATGCTCACTTGCGTTTAATTCAACAATAAATCACGTCAAACTGGCCAATTAAATGATAATTTGTCACATGTGACTGCAGAATTAATTAATTGCTACAATATAATAACTTGGCAGATAACAGAAACGTTTGCGACAGAACTTTACTTTAAATATGAATGCGTCCATTGGCGCGTGTCTGATCTCTCATTATTCGGAATAAAGACATTGAAACCGCGACGTCAGCGATGTCAAAATTCAAAATCCGAACATGCATTAGCGCTAAATTTGAATACAGAATTCGATGTAATTATCAAATTTTGGAACTACAAACCCTATGTCATATAAGACAAAGTTCATGTTCCATTGTAGCCGATATTTTTTTTGGGCCTTTTAAATAAAAAAGGTCACTTAAAAATCAACTTAGAATACACAACGTTAAAGTCTATATTTAGGTGCGATGGATTCAAGTTCGAATGATGAATCCAAGTATAAATCGTTTATTTAAATTTTACACGCAGTTGACTCTGAATGCAAAAATATGGCGTCCAAAGTGAAATTATAAAATTATCCCTGTTTGTCTATTTTAGAACACAAAGGAATCGCTGCATGTTTACACGCTATTTAACAATTATTTAACATTTGATTTGTACACGGACACGTGATTTGAATCCAGCTTATTTGCATAATCCCCTGTATTAGTCACAATTACGATTTGTCATAGCTATTCGATTATTAGCTTTGTGACGTTTATATTTATAACTTTATCTGCTTATTTGTATTTTATTTAAATTAATCTTTGTATCAATCTGTTGTGGAAAACATTTTTTTTAAACATAATTGATGGCCATTTTCTCGTGTGAATAAACGTTGTGTACAAAAATAAGTAGTGCGTAATGTGAAATAAATAGTATTGCACGCGTTTTCACGCGTCATCCTTTGCAATTAGCTGATCAATCATTCGAACGCATCCGAACGAAATCGAAAGCCAAAAGCTGTGTGGCTGTCAAAACATTTGTCAAAGAACTTTGAACCTAAGAGTCATAGCCAATAAAAGAATTAACTTATAAAATTGCTTACACGATTTTCCGCTGAAATATGTATTTTATTTCGCACCAAAAAGTGTCGTTCGCAACATGGCGGCCCCAAGGGACTTTATTAGTGTCGGCGACCTAGCCATTATACATTTTTAAACCGTATCCATATAAATTAATGTCGATATCACCCCAGCGTAATATCAATCTCGTGCCGTAGTTGTTCGCGGATTATGTTACTAATAATATCATTTTGTACGGTGATTCGTTATGAATGGTTGTACCTATGGGTTTTAGCGTATAGTTTGGCTGTATGGTCTTGATTATGTCTGCTTTTTAGATAATTATATACAAAATTAATACCTAAAAGACTCATGAGTTCTGATAAACATACAAGAAGTTACGGATTTCTTATCCTTTCAGTAATGATACTTTAATCATTTTATTTTTATACTAGTGCTCGACGATGAAAAATTATGCTAATTTTAATATTGCTTTTAGTAAAGACTCTGCTACCCAACAGATTAATTAATTAGCTAATCGATCAACAGTGTTCTTGAACAAAAGAGGATCCAAGAATATATATATTTTTTTATATAATTGCTTCTTTCACTATCTGTCTAAGTCTAAGAAAAAATACAGATCACCAGAAAAACTTAGTTCTTTGTCTTCAATTTTATTTATTTATTTATTAATCACAATATTAGAAAAAATACCTAAACTGCCAGTATCAATACCATTCAATCCAAGTATCCGTCGGATAACGAAGTGTTCCCCCAATACGGGAGGCCAGTTTACTGTTTCTTTATTCCATTATGTTTTAAAGAGAATGTCATAGCTATCGGGCAAGTGCAGCGCCGAACGCACCCAAACTGTCGAATTAACGGAGGGAGCGAACAATAGCTGCCATTTTAAATTGCGAACGCAACGTTTAATTGCGCGCTAATAGGCAACCGGTTTTTGTTTTAAATTGGCTGTCAAGTTGACAGATAGAATTTTTATTTTGTTTCCTAACTTTGAATGTTAACTTCAGCCTATTCTCTTCTTTTTCTGAAAGTTTATCTTCTTTATTATTATAGGTTTCCAAATCTTCAGTCACAAAAAACCGTTTTACTTTACTTCCTCTACTCCGAGGGATATTTTTTTCTCAGGTCTTAGATGGTCTATTTTGCTGATCATGGGTTTCGTTTCCTTTTGGCCACAGCAATAATGATCACCTAGTACAAGACATTGTACTTATTAGCTGGCTAGCTAGATGGATTCAACTTAGCTAAGGCCGAGTTTCTCACCTCTAAATTATCGCAGAATTAATGTGAGAAATTTTCAAGCACGCGTTATATGCTGTGATTGGTTGAATGAATTTACAACAGCCAATCACAGCAGATAATGCGTGCTTGACAATTTGTCACATTAATTCTGCGATTATTTAGAGGTGAGAAACTCAGCCTAAGTTTTCTGTTTTATGATAATAACAAATCTGCTGGTGGAGCTTTTCAATTTCATCATATTGAACATAACATCACCATGAAGAATAACGTTAGAGGTGAACCGTAGTATCTAAATCTACATTTCACTAGTTTGAATACTCTTCGATAAAGCGGTAGTCGCCTTTATAGCTTCTTTGCCGGAAATAACCTAAATCTGAAGTTACTAGTGCCAAAACCTCAACCACCAAAAATACTAATATTATTTTATCTATATATATATTATAGTGTCACATCACATTCATATCTCGCGGTCACAATAATAATTTCTACCGCAAACAAACAAAACAGAAATTGTTTAGGGGGAGATGCATCGATAAAAAGCGACCTAATCAAATAAACACGGCAACGTCGATCTGTCGACGCAATCTCCCGCCAAAATTGTGATTTGATATCTTCTATCGACGCATCACCCCACAGTGTTGCCATGATAATAATCTGTTATAACATTTTCATCTGTGGTGTCAGTTTGTGGGTATTATTTTACAACCATTGTTCATGTAATTGGCTTTCGTAGATCTATGATGTTTGTTTTTTTTTTTTTGCGAATATAGAAATAGGTTTAATATTTTATATTTTTTTATTGTGATGATATGTTTATCTGCGCAGAATGTACCTAAGTATAGCACTCATAGTATTTGTAAATTTACGGCTTGTTTTAAAGCTTTTGGTACCTACCTATATCGTTAAGCATTCTGTGCCTCTTCCCATTCCTTTGAAAAACCAACATACGATAAGTAATTGGGAATTAGATACCCCACTTTAAGGTTACACTAGTCGAAAATGTTTCCATACAAACGTAGTCTAGGGATTATTCCACTGTTTAACGATGTACGTTCAAAATAAAAAGTGATATCATATAGAAGATGGAAAATTTTAAAACAGCCTCCATACAGGGATAGATTAGTAGTTCAACAATGCATATAATTTTATTTTGAACAGATAGATTTAGTCGTTTTTTCATGACATCTAGACTGCCAAAGGTCTGTTTATAAAATTTCGCACGCTCGGTTTCGTCCTAAATCTCTATCCATTTCGCTACAAATTTGCAAAAGTCTGTATCGAACGCGAACTAGCTGCCTTCTGCTCATCACAGCATCTATCTCTTCCGCACGTGTTGTCGGCTGATATAAAATGCATTTTAACCCCGCGCACAAAATAGTTCGAGCCGTCGACTAGTGTACCCTTAAGCAGAAGCTCCCACGAGGACGAATTAATGCGGTCATCACAAAACGTGAGAACCCATCAAAAACATAACAGAAAAGTTGTTTTTAATAAAGATGAATCCTCATAAAATCAACAAAATCCTATTTTTTCACCCCCTGGCATTATAGCATGCAATCTTAGGCCTATTAGATTAAAACGTTACTTCTATTTGAGCGACACGTGGCTCGCATGCGCCGTGCACACGAAGTTTGACAGCTAAGCAAACATGGCGGCCGATAGCTGAATCAGAATCAAATCTTTATTAATATTAGATGAACAAACACATTGTTCTTTATGCGGGGTATTGTGCAAATATAATTTTTGTAATTGGTCTTGTTTCCTCCCCTTTAAGTAGTCATTTAATGCGAGGGTGGACCGGTAGAAATGATTTCTTTAGCAAATAATGGTTTGATTAATTACTACTTGTGATGGATCGTGAATTAAATGTTCTGTTTAACTTTAGTTTTCATTTGATCCGTAGGGATTACAAGTAGCTTTAATTTATTATAGCAAGCTTTTCTGATTATTAGTGTTTTAATTGCGGTTTTATTTTGAAAAAGTGTGCCCAAATTAACTTTCGTTTGAAATCTTAGCACCCTATTTTTTAATCTTGGCCTAATTAGGTAGAAACCTTGTAGCGTTGTCCCTTTCATTACGGTGTATGTCTGAAGAAGATTTCAACTTCTGTACCGTCTAGATAAAACTTCGTTCTGAAGAATCAACAACTGCAATCAAAATATTAACCATAGTTAAGCTCACAGCAACTCAGAGCAATCCTATCTAGTTTTAACAGTATTCACATGAAATTCTTCGAAACGACAGCCAGAAATGCTAGAAGCCGTCATAGAAATATAGTAGGAAGTGCTCGGAGTGGGAATATTCAAACCAAAGCGATATTTACCCGGCGTGGCGCAGAACAGGCCATTAATTTACATAGTAATTTATCTTGTAATTAAGTACGCCGCAAATTGCTATCTCAGCCCTTCATAATCCTTTCGCACTGTTGCTTGGCAAGCGTCGGAACGATGGTGTTAACAGTGATACGCAAGGAATTAGAAGTAGGAGGAGATCTCTCTCGAGTCACTCCGAGAATCAAGTTTTTAGGGAGCTATGGTTTTCGAAGTGCTTCATAATTATACAAATTAGTCGTCAGATGACCATAATTTGAATGGGAGGTACAATTTTTTTGGAGAAGTGACTGTGGTTTCCTCGGAGAGAGTTGATCATTTACATAGGCAGAAGCAGTTCTTAAAATATGATCTGAACTGTAAAAATAAATCTTGGGTAAAAGAAAAACATGGGGTTATCTACTGACTAAATGATTTTGGCAGGTAGAGACAGATACAGCCACCCGCAGGTCGGTGGCAACATTTTAGAATGTAAGGCTGTTTTAAGATAAGCTCTCTCCTCAACTCGAAATTCTAGAACGGTATTTCAACAAAAATTTAAAGCACATATTGATGTAACCAGCAAAATATTTTCTCATTTTTATTCTACTATTCGTATATAATTTTGATTCCTAGGTTTACCTCCTCGCCTCTAAAACAGGATCCAAAGTTTAATATTCCTTCAAAAAATCTCCTAGAATATCACCCATATAGTCATATCCCCTCATTTACATCGTCCGCCTGCGGTTGGTGTTGACACGCAGCCGACAGACAGGGATTAAGGTTATCTGCATCACAAAGCCTGCACCGTGGAATTGCGCCGATTGCCAGACTACCCACGTACCCACCGGCCGACGATGGAGCCCGATTTTTGGAGTTTCCACGATTTTTCGCCGACGCATCTAGAAGTATTTCGGCGAAACAAATTGAAGATTTTTGAAGTTCGGTTTCAAGATTGAGATGGTTCAGTTAATTTTAAAAGTTTTTGCCGAATCAAGAATGTTTTAATTGCACAAATTACGGACTTATTCATAAAAGTACCTCTAGGTAGGTACTTTTATGAATAACAGTCATTTTTTTTTTAAATTAATTTTCTGAGTAATTAAATTCAAAATCAAGCTTTCATAGTTGTTAAGTTTAACTTAAAATTCTTAAAATCCTTTTAGGTCTGTACCAAGGTTGTTGCGAACATCATCATCCGCGGAACATCAGCATCATTTTCAATATCAGCATCAGTACCAGCATCCGCATTTATAGATGCTGAAGTTCGAGTTGTGACATGACTGCATAAGGACCGGGGCCTATGGCACGTGTTCTTTTCGGTTGTGAGTTTTCACCAAGCATTGGGTCGACCGCACCGATTGCCATTGGTAACAAATGCAAACTTGTCTCATCAATTCATTATTACTATTCATACGTTACTGCGGATAAAAGTGCAGTTATTGTTTATCCCGTAAACTGTTGTGAATTTTTTTAAATCATGGCTGCCTTCGTTGAATACGTACATACTTACATAAAAATAGTGAATCAACAACAATTTCGCCCGCGTGAAAAGTGTTTTTTTTATCCCAAGGGAACATTATACCGGGATGAAAAGTCTATGTGCTATTCCAGACTATCTCTGCCAAATTTTATCCAGATCCGTTCAGCCATTTTGGCGTGATTGAGTAACAAACATACATCCATCCAAACTTACGCATTTATAATATTAGTAAGAAGGAATATAAGATATATATGTCAGAGATGTAAAAGGATTTTTCACGCAAAGGGCGCAGGTACCTATCAATACTTCTCTTAAAATCACTTGAAGAGCATACATCCTGTTGAGTTAGAAATGTATTTAAAAAGTAAAAACGAAAAACAACAAGCTTTTTCCCTGTTTTTTTTAATTAAAAAGAAATTTCCTTTCTCAATATTTTAAATCAGCGCCAGCATCAGCATCCGCTGGTGTCACTAACAAAATATCAGCATTAGCTTCAGCGGATGTAAAAAAAAATTGCATAAGTAACAACCATTTTCCTTATGCATAAGTAACACAATTCGGTTTTAAGTTGTAGAGACAAATATAAGTACAGGCCACTTATATTTGTCTCTACAACTTAAAACCGAATTACTCCCTCAATAACGTTTTCTCGAAAATGTATCCAACTTTTAGGGTTGGAGTTACTTTAACAATAACTCGAATCACTTTAGATCTTAAAATCTTTAAAACTCAAAAAAGGTGATTAAACAAATCATAATCCGCAATATTAATTGGGAGTTTGCATCTAAAATCAAAGCTTGCCAAGTCATATTGTTCTGCAGAGCTTGTTAACAAGTTCGTCTTAATTGGATTGTTTCTTCAGTCTTCAGTGGAGTTCAGGAGTTGGGGAGCTGCACGGTACTCGGCATCGATCAGTGGTTGTTGTAGGAGGAGTTCGATTTGAGATTATTTAGAGTTATCGTTATCGTGTTGTAGATACTCGTAGTTAATATTCTAGACTTGCACAATAAAATCTGGAAAAGAGAGAGCGAAATTACTAAAGTATTGATTATGAAAAAAGTTACACAACTAGGAACACATTTTATGTGTTATATCTACAAATTCAGATTTCTAAAATAAATTAAATATCTCTAAAATCACAGTACCTACTAATTAAAAATAAAACATTTATTAATGCTAGTTTCAGAACAAGTAGAAAAACAATACGTGTGATCTGCCAGACATCCTGACAATGGACTGAATTTGCCCTTATGTTTGAGGGAAGCCAGCGGTGTATATTCATAGATATATAACATTTTAGATGCAACTTATTCTAGATGCTAATGGTGCCCAGCACGGGATCAACTCTCCCGTGCTGGGCGCCAACAGTGTTTCATGAACTCTCTTTATTAACAACGATGTGGAGGAGTTTTTTGACGCCATATTTTAGTTAAGTATATTTTTAGGTTTAGGTAGTGATTCGTTTTTGGTTTAAATGTATATATTTGTAGTCTTAATTAATTTTTTACACGGTATACTTGCAAAGTATGTATGTATGTATGTTCGGGCCAAATGTTGCACCTGAATTTTAAAGCAGTTATCCTCAACCGATTTTGCATACACGTTTGTTTGGATGACAAGGCACGGTAAGTTAAAAACCTTGTTTAAACAGTTATTTTAATTTAAGAAAACCGGCCAAGTGCGGGTATAATCATTTATCATTATCATTTATCTTCTTACTACTCACATGTATGAGATTTTTTTTTGGGCATCCCCAAATGCAGAACTGTGTTCAAATATATTAAATGCACATTTCACCATTTAGATACCTTACTACAACATCATTACCACCGAAACATCAATCAAAGCACATTTTACGAAGTACCAAATCGCTTCCAGAACACATAATCTGAATGCGTTGTCATCCGCTGCGGATGGCTGTGGCAAGTCTATTAATTCCATTGAGGAGAGGGTACAAACCCCTAAATCGATATACGCTAAGAGGGAGCCATTTCACGGCTGAACACCCACACGACCAACTTGGATAGAAACCCGACGTGATATGGTAAGTGCTCGGGAATTCTCTGCCTTTAAAATTTGTGGATGTGACCTTTGAAGAGTTCGGTTGTGTTTTCAGAAGAGTATTCGAAAGCTTAACCATGTAATGTCATTAGTAGCTTGAAAGTTTATTTATCATACTTAATTCATATTTTTAGGTTTCAAAAAGATTGTACCTATCAGAATATACAGAGATAGCAATGTTTCGATCTTTATAAGACCAAAATATGATGTAAGGAAACATTCAAAAATACAATTAAGAAAAGAAAGGTAGAAGAAAGAAAAAGAGTCAACTTATTAGTTTAATGTTTCACTGTTTACAATAAAACTGGCACCAAGGACTTAATGCGACAATTCTGCGCATTTCCAAAGTCAAATCAAATCTTTTAATCTTCTAAAAAACAATTTAAAACCTCAGCTCTTCACCCATTATTATCGTTTTAAATAGCTTTTAAAAGCAACAATAGGAGCACGCGACGCGTCCGTCCTCCGTGGCGGGCCGCACGCGATTGCATAATTTTTAATCACACGACCGAGTAAGCAGCTAATACGGTAGAACGAGATATTGAGGGTAGTTATAGCTTAACTGGCGGCAAAGCGGAATTGGCTTTTGTCATCGCGAGCGGAACGGATTTTCTTTATTTTGTGAACTCCTGGTAGTCGCGGTTTTTAAATAGTTTTTTTTTAGGACATCATGTTTGGGGGCGGATAGTGAGAAAATGGCCAAAGCGATCTGGTTAAACACTTCGTTAGTACCTAATACTTTACTTTCCTAATCGTAAAATTCCTAGCTATAAGTTCCAGGTAATGCATGATTGTCTATGTTGTATGATTATTTCTGGAGGAACATTGACTCCTAAAACACAGGCCCCTGGTCTAGTTTAGGAGGCAGCAGTTCGCCCTTGTTTTTGTCTCTCTGTACAACATTTAGGTATTATTTTAAAATCTGTGTACTGAATTATTTTAATGTAAAATGTACAAATAAACAAACAATAAAAAAAATAAAAAAATGCGATGGGGATTTTAATATTCAAGTAACAAGGATAAAGCTATGGAAACAAAACAGAAATAAATTCCAATTTGCTGGTAAATTATTTAATGGTCCCATCGACAAAAAGAAGAAGTATTTTATTTTATATATTTTATTTTATATTACGTCAGGTAGGCATTTATCCTCGTGTTACCAACTAACTTTGAGTTAATTTTTTTAACAAGTTAAGAAAACCAACGACATGTGTATCAAACACATACCCCATTTACCTTCACACTTGACTAAATTAAAGTGTCACTCTAAACTATAGCAACGCTGCCGACCCATCCATTAATCCGCCATTGTCATGGTAAGCAGCCTGTGATCTATATTTTAATAACACGCCTCGATGCACGGCTAATAAGGGCGAGAATTGTGTTAGGGATGACATCACAATCGAATGGGGACCGAGAACTAGGCATGTTCGTTTTAATCGTATTTATATCATTATCTTATTTGATTATTTTTTTGTTAAATTCTTCTTTCTCTCTTTCTTTTAACACTTCATTTTATCAATGTAACGGAATCTTTGAACGTGATTTTCACCCACTTCAAAACGTTGGATTGATTTGAAACTTTGCATACTTATCAAGGACCGATGAAAATGCAATAATTTAAATAGTTTTTCCCATTATCCTTACCAGGATCTTCAGGATTAGCGACTTTTTACCATTAAAGCGTGTTTTTTAGTTTTTAGAACTAAAATTTATTTTATGGAAGAAGATCCTTCCATATAAAAATTAAGGAGTTCAAAACCAACCGGACTCCTTATTTTGAGACGGAGGCCAAAATCACAGTACTGAAAAGCGGCAAGAGAGAACTCGCCCGAATTGCCAGAGTATTTATTCTGAATGAGATAATATAGGATCATAATATAATATCGCTAAAGTAAATATGTTAGTACAATGTGTTCTATATGTCATATAGATCCCTGTTTGGTAACTATCATCAATCATCAATCAATACATATAATAAATCTGTAAAAAAAGTATTTTTTGTACAACGAAAATATTTCCAAAATTAAAATTGTTAGGGTGTTAACCGTTTCCAGCATTTGTGGATGTTTTGTCTGTTTAGTTGTGCACGCATCACGTAAAATCTACGAAATTACTGTAGATAACTTTAATACATAAAAATTGTGCGTCACTTGAAGTATAACTTTAATCGCAATCGGATCAATGTCAAAAATTTTATGAAGGTATAGTGTTCAAGAAGTAAAATATCACAACACACGCAATTCAGATACTCGATGGATGACGTTATGCATATGATGTCATTTTCTGAATGGCAGTGTTAAGATTCTCCGCGGAAGAAGGACACTAGAAAAAAATTGGTAGGTAGGTATGAAGGCAAGTAAGGTAGACGTTAAGTTGACGGGGTCGAAGCCGCGGGCCCAGTTCCTAATTTCCTATTCTTATATGCATCTATAAATGACAAAGAACATCAACTGTTCCAAATACTTACCGATTTAGTACCGAAAGGACCAATTTTCTTATCAAATTTTCTTTTCTTTTGTGTTTACTTGTAACATATATCTAATCTACCCATATGGCAAATAATAACATCTTATTTCTTTTAGCCAAATAATTTTAAAAAGAAACTGGCAGAATGTTACTGTTAACTTAAAAAAAGCGTAGTGTTCTTTTAAAAATACATTAGTGAATTATGTAAATGTATATTGGACGTACAGAGATGGGAAGTTTTGTCTGAACAAATCGACGGAAGCAATTTTCTCGTAGGGATTTAGCGCGGGATCTTACTGTGCTCGAGCAGTGTACAGGCACAGGCGAAACTGACTCGTGCTTGTATGTTTGTGAGTTTAAATTTAGGTTTATGTTTTGGTGACTGCAAAAAAATGCCTACCTTTAAATGTTTTCATTATTGAAATAAATAAGAGATTGTTTTTTTTGAGAATTTGGCCTTAGTCCATCGAGTGAATGGATTTTATTAAAAAATCATAAATCTGCCTAGCCTTTTTCCAACTATATTGGGGTCGGATTCCAGTCTTACCGGATTCAGCTGAGTACTAGTGTTTTACATGCAGCGACTGTCTATCTGACCTCCACAACCCAGTAACTGGGTAACACGGTACCCCTTGGCAAGACTGGTGTCAGATCTCAAGCTTCTGACTACTCGTAACGACTGTCAAAATCTTCAAATGACAGCCGGGATCAACAGCTTAACGTGCTTTTCGAGGCACGGAGGAAACTCGGTATGTTGAAATGGTCACCCATCCACGGACCGACCTCATCAAGCGTTGCTTAACCTTGATAATCGACCAGTGCGGCTGTTATTATTTAGCCACGAGCTCCTCATTTTATAAAAAAATAATACACTAACGAAAATAATCTGCACTGTTATTATAATATCTGAAAATTAATTAGGATAACAGCATTTGTGCTGTGATTTTTAAACTAAATGTTTTTTTTTTGTTTCAAAAATGATTGTTTCACATTAGATAATAAGATAAAATAAAATGGGGAGTGCGCTGACTGCTGTCATACAGGTCCACCTAGTTCGGGAGTCAGACGCTTCAACATTGCTGTAACCAATTATTATGTCAATAAAGATTATTTGATTTGACCTGAATGAAAAGTACAAGAATGGGAACATCTGGGATATTTGCCTTCGGGTGTACACCGCCGTCGCTATGATTCTTTTTAAAAGCTTAAAGCTCATTCAGGATTCGCCTAAATATGCAGCTTTTAAATGAAGTCTTAGATATAGTGCGTTTCCATTGATTTGGCTCTCAGAATTCCGATGTACGTCACAGTCTGAGGTGACTAAAAATTACTTATATATGACGACTATTAATAGCGAGATTAGAGAGGAACTCACACCAGTTAAACCCAAATATGTATTTGTAAATAAAGGCATTAACATTATTAGGATTAGGTATCGGCCGCGACTTACTTGTAGGTCGTGGTTTCAAACCCAGGCAGGCGCTTTACTTTGTGTAAATTATTTCATCACCATTGCTTTCAAAACGGTGAAGGAAAACATTGTGAGGAAACCGGCATGTCCTAGAACCAAAAATTCGAAGACATGTGACATCCGCCAACCAGCACTGGGCCCGCGTGATGGATTACGGCCCATTCCCTCTCACAGAGACGAGGCCTGTGTCCCAGCAGTGGGAACATTAATAGGCTGATGATGTGATGATGTGAAATAAAGGAATGGAAAATTAAAACATGTTGTGTCAACCCCGAGAATAATGATAGATGGTATGATGAAAAAATTGGAAAATTAAAATAATAAATAAAATAAAAAACGGTTAATTAGATGTTATTATATTATGTTAGTGAATATTTAAATAACAAATTTTTAATTTAACTAATTTTAACCAACTAAATACATATATACTTTGTCAAATAAAAGCCCTCTTGCTCTCTCCTACTTTTGCAGTGCCCGACAGGGTCCACAATGGTCTAAATTTGTCCTACCATCTAAGTTCACATGTGGAAGCAATAAATGTATTGAGTATTGAGTATAGATGATGGCCTTATGATAACGAAAACAGACTGAGAGCGATAAGTTTAGAAATTTTAATCATAACAGTTTTAGAATCTCTCTTGAGGTATGTAGGGTTCCTGTGATATTAAAAAAAGAACGTTTCCCTAAAGGTAGCTAATTAAGTAGGTAGTGGTATGTTATGTATCGGATCTGAATCACAATCTTTCCATCAAGAGTTTTTTTTTTAACTCTACTGTTACTAATAATTGCGGTGGCAAAAGCAGATTTTATTTATTTATAATTGCATGACAGTTTCCATTATGCAGTACTCACGTTCCTCAACCTATCTATGTTATTGGCAGCATTCGTCTACGTTGGCAGTCAAGAAGCTTATAGGGTTCTAAAAAAAACCGGCCAAGTGCTAGTCGGACTCGCGTACAAAGGGTTCCGTACCAATATCGCAAATAAACGCACAAATAACGCGTTTGTTGTATGGGAGCCCGACTTAAATATTTATTTTGTTCTGTTTTTAGTATTTTTGTTATAGCGGCAACAGAAACACATCATCTGTGAAAATTTCAATTGTCTAGCTATCATGGTTCATGAGATACAGCCTGGTGACAGACAGACGGACCGCGGAGTATTAGTCATACCCGTTTTTACCCTTCAGGTACGGAACCCTAAAAAATATAATTTTATCAGCACAGGCGATTGAAGAAATGCCAAAAAGTAAAGGGATTGATCACATGATTTTTCGATAGCGCTTCGCAATCCCATAAATTTTTGACATTACACCATTCGGATAGAATATCACTTGTCTTGTCTTGTCTTCAAGTCTTAACACTCTAACAATGGAAACACACACCCCAGTGTAAGTCGAGAGCGGATGCGGAGGCAATTTATTAAAGAATTGAATAGTCAATTACTGACGATTTGTGACGTTTAAGTGCCGATTGCGAGACGATAAATTCTCTCCGAGCCATCTTCAAGCCACGCTTCTTACTTTAATACAATGGATTCGAACACGATTGTCTTAAGCTGGCGTATTTTTTAGAAGTGAATGGAAGAGTTTGAAACTCTGGGTCTTTCTTTTTCTAATTTAATCGTTTTAAGTGTAAAATGCCCACCGCTTATATCTGCTATTAATGTGGCCACCACATAGAGTATATCCAAATTATTATAACAAGTAAAAATTAAAATTTCTAAAAGCCCGGCAATTTTTTTTTTTAAATTAATCTATAGGCTCGCGTTTGACCACTATCTCGCCTGATGTTAAGCGATGACGTGGTCTACGGTGAAGCACACTTGCCTAGAAGAAATCTATTCACTCTTGACTTAAAGACCCCAAGGTTTTTCATTCTTTTTAAACTATATAATTAATCTAGTCAACAATCTATCGAACACGTAATTCATCATCTGCCTAGCCTTTTCCCAACTATATTGGGGTCGGCTTCCAGTCTTACCGGATTCAGCTAAGTACCAGTGTTTTACATGGAGCGACTGCCTATCTGACCTCAACAACCCAGTAACTGGGTAACACGGTACCCCTTGGCAAGACTGGTGTCAGATCTCAAGCTTCTGACTACCCGTAACGACTGTCAAAGATCTTCAAATGACAGCCGGGACCAACGGCTTAACGTGCTTTCCGAGGCACGGAGGAAACTCGGTATGTTGAAATGGTCACCCATCCACGGACCGACCTCGTCAAGCGTTGCTTAACCTTGATGATCGACCCGTGCGGCTGTTGTTATTTAGCCACGAGCTCCTCGATCTATCGAACACGTAATTATGACACAATATCTTGCGAAAATACTTCGTTTCAAACAGAAAACAGCCCATAACTTTCGAACGGCTAAACCGATTTTCACCAAACATAGCTAAGAACACTTTCGACAAAGTCACCATTCAAACAAAAAAAAATCAAAATCGGTTTTCATAAAATCAAAAAAAAAGGTAATCAAAAAAAAAAAAAAAACAAAGTCGTTTAGGAGCTATGATGCCCCAGACAAACACACAGATACACAGCAATACACGTCAAACTTATAACCCACTCTTCTTTCGTCGGGGGTTAAAAAGTTAATCATCGACTTAAACAGAAGTAGGTAGTAAGGACGGTAATCATCAATACACACGTGTATCATACGACGTTTTTCAACACACTTTGTGAAGAAAATAATACAAAAAAAAACATTTTCAACAGTAAAAACGAGTTGTAATTTTTTTTCGCAATGGCGGGCAAAATTAGTTTTCCTATGCGCGCGCATTTAACAATGGCGATCGGCCATAGACTAAAAGAATGAGGTTTCTTTTTTTTTGGCTTTTCGTGGATAGTGTTTTAGCCAAGTACAAAATAGGAAATTTAAATTTTTCTTTAAGAAAACATAAGTTATATTTGAGTGAAAGTTTTATTTATTAAGCACGTACAAGTTGAAATTATCTTATTAAATACGAAGTTGAATGAAATGAGCAAGCAAAAGGCACATTAATTTATTTGTACTATTGAGCACGGCCCATTCCCTCTCACAGAGAGGAGGCCTGTGTCCCAGCAGTGGGAACATTAATAGGCTGGTGATGTGTGTGTGTGTGTGTGATTGAGCACGATCTTTTTTGTATCGAAACTTTTTTAAGAACAAAGCAACTCAACCAATAAAATTAAAAAAAAACTCTATAACTCACTTGTGAATAATAGCAATGAAAAAGTCACAGTTTGATAACAGGTATCATTATGTGCTTAATTGCGGTGAAATTAGAGCCACTTCATGAGCAAGTGTGTTGAAAAAATAATTTAGTAGGTACCTAAGTGCTTAACAAATCCACATTTTTAACCGACTTCTCAAAAAGGAGAAGGTTCTCTACTTATAGATTTGCAAAATATTTTTTGTATACTCTCGAGGCGGTCTCATTATCACTAAATCAGAATCTGATGATGGGATCCCATGGAAATCGTGGGAACTCCTCAAATATAGGAATGTAATGTCTACAGCGATCTTGGTATTTTCAAAAACATGGCAAGCATTTGCACTCAGAAATCATCATTTGGTGAAGTGAAAGCGGAAGAAGACCACAGATGGCCACTGGAATTCCTTAATAAGTATGTCTTGGGTATAATATCTCGAATACGTTCATTGCCTTGTGAAAACCCTGAAATCAATAAGGAAATAATTGAAAGTAATGATAATTATAAATGTGAGTATTTCAAAGATGTAACGCCTGAAGTTATAGATAGTTCTAATGATGATAGTAATTTTAGTTTGAAGGATAAAGGCAATATGAGTGTATCTCAGGAGGCTCAAACAGTACCTCAATCGTCTCTGAGGAGATCTTCAAGAACAGTTAAGTCGCCTGAAAGATTAAACTTATAAAGGACTAAGAGGGGGGTATTGTAGTGTATTTAGAATATAAGTATGGCAACACAAATTCAATATCTATGTACACAAGTCTCTAGTCTTTTCAAATATCCGGTAAAAAGGAACCATCTTGGAAGCCACCGACTTAGGTCATATTTTCACTAAAGTACTTTAAATAGCTATGGAAGCATTTTCATTTTATTAAAACATTCAAAAGTGTAAGGACACTACAGGCTCTTTAATAGGCGAGGAAATTTGCCTCTAAATGACGAGCCCTCACTTGAGCTACGCCCCTACGAATAGAAGTGCAGAATCATGTGAAGTGCTTCTATTCTACGTTTTGAAAAGTTAGATCAATCCTACCTAGTCCTATCCCGAACATTTACCTAACAGAGGACTCACACTCGCATACGAGGTACGACCCTTAAAAGGGGAAGGCTCAAGTCATGACAAACGAGTTACCGGACACCCCGATATATACATTAACTTCTTCTGATGTGTGCATATGCACAAATATGTTAACGTCGTGCATGCTTATACCTCCATGATAAAAACCTCTGAAAAAGAAACAAGGCGAAGAAGAAAGAAAAGAGAGAAGAAGAAGGGAAGACAAGGCAAGGCGAAGAAGGAAGTAAAGAGAGAGGAAGAAAAGGCAAGGCGTCCTCTCGACACTATGGGGTGCCTCCACGAGCGAGAAAATCGATATTATCGATTGCCACGTATAATATCGCCGTGATTATCTCGCTCGTGGAGACGGTTCCTAAGAAAGTATATAGAAATACGTGGTACGGACGAAATACACCGTGATTCTCTCGCCCGTGGAGGCGGCGCCCAACAGGAATGATGCGTCAACTCTCGTTATATTATAAAAATCAGTAATGATACAAATTTTCGATCTCGTGCTTTTATTAGGCCAGAGAAGGAAAGGCTGGATCGCATTGAATTTATCTATCCTATCATAGAACTTGCTCCAGAGCTTAAAATTATAAATGCGTTGCTGTGTTGTGTGTGTCCATGTTCCTATTTATCAAGTGAAGGGTTAACCTGTAAGTGCTTGTAATACTTTATACCTATATGTAGTATAATAGTGCTAGGTGCATCGTCCTCACGTAAAACCACGTAATATTGTAAAACATTTTTCTTTTTTAAAAGAGTAAGTATGGAGTTTCTTGTGCTTTCTTCTCTATAACAAGCTACTTTTCCGAATGCACGGTAGAATCAATTTTTATTACTTGTAAATTTTAATTGTTAACGTTCAAAAGTGGCCGCTTAGTGGCCTAATTGAATAAATACATTTGACTTTGACTTTGCATTTACTTTTTCAGTTAACAACAGTCATTAACTGGACCAATGATGTCAATCTGACATGTTTTGCAAACATTAAAGTATGTTGTATTAAAAATATCGAAACGAAAACATTTCCACTTCAATAATGTTAAAACTATCCAATATAACGGACTCAACCAAATATTTTAAAACCCTTTCACAACACTCAAAAACCAACCTTAACTTTAACAGCATAAAGTTGATTCTCGTTTGAGTGTTGTAAAGGTAATTTGTTGCTGAAACAGAGTTGTAAATAAAAGAGGTTTTATATGGCTGTTTGTAACATTGAACATGCAGTTTGCATTGCAAAGTATACTCTTACATTTGAGATAAGTTTACAGTAACTGTGATCTTAATACAGATACTTGAATGGAATGATAACCATTTCGAGTAAGATTGTGTTCAGATTATTGTAAAAACAAGAAATTAATAGTAGATAAGTAGCCAAGGGCTGTAAGGCATCAATTGCAGCCCGAGATATTTAGGCGCAGGAGCGCAGCGAGGGCGCCTATAGTTCGAGGGTGCAATTGGTACTTACACCCGAGCTAACTATTCTGCTTTACATCTCGATTGTGAGGTAAGTAGAAAAAAACCGGCATTACAAGAATAAAATTGATGACTATTATACTCACACGAAGACAAGGCTGAATAGCAAAGCGACCTCTTTGGTCATTGGGCTGAATGCGTGATATCTATTGCCAGTATTATATTCGAAAACATGTGACATCCACCAACCCGCACTGGGCCCGCGTGGGATTACGGCCCATTCCCTCTTTCAGAGAGATGGTTAGATGTACGCGAACTTTTTGAAAGAAAGAAGTATTTTTTTAATTACTTACAGCCCTAGGGCGGTAAGTAATTGAAAATAAATTCTTCTGCTATTCAGCCTTGTTTTCACACGAAGACAAGGCTGAATAGCAAAGCGACCTCTTTGGTCATTGGGCTGAATGCGTGATGTCTATTGCCAGTATGATGGTTAGATGTACTTACGCGAACTTTTTGAAAGAAAGAAGTTTTTTTTTTAATTACTTACCGCCCTAGGGCGTTTCTAGCTACATTATTACCCTAGAGCGCTAATTAGTCACCTACAAGCCCCATTTGGAGGTAATAAGAACCTACTTACCGAACATGAGAGATGTAAAAGTCTTTAACTAAAACTAACCGAATCAGAAGGTGATATTGTTCGTTAAACCAAATGTTCGATATTCCAATAAACAGATACTTTATACACTCTCAAAACAATCGAAAAAAGTGTTCCGCGCAGTAGCGGCAGCACACATACACACTTTTCATCTGACATTTCACTACAAGTCAAAAGGGATGGCTTGATAAAAATCAACAAGAAAAAAAGAGACAGCTACTGTTTGTCACTTGCGTATGAATGTAAACGAACATTATTCTGACCACCAATGTTTTTTTCTTTTGACGTTTTGTGACATAAACTAAAGAGAAAAGTCACAATTGTGACGTATTAGAGTCTTCACAATGCGCGCGCTCATAACATAACTGTTTACTAGAACATCATTGGTTAAACCTTATAGTCGTGACAATCTCAGAAGTTGGATTTGACAGCTATAAAAATAATTAATTAAACTTGATGTTTACGACTGTTACTCGTTGTTATAGGTTACCCAGTAAGTAAGTAGTTATTAATCAGGATAATGATTAATGACTATAGGAGGTAATCTCTGGATGTACTAACCCATCCACTTTCGAAAAATCTAACACGAATTGAAAGCTATTCTATCGTCGAGTGTCATAGGCCTTTATTTATATAGAAACCGAGGAAAATTTATCTAGCAAATATTTTTCTCACAGGGCAGTCAAGCTACAAAAATAATTTCTAAAAACGTTTTCTCCAATTTCTTGCACATTTTGGTTACTTACTTTATTGATCACATTTTGTTTGATCCTTTTAAGGGTTCCGTACCCAAAGGGTAAAAACAGGACCCTATTACTAAGACTCCACTGTCCGTCTATATTTAAGTCGTCGTATCGTAATCGTGTATCTTAAGGTTACACTAGTCGATAATTCTTCCATACAAACGTAGTCTAGGGATTACTCCACTGTTTGACGATGTGCGTTCAAAATAAAAGAAATATATCAATATGTCTCATCATTATCTAGCCCTGTATAGAGCCAACAAATTAAAAAATGTATATATTTGAAAGTTATGAGCGTCGAAAGTTCCACATTTCGACCCTAATTTTAACGCATTTTTGGGCGCAAATAAATACCATACGAAGACGGAAAATTACAAAACGGCCACCATACAGGGATAGATTATTAGTTCAACAATACAAATAATTTTATTTTGAACAGATATGTTTAGTCGTTTTTTCATGATATCCAGACTCCCAAAAGTCTGTTTATAAAACTTCGCGCACTCGGTTTCGTCCTAAATCATTATCCATTTCGCTACAAATTTGCAAAAGTGTGTATTCGTACGCGAAGTAGCTTCCTACTGGTCATCACAGCATCTATCTCTTCCGCACGTGTTGTCGGTTGATATAAAATGCATTTCAACCCCGCGCGCAAAATAGTTCGTGCCGTCGACTAGTGTACCCTTAAGAGCCTCGAACATCGTGGCCGAGTTGCCAGCTTGTCGGTTTTTTACCGATTACATTTCGGGGAGTGTGCGATGTTTTTTTTTTTCTTGTGGCAATCCCACCGCACTATTCCCAAACCACTGCAACTCCTGCAAGCCAGAATCAACAGTGGCGACCACCAGAAAAGCGCCGAGGCAATGAAGCTCGACGAAGTCCTGAAGAATGAATTTAACTGTCTTGGATCCCGCAACGAAATTAATCAGAAAATAATAACGGAGGAGTAGGAAAAAGTACAAATTTTCAAAATTTTCAATTTTAAAATGTGCGATGGAATTGCATGATCTAATTCCGCCCAGCCCATTCCATCATCGACTACCAGACGTACAGCGATGCGCCATCGGTACATGGTCGACATCACAGCCATACGCACTAAACGTTTTGAGAATACTTTTATTATGCGTACAGCTACGGAGTGGAATTCCCTGCCGGAGTCTGTATTGCCCGATAGCTACAATTTAGGGGTCTTTAAGTCGAGAGTGAATAGGTTGCTCCTAGGCAAGCGTGCTCCATCGTCGACCACATCATCGCTTACCATCAGGTGAGATGGTGGTCAAGCGCGAGCCTATATTAGATTTTTTTTAGACTGTCTGTCTCTGTCACCAGGCTGTATCTCATGAACCGTGATAGCTAGACAGTTGAATTTTTCACAGATGATGTATTTCTGTTGGCACTATAACAAAAAATACTAAAAACAGAATAAAATAAATATTTAAGTGGGGCTCCCATACAGCAAACGTGTTTTTTTGCCGTTTTTTTGCGATAATGGTACCGAACCGTTCGTGCGCGAGTCCGACACGCACTTGGCCGGTTTTTAATAAAACATTCTTATATTTTCAGTAAGAAAATTTCTGCAGTGGCGACCGCGTACCAGATGATGCAACGTTGGAAGTCGTCCCTCTAGGTGGAGCGACGACCTAGTCAAGGCTGCTACGCTTGGGCTACGCCTATGTCCAGCAGTGGACGTCGTTTGGCTGAAATAATGATGATAATATTTTCAGTACGTACCTATTCTCATTTTGTTATGCATTATCTAATTTAATTAGTTGACAGTTGCCAGCGCACCACAATTAGTTTAAATCAGCGGTGTGGCTAAGCAATTACCACTGCTCTAATTACGACCTAATGACTGAACAGGTGCTAATGTGTCTGATGTAATGATGGTGCTGTTTGTTATTACAACAGATAATATAATACTAGCATACAGATGCCTCATCCCATACAAAGAAACCGTGCCGACGTAACTAGCGTTTTTCGTCTGATTAAACTGATTCTTTTTCTAAGAACATCGATGGCGTTTGGTTCCGTTCCACGGATATAGATGGTGTTAGCAATGACTTGCATGTAAAAGGGTTTATTCGGTTTTTAAATACTTTTTTTTTAAATACAGCGACGATTTGTTTTATAGTATTTTTTGCACTTTGTAGTTAGTAACACAGTTGCGAAATAAATGTTTCATTTTAAAAATTGCTTTTTTTTTAAACCATTTTATTTAAAAATTTCATAGTCACGAGAAACAATCGTATGTGCAATATTTCAGCTCTGGGAAGTGTCTTTAACTTGCAAGATTTTATTACAGACACAAAGTAAATAACATATTCCAATAAATGAAGATCATTTTCGACAAAGACTGTATTTTTAGCTCAGTAGGACTATCTACCGAGTGTGGACTGCGGTACCCTTGAGATTACCACAGTAAATAATACGCTATATTTGTATTGTATTTAGCGTTTATTCGCAATATTTTTATATTTACACATTTTTTATCAAAAGACGCGCCTATGCGCTCCGAGGCGCCTTGATCGATCATAAACTTAAACGTAGTGTTACATACACTGATAAACTGTAGTGCCCGGCACGTAAGTTGGCAAAGTTTTGGCGTAGTGGGGGTACTTTCGCGCATATTCCGCGAACTGACCAACCACCATACAGAGAGATAGGAACGTGGACGCGACACGATTGGTCAGTCGATTCTTGTGTCAACTGACCAACCAATCGCGCGCTCGGAACAGTCCTAAACGTTCCCCGCGCCCCGCTTCACTACCAAGGATACCTAAAAAACTACTTCTGCGCATCTAACGACTCTTGCCATCTTACGTGCCGGGGATTATAATATACTAGCTGTTGCCCGCGGCTTCGCTCCCGTGGACCACCCCACAGGACCTAATTTCGGGATTAAAAAATAGCCTATGTCACTCAGGAATAATGTAGCTTTCTATTGGTGAAAGAATTTTTCAAATCGGTTCAGTAGTTTCGGAGCCTATTCGGTACAAACAAACAAAAAAATCTTTCCTCTTTATAATATTAGTATAGATTATAGAATGAGAACATATATCACATTCAAAACATACTAAATACGAATGACACTTTAAATTGGATTCAAAATGAGAAAGTTTGGATGGATGTGTGTAGTGTGTATGTTTGTTACTCAATCACGCCAGAACGGCTGAACGGATTTGGATTAAATTTGGCACAGAGATAGATTATAGTCAGGAATACCACATAGAATCTTTTCACTTTTTATCCCGGACATATGTTCTCTCGGGATGATTGTCGGCTTACAAGCGGGTGAAGCCGCTGGCAGAAGCTTGTGATTTATAAAGGTGACGTAGTCAAATGCCAACATCTTACAATACTGAACTGGGCTTATCCCAGTTGTAAACGACCCTTTGTGCCTATTGGCCTTGTTTGTTCTGTCTCTATATGGAGGGAATTGGAAATTTGTACTTTTTCCTACTCCTCCGTTATTCTTTTCTGATTAATTTCGTTGCGGGATCCAAGACAGTTAAATTTATTCTCTGGGACATCGTCGAACTTCATTGCCTCGGCGCTTTTCTGGTGGTCGCCATTGTTGATTCTGGCTTTCAGGAGTTGCGGTGGTTTGGGAATAGTGCGGTGGGATTGTCCCAAAAAAAAATTGTTCTGAATACAGTAGGTACACTCGGAAAGGATGTCTTAAAATCAAAAGTCAATCATCTGCGAAGCTTTTACCTACTATTCGTATCTAGGAGTCAATAAATATAAGAATTTTTCATGGGGCAACTGTGTATCTCACCCTACAGGACCCTTTAACAAAGCAGCGCTTAATCAAAAATAAAAATGGCGCTAACATCTAAGCTTTTTATCCAACTATTTCAATTAACGCCCGCAAATAAGATTCGTTAGGTATCTTAATCAATAATTACGTTATTAATTAGGATGTCGTATGACGTAAATCTGGGGTCCAAAATGAACTGCGGCTGAGCCCGCGGAGGTTTTCTTATCGCGACCCAAAATGAAACCGCGCCGAACTCAAAATCAAAATAATTTTTTTTATTTTACATAGGCCTACATGGGCACTTATAAAACGTCGACAAAAGGTGCACGGTTCGGGTTAGTCGTTTCCTATGGAGAAGAACCGGCAAGAAACTCCATGGTTACTCTTTTAAAAATTTGTTTGGCTTTACAATATTTCCAAGTTACAGCATTAGTACTTGGATATGGGGGGACAACGTAGGCCCGACAATAAGCCGTAAGAAATTAAAAAAAAAATGTAAAACGAAATAAAAAGTTAACAAATGTTAACCATTATCTAGAAATCTAGAAGGCCTACAATGTTCATACATTCACAAAACAATCGGTAAAATAATCTATACAAAGGTAAAAAAAAAAAAACTAACAACACTAAATTTAACATGTGGCACAAATGTTGTTATCAGTGCAGTAACTATTCTTAGCAAAGGGCTATAAAGATGATTGAAAAACATTGTAAAAAGTCTAATTAAAAGAGAAAAAAAATGAGTTTGAGAATAGTTAGAGACATCCACATATTTGTGAGTTTATGCGTTTATGAGTTACCAGGGAAGCCGCATGCGCAGAAGGAGCTAAAGCCAAATATTTTTATCTTCAACGTAGTCCTTGATTTTATAATATGCTTTTTTATTAAGGACACGTTTGATGTAGTTTTTGAACTTTCCATCAGTCAGTTCTATAACTGACTTTGGCAACTTGTTATAAAAGCGTATACTGTTTATAAGAAACTATACGGTTAACTGGGTAAAACGATATCCCCTGGCAAGAGTAGTGGCCAGAATTTCGGGCATCTTACTAGGCTACATCTAACGTGATTTCTAGAGCGCAGAAGGAATTCGGCATTAAGAGTTACCGATCTACGATCTAACCTCGGCAAGAGTTGCTTAAACTCGAATATCGACTAGTCAATCAATCTGCCTAGCCTTTTCCCAACTATATTGGGGTTGGCTTCCAGTCTTACCGGATTCAGCTGAGTAGCAGTATTTTACATGGAGCGACTGCCTATTTGACCTCCACAACCCAGTAACTGGGTAACACGGTTCCCCTTGGCAAGACTGGTGTCAGATCTCAAGCTTCTGTTTACCCGTAACGACTGTCAAAGATCTTCAAATGACATCCGGGACCAACGTCTTAACGTGCTTTCCGAGGCACGGAGGAAGCTAGGTATGTTGAAATGGTCACCCATCCAATGACCGACCTCGTCAAGCGTTGCTTAACCTTGATCATGATTGAAGATCTCGACTAGTGCGGCGGTTATATATATTAGCCACACAAAAAAAACTCTGCACAGATAATAAAATCACACCCGACCCGTCTGGTACCCAGTGTGAGTGCGGAGCCCTATGTAGAATATGGCACGCGTGTTTGAGTGTCCCAAGTGCCCATACATACACCAGCCCTTGTGGAAACGTCATGCTCGCCACTGATGCCACAATCGGCGACCACCTACTTGGCCCAAAATATAAACAGAATTTTCCATCGGCTCGAGAAGAAGAAAATAAAATAAATAAGCCTATTTTAAAGGATCTTTATTTCTGTATCTGCTGTATAACCCAACCGAAATCGCGACCACCTCTAAACCTGTCTAATTTTACCTCCACTAACACGAAATATTGAGCATGACAGCACTTGTCATACAACTCCGCCGCCTGAATTGACTCGGTGTGACCGGATCAAAAGCCCGGGCGTTGACGGTCGTAATGGCCGCAAATACATTTAATTAAACATAACGTTTATACTGAGTGTCCATTTTACATGCTCTTAATATTATGATGGCTCATTATGCTTTTTGGTCTCAAATAGATTTCTGGTAACATTGGACTTAAATATATATATCTTTTTTTCTGTATATCTTGGTTCCCCTCGTTGGAGACAAAAGGTGTTTGGTTAAAATAACTACATATCTATTGTGTTAAATTCTATAAAAAAATACCTTTTGATATATTAAAACCAAACGAGAGAAAATTTAAAACTTTTGTTAAAAGCACACTTTGTAAACAAGCATATTACAAATTAGATGAATATATTCAAGATAAGAATGCTTGTAAACATGCTGGTCCTGCTCCATAGGGCAATCTCTAATGTAGACAAAATCAAACTGATTAATTTTTTTATTCACTTTGAGATTCTCGGGACCCGAGGGTCCCCCGTCCCGGACCTTTGAAAGGCGTACCAGGGGCCGAAACCAACTCGCAGAGGCTTTGTTAGACATGTAGGATGAAATGTGACACCAACCCGAAATTATCCCCGTAAACAAAAAAAAACAGACTAGTGAGCACCAAAGGAAAACCCCCGGCTGGTGCAGGACTATTGCAGAATATGGAGACAAAGAAATTGGGCTATGGGTTTGGGAGGTTTCGTGGATCGATTACCTAAAACCATAGAAGGACTATTGGCCCCTGCCTGACCACTGTTGATCTACAGTGTTATATTCATATTATTATTGTATTGCTTTTTTTGTTTTAAGAAATGGACTCACACACTGTTCCATTGTTGTTGAATTAGGTCATATACCTATGTTTGCAATATTTGTGAGTACCATGTTCCTATTTATCAAATGAATGAATTTACCTGTTAGTGCTTGTAATACTTTATATCTACACGTAGTATAGTAGTGTTATACTGGGTGCATCGTCCTCACGTATATTAAATTTAATATCACGTATATTATAAAAATGTATGTATGTCTTCTTCTTTTTGTGCGAGGATGTGGCCACCTCTGGTGTCAGAATTAATTAAGTCGCCTCTGGGAACCCCACAGGCCTCTGACTTGGCTATTTCAAACTTACATTAACTATTTAAGTTCAGGTTTCCTCACGATGTTTTCCTTCACCGTTGTCTGCTATGTTCAAAATTTAGAAAGTACATATGAATATGAAAAAGTCACATTAGGACTTGCCTAGATTTGAATCCACGACCCCAAGCACAAGAGGCGAGGTCTTAGCCACTGGGCCACCACGACACACACTGTATGTATATAGGAATTATAAAAAGCTACTTTTTTAATGTCTAAATGTTGAGTTTCTTGTCCGTCTTTCTCCATAACAAACTACTTCTCCGAATGGACGGTAAAATCAATAAAATTATTATTACTAGTAAATTAAAAATTTTCGACGTTCAAAAGTGCCACGTAATGTGGTCAAAAGTGCCTATGATATAAAGAATTTGCGTTTAACTTTTACTGAAAATTCTTTTGGCCAAAATAATTGGTGCCGTCCGTTTGTAGTAATCCATATGTTTTCAGAATTTAAACAATGCTGCAATGTTGCAATGCAAGAGAGAGATTTACTTGACTCATTTTCGAAAAACCTTTAAAATTATTCTTTATTACATAATAAGCATATATACTACATTGATATTTCCGGGTGATCTACTATATTATTACCAATAAAAATCAATGTTAAAGTTTAAATTTCCAAAACCGGTCATATGACACGTGTGACGTTACACGCAAGTAAACAAGTCAATTACCGTAATTAACAGTGCAGTTGAAGCGAATTTTATCATTTTTCTTCTAATTTATTGGATAAAATGGTGTATAAACGGTGGCACTACAGTCACTATTTTACAAATATGACTACAAATGTCTACATAATAACCTAAAATGAGTTTTTTAAACGCCTAAATGATCATACAAAAAGGTTTGTAAATAAGAAATTGCTCAAAGAAAGATCGAATATAACACTCAAAAACATAAAACGCGAACTACAATCAGTCTAGCCAGCTGTTTACTTGCGTGTGACGGCACCAGAGTTGCAACTGATCACAGGGCGTGGTCCTTGAAGTCAAGGTCAAAATTCAGAAAGTCAAGATTCGCGATTCTTCTACCGTCACTGACCTTGAAATAATTGTTATTGACCTTGAGGTCAAGGTTAAAATTCAAAAAGTTAAGATCTGCTATTTTCAGTAGCAGGAACAGGTCAATATTGATGGTTAGTGACCTTGAGGTCAAGGTCTTTTGACTTTGTGATCAAGTGATCCTGGAGTCAAGTTCATGTGACCTTGGAGCTCATGGTCAAGTGAGTGCTTGGGAGTGTCTTTGGAATTCCAGTGCTCTGACACTAACAACCCCTTGACTTCGATTGCAAAAACAGTTTATTTTTCTCTTTCTAAATTTGCTTATATCTCGAAAACGGTGTGTCCTGTCGCAAAAATAATGAAACTTTTGTCCCCTTTAATAACCGACTGCCACGTAATTCTCAACATGTAGGTATTGTTTCACTTTAAAGTTGCTTTTGCATCGTCTCCGGCGCTGTGGGAAGTGCAACCCCTTCGCTCTTAAGTAATAAAGGATCTCATCTCCACAGCTTCGGCTTACTGGGCGCCTCTGGTGACCAGCCTCAGCCGCTGCGGCTCGTACGGGTGACTATATTTTATTACAGCGGGTGGAAGTTGCTCTCCCTTGGTGCACAACACTCTAGGGGTAGCAGCCAAAAGAATATGTGAAGTCGAGGTGCCCTGATTCGGTTTTGGAACAGATTCGACCTGTATTTCGAAATAATCTTTAAGACAAACGGCTGATCGGAGACAGAAAACACCAGGATGCTTTTAGCCTTAAATTTAGGTGTTTTAAACGATAGTATCGAGAAAGGAACGTGTAGCGAGAAAAAAAAAACAAAAAAATATTCATTTTCACGAAAAAACGGCTGGTCGGAGACAAAAATACCAACACGCTTTTAGCCTTATATTTATGTGTGATATACGACAGAATCGAGATAATGATTTTCTTTTTGCAAAAAAATTGTCCTTTTTCCTCATTGTCCAGTTACATACACTCCAACCCAGGGCGTTCCCGTCACAGCGCGAAAAATATAGGTACATAAGTATTTTAGTTTAAAATAAAGTAAAATATGTTTTCTTCCAACTATGCTTTAATTGCATCACAATCACACTAAAAACTCAGTACAAAGCGAGTCTTTAATGCTCTAGAGCAATAAAAATGTATGAAATTTCGTTATTGCACTGTTTTTTTTTAATCGCACCAAAAGTTGCCAATCTCAATGGATTAGCTCTATTCAGCCAGCCGATATCAATACTTTTTTTTTACGTACGTATTATTCATTTCTATCCTACTTGTTCCTTTAAAAAATGATTGCTGCTAACTCTGATTTCAAAATGAAAGAAATTTAAAAAAGTGATTTATCTACTATTCCTATAGGTAATAGTTGAAAGAAAAGCAGATTATGCACCTCGCCTTAAGTAATTTATATTGCCCTCGTGCCTGTTAGATTAGAGCCCTCGCTAGCGCTCGGGTTCTAAATCAGGCACTCGGTGCAATAATAAATTACTTTGTGCTCGATGCAATAATCTACTATTTTTAGAGTGATGACCACAATTTGTAGTATAGTTTCAGTGTTGGTAAATAGTCTATTATCTGAAGGTCCCAATCCTCAAATTAATTTTTATTTAGATACACTTGTATAGGGAATCTTTATTTAAATACAGTTTCGCGCAAGGACTTTAATGATATTTTATGTGAATTAATTTTCTTCCCCTGGCTATAGACGAAAATTGTCAAACTCAAGCAAAGTCTCTGACGTAGAACCAACAACGTGTGAAATGATCCCAAAGAAGTTATTAATAACCAAAAGAAAGAGGTACAAAAGTACGCACGATAAACAGTTTTAACTTTGGAACGTAGAAATATAATTCATATCATAACACAAATACGAAAATAATCAGCCAGCACGTTTACGCGCCAAAAAGACAATAATTTAGAAAAAGAACATTAAAAAATAAAACAAGAGACGTTTGGCGCGTTCTGACAACCACTATCGTTTGTTAAAAGGGTCGTAATTAATATAAAAATAAACTTTTATTTAAATATTATAAGAGAACGTTTAAGTGGTTTTGTGGACACGAAAATTTTTCTTAATTGTTTTCGACTAGTGGTGGGCTGCGGCTTTTCTTGTTCGTTGTCAGTTTGAGTCCTTTATACCCAGTTTCTGGTAAAAAAATATAGATGCGTTACAAATTAAATGCAACAAGTGATCCAATTGGCTGTATATAATTCACGCACGTTTGAAAATTCGTCACATAAATTTTAAGATAATTTTCATTTCAGAAACTGGGCCTTAATTAGCCAACCAACACAACAACTCAGATTAATATAAGTGCGACATCATAAATTGAACCAGGAGCTCAGTAAAACCAGGAAATGCATAAAATAAACTTAAGTGTTTTTAAACTTCTAGTTAAAAACCACTAAACCATATTTCACAAATGAGTTACAGACGAACTCACATCGGAACAAACGATATGATATCTAAAAAATATAATTTTAATACAACATGTCGAAATGGGAAAACGTATTTTTGTCTCACAAACGACCACTAATAATTTACAAAATTGTCTTCGTACACTTTTCTTTGGAACATTTATTGCTTTTTAATGTACTAGACGACAAGGCTATACAGCCAACGGTCACGCGTCATAACATTACCGGACATTTTGCTTTTATCTTTTTTTTATCTGTCATCCGTCAAAAGCTAACGACTCGGCTTGCAAGAGTAGCAAGCGCCAACAGCCTAGATATACCGCCTTGTTTATGGCGGAAAGTCTATGGTCCAATATTATTAATCGTCACATTCTAAAGCCAAACAGAATTAGTGTCGCGCTAATTTGGGATAATATTTAATGTTTCTTTAAATCTATTAGAAATATCTCTAATGGTGTTTTTAATTGATGAACTAGCTATATCTTTTAAAAAACTTTTGAAACGAGCTATTTTTTTATTTTATTAAAGGGCCCATCTTCTCAATCAAACTCTAAAACTGGAGAATGCCAATATAAGACAAAAAAACAGATATGATTTTGGTTATAGCTCAAAAAGTTTGACGCAGTGCCCATCCCACGAAATTCTTACATTTTCACAAGGTTTTAACGATGATATGTTGAAGCACATTAAAAAAGTATTAGATAAACTTGCTATAAAACAATAGGAATCTCATTAAAATCTAAATAAAGATGAAGATTAATAATAACGAGACACCTTTATAGAAGTATAAACGAATTAAAACGACCATCCCAAACCACACGTAAAACCCAGAAGCCCCAAACTTTAACAGCCACGTATCAAAGGACCATAGCCAAAAAAAAACATACCAATTTTTTCTTCACTCTTTTTTAAAACTATCATGCTGCTGTCAACAAGTGTGAAGTGGCCAGTGAAAAGATCTGAAGCCGGCGTGAAGTCTTTGAAGCGAACACACCGTTACAACATGACATGAGAGGACTTATAACTCATACCATTTGTCACTTTTAATTGCCAGTTGTTCTTGTCGAACGTCTGAAGAAACGTTATATAAATAGTTTATTGTGAAATAAATGCGGTGCAGTGCATGAGAGTGAGTTGAAGATGGATTCTGTGGCGCTTGTGGTTGAGGGGAAGAGTTAAAGGGTTTTTTTTTGTGGAATTTGAATGGTGGTTGATTTTACTGGTCTTGTATTAAAATGCCCTAACTGCAGCTAGTGGTGGCCCAGTGGCATTGGCCACGACTTAGAAGTTTTAGGTAGTCGGTTCAAACCCAGGCAAGTGCTTTACTTAGTGTAAATTATTTTATTACCACTGCTCTCGAAAACGGTGAAGGAAAACATCGTGAGGAAACCGGCATGTTTTAGAACCAAAAATTCGAAGACATGCGACATCCACCAACTCGCACTGGGCCTGCGTGGTGGATTATGGTCCATCCTCTATCACAGAGAAGCCAAGCCTATGTCCCAGCCGTGGGAACATTAATAGGCTGATGATGGAGATGATGAACTGCAGAAAAATAAAATGGCAGTTGGCGTACTAACTGTCCAAAATAATAAGCTAATGCTCTACAATCGTAGATCTCAAATATATTTTAAGATCTGAATCTTGGGTAAACTTAGTACGCTTAAGAAAGTTATTTTTTATGGTAAGCCTACTAAACATACAATTAAGTGAGTCTGTATGTTTGGATCTTCATCATCATCGTCATATCAGCATAAAGACGTCCACTGATGGACATAGGCCTCCCCCAAGCATATTTGCAAGTATGTTTGGATGTTTGGGGTTTGGATATAATTTGGCACATGGATAGACGGGTGAATTAAGACACAGGATATTTTTTATCCCGCCAGGCATTACGTTCCCATGGGCCATTCAACGTTAAGGCAGGCGAACCCGCTATCAAAACCTTAATAACACAAACCAACCCCTAAATGAATACCTTATAGGCCAAGCAAATCTCTTTTGAACTTTAAATTAGAAATCTAAATAACAATTTGCAAATACCAAGAACTATCCATAATAAAACAATTAGATCTTTTGTCCCTACAGCTCTATCTCTTTCCCTCCCATCCCTTTCCAACAAAACCACAACCCAGTCCTTAAAGAAATTAAGACATTAAATCCTGAAACAGTTATGACGTTCAAAGCGACCATTAGTACGTCAATGGCTGGTTTTACTTTGATGTCCTGCCATCGAGTCGTTAAGAGCCAGCATTGGACTGTAAACACCAAACGACATCCTATTCCGGTCAGTCGGAACGATTATATTGATTCTAAACGGTTTCAGTTTCGAACCCAACGGAATATGGATGCCGCATGCGTTTATTGGTTGTGTCTGGGAAAGTTGAGTCTGAACTTAGATCTTCTAGATAAAAAAAATATATTATTAGCATTTCAGAAGCTTCGCTCTAGTGACCGAACCCAACGGATCAGTTAAAAGGGAATTAAATGTAAAGAAAACTAAAATTAAAAGTAAACTAAAGAACTTAAGGATAATGTAGTTGCCTATCAATTAAGAATGTTTGTACTCGGTTCCTGAATTTACCTTTTACAAACATACTATCACATATACTGGATCGTTTCAAAGCTTTGAAACGATCCAGTTACTCATACCAATGGCAAAATCCCAAATGTCTGAAATAGTGAATCATCCAGCTTCTATGCAACCTACTCCACGAAATTCCCAAAGCTGTATCTAATAGAAGAATGAGTAAACTACAATAAATTATCCTCCACATTCTTCCAAAGGAACAGTAGCCAAATTCAAATTAGGGTTCCCAATAATAGCCTCGTTTATAACGCAATAAACTAAATATACTTAATGCCTTCTCGTCGGCAAACCATCCTGTACGCGCCGTTTGACATGCAATTAAAAATGACAGATGACTAGCCGCCATTTTGGATTCGCTCAAAGAAGGCCGCGTTCAAAAAAACCGTTCAACACATTTTTAGCTAGTTAATCTCGATGGATGGATGTAAAGATGTCAATCATTTGTGGTTTTTGAGAGCGCGTGAAAGTCTCTGGCCGTTGTAGGTGTCAATTATTTATTCTTTGATGTATTTGCCAATTTTGTCAAGGATTGTTTTTGATTTTGTGGGTTTAACGAAGAGTCTGTTGCGATGCTTACGAGGATTCCATTTTTCATGCGTTTTCTTGTCTATTGTTTTCGTTTAACACATAATTCTCAATAACTTGCTATATCAGTAGTACTTAGGTAAGCATGAATGTTATTTCATAATTAAATCCTTAATATGACTTTGTCAGTTGAGTTTTGAAGTGGTGCTTATTTCTAAGCAGTTTCTTCATGTATTTTGATTATTTTAATAATTAAACGAGTAACCCGTATTTTGTTTACAAACTTTGCAAAAGAAAGCTTTCCAGAGATATAGTTGCTTTAAACTTAGATTAGCATCATTATCATTTTTATCCTCCATAAGCCTACACCAAATTGATTTGTGTCGGCGCAAAATCTCTTCTTCCATATCTACTTCTCTTTTAGTCATAATCTCAGTATTCACCCTTTGGTGACCATATCGTCTTTCACACAGTCTATCCATATATTCTTTGGTCGGCCCCGACTCTATCCACATTCACACTCAATAGTTTCCTTACCCTTCAGCATAGCATCACATCACACATCATCAGCCTATTAATGTTCCCACTGCTGGGACACAGGCCTCCTCTCTGTGAGAGGGAATGGGCCGTAATCCACCACGTGGGCCCAGTGTGGGTTGGTGGATTTCACATGTCTTCGAGCATAGCATACTTACTTATAATATAACAAATTGCTTGTGGAAATAGCTTGAAATCTCGGAACTAATTAAGAGGAAAAGGGGGCAGAGAGCGCCGACTGAATTTCCTTAGTAAAAAGTCATAATTCGAAGTTTGGCTCTCGTCTCTTTCCTCCTCCAATATTAAACCAATTTAAAAGATATTCCATAAACTGGTAAAGTAAGATATATATACTATGTCCCTATGTTTTCCTTTTTCATTTGTATTTGTCAAATTTGTACACTAAGCCTCTGTTGACAGCGCAATTTTGAGCATTTTTTGAAGGGTCTAGTGCTTTTAAACATAATGTATCATCAAAAAGAAAAACATAGGGACATAGTATATATCTTTAGTTTTCAGTTTACGGAATATCTTTTAAATTGGTCCAATATTGAAGGAGGAAAGAGACGAGAGCCAAACCTCGAATTATGACTTTTTACTAAGGAAATTCAGTCAGCGCTCTCTGCCCCCGTTTCCTCTTAAGTGCTGGTACCGGTGAGTTGATAAGGCTGGTCCTTCCGACCGCAAACTTCAAATTTTATTATTTTTGCAATATGTAATGTTATTTTCATATTACACTATTTTTCATCTTAAATATTAAAGGACTTACAAGGGTAGTGCCACCCCTTAAGATGACTCGAGGCGATAGGACTTCCCCTATCGCGCCCGCCCATGAATTTAATAAATAATAAATGTATGTTATCGTGTAAATAAGAAGCGGGAAAAGTGTCATAAATATAGAAAGAGCTTTATTTAGGAACAGATGTATTTGGGCTCATGATGAAGGTGATTCATAGATGTCTACGTGGTTGAACGTGCAAATAGTTTCACCGTCGACCACATCATTGCTTACCATCAAGTGAATTAGTGGTCAATCGTGAGCGTATTAAAAAATAAAAATAAACTTTCTGACTACTTGAATCCTTAAAAAATTATGTGTTTAAAAAACAAAACAAACACAGGCTTTCAATAGTTATTTATGCTACAAGTGCGGAAAGTAGGCGATTTCCGATGAGTGGTATTTATTCACGAGCGAACGAAGCGAGTGAGTGGATATATCGACACGAGTCGGAAATCATCTTACGCACGTGTATCATACAACATTTTACTATGCATTGAGCGAGGAAATAAAAAAATATATCTGAACCAACCAAGAAATTAATAAAATGGTGCTTATTCAAGGGTGCTCAGCATATCCACAGATGAACTAATAGTTCATAGTTCCTCGGGCATATCTACTGCGCATGTGCAAATAGCTGTCACGTCGTAATGCAAAAAGGCACGAGCAAAATATTCATTCTGCCAAACATATTTAATGAATATTTAAAATTAATTTATTGATCAAAATCTAAATCTAGAGTAATTAAAAATGTCCTAAATGAAGTATTACTTTTTTTTTACCTTTTATATGAATGATAATCTGTACTTAACTATTTTTTTTTTAAATCTCAAATAATAAAACTCTATGCGGCGGGCTGACGTTGGAGTTAAAAATTAAAAAAGTAAAAGAAAGTAAAAAGCACTAGTATAAAAAAGTGACACTTTCCGCACAGTTTGGTTGCTTGGAAAACGCTCTTTTCGAGGACATGCATTGTAAATTTAATTTCTTAGACCTAATGAGCAATCTTGATGAAAAAAGGTGTTGATCTGTAGACATCCCAATAAATACACCAGAAAGCTGTTGGGGATTCTTCGAGGTGGTAGAAATAAAATAGCGGACTGTAATTATAAAAGGAATGGTTCCGTATATTGGACGTAAGAACGCGCGTTATCTGGTCCGTGCTATTTGAGTAAGTGGCGGTGCAGGTCTGCGGCGCGCGGCGCCGCGGCAGTTGGTGTCTCGTCCCGCGCTCCCCTCTCGCCGCCGTCGCCCTCCATTAGTCGCAGCAGCGGGCGGTGCCGCTTTTGTCTCCGACATACTCCCCGGGTTGAAGTAGGTACGTAGGCAGCTGATTCAACAAGCAGGTTCTGGAAGGGGACAAATGTTATTAAACGCCCTTCGAATAATGGTTCCTCCCTTGGTCCTTATATCGGCGACTCGAGCGACTTGATCCTGAGCTCCTGGGAAAACGGCCACACAACGACCCAGGGCCCAACGTAACGGAGGCAGCGCCTTGTCCTTTATAAGGACTAAGGAACCCAATTTGAGTTCGCTCGACGCAGTAGGCCACTTCGTCTTTTGCTGCAGAGTAGTGACGTACTCGTTGGAGAATCGTTTCCAGAAATGTTGTTTGACAAACTCGATTCGTTTATATCGCTCAAGGCTTGTTATTCTTTCCGTCAGCTGTGGATGTGGAACTGACACAAGTGATCGTCCTATTAGGAAGTGAGCGGGTGTTAAAGGTGTGAAGTCTGTAGGATCAGAATTTAAGGCGGTGATAGGACGTGAATTAAGGATGGCTTCCACTTGAGTCAGACAAGTGTGCATTTCTTCATATGTGAAATGCGTAAGTTGGAGAAGCCTACGAAGATGATATTTAGTGGAACGGACAGCAGATTCAGCCATACCATTGAAATGGGGGGTGTAGCTCGGAATGAAGAGGAAGTCTATACCCTCTTGGGCGACTTCGGAACTTATTTCGGAACTTGAGTCCTGTAAGAAACGATGTAACTCGTTACATGTACCTACAAAATTAGTCCCATTGTCGGAGGTTATACTTTGAGGCTTCCCTCGACGAGCCACAAACCGATTTAGAGCGGCCATAAATCCCTCTTTGGTCAGATCTGTAACGAGCTCTAAATGCACGGCTTTTGTAGCTAAGCAGACAAAAATGGACAAGTAAGATTTAATCAGTTGGCAACCTCGACCCTTACGGTTGGCTATCTTAACTGGGCCTGCATAATCCACTGAACAGTGTAAAAAAGGGAATTCCAGTGCAGTCCTGGATTCAGGTAACTGTCCCATTATGGGCTGAACATTGCTGGCTTTAAATCTGAAACATTTAATGCAACTTTTCGTTATGGATTTAGACAGATTCCTTCCTCCTAAAGGCCAAAAAGTTTGACGAATATTGGACAACAATAGCTGAGGTCCAGCATGTAAAAGCTTTAAGTGATGCATATGAAATATGATTTTTGTTAAATGATGTTTGCCACATAATAATATAGGATGCTTTGTGTCATAGCTATAAGGTGAATTATCAAGTCTGCCGCCTACTCTCAAGATATCATTTGAATCTAGAAATGGGGTCAATGATATTAATCTATTTTTCTTTGGTAACGCGTGACCTGATTTTAAGATAAGATATTCATTTGGGAACATTTCTAACTGTCCAGTATGCATGATAAAATTAAAGGATTTTTGCAATTCCTCACAAGAAAGATGATCACAGAATCTCTTTGTTTTGTTTTTACAGTTATAAATAAATCTGTGTATATAGGCTATAACTCTTTGTAAACGTGTAAATTGTGAATATTTAGGTATAAGTTTTGTAAAAAGTTTATCGTCATCGTTCTTGCTCACGTTATTATTTATAACAAGACAAGGTTGGAGATCCGGTAGGTCCTGTTTCTGGGATTCATTAGGCATTTTTGGCCAACATTGCTCTGACTCGAGCAAATACGACGGGCCTGACCACCACAACGAGGCGTCGCTGATAATATCAGCCTTCACCCCGCGAGAAACTAGATCTGCCGGGTTCTCCTTGGACGGCACGTAGCTCCACGTGTGACCGCTGGTGCTTTCCTTGATCTCATTAACACGGTTACGTACAAATTGATTAAGTTGATTTGAAGGGGTGGACAACCACCCTAATACGATCGTGGAATCGCACCAAAACCGACACATGTCAATGTTTAACGTTAATGAATTTTGTACCTTAGTACACAGTCTTGCACCTAATAAGGCCCCACACAACTCAAGACGTGGGATAGTTGTGGGTTTGATCGGTGCAACCTTGTTTTTCGAAATTAAGAGCTGAACACGCACAATCCCCGAGTTACACACAGACCGAATGTAGACGCATGCGCCATACGCACTTTGAGAAGCATCTGTGAATACATGGATTTCAATCTTTACGCAAAGATCACTAAGAACCCATCGAGGAATTTGTAACTTATTAAGACAGGGTAATGTGTTAGCAAATGAAGACCAGAGATGTAAAATGTCTGACGAAACTTCTTCGTCCCAAGAGCTTTTATTGACCCATAATTTCTGCATAATCAATTTAGCTTCGACGACGCATGGACCTACAAGCCCTAATGGGTCGAATATTTGGCTTATAACAGAAAGTATGTGGCGTTTAGTAACCTTCTCATGAAGTTCAATGTTAATTGAGAAAGATAAGGTATCCTGCTGACAAAGCCAATATAAACCTAATGTTTTTGAAGTTATGTTATTATCTGATAGATCTAAAAATGTGTTTGAATCTATAATTTTACCTGAGATCAGCTCGTTAAGAATTAACGAGTTATTTGATTTCCATTTGCGAATATTGAATTTTGCTGCATTTAAGGCGGCAGTAATTCCCTTACATAACTTTATAGCTTCGCTTTCAGTACAGGATCCACTTAATAAATCATCACAGTAAAAGTCGTGCGATATACTGTATTTGACGCTATTATCGTTAACTGAGGATGCCAGACTACTTAAACATTTTGTAGCGAGATATGGCGCTGATGCAGTCCCCTGACAAACTGTGTTAAGTGTATAGGTTCTTAAGCGATGAGAGGAATCATACCTATATACAATTTGTTGTAACGGTCGTTGATGGGGTACTATGTCAATTGATCTAAACATTTTTTCAATGTCTGCCGATACTACAAATTTATGCTGGCGGAATCTGAGGAGAATCGATAAGAGATCGTCTTGGACAGTAGGACCGACCATCTGAATTTCATTGTAAGAAATTCCTGAAGTGGTAACGGCAGAAGCGTCGAAGACTGTACGCAACTTAGTCGTTGTACTGGACTCCCGAAGTACGCCATGATGAGGAAGGTAGTAGTTGGCAGTGTCACTGTATGGAAAAAGGATTTTATTTTCAGTCATGTGACCCAACTGTTCATATTCTTTCATAAAGTTTAAATATTTTTCCTTGAATTTTGGTTCATGTTCGAATTTTCTCTCAAGCGATAAAAAACGGCGCTTGGCCATCTCAAAAGAATCACCCAAGAGCTGGGGATCTTGCTTGAGAGGTATGGTGACCACAAAGCGACCATCGTCATTACGAGTTGTGTTGACGGTAAAACTATTTTCACATGCACGTTCCTCTGCGGATTGAGAATGCTCAAGAGAAACACTATCTACTTCCCAAAAACGAGTGAGATCAATATCAAGTTGACCTTGAGTAAAAAAACATTGACTGAATGTACTTTTCGGACTCGTGATGTAACCAGTGACTATCCATCCGAACTCTGAACTACGTAACATAGGTAGATTCTTGCCTAGGCTAATCTTTTTGCAACCTAAAATATCCCAGAATACGTCTGCCCCGATAAGAAGATCGACCTTAGAAGGAATGTTATAAGAGGGGTCAGATAGACATAAGCCTGCTGGGAATTGAATGTGTTGTGTGTTAATATATGTAATTGGTACTGCTGTGGTGACGTTGGTAAACACGTGACAATCAATGTTGGTCCTATAGCTAGAATTCAATGACTCAATTGTGAGATTGCAAGACTGTGTACTATTGGATACATGATTATTAAAACCTGATACCATGGAGCTCACGTTCCGCCTCGGCAAACCCAGCTTACTGCAGAAAGCTTCGGAAACGATATTTATTCCGCTACCGTTGTCCAAGATCGCTCTGGCGGTGTGTTTGTTACCCCTGTCGTCAACCACTCTCACCAACGCTGTGGAAAGGAAAACACGCATCGGAGTAGTTACCGGTAGAACATCAGTTGTCAGTACAATATCCTTTGAAGACGAATTAGACGAATCACGAGAAACTGATTGCTCAGGTTTTTCTACGTGCAAAAGTGTGTTATGCTTTTCTTTGCAATATTTGCAGTGTGACAAAAAACATTTCTTTGCTCCATGACCGAAACGTAAACAGTTGAAACACACCTTGAACTCCTTTACTTTAGAAAGTCGAGTTTCTTGTGGTAGACTTCTAAAAGATTCGCAATTGAACAGCTGATGTGACTCATCGTCGCATAATGGACATGATTTACGTATGAAATTTTTATTTTTGCTATTTGTGCTATTATTTATTACTAAACTTTTCGCTTTTATGGATTCTGATTTTGTTTTATTATTTTTATTGTTTTCCTCTAAGGTTTCTATTAAGTCCGCTCTGTTATTTAAAAATGTTATGAACTGTGATAGGGTTGGGGATGAAGTCAACGTATTCCGATGTTCTTCCCACTCTCGACCCGTCACACTGTCAAGTTTAGTTGACATCATATAAATTACAAGCGTGTCCCAGTACTGGGTGGGTTCTTTCAATGATGCGAGAGCCCTGATGTTTTTGTTAGTTACATCAATAAGATATTGAATCGACTTACATGATTCTGATCGAATAGGATCTATGCTAAACAAAGCTTGTAAGTGGTTATTAATCAGTAAGCGACTGTTATCAAATCGCTCGCACAATAATTCCCACGCAATTTTATAGTTGTCACTTTTGAAATCGATGTTTTTAATAATCAGAGCGGCACTTCCTTTAAGAGAAGCCCGTAAATAGTGGAATTTATTGATGTTATCTATGCATTCACTGTTATGTATAAGAGAAAGGAATGTGTCTTTAAATTCAAGCCAGTCTTGATAGCCACCACTGAAATGTGGTAAGTCAATTTTCGGTAGCCTAACCAAATTTCTCACTCGCCCACCTGATTCTGCATCGCTGAAATCCATCACAGACCCGCTGCCCTTTCCTCCGGCAGCAAGCAGGTGCTTGGCTTTGGCCACCAGCGGGTAATAGTCGTTGTCAAACTGCACACGCTCCACTGAAACTTCATCGGTTGGTGGCTCATCAGATAGGATCTCGATTTCAGTCTGTAACGCGTCAAATTCCTCGCATAAGGGCTCAAATTTTCGTAAGCGACACTCTAAATCTATGTTTTGTAATTCCGTTAATGATTTAGAAGTTTCTATTAATTTAATATGATTACCAAAAATAGTTAGCTTTGATTTTATTGCTGAGCGTTTTTTAATTAAAGTTTTTAGTTCTGACATGATCACAAAACGAACCACAAATCGCAATAAAGGCAACTGCTTACCTAAAATAATAAGCTTGAGGCACGGTAAGCGTAATAAAGAATTTTTAGCAATAATAAATTAAAACCAGGTAGCCGAGCTCAATGACTGTGCGTTTCGATTTGAAGTAAACAAGATGATTCATGCGATAGGCGTTCAACGCTCGAGTTAAATGTTATAGTTAGCAATATATGTATTATTCTATGAGTTGTAACGTATGAAGAATGCACAAAGCACCGACTCAAGTTTTAGCAAAATGTATATGATACGTATCTATTTATTTAGAAGGGAAAAAATATTTAGAATAAAGAATATGGAAATATGAATTTGATTAGCTAAGAGAAGAGGGAATAAGAGGAATAAACAGGAACGAACTCACAAGATGTCTTATCCTTTTTCCAGTGACAAAACGGTTTGTTCGTCCTTCAAGTGCCCTTTCCTTGACCTCTTCGAAAGTCGTCGCGGAATGGCCGGCGCGTACGACTCGTCTAAGTTTCTTGACACGGTCTCCAAATAAGCTTCAAGACGTCCTTAGTGTCCTTTTTCACGGTGAGAGGACCATTTGTTGGGGATTCTTCGAGGTGGTAGAAATAAAATAGCGGACTGTAATTATAAAAGGAATGGTTCCGTATATTGGACGTAAGAACGCGCGTTATCTGGTCCGTGCTATTTGAGTAAGTGGCGGTGCAGGTCTGCGGCGCGCGGCGCCGCGGCAGTTGGTGTCTCGTCCCGCGCTCCCCTCTCGCCGCCGTCGCCCTCCATTAGTCGCAGCAGCGGGCGGTGCCGCTTTTGTCTCCGACAAAGCACATTTCATAATATCATAAGCCGCCGTTGACAGCAGTTTGGAGCCCGAAAATGGCAACCAGCCTTACCAAGAAGTAGGCAGTCGCTCCATGTGAAATACTGGTATTCAGCAGCCTCCGGATATTCTGAAATTCGACCCCAATCATCATCATCTGTGATCATCTGTCTACAATAGGTAGACAGATGATCACAGATGATGATGATTAAATCAAAGAAATGTTGATATATGAAGATAGATATGATGTTTTTCTACCAGTGTTGCCTTTACACCGTTTGGTGTTCAGAAACTCTTTAGATAAACATATTACCAATCTGTGTGGGAGATTATGTGTAGGTAAATAAAACCAGTTTGAATGTAACTTGAAACTATTTTATGTCAACATCGAGTTAATGTAGTGGCCGAACTAGTTAATTACAAATATGTACAGCGTTGAGCATTGTATTAGCAAATACTTATACTATTTATATTGAAGCATGTTCAGACAAAGAGGAGAAAAAATAACATGAGTTCGTTATTTGTAGACCCATTTATTGGTATACATATCTGAGGTCAAATAATTTACATTAGAAATTTTCTTAATTAGTTCAATGTCTTGAGTAAAACAATTTCACAAAAAAAAAACGTATTTTATATTTTCATTTTACAATGACGAAAAACTATTACCAAATGATTTTCTTAAACTATGATTTGACTTACAGGATCAATTAAAAATTGCACTGCAATTGAACACAAGATTGAGGAAGCTTAAATTCTATTGCGCAATAATATTGTAGACCTTGTAATGGGACTCATTTTAGTTCTTGGGTGGATACACACGTAGCTCGCCGTCCGATAAGGACCAAGCCCGAGTTTACGGCGCGTAGTGTTCCACGCGCGCCTCAAAGAGTCCGATAGGGCCAATGCCTGTCTGGGTCGCGGATAAATTTGAAAGAGAGTTACCGCGGCCCTGACACAAGCAACGGAAGGAAAACGGGTGGGTTTTAGACAGTAAAAGTCTCGCTTCACCCAGAGCGGGAGAAGTCATTGGATGATTTCCCACCCAAAAAAAAAGGGTGGATACACACAATGGGTTAAGGTTTATTACGGCGAAATATATGTTTGGTTTACCTATTGATAGATGGATGTCTAGTGTCTTAAACACAATAAAATTATGTTAAAAATAAGAGAAATATGTGATTTTCAATCCTATCTATAAGTTTTGTCTGAACAAGCTTTCTGATTCTAGATATATTTTGTCGTAGATAGTTACATGATCAAAATATATATATAAACTAAGGCTGCAGGATAGAATGTTTTTTTTTTTTAATATTACTTAAATGACCATTGCATTGGCAGGTACCTAAATAAATAAAACTCATCCCAATTCGTAACAAAATATCAATCGCAATCGGATTTGGAAGTATCCCTAATTCGTTGTTACCCATTTTCCTTATAATAATTCTTCATATTTTTGATTTGTCAACATGAATTGCTTTAGTGTGTTACGCAATTCCGGTTACATTTTAATAGGAACTTATAATGGACGATTGGATATAAAAATGCAACCAATTTCTGCCATGAAATAATTGTATTTTAATTAACCTCAGAACCCAGCAATGGGACAATATAAGTTGATAAACAAAAAAAACCCTCGGAAGCCTCAATGAGTGGGTTCCACAATCCTGACTCATTAATAATTGTAAAGTTTACACAAATTAAGCAAGATACAAAAGGATAAATCATAGAAATAAATTACACCTGCTTAGCTTAAAAGCAGCTTCTTAGGATACAGCATAGTTCTTATGTAGTTACTGATATATTTACAAAAGGTTTATACATGGCTTAATATTACTTATTTACATTTCTAGTTAATATCGTTTGGTGTTCAATTGCAATATATGTATAAAACATACCTTATTAAGAAACGAGATTTAAGCAAATTTTACAAAAGTTAGGACCAAAGGACCAAGTTTCAGTTTACTAAAAGTTTAAATTATAAATAAATAAACAGTAAAAATATCTACGTACAATAAACTTTATTGTATTTATTCAATGGATAATTCCAGTCTTTGGCGATTTTTGTCAACTTCATTTTACAAAAAATATTGTCCCTTGTCCCTCGAATTGTTAGACTGCAATGAAGTTTTGTCAGAAAAATTAAGCAATTAAATAATTTGAGATCATTATACGCAAAATTACTAAACTGCAAAGAAATATTTTAAAGCAGCAATGTAGCAATATAAAAAAAAGATTAAATCATTTCAACAAAGCATTAGGTATTCATCATAGCCAAAGAATAAGTTTTGGCAAGTAGAGGCAATTATCAATACTCAGCTTTATTAAAATTATACACAGTTGGCAGCTAACAAAGATAGTGTTTTCTTAAATTTACAATTACCATAAATTCCTTATTTATCTTATTAAATACGTATCACAATCGATTCATAATGTTACCTTAAATAAATTGCACTATTATTATACAGTTCCGTCACATTCAAGCTATAGTCTGTTCACTTTTAATGGTCAATTGTGACATTTAAATTAAGTTCCTTTGAAAGACGAAATTCAAATTACTATGCATGTTATTTAACTTTCATTATTGTTGGGACACATGTTATTTAAATAAAACGCAAAAAACTAAATTAGATTCAGGAAGCCTAATTGTGTCTGAACATTAAATTTTTGTCGGCAAAAAGCAAATCACGAACTCATTTTCTTTGTCAATACAAACGCTTATTATTTTTAATTGTCAACCGTATTCCACTATAGTGAACAGACTTTAGGGTTCAAAATGTCCGTACACAACACTATGGTGTCCACAACATCACTAATTTGGAAGTCCGCAACTATTTTCGTTCTCTTTTTCGACCCTAGGATCCTGAGACCCTGGTCGCTGCCACAATCACGTGTGAGAGTGTCCCAGGCTACCATGCGAGTGATGATGATTGGCTGCAAGATGGTGGAAGTATGGAGCATAAGGACCAGGTCCTGTGAACGGGTATGGAACCCCGTGGGAGTACAGCAGTCCCCCAGGATAAGGCCCTGATGGAAAGCCCCCCGCTGAAGGTGGTGGAACCGTTGGACTGTTGACGTCCATCCCCGGATTCTGCTTTTTCCATTTTGTGCGACGATTTTGGAACCAGATTTTGACCTGGGGAGAAAAGAGTTTTTAGATTAATTTAGAGCTTCATATTTTCAAGGTTTGATGGAAATGGTGACTTTTTTTATTTGTGCCAGTACCTCTATACCTCTTTCTTTGTTATGAAGATTATTTTATAAAAACTCGTATTCTCCGTAGGGTAGGGCAGACGTATATCTTCATACCCACAACCACATATCGCCAGTTCCGTTTAAGTTGCATGCAAAAGGGGGTGAAAGCCAGCAACCGGGCACAAATCCAATGGGGATGATGACTAAAAAAATATTTTTAGTCCGTCAGTTAGATTTTAAAAATTTATTGGACACATATTTTTTCTTTTGTCACGTTAACAAAAAATTATGACGATACAGTGCGTTAAAATATCGCATGACGTCATACCATGGTACAATTTTTAAACAGTGGTTACGTCACAAGCCCCCACTCCCGAACTTTGATGCGCTTTATCTTGGTGAATTTTTATTGATTTGAATACGCAAAAAATAAGTTTCCAATATTTTTTAATAATTTAACCGGTGGGCTAAATAGAATTTGCTTTTTCGTACCCCGTCATCATCCTTATTGTAGTATTTTAATGACTATAAAAGAAATCGTAAAACCATTATAGCTCTCTCACCTGCGTCTCCGTCAAACTCAAGCTCAACGCCAGATTAAGTCTTTCACACACCGACAAGTACCTCGTCGTTTTAAACTTATTCTCCAAGGAGACCAGCTGTTCATACGTGAATGCCGTTCTAGCTCTTCTAGGCTTAGTCCCCCCTTTGGAATCCCTAGAGGAACTCCCCTTCCCTTTTTTAGAACTTGAGCTGGTCGGGCTCTTGGGGTCGCCATTCTCGTCCAGGTCTGATTGAGTGAGGATGTCGTCATCGAGGTTCGAGGTCTGGTCATCGGTTTCGACTTCATCTGCTTCAATGTCCGAGTGTTGGAGGTGGTCTTTGACTGTAACAAGGAGAAGATTTCTGTTAGAGATTCATGTTCTGTGGTAGAAGTATATGGGTACCTAACTACCTAGTTCAGGGTTCCATTATTTGTATTTTTATTATGTAGATTTTTCTTCTGTAATCTGTTTAGATATTCGTTTTGGCACGTTTCCTGTCGACAACGATGTGGACGAATTTTGTGAAGCCCAAAGAGCCCTCTCTTTTTGATACGCATTTGCATATAGTTTGTCTATAAATGTGTTATGTTTTATTTTATAATTTTAAATACAATGTGAATAACAAAAATAGATTTGGCTTGATAAATAACTAAACTATTAAGTGAGTGCACGAAGAGTTCTGTGCAGAGACAGCAGGGCTGATTATTCTTACGATTTTGCTGATAAAGTATTGGTAGGCTATTTTGTTTTACGACTTTGCATGTGGTATAATTTAAAAAAAATACACTAGGAATACATCATCATCTGCCTAGCCTTTTTCCCAACTATATTGGGGTCGGCTTCCAGTCTTACCGGATTTAGCTAAGTACCAGTGTTTTACATGGAGCGACTGCCTATCTGACCTCCACAACCCAGTAACTGGGTAATACGGTACGTCTTGGCAAGACTGGTGTCAGATCTCAAGCTTCTGACTACCTGTAACGACTGTCAAAGATCTTCAAATGACAGCCGGGACCAACGGCTTAACGTGCTTTCCGAGGCACGGAGGAAACTCGGTATGTTGAAATGGTCACCCATCCACTGACCGACCTCGTCAAGCGTTGCTTAACCTTGATGATCGACCCGTGCGGCTGTTATTATTTAGCCACGAGCTCCTCTACACTAGGAATACATGAAAGATTTAAATGTAATGCAGTTGAATTGATTTGTAACTAAAGAATTCTTACAGACAATCTTACATTAAGGGCAATCTCCGTAGAAGCTCAGGACACAATTTAGATATTGCAATCTACAGTTCAGAAATTAGGTGTTTGAAATAAATTATGTAGATGTAGGTAAACGCGAAAAGGAAAATCTTCATTAAAGAAAATGCACCATTCCTCATTTTTAATATTCCTCTTTTAAATACTCATTTAAAAACTCATTTATGATTCTGAACTCTTAACAGACGTTATAAATAAAACACTTTTATCGCTTCCTCATAACGCCATTTTCATAAAAATATTCATGTTTTTCAGATGATATAATGGACATTTCCGTTTCCTTCTCCGTTGGCGCGTGTGGCTAGTGTTGCCAATGCGAAATAGTTTTAAAACGGCTATTAATTTTTAATGTGGTAACATTGGTAAGAAAATTCGAAGTCCGGAAACATTAAAATATAATTTATGGTGGGACAGTTTTGTGTTTAGTAAAATTACTAAAATGCGAATTTTAATGGTGGCCAGGATATATAAATATTAGCGAAATTGGCTGTGTGTTTTATATCGTTTAGTTTTGAGTTTCGGAAGTCAAAATGGCGTCTTGATTGGTACTAAACAGCGGTGATACGGTCGATTTACAGAAAGAAAGATATTCTGTAAATATGCGTAAAACAGTTAACAATCTGTTAATATTTTTAGACTGTTCTGCTGACGACGTTACGAGTGCTGCAGAAAGTATAATTGACGATCTACAACAGGATATGAATAAAAATGGGGCGTAATATATTGAACATAAACCGAGACTTGGATAATTTGATATATCTTATTTGCCACATGCTATATTGTAGTTGCCCAGTTTATTTTTTTATTATGCTGGCCTAAAATAAATACTTATATTGAAATATTATTTCTGGTAAGTACTTTAAGAAAAAAATACCTATCTCTGTCATTTTCATCGTAACGAGTCGGCTGTTAGATTGAATGTATTCTCCGAACGAGTTAATTCGGTTTTTATTAAACGTTCGAAATAAGTAAATTTTGAGTAAATTTTTCTTTTTTTTTATAAATATACTGGTGTGGGAAATATCTTCCATTTCTTCTAAAATAATCTTAAAATAAATTAGTATAACTTCAGAAAGCTAACGAGTCAAGAAAATTATGGGAAGGTAAATTATTACAAATGAGGTAAAACTCGTAATTTCCCTTCGCTGTTATTTCAGCTCATCCTTTAACATCGACCGAGAATACTTCTCACTAACAACAAACAAATAAAACACCCTATTGGAAAATATACTTATAAGAAAACCTCCCAATCAGAATAGACTTAAACACCATCATTACTCAAACGATAATGACCAACAAAACGATGGCAACAAAGTTTAAATTACAATGTATGGAAGAGTCGTTAAAGATGTTTTTGTTAAAGCCGGTGCTCCACGACATGCAGTACGAATTAGTGCTATAAAATAAAGAGCAGATGTCGCGACGACGGATATATTATTGGTGCAAGCGACGCGCGATGGTCGGATTAAATACGTATTGTTAGGGTGGATAGCAGAGCAAGATATGTGAGGATTCAAATTATGACTGCTGATTGAAATTAGGCTGTTGACATTTATAGTGCTTCCAGGATTAAATCAATGGATTAATTTTCACTTATCACTAAGGCTCGTGTACCACTCCGGATTATTTTACTAACTCCGAGTTAGTAGCTAACACGGGTCCATTATGGGCCCATTAATTAATTAAATAACATGGGCCCATTACATTATTTTAATTTAACCTCGTGTTAGCAACTAACTCAGTTTTTCCTGCGAGTAGTAAATTAAGGTTACACCAGTCGATTTTTTTTCCATACAAACGTAGTCTAGGGATTATGCCACTGTTTGACGATGTACGTTCAAAATAAAAAGTGATATCAATTTGTCTCAACATTATCTAGCCCTGTATGGAAGCGAAAAAGTAAAAAAAGATAATATTTGAAAGTTATGAGCGTCGAAAGTTCCACATTTCGACACTAATTTTAACGCAATTTTGGGCGCAAATAAATACCATAAGAAGACGGCAAATTGCAAAACGGCCTCCATACAGGGATAGATTAGTAGTTCAACAATGCATATAATTATATTTTGAACAGACAGATTTAGTAGTTTTTTCATGATATCTAGACTGCCAAAGGTCTGTTTATAAAATTTCGCGCGCTCAGTTTCGTCCTAAATCATTATCCATTTCGCTACAAATTTGCAAAAGTGTGTATTCGTACGCGAACTAGCTACCTACTGCTCATCACAGCATCTATCTCTTCCGCACGTGTTGTCGGTTGATATAAAATGCATTTTAACCCAACGCACAAAATAGTTCGTGCCGTCGACTAGTGTACCCTTAAAGTAGCAAATGAGTTAAGTTGTATTAAATTTTCTTACTAGAGAACCCATTTAAGCCATAAATTGAGATGATATTTGAAAACTCTATTATACTCAGATTTTTTATTTCGTAGACTAAACTGACATTTGGGGGACTGTCACTTTATCGTTGCATAAAGAAGTGTCGTATCCTGAGTAATCGAAAATCGAAGTAGATTGAATGTGGAACTATTTAACGGCAAAAAAGAAATCACTTGTTAAGAAACTAGTGATTATTTAATTTCTACTCATTTATATCAGACTTCATTCTATCGATCGCATTTATTTTATTGTTGATTTCTTAATTATTACAATAAAAGTTTATGTACTATGTGTATTAAACTGTTATATTAATATATATTACGTTTATATTCATAAAACATTTATTTACACCAATTAATAAAATTAAATTCAGGAGTCATGTCACATTGATTCGATGCATCACTTGTGATTGAGCCTTTCTTAAAACACTTATGCTCCGCGCTTGCAACATTAAAAAAAATAAGCTCATTGGCAGCTGTCAGTGTATTCTACGAAATTAAAAAAATATCTCTAAGTAGTCTGTGATTAAAAATCACATTATAGTTAACTATATTCTACGGCTTCTTATAACCTTCGTTAGCGAGTATACAGATATGAAACAATAGTTGCTACTAACAAACTGGCAAAGATGACATATTCCACGAGCTTTTACGACACAGAGTTCTCATAAAGGAGATTGCCGATGGGACTTTACTTTATGTTATTTAATTATTTCAGTACACACAAAACACTTAACAGATAAAAGAAAGAATACAGATAGAAGAGTACAAAGGTACTGTATATTTCAGTAGAAATTTCTTCCAGCAGACCTGCGACAGGAAAGTTGGATGATAGACGAATACTCAATGTGTAGAAAGAAATAAATAGACTCTAATAACTTAACTAAATGTATAGAAGATAAAAATACATACATATTATATGTCACAAAGTTACAAACTGGTGACAAAATTACAAGATGGTGGAGTTTCTAAAACCTATGTTAGAGTTTTAGAAAATCATGTTTTTTTTCCGTACCCAAAGGGTAAAAACGGGACCCTATTACTAAGACTCCGCGATCAGTCTGTCTGTCTGTCTGTCTGTCCGTCTGTCACCAGGCTGTATCTCATGAACAGGGATAGCTAGACATCTGAAAATTTCACAGATTATGTATTTCTGTTGCCGCTATAACAACAAATACTAAAAACAGAATAAAATAAATATTTAAGTGGGGCTCCCATACAACAAACGTGATTTTTTTCCGTTTTTTGCGATAATGGTACGGAACCCATCGTGCGCGAGTCCGACTCGCACTTGGCCTGTTTTTATTTTAACTTTTTTTACAATTTAGGTGTTCAAAAACAAAAACTATATATATAAAGTAGGTAGTATTTGTTTTCCTGTTCCTCATGTGAAAGATTTATAGGTAGGTACTATAGAACAATCCTGTCAAAATCGATTCCCCCTTAACCATCGTTCATCATCGCTCGCAACTCCCACTACCCCACCACCCTTATAATTCCTGAACAAATAAAGCGCATACTTTACGGAGCTCATTTGTCTGTCCATGACTAGTTGAGCATTCGGATGCGCCCGCGCCGCATACCTTGTTAATTGACTGCCGGCACAAAAAGTACCGCTGGCACTAATAGACAGATACGAATTAATTAATTGAACGGACATTTTTAAACTGGCTGCAGATTTACGAGCTGTGAGAAGAGGGTTTGGGTGAGTTTGTTAGCTAATTTTGAAATAGTGTTAGTTAAAAATTACAACCGACTTCCAAACAAAAACACTACAAAGTGAAAAATAACGTCAATTTAGAAAGCCGGTGTTCCTGTTTTCGTTTCTTTGTTTTTGACACCGACTTCCGAAATTGAAGTTATTTTTCACTTTGTAGTGTTTTTGTTTGGAAGTCGGTTGTAATTTTTGTAAAAAAGTTTTTTATTCTTCACTTTTTAGTTGTGGTACATAATGGACCAGTTCTATAGGCTAGGTACCTATAACGCCCAAAGTGAAGCCAGAATAGATTAACCCAATAACATGAAACTTAAATAAACAAAACCGGTGGAATGAGAGTTTACCAGGGTGAACTGTTCACACCTGCACACCCCTTTAAAGCGTACCAGTGTGATGATATGTTATGAAATGGTGTAAACAATAAACAGATATGCGATTGCAGCTATCCCGAGTGATTTGCCGTCATTTATTGAAGAGTTCTGATGTATATCTCCGAAGTTCTTCATCAAATCTTGATGAAAAAAAATGGGACCACATGACAAACACCAGCTTTCGAATAAAAAAAGAATCGTCAAAATCGGTTCACCCAATAAAAAGTTCTGAGGTATTCGACTCTTCGCAATCGAATTGATAACCTCCTCCTTTTTGCGAAGTCGGTTAAAAATTACGATAGATAATAAACAAGTGAATTTTAAAATCCCCCGTCACATTTTCACGCTTCGATCGACAATCTATTGAACACGTAATTATGACACGATATTTTGCGAAAGCACCCTGATTCATACAGTAAAATGCTCATACCTATAGAACGGCTGAACCGATTTTCATCAAACATAGCTAAGAATACTCTCGATAACGTCACCTTTCAAAAAAAATAACGAAATCAAAATCGGTTCATTCGTTTAGGAGCTATGATGCCACAGACAGATATACAAATACACAAACACACAGGTACACACATACCCCTCTTTTTCCGTCGGGGGATCGTCAATGTGCCGATTGTCAAAAGCCTCGACGATCATCTGTCGAGGCAGTTTATATATTTTTAAATGTATTTTTTTGTATGATTCATTTTTATGTAGATATGTAAGTTACAACAAATAATATAGAGATGTCATGACTAGTAGGTAAACCACCTACGTAGTGATCGAAGATTACACACTTTTTGCCCTAACTCAGTTTAGTAGCGATGGTCTATATAAGAAAAAAAACTTTGTAAAGTCTACATTGACAAGAAACGTGTAAACACGACCTGATAGGAACAAGTCTGGTTACCTAGCTTGTTTCTAAACTGCCCGATTTTCAACTCAATAGTTGATATAGATATGATTCACGTCATTAATTGCTATGAGCAGAGGCGGCTGTACTTTAAGTTCACTCGTGCACTGAACTGCTAGATTTGAATAAGTTTAGAAATAAAATAAAAATGTTTAATAATATCTGATTAACGATCTATTCAATATTTACGAAATTATGACGAACAAATTTAAGCTCTTTGCTAAAGTAATAAGACGTATATTGCTGTAAAAAATACTCCCCGTGCGCTAGGCTAAAGCGCACGGCGAGAGTTCATACTATTCTACGAGAAACAAGCGAAAACGCCTGGCGCGTGAGACAGAGATAGTTCAATAGAAAATGTACGGCAAAATATGACCATTCTCGTGCGCCGTCCCAGCGAACCGAAGATTACCGAGAGCGGGCGAGGTTTGACGAACAAAATGTATCTTCGGGTCGAGTACCAACATTACAAGTTGTACAACGACGTAACTAGATGGCGTTGGCGTCGAATTAGAAGTCGCTAGCGAGATGGTTTGCCTATTTACATAGGCTCCTGTGAATTTTTGTAAATCTAACACAATTACCCAGTGAGACGGCTAATGGGCTAAGTGTGCACCACTACTACTATGATTCACCAGCCGCTACTGGCTATGAGGGGAGACTTTTGCCCAACGGTGGGACAACATAGTATGATAAAAAAAAACAATATCTATTAAGAAACAATACGACAGTCGTTACTGGTAGTCAGAAGCTTAAGATCTGACACCAGTCTTCCCAAGGGGTACCGTGTTACCCAGTTACTGGGTTGTGGAGGTCAGATAGGCAGTCGCTCCATGTAAAACACTGGTACTTAGCTGAATCCGGTAAGACTGGAAGCCGACCCGAATATAGTTGGGAAAAGCCTAGGCAGATGATGATGATATTAAGATACAATAGATCGCACTTCAGTGGCAACAAACTCAGTAACAATATATGGCGTCGTACTTCAATGAAACTGCTACGCTAGGGTAGCTCAATTTCAATACAAAAACAGAAGAGCACACGTTAAGGCAGCCTAACCATTACTACTGTACTACCTACTTCAGAATTTGCCATACCTACACTATATTTTATTTCCAAAACTAAAACCGCCACTCGTTTTCCCGACACGCAACGTGTAAACATGCCATGTAACTGCGAGTGGATTTACAAGCGTGTAGTGGGACAGCGTAAAGCCAGGCTTTGGTCCCGCCGCAAGTGGGGTGCAGGCAACACGTCGTGTGAAGGCATATGGCAGCTAAACACGCTGTTATAGTTGAACACGCTGTTTGTGTGTAATGTGATGATATGTTGGTGCAAGGTCTGTGGCAGCGTGATATTTTTTGTTTTGGCATATATAGTGAACATTTAAAGATAATGGTGGAGTGAAGTGAAGTGGAGAACTGGAGTGAAGTATCAAACTTATTGCTAATAGAAAAAGATATTACACACATTCAATAAAAACTATACGCAAGCAAAAAACAACAATGCGTGTCGCGGGTTCGATTCCTGCACGGAACAAATATTTGTATGACCTACAGTTAGTTGTTCCGGCTCTGGCTGTTGTGTATGTGAGTTTATGTTTGTAAACGCACCCACGATACAGGCAGAAATTCCAAGTGTGGAGAAAAGTAATTTAAAAAGAAAAAAAACACGACTCGTCTTCCAACCCACCGTGGAAGATTACGACCTCCACCCTCCAAGGAACATAAACTATTCCCGCCAAACAAGATGTTGCCAGGCATCAAGAAAAACAACTCAAGAAATTAAAAATATGACAATTACTGGAATTGGCCTACTACACCCAAATAAGTGGCCCACTACATCCAAATAGGGGTTCCTATCAAAGAAAATGAAAGTTGTAAAAATGTATAGTGCAAAAACTATAAGTGAAAAATTAAGTATACTAAATATTAATACATACGTACATATATGTAAACTTAATGGATGGGAGATGATAAAGGCTTATTATTAGCAAAAAAAATTGTCAAAATATTCAAAATTGATGGTATTCACATGCACTACAGAAAGATCATGTTCACGCACGAGGTTCAATTCCTCGATGTCCATCGCTGATAGCGTGACTTAGTGATGTTCTTTATTAGGACGTGCAGCGTACTATTTAGAACCATTTCAGACGTATTGCGAGATGTATACAAATGGACATAGAAAAAGCATCCAACTGTCTAAGTTTTTATTCTGTTGTTCTGCCTACTATCATGAAAACAAGGCCTGACAACATTTTATAATGAAATTTCTTGGCGACTTATTACAAGTTCATGGATTTACAAATAGGAAACCATCGGTACTACGCGCTAGATTTAGCGATCCGAACACTCACTCTGTTCGATTGAACTGTACTGTAATCCGTACACCTTACTTTAAACTATGATGAACGAAATGCTTAAGCGCCAGGCATTTCAAGGCGCTTACGGGTTTTGATCGCAAGTAAAATAAACTCTATAAGCGATCTAGCGCTGCATGTTTTAATAGTTTGATTAGACAACATAAATATTTTAGCGCTGCAGCGAACTTTAATTCTAACTCACCAGCATTTGCACAACATTTTTTCATAAATGTTCTTGTCTATCGGTAAAATGTAATATGTCATTGTAGGAAACGCTTTCCATAAATCTGTCAGTATTTTTGTAAAGTCAGCCAATAGAAAAAGCTCTCCATTTGTATCTCTGTCGTCACAGTATTCCTAATGTCTTAATCGCTCTTCCGACACTATCCAAGAGAGGGAATCCCTCTGCCAAGATTGTAATTGTTCTCTATAAGACGTTAAGTTTCCAACCCGGGCATTGAGACGATCGCTATATTTGCCTTTACTTAAGGAACACTTATGCATGTCCCCTTTGAAGATTAGAAGCTTCGCTGTTCTGTGTCGTCGTTCAAGATGGCGACTTAGTAACATGTGGTAACATTAAATAAGTAGTGGGCAAAAATGACAAATTTTCATACAATCTTTGGTTTCGCTAATTTACATTCATATTTATCCTCTCCCGGGGGTGAAGTTTCAAAATTCTTTTTTTTGAGTTCACTTTCGTTAAATAAGAAACTATTGTGTAAAATTTCATTCATTAGACCCTTTTATTTAGGCTTTACGTTGTTTGTCAGGTAATTTATGAATTTAAGAGTTTACATACATACTTACATAAACTCAAACCTTTTTCCCGTAGGCAGAATACTACAGAAAGGATTAAGATTATTTAAGATTTTATTGTATTAGAAAATAAGATGCTACAGATTTATGAAGCATAAGCCAAAAGGGAACCTACATGACATATTATATAGTCCGATGAGTTATGGCCCGTTTAATTTTTATCTCTACATGTTATGGTCCAAAAGATAGAAAATACAAAAGCACGAAAATCTTTACGTTCTCGTTGACATATCATCGCTTCTATTAACATAATTGGAATATGTTAATGACTGTAGCCACGTCTAGACGAGATATTTATAGATCATAGCTTTACGTGGCCATTTATAGATACTTAGACCTACTTCTGTGGTATCTATCTACTCGTAGTTTATATATACCAAGACAAGGTGGGTGGTACAATTAATTCGTGTTGAGATATCTGCAAGCACAAGGTTATTAAGCAATTCACAGGTTAAATATACCCAATTTTCCAGTAACTGGTTTGGATATGTTCCATCAATATTTTCATGCTATGCGAGCATATGATTTATTAATCTAGAATTTACCTATCAATCCTGAAATATAAAATACTTGTCCTGTTTTAAAGTAGGTACGTGGATCTATTAAGTCTGTGAAGTTGCCTGCGGTTTTAAAAATAAACTTAAACTCCGCCTTTTAAATGAAATAATTAAATGACACATTCTGATCTTCTGGATCATCCATGATGTAAAAGCCTGTCTGTTTGGGCTTTAGTGAAGTTTACACTAATACTTATACTGTTTCTAAGCACATAAAATAACTGTAGGTTGGTTTAACACGCTTTTATTAGCTTAGTGTATATGTATCTATGTAACGGAATCTTTGAACGTGATTTTCTGAGACTAATTTGAAACTTTGCATACTTATCAAGAACCGATCACAATGCAACAATTTAAATAGTTTGTCCCATTATCATTACCAGGATCTTCAATATTAGCGATTGAACTAAAAAGTTAAAAAGAATAGTAGTTTAAAAAAACTAAAAAGCACGCTTTAATAATTTTATTATTAATCAGTATTCTTAATTTAAATTCATTGAAAATTATTTTCAACTTTTTAGTTTGGGTTTCTGTCAAAGCGTGTTTTAAGTTTTTTTTAAGTAGGTATTATTTTTTTAATGTTCTAAGCTATGGGTAACCTTGATAGCGCATCGCTATAAACCGGACTTTATGTCACGCTGCAAAGCTGCAATATAACACAGTAGGTACTGCTAGCATTATATTATCTGTGACAGTACCTACTATATTGATTTGACGATGATAAAATACAATATTGTTGAGGCAAGTGGAACACTAAAAGTGTTCTCGCAATCTTTTAAAAGGACACCTTTTGGGACAATCCCACCGCACTATTCCCAAACCACTGCAATTGCTGAAAGCCAGAATCAACAGTGGCGACCATCAGAAAAGCGTCGAGGCAATGAAGCTCGACGAAGTCCCGGAGAAAGAATTGAACTGTCTTGGATCCCGCCACGAAATTAATCAGAAAAGAATAACAGAGGAGTAGGAAAACAAAAACATAATTTCCACGTCCCTCCATATCAGCAAACAAGGCCAATAGGCACAAAAGGTCGTTTACAACTGGGGTAAGCCCAGTTGCCTAGAACCACGGATACAAATTAACATTAATAATAATAGGTCCTAACATAGTGAGTTTTTATATTTGATTCCAATAATAGGTATGGCAAAAACGCTTGCACGCACGGAAATTTGTTCTAGTTTTCACAAGGTCTGTATATTAAATAACTCTGGATGCAGCCTGTACATTATCCACCATAATATTGCGTTCATTCTGACAAAGAATACACTCCCATAAGATATTATGATGTGCAAACAAGATGTAAGATATGATGTTTTAAAGGGCCCAACAATACTAAAGTAACCACAGATTTACTATTATGGCCACATACCAGAAGTTTTAGTACAGTAGAAATATATAAGTACAGTTGCCCCTAATCATGTAGGGCCAGGAAAGTAGGAAAAACCCCTAATTAAATAATCATTATTCTCAATGTAACAATATCAATCGTTACCCACTCTAACGTGGGACGAACAAGGGTGCCATATTCCCCCAAACCCCCCAAATCCCGCCGAGGAAAGGCACTTGTAATCGAGAGGGCTTTATTAATTACAAACTTGGACCGCAACCACCCTACACACCCCTACCGCTCCCAACCCAACGCATTACCATCCCTAATACCTGTTTACTAAGGTTAAAAATCCCATAACGGATCCCCATTAACCCAACCCAGTCTTATCTCTTGGGCGTAAGCGTCAACAGTGAGGTGGATTTATTTCGGAGGATTTTGAACTTAATTCTGTGAGTGGCAGGATCGTTTTTCGGTTGGTGTGGGTCTTCAAACAAAGCCCATCAATTTGTTAAATGAAGAAAATGGAGATGTGTAATTTAGGAAGGATCTTGGTCGGGTGCGTCTAACGTGTGCCGTGTTCGCAGTAATGTTGGCAACACTGAACACTTGTACTTAACTAGCTTCTACTTAGAGCGTCTCACGAGGATTTTAAACGGATTCTAAATGGAGTTAGGCGTGTAGCAGAGAGAGGGACATGACCGGTCGATTTGGCGACGCTTTGGGATGGCGCGGCTGAATTGATGATGATTTTATTGCAGATTTGAATAGGTATGAATTACAGAGATGGAATACTTAAATTGATTGGAAGAAAATAGCTCACTAAACAGATGGAATCTCCAGATTTGAAAATGCTGATCATGGAAGACGCTCTTTATAACCTTCCGTATCAAAGGATTGACAGATACCATAAAATATCTGTTTTCTTTCTTCCTCTTCTTCTAATTAGCACTAAAGAGAAAGTACATAGATCTTTACAGAAAATTTAAAAAAGATAAGCAATATACACTATCAACGAACAAAGAATCTTCGACAAATAAAAAATCTTGAATCTTGAACGAATTCTGATTTCGAAATTTATCAAACGGCATCAAGACTCCTTCCAATCCAACTTTTCAAATCAGCGAGAACATAATATGGCGTGAAATCAGCTAACTATCTCAAGAAATAAAGACCAGTTTTTGCCAAATAAGTAACAAAACGTTTACGAAGAAGCCATTTAAAAAGCTATAAGACACGGTAATTTAAGTGTGACTAATTTTGAAAAGAGAATCTTGAAATTACCCATCCAATTGTAGGATCGAATGTACTTAAGATTGGATACGAATAGGTATATATTTCTAGCAGACCGTACAGTGATATAGTAAGATGTTTTTGGTCCCTTTTTACCGGACAGTGCCAAAGCCCAAGGGCTTACCTATTGAGCTTCATTGATTTTATTAAAAAATGCAAGAGCAAGCGAAGCCTGCTCAAAAAGTTTAGTAAGTCTCATGACCCGTAGGTATACTTATCGTAAGTATTCATTGGAGAGCGGGCGAAGCGAGCTAGACTCGCAGGCATTGCATAAGATTGGGATAAGTTAAGTTTGCATTGTAATTTAGCTAACTGATTGATTATATTGAAAGAATGCAAGAGCAAGCGAAGCCAGTTTAAAAAGTTTAGTATCATGACCCGTACGCACACTTATCGTAAGTATTCATTAGAGAGCGAGCGGAGCGAGCTAGACTCACAGGCATTGCATTCTGATTGGGATAGATAAGTTTGCATTATAATTTAGCTCAAATAATTTTGAGTGCATCACACGAGGAAGACATAGGTACTACACTGCTGGTCACCGAGGAAAATTTACGCATTTTAGACACAAATAACAAGAAAAACATACAGGGACCGGACATTTTTATTACATTTTGTGTTAAACTGTTGGTTGCAATCAAATCGTTTAATTAGTTATTAAAACAAATACACAGCAAAACTAACTCATAATAATCACCGTTTAATTTACTAAAATAATAAACGAACCCCTGATTTTATTATTCACAACAAGCTCGAGGCATTTTCACGTAATTCCAGTGGCGTAATTAAAAAGTCAACGGCACAGTGCTGCCAACATTAAGCCCCTCGTTAACACTCGCGACACTTCCGGTTACAGCGGAAACATGGCAGCTGTAGCCTGTAATAATTTTCAATGTTTCTGCACGGAAAAGTAATTGATTTTTGTAAAATTCTGTAATTTTTGAAAGATTTATGCAATGTATAATGTAGTGTTGTTTCTAATTTATTGGGTGATCAGATTTCAGAGAAAAGTTGTGACAGTGAGGATTTTATTGCTATAGTTGTTCTATCTCACGATGACGGATGAATCGTAGCAAAATGAATCTTATTTAGACGTCATAAAAGACACGTAACCCTTTTTCGTGAGATAGAACAACTATAACTCGCTTCTGCCAGCGGCTTCGCCCGCGTGAAAGTCGAAAATTATCCCGAGGGAACCCCGAGATAAAAAGTATCCTATGTTGTATTCCTGACTATAATCTATCTCAGTGCCAAATTTTATCCAGATCCGTCGGTGAACGTGAGCGTGAAGAAGTAACAAACATACAAACACACACACTCACAATATTTCGAATTTATAATATTAGTGTGATTAGTGTGATTCAATTTAATGCTTAACTGCTGCGAAAGGAGGTGGCGGAACATGTGAGGGAGACGCAACGGAGACGCCCTCACGCCCCTTTCTGAAGTCGGTGTTCCTGTTTTCTTTTCTTTTTGAAACCTACATCCGTAAAAGAAGTTATTTTTAACTTTGTAGTGTTTTTATTTGAAAGTCGGTTGTATTTTTTTGTAAAAAAGTTTTTTACGTTTCACTTTTTAGTTGTGGTAAATTTTATATATCTAGGGGTCTTTAAGTCAAGAGTGAATAGGTTACTTCTAGGCAAGCGTGCTTCACCGTCGACCACATTATCGTTTACCATCAGGCGAAATAGTGGTCAATCGCGAGCCTATAGATAATAAAAAATAAAATAAAAAAATGTCTAAAAGAAGAAACACTTTTCGCGAAAAGTTATCGCAAAATTAATCTGACAAATCGTCAAACGAGCGTTAGCTGCCGTGATTGATCATCACTGGATTAACGTTTAATTTGTAACAATTCGATAACTTCTTTCGAGAACCGGAGGAGGCGCAAGCTTATAGAAAACTAAAAAAAAAAAAGTTATCAAGGGGCTTACCGATACATTTATAGCCAAACTGATAGACGAATTTGTACCGTAAAAAGTGATCTAAATTGCCCTTGATCTATTTGCCAAACTGGGTCACAGCAGAATGCTATAAAGCGGCAATCTTATGACTAATCTGAACCATAGCATTATTTATTTATGTATTTATATATACTTTATTGTTCACCAAGATAAAAAAATAATACGGAATACCTTATAATAACAACAAACAGAGAGATCGCAGAACGCGATGCAACCGCCTGTTGAAAAGCGGCCTTATCGCGTT